>OX451735.1:423634334-425021124 GCA_948472305.1 Vicia faba | reverse complement strand
AAATCCAAATAAAATGAGAATAAAAATATCAAGTTGAACAAACGTTTACGGTTAAAAATGAGACCTCAAACTGTACCGAAAAATCAAGTGAGCATATCGTCATGATCTACGCGACACGCAGATTCATAAAATGATCAGTAAAAGGCGAAAACTTAAAATATTTTTCTCACTAATTTTCTACACAGTATCGAATCATTTTTAACAGTCTTTCTGCAAAACCGAAATATTAATATTATCGACATATAAACAACTTGGAGAAATGCGAGAAATGAGTAAAGAGATAAAAATGCATGAAGTGTAATATCGAGTATTTTTCAACTACAAAATGATACAAACTTCGATTTAAACTGACATTTGGTCAACTTAAATACGACTAATGATGCAAAATGTGATGAATGGAGATATTTATTAATGATTGTGACCAAATAAAAAAATATGATATGATAATGCGACTAAAAAAATTAGGGGCGAAAAATTTAGGGTGCAACAGCTGCCCATATTTAATTATCTTTTAGCCAGATAGGTAGAAAGTAATTAAATATAAACAAACCTGAATTTCGTCCTTGATGCAATGAGATGATAGCATATGTTATGAATGAATGCAAAGAACAAAGACATTATTTGGAGAAATGTGAAACAAAATATTTATGGTAGATTGAAAGAAATGAAATGGAAAGACACGCTAGGGAATACAAGGTATTCTGGATATCCGCCAGGGTGACTAGGAGTAACCAAAAGTACTTGAGAATGGGAGACAAACCCTGAAAAGGCAAGCAGCGACATCCAAGAATGGCATTGAATGAGGCGAGCAACTCTCTGAAAAACACAATCAGAAACATCTAGAAGAACATTAGATGTGGGATGAGACCAAATCTGAAGCTACATCAAAGTCGTCTAGGAAAGACGCTGGACGAAAAAGAAACACGACATCTAATATTGGATTTGGATGGCAAAAGATCATGGCCTCCAATATTGGATTTGGAATATGATGAATGAGCTTAGGGTTTTGGTTTAGTGGCTTTGTCTTTGTATGTCTCTCTTTTCACTTTGTGACAAAAAATTTCAAAAGGGTCTTTTAATATTTAATAATGTCAAATGGAAAACTCTTCATTTTTTGAATTTGATTCCAAATGGATGTTGAAACCTAAATGAAGAATGTAACTCGGTTTCTTGAAAGTGAATTTGAGATGACAAGTGAAGTTTTGAGATAAAAAGGATTTCTATGTTTGTAATTGAAAGAAACGAATTCGAATTCATCAGCAAATGTGAACTTGCTCATCTGTACCAAGTCTAAAAACTCTTTTGTTTTCTAAAATTGAGTTCAAAAATATTGATGTCCATTATGCAATTAAATTCATACCTTTCTAAATTTGAAGCAAATATTTGAATGCTCACTTAAAGTGGTGATGCTTTAGTGAACTTTGAAGATGTTTGAGATTTGACATAAAGCTTCAGCAAATCTTCTATTATCAACAAAACCAAACCAAAAAAATGAGAAAAACCCTAATTTCAAGTTCGACTTTGGTTAATTTTCTTCACAAGAAAATAATGTATCATCAAAGAATCCTAAAACTCCATAGATTTTATCATGAATCAAAACTTATCTCAAGATAAACCCAAATGTAAACCCTAATATTGCGCAACCATTGAACCATGAACCTTGCTATCAGAAGTGGGATTAAAAGCCCTAGGAGTATGGAAGGATATTTTTGAATGAAGGGAGAAGGAAAATTTCGGGGTACAACAGTTGCCCCTATTCAATCTTCTTAAACTTGAAAAGTTAGATTGGCATGTCCGCCATTCATGACTTGAAGGTAGAGGATGATTGAACACTTAAGCGCCCAGAAATTTGCACTCGTATGTGCAAGAAATAATGTTATTGGTTGATTGTATCGGGAATAGGCTTAAAGATGCCATTTGGAGAGGTGATGAAGAATCGTCGGAGATGGGCTTATAGATGCTATCCAGGATAGTGTGACAAAATATTTGTCAGAGATGGGCTTATAGATTGCATCTAGAGGTGATGGAGAGTCAACGAAGATGGGCTTATAGATGCCATCCAAAGTAACTTTTGGTAGAGACGTCAGAGTGAGTCTACGCTCGACTGTATCTGAAGAGGTATCAGGATAAATCTACGTTTGATTTAAATCTGAGCCAGAAAATGTTTTTGTCTGTCTTTAACTCGGAGAAGCATCCAAATAAATCTTTGGTCGATTTAAATTGACCCAGAAAAAGTATCTACTGGAAGAAGTACCAGAATAAATCTTTGGTTTATTTAAACTGAGCCAGAAGTTGTATGTGTCTGTCTTTAACTGGGAGAAGTATCAAAATAAATCTTTTGTCAATTTAATCTGAACTAGAGAAAATGTCTACTTGAAAAGACTCAGAATAAATCTTTGGTCAATTTAAACTGAACCAGCAGAGGTCTTAAATTTTTCTTTAACTGGATAACGAATCAGCATAAATCTTAGGGTCGATTTAATAGAACCAGAGAAAGTGTCTACCGGAAACAAATCAGGATAAATCATTGGTCGATTTAAACTGAACCAGCAGAGGTCTTGAACGATCTTTAACTGGATAACAAATCAGCATAAATCTTAGGGTCGACTTAACTGAACCAAAGAAAGTGTATACTAGAAACAAATCAGAATAAATCATTGGTCGATTTAAACTGAACCAGCATAGATCTTGAATGGTCTTTAGTTGGATAACGAATCAACATAAATCTTAGGGTCGATTTAACTGAAACAAAGAAAGTTTCTACCGGAACGAAATCAGGATAAATCATTGGTCGATTTAAACTGAACCAGTAGAGGTCTTGAAATTGTCTTTAACTGGATAACAAATCAGCATAAATCTTAGGAGCAATTTAACTAAACTATAGAAAGTATCTACCGGAAACAAATCAGGATAAATCAGTAGTCGATTTAAACTGAACCAGTGGAGGTTTGAAATTTTCTTTAACTGGATAATAAATCAACATAAATCTTAGGGTCAATTTAACTAAACCAGAGAAAGTGTCTACCGGAATGGAATAAGATAAATAATTGGTCGATTTAAACTACATCATCAGAGGTCTTGAAATAAACTTTAACCAGATAACGAATCAACATAAATCTTAAGAGCGATTTAATTGAACCAGAGAAAGTGTCTACCAGAATGGGATCAGGATAAATCATTGGTGGATTTAAACTGAACCAATAGATGTCTTGAAGGAAGTGTTTTTCATGTAGATAGTCGTCGCGTTCTGTTTTGGGAATTGATCTACAATTAGTTTGTTGGTAAACTCGTCCTATTTCGGGAGTTCAAACCATTGGTGATAAAGATAGTCGCCTCGTCTTGTTTCAGGAATTGATATACAATCAGTTTGTTGGTAAACATGTCCTGTTTCAGGAGTTCATACCATTGGTGATAAAGATATTAACCCCATCCTGTTTCAGGAATTGATCTTTATCTAACCAAAGAGAAAGAAAGATAGTTTCTCCGTCCTATTTTGGGAGTTAATCTTCAATCTGCTCGTGTAGATAGTTGTCATGTCTTGTTTCAGGTATTAATCTATAATCAGTTATTCACAGATAATTGTCTTGTCTTGTTTCAGGTATTAATCTGGAACCCACATTTTATTGGTCGTAGAGATAGTTGCCCTAGCTTGTTTCGGGAATTAATCTCTGACCTAATTGAGAAATGTTGATGATATTTTTTTGTTGATAACTGGAAAAAGTAAATATAAACAAGAAGAGGTCTTTCATTCGCCTGTCTTTAACTGGAAGAACTAAATCTAACCAGAAGAGGTCTTTCGTTCGTCTGTCTTTAATTAGAAGAAGTAAATCTAACCAGAAGAGGTATTTTGAAGAAACTTGTTCATTGTTGATGGAACTCATCTGTCGACTGATCTTTCCTGAAAAGGTAAAGAATTAGTTAAATGCAATGTCATGATGCATGCATTGCGTAATGATGTTCTAAAAATAAATGAGATTGTGCTATATGTGTTTTGTATGCATATGTCATGATGTATGAATGTCTAATGTTATTGAAATGTATCTACGTCTGGGAAAATAAATACCTGATTTCTGTTGGGGAGTTTTTGGGAAGATAAATCTCGGGCTACTACTGGAGATGAAGAATATGTGTATCTCCAACCTTGTTTAGAGTGCTTCCGCTGGGAAATCCTATTTGCTGTTTGAGGAAAATTTGCGGGGAATGTTGATTTCTACTTGGGGAGTAGAATTAAGGAACCTTAGTTGACCATTACTCTATGAGGAATTTGATTCTTATATACCCTTATTGGGGATACAAGATATGGTTAAGCTTCCGACTTGTCTGGGTAAATTAAAGTTAACTAGTATCTGGTCGGGTTCCAGGCTTTGCAGTAACTTTCTGGGGATAGCATCAACTCTACTGGGGGAGAGAGGTTTTGTCAGTTGATTTGTAGTAGTTGGATGAATGGACTCAAGCTGGGGAAATTATAGTCCATTGGGGAAATAAACCTTGTTGAGGAAAGTATTCTGAAGGCCTTACTAGAGAAATGAATTCTTTTGGGGAAGAAATTTTTGCAAGGTTTCTTTTCAGTTTTGGCAGTCCAAACTTGGCTGGGGAATGTTAGAATAAATACAAGCCTTAATTGTATTTGAGGATGTATTGAATGATTATCAGAACGAAATCCATATTTTAACTGTATCGGGAAGAAAATCTGGAATGAGTGTCAGAATGAATCTGTATTTAGATTTTATATGTACTGTATCTGCAGGAGAATCTAGAATGAGTGTCATAATGAATCTATATTTAGATTGTATCTGAACTGTATCTAGGAAGATGCATTTGAATGAGTATCAGAATGAATATGTATTTAGATTGTATCTATATTGTATCTGCAATAGAATCTGGAATGAGTGTCAGAATAAATATGTATTTAGATTGTATCTGAATTGTATTCAGAAGAGAATGGGTGTCGGAATGAATCTGTATGTAGATTGTATCTGAACTGTATCTGCAAGAAAATATGGAATGAGTATCAAAATGAATTGTTATTTAGATTGTATCTGAACTGTATCTAAAAGATGATAAACCGTTGGCAATCTCCCTCTGTTTGGGAACTGGCGTGATGTGTGTAATGTATTTTGTGAAGATTACTTTGTGGGGATAATCCATGGAAATGGCCCTGTGAGGGATTTGTGGGAAGCTCGAACTTTGTATTATCTCTTAGAGTCCTTAGTAAATGTTGATCAGAGTGACAAGTCTTTTACTGATAGACAAATGATGAGATAATGAGACATAGTCGTATGCTTTAATCCCTAACTTTTGCCTGGACCGTCCTTTCAGATTTTCAATACAACGGGATACCCTTTTTTGCCCAAGCCGCCTTTTTAGGTTTTCGACTTGCCGGGTGTACAATATTTTGTATATATTTTTTCCCGAACCTTTTTGGTTCGTCGAGATGCCCTTATTTTTGCCTAGGCATGTCAACCTAGCGGGTGTCTTTTCATGCGTAGTATTTCCCGACTATGTTCGCGTTCATAGGGTGTGGAGAGTTGTCACTGTCTATGATAACCACTTGTGTATAAATTCCAGAAAATATTTGCTTGATCGTACGTGACCTTTCATATGTGGGAGCTTGTTCTCCGCTGGGGTTAGTCTGGTACCCCTGATGTTTGAAGTTTTTGATCAAATCTCTGATAGTTTTGAACTTGCTCGATATTTTTCTAAGAACTGTCATGGAAGGATCCAAAGCCATGATACTGACATCATCTGATACTACTGGCACAGACAAGCAATTTGGTGGTACCAAAGATCCTTTGATCAAGTTTCTGATAGCCTTCCTCAGTATTTTCTAAGAACTGTCATGGAAAGATCCAAAGACATGATACTAACACCATTTGATACTACTAGCACAAACAAGCAATTTGGTGGTACCTTAGGGTTTTCATTGTGGATTTTGTTAAATCCCATGATCAATGTAACATTTCCCCCAAGTGATTCGAATGGAGATCTGTCTCTGGTTATTCAGCACTTTTTGAGAGATTCTTTGAATCTCGACTTGACTGCCCCAGATATGTTGGACAATAATCATGTCATGCCCCTTGATTGTTATTAGAAGCATCTTTCCATTTGAAGTGATTTTGTTCATTGATAGAATTTATGTTTATTGGATATTCATCGTGCGAATTTCTCCATTGTCGAACAATTGGCTGTATGCAAACAATGGTATTCAAACAATGCAAAGTTTATGTCTGTCTTGAGAAATTTTTTGAAAAATGCACTTTTAATAAGCAACAAAAATTTGTAAGAATATGAATTCAACTCAGGATCTTCAGTAAGCCTTATAGGAGTCAGGATACCTTTTGTAACAATATGCTTTTGAACTAACCTATGCTTCAATTAGGACTTTTAAAGGGTTGTAATATGGCCTGGTTCACGGTTTAAGAAACAAAGGATAACGCTCAAACTTTATTTGTACCCAATCCGTTCTCCATGATGTTCTTCAGCCCTATACTCAGTTAATTGTGCGTTTGGATTCCAATTGAGTCTGGAATGATATTTTAGGTGATGATTCAGATACTGGAAGTTTATTTGAGAAGGCAGTCATTTTCGCAACATTTTTCTGTTGTTGAGAATTGTAAAAAACTCTTCTTGATTTATTATCCCTAATTTTTTCCCGACTATTTTTATTTTGAGACTACAGTCAGCGGGATGCCCCATTTTTTCTTAAGTCTCCTTCGTAGGTTTTGACTCAGTGGGCTTTTCTTTTGAGATATAATGTCTGCCTATCTTACGGGGAACTATCACCGTATTTTTTTTATTCAGGAGGATGTTTTTGATGTCGTTCGTTGTGTACAAAGTGAAAGCTGCTGACTGAATGCGCATTTGAATTAACTGAGAAACTACCCTACCCTAGGTCATGATTAAAGGTTTCAATTTATGCGAAAAAGAAAAACTCCTACTTCTTAGGCTCAAAGGGGTTTACTAGGGATTATCTTCCTTATAACTCTACTATTTAGGGTTTGAAACAACGCCTGTATATCGTCAGCAAGGTCTGTCCGGAAGCATACTATATGAGATTATGGTATTATTTTCGTCATCCTCCCTCTAAAGCTTATAGCTTGTAATCGAGAGTTGAATATCATACAAAAAGCATAATTTCAGTATAGTGAAAACGAATGAATTAACTCAAGACAAACATATGTAATGCATTGATGAGAACAACCAAAGTCTGACATAAAGATAAGTGTTTTAAGCAAACAAAGAAAGTACAATCGGAAATTCAAATGAACAAAAAGTTTCTCCGCCTAAATTTTTCACTTCAGATGGTGTGCCTTTGAGGGATAACAAAAAAGCTCAAGTTGACCATCTTGTGTAAATTATAATACTCCATCGTCGACCAGGTCTTGAATTTTGTTCTTCAACGCCCAAAAAATATTAGTGTCATGTCCACGACTGTGGGAGTGGTATGCACACCTTTCTTTATAACTGTATCGGGGAGAAGAAATATTGGAATTTTGAGGAGGCTCCTTCAATGTAACCAACTTGGCCTCCAACATATGATACAATGCTTGAGCCTAAGACATGTTGATCTCAGTAAATTGTCTTTTGGGCGTATCCTTCTTACGTTGACTACCCTGTTGTTGTTGGCGAGGTCGTTGTTGGGTTCACGATATAGTAGCAATCCAGAAAGGCCTACTATTAACCAAGTTAACTTCCTGTCTCATCAGAGGTTGATTAATGACTTGATCCCCAATTCTAGTTGTTTATTCCATATGGTTGTATTCATCTTGATGAATCTTCTCGATGAGAGTTCTTAACTCTTCTTGTCCCTGAGCTAAGTTTGGGATAAGAGCCATCTGTCCCAACATCTGGATTCTCATCGTTGCTATATCCACTTGCAATTGTTCCATCTGGTCATCCTCGTTGTCTTCAGGTTTCTTCTTGGTCATGATCTCAATGAAGAGTGCTTTCACTTCTTCTCGCCCCTTGGATAGATTCAGAAACAATTCTTGAAGCTGATCATTTTGGGTCTGAAGATCTTGGACAGTCTGTTCGAGAGCCATTTTTTAATGAAATAAACAGTAAGCGGATGAGAAAACATGTATGGGGAAAACATGTTATGATATGATGCATGATATGTGGATGCGATGTTTTCAAGGATCTCGTGGGGTAAACACAAGAAAATGTCAGAAGTTGAACTTTGATTACAACTTAGAAGAACTTTGTATCGTTGAATGTCCTTCTATGAGAATCGAGCTCACCATGTCAAGTGGGTCATAGCCCTTGACTCAAGTTATCATGCTTTGGTCTTTGACAGCATGGGTTAGAGGAAAATAAATCTCCTTTCCCCTTGTTAGACGTTGGTTTTTGATAACTTGTATCACCTGCCCTTGAGATCCTAGAAATGGTCAGTGGAAATGATATGGTATGATGTCATGATGCGTATGCGATGAACCAAGCAAAAGTGTAAGGTGGTGACTACAAACAAGCCCTGCAAGAAATTCAAGTTTGGTTAGATATTGAATACAAACAAACCCTACAAGGAGTTCAAGTTGTCAGATCATAAATTCAAACAAGTCACATAAGTAACCTTAGGTTCAGGCTTGCATGGGGGTTTATAGGTAAGTACCCTCTTGAAGTTTTAGTTGGTTCAACCTGTCCTAGAAAGTAATCGGGTTCTATGGAATCCCAATATCATCGATCTTTCTTCATCGGGCATTGTCTCAGCACAATCAATCTTTTCTTGCAGCCTAAATATACCGAAAGTCCAACCTCAATGAGCGTAGCATCGAGTGTCAACCAGTCTTCAGCTCTACACCAAAGTCGGCTATCTCACTACTTCCTAATGGCCAACTTGTTCAACTAAAGGTTCTATGGTCACTTATTTCTTCATGACACCACACATCGGCCCCATATTCTGCTCGATTCGCCACAAGGGATACCAGTACCAACAAATGTGTCACACTAACGTAGCCACCACTTCAACCATAATGGTTTATGTCGTTCAATCTCCACGATCTTTGCTATTTACCTAATAATGTTCCCAAATCCAGGTAGAGGATCTATACAAAAGCCAAACACCCTTTTAAGAGTAAAGCAAGCAAGTCAAAACAATGAAAGCATTTAAATGTGAACTAATCTCTAAGGTAACCCCACTTTTAAGCCTTTCCCCAACAGAGTCGCCATTTCTGTAATACGGTGGGAGATCTGACTTGGGTGTTTTGCATTTTATCGTAATTATTGCGAATATCAAGAGTCGCCTCCAACTTTTTTTATCCAATAAAGGAAAGGGTAAAAAGAACAGGAAAGACCTTTTGAGAATTTTCTTGAGTTTGAGGGGTAGCTTATGAAAAGGGAAGGTGTTAGCACCCTTTTCATCCGTAGTTATCTACGGAATCTTAGTTGCTAGCTCACTTTGAAATATTTTGTGAAATGTGTTTGTGTTTGTTTGAAAGTATTTTTAAAACGCTTTTGTTTCTGCAAACATTGTAATGATTCTTGTCTCTATAAGATTGTATCAAAGTGTTTGTTTTGAAAATAGTTCAAAGAGATGTTTGTTTTTTGAAAGATGTTTTGAAAGTGTGAGTGTGGAAATGGTTTTAGTTTTGTGAGCAAGCAACTACGAGTGTTCTACCTACTCAAAAGAAATCTTTGTTCTTTTCCTCCTCCTTTAGATAGTGTTATCTTACCATTGATTGATAAGAAGTTCTATAATTGGATGTGAGGGGACAGGCGCGGGTCATCGTACAATCATAGATGACAACTTGTGAGACGTTTTAACAATTATCGTAAGGGACTAAGATCGTTTTACCGATGGTAACATCGAAGGGTTATCGAGGGACTACGATATTTTTTATCAAGGGTCTTTGCTAAAGCATTCCACATTCGAGAGACATGACTGTTTTTCTGAAGCAACAAGTGAGGTCACCCTAGAGGTGTGTGAATGAAAAGTGATTTATTTTCAGTTATTTTATCTTGAAGTTAGGGTTGTCTAGTCGTTGATTTTACGTCTTATCATACACGCCTAATTAATATACAGTATAAAGGAAAATAGTAAATTGCGGAAATTAAAGGTCTACGCTATTATAGAGCTTTCGGGAATGGGGGTACAAATTTATGAATGAGGATGAAGTAAAAGACTTGTTAAACTATTTACAAACCATAAGCAATTACAATAATCGAAAGAATGCGAAAAATAGTAAACTACGAGCAAATGAAAAGAGAAAGAAACTTGTTTTTTTGGTGTGTTTTGATAGAAAAAAAAGTAAAAAAAATATAGAATAAAGATGTAATTAAAACAAAAGTTATTTAGACTAAATTAAAATTCTAAGAAACATTAAAGTTTTAGATTTTACTAAATTAAATTTACGTTAAATTAAGTCTAAAGCTATCCAAACTAACTTAAATCTAAAATAAATTAATTTACTAATTTTAAGTTAGATTAAATTAATCTTAAGATTACTAATTAAAATCAAAGAAGTAGCTCAAATTGAATATATATTATTTACATTATTTACAACACTAAAAGTTACTAATATAAACAATAATATATTAAAAAATGTGAGATTAAACTATAAAACAAATAGGGCAGCTACTTTTCTAAACATTGGGAATTAAGTATGCTCTTTTTTTCTCTGATACAAAATTAAAAATACGAAACCCCTAGCCAAAAGAGAGAAAAAAATGCAGTACATATACTTTCTCTTCTCTGAATACTGAAAAGAAAATCACATTCTTTCTAAAAATGATAATAAAGTTAAAATTAAAATAAAAAACTAAAAGAACAAAATGGAATAATAAATAATTGTAATGAAAGCAGGGAGTACTGTGAGGTGTTGTTTGCTGAAGACGGAGAGGAATAATGGATAAAAGAGAGTATAAATATTGTTGATGGTGGTGGTTCCAGTTACGGAGGGAGACACGGGGAAGTTGGGGTGGGTTGGAGGAAGAGATGGAAATTAGAGAGAAGGGGTTATGCTGAGATTGCTTTGTGAGGAATTGAAGGGAGATTTTTGTGTGTTTGCAAAGAAAAAGAAGAGGCTGTTACATATACAGATCAATAGGAAATTTTCGTTTCTGTTTTGCAATTTCAGCTAGCTCTCTAATTTGTATCGATGTTGCACTTTCTCTTACAAACAATCAAAACAAAGCTTAGTTTAACAAAAACATTTAATGACCAAAAAATTCTCTAATGATAAAAAATACGTAAAAAACTGAAAGATTAACAAATAATACAATTAAAAATATTTTTGTTTTAATTTTTCTGAAAAAAATAGACTCAAAATGACTAAAAATGATAAAATATAAACATTAATCTATCCAAAAAAAAAGAAATGAACACATTAAAATAAACTACATGTCACAAAGAATAAATGAAAAAATATTCAAATGATCAAAATCGAAATAAAATGAGAATAAAAATATAAGGTTGAACATACGTTTATGGTTAAAAAAGAGACCTCAAACAGTACCGAAAAAAAGAAGTGAACATACCGTCATGATCTACGCAACACACAGATTCATAAAATGATCAGTAAAAGGTGAAAACTTGAAATATTTTTTTCTCTAATTTTCTGCACAGTATTGAATCGCTTTTAACAGTCTATCTATAACCGAAATATTAATATTATCGACATATAAATACCTTAGAGCGATGCAAGAAACGAGTAAAGAGATAAAAATGCATGAAGTGAAATATTAGGTATTTTTAAACTACAAAACGATGTAAACTTCAATTTAAACTAACTTTTGGTCAACTTAAATACGACTAATGATGCAAAATGTGATGAATGAAGATATTTATTAATGATTGTGACCAAATAACAAAATATGATATGCTAATGCGACTAAAAAATTAGGGGTGAAATTTAGGGTGCACACTCACGATATAACATCAATCACTTTGCTCATTATTAAGACAGTAAGACAAATCCATACCATCCAACACGATCTCGTCTACTATCAACAAGAGATTAAGGGTGATCAATTCCTCAATTTGTCAATAGATAGCCGACAACCATAATGGAGTATAAACCATAGTTATCAAACTATAATAGTGTTCTTTTAGAACTTGTACTCAAGTCACCTAAAGCACCATAATTCAATAATTTACAATGAGGTTTACAAATACTCCCACAATTTCCCTCTCATTTGATCTTGTCGATGAGCCACCAATGCCCAACATATTACACGGTCCACATTACACTCACTTAGCCTCACACGAAGGTTAAGTATTCTCCAACTCAAGAATTACTACTTTACCAGTACATTACATGTCGTCTCATTCCAATTGAAATCTCAACAATGTCGTTCCACACCATTTTGGTGATAGAACCTCCCCAATTCTTCTTTTACACATGCCACTACCTTGGCATCATAATCATGACTATAATTCCTCTTAAAAGCATCTTCCTTTAAAATGACATCTTCATTATAATCATTGTTAATCATCATAAGCTGCATCTCTATGAGCTTCTCCAATACTTTCACATTATTTTTAATACTGAACATCTCATTTCTCAACTTATTCGCCAACAATATATTACACTTGACCTCGTCTCGAACAACTGCGATAATAACCATTTATGCCCAAAAAGCTGCTAGTTCCATACCTGACTTCAGGGTCCCTCCACTTAGGTATGCATTTAACGTAATCGAAAACACTTTCATTGGATAGAATATATTTCTATCTCCTTATAGGTTCAAACAGAACACCAATCCGATACACGGAACACAAGATATGAATTTATGAAGTTATCCGAAAATGTGAACACCGACGTCATGCAGCGACATACTATTACACACCTTACGATAACATCATAACATAATTTCTTTGTACCAGCACCAACACCTACCATTCTTGAAATCGTACTCATCTCCTTGCATTTCTGACTCCGACTAGTGATATAAAACATTCCAACAACTTCAACAACATTTACAATCACTCAGAAGGATCCCACGACAAGGCCTACAACAATCTGTCACTCTATCATGGTTCAAACATCAATATCTTACGCAAGGGCTACCCAAACTGACAACTTTACAATCCACCAGCAGTGCTGAACATCACAACTTTCTAAATTATATCTTCTAAAAATTATCCTTATTACTTAACAATCACCTTTAGAAACATTCGGGATTTACACTCTACTCATATATCAACAACCATTACATTGCTCCTCATCCTTTGAAAAGTAAACATCAACAATGTCTGATCATCCTCCCTCAAGACGCTCCAACTTGATTAACAAACAAAATCTTAAATCCATGTCACCTTCGGATTCGGGAAACAACAAAACTTCAACAATACTTGTACTGTCGCCATCAACAGCATACTGAACTAACATCTTACAACCAAAATATATCATAGAAGAAAAGCTTCTCCCCCACTTATCTCCAAACCAACTCCTGCATACAATCGATTGTAAAAGCAAACAAGTATCGACAGTGTGTCGCACAGACGTACTAAGAAACAACACATCAACAATATTCAACTGTAACACAACTCTACAGAGTCAACAACTTGGTCAAATGGACCGACCTGCTTTGATACCACTAATGTAACACCCCATTTCTACCCAACAAATTATATTAAATCAGAGTTGTAAAATTTCCAACAAACAATGGAATGCTACACTTTCAACTTATAACAATGACATCTAATCGCATATAAAACAGATACATAACACTTAAATCATCGGATGAACAGATAAAAACAATTTTAGTCTTTAAAACGAAACAACTTTATTACTTAAGCAGCGGAATCACAATTTTCAACTCAAATGACATAACATCTTTGTCCAACTGAAAACAACTTTAGAAACAACAAAGTACTTAATGAAATCAACTTAAAATTCAGCAACGGAAGTAAAATCAACAATAAAGCAACAAGTGTTCATACCCCCGAGTGTTACGTATTAGAGCGACGACACCGACTCGAACTACTGAAGGTAAACAACCTTCACTCTGGATTACCTGCACATTACCAACATAGGGGTAACATTCAAACAGGAGGGGTGAGATATCAAACAATATAATAGAATGTGTGATGAATAATATGTTAGAATCAGTTCATATAACAATCACCACTTCACAGCTTTTTAACAACATTCAACACAACTAGTTCTTCCATACAACAACTCAGGATGCAACATGAAACACGACTTGATTTTTATGCACATGCATATGGTAACAAAGGAGCAAAACTCCCAACTTAATAATCTGCCAATAAATAGAGGTATCAACAAGGCATAAGCCTTCAACTTAATATTTTGCCAATCCAGGCCAACTTAATGAGCATCAACTCCAACTTGATATGCGATGTATGCAACACAACATGAATGTAGCAACAACAACAACTCAACATAAATCAACATTGGCCATATGCCTACAACATCAACAACAATTCAACATCAACTCAACATAAATCAATGTTGGCCATAAGCCTATAACATCAACAACAATTCAACATCAACATCAATTCAACATCAACTCAACATAAATCAACTTTGGCCATAACCCTACAACATAATATCTTCCAAGAATTAGAGGAATTTCAATAACATCAATATATCCTGAAACATCGCATCATCAAGAATATTGATATTACAACAACATAGTAAAATTCACAAATACAATCACAACCCATTGCAATAACACTACATAATTATTCAATTATACGGCTATATTCGGCTATTAGACGTTCTGCGACGGTTCCTCTAATATTAACATGCTGCAATTATTATATAAGCTAGTACTACTATCAACAATTTCCACTACTTCTAGTGCTACTAATTAATTCTCTACTGTTGTTTTATTGTTAATAGCTTTCTGTCACTATTTCACAATTAACTCCTATTGTAAACTTATTCCTACTACATGTACTATGCTTTTATACTGTTAATAGTTTTCCGATAAGGTTCCTGCAATTACATCTTACTACTATGAATTACCATCCTACTACCATGAATTATCTCTGCTATTGTTTTACTGTTAATAGCCTACAACTTGATTTTAGCCAATCAATACAGGCAACACAACAAAGTTCATCACTATTAACTACTGTAATGTTTTTCTTCTACATTATATTCTATTGACTACTAGTTACTGTTGCTAAAATATTAACCAAAGAATTTCCTTTTATTTTTCCTTAATTTGCATGTACTTCAATTGTAATCTGATCATAATTATTTTAGGGTTGAATTATGCTAAAACAATATGTGGATCAAGAATTAAAGAAAACACTAAAGTGGCCTAAAAATGGTGGCCCTCGCTACATAGAACACCACGCCCTTGCCACAGTTACAATTTACATGCGTGCCAATCGGCACGTCTAAATTTTCCCCTCAGCATACTCAATATTGTGTCGCTCGGTACACACCTGTGCCCCTCGACACAATGTGTTTTGACCCTTTACACAGACTTAGTCTGTTCTGTCACCAACACTAAACCAGAATTCAGTATTCTCCCCGATCACTAATTTCAGACCATGGAATATCATAGCAACATAACAACTATATCAGCAATATTATAATTTCCAACAACAGATAGTTAATTCTGCGAACAATTCAGGAACATCCACAACATGATAACAACATGATAACAGACAATTTCAGAAACAACAACAACAACATAAGCACAACAACGTTACACCAACCCAATTCTTACATACTATTCATCACAATTCCCATTATAGAGTCAGAACCCCACCCTTACCTCAGATTGAAGGTCGCTCTATAATTTTTTGACCGAACCTAGCTTTTCCTCTTTTCCTTATTCCTCTTCTCTGCCACTTCCTATATAACTGCATCAGACTTTCTTAATCTTTCTAATTAACCTAATTTCTTATTATTATAACTAATCCTAGTAATAATATTATTATTCCTAATGGGCTCAACTTACACACCCTACTTATTATTACTTCTAACCATCAAAATATGTCCAACTAACATTCTACTAATATTCAATACTTTCTAATATTATTTATTAATATTATTAATCAACTTAATTTAATTGACTAATAACAACATCACAACTTATACTGACATAAACAATATATCAACAAATACTTCAAAAATAATTTAATTAAATAATTAATTAAATTAACGGGCGTTACAACTCTCCCCCACTTAGAATATTTTCGTCCTTGAAAATCTACTCGATACTACCACTCTTAACGCGAATCTCGCATCACACTCTCTGATCCCTAAGTCGCGTTTGGCAAGACTTTGATCACTACTTTCTCGACATAACAATAACTCAACACGTTTTAAATCCAATACACACATGCTAATCATTCAACACCTCAGCATGATAATCATTAATAACTTATCAAACACTTCAATAATATTTTGACATATCAACGTTTAAAGTAGTAACAACCATAACACACTTATACTTAGATGTACAACATCACATTATTATCTTAACAATATTTTCAACACCAAACACATACACAATTTCATTCCCATATATATATATATATATATATATATATATATATATATATATATATATATATATATATATATATATATATGTGTATATGTATATATATGTATATGTATGTCAATTACTAACAAAATATCAACAACTCTATTCATATCGTCGTATCACGTGACATGAACATAGCCAACATAATCAACTTCGTCATATTATGGGGTACTATTCACCATTTACGGTAACCAACAACAGCATCACGACAATAGGAACAAAATAATTATTGAATCAACTTAACAGTATAACTCAACAAATATACACACAACTCACCATCGACCAACAACCACAATAATATCCTTATAAAATCAGCAAAAAATTTACGAGAAAACACAGTACCCTAGCACACCATCCTTATATCAACAATCCACCAAATCAAACATGTAGATCAAGACATATCATTCCCATAGGCTTCTGATATTATTCCATCACTTCTAACGAGTCGTACACGCATACAACTGCATCACATCTCGCTTCAGCTGTGCAACTCTGATCATCCATCTTAAGTCACCATCCTCATTAAAAGAAAAACCCAATTCAAAACCCCATTTATTTTTTTTTCTGAACCTTCACTTCCTTGTACCTTGAAAAACTCTTTCCTGAAGTTTTTGAGGAATAAGGGATCACGATCAGAGATAATAGATAATGGAGTCCTCTACAAGCGACAAATCTCTATCATAAAACGGCTTGCCAGATCCTGAGCTGAAAATTTTATGGGTAACACAATAAAATGGGAAGACTTGGTTAGTCTATCAAAGATCACCCAAATTATTGTTTAACCAAATGAGTTTGGTAGATTGGTGATAAAATCCATGGTAAGTTCCTCCCAAACTTAATTTGGTATGGGTAAAGGTTGAAGCAATCCTTTTCTTTTTTGAGTTAAGTATTTGTTGTGTTGATAGGTGGTGTAGTGCTTGGTGAATGTTTTAACTTGTTGGTATAATCCAAGCCATACGAAGGAGGCATAAAGTATTTCCATGGTCGTTTTAATCCTTGAGTGACATGATGTGGGTGTGTTGTAGAACTCATTCATTATCGATTGTCAAAGGCTCTGCACATTTGGTATGGAAATTTTGTCTTTATAGTAAAGTAATCCCTTTGATAATTTGTATGCCTTCTGAGTGTTGTTTGTTTGTGTTATCCGTGTCACTAAGTTCTGGCCCTGGGGATCTCTGGCATAAAACTTCTGAAGTTTGATGATGAGATCTGGAACTGAGGTAGATAAAGCTAACAACAGGAATGCACCTGAGTAAAACTTTCTACTTAAAGCATCAACGACCAAATTTGTTCTCCCAGGTTTGTAGAATATTTCGAAATTATATCCATGTTGTTTAAAAGTCCATTTCTATTGTTCTGGAGTTTGTATTTTATGTAGTAACAAGTTTCTCAAACTTTTTTGGTCAATGTAAATATGAAAATGTTGACCCATAATGTATTGACGCCATTTCTTTACTGCTTCTGTAACAACATACATCTCTCTCACAAAGATTGAAGCAACTTGAAGTCTCAGACACATTTTTTACTGAAGAAGGCGATGGGATGCCCCTCTTGTGAAAGCACAACACCGATGGCAACTCTGTTTTAGTCTTTGTAAAATCTGGAAAAAACTAAAACAGACATATCGGTCATTTTTTTATTATATAAAGGTTGTACCAGCCTCTGTACTCCATGTAAATTTAGTGGAATGCAATAAATTAGTGAGAGCAGCGACGAGATGGTGTAGTTGCACACATAATGCCGATAGAAATCAGTGAGACCTAAAAACCCATGAAGAGTCTTGAGAGATCAAGGTGGATGCCAATTCAAAATTTCCTTCACCTTTTGTGGATCATCTGCAACACTGCCAACAAAAATCACACGTCCTAAGTAATCAACTCGATCCACTACAAACACACTGTTGCACCCCAGTTTTTGCCTCTAAGATCCCTCTATCATCTCATGTCAATTCAATTGCAACAAGATCACATTAGGGTTTGGTTTTTCTCCTTATCTTTAGCTTTGCTCATGGGGAATCACCAAGCACCTTGACTTGTATATTGTGATCATCTATGTTTTGTATTGATTAACTTTTAACTCATAAATACAATGAACGTTTGACTTAATTGATGATATTATAGGTGAGAGCACAACACATTCCATCAAGTTGATCTATAGGTTCATGAGTTTATTTCCACGCCTTCTTCAACAAAGCTTCATTGAGATTCAAGCCTCATCATTGAAGATATTTTGAGATAATATCATGACAAAGTCTATTATGATTCACCATGCCTCTAGTTATCAAAGATAGTTCAAATATATAAAAGTTGATTGAAGAGGTTTGACCTAATTGGACAAGTTCTTGATTTCTTGGTCACAAGTGCATTTTTCTCTCAATTATTGATATTTGGAAGTGGTTATGGTTGATATGGTTTCCCATTATCATCATCAACAACTTATATTTACATGACAAAAGTATTTGTTCAAGAAAGTTTGTCAAAATTGAAAAGGGTTTCCAAAGCATTTTGTTGCTCTAGGAGTTAGGGTTTTGAACTTCTAAGGGATATATCTTGCTCATCTTTTTGTATTTTTGAGTGATTCTAAATACATGCTCCTATTTAATGGGTTATCAACAAATCACTTCAAAAGTTTTAAGAAAATTTTATGTGGAAGATGCCTAATAATTGAGAAAGATTACAAGTTCTCTAGATAGGCCATCAAATTCCCTTGTGTGACTTCAAAAGATCATAACGTGGTCAATTTTATCTCCTTGAGACCATTCTTTTTCCATAATAATCTTAAAGGTGTGAAATACAACTCTTATTTTATGTTAAAAGCTTGAAAATATATGGAAGATGCCCTAAGGATGCAAAAGATTATAGGTCATCTCATGAACTTTCACCAACTTCACAAAGTCATAACTTTCTCAATTTTTGGAGTTTTTAAATGGTTCAAGTCTCAAAATTTCATTAAAGATATCTACTTCATTCCATATTTTTTGGTCAAGAGAAAAATTTAAATAGAATGCCATGTTTGGATGCAAGACATTATAGGTCACTTTGGAAGAAAAACTAAGAATTTTTCTAAGTACAAAAAGTCAGCATTTTTTCCCAACTTTGACTCATCAGAAATTTCAGCTCAAGCATCCATTTGATTCCATTCTTTGCACATTGTAAAGTTTTTGATCTCATCTTTCCAAAGCATCAATAATTAAGTCCTAAGGTTCCCTAAATCGTGCACACCATTTATTCAAAGATGGTACTTTGAGACTGAAGTTTCCTCCAAAGTCAGAATTTAAAATTCACGATTTGGCCTCTAAAAACAAAATTTCTGCATGTTTTTATTTCTAATCATGTTTAGCAATCTTCCATAAGTGATTAGCACCTTGAAACCCAAGTTTTGGTTGAGTTTTGAGCAAAATAAAAGTCACACTTTTCATGTTTGCAACTTCACACGATTTCCCTCCAAACTTCATCCTTTCACACGCTTAAGAATTCCATTAGCTTCCCTATAAATAGACGGTCATACCTCATTTATTTTCTCAAGCTTAGATAGCCAGAATCACCCTAACAAACTCTCTCTTCAACCTACTTTTCTGCAACTTCGAATTTGGTTTTACAGCATTCCTCAATTCATTTTCTTTGTCAAATATTCATCCTTGAACTTCACTGAAGCTAACAGAAGAAGAACCAAGCTCTAAGACTTACTAAATCGTGCTAGCTAAGTCATGTTTCAGAGCTCTAAATTTGAACTTCAATAGGTATATTCCTTCATCAATTCTCTAAACTTTGGTACTGTAATGAAGCTCTCATCATTATGATTCTAGTCGCAACATTTGTTTTCAACTAGAAGTGAGTTTTGGCCATGAATTTTCAAATCCCTTTTCAAATCTTTCCTTCTGAAACGACTGAGCTACACCTTACATAAATTTTTCTCGAGGGTACCATTGGAATCGTCTTGAAGAGACAAAGCGAATGGTAATAGTCTCGAGCTCTAATTTTTCCATTTCATGAACATGCAAATCGTGTGGACAGAGGTTGGAGACGACCTACGTGTCCGTCTTCAACCAATTAGAATTTGCCGCACATTTTTTTCAAATCTGATTTAATAGCTGATCACGTGTTTTATTCATTAAAGACCATGATATGCATAACGCGTCTGATCCATTATATTAGCTTACTAACGCGTTTTGACTCTCATCCAATGGTTTATATTTTTTTGACTTTATTTTTTATTTTTTATTTTTATGTTTAAATGTTTTAAACTTTAAAGAATCATAGAAAATTCATTTCTGACTCAAAAATTATGAAAAAATTCACAAAAATATTTTCAAATATTCTCTTTCTGATTTTTTTTCCATAATTTTATTTTTATATTTTATATTTTTTATAATTTTTCCTTTGTTTTGGTTTGTTTTTAATTGTTTAAAAATACTTTTTGACATTTTTAAATTCCTGAAAAATTCATCAAAATCATCTTTCTTATTTCTGACCTTCTGAAATTTTTCTAGAATTTTATTTTTGACTTCTACTATTTTTGATATTTTTTCACTTAGTTGAATAATTTTAATTAGTTTAAAAATACTTTTCTGATTTAAAAATTTACCAAAAAATTTATAAAAAGTATTTGAAATCATTTCTGATTTTTCTATGGCCTCTTCTGATTTTTCTTTGATATTTTAAATATAGTTTGCTATTTTCCCTTTTATTTTCATTTCAAAAAAACATTTTAAAAACAATTTTCTCTTTTTATTTTATTCATTAAATATAATTTTATTTTTGTATATATTCTGACCTTGTGAGTTTTGTTCATGGACTTCATTAACATCATTGAATCTTGAGTGTTGAGTTTAACTCCACCAAAATGGATGAATGATTTTAATGATAGTTTGATTAAATTTTTATTTCAAATATATCCTTTCCCTCTTCATCTTATCCCTTTCTTATTGTGCTACATGTTTTTAGAGGGTGATCTACATATCATCTCTTCAAACATATGGAACATAAATTGCTATTGTCCAGCCTCAAAATAGCTGCGACTTCTGTATAGGTCTAGTTACGATTGCTTAACATAGTGCTAAATTTTGTCCCGATTTGAGAAATGATCATTCGTGGCCCAAACCTATGTTTGCAAGCCCAAGTATGTTAATTTGAAGCCTTTGATCAAATAACCTTGAGATTCATTGTTAGGAGGCTTTGGTCTTATCAATCCTATAATAAATCTTTATAAGCTTTGGTCAAAATGAATCACTTAAACATCATTGATCATTTATTGATGCTTTGAGATTTTGAAAATGAATGATATAGTTGACAAAAATCAAATGAAACTTGTTATTGAGAGGCTTTGATTTTATCAATCTTCTAATGAGTTTTCAAATGCAAGTTTCAAGATGGTCATTCAACTAACCTATAATTACTAATTCATTAACATTTAACTTTTACTTTATGCCTCTTTATTTTATGATTTTATTTTATGCCTTTATTTTATGAACCATTTTATTTTAGCATTTACATTTTATGCAATTTTCATCTTTGCTCACTTGAGCATTTACTTTTATGTCATTTTCATTTTACTCACTTGAGCTTCTCATTTCTTTTTGAAGATACCTAATAATCAACTTGAACCATAAAAACTTTAATGTTACTTGGACTATTTGGTTACTATCCTCGGCATTATGGAGTGATGGACTTCTTGGACTTAGGATTAGAGACATTGGCCTACCTTGAGACCTTGTGACTTTCATTGCTATTTTGTCTGGAGTTCTTGGGGTTTACCCCAAGACATTGGGTTGTTTGTTTGCTTTGTGTTCTTGTTGTTTTGATTACATGCTTTGTCTGTTATTGGAAATTCATCTGTATACAGCTGTTACTTTCCCCAATTTTTGTGAAAGACCTAATGAATTTGAAGCTTTGTTTTCTTAAAAGGTTTATTATCACTACTTGTTGGTTTTAATCAAAAGGATGGGAATTATACATTGACTCATTGTGTCAAGTGTTGGCTTCTTGTTGGTTAGACGGTTCTTTTCCCTAGCTTTTACCTTATGCTTTAAGATAGTCCCTTCATCTCCTCCTATCTTCTTTAATTTCAAAAATCTTCTCCCTTCTTTTCAAAACTATTCTTGTTTTCTAAACTTGAACCGCTTTCACAATAAACTTAGATTTAGGTCCATGCATTTTCAAAACATTTTCTTAATCAAACTTTAACCAACATAATAATACTTTGCCATTTTTGTGAGAAGACTAAAAGTCAATCAATCTCATTCAAACTATTTTGCCACTTTGGCTTCTTATCTTAAAATTTTTTTCCAAATATTAGACTCTTGTCAATCGTTGTAGTGATGCGAGCTACTATACTTTTATGATATGTAGTGAAGTGAGATATTTTCCACTTGGGTGTTGAGCGAGGCTTTGTTGATTTTAAAATCCAAGCCATATCCTCCACTTTGAGATGATGCAAATTCTCCTTTCTCATGATCGTGAGTAGTAGGTATGTTTTCCACTCGGATACGATGATGATGTCTAATCTTTTAAAAAATTAACGAACACACTTGTATTTTAAAATTTTAAAGGTGAACTACGTGTACCCTGATCCCCTATTGCACGAAAGGTGGTACGTAGGCACTAAAGGTTCACAATTGCGGTGGGTGCAAAAATTGTAAAAAACATTTATTTTCTCATCCCCACCATCTTTTTTTTATACACAACAATTATAGCTAAAATACACAGATTTTTAAAGAGGTTCCTGTGTAGACGTTTAGGGTGCTAATACCTTCCCTTTGCATAAGAAACCCCCTTACCTAGATTCTCTCCCCCTCTTTTAGGTTATTCTCTCTTTTCCCATTCTTTTGGAAACAATAAAGCACAATGGCGATTTTTATTTTTGATCTGTGTGAGTCAAGTCAATCTAATGGCTTAGTCTTAACATTTCTACCGCTATAAAAAAATGGAAACTCTGCTGGGGAAAGATCGACCAATTGCTGGTCCATCCCTAAGTGGGTTAAGCCTACCTTTGTTTATTTGTGTATATGCTTTTGTTTGTTGTATATTATGTGTTGTATATATGTTTGTCTATATTTTCCCGCTTTTCATGGTGCTTGGTGATTTCTCATAAGTGCTCTACCCGGACTTGGGCAAACTTAATATAGAATGGGCGGTATAGTCATGTTAACTTTGAGGGAGTAATCCCAAAAAAGGAGGCATGAGATTTCCCACTCAGAGGAGGCCCCTTTGACTATAGTGTCATTTACTGAGTAATCAGGAAGACGTGCTGCTTTCGACCTGGGAGCCTGCTGAAACTGAGGACTGTAGAACCTTTAACCCATCTTGGCCTTTTAGGTGTAGTGCGGAATCTATGACGGAGTAATTCGGAAATGGTTATCACGCGATACTATGCTCGAACGAGTTTTTCCTGAGAATATTACTAATTACTGAATCAAATGGGACATTGGTAATATCCAAAAGAAGGATGTAGACTATGGGAACCTCTTAGAACCTTGTTCTGCAGGTGATAAACTATTACACCATACCTTGTGGATAGTACCTTTGACTCCATGCTCGTGAAGTCATACTTATGAACCCACCATGTTTGTGATCTCGTGTGTGATTGTTATATCATGCATTCATGCACCCATGAGCATCTTTTAAGACATTGTGGTTCAAGGGACTTAAAGTTGACTCTTTGTAAATATCCCAAGTACTTTTGACCATGGATTATGGAAAAAGAAAGACTCAGAAGTACAGTTTCAAGAATCCCAAGATAGATGATTTGATGAGTCTAATTCCCGAGATTCAGAGTTCTATAGATTTTTGGAAGAAGTATGGATCCATCGTGTCTCTCATGAAGCTTAGGATGAAGGAGGGTATTCTCCTGACTTTGGTCCAATTCTATAATCTGATGTATCGATGTTCCACTTTCCCTGATTATCAGTTGATGCCTATATTAGAGGAGTATTACTATCTACTGGGATTACCTGTTACTGATTGTGTTCCTTTCACCGGTTTGGAGAAGGAGCCAAAATCTCATGAGATTGCTGCTTTGATTCATTTGGGGATGTCTGAGATTGAGGCACACATGACTACCAAAGGAGTAATCAGAGGCTTACCAGCTCATTTTTTATTAGAGAAATATTGCTACTTTGCTAGGATGAAGAGTACGGTTGCTTTTGAGGCCATCTTTGCCCTACTTGCCTACGGGTTGTTCTTATTTTCAAACATCAACAACTTCGTGGATGTCAATGCCATCAGAATATTTTTGATAGGGAGTCCAGTCCCTACATTATTAGATGATGCTTATTGCTCCATTCATCTTCTGGATTCTTATTATGAAGGGATGATCATATGCTGCACGCCTTTGTTGTATCAATGATTTATTTCTCACTTGCCTCGATCTGATGCTTTCTGGGATGTCAAAAAGGAACCTCATTGGGCTCTGAAGATTATGGCCCTCACTCATTCAAATATTGTTTGGTACCATCAGGATTACCATGATGTAGAGATTGTTGATAGTTGTGGTAGTTTCCCCAATGTACCTCTTCTTGGTACAAAGGGAGGAATTAACTACAATCCTGTTCTTGCACGACGACAACTTGGATATTCGATGAGGGATAAGCCAAATAGTATTCATCTGAGTGATTTATTTCTTAGAGAGGAAGAGAATCATAAGGAAGCTAAGGAGCAGATTGCAAAGGCTTGGCGTCATATTCATAGGAAGAGTAGAAAGGACTTGGGACCTAGAGGGGTGTTTCTTTGGAGCCTTATCTTCAGTGGGTACAAGCAAGGGCAATTCAGTTGAAGATGCCATATTCCCGTGAAACACCTATGCTTGATATGTTTGTGAAGACCACTCCTCCCATTTTGGGTGATATGGAAGAGCTTCAGCTGGCCCTAGTCAGGATGCAGTAGGAGAAAGAAGCTTGGAAGAATAAGTGTCAGACTTTAGAGATATCCTACAGGGCAAACTTGAAGGAGAAAGATGACTTGATTGAGATTCTCGAGAGTCGTGCTATCGAGATGATGGAGAGGCAAGAGGGTTTATTTTCCTCTAGCACTCAGTCAGGGCTTAGTCATTCACTTCTCGACTCTGGTGATTGGAAAATGGTTGCTAACAGGTATGCAGAAGAGAACAAGCGGTTGAAGGCTCAGATCGCAAGATTCATAGGAAAACGTCAGTGTGTAGAGTGAGCTTCATCAACTTTACTTTCTTAGGGTTTTAGATTCTATCTTCTTTTTGTACTCGGGATTGTTGAAACTTGTACTAAAAAAGATCCAATCCATTTTGGAAGTTATTATAACGAGATTTTTCAGTATTTCAAATGTGTTAGTATTTTAATATTTGCAAATTGTTCATTAATCTTTGAGTTCCTTGAATTTATTAATAATAAAATAAATCATGTTAATTGCATATCATGCATCATCTTGTACATATTTCTTGCATTTCTTTTCATACTCAGGTGTCTTACTGAATTTCTCTGCTTTGTTCAGCAAGTTATCTCACCAGTATAACGCTGAAGCTAATTCCAAGAAGAAAATGAAGAATCTTGAACAGGAAAATCGTGAGCTGCACAATGAGGTTACTACTCTGAAGGCCGGTATGGAAAATTTAATTGCTTTGATGGAATCATTAATGGCTGCTCAGAATGAGCCACCACTTGCTCAGCCTTAAGAAACAACATTTGCTTCTGAAGGTCCATCAGTTCTCGTTTCTGTTGCCCCATTTACTGTTGCTCAAAATTATATGCATCAGGGTTATCCATAGGGAATGACAAAAAACTTCATTCCAGAGGGTTTTAATCTTGATGCTCCAGCTACTCTGGTTGTTCCAGCTGTTGCTACTCTTGCACCTCCTGTGGTGCATATTACTCCTACTGCTAGAAATGAGACCCAATATGTTGCACCTCCTTTGGTGAATGTTGTGCCATTTGATAATGATGAAGTTTATCGTCGTATTCCTCCTCCAAGTGAAAGGTTAGGATTCTATGATCGAATGGACGATTTTTAGGATCAGTTTGATAAGATGCAGAAAGAGATGAAGGCCCTTAGAGGAAAAGAACTGTTTGGGAAGAATGTGAATAATCTGTAATTGGTTCCAAATGTGAAAATACCTGCAAAGTTCAAAGTACCGGAATTCGAGAAATATAAGGGAAATACATATCCCCGTGCTCACCTTGTGATGTATGTGATAAGCATTTCTACTCATACCAATGATCAATGCCCGTTAATTCACTTTTTCTAAGACAACTTGACTGGTGCTGCATTGAAGTGGTACATGAGCTTGGATAGTTCCAACATTCATACTTTCAACGACTTGGGTGAAGCATTTATTAGAAACTATAAGTATAATGTGGACATGGCACTTGACGGTGATCAACTCAGGACAATGGTCCAAAAAGATAAGGAATCGCTTAAAGAGTATGCATATAGATGGGGTGAAGTAGCCGCCTAGGTGATTCCTCCAATTGAAGAGAAAGAGATGACAAATATTTTCCTGAAGACTCTAGGTGCCTTATACTATGAAAGAATGATGGCGAGTGCACCAAGTGATTTTACCGAAATGGTGAGTATGGGCGTACGTTTGGAAGAAGCTGTAAGAGATGGTTGTTTGACAAGAGGTGAAAATTCTGATAGTACAAAGAAGCCTTCATATGGGTTTTCCAAGAAGAAAGAAGGGGAAAGAAGGGGATACAAATGATATCATTCAAGAGAGAAGGGTTAATCCTCCTAGAAGAACTCATCAGCGCCACCAACAGGTTGCTTCGGTAACTCTAGTTGTCAATGTGGCTCCGACCACGGTTTCTTATCAAAGACCATCCCCTCAGGGAAATCAGGGGAAAAATCAGAAGAGAGAGGCTATTGACTCTATTCCCATGAGCTATGTAGAGTTAATCCCAACCTTAATTCAAAAGAAGCTGGTTTAGACCAGGCCACCCCCTGCTATACAATCACCTTTGCCTTGTGCGATCGGTGGAAATAGAACTGACTGTTTTGGAATGCTGGTTCGCGTTTGCGTTTCGCAAAATGTTGCGGTAAGCAAGAGTCGCCACCATCTTTTATTTTCTCCAACAAGGAAAGGACAAAAGCACAGAAAAATTCCTTTTCGAGATGTTTCTCGGGTTCGGGAGGTAGATTATAGAAAGGGAAGGTGTTAGCACCCTTTCTATCCGTGGTTATCCACGGGCTCTTAGGTACTTGCTCACTATGTTTTCAAAAAGTTTTGCTTTTCTTGTGTTCGTGGGTTTTGAAAAAGTTTTGTTTGAAAACTTCGATTTAACTCTTGTATCTGTCCTCAAGAGTGTATGAAGTGTTGTTTGAAAACTTTGTTTGAAAAGTGTAAGTGCGAAAAGTTGTTTTGTTTTGAAAGAGCAAGTACCCAAGAACCTCTACCTACTCAAAAGAAATTAAGCTGTGTAAATGTCCTTTAGACAGTGCTATCCCACTATTGAGAAGTAGGTAGCACCGTCGTTGGAGTTTTTCGGGTCAATTCGATTATAGGGACATGTGGTCACCAAAACAATAGTAGGACGCCTTAGCGGTAACCCTAATGTCCTAGATCATTTTTATCCGAGGCAACCGTTTCGAGGAAACTTTGATCTTTAGACAAGAGGGCGACCTCTAAAACACCCTATACTCAATGACCACGTCGAGGCAACCAAGTGAGGCGTACCCTAGGAGTGGCATGTGCGAGTGTGTCAGGATTCAGTTAGGTTATCTTTGTACATGTTATGGTGAGCTACGTTTTGATTTTAATTTTCAGAGATAAGTCTTGTCATGCATAGCCTAATTAACATACATCTAGCAGTTAAATATTTGCGGAAAATAAATCTACACTATTACAAGGCGTCGGGTATTTACATCGCCAAAAACAACCCTTGAAAAGTAAATTGTGAGAAATTAAAGGAAAGCGATAAAAAGTCCTAATTAACGCTATTACATCCTCGGAACAATTACATAATAATGATCAAAAATTAATATGCGCGAAAGAAATTGAATCGGAGAAGTCCTTAGGGTTTTGACCCTTTTTTGAGAAAGAAAGAAGTTTTTGGTGGTTTAGGAATTAAATTAAATTAAACCTAAAACTAATTAATAAAAAGAAATATTTTTTAATCGTTAATGTCTCAAAATAAAAAATAGTCAAAAGTTAGTAAACCCTAATTCTAATTTATTTTATTTATTGCAAAAAATATTGAAATTAACCTAATTTAAAAAAGACTAAATTAATTTGTTAGTATTTATTTACAAAAATAATAAAGAGTGAAATTAATAAATAATAATAATAAAAAATATTATATTCTGAATTTATTATGAAAAACTAATTTGGTTAATTTAAGTAATAATAATAATTATAGTAAAATAATTAAATGGAAATTATAAAAGAAAAAAAAAGAAAGAATGAACCAGGGGGTGCTGGCCCAATTAGGAGGTACGTTTGGAATTTTGTGGCCCATTAACCTCAAGCCTGCTTTGACTTTGGTGATTGTCCAGGGCGCGTGTTGACTGGGAGTATAATGGTCATCATCTCATGGCCATTAGATTGATGCCTGAAGCCACATGGCGCAAGGATATGTGGAGCACATGGTGAACCTCCTTTGGAATTCTGCACATGAATATGCTAGGAAAAATAACATAAGCGTTTTTGGGGACCTGGGATTTGAACCCAGGTCCCAATGGTCATATGCCAATCGTTCAACCACTACACCACCTGCATCTCTTTGTTATTCAGATAATATGCAATTATTATATTAAGAAACAATCAAATATGCTGTAACACAAAAACACGCACGCTTATTTTCAAATTGGCCAATGGTGTATAAACAGCTCATCATCTTCCTTGCTGTACCTGCAAAATAAACATTAGATAGCGGGGGTTTTTAACCCCCACTATTCATCTTGACGAAAAATAGCGAATAGAGATATAATGCACATAAATATTTCGCGAGGGTTCAAATGTGTTCGTCTGGTCCTAACGGTTCCAACCATGTGCCTTAGTGGTCTCAATTTTTCCTGGTTTAGGAATCCCCAATTTTAAAGCTTAGGAACCCTAGAAATCGTCCATGCCAACTTTTGATTTATGGCGTTTTAATCCAATTCAGTTATACCATCAGCTTCATATGATTACTAGCAATACAAAACAATCAAGAAATCATGTTAAATGCTCATGAATTAGACAATACGATTTTGAAAAAAAAGCTTCAAACTGTGGTTCTGTTTAGGACGATTCTTTGAGCTTCAAGGCTTAAATTTGATTGCCACACACTCCTGGGAACTCCTGCAAGATGTTAGAATCAACAAAAAGCTTTGAATCGCCCTGGAATATAGAAATCAGTTTTGAGTTTTTCTTGAAATTTTGCAATATGCTATGGCCTTTGTCTGCAGCTTTCTCACGTGTATGGCATTAGGGTTTACTTGAATATATATAGAGGAATGAAATTAGGTCACAATCTTGAGCAAAAGTCCATTGAATTGATGATTGAATATTTGATTGGAAATCAAATCTTTTTTCTTTTTCATGATTGGAAAAAGTTGCCAATTTTGGAGATTTTGCATCTTTGACTTGGTACACGAAATTGCCAGCATATCTTGACCATATTTGCTTCACAAATTGATTGAAAAAATCAAATCTTGTATTTTCCTACAATTTAAATTAATTAAATGAATTAATATCAATTAAAAATCTAATTAATTAATAAAAAATAAGAAAATAAATTCAATTAAGCTTGATGGGTCGTGCATAGGCCATGGATGAAGTTTCAACAAGAAATTTGAGGCCCATTAGCAAAAACAAGGTGTTTTGAGCAAAGTTGACTTTTGCAATTTCACAAAAATTTCCCAACTTCTCCAATGCATATCTTGCTCAATTTTGATCATATGAACATGTTCTTGGACATTTTGGAAAGGTCTTGAAGTCCTCTAACCAATGCCTTTGGTCCCATGTCATTTGGATTTACCAATATCAAGTTATGATCTTTGACTTAAAATACATTTTTGTTGACTTTTGAAATTGACCTATAATGTAGAAATTGATAACTTTTTATGAGAGAATTTCTTGGACTTGGAGTGTGAATATGGATTGTAGGAGATGTCATCCCCTTCAAAATTAGAATTGGATGGGATTTTTATGATGAACCATGAAAAAGTTATGCCCTGGTCAAGATACAGTTGACTTTTCTACTGTCCAAAAATAGTAACTTTTTGCATCTTGATGATTTTGAGTTGTCCTTGTGAAATCATGATCAAGACTTGATCAAATGATGATTGTTGACTCAAAATAAGATGTTGACCAAAAATCCTGACTTTTGACTGCAAAATGACCATTTTGCCCTTGCAGTTGACTGTAGGTCAAATGGAGCTTTTGACTGTGCAAATTGGCATTGTGAGTCTTGAAACTTAGCATGTAGGTGCTTGAGGATGTATATGGACCTATGAGACTTGATTGAACCATTGAAAACCCCAAATTCCTTGAAAGAACCAAAACCCTAATTTCAGCTGGCTTAGGAGATGGTTTGACTGTATAACCCTTGAGTAGTCTTGAACCATTTGAAGATCATTCTTGACAGATCTTGAAGAATATGGGAGGGAAAATTTTGGGGTACAACACCTTGGTATTATAAGGCAGACCAGACATGTACTTTTCATCAGGGAGCACCAGGGAACAGTGTGGATAATTGTTATCCTTTAAAATCAGAAGTACAAAAGATGGTGAGATCTGGCCTTTTATCCTTTAAAGATGTTGGCCCTAACGTGAAAGATAATCCTTTGCCAAAGCGTAGAGGAGAAAATGTTGTAAACATGGTTTCTGGTTGTCCAGGGGACTTCCAGATCTTTGATATCAACCTGGTTAGAGGAGATCTGGTGAAGATGCATGCTGACCTCTGCGAGTTTAGTTACTATACGCATGACCATGATGGTTGTGGTATTTGCAGTATAGATATACAAGGGTGTGATAAGATAAAAGTTAATCTTTGAGAAATGAAGGACGAAGGTCTCATTCATATAATAGGGCTTACGACAGAGTATGAGGAAGATGTGAATATGGTCTTTGGATGTCCTGGAGAATTCCAGATATTTGACGTGAACCATATGAATGATGATTTGGTGCAGTTGCACACTACTTTATGTCACATGGATGGTCAAGTAGAAAACCATTATGGGTCTTGCCAGATTTGCTGCAGAGATTCTCATGGCTGCTCCATTGTGAGAAGGGGTATTCAGTTATTGTTAGACAATGGTACTATCAAAGTTTCGGGAAATAGAGATGATTATAATAGGATTAATGTGATTGGAGATTACTTGGCTGAGACTGTGTCAGATGATGAGTATGCTTCTGCAGATGAATTCTTTTCCTCGGGTGAAGATATGTTCTCCAGCAATGATTATGTGATTCCCAAGTATTTTGAAGAAGGATTGAACATTATTGTGCCCTGTTTCAGTGTTCCCGTCCCTAAAGAGATTAAGTACTGTAGCAAGCCAGCTGCTGCTCCAGTGGTGATTTGCTTGCTGGGTCCTGTTCCTTACGAATTAGACAAAGTTGTGCCATACAAATACAATGCTACAATCTTGGAGGAAGGTGTGGAAGTTCCCATCTAACCTTTATTTGATGTCAAGAATATTGCTGAGGCCAACCGAGTGACCCGTAGCGGTTGTGTTTTCGCACCTGTCATTCGAGGGAATGTTAATGTTGATAATAAGATTATGGAAAGTGTTAAACCCAAGAAAGAAGTGGGGGAATATAGCAGTACTACACTAGAAAAATTTGTGGATGATATATTGAATATTATCAAGATGAGTGACTACGGGATCGTAGATCAATTGTTACAGACTCTATGAAAGATATCTATTCTAGCCCCGCTGATGAACTCTTCTACCCATCGAGAATATTTGATGAGAGTATTGGATCAAGCTTTTATGGAAAGTGATATGTCGTTGGACCAATTTAGCAATGTGGTAGGGAATATTACATCCTGTAATAACCTGAGTTTCCCTGATGACGAATTTCCTGACGAAGGAAGGAATCATAATTTGGCTCTCCATGAATTGTAAAGACGATTTTTTGTCAAATGTGCTGATTGATAATGGGTCCGCTTTAAATGTCATACCAAGGAGCACGCTTATGAAGCTGAAGTATCAAAGAGCTCTCATGTGCCCGAGTGGCATAATTGTAGAAGCTTTCGAGGGATCAAGGAAGTCGGTCATCGGAGAGGTAGGTTTGCCTATTCACATAGGCCCGCATTTATTTCAGATTACTTTCCAGGTCATAGATATTGTGCCTGCTTACAACTGTTTGCTGGGACGACCATGGATACATGATGCAAGGGCTGTCACTTTAACTTTACACCAGAAGTTGAAGTTTGTGCGTGAAGGAAAGGTGGTCATCATAAGTGGAGAACATAATTTATTAATATCTCATTTATCTTCTTTCAGTGTTATAGAAGCGGATGAAGCCGCTGTTGGATTTCAGTTCCAAGCTTTATCCATTGATAATATAAGGGGAAATAAGAATTCTATAGCTTCGTTTAAATATGCTTAGCAGGTTGTGCATAATGTCCCTAGTAAAGTATGGGGGCAGATTTTTGATCCACCTGTAAATAAGAATAGAGCTGGTCTAGGATTTTCTGTAAAGAATGATAAAGGTAACAATACGAAGCCGAAGTATGCTTTGGGCAAATATCAGGATATCTTTCATAGAGGAGGTTATCTTCATCCAAATGTTCTTAGGATCAATGCTATTATGGAGGATGAAGCGGAGCAAGAGATGTCGAACTATGTGACACACGGAGGTAGAGTCCAGAATTGGATCACCATTGATGTTCCCTCTTGCATACATATCTCAAAGTAATTTGTTTTTTGTTAATCTTTTCAAAGCCTTTCACTCTACCCAAGGTGAAAGTTGATATTGTATGTGCTTATCTGTTTGCTTTGATCTTTAAAATCAATAATAAAAGTTGTCTTTGATTCCCAAGTTGTGTTTTTATTTTCTGCTTTTTCTTGGAAAGTGGTAATAAAAAAAAACCTTTCAAAATAAATAATAACTGTAATCTGCATAATCACTTGCTATGTGTGTCAGTTTCTAAAAGCAATCATAAATCATATGTGCGGATTAATTAAAAAACCCATTCAATACAATGACCTTGTGCTCTCTCCCAACTTTGAATATCCTGTATATGGGGCTGGAGAAGAAGAATATGATGAGATTCCAGAGAGGTTTCACGGTTTCTTGAGCGTGAGGAAAGTGCTACTCAGCCATATAAAGAGTCTTTGGAAGTGATTAATTTAGGGTCAGAGGAAGATCCAAAGAAAGTCAAGATTGTAGCACTAATGCATCCCAACGTAAAGAGAAATTTGATTGAATTGTTGAAAGAATATATGGATATATTTTCGTGGTCATACCAAGACATGCCTGGTTTAGATACAGATATTGTGGAACATCATTTGCTGCTAAAGCCAGAGTGCCCACCAATCAAGCAGAAATTACGAAGAACTCACCCTTATATGGCAATAAAAATTAAACAAGATGTTTTAAAGCAGATTGATGCTGGTTTTCTTGTGACATCAATGTACCCTCAGTGGATTGCCAATATTGTACCAGTACCAAAGAAAGACAAAAAAGTTCGCATGTGCATAGATTATAGGGATTTAAACAAATCTAGTTCAAAAGATGATTTTCCATTACCGCATATTAATATGTTGGTTGATAACACAACAAAATTCAAAGTATTATCATTCATGGACAGATTTTCCGGATCTAATAAAATTAGAATGGCTCCTGAGGACATGGAAAAAACAATGTTTATCACACCATGGAGAACATTCTGTTACAGAGTGATGCCCTTCGGGTTGAAGAACGCTGGTGCAATGTACCAAAGGGCTATGACAACCTTATTCCATGATCTGATGCACAAGGAAATGAATGTATATGGTGATGATATGATTGCTAAGTCCCAGACTAAAGAAGGGCAGATAGAAGATTTGTTGAAATTGTTTCAGCATTTGAGGAAGTATCGTCTCCGCTTGAATCCAAATAAGTTTACCTTCGGTGTTCGATCAGGGAAATTGTTAGGTTTCATTGTCAGCCAAAAAGATATTAAAGTTAACCCTGATAAAGTCAAAGCAATATAAGAAATTCCAGTGCCGAGAAAGTCTGAATATGATATTAAATATGGTACTCAGAAGGCTATAAAAAGCAGTGTGTTGGAATATTATCTTGCTCACCAACCAGTGGATGATTACCAGTCTGTTAAATATGATTTCCCTGATGAGGATGTTATGTTTTTAAAAGCAAAAGATTGTGATGAACCATTACCTGAGGAAGGTCCTGATCCTAAACCCCGGTGGGGTATGGAATTTGATGGAGCTGTGAATGCTTATGGGAAAGGAATTGGTGTTGTGATTATCACTCCTCATGGATCACATATTCCTTTTACTGCAAGACTGACATTTGATTGTACCAATTATATGGCAGAGTATGAGGCTTGTATCATGGGTCTCGAGGAGGTTATTGATCTCAGAATCAAACTTCTAGATGTGTGTGGTGATTCATCTTTGGTAGTAAATCACATTAAAGGAGAATGGGATACTCGTCACCCTGGCTTGATTCCTTATAAATACTATGCTAGAATATTATTACCCTTATTTAATAAAGTTGAGTTCCATCATATTCCCAGAGATGAAAATCAGATGGCAAATGCATTGGCAACTATGCCTTTTATGTATCAAGTGAATACTTGGAATGATACATGTGGTACGGTGGGAGAACTGACTTAAAGGTTTTGCATTTTATCACAAATGTTGCGGTTAGCAAGAGTCTCCACCGACTTTTATTTTATCCAAAAGGAAAGGTAAAAAAGCACAGGAAAGACCTTTGAGATTGTTTCTTGAGTTCAGGGGGTAGATTATGAAAAGGGAAGGTATTAGCACCCTTTTCATCCATGGTTTTCCATGGGCTCTTAGTTACCTTCTAGATCACTTGCTTTGGTTTGAAATTGTGATTTGTGTGGTTTTGAAAGTATTTTGTAAAAGAGGCCATTGTTTAGGCAATCTTTGTAATGATTCTCGTTCATAAGAATGTATACAAAGATGTTTGTCTTTTTGAAAATGCTTTTGAGTTTGTAAGATGTTTTGAAATGTGTGTGTTTGTTTTTAAAATAGCAGGGATATTTGTTTGAAATGGAGCAAGTAACCAAAAGTAATCTACCTACTCAAATGTCTTTCTTGTTCATTTTATTTTCCTTTGATATTGTTGTCTTACCATTTATTTGGTAAGCAAACCTATCTTTGGATGTAAACGAGACGGGGGTGGGTCATCGTATGACTATGATTAGCAATGTTGCAAAGTATCTTAGCATTTTGAGGGACTAAGATCATTTTTGTAAGGCAACTTTGAATAGCGTCATCGAGGGACTATGATCTTGTTTTTTTATTTGTTTTGCTAAGATACCTTACATGCGTAATATGGTCATTTTGTTTAAGGCAACGAAGTGGAGTAACCCTAGGGGTGTTTGTGTGCAAGTGTGTCATTTTCATGCTTGATTTTGTCTTAAATTAGGGTTTTCTATTTGATTGGTTTTATCTTGCCATACAAACCCTAATTATTAACATGTTATATATAAAGCGATAAATTGCGAAAAGTAAATATCTTACGCTATTACAATCATTTGGGGATGGGGTGTACAAATTTACAAATGGGGATTGCAATAAATTAAAGTCCTAATTATCTATTACAACCATATTGAATAGCCATGAAGAAAATATATGAAGCGTATAAAATAAAGAAAAATGAAAGGACAAGAAAACATTTTGGATCATTATGTGTCGACACATGCCTTAAAATCAAGCTTCTCGAATGCACTTTTGTTTTGATGAAGACAAATCATGATTGATAAAGAAGGCAAAAATTATTGATCAAGCTAAAAGCCTCCTTGGATGAAGTATTTGGTTCAATCCCTTAGCAAATTTCAAGGTATAATGATAATACTTACCTTGAACTTAAGATATAGATGCTCAATGGTCAAAAGATAGACATTTTATATTGTCCATCTCTTTATTCAAGTTTTTTCAAATAAAAAATTCAATTTTTATTTGAGTGCAATCGGTTTGCATGTTAGTGCAATCGATTTCATGCTTCAATTTTTCAAAACATTGGCTACTGACTTCCAGTGCAATCGATTTGCATGGTTGTGCAATCGATTGCACACTCAAAATATTTGGAAATCTGGCTACTGGAACCCCGTGCAATCGATTTGCATTGTTGTGTAATCGATTGCACACTCAAAATATTTGGAAATATGGCCACTGGATCCCTGTGCAATCGATTTGCATGGTTGTGCAATCGATTGCCTGCTGTATGGTTTTGAAAAATAGCTGCCTTACACTTGTCTGTTCATGATACTATTTCATGGAAAACTTTTCACTCAACCTTGGCATTTGTTCATGATTTTTTACAAACCTTTTCTTCAAAGGTCACTACATTTTAGCCTAAAAAATAAGCTAAATGATGATGATTGAAATGAAGAGTTTAAAGTTAAGGAGACTTACCTTGCAGCTAGAATTTATGTTTTGAGCTTGAGGTGTTACCTTGTGGACTGTTATGACCTTTTTCAGTTATGAGATTTCTTGAGAGTTTGTCAACAAAACTTCTGGTTTTCTTTCTCCCTTTTTCCTTCCTCCCCTCTTTTTTTTTCTTCTTTGCAAATGCTCCTTCTATTTATAGGCAAAGGACTTGTGAACAAAGGCTGAATAGGTTTACAAGACAACATGTTATGGTTTGGTTGGGATGTAAGTATCAAACTATGTCAAGTACTCCATGGTTCCAAGATGAAGTACCAAAGTTTCTGGTTTAGAGGGGTTGATTTCCATGTTTTATGGTGGAGTAAAATCAGAAACAAACAAATTATGGGCTCAAGACAAGTTTTGTACAAAAAGCTTGCTTTTCAAGAATAGCAATGGTGCCATTATGCCATAAATAGAAAGATTCTTTGGACAATGGCTTAAACACTTGGGTAATAGCTCAAAAGTGGATGTAAACATTAAATTATGTAGAGATTTGCAAGCAAGAAGGCCTGCAACATAAGATTATGCAGCATAGCATAAGGGTTTTGTTGTGTGTTCTTCTATATAATGACTTGCAAATCAAGGGTGGATGCCCAACTTCATGCCCTTGAATCTCCTAGCTCAAGTATTATAAATTCATGCTCTTGGATGTTTTGGAAAGCTTGAAACATCCTCTATAACTTTCATGTTGACCACTTTTGTTAAATCAAACTGGAACTTGATGGAAATTGGCCAAGAAGTTAGGATAAAAACTTGTCCAAACTTGCTGAAAAATTCTCTAAGTGTTTATTAAAAAATGCCATGACTTCATGAATTTATAACTCAAAATCCAAACATTTATAGAAAAAGTCCTACTCTACAATGTTTTAGATATCATTGATATCTACAACTTTTAGTTTGGATGTTTTCCTTGAATCATCTTGCATCATGGCAAAAAATTGGCATGAAGTGGTGAAATTATCATGTGTAAAAACACTTAGAAAATTTCTATATCTTGGAAATCTTGACTTTTCAAGTTGACTTTTGACTTTCTTAACTTCTTGATGATCAAACTTGATATTTTTGAATGTCTTGATGAATTGTGATATTTGAAACTTAATGTTGACCAAAAAGTCAAATTTTGACTTTTGGTGCTACAATTGACTTTTTCAGCAATACCGCTGATTTTAGGTCATCTGTTCAATTGGCTGAGCAAAAATGAGATCCAAGACCTGAAAGTTGACATGAGCAATCTTGAGAGTTCAAAATGATCCATGAAAGTCAAATGGGGCATTAAAAGTCCATTTGTCCTTGTGCAAACTCAAACCTTAATTTTTAGTCATCAGTACTTGAGGAGATGTCTTAAGATGATCAACCTTAGTGCAGTCTTGAACCAAAGGAGATCTTGTGAGATATTAATTGAGAAATGAGAGGTAAAATTTTGGGGTACAACAGCTGCCCCTGTTCAATCTTCTTAATCCAGAAGAGTTAGATTGGCAAGTTTTACCAGTCGTGACTCGAAGGTGAAAGATGATTGGACACTAGAGTGCCCAGAAATTTGCACTCATTGATGTGATGGTTGAGGGAATGGGCTTAAAGATGCAATTTGGAGAAGTCATTAAAAGTTGTAGGAGATGGGCTTATAGATGCCATCCGAAAGTGATTGTTGAATTGTAATTTGTAAGCTGAAAGAATGAGTATCAGAATGGCACCCGTGTCTGGAGCGTATCTGAACTGTATCTAAATGTTGAGTCTGAATGAGTATCAAAATGGCATCCGTGTCTGGAGCGTATCTGAACTGTATTTTGAAGTTGATTCTGAATGAGTATCATAATGGCGTCCGTGTCCGGAGCATATCTAAACTGTATTTTGAAGTTGATTCTGAATGAGTATCAGGATGGCATCCGTGTCTGGAGCGTATCTGAACTGTATCTGGAAGTTGAATTTGAATGAGTATCAAGATGGCATCCTTGTCTGGAGCGTATCTGAACTTTATCTGGAAGTTGAATCTGAATGAGTATCAGAATGGCGTCCGTGTCTAGAGCGTATCTGAACTGTGTCAAAAGGTTGAATCTGAATGAGTATCAGAATGGCGTCCGTGTCTGGGGCTTATCTGAAATGTATCAAGTTTTGAATATTGTTAATGGTAACTGTTAATCTTATCCTGAAAAGGGTAAAATGTTAGCTAAAATTCAAAGTCATGTTGCATGAAATGTATGATGTAATGTATTTACTTTATCAATGTTCATGATTCATGGGTGCAATGTATGCGTATGTGAGTTGATCTGATGCATTGCTGTTGGATTGAGGAAAATAAATCCCTTAATGCTGCTGAGGATATGTGAGTCTTCATGTCTTGAAGTCGAAGTATTGATGGATTTCTGCCGAGAAATAAACTCCGTTGTAAGGGAAATACCATGTGCTGCTTGTAAAATTCTATTGGGGAATCCTGAGAAATTTGACGACTTCTACTGGGGATCAACAATTTGAAACTGTGTTCTACTGGGGATTTAAATGACGTACTGCAGGGAATTACTTATGGAATAGCCTAGAGATATTTTCCTATCCTTTCAACCTATCAGTAATTGTCTTTCTCATTTTGTTTATTTGTAAACAATAATTATGTTCAGATGCATATGTTCAACAAGGAATCATTGGACGTTTTTGTAAACAAAACACAAGCGTAAAGAAAAAGACAAATAGTTTTTGCACTTTCAAAGGGATATCTTTGTATTGATTTTGAGTAAATATTTTTGTACAAAGGGGACAAACATTCTAGTAAGAGAATGTTGTCGTAAAACAAGAAAAATTTGATACAAAGAAAGCTAACTATGTGTAATAATCCCATGGGGTTTCCATCCTGCTATAGCCTTCGTATCTCTGAGCATTTTGTCTATTTGTTGCCTTGTCCGAAGATGACTGAATTGATCAGAACCTCTGAGTTTGTCAGTGGATGTCAAAGGTTGTTTGTAAAGTGATCCGACAGGACATAGTCGTATGCCTTAATTCCTTAACTTTGGCCTGGACCTCCCTTTCAGGTTTTCAATCCACTGGGAAACCCTTTTTTTCCCAAGTCGCCCTTTCGGGTTTTCAACTTGCCGGGTGTACAGATTTTTTTTGTTTTATCCCTAATTTTTGCCCGAACCTTTTGGTTCGCTGGGATGCCCTTCTTTTGCCTAGGTATGTCAACCTAGCGTGTTTCTTATGCATGGTATCTTTTGACTATGTCCGCATTCGTAGGGTGCGGTAGGTCGTCACCATCCATGGTGGTTAAGATCATTGCTCCACCAGAAAAAATGTTTTTGATTACAAATGGTCCTTCATAGGTAGGAGTCCATTTTCCCCTGGGATCACCTTGCGGCAATATGATACATTTGATCACTAGATCCCCAACTTGATACACTTGTCGTATGAACTTTTTGTTGAAAGCCTTGATTATCCATTTTTGATACATTTGACCATGGCAAACAGCAGAAAGTATCTTTTCATCAATCAGATTCAGTTGATGAAGTCGAGTCTGGATCCAATCGTCTTCGTCCAATCCTGCATCCTTCATAATCCCCAGAGAGGGGATCTGAACCTCGATAGGCAAGACAACCTCCATGCCGTAAACCAAAGAATATGGTGTTTCCTCAGTTGATGTGCGAGCCGTGGTACGATATCCGTGGAGAGCGAATGGTGACATCTCATGCCAATCTTTGTATGTGACTGTCATTTTCTGTATGATCTTTTTAATGTTCTTATTTGCAGCTTTGATCGCACCATTCATCTTCGGCCGATAGGGAGAAGAATTGTGATGTTGAATCTTGAATTGCTCGCACAATACGGTGATCATAGTGTTGTTGAGATTTGTACCATTGTCAGTGATGATCCTTTCCGGGATACCATATTGGCAAATAAGATTTTGCTTGATGATACAGGCAATAACATTCTTGGTAACAGAAGCGAAGGAAGCTGCCTCCACCCATTTTGTAAAATAATCAATGGCCACTAAGATGAAGTGGTGTCCGTTGGAGGCTGTCGGCTTGATTTCCCCAATCATATCAATCCCCTACATAACAAAGGGCCAAGGAGCTATTAAGACATTCAGAGGAACCGGAGGTACATGCACCTTGTAAGCATAAATTTGACACTTATGGCAGATTCGAGAGTGTTGATAACAATCTGCTGCCATGGTAGACCAGTAATAGCCTTCCCGTATGATTTTCTTTGCCATCGTATGCCCACTGGAATGGGTGCCAAAAGTTCCTTCATGAAATTCAACCATGATCCTTTCAGCTTCAACCTTATCTACACACCGTAGCAACACAAAATCATGATTGAGTTTGTACAGGATGCCATTACTAAGGAAGAATTTAGTAGAGAATCTCCTTAAGAACTTCTTATCATTGATTGAAGCTCATTCTGGATATTCTTGAGTCTCGAGATACCTCTTGACTTCATGAAACCAAGGCTGGTCCCCTACTTCTTCAATATTAATCTTGTGATAGTGTGCTGGTTCATCCATTCGTTCGATGGTGATCTGGGAAGCCTCGTTATCCCAATTAAGTTTAAACATAGATGACATCGTGGCTAGAGTGTCTGCTAGCTGATTTTCCTGTCGCGGGAAATGCTCGAAAGTAATCTTCTCAAAATGTGGGAGCAATGACAAAACATGTTCTTTGTAGGGGATAAGGTTTGGGTGTTTGGTGTCCCATTCCCCTTTGATTTGGATGATGACCAAAGCTGAATCTCCAAACACATCTAAGGATTTGATTCCCAAGTCTATGGCAGCTTTGAGACCAAAGATGCATGCTTCATATTCCACCATGTTATTTGTACAATTGAAGCAAAGTCTTGCGGTAAATGGAGTATGACACCCTTCTGGAGATATGAGTACAACACCAATACCATTACCAAGTGCATTGGAGGCTCCATCAAAGAACAGGGTCCATCGGGATCCTTGTTCAGGTCCGTCATATGGCCCGATTTCTTCACAGTTGTCTAATGTCATGATGTCTTCATCTGGGAATTCAAACTTCATGGACTGGTAGTCTTCCATAGCTTGATGAGCAAGGTGATCAGCTAATACACCACCCTTTATAGCTTTCTGGGTAGTATATTGTATGTCATATTCTGTCAGGATCATCTACCATATCGCTATTCTCCCAGAAAGAGCAGGCTTCTCGAAGATGTATTTTATCGGATCCATTTTAGATATCAACAAGGTAGTATGAGTCAGCATATATTGTCTTAGCCGGCGAGCATCCCATTCCAGAGCGCATCAAGTTTTCTCGAGCAGTGAATATCGGGTTACACAGTCGGTAAACTTTTTGCTCAGGTAGTAAATAATGTGCTCTTTTCGGCCAGACTCGTCATGCTGCCGCAATACACACCCATTGAGTTTTCTAAAACAGTTAGATACATGATCAACGGTCTTCCCTCGACTGGTGGCATCAATACAGGAGGTTCTTGTAAGTATTCTTTGATTTTATCAAAAGCAACTTGGCATTCATCATTCCATTTGACTACTTGATCTTTCTTCAGTAGTTTGAAGATTGGCTCACAAGTAGCTGTCAGGTGAGAAATGAAATCTGGAAATATAGTTCAAACGTCCCAAGAATCCTCTGACTTCCTTCTCAGTACGAGGAGCAGGCATCTTTTGTATTGCTTTAAATTTGGCAGGATCGGCCTCAATACCTTTGTTACTGACGACAAATCCTAGGAGTTTACCGGAACATACCCAAAATGTGCACTTGTTTGGATTCAACCTCAGCTTGTACTTCTTCAGTCTCTCAAAAAGCTTTTGTAAGTGATCAAGATGCTCTTCTTTTGTTTGCGATCTGGCTATCATATCGTCCACATAGACTTCTATTTCATGATGTATCATGTCGTGAAATAAAGCTACCATGGCACGTTGATAGGATTCCCCAACATTCTTTAGTCCAAATGGCATCACCTTGTAGCAGAATGTGCCCTACTGTGTGACAAACATTGTTTTCTCCATGTCCTCAGGCGCCATTTTGATTTGGTTGTAACTTGAGAATCCGTCCATGAAGGAAAACACTTTGTGTTGTGCCGTATTGTCAACTAGGATATCTATGTGGGGGAGTGGAAAGTCGTCCTTAGGGCTTGCCCTATTCAAATCTCTGTAGTCCTCATACATTCGCAGTTTGCCATCCTTTTTGGGTACGGGGACAACATTGGCAACCCATTGAGGGTAAGAGGTGACAACCATGAATCCAGCATTGAATTGCTTCATGACTTTTGCTTTAATCTTTTCTGACATATCTGGCCTCATTCAATGAACCTTTTGTTTTACTGGCGGGCAATCCTCTCTTGCACGCAGACGATGTACCACAACATCTTCATCAAGTCCTGGCATGTCTTCATATGACCAGACAAAGACTTCAACTTAATCCTGTAATAACTGAATCAGACACTCCTTGATGTTGGGTTCCAGATTGGCACCCACTTTGACCTCTTTTTTATCTTCCTCGGTACCTAGGTTGATTGTATCCACGGGTTCCTCGTGAGGCTAAATGATTCTCTCTTCTTGTTGTAGCAGTCTGGAAAGTTCCCGTGGTACTTCAAAATCTTCCTCACCTTCGTCTTCGGCTTGGTAGATTAGATTCTCAGAGTCATGAAAGGCCATAGCAGTATCGTTACCCATGGGATCCAGAATGGATGTATACCTGCATTGTGAGTGTGGATGTGTGTAAGGGTATAGCTATCTTTGAAAGAAAGTAAAATGTAAAATAAAAACAATGAGCACAAAAGTTTGAATGCGAAAACGTCCATGATTCATTGATGTCATATAAAAAATGAGCTAATAACCCTCACAAATGGACCATTGTGCCTCAGATAAGACACAAGGTTTTAAGAGTGAGAATTGTTTTAAATATTACAGATCCAACAAAATGTAAAGACAAATTACTGAGGGATGAAAGTGATTGGGACAAATTATCTAGCCTCCCCATTGCTGAGCCCTCCATTGACAGTCGGAAAGATCTAATCTTCTAGGTTGCATCCATCTTCACCATCTTCCACTGCGTTGACTTCACGGTTGCTGATATTCAAAGGTGGCCCTCCAGCACGGGCACGACGTACAGCCTTTTGAACACTTGAAGTGAAACCTAAGCCAAACTTGTCAGATTTATACGGGATATCTGGAAGTTGTCCCCAGATAGTGCATCCACCTTCCTCTACCACTACTTTGGCATCCTTTAGCAATGACATCCGGAGGGGAGGCCTTGTAACCTTGGGAATCTGAGACACAGTCTTGGTCACTTCCACCTCTTGGGGGACCTCTTCAAAGTGTTGAAACAAAGTTTCAATGAATTCGTTGTCCAATTCCACTTATTTGAAGGAATTGAGATGGCTAATCATGTATTCTTCCTCTCCATGGACGGTGATAATCTTACCTTGAACCGGGTACTTTAGCATCTGGTGTAGTGTAGAGGTAACAACGCCAGTATTATGGATCCATGGTCGGCCTAGCAAGCAGGAGTATGAAGGGCGGATGTCCATCACATAAAAGGTTGAATTGAAGGTTTGGGTTCCAACCTTTATGGGAATATCCACCTCCCCATGTACCATCCTCTTCGAGCTGTCAAAATCCCTTACCACTATGTTGCTTGGCTTCAAAGTCAACCCCTCATAGTCAAGTCTGTCAAGAGCTTTTTTGGGTAATACATTCAGAGATGAGCCAATATCCACCAAAAAAATGTGCCATAGTGGTTCCCCTATATTCCACTTAGACATGCAACGCCTCATTATGCTTTCTTCCCCTTGGCGTCAGATCCATATCTGAAAAATCTAAACCATTGCCCGCAATTAGGCTGGCCACGCAGTCTTGAAATTGATCAGCAGACATCTCTTGAGGTACATGGGCGGTTTTTAAGAACTTCACCAAGGCTTTTGCATGTGCCTCGAAACATAGTAGTAATGCTAGCATGGAGATCTTAGAGGGGGTTTTCCCCAGTTGTTCAACTACATCGTAGTTGCTTTTCTTTATAATTTTTAAAATCTCCTCCATTTCCTTCTTAAAGGTCTTAGGGATAGTCAATGACTGAGCCTTCGTCCGGACAGGCTCAACCATAACACCTTTTCCTCGAGCCTCGGTTAACTCGGCAGCAGGAGTGTTGGTAAGAATGATTATAGGGGTTGTAACGGCTTTTTCAATTGGAGTACTTGCAGAGATGATTATGTGTGTAGGAGCAACCTTTGGAGCAGCTACAAGTATAATTGCGGGTCCAGAAACTGCTTTTGGGGGAGCAATTTCTGGAGAAAAGATCCTACCACTTCAGGTAATTTTTCTAGTTCCGGCAATATTACTGATGTCAGAGTCTTCTTTCTCAGAATTTATCTCTTTGGCGGCCGTCCAGTCTTGCTTGACGCCATGGTAGTAAATGACCCCTCCGTAATTCCATGGCACGGTCTTGTCTGATTCATATGGGACTGACCCAGACATTGTGATTATTAAAGGAGCTTTTTTCGGAACTGATGTAATTCTAACGGGTCTTTTGGTGGAGACCTTGGAAGAATTGGCGGAAATGGTAATGATAGAAACATCTTCAAAAGAAACAGGTGTAACAGGAGTCTTTTCAAACAAAATCTCTTTGTTATCTATCAGGCACTGAACGCCCACTTTCAACAAACGACAACCCGTTGGTGAGGATAAGTAGAGATGGAAAACTTCATTACAACCCGGGAACACACCGACTTTCAACAAGTTTAATTTAACAGTCAGAAGTTGGGTCATGAGTTCATCAATGAAGGTAACAAACAAATCTTCTTCAATGGCATTAGTATTGTGGCCATGTCTGGGCATAGGAGCAGAAATGACATTTGGCTTCTCGGGCACATCGAACTCAATTTCTTTAGCTTCGATGAGGTCTTATATTTTGTTCTTCAAGGCCCAACAGTTGTTAGTATCATGACCAGGACTTTCAGAGTGATATGCACAACGGGCATTAGGATGATAATAAGGGGATGTTGTATTGGGATTTTTCGGAGCTTCTTTCAAGGTTGCCAAGTTGGACCTCAGAAGATGCGGTAATACTTGAGACAGAGTCATGTTAATTCTGGTGAATTTCCTGACTGGCCTTTCCACACTTGGTTGATTACTTCTTTGTTGATCAGACGTAGGCTTTGGAATCATAACAGCCTCCACCATTGGTCAGCGTTCGACCCTCTCTTGGTTTCTTTGTGGATATACATCAGCTACCTCTTTCTTCCCGATAAAAGGCTTCCTTATAGCTGTAGAAGAAGATGAATCCTTCTGAATCTTTCCACTTTTTATGCCAGCTTCCACCCTCTCTCTGGTCAATATTAGTTCAGTAAAGCATGCAGATGAACTTCCGATTAAATGGTTGAAAAGGGGACCAGATAAGGTGCATAAGAACATGTCTACCAATTCCCTTTCAGACAGAGGGGGTTAAACTCTTCCAGCCAAATCTCTCCATTTTTGTGCATAATCCTTGAAACCTTCATTGGAAGCCATGGCCATACTCTAGAGTTAAGTACGGGTAGGCGCCAAATCAGCATTGTATTGATATTTCTTGTAGAAAGTTGCGGCAAGATCTTCCCAATTATGGACATCGGCTCTTTCTAGTTGGTAAAACCAATCGAGTTGTGTTCCAGACAGACTGTCTTGGAAAAAGTGCACCCATAAGTCTTTATCAGTGGTGTGGGGTTGGATTTTTCTCACATATGACCAGAGATGCATTTTTGGGCATGAAACTCTGTCATATTTAGCGAATACAGGTGCTTTGAATTTCGGAGGAATCAAAATCCCTGACACTAGTCCCAATTCCTCAAAGTCCAAGCCTGGCACCTTTTGGATTTCCATCGCACTCAAACTCTCTTTAAGATGTTTATACTTGTCATCAGCTGGAGGGTATTGTTCCTCAGAGTAGTCTTCTTCTTCCTCTTCCTCTTCTTCCGATTCTGACGGGATCGCTGTTTCCTTGCCTTTCCCTTCTCCTTCACCGGATGTTGTTGCAAAATTCAAATTCCTTCTTGTCTGCCCATGAAATCTTCTCCCCATGTTTAAGTCTCCAATTACCTTCTTTGTTTTCTTTTTCCTCTCTTCAGCTAATAGAGTCTTCAATTCTTCTTGCCCCTTAGCTAGGGTGATAAGAATTGTTGAAACTGCGTATTCTGAGCTTGAATATCTTTCATTGTTTGCTCGATATCCATCTTACTGAAATAAACAGTAGAGAGATAAGGAGACTTGTTGCAAAAGACCTGTTTATGTTATGATGAATGATATATGCATATGCAATGTTTTCAAGGATTTCAAAGATTCAAGTTTGTTTTAGACAAAAAGAAAACACACGTTATATTAATAAGATAAAGTTTGAGTACATCAATGCCCCTTGGACAAAATAATACAAAACTCTAAGATAAAAAAGTAGTGCGCATCCTCTTTGGTGCAATGTAGGCATTTAAGGTCCGCTCCTCATGAAGTAGCCTAGTGAGTTCTAAAACCTTATTCTCGCTTGCGTAGAATTGGGCTTCAAAAGTATCTCACTCTCCCTTGAGTTGTATCCAATCTCTTTGTAGGTATTCAAGAGATGTGGACATGCCAGGATGTAGGATTGTGTATGGAACATCTCCCTCCTTGACAGGCTCAATGATTACCGGGAGAATGGAGGGGTAAGGAATCATATGACTCTAAGCGCGAGTTCGTACCCATTTGTGGTAAGGCTCAAGAGGGATAGAATTCTTGTGCCCCAAAGTCTTGATATCCACCCTTTTGAGCATCCTCCAAGCTTGGATAAATCTCTGGCGAAGACCTTGATCATCGTTGTCGTAGTCGAACACCAAACCTTGAATCAACATCTCGTGCAGGCTATCCCTTCGGGCGTAACCAAACTGTCTTAAGGCTTAGCATGGGTTGTAGGTGATACCTCCCCTAATTCCAAGTAAAGGGACATTAGGGAATTCTCCATAACGGTCGACGATGATAACATTCTGTTTGGATCGAGAGCACCAATGAATGTCCGAATGTTTGAGCGTCATCAACCTTTATGACCACCTTGAACCTTGCTCATTCTTTATGACTGATTAGGGAATATGAGAAATAAACCATCTTGCCAAGAGAGGAGTGCAACACATAAGTACACCTATTTTCCTCATTGTGCGAGTGTGAAAAGAGTGTAGGATATCCCTTAGCAGTGTAGGCACTGGGTTGCGTGATATGAAGATTTTGACGGTATTCACATCTATGAGTTGGTCAGGATTTGGAAACAAAACCATCCCATAGATGAGAAGAGCCACAATTTCCTCAAACTCTTGCTAGTCTAGGGAAACTTTGCTAAGAAACCTTTGACACCACTCCTTGTTTCCCAATGAGTTATGATATCAGATGAGTGCAAGTGTAGAGCTTGAGCAATCTCTTTTAGCTTTGGATCTCTTTCTGTACCGTTGAAAGGAAGTTGATTGAGAATGGGAATTCTCAAGAGTTGGGAGAATTCTTCCAAAGTATGCACAAGTTGATAGTCGGGAAATGTGAAGCAATGGTGCAAAGGGTCAAAGAACTGAAAGAGAACTTTCATCATATCTTCATCTGTGTTGGAGGTGACCAAGTTGAGTAGATGACCATGTCTCTCGGTGAATAGATAGTTTTCATGAATCCTTGAAGCTAGCTCCTTAAGCTGCGAGGGGATCCTCACAAGGTTGACTTCAATAGTTTTCCTGCGAAGTGAATCCATATCCTACAAAACAAGAACAAAGATGAATCCAAAAATCCTTGAAATGGTTAGTGGATGTATATGATGTTCATGATGTCCATGATGTTATGCACAAGTACGCATGTACAAACAAAGCAAATAAGTACTAGGTTTGGGCTTGCATGGAGTTTTATAGGTAAGTACCCTCTTGAAGTTTAGTTGGCTTAAACCTGTCCTAGTAATAGTAACCGGATTCTAAAGAGCTCAATATCACTGGATTGTTTCCTTGGTCATTATTTCAGCTCAAGCCTCTTTAATGGCGACCGAAATATCCCAAGAAACCAAACCTCAATGAGTGTAATATCGAGTATCTACCAACATCGGACTGTACCAAAGCCGGTTATCTCACTACATCCTAAAGGCCAAGTTGGTCAAGTAAAGGTTCTAAAAGTTCATTAGTGCTTCATGACATCACTCAGTGGCCCCGTATTCTCTTTGATTAACTCAAAGGCTACCGGTACCCACAAATATGTCGCACTAATGTAGATATTTCTTAGACCATATCGGTATACCCCATACAGTTTCCACAATGTATTGCTACTTACCTATAATGTATCCCAAATCCGGGTAGAGGATTCAAACCCAAACAAAGAACCATAATGTAAAGCGTACAAGTCAATCAATGTAAGCAAGTAAATGTGATCTAAACCCTAAGGTAACTCCACTTTTAGAATTTTCCACAGCAGAGTCACCAGTTCAATGGTACGATAGGAGAACTGACATGAAGGTTTTGCGTTTTATCACAAATGTTGCAGTTAGTAAGAATCGCCATCGACTTTTCTTTTATCCAAAAGGAAAAGTAAAAAAGCACAGGAAAGACCTTTGAGATTGTTTCTTGAGTTCGGGGGGTAGATTATGAAAAGGGAAGGTATTAGCACCCTTTTCATCCATGGTTTTCCATGGGCTCTTAGTTACTTTCTAGATCACTTGCTTTTGTTTGAAATTGTGCTTTGTGTGGTTTTGAAAGTATTTTGTAAAAAAGGACATTGTTTAGGAAATCTTTGTAATGATTCTTGTTCGTAAGAATGTATACAAAGATGTTTGTCTTTTTGAAAATGTTTTTGAGTTTGTAAGATGTTTTTAAATGTGTGTGTTTGTTATGAAAATAGCAAGGATATTTGTTTGAAATGGAGCAAGTAACAAAAAGTAATCTACCTACTTAAATGTCTTTCTTGTTCATTTTATTTTCCTTTGATATTGTTGTCTTACCATTGATTTGGTAAGCAACCCTATCTTTGGATGTAAACGGGACGGGGGTGGGTTATCGTATGACTATGATTAGCAATGTTGCAAAGTATCTTAGCATTTTGAGGGACTAAGATCATTTTTGTAAGCAACTTTGAATAGCGTCATCGAGGGACTATGATCTTGTTTTTTTGTTTGTTTTACTAAGATACCTTACATGCGTAATATGGTCATTTTGTTCAAGGCAACCAAGTGGAGTAACCCTAGGGGTGTTTGTGTGCAAGTGTGTCATTTTCATGCTTGATTTTGTCTTAAATTAGGGTCTTATATTTGATTGGTATTATGTTGCCATACAAACCCTAATTATTAACATGTTATATATAAAGCGATAAATTGTGGAAACTAAATATCCTATGCTATTACAATCATTTGGGGATGGGGTGTACAAATTTACAAATGGGGATTTCAAGAAATTAAAGTCCATATTGATTAGCCACGAACAAAATATATGAAGCGTATAAAATAAAGAAAAATGAAAGGACAAGAAAACATTTTGGATCATTATGTGTCGACACATGCCGTAAAATCAAGCTTCTCGAATGCACTTTTGTTTTGATGAAGACAAATCATGATTGATAAATAAGGTAAAAATTATTGATCAAGCTAAAAGCCTCCTTGGATGAAGTCTTTGGTTCAAGCCCTTAGCAAATTTCAAGGTATAATGATAATACTTACCTTGAACTTAAGATATAGATGCTCAATGGTCAAAAGAAAAACGTTTTATATTGTCCAACTCTTTATTCAAGTTTTTTCAAAGCAAAAATTCAATTTTTATTTGAGTGCAATCGATTTGCATGTTAGCGCAACCGATTGCATGCTTCAGTTTTTCAAAACATTGGCTATTGACTTCCAGTGCAATCGATTTTCATGGTTGTGCAATCGATTGCACACTCAAAATATTTAGAAATCTGGCTACTGGAACCTCGTGCAATCGATTTGCATGGTTGTGCAATCGATTGCACACTCAAAATATTTGGAAATTTGGCTACTGGAACCCCGTGCAATTGATTTGCATGGTTGTGTAATCAATTTCCTGCTGTATGGTTTTGAAAAACAGCTGCCTTACACCCGCCTGTTCATGATACTATTTCATGGAAAACTTTTCACTCAACCTTGGCATTTGTTCATGATATTTTACAAAATTTTTCTTCAAAGGTCATTACATTTTATCCTAAAAAATGAACCAAATGATGATGATTGAAATGAAGATTTTAAAGTTAAGGAGACTTACCTTGCAGCTAGAATTTATGTTTTGAGCTTGAGGTGTTGCCTTGTGGACTGTTATGACCTTTTTCAGTTATGAGATTTCTTGAGAGTTTGTCAACAAAACTTCTGGTTTTCTTTCTCCCTTTTTACTTCCTCCCATATTTTTCTTCTTCTTTGCAATCTTGAGAGTTCAAAAATATCCATGAAAGTCAAAATGATCCTTGAATCATCTTGCATCAAGGACAAATGGACTTTTAAAGTCAACTGATACACCAAAAGTTAAACTTTGACTTTTTAGTCAAAATTGAGTTTCAAAAGTCAAGATTCATCAAGACATTCAAAAATGTGAATCTTGATCATCAAGAAACAAGAAAGTCAAAAAAGTCATCAAAAAGTCAAACTTTTTAAGACTTCGAAAAATTTCTAAGTGTTTTAAACATGATAATTTCACTACTTCATGACATTTTTTCACCAAGATACAAGATGATTCAAAGAAAACTTTAAACATGAGACTTGTAGATCTTAATGATATATACAAATTTTATTTTCTAATCAAGTCCTAGAAGTTCTTTAATTTTTATTTATAAATTCATAAAGTCACGATCTCTTTCTAAAAACACTTAGTGAAAATTTTGACATGTTTAGGCAGATTTTTGACCAAACTTCTTGGCCATTTTTCATATAGTTCCAAGTTAATTTAGCCAAAATGGAAAACATGAAGGATGTATAAAATGCTTCAAGCTTTCCAAAATGTCCAAGAACTTTAAGAGATCATGGTTGAGCAAAGAGAATCAAAGACAAGAAGTTGGGCATCCACTCTTGAATTACAAGTCATTTTTGTGATGAACACTTAGCCAAAACCCTAACCTATGCTGCATAATCTCACTTTTCAGTCTTCTAACTTGTGTTTAACTCCATAATTAATTGATTACACAACATATTGAGTCATTGTCCAAGCATTTGAGCCATTATCCAAGTTGCATTTCCATTTATGGCATAAAGGCACCATTTTCATTCTTGAAAAGTTGCTTTAATCACAAAGTCAACTTGCATTGAGATTTGCACTTATTCCTTCTGCACAAGCTTCATCTACAAAGTCATATAAACTTGTTTAATCTTTTTAACCAATCTAGATAGCCTTGTACCATGCCTTGGAAAGATGTTTGTCAAGCTTGCTTCAAAAATAAGCCAAAGATCCATAACATGTGAACCTTTGACTCTGACCACCTCAAGCCTTCAAACCTTTTCCTATAAATTGAGACACTATTGTGCAACCAACGACATGATTTAGAAAGCATTGAAACTCCCTCAAACTCTCTCAAGCTCAAACTTGCCTTAAAACACCATTTTTGTGCCATTTTCTGACCTTACACATCAAACTCTCAAACCACTCGTGCATTCTTCCTCAAAACCAATCATAAAGCATCTATATATCATTTAGAAGCTAACCAAACACCTGTTGCACTTCTATAACTCCATCTTCATCATCCTCTATTTTCAAAACAGAAGCTTGCATCTTGACTTCTCCAGCACGATTCAGGAACTCTCATCTCAAAGTAACTTTTGTAATAGCTTCCTGGAGGTTCAAGGAAGCTAACCAGATCATCACAACACCTTGAAAGGTGCTCTAACTCAAAACACAAACTCCATCTGCAAGGTGAGTTTTCTGAACTTCTATCTCTTCATACAAGCATCATTTGGCTTCCATTTTCAAATATAAAATGTAGACATCATAGCCCTGAAACTAACCATGTCCTTAGAATTCATTTATGTTGCCTAAGTAGCGTGAATTTTAAATTTGAACATCCTGAAAAATTAGTTCAGGATTTTATACCAGTTAAAATTCGTTCTAATCTTTGATCCATTGTTTAAGTTATTTACATATTTGAAATCGTGGTAAAATTTCTAACAAGTTTGATGTTTACACTTTTGAGAAAGGTTGAGAAACGAGAAAGTTAAAAAGTTCTAGTTATGGTGCGAGGAAGAAGATGAAGTTGTCACTAGAGTTTGTTTTATAATATAATGTGATGGTTTTGTATAAACCAATGGATGTATCACCACCCCAGTGGTAGAAAGCGCGCGCGTAAGGCATTATTATAGAAGGTCCTAGGTTCGAGCCCCAGCGAGACCTTTTGTCATTTTTACAACATTTTTTTTGTTTCTTTTTGTTCAAAAATGCACCTGGGCCTCTTTCCTGATGGGCCTGATCATTTTACTCAATAACACCCTCCACTTCACTTTTACAACATAGGCCCAACAACATTTCTTTTTATTTCTTATTTTCTGATTCCAAAAACAGCTTTGGGCCTAATAAATTCCAAATGTACTTTCTAACCTCCTAACTTATTTTCAAACCCCCTGGCTTCATATCTAATTTTAATTTTATTTTATTTTAAATTTTATTTTATTTTTATTTATTATTATTTTACCTGATTAAAAAAATACAAAAATATATTTTTATATACATAAACTAAAAAATTGTTATTTTCTCTTTACTTTATTTTATAATAAAAACCCTAGAAACATTTATCTTTCTCAAATTAATTAAAACTAATTTATATTTAGGTTTTTATTTATCTTTTAAATTAACTTAGACTATACATAAACCCCTTTTCATACAAAAAACAACAAAAACAATCTTCTTCCTAATTTCCCTTATCTTTACATTCTTGTACATTTTATTTTACGTTATTCAATTTGGTTGTAATAGTAATTTGGTTTTAATTTCCTTCATCCCCATTTGTAATTTGTATCCATATCCCCTAAAATGATGTAATAGTGTAGAACTTTTAATTTCCACAATTTATTGCTTTGCATGTTATTGCTAGTAATTAGGATTTATATGACAAGACTTAAAACAAACAAGTAGATAACTCAAAATTCAAGACAAATGCATGCAAATAACACACTTCGCACACTTGCACCTCTAGGGTTAACCCACACTTGGTGCCTTAGAATAAAATAGTCATGTCCCTCGAACGTTGGATATTTTAGCAAAGACCCTCGATTACAAGATCGTAGTCCCTCGATGACCCTTCGATGTTGCCTTCGGTAAATGATCTTAGTCCCTTAAAAATAATTACTAAGGTATCCTACAATGTTGCCTTCTATGACTGTACGACGACCCACGTCTGTCCCTTCACATCCAATGATAAGGTTTCCTACTAACTAATGGTAAGATAACACTATCTAAAGGAGGAGGAAAAGAACAAAAACTTTCTTTTGAGTAGGTAGAACATTCGTAGTTGCTTGCTCACAAACATTTCAAAACAAAACATCTTTCAAACACACCGACACTTTCATGAAATATTTTCAATAGTCAACACTTTATATACATTCTTATAGAGACGAAAATCATTACAAAGTATGCCTAAACAAAGGTACTTTTCAAAAATACTTTCAAACAAACAGAAATATCTTCACAAAAGCATTTTCAAAGTGAACTCGCAACTAAGAGCCCGTAGATAACTACGGATGAAAAGGGTGCTAACACCTTCCCTTTTCATAAGCTACCGCCCAAACTCAAGAAAAAAATATCAAAAGGTCTTTCCTGTTCTTTTCGCCCTTTCCTTTATTGGATAAAGGAAAAGTCGATGGCGACTCTTGTTATTCGCAACAATTGCAATCAAACGCAAAGCACCCAAGTCTGTTCTCTCACCGTATTACAGAACTGGCGACTCTGTTGGGGAAAAACTTAAAAGTGGGGTTACCTTAGAGACTAGATCACCTTTATTGCTTTCATTGTTAGACTTGCTTGCTTTACTCTTAAAAGGGTGTTTTGGGTTTTGTATAGATCCTCGACCCGGATCTGGGGGGTATTATTAGGTAATTAGTAATGGATTATGGAGACTGTACAACGTAGACCAATATGGTTGAAACAATAGCTACGTTAGTGTGACACATTTGTTGGTACTGGTATCCCTTGTGGAGAATCAAGGAGAATACGGGGCCACTGTGTGGTGTTATGAAGCACTAACTAACCATAGAACCTTTAGTTGAACAACTTGGTCATTAGGATGTTGTGAGATAGCCGGCTTTGGTGTAGTCCGAAGTTGGTTGATAATCGATACTACGCTCATTGAGATCGAACTTTCAGGATATTTCGGTCGCCAAAGCAGAGGCTTGCGCTGAAACAATGCCCGATAAAGAAAGATCAATGATATTGAGATTTCCTAGAACCCGTTTACTTTTTAGGACATGTTGAACCAACTAAACTTCAAGAGGGTATTTACCTATAAACCCCATGCAAGCCTAAACCTAAGGACTTGTTTGCTTTGCTTGTATATGAGTATGTGTACATAACATCAAGACATCATACCATAACATTTTCACTAACTATTTCAAAGACCGAGAGATTTATCTTTGTTCTGTTTTGTAGGATATGGCTTGCACTCGCAGAAATACCATCTGAATCAACCTTGTCAAAGTGCCTCCTCAACTCAAAGAGTTAGAATCAAAGGTCCCTGAAAATTCTCCGTTCACCAAGAGATATGGTCGACTTCTCAACTTGGTTACCTCAAGCTTTGAAGAAGACATGGTGCATTTGATATTTTAATTCTTTGATCCTAAGCATCATTGTTTCACATTTCCTGATTATCAATTGGTGCCCATCATGGAACAATTCTCTCAACTATTGGGAGTACCTATTCTTGATAAAATACCCTTCACCGGTATTGAGAAAGATCCACGACCTGAGGAGGTTGCATTAGCCCTACATTTGCAAAGGTTCGACATTGTGGCTAATTGGGAACCGAGGAGTGATGTCAAAGGTTTTCTAGCCAAGTTTCTGTTTGAGAAGGCTCAACTATTTTGGGATGCTATGGATTTAAAAGCTTTTAAAGAAGTATTGGCTCTTCTAATCTATGGGATGGTATTGTTTCCTAATCCGGACTAACTTATAGATGTGAATGCGGTCAAAATCTTCCTATCTCGTAATCCAGTGCCTACTTTGCTCGGAGATATTTTGCATTCTCTTCACGCTCGCACCATGAAGAGAAGGGGGATCCTTATGTGTTACACACCATTACTATCTAAGTGGTTTATTTCTAACCTTCCTCGATCAGTTTTGAAGAACGAACAAGGCTTGAGATGGTCTCAAAGAATGATGTCGCTTTCGCATTTAGATATTCATTGGTGCTCTCGATCTTTGGAGGATGTTACCATCATTGACCGTTGTGGGGAACTCCCTAATGTTCCACTTCTTGGAATTAGGGGAGGAATTACTTACAACCCTTCTTTGGCTTTACGACAGTTTGGTTATGCTCGGAGAGATGGTCCTCTTGAGGCGCTTATCCAAGGTATTGTATTTGACTACGAGAACAATGTCCAAGATTATTGTCAAATATTTGTGCGAGCTTGGGGCATGGTAAACAAGGTTGATAGAAAAACCTTGGGGCATGAGAACTCTATTCCTTTGGAGACTTATCTCAAGTGGGTGCGAGCTCACGCTCAAAACCTCATGATGTTGTATTTGGCCATCCTACCAATGATTATGGAGCCTATTACCGAAGGAGGCGTTCCTTACACTATTCTTCATCCTGACATGCCTACTAATCTCGAGGAATTACAAAGGTCGTGGATTCAACTCAAGGGAGAGCGAGACACCTTTGAAGCCCAATTCTATTCAAACGAGAGGAAGGTGTTGTAGCTCACAAGGCAACTTCACAAGGAGTGAATCCTGAATGTTTACATTGCACCAAAGAGGATGCGCTAGTGGGAAACCTGAGCCTTTTAGTTTTAGGAGTTTATTTTGTCTTTTTGTTTTTTTCATTGTAAGCCCAAGAGGCATTTGTAACCTTTAAACTTATTAATACAATTGATGTTTTGTTTCCTCTTTGGTTAAGCAAATTTAAATTTTTTAAAAGTCCTTGAAAACATTGCATTCGCATAACATGCATCATATCATAAGCTGGTTTTTCAACACAGGTTTCCTCATCTTTCTACTGTATACTTAGACTAAAAAATTGTTATTTTCTCTTTACTTTATTTTATAATAAAAACCCTAGAAACATTTTTCTTTCTCAAATTAATTTAAACTAATTTAGATTAGGTTTTGATTTATCTTTTAAATTAACTTAGACTATACATAAACCCCTTTTCATACAAAAAAAACCACAAAAACAATCTTCTTCCTAATTTCCCTTATCTTTACATTCTTGTAAATTTTATTTTACATTATTCAGTTTGGTTGTAATAGTAATTAGGTTTTAATTTCCTTCATCCCCATTTGTAATTTGTATCCCTATCCCCTCAAATGATGTAATAGCGTAGAACTTTTAATTTCCATAATTTATCGCTTTCCATATTATTGCTAGTAATTAGGGTTTCTATGGAAAGACTTAAAACAAACAAGTAGATAACCATAAATTCAAAACAAATGCATGAAAACAGCATACTTCACACACTTTCACCTCTAGGGTTAACCCACACTTTTTGCCTTAGAACAAAACAGTCACGTCCCTCGAACGCGGGATATTTTAGCAAAGACCCTCGATTACAAGATCGTAGTCCCTCGATGACCCTTCAATGTTGCCTTCGGTAAATGATCTTAGTCCCTTACAAATAATTGCTAAGGTATCCTACAATGTTGCCTTCTATGACTGTACGACGACCCACATCTATCCCTTCACATCCAATGATAAGGTTTCTTACTAACTAATGGTAAGATAACACTATCTAAAGGAGGAGAAAAAGAACAAAGACTTTCTTTTGAGTAGGTAGAACGTTCGTAGTTTCTTGCTTACAAACATTTCAAAACAAAACATCTTTCAAACACACAAACACTTTCATGAAATATTTTCAAAAGTCAACACTTTGTATACATTCTTATAGAGACGAAAATCATTACACAGTTTTCCTATACAAAGAGACTTTTCAAAAATACTTTCAAACAAACACAAGCATCTTCACAAAAGCATTTTCAAAGTGAGCTAGAAACTAAGTGCCCGTAGATAACTATGGATGAAAATGGTGCTAACACCTTCCCTTTTCATAACCTACCCCCCGAACTCAAGAAAAATTCTCAAAAGGTCTTTCCTATTCTTTTCGCCCTTTCCTTTATTGGATAAAAGAAAAGTCGGTGGCGACTCTTGCTATCCGCAACAATTGCGATCAAATGCAAAACACCCAAGTCAATTCTCCCACCGTATTACACTATACAAAAGAAATTATGACATGGTATTGCTCAGATGCGTGGATAGACACGAAGCAGACATGTTGATGCATGAGATCCATGAAGGTTCCTTTGGTATCCATGCCAATGGACATTTGATGGCAAAGACGATGCTTATGGCAGGTTACTATTTGTTGACAATGGAATCTGACTGATATAAATTTGCAAAGAAGTGCCATAAGTATCAGATTTACGCCGACAAAATTCATGTTCCTCCGACACTTCTCAATGTTATTTCTTCCTCGTGGCCTTTCTCTATGTGGGGTATTGACATGATTGGAATGATTGAACCAAATGCTTCGAATGGACATCATTTTATCTTGGTGGCAATAAACTACTTCACCAAATGGGTAAAAGCAACTTCATATGCTGATGTTACTAAGAAAGTGGTAGTTCATTTCATCAAGAACAATCTTATATATTGGTATGGTGTGCCAAGTAGGATTATCACCGACAACGGCTCGAATCTGAAAAACAAGATGATGATAGAACTCTGAAGAATTCAAGATTGTCCATCACAATTGATCTCCTTACAGGCCAAAGATGAATGGGGTTGTTGAAGCTTCTAATAAGAATATTAAGAAGATCATCTAGAAGATGGTTGTTACTTATAAAAATTGACATGAGATGCTCCCTTTTTCTTTGCATGGGTATCGCACATCGTCCGCACTTCAATAGGGGTAACCTCGTTCTCCCTTGTGTATGGTATGGAAGCAGTGCTCCCGATCGAGGTTGAGATTCCATATTTACGCGTGATAATGGAAATCAAGTTGTTAGAGACTGAATGGGTCCAGAACAGGTTTGACCAATTGAATTTGATCAAAGAAATGAGAATGACGACCTTGTGCCATGGCCAATTATACCAAAAGAGAATGAAGAAAGATTTTGATAAAAAGGTCAAGCCTCGTGAATTCAGAGAAGGCGACCTCATTCTCAGGAAGATCATGTCTTTTAATGTTGATTCTAGAGGAAAGTTGACTCCCAATTATGAAGGCCCATATGTTTTCAAGAAAGCCTTCTCTAGCGGTGCATTGATTCTTGAAACTATGGATGGAGAGGAGTTCCCGCATTGCGTGAAAGCTGACGCAGTCATGAAATAATTTGCCTAAAGAAATAAAAGAGAAGCTCGCTAAGTCGAAAACCTGGAAGGGAGACTTAGGCAAAAAAGAGCGTCTCGGTAGGCTGAAAACCCGAAAGGGTGATCTAGCAAACAATTAGAGACATAAACAGAATAAACTTTCCCGCTAGGTTGAAAACCTGCAAGGGAAACTTAGAAAAAAGTTATGGATTTCTTGGCAAGTATCTGCGTCAGACAAGACTTAGTAATTGGAGCAATAATCTTCTTGGATCCTCACTATACTTCAATAGAAGTCGCTGATCAAGAATTCAAAGTTGTTAGGGAGAATAGTGGTTATTGTATTTCAATGTATCTTTTCCAATATATATTATCATTTTCTAAACTTTGTAATCTTCTATGGAGTATCACCATTCGCAACATTCTATTAATAAAGTTTGAGCTTTTATCCAATTATTTGCAATTCTTATTTATTCTGCTTACAAAGACGCCATTTATTATTGATAGTAATTTTCAAAGTAAAAGATTAAATAACAAAATTGTTTTTTTGAAAGGAATTTACAAATTACTTTTTACTTTAGATTTTGTGACACAAGAAAAACAAAAATGGTGAATTCCAAGGATGGAAGAACTCATAAATTTTGGAAGTTTGTTTTCCCCAGGAAGGCTCTATCGGACAGTTGGAGATGAAACCAATTGGCGTAAGGTGCGGTATCGGGCTTGTGATCCCATTTTCCCCAGTCAAGTCTTGGTCTATTTTGATTTCGGGTTTGCATTGTTTGAGGTCTCTATCTTAGATTCCCTAGTAAGGTTTTCTCTCATATGACAGGAGTACTTTCTTCTAAGCAGTAATGGCATTGTTGTTTTCCCAGGTAACTAGGCAAGGGCAGTATCTTTTCTAAGAAGTGTGGAAACAATTGTCAACTTTTTTTGGGTTTTCTCCCACTGAGTGCTGGGTTTGATTTAAAAATCCCCATAATTTTGATTTATTGTTGTATTGTTTTATTTCTTAGATCCCCAAGAGAAGTTGAGATATTTTTTATGGATGGAAGTTGTTATCCCCATGTGGTTTCATAATTTCTCCTGAGGGAAGTTGTTATCCCCATGTGGTTTCATAATTTCTCCTGAGGGAAGTTTGTGTAATCATCACTCTTGGTATTGAAGAATATATTTTGGGTTCCTCTAGATCATGTGGTGTTTTACTCCCCAATGAAGTCAGCACGAGATCCCCAATCAATATCTCAACGATGTGGTTTTTATCTGTCCTAACGAAGTCGGTATTATAATCTCCAGTGAAAATCTAGATGTTGAAACATTTGTTTTCCCCCATTGAATTCTGCGTGATGTTCCCTGGTGAAGCCCAGAGGAGGATGTTAGATCCCTGTATCTACATTGATTCCATTGTGTGATTTGATTACTTTCGAGATGTGTTTCTTCCTAGTGAAGTTAAGCCATGGGATAGGAATTTGTTTCCTTAGTTCATGCTTACTGTCTTTTGTAAATTTTCATTCTTGATGTGATTTAGCCGAGTACTTTACCCAATTTGGTTATGTATGTTTATCCCCAGTATGGTGTGATACTTCCGTCAGCATATACATGATAACATTCATACATGCATCATGCATAGCAGGATTAATTCATTGCTTATTTGCATTTATTAATTTTTATTGGAATATTACCCTATTTCCAGAGTTGTGTCACCCTCTCTCCAATAGTTTGTCAACTTTAAGCAGAAAGTGTATATTCTTTCAATTTCCCCACTGAGTTATCCCTCATGGAAGATTTTTTTGCTTTAGCCTTCCTATTCAGTTCTTTATCTGAGTGGAATGTGTTCCCCTTCTGAGCTTATTTCTCATCAGGTGCTATCTCGGTCGACTGTTTCACACTAATTTATTTCTGGTTTGAATCTGTGGTCCCCGACAGCGTTATTATTTTGATTTATGCAAAATTTGAACCCTAGTTTGAGAATGTACATTTATTTTGGCGCGAGAAGACTTTAGCTCCTCATTAGGAATATATTGGAATTTCCCCAGGAAGCCATATTTCTTTACCCAGGAAGCCATATTTCTTTCCCCAAGAAGTCATTATTACAATTCCTTCTCATAACAGCAAGTGGAGGCCTCTTTATTTGAACAACTTGTACTTCCCCAATAAGTCTATTAGTCTCCTGAGAAGATTCGTTTGTTTACTCTGATGAATGGTAGTCTCGTCATTATGGAAGATAGTTAGTTGCTGAGATGTTACTTCAATGAATGGTAGTCTCGTCATTATGGGAGATAGTTCATTGTTGAGGTGTTACTCCAATTAATGGTAGTCTCGTCATTATGGGAGATAGTTTGTTGTTGATATTTTACTCCAATAAATGGTAGTCTCGTCATTATGGAACATAGTTCGTTCCTGAGATGTTACTCCAATGAATGGTAGTCTCGTCATTATAGGAGATAGTTTGTTATTGAGATGTTACTCCAATGAACGGTAGTCTCGTCATTATGGGAGATAGTTCGTTGCTGAGATGTTACTCCAATGAATGGTAGTCTCGTCATTATGGGAGATAGTTCGTTGTTGAGATGTTGATCCAATGAATGGTAGTCTCGTCATTATGGGAGATAGTTCATTGCTGAGATGTTACTCCAATGAATGGTAGTCTCGTCATTATGGGAGATACTTTTTTGTTGATATGTTAGTCCAATGGATGGTAGTCTCGTCATTATAGGAGATAGTTTGTTGTTGAGATGTTACTCCAATGAATGTTAGTCTCGTCATTAAGAGAGATAGTTCGTTGCTGAGATGTTACTCCAATGAATGGTAGTATTTTCTTTATGGGAGATAGTTCGTTGTTGAGATTTGTTACTCCAATGAAAGGTAGTCTCGTCATTATGGGAGATAGTTCGTTGTTGAGATCTTTTTCCAATGGATGGTAGTCTCTTCATTATAGGAGATAGTTCGTCGTTGAGATTCATTTTGCTCTGAAGAAGTTTGTTTGTTTCCAGTTATGAGTATTGAGGCCAAACAATTGTTACCACCCCTAATATTGATGTTTTCTGGTATTATCCTACCACCTCTTTTCCCCCAGTAGATCGACATTACCCTTTTTTTGCCATCTTCTCTGAGAGGGGATAGTTCGCGGTTATTTGTTGATCATTGTTATCCTTTACTTTCTCTCCTCAATATTTGAGTTGATGTTGCTTTATCTCCTCCTTGGGCTTTACACAAGCAGAGTTGATTCCTCTATTCACCAATGATTTATTTTCCTGATCTAGTTTTCTTTTGATCTTTTATTTTCTGTTTCCTCAGTGGTGTCTTGTGTAACCATTGGATCTGTTTTTTTTGCATGCACAATCATAAACTTTACATGGCATCTTAGGGCCAAAAATAAGGTTTATTTTATATTTAAGTATCTTCAATTGCGTCGACACGAAGATTTTAACCTTCGTATCTCCAGATAGAAGACACTTAAATAAGGGCAGCTGTTGTACCCCAATTTTTGCCCCTAAGATCCGTCTGTCATCTCATGTCAATTCAATTACAACAAGACCATATTAGGGTTTGGTTTTTCTCCTTATCTTTAAATTTTATCTTGGGGAATCACCAAGCACATTGACTTGTATATTGTGATCATCTATGTTTTGTATTGATTAAATTTTAACTCATAAATACAATGAATGTTTTCCCTAATTAATGATATTATAGGTGAGAACACAATACATTCCATCAAGTTGATATATAGGTTCATGAGTTTATTTCCATGCCTTCTTCAACAAAGCTTAATTGAGATTCCAGCCTCATCATTGAAGATGTTTCGAGATAATATCATTACAAAGTCTATTATGATTCACCATGCCTCAAGTTGTCAAAGATAGTTCAAAGATATAAAAGTTGATTGTAGAGGTTTGACCTAATTGGACAAGTTCTTGATTTCTTGGTCACAAGTGCATTTTCCCCTCAATTATTTATATTTGGAAGTGGTTATGGTTGCTATGGTTTCCCATTATGATCCTCAATAACTTATATTTACATGACAAAAGTATTTGTGCAAGAAAGTTTGTCAAAATTGAAAAGGGTTTCCAAAGCATTTTGTTGCTATATAAGATAGGGTTTTGAACTTCTAAGGGCTATATATTGCTCATCTTTTGGTATTTTTGAGTGATTCCAAAGACATGCTTATCATTAAAGGGTTATCAACAAATAAATTCAAAATTTTTAAGAAAATGTTATGTGGAAGATGCCTAATGATTGAGAAAGATTAAAATTCCTCTAGATAGGCCATCAAATTCCCTTGTGTCACTTCAAAAGATCATAACTTGGTCATTTTTATCTCCTTGAGCCCTTTATTTTTCCACAATGATCTTAAAGGTTTGAACTTCAACTCTTCTTTTATGTGCAAATCTTGAAAATGGATGGAAGATGCCCTAAGGATGTAAAAGATTATAGATCATCTCATGAACTTTCACCAACTTCACAAAATCATAACTTTCTCAATTTTTAGAGTTTTTAAATAGTTCAAGTCTCAAAATGTCATTCAAGATATCTACTTCATACCATCTTTTTTGGACAAGAGAAAATTTTAAATGGAAGTCCATGTTTGGATGCAAGACATTATAGGTCATTTTTGAAGAAAAACTTAGAATTTTTTTAAGTACCAAAAGTCATCATTTTCCCGCAACTTTGACTCATCACAACTTTCAGGTCAAGCATCCATTTGATTCCATTCTTTTCACATTGTAAAGTTTATGATCTCATCTTTCAGAAGCATCAATAATCAAGTCATAAGGTTCCCTAAATTGTAAACACCATTGATTCAAAGATGGTACCTTGAGACTGAAGTTTCCTCAAAAGTCAGAATTTGAAATTCATGATTTGGCCTCTAAACACAAAATTTCCGCGTGTTTTTACTTCTAATCATGTTTAGAAATCTTCCAGAAGTGATTAGCACCTTAAAATGCAAGTCATGGTTGAGTTTTGAGCAAAATAGAAGTCACACTTTTCATGTTTGCAACTTTACACGATTTGCCTCCAAACTTCATCATTTCACACGCTTAAGCATTCCATTAGATTCCTTATAAATAGAGGGTCATGTATAATTTATTTTCCCAAGCTTAGATAGCCAAAATCACCCTGTCAAACTCTCTCTTCAACCCAGTTTTCTGCAACTTTGAATTTGGTTTTACAGCTTTCCTCAATCCATTTTCTTTGTCAATTTTTCATCCTTGAACTTCATTGAAGCTAACAGAAGAAGAACCAAGCTCTAAGAATTCCTAAATCGTGCTAGCCAAGTCAAGTTTCAGAGCTCTGAATTTGAACTTCAATAGGTAGATTCCTTCAATAATGCTCTCAAACTTTGCTACTGTAATGAAGCTTTCATCATTAAGATTCTAGTCGCAACATTTGTTTTCAACTGGAAGTGAATTTTGGCCATGAATTTTCAAATCCCTTTTCAAATCTTTCCTTCTGAAATGACTGAGCTACACCTTACATAAATGTTTTGTAAGGGTACAATTAGAATCGTCTTGAAGAGACAAAGTGTATGGTATCAGTCTCGAGCTCTAATTTTTCTATTTCATGAACCTGTAAATCGCGTGGACAGAGGTTGAAGACGACCTACGTGTCCGTCTTCAACCACTGAGAATTTGCCACGCATATTTTTCAAATATGATTTAATAGTTGATCACATGTTTTATTCATTAAAGACCATGATATGCACAACGCGTCTGATCCATTGGATTAGCTTACTAACATGTTTTGACTCTCATCCAATGGTCTATATTTTTTTGACTTTATTTTTTATTTCTGATTATTATTATATTTAAATGTTTTAAACTTCAAAAAATCATAGAAAATTCATTTCTGACTCAAAAATTATGAAAAAATTCACAAACATATTTTCAAATATTCTCTTTCTGATTTTTATTTTTTCACAATTTTATTTTCAGATTTGATGTTTTTTATAGTTTTTTCTTTGTTTTGGTTTGTTTTTAATTGTTTAAAAATACTTTTTAACATTTTTAAATTCTGGAAAAATTCATCAAAATCATCTTTCTTATTTTTGACCTTCTTAAATTTTTCTAGAATTCTATTTTTTACTTCTACTATTTTTGATCTTTATTCACTTAGTTGAATAATTTTAATTAGTTTGAAAATACTTTTCTGATTAAAAAAATTACCAAAAATTTATAAAAAATATTTGAGATTGTTTCTGATTTTTCTATGGTCTCTTCTGATTTTTCTTTGATATTTTGAATATAGTTTGCTATTTTACCTTTTATTATAATTTCAAAAAACATTTTAAAAATCATTTTCTTTTTTTATTTTATTTATTAAATACAATTTTATTTTTGTATAAATTCTGACCTTGTGACTTTTGATCACGGACTTCATTAACATCATTGGATCTTGGGTGTTGAGTTTAACTCCACCAAAATGGATGAATGATTTTAATGATAATTTGATTAAAGTTTTATTTCAAATATATCTCTTCCCTCTTCATCTAATCCCTTTCTCATTGTGCTACATGTTGTTAGAGGGTGATCTACATATCATCTCTCCAAACATATGGCACATAAATTTCTATTGACCGGCCTCAAAATAGGTGCAACTTCTATTTAAGTCCACTTACGATTGCTTAATATAGCGCTAAATTTTGTCCCAATTTGAGAAATGATCATTCGTGGCCCAAACCTATGTTTGCAAGCCCAAGTATGTTAATTTGAAACCTTTGATCCAATAATCTTGAGATTCATTGTTAGGAGGCTTTAGTATTATCAATCCTCTAATAAACCTTTATAAGCTTTGGTCAAAGTGAATCACTTAAACATCATTGATCATTTATTATTGCTTTGAGATTTTGAAAATGAATGATATACTTGACAAAAAGCAAATGAAACTTGTTGTTAAGAGAATTTGATTTTATCAATCTTCTAATGAGTTTTCAAATGCAAGTTTCAAGACGGTCATTCAACTAACCTCTAATTACTAATTCATTAACATTTGACTTTTACTTTATGCCCCTTTATTTTATGCCTTTACTTTATGCACCATTTTATTTTAGCATTTACATTTCATGTTATTTTCATCTTTGCTCACTTGTGCATTTACTTTATTTAATTTTTATTTTACTCACTTGAGCTTCTCACTTCTTTTTGAAGATACCTAGTAATCAACTTGAACTATAAAAAACTTTAATTTTACTTGGACTATTTGGTTACTATCCTTGGCATTATGGAGTGATGGACTTCTTGGACTTAGGATTAGAGACCTTGGCCTACCTTGAAACCTTGTGACTTTTATTGCTATTTTTTCTGGAGTTCTTGGGGTTTACCCCAAGACATTGGGTTGTTTGTTTACTTTGTGTGCATGCTTTGCTTGTGATCGAGAATTCATCTGTATACAGTCGTTACTCTAACCAATTTTTATGAAAGACCTAATGCATTTGAAGCTTGGTTTTCTTAAGAGGTTTATATCACTACTTGTTGGTTTCAATCCAAAGGATGATAATTCTACATTGACTAATTATGTCAAGTGTTGGCTTCTTGTTGGTTAGACAGTTCTTTTCCCTAGATTTTACCTTATGCTTCAGGATAGTCCCTTCATCTCCTCTTATATTCTTTAATTTCAAAAATCTTCTTACTTCTTTTGAAAACTATTCTTGTTTTCTAAACTTGAACCGCTTTCACAATAAACTTGGATTTAGGTCCATGCATTTTCAAAATATTTTCTTAATCAAACTTTAACCAACTTAATAATACTTTGACATTTTTGGGATAAGACTAAAAGTCAATCAATCTCATTCAAACCATTTTTCCACTTTGGCTTCTTATCTTAAATTTTTTTCTAAAGATTAGACTCTTGTCAATCATTATAGTGATGCGAGCTACTATACTTCTACGATATGTAGTGAGGTGAGATATTTTACACTTGTGTGTTGAGCGAGGCTTTGTTGATTTTAAAATCCAAGCCATATCCTCCACTTTGAGATGATGAAAATTCTCCTTTCTCATGATCGTGGGTAGTAGGCATGTTTTCCACTCGGATACGATGATGATGTCTCATCACTTAAAAAATTAACCAACACACTTGTGTTTTAAATTTTTAAAGGTGAACTATGTGTACCCTGATACCCTATTGCACGGAAGGTGGTACGTAGACACTAAAGGTTCGCAACCGCGGCGGGTAAAAAAATTGTAAAAAATACTTCTTTTCTCATCCCCACCATCTATTTTTGTACACAAAATTTATAGCCAAAATACAAAGATTTCCAAAGAGGTTCATGCAGAGTACCGTAGATGTTTAGGGTGCTAATACCTTCCCTTTGCATAACCAACCCCCTTATCTATATTCTCTCCCCTTCTTTTGGGTTATTCTCTCTTTTCTCATTCCTTTGGAAACAATAAAGCATGGTGGCGATTTTTATTTTTGATATGTGCGAGTCAATTCAATCCAATGGCTTAGTCTCAACATTACTACCGCTACACACACACTTGGAAAAGTTTGCATAAAAATAATGGGCTTTCAATAAACCAAACACAACCTACAAATGTGTTAGAAGATCATGAAAAGTGGGACTATAAATGAGAATATCATTAAAGAAAACTAAAATGAACTTTCATAAGTAGGGCTTTAATAAATCATTCATGGATGATTGAAAAGTAGAAGGGGCGTTAGTTAGCCCGAAGGGCATCACTAAGAACTCATAATGACCGTCAAATGTGAGAAGTGTTTGTTTTATGAGAATATGTCGATACAACACATATCTGGTGGTAGCCGAAGCATAAGTCTATATTGGTAAAAATGGTATCTGAACCTAATTCATATACTGTGGGGATTGGGAATCTATCTCTGATGATGACTGCGTTAAGTGCTCGGTAATCAACATAAAAACACCATGTATCATTGTTAACCCACATTTTGTGAGTTAATACATGCATATTTAGTTGATTATTTAACCTTTATGTTTTACTTGTTAGTTATAATTTCTTGCATTTTAAGTTGTTTTAGTTGTTTTAGCCTGGAGCACAATAGGTGCACCCTTTTATTGTTTAATTGTGTTTTATGGGTGTGCAAAGGTTGGCAAATTCGAGCTAAGGAAAGACTGCAGTAGTCTACTGCATGGAGCATAAGATGAAGGAAAAAGAGATAACTCAGACCAATGAGAAATAATAAGGGAAGCTGCTGGCCAATGAGGATATTGTAAGAGGAAGTACTAAATGGAGGGAAAGCTTGAGGGTGTTGAAAAAGAGAAATAGTATATTCAAATTCAAAGAAGATATTCGAGGCACTAGAAGACAAAAGATGGTACGATAGTATGCTGCAAGTGCACAGCATGTCGCCTGCACCTGTGGTGGCGTTCTCCCACACTACACCTTAGCCCTCACCATTGTCTCCTTGTACCATGATTCCTTGATCTTATGTTGCAGAATTGTGTGTTGGCGCTAATTTTATGTGGGGTTGATGTGATTTCATGACAAAAGTTCATGATCCAATGCAACATACAAAACCCTAATCCTCGGTCTATAAATAGAGCTTTGATTGAAGATCAAAAGAGAGTTCATCCGTTCCAAGATAATATTGCAAGAGTTTGAGTTCTGAGTTATGGAAGTGAGCTAAAGTATTATTTCCTCATCCAACCACGTGCTTGCTAATGAGCTGTGGCGCGACTAAAGTTATCTCTTGAAGATTAGTCATCTCAAGGCATTCTCCAAGTCTCTCTTAGGTTTATATCTTTTTTTGTTCATTTATTGTCTTAAGATGTTTCCTTTGAGAACAATGTTTGTAGTTTGTACTCAGCTCACTATGAGCTAAACCTTTTGTAGTTGAGCAATGTGAAATTACCTTTTGTAGTTGAGCAATGTGAAATTAATATCAAGTTGTTTTTTTGTTATATGATGTGTGGTTAGTCTTGCTTTACCATGTGTTTGTTCTATTATAAACTTGTTTCTAGGCTTGATCAACTTAGAAATAGGTAATAACTTGTTGTTGTGAGAGATCCAACAACAAGTATATTGCATGAGTAAAAACAATTGAAAGAGTAGGATAAAGATATCCACTTGACCTAGTTTACTTAGATATAAGAAACTATAACCATTAAGGAAGTCAGATAATTCAAAGATGTGTATTAGGGTTATAAGTGAGGCTTAGAGATTTGTTCTCTTGCCCTTTTATGCATGTTCAAGATGATGTAGAAATATACCATAAGATCACATTGACCTTGCCTGTCACGACACCACACAACATTAACACATAACTATATAAAATATATTAATAGAACAAATATCAACTTAATCATTCTTAATATATTTCCACCCATTTTTACCTTACTTTTGACTCTCATGTTAAGTGAACTTGAACTCATAGGAACCAAATATTATTTCTCTCTGCTCATGCTTAAATTAAAAGAATAGTTTTATACAAAAATAAAATATAAGTAACAACACTCTCTGTGGGTACGATACTCTTATATTTATTACTTACTGCAATCAAAATATGCATACTTGCATGTTACACCTTTGAGAAGCGAACAAACATATTTTTTAATAAGTAAAACGGGTGAGGGAAAAGGGTTGTTACTTATGCATTCCCTTAACATGTCTTGAATAATGGAGGTGATGGATTTCTTTTGTGAATGAGGGTAACAATAGCATTTTACATTGACTGGTGGGGTGTCTTGGAAGAGGTTAATATGATGATCATGAGGCCTGGTGGGTGGGAGTCCATGTGGTGGTTGAAAGATAGTTGGGTAAGTGTAAAGAAGCTTTGAAATGTCAGGGTGAAGGTTAGGGGTGTTAGTGGTAAGGGGAAATGAGTAGGGGTGATGGAAGGTGTCTTAGGTTCAAGTTGGTGGAAAATCATTAGGTGGAAGAAAGAAATAGAGTTTTGGTGAACCAACTGGCTCAGCTGGTAGAATGTTGTGGGAAGTGGGTGTGAGAAGGTGTCTCCTTGTTGGGTGATGGATGTGTTTTGGTGTGTAAAATTAATGGAGAGAATTGAAAAATCTACTTGAATAGGAACAAGGGTTCTCAATCAGGCCATGCCTAGAACAACATCTTCCCTTTCAATGGGAAATAAGTAGAATGGTAAGCAAAAAGGTTGATCCTACAGAACAAATGCGAACGGTTGTTGCAAATTCCTTGACATTGGAGACGTGATCCATTTCCTACCATAACAAAAAAATTAGGGATTGGGGTAGTGGGTAGGTTCAAATGTTGGGCAATATGGGCCTGCATAATGTTATGATTACTTCCTGTATCCACTAATAACATTACCAATAGACCACCAATGAGTCCTTTGAATTTCAGTGTCTGAGGGGAAAATTGACCAGTCAAAGCTTGAGTGGACAACTGAAAATAAGTTTCATTATGATCCTCCTCAATATGTTCCTGTTCAACGTTGTCATTCAATAGCGCGGAGGATTTCAATGAATCTTCCTCATTGAAAAGTAATAGAACCCTAGCAGAAGCGCATTCATGTCTAATGAAAAATATTTCATCACAATTGTAACAAAGACCCTGGGCTCTTCTTTCTTGTAACTGAGCCAAAGTCAATATTTTGATAGTGAATTTGGATGGGAGGCTGGTGTTAGAGGGTTTGGGAGGTTGAGTCACCTGGGATGAAGTTGTAGTTTTTGGTCTGGTTGTTTGAGGGTTTGTGGTAGTAACATTTTGGCAGTAATATGAACTAGTAAAGCTCTTAGAAAATTTGGGTTTGGTGTCTTTTATTTTAGACTCAATGAGTTTGGTTAAACCAATAGCTTGGGAAATTGAATCTGGTTTATGAATGGCCAATTCATTCTTAATTTTAGGGATTAATCCAGAAATAAATCAATTTAGAATAGCTTCTTGAGGAAGACCTGAAGCAACTAGGAAAATGCAATGAAGTCACCATCGAATATTTATTTATCCCACGGAAGGGAAAGAAAAACATCGAAGAAAACTTGAGAAGGGAAAAATCAAAGTCTCGTGACCAAGAGAACGAGTATGGGAGTCAATTAGGCATGGGGAAGGTATTAGCACCCCTTACGTTTGTGGTACTCCATGGGATCCACTCTTGCTGTTCTAATCAAAGGGTGTATTTAAATCTAAAGCTAACAAGCTAAAGAGAATGCATGAATACAAAATATATACACAAAAATAACAATTTTTATTAGTTACGCCCATCACGGTTATGAATCTTTGTGCCTACGTACCCTCTTCATTCAATGAGAGATCAGAGCACTCGTAGTTCACCTAAAAAGGTGTTTTGGTTTGTTTTGTGTTTTTTAGGCGGATAATGTTACATTCACACTTTAACAGTTGACATATTGCAACCCGACCTTTGGAGAATCACGCGGCGTATTGCGCAAAGTGGAAATAACACCTCTTTTTTGTGAAATTAAAAGAAAAGCCCGAAGGCAAAAAAGTTAGAATTTATTTGTATTTTTTTACCTTGAAAAAGGATTTGTGATTTGAACCACATTAAAGACTATGATTGAAAGAATCACAAGGTTCAGTAATGCACCCCCTCACACTTCCCCAATACTTAAGGCTCGTGACACATGGTTCGCCTCTTTATTATTAAGTGTTTTTGAGATTTGATTAAGAAAAAGAAAGTTTTAGTTTTAAAGATGCAAAAGTGGAATGAAAAAGTCTAAGGGAGACTATAGCCCTAATGTTATCATAAAATTGTGGTCCTAAAGTTAGGATGAAATGGAAACATCTACCTAAGTTAACATGAAAAGATGGACTTAAGGTTAAGGTTAGGGAAGCTACCTAATATTATCATGCATGTTTTAGATCCTAAGGTCTATTTAGTTCACATCTTAAAGAAGATGAAACTAAAATCCTAAGGTAACATCTTTTCACAAGAAAAGGACAAAGAAACAAACATGAGTATAAACCTCAAAAGATATGGCTTAAGAGCCAAGCAAACACCTAAGTGCAAGAATCAAACAATAGACCAGAAAGTACAAACCAACAAGAGCCTAAACTCTGACATGCCTCAAGTCATCAATCACCAAGTAAGAATGTTTTTAAGTAAAGACTCAAAACACACACTAGGATCCCCTAAGGGTCATGCTCAAATGTTTCTACCCTAACACATTACAAACCAATCATAAGAAACCAATAACCACACAAGAACTCAAGGCTTTAAGTGTCAAACAATCATCATCATGAGAAGTAAACACTTACTCAAGTAACCAACACCTAACCATGATATCATGTCATCAAGGGAGAATAAGATAAGAGGGATGGTAAAACATTCACACATAAACACATAACCATGATATCAAGTCATCAAGGTAGGATAAAAGAAGAGACATTGATACATCACAAGAAACACCTAACCATGATATCATGTCATCAAGGTAGGATAAAATAAAGAGACAGTAATACATCACAAGAAATACCTAACAATGATATCATGACATCAAGGTAGGATAAAATAAAAGAGATGGTGAAACATCCACACATAAACACCTAACCATTATATCAAGTCATCAAGGTAGGATAAAAAAGAGAGATGGTGAAACATCCACACATAAACATCTAACCATGATATCATGTCATCAAGGTAGGATAAAAGAAGAGAGATGTTGATACATCCAAACATAAACACCTAACCATGATATAAAGTCATCAAGTTAGGATAAAATAAAGAGATGGTGATTAGACAATTATCCATCAATATGAGAAGTAGAGACTTACTCAAGATATAAGGCACTTAGATAAGATGCCTAAATAAAATATACTTAGATAAGCAAGCATCAAAGAAAATAGAACATACATATAGGTAGATACCTAGACAAACAAATAAGAAAGTATGAGAAGAGATGGAAATGAATCAATCACACAAGTAAGAAGACAAGATGATGACAAATCAATCACACAAGAAGCAAGGAAGATGATAATTGGTGTAGCGGTAGAAATGTTGAGACTAAGCCATTGGATTGACTTGACTCGCACATATTAAATAAAAATTGCCACCGTGCTTTATTGTTTTAAGAGGAATGGGAAAAGAGCGAATAACCCAAAAAAGAGGGGGAGAGAATCTAGGTACGGGGGTTAATTATGCAAAGGGGAGGTATTAGCACCCTAAACATCTACGGTACTCCGCAGGAACCTCTTTGAAAATTTGTGTATTTTGGCTATAAATGTTGTATACAAAAAATAGATGGTGGGTGTAATACGGTGGGAGAATTGACCTGGGATGTTTTATGTTTTATCGCAATTGTTGCGGATAGCAAGAGTCGCCACCGACTTTTCTTTTATCCAAATAAAGGAAAGGGTGAAAAGAACAGGAAAGACCTTTGAGATATTTTCTTGAGTTCGGGGGGTAGATTATGAAAAGGGAAGGTGTTAGCACCCTTTTCATCCATAGTTATCTATGGGCTCTTAGTTGCTTGCTAGATCACTTGCTTTTGTTTGAAAATGTGCTTTGTGGTGGTTTTTGAAAGTATTTTTGAAAAGGGGCCTTCGTTTAGGTAAACTTTATAACGGTTCTTGTGTTGTAAGAACGTATATAAAGGGTTGGACTTTTGAAAATATTTCATGTTTTGAAAGTGTTAGGTGTTTGTTTTGAAAGTGTTTGGAGTGTGTTTGTTTTTGAAAGTGAACAAGCAACTAAGAATGTTTCTACCTACTCAAAAGTCTTTTGTTCATTTCTTCTTTTCCTTTGATATTGCTATCTTACCATTGATTGGTAAGAAGCCTTATCTTTAGATGTAAAGGGACGGACGTGGGTCATCGTATAGTCATGATAGAAATGTTGTAGGATGTCTTAGAATTTATCTTTGAGGGACTAAGATCATTTGAAAGACAACATTTTTAGCGTCATTGAGGGACTATGATCTTGTATTTTGATTGTTTTTGCTAAGACATCTCACATGCATAACATGACCATTTTTTAGGCAATAAGTGGAGTTAACCTTAAGGGTGCAAGTGTGAAAGTGTGTTTGATTTGCATGCATTTAATCTTTGATTAGGGTTATCTACTTGCTGTTTTTTTATCTTTTCATACAAACCCTAATTACTAGCATTCATATGAAAAGCGATAAATTGTGGAAAGTAAATTTACTATGCTATTACATCATTTGGGGATGGGGTATACAAATTTACAAATGGGGATTGCAAGAAATTAAACCCGATTATCTATTACAACCATATTGAAATAATGTACAAGAAATGTAAAATGAATTTGTTTTGTTTTAGCTTAAGAAAATGTTTTTAGTCTTTTTTGTTTCAAAAGAAATAAAATAAAGTTTGTGATTATAAAATGTTTTTGGTGTTTTTGATTAATGAAAATAAAAATGATGATAAAAAATGAGAAAAAGAGTCAGAATTATCGCCTTGCTGAAATAAGAGAGATCAAAAGTAAGGGACAGAAACTCTGAATCTGATACGCTGCAAGAAAGAAATGTTAGTAGAAAAAGGGAAGGTCAGAAGTTCTGGGTCCAGGTACACTAAAGTTCTGAGGTTGCTGGGAACAAAGGAAATCCTAGAAGTTCTGATGTAACTGGCAGTCTAGAAATTATAGTGTTACTGAGAGGTCATAAGTTCTAGTTGTTGAGAGAGTGTGGAAGTTCTGGAAATTATGATGATGGGTAAGTGAAGTGTCAATGTTGTTGGATGGGAATGTCTATAAGTTTTGGTCTAAGATCAATGTTTTGATAAGCAATTAAAGGAATTGATCTAGAAGTTCTGGTCCAACTAATGGGGTAAACAAATGTTAGGAAATAAACACAATATAAAAAAAAGGTGTTTCTGGGGCTAGAACTCAGGACCCTTGGCACTAATGTCTTATGCGCACGCTTTCTACCACTGGGGTGGCTGTACATCCGATATTATAAGAAAAAGCATAAACATGTATCACAATCTAAACTCTGACGATGAACTTCATCCCCTTCTCCATGCTAATCAGAACATCTGCAACTTAGTCATTTCTCAACAACAAAGAAAAATGTGCACATAGCAATTATGGAAGGTTTCATCATGTTTCAGAAATATAAGATATGAGAACTATAATTCAGAAGCAAGCATGAATTTTTCTAATCCTAATTCTGAATCCTAATTTCCTCAAGAAGTTCTAAACTGAAGTTCTCTCTACTTAGGCAAAAATACATGAAATATATGAATATGTACATAATCAGAGTCAGGATGTCTACATTGTATATTTGAACATGCAAATATAACAATGCCTAAGTGTTGTACCCAAAAATTTTCCCTCCCATATTCTTCAAAGTTTTGACAAGCATCATCTCAATTTGCTCAAGTCTACTCAAGGGTTGCACAGTCCCAACATCTCCTAAGCCAGTCAAAAATTAGGGTTTTAGTTCCTTCAGTGAATTTGAGGTTTTCAATGGTCCAATCAAGTCCCATAGGCCTACATATATCCTCAAGCATCTACATGGCAGGTTTCAAGACTCACAACATCAAATTGCACAGTCAAAAGTCTTGTTTGCTTCACAGTCAACTGCAGGGGTAAAATGGTCATTTTACAGTCAAAAGTCAAAATTTTTGGTCAACATCTTATTTTGAAGCCACAATCATCATTTGATCAAGTCTTGATCATGATTCCACAAGAATGGTTCAAAAATCATCAAGATGCCAAAAGTTTCCATTTTTGGACAGTTGAAAAGTCAACTGTAACTTGACCAGGGCATAACTTTTTCATGGTTCATCAGAAAAATCCCATCCAATGCTCATTTTGAAGGGGATGATATTTCCTACAACTCATCTTCACATTCCAAGTCCAAGAAATGCTCTCACAAAAAGTTATCAATTTCTACATTATAGGTCAATTTCAAAAGTCAACAAAAAGGCACTTTAAGTCAAAGACCATAACTTGAGATTGGTAAATCAAAATGACATGGGACCAAAGGCATTGGTTAGAGGACTTCAAGACCTTTCCAAAATGTCCAAGAACATGTTCATATGATCAAAATTGAGCAAGATATGCATTGGAGAAGTTGGGAAATTTTTGGGAATTTGCAAAAGTCAACTTTGCCTAAAACACCTCATTTTTGCTAACGGGCCTCAAATTCTTTCTTGAAACTTTGTCCAAGGCCTATGCACGACCCATTGAGAATAATTTGAATTATTTCCTTATTTTTATTAATTATTTGGATTTTTAATTGATTAATAATTCATTTAATTAATTTAATTGTAGGAAAATTCAAAAGATATGTTTTTCAAATCTTTTGTGGAGCAAATAAGATCAGGGCAAGCTGGCAATTCGTGTGCCAATCAAAGATGTCAAAAACTCCAAAATTGGCAAGGTTTCTCAATCAAAAGGATGCTAAAAGATTTGATTGAAAATCAAATATACAATCTTCAATACAATGGATTTCATGTGCAAGATTTACCCAAGTTTCATTCCACTATATGTACTGAAGCAAAACCTAAAGCCTTGCACGTGCAAAACTGCTGCAAAGAACCCTTATCAAATTGAAAAAATTCCAAGAAAGCTTGAAACTGAGTTCCCCTTTCCAGGCCCTTTCAAGGAGATTTAAAGATTCAAACACGTTGCTGGGACACTCAGGAACCTATTGCAATCATAAACAGGCTCTAACACTCAAAGAATCACCCACTTCAGTCGCACGGTTTGCCTAATTTTTCTAGAATCGAAACTCATAATTCTTGCATATTTAACATGATATAATTGTTGCTTTGCATTGCTATGACCTTTCTGAAGCTGATGATATAGGTTAATTGCATTATGGTGCCCTAAAACGTAAACTACCATGGACGAATTCTAGGTTTTCAAAGCTCTCAATTTAGGGCTTTACAGAATAAGTAAAATCAGAACCAATGATACCCATGGTTGAACTCAGAATGACAAGACGAATTCATTGAAACCCTCGCGCCCTATTTATATAACCCAGGGACCTATTCGCTATTTTTGGCCATTCAATATTGTGGGGGTTAAAAACCCCCGCTAATTGCTTTTGTTTTACAGGTTTCAGGATGAAGACGAAGGACGTGGAAGCAGGTGCTTGGCTGGTTCAAATGGAACGCGCGTTTTTTTTTTATTTTTCCAGCGTAGTTGTTATGTTTTGAATATTATATTTATTGCATATCATATTAACAAAGACAATGCAGTGGCTTGGTGGTTGATGACGTGCTTGGTAACTACTGGACCTGGGTTCGATTCCCAGGTCCCCCCAAATGCTTGTTCATATTTTTTCTAACTCAATCACACGCAGGCTTCCTAAGTGTATCCCACCATATGCCTCATCCTGATGCATGCCATGTGGCCACCACTATCAATCCAATGGCCAAAGAATGAAGACCATGGTGCTCATGAGTCAACGCAGGCGTGGACAACCAGGAAGGTCAACAAGGCTTGAATGTTCATGGGCCTAAAATTTCCAGTCAACGCCTCCTTAATGGGTCATCACCCCCCTTGGTTTTGCTACTTTTTTATTTTCTTTTCCTTATAATTTCTTTTTTTAATTATTATTATTATTGTTTAATTAACCTAACAAACTAATTTTTTATAATAAATTCAGAGATAAAAAAAATTGTAAATATTTTTATTATTTATTATTTTTATTGTGAACAATTATTTTTGTAAATAAAATACTAACAAATTGAATTAGTTAAATTAGGACAATTTTAATCCTTTTTCATAAATAAATAAAAATCATGTAGAATTAGGGTTTGACAATTTTCAATCATATTTTCTTATTATCATTCTTCTTATTTATTAATTATTATTTTTGTAAATAAAATGTAAATTAATTAAATTAGTTAAATTAGGTTAACTTTAACTTTTTTACAATAAATAAAATAAACTTAGAATTAGGTTTTACTAACTTTTAATTTTAATTCCTTTTGTTTTATTTTACATAAAAAACATGAAAAACATAAAAAAAAAATTTCTTAAATAATTAATTAGTAAATTAGATTTAATATTTCATTTAATTACAAAAAAGGACCAATTTCACTTTCTTTTCTCAAAAAGGGTCAAAACCCTAGGACGTCCCGATTTAATTTTCTTTCGCGCATTATCATTATTTTTGATTATTATGTATCTGCTCAAAGGATGTAATAGTAATTAGGATTTACCGCTTTCTTTACTTTCCGCACTTTATTTAACAACGGGTTTTTGTTTTTTGGCGATGTATAGACCCGCGCCTTGTAATAGCGTAGATTTATATTTTCGCACTTTATTTTCCGCACTCTTAACTGTTAATTATGCCTGCAAGACTGTATGCCAAATAAAATTAATCCGTAGCTCACAAATGCATGATCAAAGATAAACATTAACTGAAAAACAACACACATGCACATGCCACTCCTAGGGTACGCCTCACTCGTTGCCTCGAACGTGGTCGTCAAGTATAGGGTGTTTTAGAGGTCGCCCTCCTGTCTAAAGATCCAGTTGCCTCGAAACGGTTGCCTCGGATAAAAAAAAAGGATCTAGGACATTAGGGTTACTTCTAAGGTGTCCTACTATTGCTTTGGTGACCACACTGTCCCTTATAATCGAATTGACCCGAATATCTCCAACGACGGTGCTTCCTACTTCTCAATAGTGGGGTAGCACTGTCTAAAGGACTCTTACACAGCCTAATTCCTTAGGGTAGGTAGATCTCATGGGTACTTGCTCTTTTTCAAAACAAACAAAAAAACATCTTTTCACACTCACACTTTCAAAAAGTTTTTAAACAAATTTTTCATACACTCTTGAGGACAGATACAAGAGTTACTTAGAAATTTTTCAAACAAAACTTTTTTCAAAACCCACACACACTTGAAAAGCAAACAATTTTTGAAAACATAAGAGCAAGTACCTAAGAGCCCGTGGATAACCACGGATAGAAAGGGTGCTAATACCTTCCCTTTCTATAAATCTACCTCCCGAACCGAGAACATTCTCAAAGAAGGAATTTTGCTGTGCTTTTGTCCTTTCCATGTTGGAGAACATAAAAGACAGTGGCGACTCTTGCTTACCGCGACATTTCGCGAAACCAGCTTTAAACAGTCAGTTCTATTTCCACCGATCACACTAAGTAATATGATGAGAGTCAGCAGAAGCTTACCTTGCAGCTGGAAAATGTCTAGAATTAGAGCTTGGTTCTGTCTGCTTATGATGTTCTGATCAGCTTCCTCACGTGCTCCGCAGGCTGGAACAACCTTTAACTTGGGCTATGAATGGCTGGAAAATTTTGGAACAGCCAAGAAGCAAAGTTCTGATTTTTTGAGGCGGGGATTGATGGAAAACGTGTTACAGTCCGAAAACAGGAGTTAGAACAACTTCTAAATGTATATTAGAAATGGTGTTGATAATTTGGTCAAGAAACACTTGAGTAAAATTGGAATTTGAAAGCAAAAATCAGAAATTAGCACATTTTGTATTTGTGTTTGTAGTTTCGGATTCTTGGAATTTTTTAACAAGGTTTCAAGGCTTTTTCTTTTCAATTATTCGACCTCTTTACAGTTGCAAATGAAGATCAATTTATAGGCAAGGATTTTTTAGCTTGGAGAAGTCAAGAGTACCACTATCATGCTAGGGAGCTAACTTGTTCTTGAAGCAAGTTAAACAAGTATGGTGGTTAGTAGCTTTTAACCGTGCCTAAGCTGGATTTGTAAGCATGAATTAAGGAAAAGTAACCTTAGAGGCAAAAGCAAAGCATGGGCCCAACATAAACTTGTACAAAAGTTTTCTTTTCAAGGACAACAATGGTACTTCTATGCCACACGTGGGGAAATCCTTTGGATAAAGACTCAAAAGTGGGTGTGAGCATTAAATGATGATGAGATTTGTCAAAGCAGAAGCCTGCAATATGAGATTATATGTCATAGCTTAATTTGGATCAGAAGTTCAGCATCAGCGTAACTTAGAATAAATATCCAACTTTTGATCTTTGAATCTCCTTGCTCCAGCATGTTCTGAAGGAGTTCTCAGACTTTTCAGAAAGCTTGTAACACGCTTTGTAGACTTTATTTGAATTACTCTTGCAAACTCCGGTTGAACCTTCGTGAAAACAGGCCCAGAAGTTTTAACGAAACTCTGTCTTGGAAATGTCCAGAATTTGCTGAGGGCTTCAGTTTCATGGACGTGCCTTCAAAGATTCATAACTTGAAATCCCATCATTTTTAGGAGAAGTTCTGTTCTGCAGCGTTTGAGATCTCATTGATGTCTAAAATTCTTGTAAGAGAAGTCCTTCCAGAATTAACTTCCATCACTGTGAAAATCTAGCCAGAAGTTCAGAACTTATCATATTTCCTAAACACTTAGAAATTTTTCTAAGTACTTGGAATTTTGACTATTCCAAAGTTATTTTGACCTTTGATTTTCTTGATGAAACAAATTTCATATTCCAACATGTCTTAATGAAATATGATTCTTGAAATTTGATTTTGATGTCAAAGTTTGATTTTTCAGTGTGCATTTTGACCATTTTGCCCTTGTGCCAATTCCAAACTTAAATTGATGTATCAGTGCTACAAACTTGAGCCATGGAAAGCTTTGTAAGAAAATTCTTGAGAAATGAGAGGGAAATTTTTTGGGTACAACAGCTTCCCCTGTTAAATCTTCTTAAACCTGAAGAGTTAGATTGGCGAGCCCGCCATTCGTGACTTGAAGGTGGAAGATGATTGAACACTAAAGTGCCTAGAAATTTTCACTCAATGATGTGATAGTTGACTGTGTAGGGAATGGGATTAAAGATGTCATTTGGAGAAATGATGGAAAGTTGTTGTAGATGGGCTTATAGATGCCATTTGGAGTAACTGTGGAAGGTATAAGGATAAATATTTTGGTTTATTTATATTGAAATTATAGATGTCTTTTGCCTGTTTTTAATCTGGAAGAACTAAATCTAAACAAAAAAGAACTTTAATTATCCTGTTATTAACTAGAAGAAATGAATCTAACCAGAGGAGGTCTTTGGTTGCCTGTCATTAACTAGAATAAATGAATCTAACCAGAGGAGGTCTTTGGTTGCCTGTCATTAACTGGAAGAAATGAATCTAACCAGAGGAGGTCTTTGGTTGCCTGTCATTAACTAGAAGAAATGAATCTAACCAGAGAAGGTCTTTGGTCGCCTGCCATTAACTGGAAGAAATGAATCTAACCAGAGGAGGTCTTTGGTCGCCTGTCATTTACTGGAAGAAAGGAATCTAACCAGAGGAGGTATTTGGTGGCCTATTATTATCTGGAAGAAATGAATCTAACTAGAGGAGGTCTTTGGTCTCCTGTCATTAACTGGAAGAAATGAATCTAACCAGAGGAGGTCTTTGGTCGCCTGTCATTTACTGGAAGAAAGGAATCTAACCAGAGGAGGTATTTGGTGGCCTATTATTAACTGGAAGAAATGAATCTAACCAGAGGAGGTCTTTGGTCGCCTGTCATTAACTGGAAGAAATGAATCTAACCAGAGGAGGTATTTGGTTGCCTGTCATTAACTGGAAGAAATGAATCTAACTATAGGAGGTCTTTGGTTCCCTATCATTAATTAGAAGAAATGAATCTAACAAGAGGAGGTCTTTGGTCGCCTGTCATTAACTGGAAGAAATGAACCTAACCAGGGGAGGTCTTTGGTCGACTGTCATTAACTGGAAGAAATGATTCTAACAGGAGGAGGTCTTTGGTCGCTTGTCATTAACTGGAAGAAATGAATCTAACCAGAGGAGGTCTTTGGTCGCCTGTCATTAACTGCAAGAAATGAATCTAACCAGAGGAGGTCTTTGGTCTCCTGTCATTAACTGAAAGAAATGAATCTAACCAGAGGAGGTCTTTGGTCGCCTGTGTAGGGCTGCTTCATGATGAGTTTGTGTAAAAATTCATCTGGAAGGGAGAAGGAACCTAGGTAGGGTTACTTCATAATGATTTCGTGTAAAACTTCATCTGGAAATGTATGGGAAGGAACCTATTTAGGTTAACTTCATGATGAGTCTGTGTAAAACTACATCTGGAAATGCATGAGAAGAACCTGTGTAGGGTAACTTCATGATGAGTCCGTGTAAAACTTCATCTGGAAATGTATGAGAAGGAACTTGTGTAGGCTAACTTCATTATGAGTCTGTGTAAAACTTCATCTGGAAGGGAGAAGGAACCTGGGTAGGGTTACTTCAACTGGTCATGCAGATAATTGTCTTGTTTAGTTTCAGGTATTAATCTCTGACCTAAGAAAGAAAGATAGTTTTCCTAGCTTGTTACAGGTGTTAATCTTCAATCTCCTCATGTAGATAGTTTTCCCGGCTTGTTACAGGTATTAATCTACAATTAGTCATCCACAGATAGTTTTCCTGACTTGTTACAGGTATTAATCTGGAACTTGAAAAGGTTTGCTTCAATGATGAATAGGAATCCATGTAAGATTGTTTCATGATGAGCCCGTGTAAAGCTGCATCTGGTCACATAGGTAGTTGCTCTATTTTTCTTCAGAAACTAAACTTGGACCTGTTGAAAATTGTTGATGATAGCCATCTGTTGATTGACTTTTTCCTGAAAAGGTAAAACATTAGTTGTATGCAATGTCATGATGCATGAAATGTATGGTGTCCTCAAAATAAATGAGATTATGACATATGCATTTATCATGTATGTAAGTAAGATGTATGAAATTCGAAATTTCAATGAAATACATCTTTATCTGGAAAATAAATCCTTGACAAATGCTAGGGAGCTTTGGGAAATGAAATCCCGGACTGCTGCTGTGGACAAAGAGTATGCTCCTCTTCGGTCCTTGTTTTAGGAGGTTTCCACTGAGGAATCCTGTTTTGTTGTTTGAGGAGAAACTTCATTGGGGAACAACTGAGAGTGTTGATCTCTGATTGGGAGAAAAGAGTTTAGGAGTCTCGATTTTTTGTTGCTCTACTGGAGAGTTATCTCTTGAATGGAGAGGAAGAAAGTTTAGCTGTTATCTGGTCGAATTCCCAGCTTCACAACAATTTGCTGGGGATAAAGAAGTTAACTATTACTTGGTCGGAATCTAGGCTTGGTAGCAAATTGTTGAGGATAAATGAAGTTGACTGTTATCTGGTAGTATTCAAGGCTTTGTAGTGACTTACTGGGTAAAATTAACTGTTATCTGGTCGGATTCCAGGCTTCACAGAAAATTTCTTGGGACAGTGAAGTTAAATTATTATCTGGTCAGACTCCAGGCTTTGTAATATCTTACTGGAAATGATGAAGTTGGACTGATATCTGATTGGGTCCAGGCTTCTCAACAACTTACTGAAGTTAACTATTATATGGTCGGTTTCCAAGTTTTGTAGTAACTTGCTGGGGGTTGTAGAGCAGTCTACTAGGGAAAAGGAGTTGTGGTCCCTTGATTTGTAGCAATCAGAGAGGCAAACTCAAGCTAGAGAATCTATAGTTTGTTGGGGAAATAAACCCTGTCGCCAGTCTAGCGGGGATAAGTCTTCTTTTGGCATAAATCCTCGGGATTCTTGAGGTCGACTCAGTTGGGGATAAGTTTTCAGAGGTCGAAACTATGGTCGGGGATCATCCTACAAATAGGACCTTATGGGGGTTTGTCATTGCCCCTGGTAGCAAGTGTTTATGGCATTTCCAAAAAATGCTTGAATGTACGTAACCTTTTGTCGAGATTCGCGTTCAATTCTCCAAGTGATAAAGATGGAGACCTGCCCCCGGTTACTCAGCACTTCTTGAGAGATTTTCTGGGAATCTTGACTGGACTTCCCCAGGTGTGTTGGATAGTGATCATGCTGATGCCCCTTACTTACAGGAAATTTGTCATTGGGAGTGTCTCCCCACTTGAAATGATTTTGCTCAATATTAGAGTTTTTGTTCACTGGATCTTCCTTGTGTGAATTTCTTCGCTGTCAAACAATTAGCCATATGCAAACAGTGATATTCAAATAATGCAAAGTTTATGCATGTCTTGAAAATTTGAAAATGTGTTTTAGAATATAAGAAATTTTGTAAGAATGTTAATTCAAACTCAGGATTTAGAGTAAGCCTTACAGGAGTCAGGATACCTTTTGTAACAATATGCTTTTGAATTAACCCATGCTTCAATTAGGACTTTTGAAGGGTTGTAACGTGGCTTGGTTCACGGCTTTAAGAAACAAAGAATAAAGGCTTAAATTTTATTTTTACCCACCCGTTTTTCGTGATGTTCTTCAATCCTAAACTCAGTTAATTGTGTGTTCGAACTCCAATTGAGTCTGAAATGACATTTTGATGATGGTTCATAAATTTGGAAGTTTATTTGTTGGAAGGCAGTCATTTTTGCCATATTTTCCATATTGTTGAGGATTTGTAATGACTTTTTTTTATTATTATTTATTATCCCTGATTTTGCCTTACTGTTCTCGTTTTGAGATTACAGTCAACGAGATGCCCTAGTTTTTTTTAGTCTCCTTTGTAGGTTTTGACTTAGTGGGCTTTTCTTTTTGAGAGATAATGACTGCCTATGTGATAGGGAACCATCACCATCTTTTGATTCCAGAGGAATGTTTTTTTGATGTCATTCGTTATATACGAAGTGAAAGTTTGCGACTGAATGCACATTTGAATTAACTGAGAGACTACCCTGCCCCATGTTTTGATTAAAGGTTTCAATTTGTGTAAAAATGAAACTCCTACTTCTTTGGCTCAAAGGGGTTGACTAGAGATTATCTTCCTGATGACTCCAGTGTTTAGGATTTGAAAGAACGCATGTACATCGTCATCAAGGTCCATTCAAAACCATACTGTATGAGATTAAGGCATGGTTTTCGTCATTCTCCCCTAAAGGCTTGTAACTTTTAGCAAGAGTTGAGAGTAAAAAGCATAGTTTAAATATAGTGAAAGTGAATGGATGAATTTAAGACAAACATAGGAAATGCATTAATGAAACGTAGTTTAACATTAATAGATAATTGTTCGAATAAAAAAAGAAATTACAATTGAAAATTCAAATGAACAAAATCCTCTTTGTCTGAACATGTCACTTCAGGCGGTAAGCCTTTGAGGGATGGCATAAGAATTCAGTCTAACCATCTTGTGTGAATCTATCACTCCTTCTTCGATCAAGTCTTGGATCTTACTTTTCAAAGCCCAACAGTCATCTGTATCATTCCTATAATTATTGGAATGGTATGCACATATTGCATTAGGATGATAGCTAGGAGCGGAGGTATTGGAATTCTGAGGAGGATCCCTTAACGTGACCAAATTCAGCTTCCAATAGTGTTGCAAAACATGCGATATTGGCATGTCGAGTTTGGTAAATTGTCTCCCGGATGGAACCCGTTTACTCCGATTACTCTGTTCTTGTTGGAGGGGTGGTTGTTGGGTTTATGATGTGGCAGTAATTCGGAAAGGTCTGTTCTCCCCTGAACCAACTTCTTGTCTCATGGGCGGCTAAGTAGTGATTTGACCCCAAATCTTGACCATTTGTTTCATACGGTTGCAACCGTCTTGATGAAGTTGGTTGAAAAGGACTCTCATCTCTTCTTGTCCTTGAGCTAGGTTTTGGATAAGAGCCATCTAGCCCACCAGTTGTCCCATCATTTGGACTTTCATTATGGCTATCTCGGTTTGTAACCACTCTAGCTGGTTATCCTTGTCGTCCTTTGGATTTCCCATGATCATGCCACTAGTAAGGAGCGCCTTCACTTCTTATTGTCCCTTAGATAGCTTCAAGAACATCTCTTGAAGTTGAGCATTTTGAATCTGAATGCTCTTGATGGTCTGTTCTAGGGCCATCCTTACTGAAATAAACAGTAGGAAGATAAGGAGGCCTGCATGGGAGAAACCTGTCATGATATGATGCATATTATATGGATGCTATGTTTTCAAGGATTTATGAAATTTAAATTTGTCTAGACAAATAATGAACAAATGTCAAATTACATCAATCAGGTCAAAATGGTTACAACGTGCCCCTTGGGCTTACAAAATAAATCTCTCAGACAAAAAGGTCGAACTCATCCTCTTTGGCGCAAGGTAGGCGTTCAAGCTTTGTTCTTCATGGAGTAGCTTTGTAAGCTCCAAAACCCTTTTCTCACTCGCATAACACTGAGATTCAAAAGTGTATCGTTCTTCTTTTAACTGAATCCAACCCTTTTGTAAGTCTTAAAGAGAAGTAGGCATGTTGGGATGGAGGACAGTATGCAGGAATTCTCCTTCAGCAACAGGCTCAACGATAATAGGTAGGATGGAGGGAAAAGGCATCACGAGCTTCTGAGAGCGAGTTCGTACCCACCTGTAATGCGGTGGGAGAACTGACTTGGTGTTTTGTGTTTGATTGCAATTGTTGCGGATAGCAAGAGTCGCCACCGACTTTTCTTTTATCCAAAAGGAAAGGTTGAAAAGAATAGGAAAGACCCTTTGAGATTATTTCGTGAGTTCGGGGGGTAGGTAATGAAAAAGGAAGGTGTTAGAACCCTTTTCATCCGTAGTTATCTACGGGCTCTTATTTGCTTGCTAGATCACTTGCTTTTGTTTGAAAATGTGCTTGTGGTGTGGGTTTTGAAAGTTTTTTTAAAATGTCTTTGTAATGGTTCTTGCCTCTATAAGAACGCGTACAAAAGGCTTTATCTTTTGAAAATGTTTCAAAATGAAAGTGTTGGTGTAAAAATGTTTTGTTGTTGTGAGCAAGTGAGAAACTAGGAGCAACCTATCTACTCAAAAGGTCTTAAATATTATTTTCCTTCTCCTTTAGATGTTGCTATCTTACCATTGATTTGGTAAGAAGCCCCATCATTGGATGTGAAGGGACGGGCGCGGGTCAATCGTACAGTCATAGAAAGCAACTTGTGAGACGCTTTAGCAATTTTCATAAGGGACTAAATCGTTTTACCGAAGGCAACATCGAGAGACTACGATCTTTTTTATCGAAGGGTCTTTGCTAAAGCGTCCCATATTCGAGGGACATGACTGTTTTTCCGAGGCAACAAGCGAGGTTACCCTAGAGGTGCACGTGTGAAAGTGTGTTCGATTCAAGTTAATTTTGTCTTTGATTAGGGTTATCTAGTGGTTGATTTTATATCTTACCATGCACGCCTTATTACTATACAATATAAAAAAACAATAAATTGCAAAAATTAAAATTCTACGCTATTACAGAGCTTTCGGGAATAGGGGTACAAATTTATGAATGGGGATGGAGTAAAAGCCTAATTAAACTATTACAAACCGTAAACAGTTACAATAATCGAAAAAAATGAGAAAATAATAAATTATACGAAAAAATAATAGGGAAATTATTTTGTGATTTTATCAAGTAAGGAAATTAAATCAAATAAAAGCTATGAACAAAAAATCAAGAATTAAAACTCCAAATACTATTTTGGTATTTTTGTTTATGAGAAAATTTGAAGAAAAAAAATACCTATTCTATTAAAGAGAAGAAAATAATTGATTAAAATGAAAGAAATTAAATTAAACTAATATATATTTTTGGTATTTTTGTTTGTGAGAAAATTTGAAGAGAAAATTTGAAAAGAAAATTAAAAAAAAACCTATTATATTAAAGAAAAGAATATATATATATATATATATATATATATATATATATATATATATATATATATATATATATATATATATATATATATATATATATATAAAAAGAGGTAAAATGTTCCCCATTGGTGTCGAACCTAACACCTCACGCTTGCCAACCAATTCCTCAACCGCTGCACTACTTCACTTCATTCGTTCATTATACTAATAAAAAACTATGATAGTCAAAGCTTGTGACATGGGTTGGGCTAGACCCAAACCCGGACACATCTAAGAGGGAAAAGAGAGATTTTTTTTTGGAACCCTAATTTTGAAGATGATGAGGCGCCTTTGTACATAGGGAAGAGAAAAAATTTTGAAATTATTTTTTTTAATCTCTCCAGAAAACACGGTTAATCAATTATTTGGAAAGGGAAACAAAACCAATTATTATCTTTCTTCAACCTCATTATCCTATATATGAATCGATCATTGATACCTCAAGGGAAGACTGAAAAATCACTAATAATCGCAAGAACAAATTGCTGCAAAACGTAATGGCCTCACCAACCTTCACTGATTCAACCCCAAATGTCTCTAACCGCAGACCCTACCACCGCCTTGTCCTAAATCCGGCCACCACCCTTACATCAGAACCAAAAATTAACACTCAACTTTCCTTCACCAATAATCTCCACTCAACTGCATATATCCAAGCATCAAGCAACAACACACAGATCAACAACAACCACAACAAATAGATTTCAGAAGCAAACGAAGAAGAGAAGAATTGAAGCACACAACTCGAATTCACATGCAAAAGTGAAGACACCTTGCCTGATTTATTTTGTTCGTATCTGATTTTAAGTCATTTTTGTTGTCATCTTTTCCATTTTTCACTGTGATGTTAGGTGTAATCTATCTCAAACATAGTGAATTTTGGGTTTTAATAATTTTATCTAAGCATATGTGGTTTTTTGTAGGACCAAACCATTTTAGTGAGGCGCAATCTAGACAAGTATTTTAACAACCAAACATCAGAGCACAAGGGTATCAAATAGATAAACACACAAGGAATAAGATGAGCCAGTAAATGGCATATGCAAAGTGACTTACCTCAAAGCAGACATAAGTGAAAAAATAGCAAACCAGAGGTAATAAGCCGTTCTTTAATCCTTCCAGCTTTGAATCTAACTTCTGGTGTGTAAGCAATAATTTGAGTGAAATTTGAATGATAGAGGTTTGGTGAGATTGTTTTAGGTTGAGTATGAGTAGAGGTGGTGATTATGAGAGATTTAAGGTTATAGGTTTTTTCAGTGTAGTTTTCTTTCCGATCTCTGTGATCTCTTTTTTTTTTAATCCAAAATTTGATTGAATTGAATTTGTTGTTTTGTTTAAAATATTGATGTTGTTGAAACAAACTAGAAATATGGATTTCGTTACATGGTGATGGTGTCAATGGTTGTTTGTTGATGCTCGCGCGAGGTAGTATGATGACGAAATACAACAGTGACGGGTTTAGTTGCTTGAACTGTGTGTATTATTATGATTACATATTTTTTTGGATTTGAAACTTAAACTAAAGAACTACATTAGTCTTTGTGATTTGCAGGGGAAGTTGAAGCTTTGTAACAAGAAGGTTGGCGAGGTTGCTTGGAGGAAGGATTATGGAAAACATTTATGCTGAGTTTTTGTTACTGTTATTTGGAATCAACAAACAGCAGTATGAGTGAAAAAGAGGTTTTGGAGTGCATTTGAGGGAATACGATGCAACCTCATTTTTTTGCTTAATAAAACTCTTCTTATATAGACCAAATTGGGGCTGTTATGGGGGGAAAAGAATGATAAATTTAAACAAATTCAGTACACTGTTTTATTGCTTTTGTATTGTAGCTCCTTTGTTTTACTTATTTCATGCAATATTTGGATGGTTGTGGACAAGGCAATAACAGGTTTGACAGTATGTGGAGCAAAACTTTAGACTGATATAGGGCAGTTTTGTAGTGCAGCATTGCAGGCTGATTTTTTGGACTATTATGCAGTAGGTTTGACAGTTTGGACAGAAAGAATGCAAGTGGACATCAACTTGCTCATGATTCATGGACTGACTTCAACAAATATTTATTTGTATGGTTATGTACACTTGTGCAATTTTGTAATGAAATGAAGAATGGTGTAACGGTTTTGAATTTGAATGAATTGAATCATGAAATTTATGGACGAGATTTGAATTCAAGTGTATGCTTAAATACTTTCTCATGAATGAACTTGAATTTAAGATGAACTTGGAAATTTTAATGGATATTTGTATGAATGCAAAAATGGAAATTATTTGAAATTTCAAAAATTCTTGTAATGATACATTCTCCAATAATATCCTTTTCTTCCCATTTTCATGTGAATTTTACTTAGCATTTCCATGTTCAATCCATAATCATGATTTCGATCATATTCTCATTATTCACCATTTGAATTCTTTGAATTAGAATTGAAACTTGAATGATATTTGAATCTTGAATTGTGATGCAAGTAAAAATATCTTGCACTTTGTTCTTGCAATCTTGAAATAATCCTCTAGAAATGTATTTTGCTCAAAATTCCAAATTCTAAAATCTTCTTGAATTGATATTGAAATTTAATTGATGAACTTGGATATTTGATTTTATGGAATTGGGTGATAGAAAGAATATTTCACAACATCGAACTCGTTCTTGATTCAAATTCAAGTAATTCTGCACTTTTGCATTTGTACTTCAATTCACATGATCAAACGGTGCTTTAGAAAATCCCGTCTTGATATGAATGGAAATTAGAAGTTAAGAATTTTTACAAATCAAAACATGACCCATAATTTTTTTTAATAAATTCCATAGCATTTAAAGCATAATTTGACTCCAATCTTTAAGGGAATTTGTATATGACATTTCTTTAAAGCATCCGAATTTTGATAATCTTTCGCACGTAATTGGCTATTTACTTGTAAATAGAAGTTGGAGATGACGTCAGGGAGAGTCATATGCAAAAATAATCACTAAAAAATATCGAATAATAAAGAAGTTACAACTGTTTGAATTTGATCTCGCAAAGGTCGATTTTTGGGTCAATGCAGTCATTTTCAGTCATCTGAACCATCGATTGAGCAAACTTGCAATGCCAAGTTTGAAAACTGGCACGAACATCCTTGAGGAGACATGAAGATCTATGAAGACCATTTGAAACCTTGGAGACTCAATTTTCTTTGGGAAATAACAAACCCTAATTGTTGACTTACTGCCTAGGAAGAGAATCTGTCTGATCAACTTTTGAGCCAAATTGAGTATTCGAGAAAACCCTAGGATAATATGTTGAATGAAAAACGGGAGGGAAAGTTTTGGGGTACAACAACTGCCCCTGTTCAATCTTCTTAAACCTGAAAAGTGATATTGACATGTTTGTCGTTCATAGCTTGAAAGTGGGAGATGATTGAACACTAGAGTGCCCAGAATTTTGCACTCGATGATGTGTTGGTTGACTGTGTAGGAAATGGGCTTAAAGGTGAAATTTGGAGAAATGATGGAGAGTTGTCGGAGATGGGCTTATAGATGCCATGCAAAGGTGATTGTTGACAGAAATTATACTAAGTGTGAACTTGACTTCAACTGGAAAAGATCAGAATAAACTTTTGGTCGATTTAAGTTGAAACTAGCAGAAGTCTTGAATATTGTTTGACTGGAAAGAATCAGAATAAATCTTGGAGCAATTTATCTGAACCAGAGAAAATGTCTATTTGGAAAGTATCAGGATAAACCGTTGAGAGGTTTAAACTGAACCAAAAGAGGTTTTGGGTATTCTTTAACTAGAGAGAACCAAAATAGATCTTTGAGCAATTTATCTGAACCATAGAAAGTGTCTACTAGGAAAGAATCAGGATAAATCATTGAGAAATTTAAACTGAACCAACAAGGGTCTAGAAAAGAATCAGAATAAATCTTAGAGGGATTTATCTGAACCAGAGAAGATGTTTGCGGGGAAGAATCAGAATTAACCATTGAGAGATTTAAACTGAACCAGCAGGGGTCTGGAGAAGAATCATAATAAATCTTGAAGCGACTTATCTGAACCAGAGAAGATGTCTGCGAGAAAGAATCAGAATAACCCGTTGAGAGATTTAAACTGAACCAGCAGGGGTCTGGAGAAGAATCATAATAAATCTTGAAGCGACTTATATGAAACAGAGAATATGTCTGCGGGAAAGAATCAGAATAAACCGTTGAGAGATTTAAACTGAACTAGCAGGGGTCTGGAGAAGAATCAAAATAAATCTTGGAGCGATTTATCTGAACCAGAGAAGATGTCTGCGGGAAAGAATCAGGATAAACCGTTGAGAGATTTAAATTAAACTGGCAGAAGTCTGAAGGAAGTACTTGTCATATAGATAGTCACCCCGTCCTGATTCAGGAATTGATCTACAAATGATTTGTTCATAGATATTTTCCTTGTCTTGTTGAAAATTTGACGATAATTTTTTGTTGATTGATCTTTCCTGAAAAAGGTGAAGAGTTAGTTGTATGTAATTCTATGATATATGAAATGCATAGTGCAATGAGATTCTGATACATGAATTTGTGCTATTGATGCTCATAATGCATGGATGTGATGTATGTACATGTAAGCTGTTCTGTTGTAGTGTTGTTGGATTGGGAAAAATAAATTCCTGACTGCCGCTGGGAATGAGGAGTGTAATTCTTCATATTTTGTTGAAGTTGAAGTGTTGATGGATGAGTTTCCATTATTAGAGAAATAAACTCTGTTGGGGAAGGGAAACGCCATGCATTGCTTGTGGACTTCGTGAAATCCTGTTGGGGAATCCTGAGAAGCTGGGCGACTTTCACTGGGGAATTTTTGGAGCCGTAACTGGAAGTTTTGCTCCGTCAGGGATGTGAGAGCACCTGATACCATTAGGCTGCATACTGGAGATACGCTAGTGATCCTGTAGCAGGATGTCCTTGCTTCCGCTCATACGGGAGAAAGTATCTACGGGGATTGTAGAGCAGTCTGCTGGGGAAGAGGAGTTGTGGTCCCTTGATTTGTGATAATCTGGGAAGAAAATTAAAGTTGGGTAATCTTTCCGTTTGTTGGGGAAATAAACCCTGTCGCCAATCTGTTGGAAGGGAACTTTTGACAAAAATTCTATAAGGCTTTTAACTCAGTTAAGACCGGATCAGCCGGGGAATGTCAGAATAATTCCGAGCCTTTATGGTATCTGAGGAGATATTGAACGAGTATCAGAATGATATCCACATCTGGATCGTATCCGAACTGCATCCGAGGAGAGTCTGGAATAAATGTCAAAATAAATATGTATTTAGATTGTATCTGCATTGTATCTAGAAGAGGATTTCGAATAAGTATCAGAATGAATCTTTGTCTGGATCGTGTCCGTACTGTATCTGCAAGAGAATTGTATTGTATTTGCAAGAGAATCTGAGATGAGTATCAGAATGAATCTGCATATAGATTGTGTCTGAACTGTATCTAAGAAGATGCATTTGAATAAGTATCAAAATTGATACTTGTCTGAATTGTATCCGTACTGTATTTGCAAGAGAATCTGGGATGAGTATCAGAATGAATCTGCATGTAGATTGTGTCTGAACTGTATCTAAGAAGATGCATTTGAATAAGTATCAGAATTGATCTTTGTCTGGATTGTATCCGTACTGTATTTGCAAGAGAATCTAAAATGAGCATCAGAATGAATCTGCATGTAGATTGTGTCTGAACTATATCTAAGAAGATGCATTTGAATAAGTATCAGAATTGATCTTTGTCTGGATCGTATCCGTACTATATTTTCAAGAGAATCTGAAATGAGTATCAACATGAATCTGCATGTAGATTGTGTCTGAACTGTATCTAAGAAGATGGTAAACTGTTGGCGATCACTCTCTATTTAGGAACTAGTGTGATGTGTGAATTTGTTAGGAGAAGATCACAACTCCTCTATTCACTGGTGAGTTTGACTATGTCATCGGCTGGAGGATGCTGCACTTTTGTTTAAAGATACTTCTGCACTTGTTGGGGATAGCCTTGTGACTCTAACGACTTCACAGGGGATCACCTTATGAAGGGTATTTTGTGGGGATTTGTCATTGTCCATAGTAGTAAGTGTTGTAGTAATTCCAGAAAATGTTTGCTTGGTCGCACATGACCCTTTATATGTGGGAGCCTGTTTTCCCCTAGAGTTAATCTGGTGCACCACGATTTTTGAGATTTTGATCACATTTCTGGTAGCCCTGAACTTCTTAGGGATATTTTCTAAGACTGTTGTGGAAGAAACCGAAGACCTGATATTGATACCATCTGGTACTACTGGAACAAACAAACAAATTGGTGGTACCCAAGATCTTTGGCCAAGTCTCGAAATTTTCTAAGAATTGTCATGGGAAGATCCAAAGACATGATACTGACACCATCTGATACTATTGGCACAAACAAACAAATTGGTGGTACCCAAGATCTTTGGTCATGTCTCACAATTTTTTAAGAACTGTCATGGGAGGATCCGAAGACATGATACAGACACCACCTGATACTTACACCATCCGATACTATTGGCACAGACAAGCAATTTGATAGCACCTAAAGTCTTCATAGTGGATTTTATTCAAACCCATGATCAACGTAACATTGCCCCTTGAGTGATTCAGATGGAGATTTTTCCCTCGTTATTCAACAAATCTTTGAGAGATTCTTTGAATCTCGACTTGACTGCCCCAGATGTGTGATGACACACAAATATGTGATATTTCTGGCTTGATATACACAAAATATTTCTCATACTTTAGTTTAAATTAAATTATTTTATAGGTATTATGCAGGTATTTTTCTATTTTTGCAGATATACATTAAGCTGAACACTTTGGAAGAAATGAAGAAAAAAAGGTGCAAAGATAGAAAAAAGGGCCAAAAGAGAAGAAATCAGCTTAAGCCCATCAAGCATGTGAGCACGTGGCCCACCATGAAGAAGGCCTTGACGATCGTCAAGGAGTATTACCGCTCGTCACGCAAAGTGATGGACCAAGTGACCATCATCATTTGGACGTGACGAACGTCACAAGGGCACTTTCTCCCACTTTCATCGTATCCAACGGAAGGAAACCAATTCAAAGAAAATCCAACGATCACCCTATTTTATCTGATCCACTCAGTCAAAGCATGAAGAACGTAACAAATTTAGTGGTCCTATTATTTCTCAAAGGAACAGAAAGTGTTCCTACATTACCGAGAACGAACTTATCACACAGGGGTTATAAATAGGACCTTGGACCATACGAGAAGGGGAGTTCTTTTTTTGGCAGAAACTTTGGAGAATTCATTTTTACTCTTAGCAAATATTCTTTAAGCATTATTCGTTTCCCAACAATTTCTATATTTTCTCTAGCATTTATTTTTACATCTGTTCCCCGATCGAAGCAAAGCCTACAGTTTATGCAAGAGTGCTTCTATATCCAGAAATATTACCAGGTTTATGTTTATGAATTTTTATTACTTTTAATTAATATAATTATGTTTATTTTTGTTTGTCTCTGGAATTGTTCTGTGATTTGGTCAGATATTATGTTAGGCTAGAATTCGTATACCGGTATGTAAGGTCTCCTAACCAAGGGATCAAGTGACTTAGTTGGGATTATTTTTACTACAAAACCTTCTTTTCTGGTCTAAGTTACTATTTTTAATCATTTAATTGTTTTGTTACGAAAGTAAAGAACAGATAGAGGTTAGGGTCAACAAAGCAGAAGCTTGAGATCTTTTAACTAGACAGTAGTAATTAGGCATTAACTTAAAATACAGCGGAAGCACTTTAAAGTTAATTAAGATTTTTATTTAGTTTTCAAAAGGTGTTTTTAACTCCTGCGGGATGGCGGAAGCGTACGTTAGGACTTAACTGCATAGCCTAGATCAACAAAACGACAGTGTGAGACGAGGGTTTTAAAACTAAATAAGTTTTACTGAAAGCTGTTTTGAAAATATAAAGACACCCAACCGGTCGCTAGTTCCCGAGGTTCGACTATTGCATACTGGTAGTTCCGCTCATTGATTATTAAAAATCCAACTTAATTTAGTATTTAGTTTTCCCTACAACCCAATCAAACATTCATTAGCTTTAGATTTGCGAAGTAACAATAGAAGACGGTAGTTCGATTCATCAGTCTCTGTGGTTCGATATCTTTTAAAACTACACGACAAGACTGTGCACTTGCAGTCCGAATCATTGGATACCTAAGTATAGCCACGATCAAGTTTTTGGCGCCATTGCCGAGGACTGATTTAAGTCGATATCGCTACTCTTTTGTTACGCAGTAGAGACTAGAGAAAAAACCTCTCTATTTCTTTTCTATTTCTTTTCTTATTTGTATGCCAAACACTCGTTCGCAAGGCGAGCCGTTATACATACAAATCAACGATATCGAGCGGTATCTCAGACTTAGACGCTTCATTCAAGAGTATCGTCTCTTGCATAACACTCCACCTCGTGAATCACTCGAATCTCCTATTTCTCGACCAACCGAAGAAATGGCTGCCAATCCTGCTCCACGCCCACTCAAGTCCTACGCCATTCCCTCACAAGATGAACCGCACAATAGCATTGATGCTCCTGCAATTGAGGCTAACAACTTTGAACTGAAACCTTTTTTGTTGTCTGCTATACAACAGAACCAGTTCTCTGGTGGGTCAATGGAAGACCCTAATCTTCATCTATCAATATTCTACAGTACGCATATACAATTAAGAACAATGGGGTCAGTCAAGAGGCAATAAGACTTTGTCTTTTCCCTTTTTCTCTAAGAGACAGAGCCAGAGCTTGGCTCCAATCTCTACCCGCGAACTCAGTCACCACGTGGGATGGGCTAAAGAAAGTTTTTCTTGCAAGGTATTTCCCGCCAAGAAAAACAGCTATGCTAAGATCTCAAATAAGCGATTTTAGACAAAAGGAAAACGAATCCCTTTTCGATGCTTGGGAACGATACAAGGATCTAATGAGACTATGCCCACATCATGGCTTGGAAGAATGGTTGATTATCCATACCTTCTATAATGGTCTCCTTTACAATACAATATTAACGATAGACGCAGCTGCAGGAGGTGCACTTATGGATAAATCCTACACGGCTGCCTATGCTCTAATAGAAAGCATGGCCCAAAACCACTATCAGTGGGGAAGTGAAAGAGGACAAGTAGACAAAGGTACTGCAGAGAAAACACCGACAAAAGGAGGCATGTATTAGATAAGCGATCTAGACAGTGTCCATGCTAAGGTAGATGCCCTCACTCTAAAGATAGATAATTTGACCGCAATACCTCCAGCCACCGTGGCTGCTATAACTCCAAATTGCGAAATATGCAGAGTACCTGGACATGTAGTTACCGAATGTAAGATCTTGGCAGGGACTCCAACTGACCAAGTGAGTTATGCTCAAGGAAACCCTTACTCAAACACATACAACCCTGGATGGAAAAATCAGCCAAATATCTCATATAAAAACCCAATGCATTGTATGCTCCAAACCAAGCACCTGTCGTTCCACCTGGATATCAGAAACCTCATGTAAACGCTCTTAGTGTTCCTAGAAAATTAAACTTAGAATTGATGATGGAAAACTTCATAGCTACCCAAGCGCAAACAAACAAAGACGTCCAAAATCAAAACATACACACTAACGAGCAGATAAATCAATTAGTAAACAAAATAGATGCTTTGGCCACCCACAATAAAATGTTTGAAACCCAAATATCTTAAGTGGATCAACAACAAGCACCTACAGCTGCACCGACTGATACATTTCCTGGTCAACCACAACCTAACCCGAAGGGGCATGCTCATGCCATCATATTAAGAAGTGGAACCGAGTTAGATGGATCGCCTGACCCGAGACTCTCAAATCAAAGTATGTATCAAAGGTCCGAAATACCAACTGAGAAGGAAAATCAACCAGAAAAACCAGAGGAGGATGAAGAAGATAAAGGAGGAGAGGCCAAAGAAAAAGAAAAAGAAAAACCTTATGTGCCTCCACCGCCCTATAAACCCCAGATCCCATTTCCTGGCAGATTAGCCAAACCTAAGAATGTAGGGCAATTTAAAAAATTCGTAGAACTTCTGAAACAACTTAATATAACAATTCCTTTCACAGAAGCCATAACTCAAATGCCCTCCTATGCCAAATTCCTCAAGGAAATCTTATCTAACAAGAAAAAGCTAGAAGATAACGAAACAGTCACACTTACTGCAGAATGTAGCACAATTATCCAAAACAAGATGCCTCCTAAGCTGAAAGATCCTGGAAGCTTCTCTATACCATGTCATATAGGTAAGTTTGTCATAGACAAAGCCCTATGTGATTTAGGAGCTAGTATTAGTGTTATGCCTTTATCCATATGCAACAAACTGGAAATGGGTGAACTAAGACCAACAAAGATGTCCGTTCAATTGGAGGATCGCTCTATCAAATACCCAGTAGGAATCTTGGAAAACGTTCCTATACGGATAGGTCAATTCTACATCCCTACAGATTTCATAATCATGGACATTAGAGAAGACGAAAGTACACCTATCATTTTAGGAAGACCATTATTAGATGCCACTAGAGCTATCATAGATGTAAAAAAGGGCACACTAACCTTTGAAGTAGGTGAAGAGAAAGTCAAATTTATTCTGACACAATTCTTACAAGTACCTGCCATAGATGACACATGTTATCTGGTAGACATCGTGGACGAATGCGTAAGAGAAATTGAATGGGAACCGATACCTTGTTCTGAAACCATGAAGAATCCCACACCTCTTATATTCGAAGATAACGAATGGTGTCCCGAATACCGAGACGAAAATCTAAGAAAATGCTTAGCTCTGACACCCGACCATATGCCTTGTCCATGAAAAGAAGCATTGGATCTTAAGCCATTACCTAAGACCCTTAGATATGAATTCCTTGACACCGAGTTAAAATGACCTGTAATTGTCAATGCGGACTTAGGACAACAAGAAACAGACAAATTATTACAAGTCTTAAGAAAATATCCATCCGCCTTGGGATACAACATTACAGATCTCAAAGGAATAAGTCCTTCCATTTGCATGCATCGTATTATGCTTGAAAACGACTGCAAATATTCTAGAGAACATCAACTAAGAGTTAACCCAATATGGATCACCGTAGTTAAAGACGAAGTAAAAAAACTTCTGAATGCAGGAATCATATACCCAATCTCTGATAGTCAATGGGTAAGCCCAGTCTACTGTGTACCAAAGAAAGGTGGTATAACAGTAACAACAAACAAAGCAGGCGAAGCTGTGGCGGAACGAACTGTAAGCGGAGCTAAAATGTGTATTGACTATAGGAAGCTAAACAAAGCCACTCGCAAAGACCATTTTCCTCTACCGTTCATCGATCAAATGCTTGAGCGATTGGCTAAGCACTCTCATTACTGTTATCTAGACGGTTAATCAAGATTCTTTCAAATTCCTATTCACCCTGATGACCAAGAGAAAACAACATTCACATGTCCTTATGGAACTTTCGCCTACAGACGAATGCCATTCGGATAATGCAACGCTCCCGCCACATTTCAGAGGTGCATGATGGTGATCTTTGCATATTTCATAGACAATATCATGGAGGTCTTTATGGACGAATTTTCTGTATGTGGAGAGAGTTTGAATATTGTTTGATAAATTTCGAGAAAGTCTTGGAGAGATGTGTAAAAGTTAACCTCGTTCTGAATTGGGAAAAGTGCCACTTTATGGTCAAACAAGGAATCGTACTAGGACACGTTGTGTCTGAAAAGGGGATTGAAGTCGATAAAGCTAAGATCAAAGTCATAGAAAATTTGCAACCCCCTAAAACAGTAAGAGAAATACGCAGTTTCTTAGGACACGCCGGTTTCTACCTACGATTCATAAAAGATTTCTCGCAAATATCAAAACCTCTAACTACCCTCCTTATGAAAGACGTTGAATTCGATTTCGATGACAAATGCCTAAAGGCATTTAACCAATTAAAAACAACTCTTGTATCCGCACCAATCATGCAACCACTTGATTGGAGACTCCCATTTGAAATCATGTGCGACGCAAGTGATTACACCGTAGGTGCAGTCCTGGGACAACGAAGAGATAAGAAGCTTCATGCGATATACTATGCAAGTAGAACCTTGGACCATGCACAGATGAATTACGCAACAACGAAAAAAGAAATTTTAGCTGTAGTCTTTGCACTGGACAAATTTCACTCCTACCTAGTAGGCGCGAAAATAATCATTTATACAGACCACACAGCTATTAGATATCTCTTAACCAAGCAAGATTCGAAGCCGAGACTATTGAGATGGATTCTACTTCTACAAGAGTTCGATTTAGAAATTAAAGACAAGAAAGGTACCGAGAACGTAGTCGTCGACCATTTATCCCGAATGGAGAGGCTGACACCAGAAGAGGTACCCATTAACGATGACTTCCCGTATGAATGTCTGTTAGCTCAGGTGGACTTAGGAGATGCCAGCGAAGAACCACCTGAATTAAATCCAAATCAACTGCTTTTAGAACTTGACACACAAGCTATTAGCCGTGATTCACAAGAAAGCCAAGACACATTAAATAATGATATAAACGAAACCGTGGTCTCTGTCCGAACTAATCAAACCTTACCATGGTATGCGGATATAGCAAATTACTTGGCAGCCAAAATCCTACCCCCTGATTGGACTTATCAATAGAAGAAAAAATTCTTTCACGATCTGAAACATTACTTTTGGGATGAACCTTTACTATTCAAGAGAAGTGCCGACGGTATTTTCCGACGATGCGTCCCGGAAAACAAAATTAAAAACATTATTTCTCATTTTCATGATGCCCCTTACGGAGGACATGAAAGCACATCAAAGACATGTGCCAAAATTTTGCAGTCTAGTTTCTATTGGCCAAATTTATGGAAAGATGTGCATATAGCCATCCTTAACTGCGATCGATGCCAACGCAATGGGAACATATCCAGACGCGATGAGATGCCTCAGACTGGCATTCTACAAGTCGAAGTCTTTGATGTATGGGGAATAGACTTCATGGGACCATTTCCGTCCTCATTCAGTAACAAATATATACTCGTGGCTGTAGATTACGTTTCGAAATGGATCGAAGCAATAACTTCTCCAACAAACGATACTAGAGTCGTGATTAAACTCTTCAAGAATATTATCTTCCCAAGGTTTGGTGTACCCAAGCAAGTCATAAGCGACGGTGGCTCCCACTTCATATCCAGAATCTTCGATAAACTCCTAACCAAATATGGGGTGAAACACCGCGTAAAAACACCATACCACCCCCAGACAAGCGGATAGGTGGAAGTCTCAAATCTAGAAATAAAACAAATATTGGAAAAAACTGTTGCCACGTCAAGAAAGGACTGGTCGGCTAAGTTACCTGAAGCATTATAGGCTTACAGAACGACGTTTAAGACGCCAATTGGTACACCACCCTTTAAACTCATCTATGGTAAGTCATGTCACCTGCCAGTGGAAATTGAATACAAAGCTTACTGGGCAATTAAGACTTTAAACCTAAGCTACACTGCGGCAGGTGAGAAAAGGATCCTCGACATAAATGAACTCGAAGAGCTAAGATTAGACGCATATGAAAATGCGAGGATCTACAAAGAAAGGACGAAAAAGTGGAACGACAAACGAATCTCAAGGAAGGAGTTCAATGAAGGAGATGTAGTTCTCCTATTCAACTCTCGTCTAAAACTTTTTCCCTGGAAACTCCGTTCACGATGGTCTGGACCCTTCGAAGTGACCAAAGTTTTCCCCAGTGGTGCCATAGAGATTAAAGTAAAGTCCACGAACCCGTTCTTAGTAAATGGCCAACGTTTAAAACATTATTACAGCATTGAAAAGAAGGACTACACCGCGAGCTTAACACTATTAGAGCTACCACCCGAATTAGGAAACTAATTCACGTCTAAAACAATGTCAAGCTAACAACATTAAACAAGTGTTGTGTGGGAGGAAACCCACAAGTTTTTCATTTAATTTCTTTCAAATCTATTTATATTTCTATTTTGCATTCTGATTTTTATTTTGATTCCCAGATTTTCTTTTGTTTCTTTTTCTTTCTTTCTCCCATTGCATATTTTATTTATTTGCATTCTTCTTTTAAAAATTTTAGTACCGACTCACAGGAACTTACAAGATAAACTCATTTATGGATACTATCACCTTCGCCATGGAGGACCAGCAGCGGCGATATGAGATACTGGCTCAGCGCCAGATGAGCATGACTACTTATGTGCATGATCCCACATTGACAGTTTTAGGCATCGGGGAGAGTGTATATTTTTTGTTCAACCAGATAGGATGGGAAGGATTCCTTGCCCATAAATACCCTACATATCGAAACCTCACCTTAGAGTTCTTGAGCTCACTCATTTATAAACCCACCCAAGGCCTAGGGCGTAGTAGGGGACAAATGTACTTCAGATTATTTGGTTTCACCCACCATTTTACAGTTCGTCGTCTTGCTGAGCTACTAGGATTCTCTAGTTCTATAGATTCCTACATGGAAACCCAGGAGGATGACTACCTTAATTTTGAACTTAACCACTTTTGGAGGGATATAGCTGGCCAATACCCTGAGGACCCTGACCAGCTAGATGCGACTGAGACCCATAACCCTACAATTAGGTATTTCCACCATATATTAGCTTTCACCCTTTTTGGAAAACCTATAAATAGACTCTCAGTTTCTAGGGATGAGTTATTCATTATTTACTGTGCTTTCCAGTCCAGACCCGTCATTGGTGCATCATTTATGATCGCCAACATGTTTGCTATAGCTCAGTGTACCCATGGACCTATCTGTGTCGGCGGGCTAGTCACTATGATAGCCGAGGCCTTATCCCTGCGGTCATCTTTATCACGCCTTACACCGTACGACAGATACTATACCATGGATATCCCCTTCTGTTTTAACATATCTTTAATTGGTAACCTCGACCCACCTTACTTTCAGCTGCTAGTACGAAATGACCCTGTCTATTACTTCCTCTTGCCTAGCCCTGAGAACACAAGTGTCTATACTAAGAAAAACTGGCTATATAACCTAGAAAAGATAGACAAACATGACCCTGAGAGGGAGGAGAGCGACCCGTCCACACCTACCGGTTACCAGGACTATACTCCATCAGAATACCCTACACTTCCCCTTGTTACCGAAGCTGTCGACGTCCCTATGGTTGATCATGCACATGCTATCACGACACTGCAGTTAGATGTTACTATGCTCCAAGGAGAGCTCACCACCTTTAAAGATAATATCAGCACACTACAGCGTGACTTCTTTCATTTCATGGATGTCGTCACAGAGCAGTTTGATCATATTTATCAGCATCTTCACGCTACTGCCCCACCTCTAGGAGGTCCTAGTGCTCGATAGTTTTGTTTTTGTGCCACCCCAGTGAGGACACTGTTTGTTCTCAGTATGGGGGGGGGGGGGTTCATTATTATTCTTAATACTCATTATTATTTTATACTCATATCTTTTGAATACTTTGTTACTTTTGGTTCTAAAAATTTCAAATTTCTATTTATCTATTTATTTCATATTTATCCATTTACTTCAAATTTATCTATTTATTTCACAGTATTTATTTATTTTCATTTACATTTCATACTTTGCAATTTCGATTATTATTTATCTTTAATTAAAATATTTCTTTATTTCGACTATCATTCCTCCAATTCTACCATGTGCCACTAACTATTCACATAGATAAATATCTCTTGCAACAAAAGACATGCACGCACCATTACACCCTGACGAACGTCAGGAAGCATGTGACGAGCGTCAGAGCTTGTCTCTTTGACCCTGACGAACGTCAGGAACGCGTGACAAGCGTCAGAAGCCTGTCTCCCACAATTTCTCTTCCCGTGACCGTTGAACCACATTGAAACTTGAACAAAATTTTGTTTTAAAACCCCCACTACCCCATTACTCCATCCATCCTTAACTTCCATAACCTCTCATATTCATAATTCTCCCATAAACCTCATTCAATTTCCTACTCAATAAAAACCATCTATATAAACCTTTATCCCATCCATTAGTTTTCATCACTACCACCCATATTCCATCTCTTCATCACAAATACATTTTTCTTCTCTATCAAGTTAAAAATCATGGCCGCCCGAAGAAATCCACCAAACCAAGCCATACCCGACATGCGCCATCTCGTGCTCCGACAAGGAGAAGTAGGTGAACTTCAAAAGGAAAGGTACATAAAATTCCATCGTCGAGGGTTGACATCCACGAGGTTCATCGACAACAACTACTTGCAAGAATTGGGGTTGCAAACCCATATGCAAGGCTTGCTGAACAAAGCTGGCCTGAGCTTTATAAGCACGATGAACACACCAACCTACGAAGCTCTAACGTTGGAATTATTAAGTTCCTACGCCTATCACACTCGCGATGATGCCGACGCACACCTAACGGGAGCCGCTCAATTTCGGATGTTCAACCGAGAGTACACACTCACTACGCCAAAAATAAGTTTTAACAGCACATAAAAGAAAGCGCTTTTGGGAAAAAGCGCTGCTGTAGGTTTTAAAAAAAATTCGCTTAAAAAAGCGCTTTCAAAGGGTGCCTTAAGAAAGCGCTTTTCAAAAGCGCTGCTAAAGGTCACCCTTAGAAAGCGCTTTTTGGGAAGCGCTTCTAAAGGGTGCCTTTCAGAGGGTACCTTAAGAAAGTGCTTTTCAAAAGCGCTGCTAAAGGTTAGCCTTAGAAAGCGCTTTTCCAAAGCGCTGCTAAAGCTGGCCTTTAGAAAGCGCTTTTAAAAGCGCTGCTATAGGATATGCTACGAAAGCACTTTTACATTAAAAAGCGCTGTTATAGGTGACCTTTAGAAAGCGCTTTTAAAAGCGCTTTCGTAGGTAGTTTTATAATAAATATCAAAAATTCGTATCATCACTTTTCTATTGTTCTTCACGATATCATCAAAACCCTAAACCAGAGCTCTGCCTCCGTTAGCATCTATGAGCAGATTTTCTTCACGATCAACGACTACGTTCGTATCCTCTACGTCTTCTTGTTCAGGACTACCGGGGAAGTTTAAGGACTTCTTCATCAGGACCTCTGCCTCCGTTAGCATCTGCAGAGAGAACAATGACCACCACTTGCCACAGGAGAACCGCAAGGTGAAATCACAAAGTTTGCTGCATCAGAAATCACAACAATATACAACATAAAGTTACACAACTCAGCTCCAGGTATTTCAATTTCTAGTATAGTTTTGTATGAATAAATTGTTCTATGCTTGCTTTGATTCTAATTTATTATACTTACATACAATTAATTTTCTTCCTTACGTGCTGTTCTAATCCCCGTGGAAATAATGTGCAATATCGCATTCCCCCGGAATTGGATTAGAATGGAAGTGCATACGCACTATGGGAGAGAATAACCAGTGAACCAAATGTTATTCCCGAAGCACGTTACGCCTCTCACATTCACAACCCGAACATTCGCTTCTTACATCGCATTATTGCAAACACAGTGTTCGGAAGGGCAAACAACAACAAAGTCAACACTAAAGAGTTGTATGCTCTTCACTGTACCTTTTCACAAGACCTCCGTCTTAATCCCGTTACTTTAATGATGGCCCATATTCAAAACCTTGTTACGAGAGATGGGACTACACCTTTTTGTATCGGAGGCATTGTCACCACAATCGCAGTTCACCTGAACTGGGGGGAAAGGATTCAACTCCTACCTCCGCTGCCAGCAATTTATATGGATATTGACAACTGTAGAGCTGGCCGCCTGATCAAAGTGCGAAAAGCTGGAGGGTACTATCTAATGGTTAAGAATGCAAAAGTTCGTAGCGTGATCATGCCGAATCACAATCGTACAAATTTGGGTAATCCGGATAATTGGCTTTACAACCTGAACGCCTCAGAACCCAGAGAAAATGAGAAAGAAAATCAAGGTGAGGCCAACAATGCTGCCGCTGATGAAATCGAAGAAGAATTAGAGCAGCAAGAGCCCCAACCACAACACGCCAACAATCCCTCCACCATCGATGCAATCTATGCCGTAATAATGCAGCAAAACCAGCTGTCCACTCAACGCTACCAGAGCCTCGAGACGCGCCAAATTGAAATGATGAATCTCATGCAACAAATGCAGAGAGACCAAAATGACTACACTCGCAGGCATGATCAAAGTATGCTGGAATTCACCGCATGAATGACGGAAGATATGCGAGCCTTAACACTTCGTGTTGACGACTTGCATAACGTTATTTCTCAGAGGAATGGAGGAGAATCTTCCAGAAACGGTGAGCAAGCGCGTCGAAGAGCGAGGACACATGGTAGATTCCGAAGACAAGAGGAGGAAGAATGATTGTCTAGTTTCCATTTCCCCTTTCCATCTTCTGTCAATACATTGAGGACAATGTATGATTTAAGTATGGGGGAGGAAGTATTTCCCTTTCCTAGTAATTTTTATTTTCTTTGTAATTTCCCTTCCGTTATCTCTAATTCAAAAAAAAAATTTATCAAGTTATCTATTGAAGCATTTTGTGTTGATTCTTTTAGACTCCCCTTTCTTTTTGGGCCCTATAAATTTTTTTTTTTGACTCACTCGACAAGTACATAGACTGCAAGATCTCCAATTGTCAAGAACTGTGGCAAGATTAAGCGAAATTTCTACCGTCCAAACATTCTACAACCACAGAGTATGATAAATCAGTTCAAGTACCTATTATTCCAACACCTTGAGTTTAGTCTTTGTAGTAACCCTGAGTAGTTTATATTAGCAGTCAGCACCGTCTTAAACACAAACTACGCAGGAAGTCGATGAATATAAGTGGATGATATAATATTTCAGCAAAATGTTGCAAGGAAACACACCAATTAAATTAGACGATCCTTACCTGATCGTGTAATCCAAAGGATGTAAACCTTACAAAGTAACATGAAAAATCATTTGGTAGATGGTTCAGGAGCATCTGGTACTGAACTCGGTAGGGCAGATTACGGTCTGATCCCCCGCATCCAACCATTGAATTGAAAAAGGTTGCCACATTACTGTGCTAGAAACCTCTAAAGTTTAAAAGGATCATAACCACTAACCGACTGTTCTGCTATGTGCATGGAAAGATAAAGGGCTTAATGTGATTTCGCTAGAATGAAAAGGACAAAACAAGACAAATACTCGAGGTGGGCTATGATAGGACCTGTAACTAGTTTACATAAAATGGGACTGTCTAGTGTCATTGCCGTAGTAATGGAGCATGAATCGAGCCACCAATTTTCTAACAAAAACACAACCCAGCCATATATTAGTTGATCCGAGTCATAACCGTGCATCTGACCATGTTTAGAAAAACATCGTACTTAGCATTTGCTTGAGGACAAGCAAAGTTTAAGTATGGGGGAGTTTGATGACACATAAATATGTGATATTTATGGCCTGATATACACAAAATATTTCTCATACTTTAATTTAAATTAAATTATTTTATAAGTATTATGCAGGTATTTTTCTATTTTTGCAGATATACATTAAGCTGAACACTTTGGAAGAAATGAAGAAAAAAATGTGCAAAGATAGCAAAAAGGGCCAAAAGAGAAGAAATCAGCTTAAGCCCATCAAGCATGTGAGCACGTGGCCCACCATGAAGAAGGCCTTGACGATCATCAAGAAGTATTGCCGCTCGTCACGCGAAGTGATGGACCAAGTGACCATCGTCACTTGGACGTGACGAACGTCACAAGGCCACTTTCTCCCACTTTCTTCGTATCCAACGGAAGGAAACTAATTCAAAGAAAATCCAACGATCACCCTATTTTATCTGATCCACTCAGTCAAAGCATGAAGAACGTAACAAATTTAGTTGTCCTATTATTTTTCAAAGGAACATAAAGTGTTCCTACATTACCGAGAACGAACTTATCACACAGGGGTTATAAATAGGACCTTGGACCATACGAGAAGGGGAGTTCTTTTTTTGGCAGAAACTTTGGAGAATTCATTTTTACTCTTAGCAAATATTCTTTAAGCATTATTCGTTTCCCAATAATTTCTATATTTCCTCTAGCATTTATTTTTACATCTGTTCCCCGATCGAAGCAAAGCCTATAGTTTATGCAGGAGTGCTTCTATATCCAGAATTATTACCAGGTTTATGTTTATGAATTTTTATTACTTTTAATTAATATAATCATGTTTATTTTTGTTTGTCTCTGGAATTGTTCTGTGATTTGGTCAGATATTATGTTAGGCTAGAATTCGTATACCGGTATGTAAGGTCTCCTAACCAAGGGATCAAGTGACTTAGTTGTGATTATTTTTACTACAAAACCTTCTTTTCTGGTCTAAGTTACTATTTTTAATCATTTAATTGTTTTGTTACGAAAGTAAAGAACATATAGAGGTTAGGGTCAACAAAGCAGAAGCTTGAGATCTTTTAACTAGACAGTAGTAATTAGGAATTAGCTTAAAATATAGCGGAAGCACTTTAAAGTTAATTAAGATTTTTATTTAGTTTTCAAAATGTTTTTTTAACTCCTGCGGGATGGCGGAAGCGTACGTTGGGACTTAACTGCATAGCCTAGATCAACAAAACGACAGTGTGAGACGAGGGTTTTTAAACTAAATAAGTTTTACTGAAAGCTGTTTTGAAAATATAAAGACACCCAACCGGTCCCTAGTTCTCGAGGTTCGACTATTGCATACTGGTAGTTTCGCTCATTGATTATTAAAAATCCAACTTAATTTAGTATTTATTTTTCCCTACAACCCAATCAAACATTCATTAGCTTTAGATTTGCGAAGTAACAATAGAAGACGGTAGTTCGATTCATCAGTCTTGGTGGTTCGATATCTTTTAAAACTACACGACAAGACTGTGCACTTGCAGTCCGAATCATTGGATACCTAAGTATAGCCACGATCAATGTGTTGGACAATGGTCATGTTGTGCCCCTTGATTATGAGTGATTTGTTATTGGAAGGGTCTTTCCATTTGAAGTGATTCTATTTATTGAGAGAGCTTTCATTTTCTGAATATTCGTCGTGTGAATTTCTCTGTTGTCAAACAATTAGCCATATGCAAACAACGGTATTCAAAATAATTCAAAGTTTGTGCTTGTCTTGAAGTTTTGAAAATACGTTTTAGCAAATAAAAGAATTTTGCAAGTATGTGAATTTAAATCAGGATTTAGAGTAGGCCTTACAAGAGTCAGGATACCTTTTGTAATAGTATGCTTTAGAACTAACTCATGCTTCAATTAGGACTTTGAAAGGTTGTATCATGGTCTAAGTTCATTGTTTAAGAAATAAAGGATAAGGCTCAAAGTGTAAATGTATCCACCCGTTCTTCGTGATGTTCTTCAGTCCTAAACTCAGTTAATTATGCGTTTAACCTCCAATTCAGTCTGGAGTGGCGTTTTGGTGATCGTTCAGACAAGTTAAGTTTGTTGGAAAGCAGTCATTTTTGCCATATTTTCCATGTTGTTGAGGATTTGTAGTGACCTCTTTTTTTAATATTTATTACCCCTGATTTTTCCTGACTGTTCTTGTTTTTGAGATTACAGCCAGCGGGATGCCTCAGTTTTCCTTAAGCCTCTTTCGTAGTTCTTGACTTAGTGGGCTTTTATTTTGAGAGATAATGGCTACCTATTTGATAGGGAACCATCACCATCTTTTGGTTCAGAAGGAATATCTTTGATGTCATTCGTTGTGTACGAAGTGAAAGTTTGCGACTGAACGAGAGTTTGAATTAACTGAGAGACTACCCTGCCCCAGGTTTTAATTAAAGGTTTATATTTGTGTAAAAAAGAAAACTTCTACTTCTTTGGCTCGAAGGGGTTGACTAGGGATTATTCTCATTTATGATTTTTTCACCCACCGTGATTACGAACATTTAGTGCCTACGTACCACCTTTCGTGCAATAGGGGATCAGGGTACACGTAGTTCACCTTTAAAAAATTTAAAACACAAGTGTGTTGGTTAATTTTATAAGATAAGACATTATCGTCATTGTCCGTGTGGAAAACATACTTACTAACCACAATCATGAGAAAGGAGAATTTGCATCATCTCGAAGTGGAGGATATGGCTTGGATTTTAAAAATCAATAATGCCTCACACAACATCCAAGTGGAAAATATTTCTATTTACTACATATTGTAGAAGTATAGTTATTTGCATCACTACAAGGATTGACAAGAATCCACTCTTTTGAGAAAAGTTTTTAAAGTAAAAAAAGCCAAAGTGGCAAAGTGGTATGAAATGAGATTGATTGATTTTTAGTCTTCTGACAAAAAAATGTCAAGGTTTTATTAATGTTGATTGAATTTTCTTTGTGAAAGATGTTTTGAAAATGCATGGACCTAAGTCCAAGTTTATTATGAAAGTAGTTCAATTTTCAAAACAAGAAGATTTTTCAAAAGGAGGGAGAAGATTTTTGAAATTAAAGAAGATGGGAGGAGAAGAAGAGACTATCCTAAAGCATAAGGTAAAAGCTAGGGATAAGAACCATTTAACCAACAAGATGCCAATACTTGACATTATGAGCCAAGATAGAATTCCCATTCCTTGGATTGAAACCAAGCAAGCAAAGATACTAGACCTCTTGAGAGAACCATACTTCAAGTGTATTAAGTCTTCACAAAAAATGAACAGAGTAACGGCTGTATACGGGTGAATTTCGGATTACAAACAAAGTATGTAATCACAATAACCTGCACACAAAATAAACAAACAACCCAATGTCTTGGGGTAAACCCCAAAAACTCTAGACAAAATAACAATTAAGATCACAAAGTCTCCAACATAGGCCAAGGTTTCTAATCCTAAGTCCAAGAAGTCCAATACTCCATAATGCCAAGGATAGTAACTAAATAGTCCAAGTATCATTAAAGTTTTTTATGGTTCATGTTGATTATTAGGTGTCTTAGGAGAGAAAAGAAAAGGCTGAAGTGAGCAAAATAAAAATGACATGAAATGCAATACTTAAACTAAATGGTACATAAAACATAAAAAATAAAATGGCATAAAGTAAAAACAATTTAATAATTAGTGGTTAGTTTGATGACCATCTTGAAACTTGCATTTGGAACTCATTAGAAGATTGGTTGTACCAAAGCCTGCACACAACAAGTTGTATTTGCTTTTTGTCAAGTATATCATCCATTTGGAATCCTAAAAAGTACCATTTAATGATCAACAATGTTTAAGTGATCCGCATTGACCAAAAGTGTTGTAGATCCATTAGAGGATTGGTAGAACCAAAGCCTCCACATAATAAATCTCAAGGTTATTGGATCAAAGAGATCAAATTAACATACTTGGGCTTGCAAACATAGGTTTGGGCCACGAATAATCATTTATTCGAATCGGGACAAAATTTAGCGTTATGTTAAGCAATTGTAAGTGGACTTATATAGAAGTCGTACCTATTTTGAGGCAGGTCAATAGCAATCTATGCACCATTTGTTTTGAGACATGATACAAAGATCATGCTCCAATAACACTTAGTGCAATGAGAAAGGGGATGGGATGAAGAGGGGTAGCAAAGAATATACAAACCATATTTGAATTAAATTTAAGTCAAACTATTATTAAAATCATTCATCCATTTTTGTGGAGTTAGAGCCAACACCATGGATCCAATGATGTTAACAAAGGTAATGACCAAAAATTTAATCCAAGATCAGCCAGAAAATAATCACAAAATAATATTGTATTTAATATATACATTAAAAAAGGTTTTAAAAATGTTTTAAAATAGAAATAAAAGAGAAAAATATCTACTATATTCAAATTAATCAAGAAAATAAAAGTAAGAAAATAGAAAATTTAGAAATGAACTAAAATGATTTTATAAAAATTTTGGTAATTTTTTAAAGTCAGAAACTATTTTTAAAATTAAAGAAATGAGTAAAATAAACAAAAAATGATAAAAAATAACAAAATCAGAAATAAAAAATAAATGAGGTCACAAATATTTTTCACAATATCATTGGATCATTCCATAATTTTTTCAGAATTTAAAAATGCATAAAAGTATTTTTAAACATTTTAAACAATTCAAATAAAGTGGAAATTTATAGGATTTCATAATTTTTCAAAAATAAAAATCAGAAAGAGAAAAAATCAAAAAATATTTTTCATAATTTTTCCAGATTTTTTTTACTAAAAATGAATTTCTAGGATTTTTTGAAATTTAAAACAATTAAATATAAAAGTCAGAAAAGAAAAATAAAGTAAAAAATATGTGGATCATTGGATGAGAGTCAAAATGCATTAGTAATCAAATCCAAGGGATCTGGCGTACTGTACATATCATGGTCATTAGTGAATAAAGCACTGAATCTAATGTAAATCAGAAATTCAAAAAATCCAAATGACGTTGTTTCATTGGTTGAAGGATGACACGTTGGTCATCTTTAACCTCCAGTCAGTCCCAAAACCAGGATGCTCAATATGTAAAATTAGAGCACGAGTCTTATGCCATTCTCTTCATCTCTTCAAGACGAAGACAACCACACCTTCGCGATAAATTTATATAAACTGTAGCTCAAGCAATTTGGAAATAATGTTTTGAAAAGGGATTTGAAATTTCATGGTCAAAACAAGTTTCCAGATGAAAGTAAGTGTTGTGACTAGAACCAGGGCAATGAGAGCATCATAATGATATCAAAGTTTTGAAGAATTAATGAAGGAATCTACCTATTGAAGTTGAGTTGCAGAGCTCTGAAACTGGACTTCTATGGAGAAATATAGGGCACAATTCTTGAATGTAATTATATGGTTAGCTTCAGGGAAGATAAAGGAAGGTGAATTGATGGAAAAATTGGATTGAAAAAGGCTTGAAAACAGATTTCGAAGTTGCGGAATTTTGAGTTATGAAACAAGTTTGGCAGGGTGATTCTGGCTATCCAAGCTTGAGGAAATGAAAGGGGGATGACCCTCTATTTATAGGGAATCAAATGGAATGTCCAAGCATGTGAAATATAACGTTTGGAGGGAAATCGTGTGAAGTTGAAAACAAGAAAAGTGTAACATATAATTTGATCAAAACGCATCCAAAACGCATGTTTTGTTGTGCTAATCACTTCTGGAAGTTCACTAAACATGTTTAGAGGCAAAAACGCGCAAAAATAAAGTGTTTAGAAGCCAAACCAATGATTTCAAATTCTGTCTTTTGAAGAAACTTCAGTTCCAAGTTACCAAGTTTAAATCAATGGCATTCTCAACTCAAGGGGTCTTAGGGCATGATTCTTGATGCTTTAGAAAGATGAGGTTACAAGATTTGCAATGAAAAAAGAATGGAATCAAATGGATACTTGAGCTGAAAGTTGCATTGAATCAAAGTTGGGAAAAAGAAGTTGACTTTCCATACTTAGAAATATTTCAAGTTTTTCTTCAAAAGTGACCTATAATGTTTTGCATCCAAACATGGTCTTCCACTTGAAATTTTCTCTTGGCCAAAATATATGGCATAAAATAGACCTCTTGAACGATATTTTGAAACTTGAACCATTCAAAATCTCCAAAAATTGAGAGAGAGAGAGAGAGAGTTATGAATTGTTGAAGTTGGCAAAAAATCATGAAATGACCTATAATCTTTTGTATCCTTAGAGCATCTTCCATCCATTTTCTCACTTTGCACATGAAAGAAGGCATAAATTTCACATCCTAAAGATCATTGTGGGAAAATAATGGGCTCATGGTAATAAAAATCGACCAAGTTATGATCATTTGAAGTCACACATGAGAAATTGGGGGTTCATCTAGAGGAGTTGTAATCTTTCTTCATCATCAAGTTTCTTCCACATGAAAACTCCTTGAAACTTTTGAAGTGATTTGTTGATAACCCTTTGAATAGAAGTATGTTTTTGGAATCATTCAAAAATACCAAAAGATGGGAAAGAGATGCTTCTTTGATGTTCAAAACCCTAGCTCCTAGATCAAGAAAATGCTTTGAGGAACTTTGACAATTTTAAACAAACTTCTTGTACTAACACCCTTGCTTTATAAATATAAGTTGTTGAGGATAAAAATGAGAACTCATAGCCACCAAAACCACTTCCATATCTTGAGAATTGGGAGAAATATGCACTTTTGACCAATGGGAACAAAGCCTTGTCCAAGCATAACAACTTCTTCAATCAACCCCTTGTACTTTTGAATCAAATTTGATAACCTTGAAATATGATGAACCAAAATAACCTTGCCATGACATCCCTTCCCAAACAACTTCAATGGTAAGGTTTGAACTTCTCAAGCTTTATTGCCTAGGGCATGGAAATAAACTCATGAACCCATGGAGCAACTTGCTAAACCTCACTGTCTTTACCTACATTAGTAACAAGCAAGACAAACCAACATTGCATTTTATTAATTAAAAGGAAAAATCAAGACAAAATATTTATGACCACAAAAAAAAACAAGTCAAGGTGCTTGGTGATTCCTCAAAGAGCAAAGCTAAAGGTAGGGAGGAGGACCAAAAGCCCTAATGTGATCTTGTTGTGAATGAATCAATATGGTATGATGAAGGGATCTTAGGGGGAAAAATTGGGGTACAACAGCTGCCCTTATTTAAGTTTCTTCTACCCAGAGATACGAAGGTTAAAAATCTTCGTGTCGACGCGATCGAAGATACTTAAATATAAAAAAAAACCATATTTTTGGCCCTAAGATGCCATGCAATGCTTATGAATATGAATGCACATGGACAAATCCAAAGGTACGCAAAAAACCACTAGGGATGTAACAAAATAAAGAAACAAGAGAGCAACCCGACCAGGAAAAAAATTACTGGTGGATCAAAAGACCCGACTTAGAGAGGATGGTAACATGGTCAAAGGATTCACCAGCTCCTGCTGAACGCGAAACTACCAACACCCACTCAAGGTAGAAATAAGGAAGAAATAACAACACTAACATTCACTAACGGTGAGCTACCAACGTTCACTAAAGGTAGAAGGAAAAGAAAATATCACAGCATCACCGTTCACTAACGACGAACTACCAACGTTCACTGAAGGTAGCAAAAAGATAAAAATCACCAACTTTCACTTATGGCGACCTACCAACTTTCACTGAAGGTAGAAAGAGAAAATATCATAGCACCTCCGTTCACTGATGGTGAACTAACAACATTCGCTGAGGGTAGCAAAAAGATAACAATCACCAACTATCACTGAAGGTGACCTACCAACTTGAAGAAGTGAAAAACACAAGAAGGGGGGGTTGAATTGTAAAACTGAAAATCAATGCAATGAACAAGATATTTTTATCCTGGTTCGTTTGATCTCAAACTACTCCAGTCCACCCGTCAAAGTGATTTCGCCTCTCTCCAACGAGGTCTTAATCCACTATATTCAACTGAATATTACAAACTGCTTTAACAATTGCTAAATCCTTCTTGCTGCAAACCACAACCCGGTTTGTCAAGGAAACACTTTCTTACAAATAAGAGAAATAGGGTGTGTGAATGTTTTCTACAAAACTGTATCACAACTGTGATGTTACACAACTTAAGCTTATGAAACTAGATTGCTAAAATATAATTGAGTAAGGAATTATGGAGCTTTTTAGAAAACTGAGAGAAGGAAGATGATGATTAGCTTTTAGGCGTGTAATATGATGTAGAGCATTAGCCAATTCAATCTTCATTGTCTTGTTTATATAGCATTGAGATTGTTAAACGTTGGAGCAATAATATTGATTCAATGCCAATAACAAACTTTCCTTATTGAGCAGATCTTGTCTGGAATGATGCCGTTGGTAATAATTCGCTTTCAATGCACAGTACCGTTGCTACTTAAAGCGTGTTCTGGCTTGGCTTCATTCTGACTATGCTTAAGTGCTGATGAACTGTTGTTGTCTTTATCAGAGTGTTGAGCGCAGTTTTGTTCATCAAGCTTCAGCATACGCGTGAATTATTCTTCTGAATCTGGTATTCTGATATAGCATCTTCTGATGCTTACATTGATGACCAATATTCTGATGCTGATTAGGTGTGCTCTTGCTGATACCTATCAGAGTTTCTGCAAAACAGAACGTAATATTTTAGGTAGCAAATAGTTCTTATATGAATCACATAATTAATATATCCTTTCATTTTGTTATCATCAAAACTTAAACATAGGGTAGTAGATTCAAACTTTGTTCTAACAATCTCCCCCTTTTTGATGATGACAAAAACTAGATATTTTTAATTGAAATAACGTGAAAAGTATCAGAGATAACTAAATGATGAGATGTATCAGAGTAAGAAGTTATCAAAAATAAGGGATAAAGAGATATCAGAGTTGAGAAATACTCCCCCTGAATTTATTACTTCCCTTTTTACTTCCAAGAGTTCTTCAGGATCAGATCTTTATTGTCTTTCTTTGATCATCAGAATATCAAAGCTTTGACTATCAGAAGCTTTAGATCAGAATATCAGAGCAGAGCTTCATATCAGAATATCAGAGCTTTATCAGATCTTTGCTTTGGATCAGAGTATCAGAGCTTTAGTTTTCAGTGAGTTAGGAAGCATTCTTGTACCTGTAGACTTAAGCAAAAACAGAAAACATATTCAAGTATATCAGAGTTAGAATGTTTGAGATTTTCTGTCAGTAATCCGTTATTATTGAAAATATCATTCTTGTTCTCCCCCTTTTTGTCAGCAATCAAAAAGTGTAAGTGATGTGCTAAAACATTTAGATCAGAAAAACTTGTCATATTAAAGAGTTCAGAACCAAACAAAACAGTACAGAAGATATGCAAAGAAAACATGAAAATTGCATGAATGAAAATCTAAGGTTGGGGAGGAAGGCGTGTGAACAGGTTCTCCAGCATGGCTTTGATCTGATCAGCAGTCTCATTCTGCTTATGCACCATACTCACTACTGTGTCTATCTTGCTATCCTGCACATCCATCCTTTCTTTCATCTTCTGGTCATTTTCATCCATCCTTTGCTGCAGACGAATGTCATTCAGCTTCAGCTCTTCCAGAGTTTGCCTGTCCAAGGCAGCTTGAGAAACATCAGAAGTAGGGAGCTTCTGAGAGCTTTCTGCAACATCTTCAGCTTGACTGGCTTCAGCTTGAATGGTCTGGTCTTCTTCTGGCTGCACCTTTGAAGCTGGACGCTTCTCAGACCATGGCTCACTATCCAGAAGGAGCACGTCTTCTTTCAGCAGCTGACTTCCAACTTCATTCAGAAGCTTGCTGAAATTCTGCTGGGCTTGCTCATAGTTGATGTCTTGCAGTTTTAGAGCTTCAGCACGTACCCAAATTCTGAATTGTGTCCAGAGCTGGTCAGAGGCAGCTGGATCAATCATTCCAGGACAGACTTGCTTCAGAGAAGCAATCCACTGCTGCAAACCTGTTTCAAAATTCATAATACCAGAGCCAACATCCGGCTGTTTTGGTTTTGGAATGGTTATTTTATGTTTCAGATCAGCAAGACGGTCAAGGATTGTTAAATCTATGAAGGTCCTGCTGGGGTTTTCTGTGGTTTGTTTGGGTGCTGTTTGTTTGGGAGATGGAGTGGGAGAATCAGAAATAATGATTGGACTGTTTGGGGTTTTGGGAGTATTTGGTGGTGTAGATTCTGGCGAGGATGGCAGCTAGGCCATGGTTACTGTTGTTCCACATGGCAGCTGGATTGCCAGAGGTTGTGGCTCAGAGGATTGAGGTGAATGAGGTGGAGGAGATGGAGTTTCAAAATGATGAAACTCAGGTTGAGGTGATGGTTGAGGTGATGGTGGATGAATTTCTGGTTGAGGAGAGGGAGAAGGAATTGCTGGTTGTGGAGAAGGAGGAGGAATTTCTGGTTGTTCAGGGATATGTGGTTCTTCTGGAATGGGTGAGAGAGGTTGTTCTGGTTGTGGAGAGTGGACAATTTGTGGTTCAGAGTTTGGATTATTGGAGGTGTGATCAGAAGCATGTTGATCAATGTCAGACAGCACTTTGTCAATTGCTGATGTTGTTGAGATTGTTGGTTTGGGATGTTTGGTGCGGGGTCTTCTGAGTTGTAGTGCCTCAGAAGGGTCATCTTCTGGTTCGGTTTCATCTATTGTTGGGATGGGGATTGAGATTCTATGAGAGGTTGGAGTTGGGATAGATGTTGGAATAGTAGAAGAATTTAAAACAGAAGCAGCAGATAAATTACCTCTTTTCTTGGGTGTCTGCTGGGATGTTCCTTCTGAAGGGGACTTCCTTTTCTTCGTCTTCTTCAGTGTAACTTCTGGTTGAGGTTGGTGCAGATCTTTGATATTCAGATTGGGATCTGTACCATCTGCCTTGCACGCGTCTAAGTATCTGAGAACCACCTCTGGTTTAGATTCTATCTCAGAAAATAAAGGAAAGTCACTCAGTGGGACTCTTCTGCTGGTGATGTCAGCAGTGGGAGTAACGCTGGGTTCCTTTCTGATATTCTCTATTAACTTCATTTTCTTCAGATTCTTCACGTTCAGAGGCTTCCCAACCGTTGGTTCAATGGTGCTTAACTCTTGAGCTTCTATCAGGTGCTCTATCAGCCTATTCTCAGTCAGAATATCTGATATTAACCTTCCAAAGGGTATCCAATCCCTCTTAGTTCTTTCTTCTTCCCTGGTTTCCTTCACGCTTGTTCTGAGGTGATTAAACAGAAGATGAGCCAAGTTGATTTTTACCTTCTGATTGATAAAGTAGATCAGAAACTGCTGATCTATATTTATGTAATCAGGGGAACTAGTTGGCTTCCTATGATTAAAACACCCCAGAATTATCTTCGCCCAAACTCTGTGGTGATCCTTCAGATCTCTGATCTTGCTGCTGGGCAACCCAAGGGTAAAAATCCTTTCTGCTATGACGCTCACGTCAGCACATCTTTCAGCCATATCAATATAGCGGACGCCACCGCCACTGTAACCAATTAACCTTGCTATGTGATCCTCAGTGATCACAATCTTCTTCCCCATAATGTAGGACGTGACTTGATGTGTTGAAGCAGTTGCATGAATCCAAAACTCCTTGACTAACATTGGGAATGTTGGTCCAACCAACCTGTCAAAATACCTTTCCCATTTCTGTGCCCTAACTTCTTCTGTCAAGTCAAAGCCATTCTCCTTCAGACTGCCAAAATCAATAATCAGTTCAGATAACACTTCAAGATTCTTCACAGGAGTGAGGAGTGTTCTGAATGGAACTTGATACTGTTCAGATGATGCTTTCTTCTGAGAACCTGCAGAAGCACTGCTGGAGGTTGCCATGTTCACACTGGGATTTTGAGAAAAACTGAGAAAATGGGTTTGAGAGAGATGAACACAGAAAAATGCAGAGAATACTTGAGAGATAATGAGAAACTGTAAAAGATTAAAGTGAGAAGTTAACGTGCTTAAATAGGCTTCAGAATATTTTGAAAGTGTAAACGTTTTCAAGAAAGAGAAATAAAACCATGATTACGTTTTAAAAACATGATTACTTTCAATTAATGCTTGCTGATTTTGTGGGATTTGAGAAAGATACTTAAAACGGTTACCAGACATGTGTCTCAATGCACCCAATCAGCGTTTTGCCTTCTCAGAAGCGTGCACGCGTTTTGCTTCAGAGATTTGCTGATGATTGGATGACACTTGTTTGATTTGGGAATCAGCACGTCTATCCTTGAGCTTAAACTCTCAGATCTTTAAGACTAGCATCTGATACAATCTGCATGTTCTATCTTTCTGAAAAGAGATTGATCAGAAGTTCACAGTAAAACAAATACATTCTGAAGATAAATATATGGAATTAAAACATTTTCACTCTGGGCAGATTTTCATGCTGAGATGTTTCAGAATGAAATTGAACCTATCTTCAGAAAGGGGTTTAGTGAAGATATCAGCCCATTGATGGTGTGTATCTATAAATTTTAAATTCAAAATTCCTTTCTGAATATAGTCCCTAATGAAATGATGTTTTATTTCTATATGCTTAGCTCTAGAATGTAAAATAGGATTCTTACTTAAGCAAATAGCAGAAGTATTGTCACAGAGTATAGGGATGTTACTCTCAAAAATCTGGAAGTCTTCAAGCTGACTTTTCATCCAGAGCATTTGTGTGCTACATCCTGCTGCTGCTATGTACTCAGCTTCTGCTGTTGATAGCGCAATCGTTGATTGCCTTTTGCTGGACCAAGAGATTAGATTTTCTCCCAGAAACTGGCAGCTTCCAGAAGTACTTTTACGCTCCACTCTGTCTCCAGCAAAGTCAGCATCGTAGTAGCCTACTAAACTGTAATCACTAGATTTTCTATAAAACAAACCCAGATTAGTAGTACCTTTCAGATACTTGAAAATTCACTTAACAGCTGTTAAGTGAGATTCTCTAGGATCTGATTAGAATCTAGCACAAATACATACACTGAATAATATATCAGGTCTTGAAGCTGTCAGATAAAGGAGAGAACCAATCATACCTCTGTAGACTTTCTGTTCTACCTTTTTGCTTACCTCTTCTCTTTCCAGAATGCACGTGGGATGCATTGGAATCTTTGATGGCTTACATTCTGAGAGGTCAAATTTCTTCAGAAGATCTCTGATGTATTTTCTCTGATGAGTGTAAGTTCCCTCTGGAGTTTGATTTATCTGAATTCCTAGAAAGAATTTCAGTTCCCCCATGAAGCTCATCTCAAATTCTGCCTGCATACACTTAGCAAATTTTCTTCCAAGAGAAAGATTAGTAGAACCAAAAATAATATCATCAACATAAATTTGACAGACTAAGATGTCATTCTTAACTGATTTACAGAATAAGGTAGTGTCCACCTTCCCTCTGGTGAATTCATTTTCTAACATAAAGTTACTTAGTCTTTCATACCAAGCTCTGGGAGCTTGTTTCAGACCATATAGTGACTTCTTTAGTTTAAAAACATGTTCTGGATGTTTTGTATTTTCAAAACCAGGGGGTTGGTGCACATAAACATCTTCTTCTATATAACCATTTAAGAATGCACTTTTGACATCCATCTGATACAGAGTGATGCCTCTATTAACAGCAAATGAAATTAAAAGTCTGATAGATTCTAACCTGGCGACTGGGGCAAAGGTTTCTGTATAGTCTATCCCCTCTTGCTGACTATAACCTTATGCAACCAGTCGTGCTTTGTTTCTGATGACTTCACCTTGTTCATTTAGCTTGTTTCTGAACACCCATCTTGTTCCAATGACGTTGAATCCTTTTGGTCTGGGAACAAGATCCCATACGTCATTTCTGGTGAATTGATTCAGCTCTTCTTGCATTGCTAGAATCCAGTCATTATCCAGAAGTGCTTCATCAATAGAAGAAGGTTCAATCAGAGATACAAGTCCCATGAGGGTTTCTTCAGAGTTTCTGAAGCTTGCTCTTGTTCTGATTGGATCTTCCTTTCTTCCTAAGATAGTCTCTTCTAGGTGATCCAAGCTGCTTCTGGGTAATCTCTTCCGAGGTTGATCAGCAACTGCTGTAGGATTGCTAGCAGTGCTCCTTTCAGATGTTGAAGGAGTGTCTGTGTTGAGAGCTTCTGATGACTTGTCTTCAGAACCTGTAAATTCAATTTCCATACCTGCAAAAACTTCATTCTGCTTTGACTTTTCAGAGTCAAGATTATCATCAAAACAAACACTGATTGATTCTTCCACAATCTGTGTTTCTGTATTGTATACTCTGTACCCTCTTGAGCGTTCAGAGTATCCTAACATAATACACTTCTGTGCTTTAGAGTCAAACTTGTTCAAATAATTCTTTGTATTTAACATAAAACAGGTACATCCAAATGGATGAAAACATGAAATGTTGGGCTTTTTGTTCTTCCACAATTCATATGGAGTCTTTTCCAGAATAGGTCTTATTGAGATTCTATTCTGAATGTAGCACGCTGTGTTTATTGCCTCTGCCCAAAAGATCTTAACAACGTTTGTCTCATTGATCATGGTTCTGGCCATTTCTTGCAATGTTCTATTCTTTCGTTCTACAACTCCATTTTGTTGGGGAGTTCTAGGACAAGAGAAATCATGCAGAATGCCTCTGTCATTAAAGAATGACTCAAAATCTTTGTTTTCAAACTCTCCAACATGATCACTTCTGACTTTAACGATTCTAAGATCCTTTTCATTCTGAACTTGGTTACAGAAGGTAACAAACACAGAGTGTGACTCGTCCTTGTGTCTTAAGAACTTTACCCATGTCCATCTGCTATAGTCATCTACGATTACTAACCCATACTTCTTGCCACTCACTGAAGCAGTTTTAACTGGTCCAAATAAGTCAATGTGCAGAAGTTCTAATGGCTTAGAGGTAGAAAAAACATTTTTATATTTAAAAGAAGGTTTTGCAAACTTGCCTTTCTGACATGCTTCACACAGAGCATCTGAATTGAACTTCAAATTAGGAAGTCCTCTGACCAGATTGAGTTTGTTAATCTGAGATATTCTTCTCATACTAACATGCCCCAATCTTCTGTGCCAGATCCACTGCTCGTTGTTAACAGACAGAAGGCACTTTACATTCTGACTTTTCAGTTCAGAAAGTTTGATTTTGTAAATGTTGTTTTTCCTCTTTCCATTAAACAGGATAGTCCCATCTTTCTGACTAACAGCTTTACATGATTTTTGATTAAAGATTATATCATAACCGTTATCACTTAATTGACTTATGGATAACAGATTATGCATTAATCCATCTACTAGCATAACATTATTAATAGAGGGAAGATTTCCATTACCTACAGTTCCAGAGCCAATTATCTTTCCCCTCTGATTGCCTCCAAAGCCAACGTGGCCTCCAGGCTTAAGTTCCAGGCTTTGGAACATATGCCTTCTTCCCGTCATGTGTCGCGAGCAGCCAGAATCCAGGTACCATGACTGGTGTTTCTGACTTGCTGCTAAAGATATCTGCAACATGTATTATTTTATCCTTAGGTACCCAGATTTTCTTGGGTCCTGATTTGTTAGATTTACCAAAACTCTGGTTGAATTTTGGTTTCAGAGTACTTACTGCTAGTGTATTTAATATCATGTGTGTGATCATACACAAAATGTGAATTCAGAGGTGTGTGTTTGATGGTTAAATCCATGACATTCTTTGGTGTAGGAACCTTACCTTGGTATCCTATTCCCTTCCTGCCGTTTCTGCTAACTCCATAGATCATTGAAGCCATTTTGCTTCTATCTATGCTTTTAGCAAGGAACTTCTGGAAACTGTGATCATACTCCTTGATGATCTCATCAGCGTTGCTGGGAGTTTCAGAAATTGGTTCCTTCTGAGAGTTTTGTAAAGTATTTTCTAATTTTGAAATTTTAATTCTCAGCTCAGAATTCTCCAATTTGAGACTCTCAGACTTATTAGAGTCAGATTCAAGATTCCTTTTCAGGTCTCTGAATTTAACTCTAATCTGCTGATACCTTTCCAGAATCTCATTAAGGCTTTCAGCAAGTTCAGCCTTGGTAAAATTAACAGCAAAGTTAGGAAATACCTCTTCAGTATCTAATTCTGAGTCTGATTCAGAAGCTTCACTATCTTCTGAAATGTTAGCCATGAGAGCTATTTTTTCTCTCTCATCATCTGATTCTGAGTCAGCTTCAGACGAGTCAGAGTCATCCCATGTAGCCATGAGACTTTTCTTCTTTTCTCTTCCAAACTTCTTTTTGGGCTTTTCCCTCTGAAGCTTTGGGCAGTCACTCTTGTAGTGTCCTTGCTCATTGCACTCATAGCAGACGATGTCCTTGGTGTTTGGCTTTCTGCTTCCTGAGGAGCCTTCAGATCTTCTGTATCCAGAGGAAGAATCTGTCCTTCTGTTTCTGGAAGAAGACTCGTTCTGATCAGATCTTCTAGGATTCCTGAACTTCCTTTGCCTCTGCTTCCACAGTTGATTAACTCTTCTGGAGAGGAGGGATAGTTCGTCTTCTTCTGATGAGGATCCATCAGATGTTTCTTCAACTGCCTGCAAAACTTTAGACTCAGATTTTTTGTTAGGTTTTAATGCTAAAGGCTTACCTTGCTTCTGGGGTTCATCAGCTTCTAGCTCCATCTCATGACTTCTGAGGGAGCTGATAAGTTCCTCCAGAGAAATTTTGTTGAGATCTTTTGCTAGCTTCAGAGCTGTAACCATTGGCCTCCACTGCTTGGGTAAACTTCTGATAATTTTCTTGACGTGATCAGAAGTAGAGTAACCTTTGTCCAGAACCTTGAGACCAGCTACCAGAATCTGGAATCTTGAGAACATTGTTTCAATGGATTCACTTTCTTCCATTTTGAACGCCTCATACTTCTGAATAAGCGCCAGAGCTTTAGTTTCTTTGACCTGAACGTTGCCCTCATGCGTCATTCTGAGTGAGTCAAACATGTTCTTTGCTGTGTCTCTGTTGGAGATCTTTTCATATTCAGCATACGAGATGGCGCTGAGAAGGATGGTTCTGGCCTTATGGTGATTCTTAAAGTCACACTTTTGTTGGTCAGTCATTGTTTTTCTATCAATCTTCTGACCGCTTGCATTCACAGGGTGCGTGTATCCATCTGTCACCATATCCTACAGATCAGCATCATGTGCCAGAAAGAAACTTTCAATTCTGTCTTTCCAGTAATCAAAGTTTTCTCCATCAAAGACTGGAGGTTTGCCGCTGAATCTGTCTCTGTCCTCATGGTTGTCATTGCTGGTGTGAGAATAATTTCCTGCCATTGTGTTTTTCTGACGCTGGATCTTGTACTGACACGGTTAAGTGTTTTAGCTCAGAACCAGGCGCTCTGATGCCAATTGAAGAAGTGAAAAACACAAGAAGGGGGGTTGAATTGTAAAACTGAAAATCAATGCAATGAACAAGATATTTTTATCCTGGTTCGTTTGATCTCAAACTACTCCAGTCCACCCGTCAAGGTGATTTCGCCTCTCTCCAACGAGGTCTTAATCCACTATATTCAACTGAATATTACAAACTGCTTTAACAACTGCTAAAGCCTTCTTGATGCAAACCACAACCCGGTTTGTCAAGGAAACACTTTCTTACAAATAAGAGAAATAGGGTGTGTGAATGTTTTCTACAAAACTGTATCACAACTGTGATGTTACACAACTTAAGCTTATGAAACTAGATTGCTAAAATATAATTGAGTAAGGAATTATGGAGCTTTTTAGAAAACTGAGAGAAGGAAGATGATGATTAGCTTTTAGGCGTGTAATATGATGTAGAGCATTAGCCAATTCAATCTTCATTGTCTTGTTTATATAGCATTGAGATTGTTAAACGTTGGAGCAATAATCTTGATTCAATGCCAATAACAAACTTTCCTTATTGAGCAGATCTTGTCTGGAATGATGCCATTGGTAATAATTCGCTTTCAATGCACAATATCGTTGCTACTTAAAGCGTGTTCTGGCTTGGCTTCATTCTGACTCTGCTTAAGTGCTGATGAACTGTTGTTGTCTTTATCAGAGTGTTGAGCGCAGTTCTGTTCATCAAGCTTCAGCATACGCGTGAATTATTCTTCTGAATCTGGTATTCTGATATAGCATCTTCTGATGCTTACGTTGATGACCAATATTCTGATGCTGATTAGGTGTGCTCTTGCTGATACCTATCAGAGTTTCTGCAAAACAGAACGTAATATTTTAGGTAGAAAATAGTTCTTATATGAATCACATAATTAATATATCCTTTCATTTTGTTATCATCAAAACTTAAACATAGGGTAGTAGATTCAAACTTTGTTCTAACACAACTTTCATTAGAGGTAGATAGAAAATATATCATAGTATCGCTGTTCACTGACGATGTACTACCAAAGTTCATTGAGGGTAAAAAAAAGATAATAATCACTAACTTTCACTGAAGGTGACCTACCAACTTTCACTGAAGGTAGAGAGAAAATATATCATAGCATCACCGTTCATTGACGATTAACTACCAATGTTCACTGAGGGTAGCAAAAAGATAACAGTCACCAACTTTCACTGAAGGTGACCTACCAACTTTCACTGAAGGTAGATAGAAAAGAAATATCATAACATCGTCGTTTACTAACGATGAACTACCAACATTCACTGAGGGTAGAAAGAAGATACCAATCACCAACTTTCACTGAAGGTGACCTACCAACTTTCATTGAAGGTAGAAAGAGAATATATCATAGCATCGCCGTTCACTGACGATGAACTACCAACGTTCACTGAGGGTAGAAAAAAGATACCAATCACCAACTTTCACTGAAGGTGACCTACCAACTTTCATTGAAGGTAGAAAGAGAATATATCATAGCATCGCCGCTCACTGACGATGAACTGCCAATGTTCACTAAGGGTAGCAAAAAGATAACAAGTTTTCCCCAAAATTCCGGCTTTTCACCTAGAATGAGTCTCAACTTCTTCTTTAACCAAGGCACTCCGCCTGGAAAGGGTAACATACAAACTGTCTTAAATAAAGAGACTATCGCTTGTAAAGATTTCACAATGAACTGTCTCTGCGATATTGAAAGTCTTGCCATCTGTTGGAGTAATTTGGCAACAGACTGCAAACTATCCATTCATAGAGAAGATAGCAAAAAGGTTATGTCGACCTTTACGGGGAAGTACAGATTTCTCAAATAAAGAGACCTGCTACTTGTTGTAATATGAAGGATTGTAAAAACAATGATTTCCGGGGAACGCAATATGACTTCCTTGGGAAATGCCAATATATCCCTGCTCGAGGAGATAAAGGTCTTCTTGTGCAAAATAAATGTACATTCTCAATCCAATGCTCGAAGCTTGCAGAAATCCAAAGTAATAATATTGTCGAGGGTCAAAAATTCAAACCAGAAATAAACTGGAATTAGACAGTCGTCCGAAACACTTCCTTTTAGAAATAAACTCAAGAGGGAAACCCAAATCATCCAGACAAAGAGTTGTACAAGAAGGCTAAAGAAAAAATCTTCCACGAGGGATAACTCAGTGGCAAAAATGAAAGAATATATGCTTTCTGCTTAAGGGCAACACTCTATTAGAGAGAGGGCAAGATAACTCTGCAAAACTGGGTAATATGTCAACAAAATATTAACGAATGTGAATGAGCAATGATCTTCCAATTTTAGCTATGCATGATGTATGCATGAATGTATGAGTGTTATCGTGCGTATGGTGACAAAACAGATATACAACACTGGGAGGAACCAAGAAAAACCAACTCAAACACAATCAATACTCAGCTAAATTACATCCAAGATGAACAATACAAGAAAAAGTAAGCGCCAACTTAGGAAACAAAACCTACTGCCTGGTTTAACTTTATTGGGGAGAAACGTAATTCTGAAGTAAACAAAACATAACGACCAAATAGTACAAATACAGAGATATAACATCCTTCTCCAGGATTTACAAGGGAATATCACTCAGACTTCAACGGGGAATCAAATATTTTCAAAAGTAATGCCTCTACCGGGGATTTGAAAAAATCAATTTCAAGTAGAGTAGATAAACATCAAATCATCAAAACATTTACTGGGGGATTCGTGCCAACTTCATTGGGGAGGTCAACACCATATTCACAAAGGGAAAACCAATATACGTTCTTCACTGGGGAAAATAGAGGCCCGTGTTCTTCGAGAGTAATTATTGTACCAACTTCTCTGGACAAAAGAACTTCTATTAAACAAACGAAACCTTCATTGGAGAAATCTATGATTGAATCTTCATATCATGCAAACTCAGAAAAGAGGAGAAATGAACCAAAACTTGACCTACAATACTGGAGTTATAAACCCAATTCGGTAAAACATCTTGAGAAAAACTTTTCTGGGAAACAAAACTTCTTAAAAGCAAATGGAGTTCATCCATTCATGGGATTACCACTTTTGTTTTTCTCTTGCGTCACAAATTTTATAGTAAAAGCAAATTGTAAATTCTTTTTGAAAATAAATTTTTTTATTTAATATTTTCGCTTTAAAAGTTACTATCAATAATAAATGGAGTCTTTGCAAGCTAGGTAAAATAAGAAATACAAAGAATTGGGTAAAAGCTCAAATTTCATTAATAGAATGGTAGTCTATGAATGGCGAGACTCCATGGATAATTACAAAGTTCAGAAAATTGTAATATATAATGGAAAAGATACATTGAGATACAATGACCACTATCCCCTCTAATAACTTTTGAAATCCTGAGAAGCAGCTTCTGTTGAAGTGTGATGAGGATCCGAGAAGATTTTTGCTCCAATGACCAAGTCTTGCCTGATGTAGTTACTTGCCAAGAAAGTCCCTAACTTTTTCCTAAGCTGCCCTTGCGGTTTTCAAATTTGCGGGAAATTTATTCTATTTATGTCTCTAATTTTTTGCCTAGACTGCCCTTTCGGGTTTTCGGCCTATTGAGACGCTCTTTTTTGACTAAGCCGCCCTTCAGGTTTTCAAGTAAGCGAGCTATTCTTTTATTTCTTTAGGCGAAGTATTTCTTGACTGCATCAGCATTCATGGGATGTGGGAACTCCTCGCCATCCATAGTTTCAAGAATTAATGCACCGCCAGAGAAGGCTTTCTTGACAACATATGGGCCTTCAAAATTGGGAGTCAACTTGGCCCTAGAATCAGCTTTAAAAGACATGATCTTCCTGAGCACGAGGTCGCCTTCTCTGAATTCACGAGGTTTGACCTTCTTATCAAAATCTTTCTTCATCCCTTTCTGATATAACTGTCCATGACACAAAGCTTTCATTCTCTTCTCTTAGATCAAATTCAATTGGTTAAACCGGTTCTAGACCCATTCAGCCTCTGAGAACTTGGTTTCCATTATCACATGCAAAGAGGGAATCTCAACCTCGATTGGGAGCACAACTTCCATTCCATACATAAGGGAGAATGGGGTTGCTCCTGTTGAAGTGCGGACAGATGTTCGATATCCATGCATAGCAAAAGGGAGCATTTCATGCCAATCCTTATAAGTAACAACCATCTTTTGGATAATCTTCTTGATATTCTTATTAGCAGCTTCAACAACCCCATTCATCTTTGGCCTGTACGGAGATGAGTTGTGATGGACAATCTTGAATTCTTCACACGGTTTTGTCACCATTTTGTTATTCAGATTCGAGCCATTGTCAGTGATAATTCTATTCGGCACACCATACCGACATATGAGATTATTCTTAATGAAACGCGCACAACCACCTGCTTAGTAACATTAGCATATGAAGCAGCCTCCACCCACTTGGTGAAGTAATCAATTTCTACCAAGATAAAATGGTGTCCGTTCGAAGCTTTGGGTTCTATCATTCCAATCATTTCAATACCCCACATAGAGAAAGACCATGGGGAAGAGATTACATTGAGAAGTTTCGGAGGCACATGAACCTTGTCCGCATAAATCTGGCATTTATGACACTTCTTTACAAATTTGTAACAATCAGATTCCATTGTCAGCCAATAGTAACCTGCCCTTAGCATCCTTTTAGCCTTCGAATGTCCATTGGCATGAGTGCCAAATGAACCTTCATGAACCTCATGCATCAACATGTCTGCTTCGTGTCTATCCAAGCATCTGAGCAAGACCATGTCATAATTTCTCTTGTACAACACATTTTTACTGAGGAAGGAACTGCCAGTCAATCTTCTCAATGTCTTTCTATCTTTATTCGATGCACCAATCGGGTATTCCCGAGTTTAGATAAAATGCTTGATATCATAATACCAAGATTTCTCATTTGCTACCTTTTCTGTTGTAAACACATGAGCGGGCCTATCTAGTCGCTGAACCATGATTCGAGGTATATCATTCCAAGTATTCACTTGATACATAGAAGCCAGAGTTTCCAGAGCATCCGCCATTTGATTTTCATCTCTAGGAATGTGATGGAATTCAACTTTATTAAAGAAGGGTAACAACCTTCTAGCATAATATTTGTAAGGGATCAAGCCGGGGTGATGAGTATTCCATTCTACTTTAATTTGGTTTATTACCAAAGTTGAATCACCATATACATCTAGAATTTTAATTCTGAGATCAATAGCTTCCTCGAGACCCATGATGCCAGCCTCATATTCTGCCATATTATTAGTACAATCAAATGTCAACCTTGCAGTAAAAGGAATGTACGATCCACGTGGAGTGACAATCACAGCACCAATTCCTTTACCATAAGCATTCACAGCTCCATCAAATATCATACTCCAACAAGATTCAGGATCAGGACCTTCCTCAGGCAATGGTTCCTCACAATCTTTCACTTTCAGAAACATCACATCCTCACCGGGAAATTCATACTTCACAGACTGATGATCCTCAACTGGTTGGTGAGCAAGATAATCTGCTAACACGCTGCTTTTAATAGCTTTTTGAGTGCAGTATTCAATGTCATATTCAAATAACAGCATCTGCCAGCGGGCAATTCTCCCAGTAAGAGCATGATTTTCAAAAATGTACTTGATTGGATCCATTTTGGAGATCAACCAAGTGGTGTGATTCAACATATACTGCCACAAACATTTTGCCGCCTAGGCCAGAGCACAACATGTCTTTTCCAACATGGAATACTGCGACTCACAATCAGTAAACTTTTTGCTGCGATAGTAAATGGTGTACTCTTTCTTCCCCGTTTCATCTTATTGTCCCAAAATACAACCCATGGATTTATCTAACACTGTCAGATACATAATCAACGGTTTTCCTTCGATGGGAGGGAGAAAGATAGGAGGTTCAAGCATATATTCTTTAATACTTTTAAATGCCCTTTGGCAGTCATCCGTCCATACACAACCTTGATCTTTCTTTAGCAACTTAAAGATCGACTCACATGTTGCAATCGTGTGGGAAATGAATATGGAAATATAATTCAAACGCCCGAGGAACCCTCAAACTTGCTTTTCAGTTCTTGGCACTGGCATCTCTTGAATTGCTTTGACTTTATCAGGATCAACCTCAATTCCTTTCTGGCTAACAACAAAACCCAACAATTTCCCCGATCGAACACCGAAGGTACATTTATTTGGATTCAAGCGGAGACGATACTTCCTCAAACGTTGAAACAACTTCAACAAATATTCTACATGCCCTTCTTCAGTATGGGATTTAGCAATCATATCATCATCTTCACTGCCATATCTGTGTGAGTTCTTCTCAACTTCTATTTGATTGGCGGACACTCTGGCTTCAACCGCAAACAGTGCTCTACAATATTTGTATCTAAACCAGGCATATCTTGATAAGACCAAGAGAAAATATCCACATACTCTTTCAAAAACTCAATCAACCTGCTCTTCACATTAGGATGCAACAATGCTCCAATCTTGACTTCTTTTGAATCTTCTTCTGAACCCAAATTGATTACTTCCAATGGCTCTTTATATGGCCGAATGGCATTTTTCTCCCGCTCAAACAACCGTAAGACCTCTTCTGGAATCTTATCATAATCTTCTTCTTCGGCCCCATACACAGGACATTCAAAGTTAGGAGAGGGTGCATGGTCATTGTATTTAACAGGTTTTTTAATTAATATGCACATATGATTTATGATTGTTTTTAGAAACTGACACATATAACAAGCGACCATGCATATTGAATTTCAGTTATTATTTATTTTGAAAGGTTTTTTTTTTCTGATTACCATTTTCCAAGAAAAAGCAGAAAATAAAGATACAATTTGGGAAACAAAGACAACTTTTATTATTTATTTTAAAAGTCACAGCAAACAGATAAGCCCATACAACATTAATACTTCCACCTTGGGCAGAGTGAAAGCTTTTCAAAAAAGATTAATAAAAAAAATTACTTTCAAACATGTATGCAAGAGGGGACACCAATGGTCATCTAGTTCTGAACCCTAACTCTGTGCGTCACATAATTTGGCATTTCCTGCTCTGCTTCATCTTCCATAATAGCATTAATCCTGGAAATTGTCATATGAAGATAACCCCCGCTACGGAAGATGTCTTGATACTTTCCCGTAGCAGACTTCGGCTTCATGCTCTTACCTTTGTCATTCTTCAAAGAGAACCCCAATCCGGCTCTGTTCTTGTTTATAGGTGGATCCACAATTTGTCCCCATACTTCACTATGACCCTTATGCACAACTTGCTGCACATCCTTAAGAGAAACCATAGAATTCTCATTTACTCTTATATTGTCAATGGATAAGTCTTGGAACTGGGTTCCAACAGCAACTTCATCCGCCTCCACAATGCTGAAAGAGGACAAATGAGATATCAATAATGATTGTTCTCCATTTATGATTACCACTTTTTCTTCACGTACAAACTTCAGTTTCTGGTGTAAAGTTGAAGTGACAGCCCCTGCCTCATGTATCCACGGCCTTCCTATCAAACAACTATAAGCGGGTACAATGTCCATGACCTGGAAAGTAATCTGAAACAAATGTGGGCCTATATGAATAGGAAAGTCCACTTCACCAATAACAGATTTCCTTGATCCATCAAACACTTTCACAATAATGCCACTTGGGCGCATGGTCGTTCCTTGATATTTTAACTTCATAAGTGTGCCCCTCGGTATAACGTTCAAAGCGGATCCATTATCAATCAGCACATTAGATAGTGAATCGTTCTTATAATTCATAGAGATGTGAAGGGCCGGGTTGTGATTCCTTCCTTCATCTGGCAATTCGTCATTGCAGAAACTAAGGTTATTATATGATGTAATGTTCCCTACTACACTGCTGAATTGGTCTATAGGCATGTCACTTTCCACAAAATCTTGATCCAGTACCCTCATCAAAGATTCTCTGTGAGCAGAGGAGTTCATCAATAAAACCAAGATAGATATTTTTGAAGGAGTCTGCAGTAGCTGATCTACAATTCTGTAGTCACTCATCTTGATTATCTTCAAAATATCATCCACTTCTTTCTCTAACGTAGCCCCACTAGTCTCACCCGTAACCTTCTTGGGTTTAACATTCTCAGCAATTTTCTTTCCAGCACTAACATCTCCTCGAACAACTAGTGCAAATACACGACCGCTGCAGGTCACTCTGCTAGTCTCATCAATATTTCCAACATCAAGCATTGGCTGGATGGGAACTTCCACACCATCCTCCAAAATTGTAGCGTCATATTTGTAGCGTACAACCTTATCTGACTTGTATGGAACAGGACCCGGTAAACTAATCACCAATGGGGTAACAACTGGCTTGCTATAATACTCGACTACAAAATAGGCAGGTGCACCAAAATAAGGCACAATAACGTTTACCCCCTTCTTCAAGATAATCGGTCATTAATGAGTCATCTGTGGAAAACAAATCCTCATCTGAGGAGAAATACTCATCTGCAGAGGCATACTCATCATCCAACTCTTCTTTAGCCAAATAAACCTCAATCATATCAACTTCATGGTAATCATCCTTTTGACCTGTAACCTTGATAGTTCCATTGTACAACAACAACTGAACACCTTTCTTCTCGATTGAACATCCTTGGGAGTCTCGACAGCAAATTCGGCAAGATCCATACTGATGTTCCACCTGACCAGCCAAGTGGCAAAAGGTAGCATGCAATTGCACAAGGTCTTCATTCATGTGCTCCACATCAAAAATTATGAACTCTTGAGGACATCCAGAAACCATATTCACCTCCTCTTCATACTCTGCCCTAGGCCTGATTATATGGATGAGGCCCTCATCAATCATTTCCTACAAATCAACCTTTATCTTGTCGCAACCTTGTATATTTGTACTTCAAATAGCACAACCGGAATGGTCATGTGTATAGTAGATAAATTCATAGAGGTCTGCATGCATTTTCACCAAATCTCCTTTAACTAGATGAATATCAAAAATCTGGAAGTCGCCTGGACAACCGGCCACCATATTCACAGCATTTTCTCCTCCATGCTTGGGCAGAGGATTGTCTTTCACATTAGGGCCCACATCCTTGAAAGATAGAATGTTATACTTCACCAATTTCAGCACCTTAGTCTTCAAAGGATAGCAATTCTCAACATTATGCCCTGGTGCTCCCTGATGAAAAGCACATATTTGGTCTGCCTTGTAATACCAAGGCAACGGTGATGGTACATCGGGAGGTGGTCTGGTTTGGACCAACTTCTTATGAATTAACGTCGGTAGTAACTCTATATAACTCATAGGGATAAGGTCATAACTCTCCCTACTCTGATTATACCCTTGATTCCCCTGCTGGGTCGGTCTCTGATAAGAAATGGTGGTTGGAGCTGCACCAACAACTAGATTATCTTGAGGACCAATTTTGAAACCTTCAGGAACAAAGTTCTTTGGCATTCCCCATGGATAACCTTGAGGCATGTGATTCTGAACAACAACTGGAGTAGTGGATATAGGAACAGTCAGAGCTTCAGCAGTAGCCCTTGTTGGTTGAGGTTGAACACTCGGTGGCTGATTCTGAGCAACCACCAGAGATTCCATTAGAGCAGTAAGATTGGCCATGCCGACCTTCAAGGTAGAAACTTCCTCGCGCAGCTCGCGATTCTCTTGTTCTAAGTTGTCCATCTTCCTTCTGAAATTAGCCCGAGTGTTGTAGTGGTGAGTCAGCTTGCTGAACAAAGTAAAGAAGCTTGGTAAGACACTTGGATATGCATAACAAATGCAAGAAATATATGAAATATGATGCATGATAGGCAATGCATTTGATTTTATTTTGTTATTTAATATTTTAAGGGATTTAAAGTTTTAGAGACACATTGCAAATATCAAAGTAATAATGCATTTGAAATACTGAAAATTTTTATTATAATAACTTCAAAATATGTTACAAGTATCAACAATCCCAAGTACAAGATGAAAATAAAGTCTAAAATCCTTAGAAGTAAAGTCGTCGGAGATCATTCTATGCGCTGGCGCTTTCCTGTAAGCCTGGCAATCTGAGCCTTCAACCTCTGATTTTCTTCCGCATACCTGGTGGCAACCTCCTTTCAATCACCTGAATCAGGAAGTGAGTAATCAACATCTGATTGAGGCTTAGGAGAAAATAAATCCCCTTTCCTATCAATATGTAAAATTAGAGCATGAGACACATGCCATTTTCTTCGTCTCTTCAAGACGAAGACAACCACACCTTCGTGATAAATTTATATAAACTGTAGCTCAAGCAATTTGGAAAGAAAGTTTTGAAAAAGGGATTTGAAATTTCATGGTCAAAACAAGTTTCCATATGAAAGTAAGTGTTGTGACTAGAACCAGGGCAATGAGAGCATCATAATAATATCAAAGTTTTGAAGAATTAATGAAGGAATCTACCTATTGAAGTTGAGTTTCAGAGCTCTGAAACTGGACTTCTATGGAGAAATATAGGGCATGATTCTTGAATGTAATTATATGGTTAGCTTCAGGGAAGATCAAGGAAGGTGAATTGATGGAAAATTGGATTGAAAAAGGCTTGAAAACAGATTTCAAAGTTGCAGAATTTTGAGTTATGGAACAAGTTTGGCAGGGTGATTCTGGCTATCCAAGCTTGAGGAAATGAATGGGGATGACCCTCTATTTATAGGGAATCAAATGGAATGTCCAAGCGTGTGAAATGATGAGGTTTGGAGGGAAATCGTGTGAAGTCGAAAACAAGAAAAGTGTGACATATAATTTGATCAAAACGCATCCAAAACGCACGTTTTGTTGTGCTAATCACTTCTGGAAGTTCACTAAACATGTTTAAAGGCAAAAACACGCAGAAACAAAGTGTTTAGAAGCCAAACCAATGATTTCAAATTCTGACTTTCGAAGAAACTTCAGTTCCAAGTTACCAAGTTCAAATTAATGTAATTCTCAATGCAAGGGGTCTTAGGGCATGATTCTTGATGCTTTAGAAAGATGAGGTTACAAGGTTTGCAATGAAAAATTAATGGAATCAAATGGATGCTTGAGCTGAAAGTTGCATTGAATCAAAGTTGGGAAAAAGAAGTTGACTTTCCATACTTAGAAATATTTCAAGTTTTTCTTCAAAAGTGACCTATAATGTTTTTCATCCAAACATGGCCTTCCACTTGAAATTTTCTCTTGGACAAAAAAGATGGCATGAAATAGACCTCTTGAATGAAATTTTGAAACTTGAACCATTCAAAATCTCCAAAAATTGAGAGAGAGTTATGAATTGTTGAAGTTGGCAAAAAATCATGAAATGACCTATAATCTTTTGTATCCTTAGAGCATCTTGCATCCATTTTCTCACTTTGAACATGAAAGAAGGCATAAAGTTCACATCCTAAAGATCATTATGGAAAAAGAATGGGCTCAAGGTGATAAAAATTGACAAAGTTATGATCATTTGAAGTCACACATGAAAAATTGGGGGTTCATCTAGAGGACTTGTAATCTTTCTTCATCATCAAGTTTCTTCCACATGAAAAATCCTTGAAACTTTTGAAGTGATTTGTTGATAACCCTTTGAAGAGAAGTATGTTTTTGGAATCACTCAAAAATACCAAAAGATGGGAAAGAGATGCTTCTTTGAAGGTCAAAACCCTAGCTCCTAGATCAACAAAATGCTTTGAGGAACTTTGATAATTTTAAACAAACTTCTTGTACCAACACCTTTGCTTTGTAAATATAAGTTGTTGAGGATTAAAATGATAACTAATAGCCACCAAAACCACTTCCATATCTTGAGAATTGATAGAAATATGCACTTGTGACCAATGGGAACAAAGCCTTGTCCAAGCATAACAACTTCTTCAATCAACCCCTTGTACTTTTGAATCAAATTTGATAACTTTGAAATATGGTGAACCAAAATAACCTTTCCATGACATCCGTTCCCAAACAACTTCAATAGTAAGGTTGGGACTTCTCAAGCTTTATTGCCTTGGGCATGGAAATAAACTCATGAACCCATGGAACAACTTGCTAAACCTCATTGTCTTTACCTACATTAGTAACAAGCAAGACAAACCAACATTGAATTTTATTAATTAAAAGGAAAAATCAAGACAAAATATTCATGACCACAAAAGAAAACAAGTCAAGGTGCTTGGTGATTCCTCAAAGAGCAAAGCTAAAGGTAGGGAGGAGGACCAAAAGCCCTAATGTGATCTTGTTGTGATTGAATCAATATCGTATGATGAAGGGATCTTAGGGCCAAAAATTAGGGTACAACAGCTGCCCTTATTTAAGTTTCTTCTATCCATAGATACGAAGGTTAAAAATCTTCGTGTCGACGTGATCGAAGATACTTAAATATAAAAAAAAAATTATTTTTGGCCCTAAGATGCCAGGCAATGCTTATGAATATGAATGCACATGGACAACTCCAAAGGGACGCAAAACACCACTGGGGATGTAACAAAATAATGAAACAAGAGAGCAACCCGACCAGGAAAATAAATCGCTGGTGGATCAAAAGACCCGACTTAGAGCGGATGGTAACATGGTCAAAGGATACACCAGCTCCTATTGAAGGAGAAACTACCAACATTCACTCAAGGTAGAAAGAGGGAAGAAATAACAACACTGACATTCACTGACGGTGAGCTACCAACATTCACTAAAGGTAGAAGGAAAAGAAAATATCATAGCATCACCGTTCACTAACGATGAACTACCAACGCTCACTGAAGGTAGCAAAAGATAACAATCACCAACTTTCACTTAAGGTGACCTACCAACTTTCACTGAAGGTAGAAAGAGAAAATATCATAGCACCTTCGTTCATTGATGGTGAACTACCAACGTTCGCTGAGGTAGCAACAAGATAACAATTACCAACTTTCACTGAAGGTGACCTACCAACTTTCATTAGAGGTAGATAGAAAATATATCATAGTATCACTGTTCACTGACGATGAACTACCAACGTTCACTGAGGGTAGAAAAAAGATAACAATTACTAACTTTCACTGAAGGTAACCTACCAACTTTCATTGAAGGTAGAGAGAAAATATATCATAGCATCACCGTTCATTGACGATGAACTACCAATGTTCACTGAGGGTAGCAAAAAGATAACAGTCACCAACTTTCACTGAAGGTGACCTACCAACTTTCACTGAAGGTAGAGAGAAAAGAAATATCATAGCATCGCCGTTTACTGACGATGAACTACCAACATTCACTGAGGGTAGAAAAAAGATACCAATCACCAACTTTCATTGAAGGTGACCTACCAACTTTCATTGAAGGTAGAAAGAGAATATATCATAGCATCGCTGTTCACTGACGATGAACTACCAACTTTCACTAAGGGTAGCAAAAAGATAACAAGTTTTCCCTAAAATTCTGGCGTTTCACCTAGAATGGGTCTCAACTTCTTATTTAACCAAGGCACTCTTCCTGGAAAGGGTAACATACAAGCTGTCTCAAATAAAGAGACTACCACTTGTAAATATTTCACAATGAACTGTCTCTGCGATATTGAAAGTCTTGCCATCTGTTGGAGTAATTTGGAAACGGACTGCAAACTATCAATTCATATAGAAGATAGCAAAAAGGTTATGTCGACCTTTACGGGGAAGTATAGATTTCTAAAATAAAGAGACCTGCTACTTGTTGTAATAGGAATGATTGCAAAAACAATGATTTCCGGGGAACGTAATATGATTTTGCCTAGACTGCCCTTTTGGGTTTTCGGCCTATCGAGACGCTCTTTTTTGCCTAAGCTGCCCTTCGGGTTTTCAACTAAGCGAGCTATTCTTTTATTTCTTTAGTCGAAGTATTTCTTGACTGTATCATAATTCATGGGACGTGGGAACTCCTCGCTATCCATATTTTCAAGAATTAATGCACCCCCAGAGAAGGCTTTCTTGACAACTTATGGGCCTTCAAAATTGGGAATCCACTTGCCCCTAGAATCAGCGTTAAAAGACATGATCTTCCTGAGCACGAGGTCGCCTTCTCTGAATTCATGAGGTTTGACCTTCTTATCAAAAGCTTTCTTCATCCTTTTCTGATATAACTGTCCATGACACAAAGCTTTCATTCTCTTCTCTTAGATCAAATTCAATTGGTCAAACCGGTTCTGGACCCATTCATCCTCTGAGAAGTTGGTTTTCATTATCACATGAAAAGAGGGAATCTCAACCTCGATTGGGAGCCCAACTTCAATTCCATACACAAGGGAGAACGGGGTTGCTCCTGTTGAAATGCGAACAGATGTTCGATATCCATACAAAGAAAAAGGGAGCATTTCATGCCAATCCTTATAAGTAACAACCATCTTCTAGAAAGTCTTCTTGATATTCTTATTAGCAGCTTCAACAACCCCATTCATCTTTGGCCTGTACGGAGATGAGTTGTGATGGACAATCTTGAATTCTTCATATAGTTCTGTCACCACTTTGTTGTTCAGATTCGAGCCATTGTTAGTGATATTTCTATTCGACACACCATACCGACATATGATATTATTCTTAATGAAGCGCACAACCACCTGCTTAGTAACATTAGCATATGAAGCAGCCTCCACCCACTTGGTGAAGAAATCAATTTCTACCAAGATAAAATGGTGTCCATTCGAAGCTTTGGGTTCTATCATTCCAATCATGTCAATACCCCACATAGAGAAAGTGTTAGAACATAGTTTGATTTTGCAACCCTTGATTAGAGTTTTGATGATAACAAATACAAAGAATAAATAAAAACAAAGAATATATACAAAGAACAAATATGCACCTTAAAAATATGATTTATGTATGCAGAAGTTCTGATGGGATCAGCATCAGAAGATAAGCTGTAAAATATTACATGCTGAAGCAATCAGATTATACACTGAAGATTGGTGACCAGAACCTGCGCTTAATTATAATAAACTATGATTCTGAACAAAGACTTATCAAACCAAGTCATCAATATTCTGAAGCATCATCAGCAGTTAAAGAATGAAGACTCTGAAGCGTTACTGAACATTCAAGACAGAAATAATGCCAACGGCTTTCTTCAGACAAGATCTTCTCCAAAAGGAAAGTGTGTTATTATCATTAAACTTGCTTTATGGACAACGTCATTATATTGTCTATATAAACAAGTCCGCTTGCAAAAAGAAGCACGTACGTACGCACTCAACAATTTGCTAAAGATTTCCAAACCACGCATATTCAAGCTCTAGCAAATTCTTTCTTCATTCTAAGCTTAACCTGTGTAATTTATCACAGTTGTGATAAACTGTTTTGTTAGAAAACAACAATGCATTTTGTTTAATTATATTGTAAAAGAAGTTCCTTGAGATTAACCGGATTGTGGTTGTACTCAAGAAGACTTTAACAATTGTTAAAGTAGTTGTTGTAATCTTTTGAGATTAGTGGATTAAGACCTCGTTGGGGAGAGGCGAAATCACCTTGACGGGTGGACTGGAGTAGTTTGAGATCAAACAGACCAGGATAAAAATATTGTGTCATTAAGCTGTTTTTGATCCAAGTTTTTCAATTCAACCCCCCCTTCTTGTGTTTTTCACATCTTCAATTGGCATCAGAGCGCATGGTTCTGAGCTTAAACACTTAACTGTGTCAGTACAAGATCCAGCGTCAGAAAAACACTATGGCAGGACCAAGTCAAAACATCAGCAATGACAACAATGAAGAAAGGGACAGATTCAGTGGCAAACCTCCAGTTTTTGATGGAGAGAACTTTGACTACTGGAAAGACAGAATTGAGAGTTTCTTTCTGGCCGATGATGCTGATCTGTGGGACATGGTGACTGATGGATACACGCACCCAGTGGATGGACGCTGTCAGAAGATAGACAGGAAAATGATGTCTGATCAGCAAAAGCGTGAATTCAGAAACCACCACAAGGCCAGAACAATTCTTCTCAGCGCCATCTCATATTCAGAATATGAGAAAATATCAAACAGAGAAACTGCCAAGAATATGTTTGATTCTCTGAGAATGACGCATGAAGGCAACATTCAAGTCAAAGAAACCAAGGCCCTTGCGCTCATTCAGAAGTATGAGGAATTCAAGATGGAAGACAGTGAATCAATATAAACTATATTTTCAAGATTTCAAATTCTTGTTGCTGGTCTAAAAGTTCTTGACAAATGGTATTCTACTACTGATCACGTTAAGAAGATCATCAGAAGCTTGCCAAAACAATGGAGGCCAATGGTCACAACAATTAAGCTAGCCAAAGATCTCAACAAAATCTCTCTGGAGGAACTTGTTAGCTCCCTCAAAAGTCACGAGATAGAGCTAGAAGAAGATGAACCTCAAAAGCAAGGTAAGCCATTAGCTTTAAAATCTAACAGAAAATCTGACTCCAAAGTTTTGCAGGCTGTAGAAGAAACCTCTGATGGATCCTCATCAGAAGAAGATGAATTGTCTCTCCTCTCCAGAAGGGTGAACCAACTGTGGAAGCAGAGACAAAGGAAGTTCAGGAATCCCAGAAGATCATAAAATCAAAATGAATCCTCCTCCAGATACAGAAGGTCAGAATCCTCCTCTGGAAAAAGAAGATCTGAAGGTTCCTCAAGATACAGAAAGCCAAACAACAAAGACATCATCTGCTATGAATGTAACGAGCAAGGGCACTACAAAAGTGACTGCCCAAAGCTTTAGAAGGAAAAGCCCAAAAAGAAGTTTCTCAAGGAAAAGAAGAAAAGCCTCATGGCTACATGGGATGATTCTCACACATCTGAAGCTGACTCAAAATCAGATGATGAAAGAGCAAACATAGCTCTCATGGCAAACGTATCTGAAGACAGTGAAGCTTCTGGTTCAGACCCAGAATCAGACACTGAAGAGGTATTCCCTGACTTTACTATAAACTTTACTAAGGCTGAACTTGATGAAAGCCTTAATGAAATTCTGGAAAGGTATCAGCAGATCAAAGTTAAATTCAGAAACCTGAAAAGGAATCTTGCCTCTGACTCTGATAATACTGAGAGTCTCAGATTGGAGAATTCTGAGTTAAAAGAAAAAAATTCAAAATTAAAAAACCACTTGCAAAACTCTCAGAAGGATACAATTTCTGAAACTCCCAGCAATGCTGATGAGATCATCAAAGAGTATGATCACAGCTTTCAGAAGTTTCTAGCTAAAAACATAGACAGAAGCAAGATGGCTTCAATGATCTATGGAGTTAGCAGAAAAGGGATAGGATATCAAGGTAAGGTACCTACACCAAAAAATTCCATGGACTTAGTTATAAAACGCACTCCATTGGATTCACACTTTATATATGGGCACACACATGACATAAAATACACGAGTAGTGATTATTCTATCAAACCAAAATTCAACCAAAATTTTGGTAAAACTAACAAATCAGGACCCAAGAAAATGTGGGTACGTAAGGATAAAATCATACATGTGGCAGATATCTTTAGCAGCAAAGCAAAGACACCAATCATGGTACCTGGACTCTGGATGCACACGACACATGACGGGAAGAAGGCATATGTTCCAAAGCATGGAACTTAAGCCTGGAGGCCATGTGGGCTTTGGAGGCAATCAGAGAGGAAAGATCATTGGCTCTGGAACAGTAGGTAATGGAAATCTTCCCTCTATAAGTAATGTTTTGTTAGTTGATGGATTAATGCATAACCTGTTATCCATAAGTCAATTAAGTGATAACGGTTATGATATAATCTTCAATCAAAATTCATGAAAAACTGTTAGTCAGAAAGATGGGACTATCCTATTTAATGGAAAGAGGAAAAACAACATTTATAAAATCGAACTTTCTGAACTGAAAATTCAGAATATAAAATGTCTACTATCTGTTAACAACGAGCAATGGATCTGGCACAGAAGATTGGGACATGTTAGTATGAGAAGAATATCTCAGATTAAAAAACTCAATCTGGTCAGAGGACTTCCTAACTTGAAGTTCAATTCAGATGCTTTGTGTGAAGCATGTCAGAAAGGCAAGTTTGCAAAACCTGCTTTTAAATCCAAAAATGTTGTTTCCACCTCTAAGCCATTAGAACTTCTGCACATTGACTTATTTGGACCAGTAAAAACTGCTTCAGTCAGTGGTAAGAAGTATAGGTTAGTAATCGTAGATGACTATAGCAGATGGACATGGGTAAAGTTCTTAAGACACAAGGACGAGTCACACTATATGTTTGTTACCTTCTGCAACCAAGTTCAGAATGAAAAGGATCTTAGAATCGTCAAAGTCAAAAGTGATCATGGTGGAGAATTTGAAAATAAAGATTTTGAATTATTCTTTAATGAAAAAGGCATTCTGCATGATTTCTCTTGTCCTAGAACTCCCCAGCAAAATGGAGTTGTAGAACGAAAGAACAGAACATTGCAGGAAATGGACAAAACCATGATCAACAAGACTAACATTGCTAAGATCTTCAGGGCAGAGGCAATAAACACAGCATGTTACATTCAGAATAGAATCTCCATAAGACCCATTCTGGAAAAGACTCCATATGAATTGTGGAAGAAATAAAAGCCCAACATTTCTTATTTTCATCCATTTGGATGTACATGTTTTATTTTGAATACAAAAAATTATTTGAACAAGTTTGACTCTAAAGCACAAAAGTGTATTATGTTAGGATACTCTGAACGCTCAAGAGGGTACATAGTATACAATACAGAAACACAGATTGTTGAAGAGTCAATAAGTGTTAGGTTTGATGATAAGCTTGACTCTCAAAAGTCAAAGCAGAATGAATTCCTTGCAGGTATGGAAGTTGAACTCACAGGTACTGAAGACAACTCATCAGAGGCTCTCAATAGAGACACTCCCTCAACAGCATAAAGAGTCACTACAAGCAATCCAGCACCTTCTGTTGATCAACTCCATAAAAGACCATCCAGAAGCAGCATTGATCAACCAAAAGATACAATTTTGGGAAGGAAGGAAGATCCAATCAGAACAAGATCTACTTTCAGAAACTCTGAAGAATCCCTCATGGGACTGTTTTCTCTGATTGAACCAACAATAATTGATGAAGCACTTCTGGACAATGACTGGATTCTGGCAATGCAAGAGGAGCTAAATCAATTCACCAGAAATGACGTATGGGATCTGGTTCCCAAAATAAAAGGATTCACCGTCATTGGTACCAAATGGGTGTTCAGAAACAAACTGAACGAGAAAGGTGAAGTCATCAGAAACAAAGCACGACTAGTAGCACAAGGTTATAGTCAGCAAGTGAGGATAGACTATACATAAAACTTTGCTCCAGTCGCCAGGTTAGAATCTATCAGACTTTTAATATCATTTGTTGTTAATAAAGGCATCACTCTGTATCAGATGGATGTCAAAAGTGCATTCTTAAATGGCTATATAGATGAAGAGGTATATGTGCACCAACCCCCTGGTTTTGAAAGTTCCAAAAATCCAGAATATGTTTTCAAACTAAAGAAGTCACTCTATGGTCTGAAACAAGCTCCCAGAGCTTGGTATGAAAGACTGAGTAACTTCCTGTTAGAAAAGGAATTCACCAGAGGGAAAATGGACACAACCTTGTTCTGTAAGACAGTTAAGAATGACATATTAGTGTGTCAAATTTATGTTGATGACATCATATTTGGATCCACTAAACCCTCTCTGGGAAGAGAGTTTGCTAAATGTATGCAGGCAGAATTTGAGATGAGCCTAATGGGGGAACTAAAATTCTTTCTGGGCATTCAGATAAATCAAACTCCAGAAGGAACTTACATTCACCCGATCAAATATGTCAATGAACTTTTGAAGAAATTTGATCTCTCAGAATGTAAGCCCTCAAGGATTCCAATGCATCCCACGTGCATTCTAGAAAAAGAAGAGGTAAGTAAAAAGGTAGAACAAAAGGTCTATAGAGGTATGATTGGTTCTCTTCTATATCTGACGACTTCAAGGCCTGACATTCTATTTAGTGTTTGCATTTGTGCTAGATTCTAATCAGATCCTAGAGATTCTCACTTAACAGCAGTTAAGATAATTTTCAAGTATCTGAAAGGTACTGCTAATCTGGGTTTGTTTTATAGAAAATCAAATGATTACAGCTTAGTAGGATACTGTAATGCTGACTTTGCTGGAGACAGAGTAGAACGTAAAAGCACTTTTGGAAGATGCCAGTTTCTGGGAGATAATCTGGTCTCATGGTCTAGCAAAAGACAATCCACAATTGCTCTATCAACAGCAGAAGCTGAATACATAGCAGCAGCTGGATGCAGTACGCAAATGCTCTGGATGAAAAGTCAACTTGAGGACTTCAATATATTTGAGATTAACATCCTTATCCTCTGTGACAATACTTCTGCTATTTGTCTCAGTAAAAATCCTATTTTGCATTCTAGGGCTAAGCATATAGAACTAAAACATCACTTTATTAGGGACTATATTCAGAAAGGGATTCTTAATTTAAAATTCATTGACACAGAACATCAATGGGCTGATGTCTTTACAAAACCCCTTTCTGAAGATAGGTTTAACTTCATTCTGAAACACCTCAACATGAAGCATTGCCCAGAATAAATTGTTTTATTTACATATCTTAACCTTCAGAATTTTAGTAATTTTTTATGAACTACTGATCAACCTGCCTTCAGAATTTTAGAAGTACAGATTGTATCAGAATCTATCCACGAAGATCTGAGCGTTTCATTTCAAGGATAGAAGTGTGTTATTCACGTAAGCAAACAATTGTCATCCATTCATCAGCTACCTTCTGAGTCTGAACATGCATTCACTTTTCTGAAAGGTCAAAAGCGCTGATTGGGTGCATTGAGATACATTCCATGGGTAACCGTTCTAATATCTTTTTGAATCCCCTAAAATCAGCTATCATTAATGCTTATAATCATTACTAATTATTTCTCTCTCTTACAGTTTATGTTTTCAAAAATCTATTTAAACGCAAGTTTCACTCTTTACACTCTTTCACTTTTACTCTCTCAATACATTCTAATTGTTTTCTGTTCGTACTTTCAAAACCCTTTCATATTTCTCAAGTTTCTTGTGTGAACATGGCTTCTTCAAGCGTCCCAAACACCAGTACTCAGAGAACTGATTCTATGGAACAGTATGAAGAACCATTCAGAACTCTACTCACGCCCATTGACAACCTGGAAGTTCTTTCAGAACTGATTTTGGATTTTGAAAGTCTTCAAGAAAATGGATTCAATCTCTCTGAAGAGGTTAATGCTCAAGGATGCAACGGGTATTTTGACCGTCTTCTAGGTCCAACTTTTCCAATTCTTGTTAAAGAATTTTGGATTCATGCTTCATCCTCAAACCATCAAGTTACTTCGTATGTCATGGGGAAGAAGATAGTCATTACTGAAGACCTAATTGCAAGACTGATATGCTACAATGGTGGAAGTGTCAGGTGTATAGACATGGCTGAAAGATGTTCTGATGTTGCTTCAATTGCAAGAGAAATTTTCACTCTGGGTCTTCCCTCCAGCAAGATATGGGATCTGAAGGATCATCACAGAATCTAGGCTAAGATAATTCTGGGATTCATCAACCACAAGAAGCCAACCAGCTCTCCTGACTACATAAACATTGATCAGCAGTTTCTGATCTACTTTATCTCCAAGAAGACTAAGGTAAATCTTTCTCACTTGCTATTTAATCATCTGAGGACCAGTGTAAAGGAGACGAGAGAAGATGAGCGTACCAAAAGGGAATGGGTACCCCTTGGAAGACTCATATCATATATTCTGACAGAGAATAGGATGATAGAGCATCTGACCGAAGCACAGGAAATTAGCGCTCTAGAGGAAACTGCTGGGAAGCCACTGAATGCAAAGAATATGAAAAAGATGAAAATTATTGAGAACATCAAGAAGGAACCCAACGTTACTTCTTTTGCAACCATCACCTCCAGAAGAATTCCTCTGGATGATTTTCCTATGTTCTCTGAGATTGACTCCAAGACTGAGATAATCGTCAGATATTTGGATGCATGTAAGGCAGATGGCACTGCACCAGGGTTAAATATCCAGGACTTACAACAGGCGGCTCCAGAAGTTGTTTTAAAGAAGAACAAGAAAAGGAAGGCAGCAGCAGAAGGATCATCCCAGCGGACTCCAAAAGCTGCTAAAAAGAAAGGTAATCCTTCTTCTTTTACTGTTTTAGAATCAATAACTATATCAACATCTGAACCCATAACTACCCAATCATAAATTCCTACCCCACAAACTTTTGATGATTTTGACATAGGGTTTGATCCCTCAAAAACTCTAAGTCTTAGAGAAACTCACTCCCTTCCTATCAATCCAAATACTAAATCAACTCAACCATAACTTGCAAAAGTTCTGTCAGATATTGAATCTTTTGACCAAGATATTTAAGCTCCCACACCAGAAAATCCAAATCCTCTAATCCCTAATAATCAAAATTTCGAAACCACAACAGAAGCTCCACAACCAAAAATTACACTACCTCTCTCTCCACAACCAGATATTCCTCATCCACCATCTCCTCAACCTGAACAACCACAACCAGAAGTTCAAACTTCTGTGAACCAACAATCTGAGACCTGTGAACCAGAACCTCACAATGTTCAATCCAACCAATCTGAAGAACCTACTTCAAATTCAGATACAATCCCTATTCCAGGAATCACTGAACCTCTGGCCATTCGCATGCCCCTCACCATCCTGGACATTCCATAAATTCCTTCTTCTCTGGAATCAACACCACCTAATTCCCCAACTAGTCCAATAACTATACCAGACTCTCTCACTTCCTCACCAAAGAGAAATCCAAATGACAACGTAAGACTTGTCATTAATCCAACTGTTTTTGAACGTTTAGCTTCTATATCTAACAAAACCAAAACTGCCATTCCAGAACCAACACCATCTGAAACTACACCAGATGTTGGTACTAGTTTGTTGATGTTTGAAACAGAAATGCAGAAATGGATAACCTCCTTGAAGCAAGCTAGTCTAGAGATGACTAATCCTACTGCTTCTGATTATCGATGGACAAGTTTCAGAAAATGGCTAAGTTCTGAAAGACACAAGCTGCAAGAACAGAGCTAAGAACAAGTTCAACAGAATTTTAGTGATTTGCTAAAGGTTTTTGAAGACAAAGTTCTGAGCCAACTGCTCAAGGAAGAGATTCTCCCTCTGGATAATGCTCCCTGGTCAGAACATCGTCCATCAGACAAAGTTCAACCAGAATCAGAAGGTCTCACTCTGACTGCTGCTCCAGATAAGATGATCTCAGCAGAGAAATTGGTTTAAAATGATCAAGTTGCAGAATGCTCTAAGAAGCATCCAGTTACTGAAGAATCTCCAGCTCCTTCCTATGAAAGACAAACTCTGGAAGAACTGAAGAGAGCAAATGTTGTTATCCAGGAAAGGTTGGATAAGCAGGATGATACAAACAAAGAAATCAAGAGCATTTTGAGCAAACAAGAGGAAACCAACACCCAGATCAAGGGTTTGTTGGAAGCTTTGTTCACACACCTTCCTCCTCCCTCTTAAATTTTTCTTTTGTTTTTAAATCTGTTTATCTGTAAAATTTTGTTTTACATTGCTTCTGTTCTGAACTTGTTATCATTGCTTCTTATTTTTAATATAAATCAACTTTTTAGCTCTGATTGTATAGCCTTTTTGATACCTGACAAAAAGGGGGAGAAAGAATAAGATATTTTCAATAATGGTTTACTGAGACAAAAGTCTCAAACATTCTGAAATGCTTAACTTCTTTCTTCTGAAAAGCTTGAACAGGTTCAAAACTCTGATGAAAAACGCAGTTAAACTCTAATGCTCAAAGACTCAAGGAATTTAAGGGAATTAATCAACTCAGGGGGAGTTTTTCTTCTTAATTCTATAATTTTTATTCTTTATTCTTAATTGAAAAATCTGGTTTTTGTCATCATCAAAAAGGGGGAGATTGTTAGAACATAGTTTGATTCTACAACCCTTGATTAGAGTTTTGATGGTAACAAATCAAAAGAATAAATAAATACAAAGAATATACACAAAGAACAAATATGCACCTTAAAAATATGTTTTATGTATGCAGAAGTTTTGATGGGATCAGCATCAGAAGATAAGCTGTAAAATATTACATGTTAAAGCAATCAGATTATACATTGAAGATTGGTGACCAGAACCTGCACTTAATTACAATAAACTCTGATTCTGAACAAAGACTTATCAAACCAAGTCATCAATATTCTGAAGCATCATAAGCAGTTAAGGAAAGAATACTCTGAAGCATTACTAAACATTCAAGACAAAATTAATGCCAACGACTTTCTTCAGACAAGATCTTCTCCAAAAGGAAAGTGTGTTATTATCATTAAACTTGCTTTATGGACAACGTCATTATATTGTCTATATAAACAAGTCTACTTGCAAAAAGAAGCACGTACGTACGCACTCAACAATTTGCTAAAGATTTCTAAACCACGCATATTCAAGCTCTAGCAAATTCTTTCTTCATTCTAAACTTAACCTGTGTAATTTATCACAGTTGTGATAAATTGTTTTCTTAGAAAACAACAACACATTTTGTTCAATTTTATTGTAAAAGAAGTTCCTTGAGATTAGCCGAATTGTGGTTGTACTAAAAAAGACTTTAACAATTGTTAAAGTAGCTGTTGTAATCTTTTGAGATTAGTGGATTAAGACCTCGTTGGAGAGAGGCGAAATCACCTTGACGAGTGGACTGGAGTAGTTTGAGATCAAACGAACCAGGATAAAAATATTGTGTCATTAAGCAATTTTTGATCCAAGTTTTTCAATTCAACCCCCCCTTCTTGTGTTTTTCACATCTCCAGAAAGGCCATGGGGAAGAGATTACATTGAGAAGTTTCGGAGGCACATGAACCTTGTCCGCATAAATCTGGCATTTATGACACTTCTTTACAAATTTGTAACAATAAGATTCCATTGTCAGCCAATAGTAACTTTCCCTTAACATCCTTTTAGCCATCGAATGTCCATTGGCATGAGTTCCAAATGAACCTTCATGAACCTCATGCATCAGCATGCCCGCTTTGTGTCTATCCAAGCATCTGAGCAAGACCATGTCATAATTTATCTTGTACAATAAATTTTCACTGAGGAAGGAACTGCCAGTCAATCTTCTCAATGTATTTCTATCTTTATTCGATGCACCAATTGGGTATTCCTGAGTTTTGAGAAAATGCTTGATATCATAATACCAAGGTTTCTCATTTGCTACCTCTTCTGTTGTAAACACATGAGCGGGCCTATCCAGTCGCCGGACTATGATTCGAGGTATATCATTCCAAGTATTCACTTGATACATAGAAGCCATAGTTTCCAGAGCATCCGCCATTTGATTTTCATCTCTAGGAATATGATGGAATTCAACTTTATTAAAGAAGGGTAACAACCTTCTAACATAATATTTGTAAGGGATCAAGCCAGGGTGATGAGTATTCCATTCTACTTTAATCTGGTTTATTACCAAAGCTGAATCACCATATACATCTAGAATTTTAATTCTGAGATCAATAGCTTCCTCGAGACCCATGATGCAAGCCTCATATTCTGCCATATTATTAGTACAATCAAATGTCAACCTTGCAGTAAAAGAAATGTGCGATCCACGTGGAGTGACAATCACAACACCAATTTCTTTACCATAAGCATTCACAGCTCCATCAAATATCATACTCCAACAAGATTCAGGATCAGGACCTTCCACAGGAAATGGTTCCTCACAATCTTTCACTTTCAGAAACATCACATCCTCACCAGGAAATTCATACTTCACAGACTGATGATCCTCAACTGGTTGGTGAGCAAGATAATCTGCTAACATGCTGCTTTTAATAGCTTTTTGAGTGCAGTATTCAATGTCATATTCAAATAGTAACATCTTCCAGCAAGCAATTCTCCTAGTAAGAGCAGGCTTTTCAAAAATGTACTTGATTGGATCCATTTTGGAGATCAACCAAGTGGTGTGATTCAACATATACTGCCACAAACATTTTTTCGCCCAGGCCAGAGCACAACATGTCTTTTCCAACATGGAATAACGCGACTCACAATCAGTAAACTTTTTGATGAGATAATAAATGGCGTACTCTTTCTTCCCCGTTTCATCTTGTTGTCCCAGAATACAGCCCATGGATTTATCTAACATTGTCAGATACATAATCAATAGTCTTCCTTTGATGGAATGGAGAAAGATAGGAGGTTCAAGCATATATTCTTTAATACTTTTAAATGCCCTTTGGCAGTGATTCGTTCATACACAACCTTGATCTTTCTTTAGCAACTTAAAGATCGGCTCACATGTTGCAGTCATGTGGGAAATGAATCTGGAAATATAATTCAAACGCCTGAGGAACCCTCTAACTTGCTTTTTAGTTCTTGGCACTGGCATCTCTTGAATTGCTTTGACTTTATTAGGATCAACCTCAATTCCTTTATGGCTAACAACGAAACCCAACAATTTCCTCGGTCGAACACCGAATGTACATTTATTTAGATTCAAGCGGAGACGATACTTCCTCAAACGTTGAAACAACTTCAACAAATATTCTACATGCCCTTCTTCAGTATGGGATTTAGCAACCATATCATCATCTTCACTGCCATATCTGGGTGAGTTCTTCTCAACTTCTGTTTGATTGGCGGACACTCTGGCTTCAACCGCAAACAGTGCTCTACAATATTTATATCTAAACCAGGCATATCTTGATAAGACCAAGAGAAAATATCCACACACTCTTTCAACAACTCAATCAACCTGCTCTTCACATTAGGATACATCAATGCTCTAATCTTGACTTCTTTCGAATCTTCTTCTGAACCCAAATTGATTACTTCCAATGGCTCTTTATATGGCCGAATGGCATTTTTCTCGCGCTCAAGCAACTGTAAGACCTCTTCTGGAATCTCATCATAGTTTTCTTCTTCGGCCCCATATACAGGACATTCAAAGTTAGGAGAGGGTGCATGGTCATTGTATTCAACGGGTTTTTTAATTAATCTGCACATATGATTTATGATTGTTTTTAGAAACTGACACATATAACAAGCGACCATGCAGATTGAATTTCAGTTATTATTTATTTTGAAAGGTTTTTTTTTTCTGATTACCATTTTCCAAGAAAAAGCAGAAAATAAAGACACAATTTGGGAAACAAAGACAACTTTTATTATTGATTTTAAAAGTCACAGCAAACAGATAAGCCCATACAACAATAATACATCCGCCTTGGGCAGAGTGAAAGCTTTTCATAAAAGATTAACAAAAAAAATTACTTTCAAACATGTATGCAAGAGGGGACATCAATGGTCATCCAGTTCTGAACCCTAACTCTGTGTGTCACATAATTTGGCATTTCCTGCTCTGCTTCATCTTCAACAATAGCATTAATCCTGGAAACTGTCGGATGAAGATAACCCCCGCTACGGAAGATGTCTTGATACTTGCCTGCAGCAGACTTCGGCTTCATGCTCTTACCTTTGTCATTCTTCAAAGAGAACCCCAATCAGGCTCTATTCTTGTTTATAGGTGGATCCACAATTTGTCCCCATACTTCACTATGACCCTTACACACAACTTGCTGCGCATCCTTAAGTGAAACCATAGAATTCTCATTTCCTCTTATATTTTTAATGGATAAGGCTTGGAACTGGGTTCCAACAGCAGCTTCATCTGCCTCCACAATGCTGAAAGAGGACAAATGAGATATCAATAATGCTTATTCTCCATTTATGATTACCACTTTTTCTTCATGTACAAACTTCAGTTTCTGGTGTAAAGTTGAAGTGACAACCCCTTCCTCATGTATTCACGACCTTCCTAGAAAACAACTATAAGCGGGTACAATATCCATGACCTGGAAAGTAATCTGAAACAAATGTGGGCCTATATGAATAGGCAAGTCCACTTCACTGATAACAGATTTCCTTGATCCATCAAACACTTTCACAATAATGCCATTTGGGCGCATGGCCGTTCCTTGATATTTTAACTTCATAAGTGTGCCCCTCGGTTTAATGTTCAAAGAGGATCCATTATCAATCACCATATTAGATAGTGAATCGTTCTTACAATTCATAGAGATGTGGAGGGTCGGGTTGTGATTCCTTCCTTCATCTGGAAATTCGTTGTCGCAGAAACTCGGGTTATTACATGACGTAATGTTCCCTACTACACTACTGAATTGGTCTATAGGCATGTCACTTTCCACAAAAGCTTGATCCAGTACCCTCATCAAAGATTCTCTGTGAGCAGAGGAGTTCATCAATAAAACCAAGATAGATATTTTTGAAGGAGTATGCAGTAGCTGATCTACAATTCTGTAGTCACTCATCTTGATTATCTTCAAAATATTATCCACTTCTTTCTCTAACGTAGCCCCACTAGTCTACCCGTGACCTTCTTGGGTTCAACATTCTCAGCAATTTTCTTTCCATCACTAACATCTCCTCGAACAACTGGTGCAAATACACAACCTATGCGGGTCACTCTGCTAGTCTCATCAATTTTTCCAACATCAGGCATTGGCTGGATGGGAACTTCCACACCATCCTCCAAAATTGTATCGTTATATTTGTAGGGTACAGCCTTATCTGACTTGTATGGAACAGGACCCGGTAAACTAATCACCAATGGGGTAACAGCTTGCTTGCTATAATACTCGACTACAAAATGGGCAGGTGCACCAAAATAAGGCATAATAACGTTTACCCCTTCTTCAACATAATCGGTCATTATTGAGTCATCTCTAGAAAACAAATCCTCATCTGAGGAGAAATACTCATCTGCAGAGGCATACTCATCATCCGACTCTTCTTTAGCCAAATAAACCTCAATCATATCAACTTCATGGTAATCATCCTTTTGACCTGTAACTTGGATAGTTCCATTGTCCAACAACAACTAAACACCTTTCTTCACGATTGAACATCCTTGGGAGTCTCGGCAGCAAATTCGGCAAGATCCATACTGATGTTCCACCTGAACAGCCAAGTGGCAGAAGGTAGCATGCAATTGCACAAGGTCTTCATTCATGTGCTCCACATAAAAAATTATGAACTCTCGAGGACATCCAGAAACCATATTCACCTCCTCTTCATACTCTGCCTTAGGCCTGATTATGTGGATGAGGCCCTCATCAATCATCTCCTACAAATCAGCCTTTATCTTATCGCAACCTTGTATGTTTGTAATACAAATTGCATGACCGGGATGGTCATGCGTATAGTAGATAAATTCACAGAGGTCTGCATGCATTTTCACCAAATCTCCTCTAACTAGATTAATATCAAAAATCCGGAAGTCGCCTGGACAACCAGCCACCATATTCACAGCATTTGCTCCTCCATGCTTGGGCAGAGGATTGTCTTTCACATTAGGACCCACATCCTTGAAAGATAGAATTCTATACTTCACCAATTTCAGTACATCAGTCTTCAAAGAATAGAAATTCTCAACATTATGCCCTGGTGCTCCCTGATGAAAAGCACATGTTTGGTCTGCCTTGTAATACCAAGGCAACAGTGATGGTACAGCGGGAGGTGGTCTGGTCTGGACCAACTTCTTCTGAATTAACACCGGTAGTAACTTTGTATAACTCATAGGGATATGGTCATAAATCTCCCTTCTCTGATTATACCCTTGATTCCCTTGCTGGATCGGTCTCTGATAAGCAATGGTGGTTGGAGCTGCACCAACAACTAGAGTATCTTGAGGACCAAGATTGAAACCTTCAGGCACAAAGTTCTTTGGCATTCCCCATGGATAACCTTGAGGCATGTGATTCTGAACAACAGCTGGAGTAGCGGATATAGGAATAGTCGGAGCTTCAGTAGTAGCCCTTGTTGGTTGAGGTTGAACACTCGGTGGCTGATTCTGAGCAGCCACCAGAGATTCCATCAGAGCAGTAAGATTGGCCATGCCAACCTTCAAAGCAGAAACTTCCTCGCGCAGCTCGCAATTCTCTTGTTCTAAGTTATCCATCTTCCTTCTGAAATTAGCCCGGGTGTTGTAGTGGTGAGTCAGCTTGCTGAACGAAGTAAAGAAGCTTGGTAAGACACCTGGATATGCATAACAAATGCAAGAAATATGTGCAATGTGATGCATGATATGAAATGCATTTGATTTTATTTTGTTATTTAATATTTTAAGGAATTTAAAGTTTTAGAGACACATTGCAAATATCAAAGTAATAACGCATTTGAAACACTGAAATTTTTTATTATAATAACTTCAAAATAGGTTACAAGTCTCAACAATCCCAAGTACAAGATGAAAATAAAGTCTAAAATCCTTAGAAGTAAAGCCGTCAGAGATCACTCTATATGCTGGTGCTTTCCTGTAAGCCTGGCAATCTGAGCCTTCAACCTCTGATTTTCTTCCGCATACCTGGTGGCAACCTCCTTCCAATTACCTGAATTAGGAAGTGAGTAATCAACATCTGATTGAGGCTTAGGATAAAATAAATCCCCTTGCCTCTCCATAGTCTCTACCGCTCGACTCTCAAGGATCTTAATCAAGTCGTCTTTCTCCTTCAAGTGTGCTCTAAAGGAAATCTCTAAAGTTTGGCACTTGTTCTTCCAAGCATCATTTTCCTGTTGCATCCTGACCAAAGCAAGTTGCATCTCTTCTAGATCATCAAATAAAGGAGGATTGGTTTTCACAAACAAATCAAGCATAGGTGTTTCCTGGGAATACGACATCTTCAACTGAATAGCTCTCGCTTGAACCCACTGAAGATATGGCTCCAAAGAAACATCCCCCCAGGTCCCAAGTCTTTCCTACTCTTCTTATGAATGTGACGCCAGGCCTTCACAATCTGCTCCTTAGCTTCCTTATGGTCTCCTCCCTCCTTTAGAAAGAAACTACTCAAATGAATACTATTTGGTTTATCCCTCATCGGATAACCAAGTTGTCATCGTGCAAGAACAGGGTAATAGTTAATTCCTCCCTTTGTACCAAGAAGAGGTACATTAGGGAAACTACCACAACTGTCAACAATCTCTATATACTGGTAAGCTCGATAATACCAATAAATATCCGAGTGAGTAAGTTCCATGATCTTAGGAGCCCATCGGGGTTCCTTCTTGACATCCCAAAAAGCATCATACTGAGGCATATGAGAGATAAACCACCGGTACAAAAAAGGCGTGCAACAGATAATCATCCCCCCATGATAAGAACTTCGAAGATGAATACAGTGATAAGCATCACCCAACAATGTAGGAACTGGGTTTCCAATCATGAAGATCCTGATAGCATTAATGTCAACAAACTTGTCCACATTAGGAAATAAGAACAACCCGTAAGCAAGTAGAGCAAAGATGGCCTCAAAAGCGATTATACTCTTCATCCTTGCAAAGTAACGAGCTTTCTCCAATAAGAACTAGGCCGGTAATCCTCTAATCCCTCCTTTATTAGTCATATGGGCTTCCACCTCAGACTTCTCCAGATGAATCAAAGCATCAATCTCATGTGGTTTTGGCTCACCCTTCAAACTAGTAAAAGGAACACGATCGGTAACAGGTAAATCCAACAGATAAGAATACTCCTCCAGTATAGGAATCAACTGATAGTCGGGAAAAGTAAAGCAATGATACATAGGATCATAGAACTGGACCAAGGTCGAGAGAATACCCTCCTTCATCCTAAGCTTCATTAGAGGAATGATGGATCCATACTTCTTCCAAAAATCTGCAGAATACTCGATCTCGGGAATTAGAATGATTAACTCATCTATCTTGGGATCCTTGAAAATGTACTTCCCGGTCTTTCTTTTTCCAGAATCCATGGTTAAAAAGTACCTGCGATATTCACAAATGGTCAACTTTTAAGTCCCTTGAAATAAGATTTCTTCAAAAGATGATTATGAGTGCATGGATGCATGATGCAACAATCACACACAAGATCACACATATAGGGTTCGTAGGTTCAACGTCACGAGCATGAGGTCGAAGGTACTACCCATAAGGTGTTGGTCTAAAAGTTATCACCTGCTGAACAAGGTTCTAGAGGTTCCCAGAGTCTACATCCTTCCTTCGGATATTACCAACTTCCCGTTTAACTCGGTAATTAGTAATATTCTCAAGAAAAACTCGTCTGAGCGTAGTATCGCGTGACAACTATTTCCAGATTAGTCCATCATAGCTTTTGCACTACACCTAACATGCCAAGATGGGTTTCGTATTCTACGGTCCTCAGCTTCAGCAGGCTCCCAGGTCGAAAGCAGCACGTCTTCCCGATTACTAGGTAAACGACACTACAGTCAAAGGGGCCTCCACTTAGTGGGGGATCTCATGCCTCCATTTTTGGGATTACTCCCTCAAAGTTAACATGACTATACCGCCCGTCCTATCTTAAAGTTTGCCCAAGTCCGGGTATAGGACTTATAAGTAATCACCAAGCGCCCTGAAAACCAGAAAAATTCAGACAAACATATATACAACATATAACACATAAACAACAATAGCACACATACAAATATAAACAAAGATAGGCTCAACCCACTTAAGGATGAACCATCAAGAGGTTAATCTTTCCCCAGTGAAGTCGCCATTTTTCCTGTAGCGGTAGAAATGTTTAAGACTAAGCCATTGGATTGACTAGACTTGTGCAAATAAAAATAAAAATTGTCGCCGCGCTTTATTGTTTCCAAAGGAATGGGAAAAGAGAGAATAACCCAAAAAGAGGGGGAACGATTCTAGGTAAGGGAGTTGGTTATGCAAGGGGAAGGTATTAGGACCTTAAACATCTACGGTACTCCGCAGGAACCTCTTTGTAAAAATCTGTATATTTTGGCTAAAATGTTGTATGTAAAATAGATGGTGGAGATGAGAGAAGAAATATGTTTTTTATGATTTTTGCACCCGCCGCGGTTGCGAACCTTTAGTGCCTATGTACCACCTTTCATGCAATAGGGGATCAGGGTACACGTAGTTCACCTTTAAAAAATTTAAAACACAAGTGTGTTGGTTAATTTTATAAGATAAGACATCATCATCATTGTCCGTGTGGAAAACATACTTACTACCCAAAATCATGAGAAAGGAGAATTTGCATCATCTCAAAGTGGAGGATATGGCTTGGATTTTAAAAATCAACAATGCCTCACTTAACACCCAAGTGGAAAATATCTCTCTTTACTAGATATTATAGAAGTATAGTTGTTTGCACCACTACAAGGATTGACAAGAATCCACTCTTTTAAGAAAAGTTTTTAAAGTAAAAAAAAAGCCAAAGTGGAAAAGTGGTTTGAAATGAAATTGATTGATTTTTAGTCTTCTCACCAAAAAAATGTCAAGGTTTTGTTAATGTTGATTGAAGTTTATTTGTGAAAGATATTTCAAAAATGCATGGACCTAAGTCAAAGTTTATTATGAAAGTAGTTCAATTTTCAAAACAAGAAGAGTTTTCAAAAGGAGGGAGAAGATTTTTGAAATTAAAGAAGATGGGAGAAGAAGAAGAGACTATCCTAAAGAATAAGGTAAAAGCTAGGGATAAGAACCATCTAACCAATAAGAAGCCAATACTTGACATTATGAGCCAAAATAGAATTCCCATTCTTTGGATAGAAACTAAGCAAGGAAAGATACTAGACCTCTTGAGAGAACCATACTTCAAGTGTATTAAGTCTTCACAAAAAATGGACAGAGTAACGACTGTATACAGGGGAATTCCAAATTAAAAATAAAGTATGTAATCAGAATAACCTGCACACAAAGTAAGCAAACAACCCAATATCTTGGGGTAAACCCCATGAACTCCAGAAAAAATAACAATTAAGATCACAAAGTCTCCAACATAGGCCAAGGTTTCTAATCCTAAGTCCAAGAAGTCCAATACTCCATAATGCTAAGGATAGTAACCAAATAGTCCAAGTATCATTAAAGTTTTTTATGGTTCATGTTGATTATTAGGTGTCTTAGGAGAGAAAAGAAAAGGCTCAAGTGAGCAAAATAAAAATGACATGAAATGTAATGCTTAAAGTAAATGGTACATAAAACATAAAAAATAAAAGGGCATAAAGTAAAAACAATTTAATAATCAGTGGTTAGTTAGATGACCATCTTGAAACTTGCATTTGGAACTCATTAGAGGATTGGTAGAACCAAAGCCTCCACACAACGAGTTGCATTTGCTTTTTCTCAAGTATATCATCCATTTGGAAACCTCAAAAGTACCATTTAATGATCAATGATGTTTAAGTGATCCGCGTTGACCAAAAGTGTTGTAGATCCATTAGAGGATTGGTAGGACCAAATCCTCCACACAATGAATCTCAAGGTTATAGAAGTCGAATCAGGACAAAATTTAGCGCTATGTTAAGCAATCGTAAGTGGACTTATATAGAAGTCGCACCTATTTTGAGGCCGGTCAATAGCAATCTATGCACCATTTGTTTTGAGACATGATATAGAGATCATGCTCCAATAACAGTTAGTGCAATGAGAAGGGGATGAGATGAAGAGGGGTGGGAAAGAATATACAAACCACATTTGAATTAAATTTAAATCAAACTATTATTAAAATCATTGATCCATTTTTATGGAGTTAGAGTCAATACCATGGATCCATAGATGTTAACAAAGTTCATGACCAAAAATTTAATCCAAGATCAGCCAGAAAATAATCACAAAATAATATTGTATTTAATATATACATTAAAAAAGGTTTTAAAAATGTTTTAAAAGAGAAATAAAAGAGAAAAATATGAACTATATTCAAATTAATCAAGAAAATAAAAGTAAGACCATAGAAAAATTAGAAATGAACTAAAATGATTTTATAAAATTTTTGGTAATTTTTTAAAGTCTGGAACTATTTTTAAAATTAAAGAAATGAGTAAAATAAACCAAAAATGATTAAAAAAAATAACAAAGTCAGAAATAAAAAGTAAACGAGGTCACCAATATTTGTCACAATATCATTGGATCATTCCATAATTTTTTCAGAATTTAAATATGCATAAAAGTATTTTTAAACATTTAAAACAATTCAAATAAAATGGAAATTTATAAAAAATATCAAAACACAAAATAAAATTATGAAAAAATAAAAGTCAGAAATAGAAAAAATCAAAAATAATTTTCATAATTTTTCCAGATTTTTTTACTAAAAATGAATTTTCTATGATTTTTTAAAATTTAAAACAATTAAATATAAAAATCAGAAAAGAAAAATAAAGTCAAAAATATGTGGACCATTGGATGAGAGTCAAAACGCGTTAGTAATCAAATCCAAGGGATCTGGCGCGCTGTGCATATCATTGTATTAGTGAATAAAGCACTGAATCAAATGTAAATCGGAAATTCAAAAAATCCAAATGGCGCTGTTTCATTGGTTGAAGGATGACACGTTAGTCATCTTCAACCTCTAGCCAGTCCCAAACCTAGGTTGCTCAATCTGTAAAATTAGAGCACGAGACATATGCCATTCGCTTCATCGCTTCAAGATGAAGACAACCACACCTTCGCGGTAAATTTATATAAATTGTAGCTCAAGAAATTTGGAAAGAAAGTTTTAAAAAGGGATTTGAAATTTCATGGTCAAAACAAGTTTCCAGATGAAGGTAAGTGATGCGACTAGAACCAGGGCAATGAGAGCATCACAATGATATCAAAGTTTTGAAGAATTGATGAAAGAATCTACCTATTGAATTTGAGTTGCAGAGCTCTGAAACTAGACTTCTATGGAGCAATATAGGGCACGATTCTTGGATGTAATTATATGGTTAGCTTCAGGGAAGATTAAGGAAGGTGAATTGATGGAAAAATTGGATTGAAAAAGGCTTGAAAACAGATTTCGAAGTTGCAGAATTTTGATTTATGGAACAAGTTTGACAGGGTGATTCTGGCTATCCAAGCTTGAGGAAATGAATGGGGGATGACCCTCTATTTATAGGGAATCAAATGGAATATCCAAGGGTGTGAAATGATGAAGTTTGGAGGGAAATTGGGTGAAGTTGCAAACAAGAAAAGTGTGACTTCTAATTTGATCAAAACTCATCCAAAACACGCGTTTTGTTGTGCTAATCACTTCTGGAAGTTCACTAAACATGTTTAGAGGCAAAAACGCGTAGAAACAAAGTGTTTAGAAGCTAAACCAATGATTTCAAATTCTGACTTTTGAAGAAACTTCAGTTCCAGGTTACCAAGTTCAAATCAATGGCATTCTCAGCTCAAGGGGTCTTAGGGAATGGTTCTTGATGCTTTAGAAAGATGAGGTTACAAGCTTTACAATGGAAAAAGAATGGAATCAAATTGATGCTTGAGCTGAAAGTTGCATTGAGTCAAAGTTGGGAAAAAGAAGTTGACTTTCCATACTTAGAAATATTTCAAGTTTTTCTTGAAAAGTGACCTATAATGTTTTGCATCCAAACATGGCCTTCCACTTGAAATTTGCTCTTGACCAAAAAAGTTGGCATGAAATAGACCTCTTGAACGACATTTTGAAACTTGAACCATTCAAAATCTCCAAAAATTGAGAGAGTTATGAATTGTTGAAGTTGGCAAAAAATCATGTAATGACCAATAATCTTTTGTATCCTTAGGGCATCTTCCATCCATTTTCTCACTTTGCACATGAAAGAAGGCATAAAGTTCACATCCTAAAGATTATTATGGAAAAAGAATGGGCTCAAGGTGATAAAAATTGACCAAGTTATGATCATTTGAAGTCACACATGAGAAATTGGGGGTTCATCTAGAGGACTTGTAATCTTTCTTCATCATCAAGTTTCTTCCACATGAAAACTCCTTGAATATTTTGAAGTGATTTTTTGATAACCCTTTTATGAGAAGGATTTTTTTGGAATCACTTAAAAATACCAAAAGATGGGCAAGATATTCTTCTTTTAAGTTCAAAACCCTAGCTCCTAGATCAAGAAAATGATTTTGAGGAACTATGACAATTTTAAACAAACTTCTTGTACCAACACCCTTGCTTTGTAAATATAAGTTGTTGAAGATGAAAATGAGAATTCATGGCCACAAAAACCACTTCCATATCTTGAGAATTGATAGAAATATGCACTTGTGACCAATGGTAACAAAGCCTTGTCCAAGCATGAGAACTTCTTCAATCAACCCCTTGTACTTTTGAATCAAATTTTATAACCTTTAAATATGGTGAACCAAAATAACCTTTCTATGCAATCCATTCCCAAACAACTTCAATGGTATGGTTTTAACTTTAAAAGATTTATTGCCTAGGGCATGGAAATAAACTCATGAACCCATGGAGCAACTTGCTAAACCTCATTGTCTTTACCTACATTAGTAACAAGCAAGACAAACCAACATTGAATTTTATTAATTAAAAGGAAAAATAAAGAAAAAATATTCATGACCACAAAAGAAACAAGTCAAGGTTCTTGGTGATTCCTCAAAGAGCAAAGCTAAAGTCATGGAATCACAAAAGTTTTATTATTAGGACTTGGCCCTTAGTAGGGAATTACCAATGGCTTCTTTGTACTTCAATGGATCGCAACTATGTATTCTTATTTAGGGTATTTCCCAAATTGGACTATCCCTTGATCCACCAATTTCTGCAACGTCTTCTCAAAAGCCTCATTATGTTCAAGAGGAACCCACACTCAAACAAATATTGTTTCAAGAGATCTATCAGAGCTTTTACTCGCCCGGCTGCCCCAAATTCAGTCATCACCTCAATTGCATTCAAAGTTGGCCCACCATGTGGAGGCATGGGATTCGTCTTGATGTTCAGTTTGTCAAAAGTGATATCCTGAAAATCCAACAAATCTTGAACCTTATGTCTGAAGACCCAACATTTTTCTTTGGTATTCCCCAGAGAGTTGGCATGATATTCGCACCTGGAATTTGCATCATACTTCTGCGGGAGTGTCCTAATTGGAGGAGCTAGAGGCTTCAGCTTTACCAAATATGATTTGAGTAAGTGTTGCAACAATTGACTATGTGGCATTGGGAGAGGATCAAATCTTCTCGGAGGTCTTTCAAACCTGTTTTGTTGTTGTTGTTCTCGTGGAATCACCAATGGTTGTTGTGTTCTTGGATGTGATGCCACAACATTAATTTCTCCTTCCTTCTTTTTCGAGAAGTTAGAGACACATCTCTTTGAATTGTAAGGGGTGTTGGATGATTCCCCTTGTATCTTTCCACTATTTATACCCACTTCAATTCTTTCACCAATAGTTACCAAATCAGAAAATCCAGAAGAGACGCTTCCTACCATTTTATCATAATACAACTGTTGTAAATTTCCCATGGACATATCGACCAATTCTTTCTCTAGGAGTGGTGGTTGTACACGGGCTGCCATTTCTCTCCACCTTTGCGTATACTCTTTGAAGGACTCGTCTTTCTTATGACATAAGTTTTGGAGCTGCATACGGTTAGGAGGCATGTCCAAATTGCACTTTTACTATCTCAAGAGAGTGTTGGAAAGATCTTCCCATGTCTGGATATGAACCCTCCTCAATTGCATGTACCAATCTAGAGATGCCCCACTCAATCTGTCTTGGAAACAATGGATCATCAGCTTCTGATCTTGAGCATAGGCATGCATTTTTCTACAATACATGTGCATATGGTTTCTTGGGCATGTGATTCTCTTATATTTTCCTAAGTCAAGTTCTTTAAATTTTGGAGGGATCACCACATTCAGAACTAGACCCATTTCGAGAGCATCGACATTGAAAGCATCATAACCCTCCACAACCTTCAACCTTTCTTCAAGAGCTTTATATTGATTGAGCGTCAAGGGATTATTAACCATCTTAGGTTGGTGTGTCTGAGTAGCACCTTCCAAATCAAGGTCTCCATATTGTAGATCTATGTCGTTGTCCGTATTGTTGACCGGAATTTGCAAAGTATGCGATGCCCCTACTTTCGGTGGAGGTGAGACAGACCCTTTAGTATCAGTTTGTCTGACCTCTTGTTGAGCCACATTTGACTTTGGAGGTCCTAACTTTGGTTCTCTTCTTGGTTGGTGACCGTTCGATACACCAGTAGTTTCGGCTACTTCTTCAAAGGCTGCCCTAAGAATTTGTTCTTGTCTCTCAATGATGTTCTTCAAGGCTAGAAGAACTTGGCTCATGTCTCCCTTCATTGAGTCGATATTGCCTTTCACTTCTCCAAATATTCCTTAAAGGAAACTTGATTCTCTTTGATCTGGTTCATCACTTTCTTTTGATGGGCTCTTGTTTGATATGGAGGTCGGAAAAGAGGTGTTTTTTTACCAATGATTCAACTGGAGATGATTTTTGAAAAATAATGAGTTTTTTATGAAATGTGAAATGCAATGTTTGCAAATGCTTGGATGCGTATGAATATGCTAAGAGTTTTGTTTTTGAATGTCTTATTCACTAGGATTTCATATATGTGTATATATATATATATATATATATATATATATATATATATATATATATATATATATATATATATATATATAGTATATTGTATATATATTTTCTTAGGTTTTGCTTTTCATTGGTGTGCATCTAAAAATAAATACACAATCAAGATATGGAAACAAAAACTTTTATTATTAAAAAACAATTGTCCTTAAAATAGGAATATAATTCAGATATTGAAAAATATTCTAATTAAAACACCAAAATTTAATTGCTAGAAAGAATAACAAAGGGAAACAAAATCTTCTAAGTGCGCCTGCGGATATCTACTCTGAAACCATTAACCATTTTCCTGCACAGCTTAAGGAAGTCTTCAACAACTTTCTGAAGCGGGACCATCACATTTTCCTCATCTCTCAAACTTCTAGGGATGTCACCAATGAGATTGTTTGCTAAGAAGGCAAGTTTTGCATGCTTGTCTTTGTATAATCGATATTTATGGTAAAGGTACGGTATTATCTTATGGTTATATTTTTCTGCTTTGGTGATCTTTGCATGTTGTTCTTCCCAATATATCTTTTTAGCCCTTATCTCCATATAAAGTCTTCTCTGTATGAGGAAATTCTTTCGGACGTCTTCTAACTCATGACAAACTTGCTCATATTCATCAGTCTTTTGGGCAAGCAGTCTTTCTACCCTCATCCTCTTGAGATGTTCTCCTACATTCGACTCTTGGATATCTTGGATTCTCGTAGTAAGATATTGAATTTGATCTTCTTGATCTAAATAAGCTTAGGCCAAAATTTAAATTTGAGTCCTCAAATTTTCTTCCATCTCCTTTTTGTCTCGTATCTCCTTTTCGTACCATTTATTTAGCCTCCCGAATTTACTAGCAGCATCCTCCAAATGTTGGTTGTGAGAATCCAAGTTGAAGGTAGCACTCAATAATCATTCGGTTGAACATTTCTGCTTAAGACTCTCCTTTTCAAATGCTTCGTGGTCTTTCTGAATCTGTTGGTCTTTTGACTCAAGCTCATGTTGCATTTTCCTTTTCTCCTTAGCAAGGTTATGAAGGATAAACTCTAATTCCTCTTTATCTTTTTGAGCTTGATCCAAGGCCTTCTTTAAGTTGTCTATCTCTTATAAGGACATTTGAAGCAGATTTGGGACATCTGGCTTGTACTCAGGATCAACGTCAAATGGTAGTTTAACAACTTGCACCCTTATCCAAAATCCATCGAGTGTAAGGTTCTTTCGCCACAACATTTTTCCTTTAGGCCCTCATTTCATTAACCATATCCCAAGCTCAAATAATCTTATTGAGAAATTCTCGGTCATTTTTTCCCATGTCGTGAATGATCAATAGTTGAAGTTTTTCATCAGAGGGTTTATCCTCCAAAGGGTAATTGTAAACGAAATATTCGAAAAATCTCCACAATTGTAAATGATATCTCCAATGTTTAGTCTCCTTGCATACCATAACACAGAATCAGTAGTAAGAGACCTTAATTTTTGAGGCCATTCATATCGTGTCAAAGTTTTAATCATATAGTCCTCCTTATAAAGTTGAGTCATAAACCAAGAATATAGAAGCGGAATACAACTATTCAATGTACACATCCCCTTTTTGTAACGAGTGCGAAGAGCATAGTAAATATCAGCAAGTAAAGCAGGAGTTGGATTCATAATTAAAGCTTTTGTGCCCCAAAACACACTAACAGCTGCAGGGTCAATATAGTCCAAAGTCCGCGAAAAAAGAATTACACCAAAGACCAGTAGTCCCAAACAATCAATACAAGATTCCCATTCTTTTTTATTGGCAAAAGAAAGAGCTTTAGCCTCCAAATATTGTCTTTTAATCTCTTGTGGATCACCTTCTTTTTTGTAATTAAGTGAAAATTCAGGGTAAGAGATCCCTAAACCCTTTTCTAAATCCTTAACGTCGAACATCTGTTCCCACATTATCTTTTTCCTTAGAAAAATTCAAGAGTCTATCAAATTCTTCCAAAATCGACGCTAGTTGGAAGTTTTGAAAGGTAAAACACCTCAACGAAGGATCGTAGAACTGAACCAAGGCAGAGATAGCATCCAATTATACGTCCACTTTTGTTAACTCAAGTGTATCCCCATAAAGGAGAGTGAACATCTTCAAAGCTCTTTCAGATAGTTTCCCTTTGATGATCTTAATCTTCATCATATTTGGCTTGACAACACTAACACAGACAAGTTGTTTCCCTTTGGCATCCATTTTTAGGATACTCACCAAAACCTTTGATTATTATTGTTTTTTTTAATCTTGTGAATAATACAAACAAAGAAAATGGCAAATTATGAATATGTGAGATGCAAAATGTATGAATGCATGATCGTGCGTCATAGTAACGAGGTTTATGAAAGGTATCCTTAGTTGGTAGGTTCATAATTTTGGTTTACAGATATTCTACTCTCCCCATAAGGTGGTTTCCTTAAGGGTATCATGGATAAAACTATATGGAAAGACACAAGGGCCTCCCTTAAGTGAAGCCTCTTTATAGACCGAAACTTTCATCTCTAAGGTCGTAAAAGGTCTCACCATGAGATTTTGGTTTATGGTTATGCAAAAAGTCATAGGTTTCATTCCAAAGTCCTATCCCCCAAGAGGATACCTCTTGAGAAATATTTCTTTTTTAGAATTCCAGCGACTCTAGGAGAATTCGTTACAAAAACTCATAGGGATGATATATCCCCTTGGCCAATAGAAGAACCTTCTTTCTAAGGTTTTGGAAACATTTTTTTAATTTAAAAATCCCCCACATATATAATAACATAATAAAAATAAAAATAAATAAATAAAATAATTAAATACGTATAAATAAATATAGAAAGCAATAACAAAACCCTAGCAAAAAACACTGAATCCTAAAGGACAGAAGAAAACAAAACCTTATGGTTGATTCCCCAGCAGAGTCGCCAACTGTAATAACCGGCTGGAAATTATAGAGTCGCCACCATTAATTTTTTTTCTAAGGAAGGGAATATAACTAATAACCCTAATTTGGATCAGAGATTCCAAGTTGTTGATTCGCTTTAGACGAAGGGAAGGTGTTAGGAACCCTTCATCTACCTTGTTCATAAGCATACCGGGGTTTAGGTTTAAGGTTTAAGAATAAGGTATTAGTTTTTTATTTAGGGGAAGTCACCATAATTTTTTTTAAGTCGTATGCCTACGTATCCGCTTCTGAAGAATCAGAGTCCCAATTTGTAGTTCGTAGTTGTTTGGTTAGTTTTTTTATGGACTGTGGGGATATTTTGAATTAATCCTTGAACTAAGTTTGGGTTGAAAATAGTGGAATCATAGACGCAGTTCACAGTTAATGAAAAATATCTCTACAATCCTTTTTGAAAATATATTGAATTTAATTATGTTATTATAAAAATAGGTTAGTATTTATTGGGTTAGATTTTTTCGAATATATGCTGCAATATGAGAAAAATAAGTTTTAATGTGTGAGAAAAATGTTTAATGCAAATATAAAAAGGCTAATATTTTTTAGAAAGATAAATGAATAATTAATTTTAATTATTAAAAATATGTTAGATATTTTAAATAAGAGCACAATAATTATTTATTAATGATTTTAAATACAAAAATATATTTAATGCAAATGCTAAAAATGGTAATTAAACAAATTAAACAAAATAAGAAAAATAAGGTTAAGAAAATTAATAAATAAAACTAATTAAATTAATCACGGGGGTGTAGATATCAGAATCAAGGGTGTATTGGAAAAAATACTTAGGCCCAAACCGAATAGAAGGGGAGTGCATTTTTCAACAGGCCAGTAAAATAGGGGGTCTGGAAAGCAAGGGCCCAAGTTCAGATATTGAATTGGGCCCATATGCGCAGTGGGGGTATGGATTTTTTCTATTTAGTAATTATGAGAGGCGTGTTTAGCAATTGGGTTTGGCCCAAAGTTTTGTACTATGAGAGATCTGTTTGGATTGCGTGTGGGCGAGTGCATGGGTTTATGGTACGTCTGTGTGATTTGGCCGTTTGATTTAGATCGTATAATGGGGGTTGAGGGTGTATGGTAGGGGTGTCACACGTGATCGTGAGGGAGTTTATATTTTCTTTTTCTCTCATTTTATTTTCATTCTCACCCTAGTCAATTTCTCTTCTCTCTCGTTCTATCATTCTTATTTCTTCAACAACAACAAACCCTAAAACTCAAAATCCCCAAGCGGCAGTGACGATCCCCACCCTAAACCCAAATCACAGCAAAAATACATGTTTAGAAACCCTAAGCTAAGTTTTGATATTACCTTAGATATATTTCTTCGTTCGTTCCAATGCTTGATCTCTTCGCTGATCTCGTTTATCTTCTTTCTATTTGTAGGTACGAGAGATGGAGACGGTGATGATGATAGAGGTGTGACGGCGGTTCGAAGATCTAAAGCTTGAAGGGGATGACGGTGTCTATCATATCTAGGATTTCAGATATTGAAACCCAGATCTTGTTTCTCCTTCTTCTGTTCTTCTGTTCTCTTTGTAAAAAAAAATTCCCCTTGTTATTGGAAATTTAGGGCTATTTATAGTGTTAGGATTAGATGAATTAGGAAATTTCTTAGGTTGATTGGTGTAATATCTTTAGATATTGTCGTTAGAATTAGATATTTGTTCTGAAATTAGGTTATATTGAATAAGATTGTATAAATTAGTAATTTAGATTGATACAAATTTAGATTTGATTAGATTTTGATAGATTCTGAATTTGTAACTGATATGAATTATGTCATCTTGGATAATTTTGTTTATAATTGAAATATTTGATTATGTTTGTATTGATTTGATACATTTTGTTTAATGCTTGATTCAATCTTGTCATGGATTTCCATGTTTTTTTGGGCTTTTCGTGCTTCTGGGTAACTTAGCATAGAAGATGAATGCTACCGCTGAGTTTGATTAGGGAAAACCGGAAAAAAAACCTTAATTTTGACTTTTGTCAAAATTAGGTTGATTATTCTGATTAATTAATAAGACCTAATTAACCTTAACTAAGTATTTACCCTAGTCAATATAAGTTTAATCACAAAAAAAAACTTACACAGACCCTAATAAAAATTGAAATGGGCCTATCCTTTCAAAAATCAAACGGGCCAACAAAACCTCTTATCTATTGGGCTAGCAAATCTTTAAAATGCAAAAAAAAAAGAAAATAGGCCTTCAAAAACAAAGTGATATGGGCCTATCTGATCATTCAGAAATGTGAACCCTCCCTCTTTTATAAAAATGAAACAAAAACCTTAATGGGCCATCAAACTTTAATGGCCCATTTGCAACAACATACCCTCATGTATACCAATGTACCCCCTCCTATTTTTATTTGAAATGGGCCTGAAACATAATGGGCCATTAAAAATGAACCAAAAATTTATTTTAAGAAACATCACTCCCTTCTTTTTATAAATGGGACAAAACTTAATGGGCCATCATATTTTGATGGTCCATTTTAAAGCAATACACCCCTCTTATGAATTTAAACCCCTGTTAAAATAAGACCCACAAATAAGCAAATTGAAACAATAGAATTTATAATTTGGAAATGTAGTAATAATATTGAAATCTCAGTAAAAATGATCATTGAATTTGACGAGACAAATTTCGGGTATGACACGGTTTATTACAAATATTTTATTGAGCCATAAATACACATATAGATGACAACATAACTTTGTATTTAGTCATTCACACATTACCAAATAACAATAAAACTCATCATATTTGGACAACAACTTTCCATTTAATATGCATAAATTATATTAGACAAAAGTGGAATAATAAATATAAAATAATTATAGCATAAAAAATATTATAAGGAAACAAAAAATAGAAGAGATAAGAGATTAGCGACGATGAAATAAAAAGAACATAAGAGAGGAGAGATTAGAGAAGAAGATGTGTGATAAAAACGAAATCGAAAGAGAGAACATTTACATAAAAATGATAAGTGAAAAAGGAAGAATATAAGAGAGTAGATAATAGAGAAAAAGTGGAAAGATGTATGTGGCTAAGAAGGTGCCATAATGCTAGAAGAGATTTGAGAAGACTGAAATTGAAACCATAAGTGTAAGGATGAGAAAATTGTTTGTACTCATAAGGCTAAGGTATAATAGGTTTAGGTTTGGATTTGATGTGATTTAAGAAAATTTTAGGTTGTAACATAATGCAGTTTGTTTCAGTTTGGTTCGGTTTGCAAAATAGAAACCGCAAACCGAACTGAAACGTGCAGTTTTATTAAAATATCACCCAAACACATCCGGTTCAAATGAGGTTTTTTGCGGTTTCAGTTTGGTATGGTTTGGCTTACGCTTTTCTATTAAGTAGGTTCAGTTTTGTGACACCCCTATGACGAGCCACAGTAACGCCAAACATCCGACCAACCATGAACAACGAAATTTAAATGAAGCTTATTCACCAACCAAATCCAAAGCTTAGAGGCATAAGCGCATTTGAAGAAAAGATGAATATTAGTTTCCTCTGCCCTCTTACAAAGAACATAACGAGATGGAAAGGAGAACTTTCTTTTCTTCCACTGCTCGTCCGTTGGCAGCTTACACTAGAGAAGCCGCCAAACTAAAGAAGACTTGGATGGAGGAATCGATTTAGCTCAAATATAACTCCTCCACATCAAACGGGAGCCTCTAATCCTCTTAACGTCATAAGACATTTTCAAAGATAAATCTCTTGTGAGGGAAGAATTCCAAACTCTTTAACCAAGTGAATATCAACTAAAATATGACAAATATTGATCCGCACCTGAATAGAAAGCAAAATCGGGGTTATCGACTTAGAAAAACCCATTTTCCATTGATTAAAATGGTGTTGAATTTATGATTAATGAAAGAAATAGGAGCACCATCATCAAGAGCAAGCGGGGAGCCGCACCAATTGTCTTTTCAAAGTTTGATAGAGTTTTCGTCACCGATACATCAAGACGAATTGTCCATAACAGTAGCTAATTCTTGCTTCACACTTGTCCAAATGGAAGAGAAAATGTGATGCTTTATTAGATTATCATTTCTAAACATTCTATTTTTGAGAAGAACTACCCAAGCATCAGAGGAGTTCAAAAGATTCTACGCAAGTTTCAAATTTGAAGCATCATTTATAGCAAATAAAGACCTAATACCGAGCCCACATTCCATAAAAGGTTTAAAAATGTTTTTCCATGCCACATTGATCACCATATTTTTAGTAGTCTCTCCACTCCAAATGAAAATTTTCGTTGCGCGCTCTAACTCCTGAACAAGAGATAAAGGCCACGAATAAATGGACATGTTGTGGATAAGCATCCCTTGGATGGAGGACCTAACCAACTCCACTCTACCTGCAAAGGAGATAAAGGCCACTCAACATGTTCGAGAAGGCAAGTAATTTTGGTTATTGTTAACTATTGGTCCATGTATGTTATGTGTAACACAGTGGGAGAACTGACTAAGGTGATTTGCATTTGATCATAATTGTTGCAGATAGTAAGAGTCGCCACCGACTTTTCTTTTATCCAATAAGGAAAGGTTGAAAAGAATAAGAAAGACCTTTATAGATGTTTTCTTGAGTTCGGGGGGTAGATTATGAAAAGGGAAGGTATTAACACCCTTTTCATCCATAGTTATCTATGGGCTCTTAGTTGCTTGCTAGATCACTTGCTTTTGTTTGAAAATGTGCTTGTGGTGTGGGTTTTGAATGTATTTTTAAAATGTCTTTGTAATGGTTCTCGTCTCTATAAGAACGCGTACAAAGTGTTGTTTCGAAAATAGTTCCAAGAGGTGTTTGTGGAATGTGTTTTTGAAATTGATTTTGAACAGTGTCTTTGTCATGGTTATCGTCTCTATAAGAATACGTACAAAGTGTTGTCTTTTGAAAATGTTTCAAAATGAGAGTTTTTGTGTATAAAATGTTTTTGTTGTGAGCAAGCGAGCAACTAGGAGCATCCTACCTACTCAAAAGGTCTTAAATGTTCTTTTCCTCCTTCTTTAGATGTTGCTATCTTACCATTGTTTTGGTAATAAGCCCCGTCGTTGGATGTGAAGGGACGGGCGTGGGACATTTGTATAGTCATAGAAGGAAACCTATGGGACTTTTTAGAAATGTCGTTTAGGGACTAGATCGTTTAACGAAGGCAACATTGAGGGTCATCGAGGGACTACGATCTTTTATCGAGGGTCTTTGCTAAAACGCCCATGTTCGAGGGACGTGACTATTTTTCCGAGGCAACAAGTGGAATTACCCTAGGGGTGCATGTGTGAATAGTGTGTTTGATTTGCATGCATTTAGTCTTTGATTAGGGGTTGTCTACTTGTTGTTTTTATCTTGCCATACATACCCTATTTTACTAGCATTTGTACAAAAGCATTAAAAATGCAGAAAATAAATCCTACACTATTTAAACCATATTGAATAGCAAGAAAATTTAAAGACAAAAAAAATAAAGAAGGGAAAATAAGTCCTTTCGATCCAAGCAGCAAAATCCTTTGATTCTTCTCTTCCTGGCTTCTTTAGATCTGGCCTAGAAGGGGTGAAGGCGTGGCTTTCGACTGGGGCCTGGGGGTCAACATGTTATGCCTTTCGATTGGGCCTAGAACGAGTGCAAGATGAAATCTGACTTTTTGCCTCCTTCGAATGGGGGTTGAAAGTAGTGAGGGAGTGCTTTTCGGCTGAGACTGGAATCAGTGTAGGCATGCTTTTCGTCTGGGCCTGGATGTCAGCATGGTGTGCCTTCTGGTTGCCTATTTCGTTTGTCTTGGAGAATGGGGTAGAAGCCATAAACTTCATTTCCTACTTCTTGTTTCTTATTTCTTTCATTTGAACTCTTAAATAGCAACATGGCCTAAGGCCATGCTAGCATTGTATTACAACCAGATTTAATACTTAATGCATGTTTAGGTAAACAAGAAGCAAAACGAAAGGGTTAGCTCTGAAAACATGTTAAAAGGGTGGAAACAAAAAGAACAATGACATGTACATGCTTGAAATTAAATAAAATCTTATTCACATGTTGTTGTGCCCGAAAATTTTCCCTCTCATTTCTCAAGAAATCCCTCATAAGATCTCCATTGATTCAAGACTACACAAGGTTTGATCAGCTCAAGACACCTCCTCAACACTGACAAATCAAAATTAGTGTTTGAGTTTTCACAAAGACAATTGGATTTTAAGGCCTCAAATTACTCTCATGGATCATTAGTAACCCTCAAGATTTCTCATGTCATGTTTCAAGTCTTGGATCACATTTTTGCTCAGTCAGTTGAATAGTTGACCTAAAATCAGTTGTATTGGATAAAACATCAACTATGGTTAATTTAAAGTCAAAATTCATAATTTTTTATCCATATCAACATTATGAACTCATATATGTCAATTGATCAAGTTTGGATCACAATTCCTCAAGAAATTTGATCAGGACACCAAAAGGGCAAAATGGTCAAAATTAGGGTTTTGATTGAGAAGGCTCAGTTCTTGACTTTTGACCAAGAAAATGAATTATTCATTTAAGACATGATCTCAAGGATTAAAATGCACCATCTTGACCTAATTTCATAGTTCAAATCACCTCTCAAGATCATTGGATTGACAAGTGAATTTCAATCAACTGATGAAAAGTCAACCGTACACTAAAAAGTCAAACTTTGACTTTTTGATCAAAATCAAGTTTCAAAAATCATATTTCATCAAGACATGTCAAAATATGAAGTTTGTTCATCAATAAATTGAAAAGTCAAAATTCATTTTTGAAAAGTCAAAATTTCCAAGACTTAGAAATTTTTCTAAGTGTTGGAAAGTTAACATTTTTCATAACTTTGTGCCAAATTTCCACCATGATGAAAGATGGTTCAAGGGAAACTTCCAACATGAAAGTTATAGATCTTAATGAGATCTAAAATAATGTAGGGCAGAACGTTTTCTATAAATTCTTGGATTTCAAGTTATGAATTTATGAAGACATGTCCATGAAACTAAAAAGACTTAGTGAAATTTTGCCCTAGTTAGTCAGGATTTTGACCTAACTTCATGGTAACTTTTCACCTAGTTCCAAACTGAATCTTCAAAAATGTCCAACATGAAGGTTGTAGGGGATTTTACAAGATTTCCAAAATGTATAATAACTCATTGAGATCATACTTTATCTAAGAGAATCTAAGACAAGAAGTTAGGGTTTCAAACTTGTTTTTCAAGTCATTTTCATGATGAACATTTGATCCAATCCATAGCCATGCTGCATAATCCTCACTTTGCAGGCCTCAAACTTGTTTTTCACTTTATAATTAATGGTTTACACAACTGATTATGCCCTTATACAAGTGTTTCAAGCTTTGTCCAAACCAATTTGCCATTTTGGGGAGAAAGTATCATATCCATTCTTGTAAAGCAAGCTTTATGCAAAGTCAACTTGCATTGAGCCTTGACCTTGTTCTTTCTGCACACACAACCCCTATAAACCAAAATCAAGCATGTTTAAAGTTCTAACCACTCTATAAAGCCCTGTACCATGTCTTGGAAGACGATGTTTCAACATTGCTTCAAAAACAAGTAAAGTTGCCACAACTTGAGAATTCAAATTCTGAGTTGATGGTAACACTTGAAACCTCTTGCCTATAAATATATACACTATTTGCAACCTAGGAAACGAAGGCACAAGCCATCAAACACCCCCAAAGTAATAAATGCATAACAAACCTCCATTGTTGCATATTTTGGCCAGAAATCCCAAAATCAAAATCCACTCGTACGTTTCTTGGCCTTTTGGTTCCTAAATCTTCTAAACATCATACATAAACAATCCCAACACCTGCTATCCAACTGTAACTCCATATTCACCAACCTTCATTTTCAAAAACAGGGCATTGCATCTTGACTTCTCCAGACCATTCCAACCATCCTCAGCACAAACTAATCATTGCATTAGCTTCCTGGGAACATGAGGAAGCTAACCTAATCATCACCGTCACTTAAAACAAGATCAAACTCATTTCACGATTTCCAGTTTTTGAGGTATTTTTCTGAACTTTCATCTCTTCATTTAGGCATTGTTAGGCACGCATTTTCAAATATAAAATATAGATATCATTGCCCTGAAACTGCCCATGTCCATAGTTTTCATTTATATTAATTGAGTAGGGAGAATTTTAAAGTTGAAGTTTCTGAAAATATTAGGTTAGATTTGGTACAAACAGAAATTCATGCTCATCTTTGAGAATTAGTTTAAGTTATTTACATATTTAGAATCGTGGTGAAATTTCTAACAAGTTTGATGTTTGAAGTTTTGAAAATGATTGAGAAATAGCTGAGTTACAAATTTCAAATATTTGCTCTGTAGACTGGCGCGAGGAAGAAGATGAAGTTCATGCCTAGAACTTGTTTTGTAATATAATTTTATATGGTTTTGTTTAAGTTAACGGATGTAAATCCACCCTAGTGGTAAGGCAGCGCGCATTTATTGTAGAAGGCGTGGGTTCAAGCCCCAGCGCTGCCACTTTTCATTTTTCCAACATTTTCTTCTTTTTTGAAACAACCAGCGCGCCTTGGGCTTAGTACACTGGGCCTTTTTATTTTACTTCTCCTAACCCCCCTCTTTACAGGCTTACAGTGCAACCCATTGTTTTTTTTAAATTTTATTTCATTTCTGATGACAAAAATCTCAACGGGTCAGGCTTCAAACAAAAAACTGTTTTTTCTAACAAACACCCAAATATAATTTTTATCCCCCCCTGATTTTATTACTTAATTTTATTTTTATTTTCTTATTTTCTTTTCTTTAAATATTATTATTATTATTAATATTATTATAAATATTATTTTTATTAATAAAAAACACAAAAATATTTTCTTATTGCAAATTTAATTTCTTTTTCTAAACAAATTAATATTAGACTTAGGTTTTAATTTCCTTTAATCAAATTAACTTAGAATCTAGTTTTTTCTTTGAATTAATTTTTATTTTAGTTTCATTAAATAAAAACCTTTTTCATAAAAAACTCTAAAAATATTTTCTTGATTAAACTTAATTTCTTTTCCTAATTAGTTTAGGTTTAATTTTACTTATTTTAATTATTTATTTTCTTTTAGATAATTATGTTAAAACCAAACCCTTTCCTCAAAAACCAAACAAAAAATCCATTTCTTTTCCTTTTATATCCTTGTATATTATACCCCTTTCAATTCTTGTATATTATTCAAATTTCAATATGGTTGTAATAGATAATTAGGTTTAATTTCTCGCAATTCTCATTTGTAAATTTGTATACCCCATCCCCCTAATGATTGTAATAGCGTAGAATATTTACTTTCCGCAATTTATCGCTTTCATATAAATGCTAGTAAATTAGGGTTTGTATGGAAAGATAAAATCAACAAGTAGATAACCCTAATCAAAGATTAAATGCATGCAAATCAAACACACTATTCAAACATGCACCCCTAAGGTTAACTCCACTTGTTGCCTAAAAAATTGTCATGTTATGCATGTGATATGTCTTAGCAAACACAATCTAAATACAAGATCATAGTCGCTCGATGACGCTACAAATGTTGCCTTACAAATGATCGTAGTCCCTACAAGAGTAATGCTAATATATCTCACAACATTGCTATCATGACTATATGATGACCCATGCCCGTCCCTTTACATCCAAAGATGAGGCTTCTTACCAATCAATGGTAAGATAGCAATATCAAAGGAAAGGAGAAATGAACAAAAGACTTTTGAGTAGGTAGAAATGTTCTTAGTTTCTTTCTCACTCTCAAAATAAACATCCTTGCTCACTTTCAAAACAAACACTTTCAAAACAAACACACACCCAACACTTTCTATGAAATATTTTCAAAAGTCCAACACTTTGTATACATTCTCACCGAAACGAGAATCATTACAAAGTTCGCCTAAACAAAGGAGCCTTTCAAAAATACTTTCAAAAACCACCCCAAAGCACACTTTCAAACAAAAAGAAAGTGATAGAGCAAGCAACTAAGAGCCCATAGATAACGATGGATTAAAAGGGTGCTAACACCTTCCATTTTCATAATCTACCCCCCAAACTCAAGAAATAATCTAAAATGTCTTTCCTGTTCTTTTCCACCTTTCCTTTTGGATAAAAGAAAAGTCGGTGGCGACTCTTGCTAACTGCAACAATTATGATCAAACGCAAAACATCCCAATTCAGTTCTCCTACCGTATTATAGACTTGGCGACTCTGCTGGGGACATAACTTAAAAGTGGGGTTACCATTGGGCTAGATCACCTTTATTTTCTTTCATTTGTTTGATTTGCTTGATTTACATTTTGGTTCCTTTTTTGGGCTTATTTTGATCCTCCACCCGGATTTGGGATACCTTCTTATTAAGTAGCAATACGTTGTGGAAATTGTGCGGAGTATACTGACATGGTCTAAGAAATAGCTACGTTAGTGTGACACATTTGTGGGTACCGGTAGCCCTTGAGTAGTAAAGGAGAATACGGGGCCGCTGTATGGTGTCATGAAGCACTAACTGACTTTAGAACCTTTACTTGACCAACTTGGCCATTAGGGAGTAGTGAGATAGCCAGCTTTGGTGCAGTCTGAAGTTGGTTGATACTCGATACTACACTCATTGAGATCGGACTTCTCGGGATATTTCGGTTGCCATGAAAGAGGCTTGCGCTGAAACAATGCCCGACAAGAAAGATCAGTGATATTGAGATCCCTTAGAACCTGATTACTATTACTAGGACCGGTTGAGCCAACTAAACTTCAAGAGGGTACTTACCTATAAGACTCCATGCAAGCCTAAACCTAAGGACTTGTTTGCCTTGTGCATATATGCTTACTTGTACATAACATCATAAACATTATAACATCATAAGCATTCTCACTAACCATTTCAAGGATTATTGGGATTTATCTTTGGTCTGTTTTGTAGGACATGGCTTCCATCCGCAAGAATACTATCCAAGTTAATCTCGTAAAAATTCCTACTCAACTGAAAGAGTTAGCATCAAGGGTCCCTGAGAATTCTTCATTCACCGAAAGACATGGTCGCCTCCTAAACTTGGTTACCTCAAGCACTGATGAGGATATGATGAATGTGTTTTTCCAGTTCTTCGACCCTTTACACCAGTGCTTCACTTTTCCCGATTATCAACTTGTACCTACTCTGGAAGAATTCTCTCAAATCTTGAGGATTCCCATTCTCAATCAACTACCCTTCAAAGGTATAGAAAGAGATCCAAGCCCTGAAGAAATTTCCCGAGCTCTACATTCACAACAATCTGATGTCACGACTAATTGGGAAACAAGGAGTGGTGCCAAAGGGTTCTTAGCCAAGTTCTTGTTTGAAAAAGCTCAATATTATTGGAAATCTTTGGATTTGCAAGCTTTTGAATAAATCTTGGCACTTCTCATCTATGGGATGGTTTTATTTCCAAACCCTGACCAACTTATAGATGTGAATGCTGTCAAAATCTTCATATCTCACAACTCGGTGCCTACTTTGTTGGGAGATATCCTACATTCTCTCCACTCTTGCACTATGAGGAAAAGAGGGATCCTCATGTGTTACACTCCTCTTTTGGCTAGATGGTTTGTCTCACATTTCCCATGGTCTGTATTGAAGAACGAGCAAGGTTTGAGATGGTCCCATAGGATGATGACGCTCAGACATTCAGATATTCGTTGGTGTTCTCGATCCTTAGAGAATGTTACTATTATCGACCGTTGTGGGGAATTCCCTAATGTCCCTTTACTTAGAATTAAGGGAGGTATCACTTACAACCCTTTCTTAGCCTTGCGATAGTCTGGGTATGCCCGAAGAGATGGTCCGCATGATATGCTCATCCAAGGAGTGGTGTTCGAATACGAGAGTGACGATCAAGGCTACCGTCAGAGGTTTGTACGAGCTTGGAGGATGGTAAACAAAGTGGATAGTAAGACGCTGGGACACAAGAATTATATTCCCTTGAGCCTTACCTTAGGTGGGTACGAGCTCGTGCTCATAAGCTCGTGATGCCTTATCCATCCATCCTACCAGTTATCATGGAGCCTGTGGTTGAAGGAGATGTCTCGTACACTGTCCTCCATCCCGACATGCCTACTTCTCTTGAAGACTTGCAAAAAGGTTGGATTCAGCTAAAGGAAGAACGAGATACATTCGAAGCTCAATTCTACGCTAGCGAGAAAACGATTATGGAACTTACAAAGCAACTCCATGAAGAGAAAAGCTTGAACGCCTACCTTGCACTGAAGAGGATGCGTTCGACCTTTTTATCTTAGAGATTTATTTTGTAAGCCCAAGAGGCATGATGTAGTCATTTTGAACTAATTAATGAAATTTGACGTTTGTTCATTCTTTGTCTATACAAATTTAAATTTCTTAAATCGTTGAAATCATTTGCATAAACATCTTCCATGCATTATAACATAACAGGTTTTCCACGACAGGTTTCCTTATCTTTCTGCTATTTATTTCAGCAAGATGGATATCGAGAAAATAGTGAAAGACCTACAAGCACAAAACTCCCAGTTTCAAGAGACTCTGCTAACGTTGGCCAAGGGGAAACAAGATTTGATGGAGTTACTAGAAGCCAAAAAGAAACCAAAGAGGAAAGCCCTAATCAATATGGGTAAGAGATTCAGAGAGCCAATCCATCAGATACCAGTAGTGAAAGATTTGTCTGAGGAAGATGAGAATCAAATCAGAGAAGCAAGGAGTACCCAGGCTGGGTGTATCAATGATTAGGCGTCTGATGATGAAGATTATTTAGACGAGCAGTATCCTCCTACATGTTAAATACAAGCAGCTAGAGGATAGACTGAAGGCCGTTGAGATTCAAGTCGTCCCCGGTTTGGATTTTGATGATTTGGGTTTAATATCTGGGGTTGTCATTTCCCACAAATTCAAGATACCAGTCTTCGCTAAATACAATAGAGTTTCCTGCCCAAAACTTCACCTGAAATCTTGTGTGCGCAAAATTCAATCGCACACTGCCGACAAGAAACTTTGGGTCCACTTCTTTTAAGAATGCTTGGCTGGGGCGTAACTAGAGTCGTTTTACCAATTGGATGGTTCCCATATCCATACATGGGAAGACTTAGCAACCGCTTTCTACCACCAATACCAGTACAATGCCGACCTGGCACCAGCAAGAGTTTAACTGTAAGACATGATAATGGGTAAGAGTGAAGGGTTCAAAGAGTATGCTCAAAATTGGAGGGATCTTTCTAGTAGGGTCCAACCGCCGTTAACCGACAGGGAGTACATTGATATGTTTATGGGCACTTTATCTGGTCCACTTTTCAACTTATTGGTTGGTTCTTCTTCTTCTGGTTTCACTGAGCCGATCTTAACCTATAAAAGATTTGAAAGCAGTATCAAAAGCGGGAAGATTCCCATAGCATCTGCTTCCACCTCCAATCCCGTAAAGAAACCTTTTACCGGGAAGAAAGAAACGAATGTTGTGTATGGAACAAGGGCCCATACCAAGAAGGATGACCATTCATCCGTTAATGTTATCCGAATTTCCAACCCACCACGTGTTCAAAGACAATCTTCCAATCATCAACAGTTTGAGGCTCGGCGAAGATAATACACAAGGATAGGAATGTCACTATGCCAAGCCTTACAACACCTGTTAAAGGCTAATTTGGTGACACTGCGTGATCCTCCAGCTAATCCAGATACAACTTCACCTAAATACAATCCAAATACCAAGTGTACATATCACTCGAATAGTCCCGGGCATGAGACTGACCAATGCTGGAAACTGAAGAATAAAATTCAAGACTTAATAGACAACAAGACCATTGAATTTGATCCTCCTCCAACTCTGAATGTAATCACCGTACCTATGCCAAACCATGGCAAGGATGTTAATGCTGTTGAAGACACCATTTTTGTTTCCTCCGTCGAAGACTTGACTACTCCGTTAACCATTGTTAAAAAGAATCTGCTGAAAGCCTGGATTTTCCATGGCTGTTCGAAGGATTGCGTTTTCTGCACCACATAACTCAATGGATGTAAAGGGCTGAAGGAAGGCATTCAATGCCTGATGAATAGCCATGAGATCCTATTTGAGAAGACTCCGTCCGCCAAAAAGTTTGACCAATAAGTTTTAAGACCTCTCCATCATAACAATCTTAAACAAGCCTCTTAGGATATCCTCCAAGGGTCCTATCAGGATTTCAAATGAACTGATTGTTGTTCCTCAGATAATTACCGCCTCCGGGCCAATTCCGTACTCTTCCAACAGAGTAGTGCCATGGAACTATGGTGCTGAGGTATTTTACCATGGGATAAAGCAAGACACTTGGATTGAAGAAAGCATAGCTGATGACATTGGTAACATTACTGGCTCTTGTAAGGTGACCAGAACTGGGAGAATCTTTTCACCCAATATCTCACCACTAACTACTACAAAGGAACCTGTCCGCATCACCACTGCTAAACCTAGTGTGACACAAGGGGAAAGGAGAAATTAGTTGAGCCTTCTGAGATAGAAATACCTGCAAAAGACATTGTTTCTATGGAACCTTCCGCTCGAGAAATGGATGAGATCTTGAAAATTATAAAAAGGAGTGATTTCAAGATAGTGGAGCAGTTGGGGCAAACCCCTTCCAAGATTTCCATGTTATCTTTGCTACTTTGTTCCGATACTCATGCTCGAGCGTCAATCAAATTCTTGAAGAAGGTTCACTTCCCTCATGAGACCATGACAGACCAGTTTGAAAATTTTGTGGCAAGCTTGACGATCGAAAATGGTTTGGGGTTCTCGGATGTTGATCTGACACCACTGGGAAAGAACCATAACAAAGCCCTGCATGTTTCTGTTGAATGTAAGGGGACTGCCCTAGCACATGTTCTGGTTGACACTGGCTCTTCTTTAAACATGCTACCCAAGGGGGCTTTGGACCATTTAAACTGTGAAGGACTAGTTTTGAAACCAAGTGATATTATTATGAGGGCTTTCGATGGGTCCAAAAGGATAGTTAATGGAGAGGTGGATCTCCCGATCAAGGTGGGCTCACATATTTTCAAATCTACTTTCTATATCATGGATATCCATCCTTCTGACTCCTCTTTACTGGGTCGCCCTTGGATCCATACAGTAGGGGCAGTAACATCAACCCTTCATCAAAATCTCAAGTATCTGGTCAAAGGAAGGATTGTCACTGTCTGTGGTGAGGAGGAGTTCATGGTAAGCCACTTCAACTCTTTCAAATATGTGGAAATGGATGGCGAATTTATAGAAACCCCGTGTTAGGCTTTTGAAGTTTTTCCACCAATGGTTGCTATTGCCAAATTTGCCTCTGATGTGTCCAAAGCTGTTAAGATCGTACCAAAGATGGTTTCATTTAGAGATTCTTGTGCTGCAGTCGAAGAAGGAAGTTGTGATACTTATGGGAAACTCCCTGAGATCCCATTCAAAGCAGACAAATGTGGTTTGGGTTTCACTATCAAGGCTCATAAATAAGTGAGGCGCGCTCGTGCTGGGAAGCCCCCTCTCCGTATTGGAAGACATGAAGTTAACGCTATGGGTGATTCTGATGATGAAGTTGAATTTGAAGATTGGGTATATCCTACTACAACAAAGCTCAATAATTGGCACGCAAAGGACTTCGTTCCCATCTCATTCATTGAGGAGTAATTACTTGTTTATTACTTTCTATTAATTCAAGAACATTTTGTCTATAATATTAAACAATGACTTTTAAGCCATGTTCCTGGCCCGGGGCACTATTGTCTATTTGTCAAGGGTTTTATTTATGTTCATTTTATCATATGATCATTCAATAAAAATCATTGGACTTTTGCATTTAAATCTGTGTTCATTGTCTTTCTTTTTCTTCAAATACATTTTTCAAAATAGCCATGTATCTTACATGCACACACACACACACACACTCTTGCAGGTCCTCATCCACTCTAGATCTCATTGCCAACGACTCTACTATTGCCAACTATGACTTCGAACATCCAATTAACCAAGCCGAAGACGAAGACGAGGAAGATTATGAAATACCGAGAGAACTAGCCAGACTTCTATTACAAGAGGAAAAAGCTATTCAGCCGCATGAAGAGTCAGTTGAAGTCATGAATCTAGGTACCGAGACAGACAAGAAAGAGGTCAAGATCGGCGCTAACTTGGAAAGCAGTGCCAAAAGAAGATTGGTTCAGATGTTTCATGACTACGTGGAAGTGTTTTCTTGTTCGTATGAAGATATGCCAGGGTTGGATACCGATATTGTAGTTCATCATCTGCCGGCAAAGGAAGATTGTCCTCTTGTCAAACAAAAAGTTTGTCGCATGAGGCCTGACATGTTTGAAAAGATAAAAGCTGAAGTGATGAAACAATTTGATGTAGGATTCCTAGTTGTGACATCTTATCCCCAATGGGTTGCAAATGCGGTGCCAGTGCCGAAGAAAGACGAAAAAGTTCATATGTGCATAGATTAGAGGGATCTGAATAGGGCAAGCCCCAAAGATGACTTCCCTCTACCACATATTGACGTCTTGGTCGATAACATATCTCAGCATAAAGTATTCTCTTTCATGGATGGTTTCTCCGGCTATAATCAAATTAAGATGGCTCCTGAAGACATGGAGAAGACCACTTTCGTTACGCAATGGGGCATCTTTTGCTACAAAGTCATGTTGTTCGGATTAAAGAATGCAGGGGCAACATATCAAAGGGCTATGGTAGCTTTGTTTCATGATATGATCCATCATGAAATATAGGTATATGTGGATGATATTATTTCAAGATCACAAACTGAAGAGGAGCATCTCAATCACCTATACAAGCTATTCGAGAGGCTGAAAAAGTACAAGTTGAGGTTGAACCCTAATAAGTGCATATTTAGAGTACGATCTAGAAAGCTTCTAGGTTTTGTTGTCATTTGTCAAGGCATCGAAGTCGATCCTGCCAAGGTAAAGGCCATCCAAGAAATGCCAGTCCCCCACTCAGAAAAGGTGGTTAGAGGACTCTTGGGATGTCTTAACTATATCGCCTGCTTCATATCTCATTTAACTGCTACTTGTGAGCCAATCTTTAAACTGTTGAAGAAAGATCAAGTAGTAAGATGGAATGATGAATGCCAAGCTTCCTTTGACAAAATCAAAGAATATCTTCAAGAACCTCCTACTCTCATGCCTCCAATTGAAGGAAAACCCTTGATCAAGTATTTGACGGTACTAGAGAATTCTATGGGGTGTGTTTTGGGCCAACATGACGAGTCTGGCCGAAAAGAGCATGCTATTTACTACCTGAGCAAAACGTTTACCGAGTGTGAAACCAGATATTCACTACTCAAGAAAACTTGTTGCGCTCTGGCATGGGCTGCTTGCCGGATAAGACAGTATATGTTGACTCATACCACTCTACTAATTTCTAAGATGGACCTTATCATGTACATCTTCGAGAAACCTGCTCTTTCCAGACGGATAGCTAGATGGAAAATGATCTTGACTGAATACGATATTCAATACACAATGCAAAAGTCCAACAAAGGAAGTGTATTAGCAAATCATTTGGCCCATCAAGATGTTGATGATTATCAGTCTATGAACTTTGACTTCTCGGATGATAATATCATGCTAGTGACCGACTGCGCGAAACCTGGACCATATGACGGACCTGAACAAGGATCCCGATGGACTATGGTCTTCGATGGGGCTTCCAATGCTTTGGGTAACATAATTGGTGTTGTGATAATATCCCCTGAAGGTTTCCACACTCCTTTCACTGCCATACTATGCTTTGATTGTACGAACAACATGGATGAGTACGAATCATGCATTTTGGGTCTGAAGGCTACCATTGATTTGAGGATCAAGAATTTGAATGTGTTCGGGGATTCCGCTCTAGTGATTATCCAAGTAAAAGGAGATTGGGACACTAAGCACCCTAATCTCAATCCTTATAAGGAGATTGTGATATCTCTAATTCCTTACTTCAAAGAGATCACCTTAGAACACTTCCCTAGGGAAGAAAATTAGTTAGCCGATGCTTTGGCCATGATGTCTTCTATGTTCAAGGTCAAATGGGACAACGAAGCTCCTATGATTACAATTGAGAGATTTGACGAACCTAAAAACTGTTATGAGCTTGAAACTGACACAGAAAAGCCATGGTACCATGAGGTGAAGAGATACCTTGAAGCGCAAGAGTATCCCAAAGGAGTTTCCATCAATGACATAAAGTTCTTAGGAAGATTCTCATCCAAATTCTTCCTAAGTAATTGAAATCTTGTACAAACGCAACCATGATTCCACTCTACTCCGATGTATGAACAAGAAAGAGGCAGAGGAAATTATGGAAGACATGCACGATAGTCTCTTTGGGACTCAATCTAGCGGATATACTATGGGCAAGAAAATCCTGAGAGCTGGTTACTTTTGGTTAACGATGGAGGATGATTTCCATCACCACTTAAGGACTTGCCACAAATTCCAAGTATATGCTGACAAGGTCCATGTGTCTCCTATTCCTCTGAACATCATGACTACTCAGTGGCCATTTGCAATGTGGGGCATTGACATGATTGGAGAGATCAAACCCACTACATCCAATGGACATTGCTTCATTCTTGTCGCTATCGATTATTTCACCAGATGGGTCGAAGCCGCCTCATTTTCCTCAGTCACAAAGAACATGGTATCCAGATTCATCAAACATAACCTCATCTACCGCTATGGTATCCCCAAAAGGATCATCACCGAAAATGGGACTAACCTCAACAATGCTATGATTACAGAACTTTGCACTCTGTTCAAAATCAAGCATCACAAGTCTTCTCCTTATAGACCTAAAATGAATGACGCAGTGGGAGCGGGCAACAAAAACATTAAGAAGATTATGCAGAAGATGGTAGTAACCTACAAAGACTGGCATGAGATGTTACAGTTTGCTCCTCATGGCTACCGTGCTTCAGCTCGAACATCAACTGGGGAAACTCCCTTTTCTTTGGTCTATGGCATGGAAGTTGTTCTTCCAGTGGAAGTTAAGATTACCTCATTAAGGATTATGAATGAGGTAGGCCTAGGCGAAGACGAGTGGATTCAGACAAGAGTGGATCAATTGAACTTTATCGATGAAAAACGACTGGCTGCTGTTTGTGATGGTCAGATGTACCAAAAACGTATGATCAAGGATTTCAACAAAAAGATCAAGCCTCGAGTATATCAAGCTAGTGAATTGGTAATAAAGAGCATCATTCTTCCACAAGGCGACCCCAAGGGCAAATGGACTCCCACCTACAAAGGGCCATTTGTTGTCAAGAGAGTTTTCTCTGGTGTTGCCATGATGCTAACTACCATGGACGGTGAAGACTTCTCACATCCTATGAACGTGAACATAGTTAAACAATACTATGCATAAGAGACCCGCTTGGTTGACACACCTAGACAAAATAAGGGCATCCCGGCAAACCAAAAGGTTTGGGCCAAAATTTGGGATATATATAAAAAATTGTACACCCGGCAAGTTGAAAACCCAAAAGGGCGACTTGGGAAAAAATGGGTATCTTGGTGGGCTGAAAACCCGAAAGGGCGGTTCAAGAAAAAGTTAAGGATTGGAAGTGTATGACTATGTCCCGTGGAATCACCATAGTCGACTTTATTAACAAGGTCCGACTTTAAACGGTCCAAGATCAATCCAATCAACTTCTATCAACGGCAAGGGGCATTCGAAGACATTGGGACAATAGTAGAGTTGGAACGCAATGAGATCACTTCCACATGGCTATTATCTTTGTTTTCAATTTTGTTTTCCTTTCGACGATTTCCTCTTACTAGGATCTCTGTCTCTTTGTACAAAAACGCCTATTCATGGGCAAAATATCAATATAAATATACTTTAAAATGCAAACTTTCTGTTTTTTGCTTTCAATGCAAATATGTCCAATGACTAAAATTGAACGAACATATACATGTGAACATAATTAAAACTATTTGGCACATGTGTCCTGCTAAGTAGCAGCAAGCATCTCTTTAATGTATATGAGATATTCCCACAGATTTATTTGATTAGCAATATCCCCACAAGGACGGCTACAATAAACCTTTCCCCCAATAGAGTTACCCACAAAGTCTCTTTGCATAGATTAATCTCCAGCCAAAGTCTCAATCTCTTGACAACTCTCTCCCTAACTAATTTGGTCCTAAAAGAAGAAGCCTTGTGGATCTCTTACTAAAAAGAACTCACCTCGTCAGTAGTTCGTCAAGTATTCCTCAACAGGGTTTATTTTCTTCAACATGGTTTATTTCCTCAGCAAGGTTTATTTCCCCATCTAAATTTGTCTTCCCCGGCTGAGTCTATCTTCTCCAGCTTGAGTTTTCCTCTCAAACTATTACAAATAAGAGGGCCACAACCCCTAATCCCCAGTGAAGTCGCCAACAAAGTCATTGCTATCTCCAAAAGTTGTTGTGAAGCCTAGACTCCGACCAGAGAACAGTTTTAACTTCAGTAAGTTGTTGTGAAGCCTGGATCCAACTAGATAACAATCAACTTCATTCATTGCAAATACTATGAAGCCTGGACCCGACCAGATAATAGTGTAATTTTCAGTTACTATGAAGCTTGGCCCCGACCAGATAATAGTACAACTTTCAGTCACTATGAAGCTTGGACCCGACCATATAATAGTCTAACTTTTCAGATACTATGAAGCCTGGACCCGACCAGATAATAGTACAACTTTCAGTCAATATGAAGCCTCGAACCGACCACATAATAGTGTAACTTTTCAAATACTATGAAGCCTGGACCCGACCAGATAATAGCATAATTTTCAGTTATAATGAAGCCTGAACCCGACCAGATAATAGTTAACTTCTCAAAACACTATGAAGCCTGGACCCGACTAGATAATAGTTTAACTCTTCGAGATATTGAAGAACATGAACTCAACCAGACAAGGGTTTTACTTATTTTCCCCAATAGAGTTTGCCTATACCCCAGCAAGTTACTGTGAAGCCTGGACCTAACCAGATATCAGTTCGACTTCATCATTTAAGCAAGTTACTGTGAAGCCTGGACCCGACCAGATATCAGTTCAACTTTATCTCTTCAAACAAGTTACTGTGAAGCCTGGACCCGACCAGATATCAGTTCAACTTTATCTCTCCCAGCAAATTACTATGAAGCCTGGATCCGACCAGATATCAGTTAAACTTCATCTTTCCATGTAAGTTATTGTGAATCCTAGATACAACCAGATAGAAATTAACTTCATTTCATCAAAAATTCATTGTGAAGCATGGAATCTGACCAGATAACAACTAGTGTTTCAAGCAAGTTACGGTGAAGCCTGGACCCGACAAGATATCAGTTCAACTTCATCTTTTCAAGTAAGTTATTGTGAAGCTTGGATCTTACCAAATAGAAATTAACTTCATCTACCTCAAACATCTGCGAAGCCTGGAATCTGACCAGATAACAGTTTAACGTCAATAAGTTATCGTGAAGCCTGGATCCAACCAGATAACAGTTAATTTATTCTTCCCTAGTAAGTTACTGTGAAGCATGGAACTCGACCAGATAGCAGTTGACTTCCTCATCCTCTGCAAGTTGGTGTGAAGCCTAGACCCGACCAAATAACAGCTAACATTCAAGAGATAATCCCCGGGGGGAGCATTCTTTTAACAGATCTGAAGATATGTATATTCTTCATCCCCAACAACAATCCGAGATTCAACTTCCCAGAACTCCTCAGCAGTAGTCAGGGATTTATTTTCCCATACAAATATGAAACCCATATTCATACATCATAACACGTGCATACGAAACGCATTTAGCACAATCTCATTCATCTTGAGAACACCATGCATACATCTGCATTTAACTAACCCTTTTTTCCACAGGTAAAACATCAAGTTTTAGTATAAATCAACCAAAGTTTTGTGTTGATACCTCTTCTAGTATTTACCATCATTCCTCCAAATGGCATCTATAAGCCCATTCCCAATACATCTTTGAGTGCAAATTTCTGGGCACTTTAGTGTTCAATCATCTTTCACCTTCAAGTCACGAATGGCGGATTCGCCAATCTAACTCTTCAGGTTTAAGAAGATTGAACAGGGGTAGCTGTTGTACCCCAAAATTTCCCCTCTCATTTCTCAATAAATCTCTCATAATATCTCCATTGATTCAAAAATACACAAGGTTTGATCAACTCCAAACACCTCCTCAACACTAACAACTCAAAAACTAGGTTTTGAGTTTTCACAAAGACAATTGGACTTTTAAGGCCTCAAATGACTCTCATGGATCATTAGGAACCCTCAAGATTGCTCGTTTCAAGTCTTAGATCACATTTTTTATCAATGAGTTTATCAGTTGACCTAAAATCAACTATATTGGATAAAAAGTCAATTGTGGTCAATTTATAGTCAAACTTCATAATTGTTTATCCATGTCAACATTATGAACTCATATATGTCAATTGATCAAGTTTGGATCACAATTCCTCAAGAAATTTGATCAGAACACCAAAAGGGCAAAATGGTCAAAATTAGGGTTTTGATTGAGAAGGCTCGGTTCTTGACTTTTGACTAAGAAAATGACTTATTGGTTTAAGACATGATCTCAAGGATTCAAATTCACCATATTGACCTAATTTCATAGTTCAAATCACCTCTCAAGATCATTAGATTGACATATAAATTTCAAACAATTGATGAAAAGTCAACTGTACTCTGAAAAGTCAAACTTAGACTTTTTGATTAAAATCAAGTTTCAAAAATCATATTTCATCAAGACATGTCAAAATATGAAGTTTGTTCATCAAGAAATTGAAAAGTCAAAATTCATTTTTGAAAAGTCAAAATTTCCAAGACTTAGAAATTTTTCTAAGTGTTGGAAACTTAACATTTTTCATAACTTTGTGCCAAATTTCCACCATGATGCAAGATGATTCAAGGGAAACTTCCAACATGAAAGTTGTAGATCTCAATGAGATCTAAAACATTATAGGACAGAACTTTTTGCCCTAGTTAGTCAGGATTTTGACCTAACTTCATGGAAACGTTTCACCTAGTTCCAAATTGAATCTTCAAAAATGTCCAACATGAAGGTTGTAGGGTATGTTACAAGCTTTCCAAAATGTCTAAGAACTCAATGAGATCATACTTGAGCTAAGAGAATCGAAGGCAAGAAGTTAGGGTTTCAAACTTGTTTTTCAAGTCATTTTCATGATGAACATTTGATCTAATCCATAGACATGCTGCATAATCCTCACTTTTCAGGCCTCAAACTTGTTTTTCACTCCATAATTAATGGTTTACACAACTGATTATGCCCTTATCCAAGTGTTTCAAGCTTTGTCCAAACCAATTTTCCATTTTGGGGAGAAAGTATCATATCCATTCTTGTAAAGCAAGCTTTATGCAAAGCCAACTTGCATTGAGCCTTGCGATTTTCTTTCAGCACACAAAACCCCTAAACCAAAATCAAGCATGTTTAAAGTTCTAACCACTCTATACAACCCTGTACCATGTCTTAGAACAATATGTTTCAACAATGCTTAAAAAACAAGTAAAGTTGCCATAACTTGAGAATTCAAATTCTGAGTTGATTGTAACACTTGAAACCTCTTGCCTATAAATATATACACTATTTGCAAGCTAGGACACGAAGACACAAGCCCTAAAACACCCCCAAAGTCAAAACGTCATAACAAACCTCCATTATTGCATATTTTGGCCAGAAATCCCAAAATCAAAATCCACTCGTACGTTTCTTTTCCTTTTGGTTCCTAAATCTTCTAAACATCATACATAAACAACCCTAACACCTGCTATCCAACTGTAACTCCATCTTCACCAACCTTCATTTTCAAAAACAGGGCATTGCCTCTTGACTTCTCCAGACCATTCAAACCATCCTCAGTACAAACTAATCATTGCATTAGCTTCCTGGGAACTTGAGGAAGCTAACCTGATCATCACCATCACTTGAAACAAGCTCAAACTCATTTCACGATTTCCAGTTTTTGAGGTATTTTTCTGAACTTTCATCTCTTCATTTAGGCATTGTTAGGCGTGCATTTTCAAAGATAAAATATATATATTAGTGCCCTGAAACTGCCCATGTCCATAGTTTTCATTTATATTAATTGAGGAGGGAGAATTTTGAAGTTGAAGTTTCTGAAAATATTAGGTTAGATTTGGTACCAACATAAATTCATGCTCATGTTTGAGAATTAGTTTAAGTTATTTACATATTTAGAATCGTGGTGAAATTTCTAACAAGTTTGATGTTTGAAGTTTTGAAAATGATTGAGAAATGGCTGAGTTACAAATTTCAAATATTTGCTCTGTAGACTGGCGCGAGGAAGAAGATGAAGTTCAAGCCTAGAACTTGTTTTGTAATAAAATTTTGTACGGTTTTGTTTAATTTAACGGATGTACAGCCACCCCAGTGGTAAGGCAGCACACGTTTATTGCAGAGGGTGTGGGTTCAAGCCTAAGCGCTGTCACTTTTCATTTTTCCAACATTTTCTTATTTTTTGAAACAACCAGAACGCCTTGGGCTTAGTACACCGGGCCTTTGTAGTTTAATTCTCCTAACCCATATTTTACCCTAAAATTATCCCTCTCACTTATCAAGAATTTGCTCAAAAGATCTCCTTGGGCTCAAGACTGCACTAGGGTTGATCAGCTCAAGACACCTCATTAAGCACTGATGACCAAAATTAGGGTTTGAGGTTGCACAAGGATATTTGAACTTTCAATGCTTCATATGACTTTTATGGATCATTATGGACCTTAAAGATCACTCATGACAAGTTTCAAGCTTTGGATCACACTTTTGCTCAGTCAATTGAGTAGTTGACCTAAAAATCAATTGTATTGGGGAAAAAGTCAAATATGGCCAATTTACAGTCAAACTTCATATTTTTTTATCCACATCAACATTTTAAACTCATATGTATCATTTGATCATGTTTGGACCATAATTCCTCAAGAAATTTAATCAAATATTCAAAAGGCAAAATGGCCAAAATTAGGGTTTTGACTGGGAAAGGGCAATTTCTGATTTTTGACCTAGAAAATGATCAATTGGTTTAAGGCATGATCTCAAGAATCCAATTGCATCATTTTGACATAATTACATGGATCAAACATGTCTCAAGTCCAATAGATTGATAGATGAATTTTTCAGTCAATTGTATACTGAAAAGTCAAACTTTGACTTTTTGGTCAAAATCAAATGCCAAAGATCACAATTCATCAAAGCATGTAAAAATATGAAACTTATTCATCAATGAAATTTTTCTAAGTGTTGGAAATTTCTTATTTTTTCACAACTTTGAGCAAAATTTTCACCATGATGCAAGATAAATCAAGAGAAACTTCCAACATGAAAGTTGTATATCTCCATGAAATCTACAACTTTGCTTTACAAAACTCCTTCCAAAAGTTCTTGGATCTCAAGTTATAATTTTAAGAATACATGGTCATGAAACAAAACACTTAGTGAAATTTTGCCCTAATTTGGTCAGGATTTTGACCCAACTTCGTGGCACTTTTTCATATAGTTACAAGGGGAATATTCAAAAGAAATACAAATATGGGTTGTAGAGCACATTTCAAGCTTTCAAAAATCTCCAAGAACTCCTTGAGATCATTTTTGAGTAGGGAGAATCGAAAAGATGAAGTTGGGGTTTTATCACTTGAATTACAAGGCATTTTGTGATGAACAAAATTCAAATTCAAAGTTATGATGCATAAACTCTACTTTTCAGGCCTCAAAATTGTTAGGCAATCCATAATTAATTATTTGCCCAGCTGTTAGAGGTCTCATTTCAAGCATTCAATGCAAGGCCATGCTTTATATCCATTTTGGGAAGAAAGTGTACATTGCCATTTTGATAAAGTGACTTTTTGTACAAAACTTGTTCTTGAGCCTTGTACTTGTTCTCTTCTGATCATACAAGTCCGATAACCCATAAGAAACTTGTTAGACACATACAATCACTCAGTCCATGCTTGTACTACACATTGAAACTTGTTTTCCCACTTTTCTTCAAAATCAAGTAACTTAGCAATTAGCTTGAGACTTGTACTTCTGATTGTCAAAAGCTCTCAAACTATTTTGTTTATACATACACAAACCGTTATACACAAATAGACGAATGCTTAAGCCCTTAAACACTTTGAAATCAGAAATTGCACCAAAAACCTCCATTACTTGTCATTTCTGACCTTGAACTTCAAATACACAATCCACTCGTGCATTTTCACTTTTAATTAATTACAAAGCTTTTATAACTCATATAGAGGCTATCCAAACCCTTACTACACAACTATAACACCATTTGCACCATCCTCCATTTTCAAAAACAGAGGTCTGCAAGTGGACTTCTCCAGAATACTCAGCCACTTCCAAATCAAGCTAAGCATCCCTTTAGCTTATTGGGAACTTGAGGAAGCTAACCCAATAGTTGGAACTCACTGAAAGCTGCTCAAACTTCAAACCCGATACCCTCTTGCAAGGTAAGTTTTCTAACTTTGGAACTTTTCATACAGACATCATCAATGATTTATTTGTGAATGAAACATGTAGATATCATTGCCCTAAAGCTAACCATGTTCATAGTTTTCATTAATTTTGTTTAAGCTTAGAGAATTTTAAGATTGAAATTTCTGAGATTTTTAGGGTTCAGATTAGGGCCAATGAAATTCATGTTTGTCTTTAATCTATAGTTTTAATGCTTTACATTTCTGAAATCGTGAGGAAATTTGCTACAAGTTTTATGTTTAAAATTTTCATTTTTGTTGAGAAATGAACAAGTTACAGTTGGTCTGGCTGGAGGTTGAAGATGAAATGTAAATCAGGGCGCGTTTTGTATCATATATTTATTGTTTTGCTTATGTTAACGGATGAATAGCCACCCCAGTGGTAGAAGCGTGGGCCTGTAACCTTTGGAACCTGGGTTCGAGCCCCAGTGGTACCCTTTTGATTTTTTTTACAATGTTTTGCTTTCTGACTTCTTTTTTTGGCAGGCGCTGGGCCTCCTTGGGCCTTATTGTTTTTATTTTTGCTTGCTAACCCCCCTGTTTCATTTACAAACCCCCGACCCAGTTTTATTTTCTTTTTCTTTTTCTTATTTATTTATTTATTTGTTTTCTTAAATATTTTTCTAATATTAAAAAATCATGAAAAATATAAAAATAGTAGATTTGTAATTTGACATAGTTTATTTATTTTTTCTCACAAAAATTATTTCATTTAATCAATACTTTATTTATTTTACTAATTATTTTGGTAAATTTAATTAAAAATAAGTTTTAGTTATTTTCTTTTACACCAATTAAAATATATTATTTTAATATAAAAAAGGCAAAAAAAATATTTTATAATACTATAATTACATTCAAGACAAAAATACCAAAAATACTTTTCTTAAACTTAATTTCTTTTGAATCAATTAATAGATTTAGGGTTTTATTTAAAATCTTTTCTTAGTAAATTTAGGTTTAATTAATTATTTTCTTTTAATTATTTAGGTTAAATCAAAACCCCTTTTCTCATAAAAATCCAAACAAATATCCATTTACTTTACATTTCACATTTTTGTACATTTATTCATCTTGTACATTATTTATTTCAATTCTTGTACAAATTCAATATGGTTGTAATAGATTAATTAGGTTTATTTTCTTTCAATCCCCATTTATAATTTGTACACCCCCTCCCACAAGTATTGTAATAGCGTAGTAACTTTAAATTCCTCAATTTATCGCTTTATATAACATGCTAGTAATTAGAGTTTTTATGGAAAGACTAAAACCAATCAAATAGAAAACCCTAATCAAAGACAAAATCAAGCATGAAAAACAATACACTTGCACACAAGCACCCCCTAGGGTAAATCCGCTTGGTTGCCTTTACAAAATAGTCATATTACGCATGTGAGGTATCTTAGCAAAAGCAAACAAAATATAAGATCATAGTCCCTCGATGACGCTATCTATGTTGCCTTTCAAATGATCTTAGTCCCTAAAAGATAATGCTAAGATACCTTGCAACATTTCTAATCATGGTTATACGATGACCAACGCCCGTCCTGTTTACATCCAAAGATAGGGTTACTTACCAAATCAATGGTAAGATAACAATGTCAAAGGAATAGAAAATGAACAAGAAAGACTTTTGAGTAGTTAGAATGCTCATAATTACTTGCCCAATTTCAAAACAAAACATCCTTGCTATTTTCAAAACAAACACGTACACTTTCAAACATCTTACAAAACTTTAAAACATTTTCAAAAGATCAACATCTTTGTATACATTCTTACGAACGAGAATCATTACAAAGTTTGCCTAAACAATGACCTCTTTACAAAATACATTAAAAAACCACACAAAGCATAATTTCAAACAAAAAGCAAGTGATCTAGCAAGTAACTAAGAGCCAATGGAAAACCATGGCTGAAAAGGGTACTATTACCTTCCCTTTTCATAATCTACCCCCCGAACTCAAGAAATAATCTCAAAGGTCTTTCCTGTGCTTTTTCACCTTTCCTTTTGGATAAAAGAAAAGTCGGTGGCGACTCTTGCTAACTGCAACATTTTCGATCAAACGTAAAACCTTCAAGTCAGTTCTCTCATCGCATCACACCTAAATATAATTTTTATCCCCCCCGGGTTTTATTTCTTTATTTTATTTTATTTTCTTATTTTCTTTTCTTTAATTATTATTATTATTATTATAAATATTATTTTTATTAATAAAAACACAAAAATATTTTCTTATTGCAAATTTAATGTCTTTTCCTAAACAAATTAATATTAGACTTAGGTTTTAATTTCCTTTAATTAATTAACTTAGAATCTAGTTTTTTCTTTGAATTAATTTTTATTTTAGTTTAATTAAATAAAAACCTTTTTCATAAAAAACTTTAAAAATATTTTCTTGATTAAACTTAATTTCTTTTCTTAATTAGTTTAGGTTTAATTTTACTTATTTTAACTATTTATTTTCTTTTAGATAATTAGGTTAAAACCAAACCCTTTCCTCAAAAATCAAACAAAAAATCCATTTGTTTTCCTTTTATATCCTTGTAAATTATACCCCTATTCTTGTACATTATTCAAATTTCAATATGGTTGTAATAGATAATTAGGTTTAATTTCTCACAATCCTCATTTGTAAATTTGTATACCCTATCCCCTATTGATTGTAATAGCGTAGAATATTCACTTTTCGTAATTTATCGCTTTCATATAAATGCTAGTAAATTAGGATTTATATGGAAAGATAAAATCAACAAGTAATTAACCCTAATCAAAGATTAAATGCATGCAAATCAAACACACTATTCACATATGCACCCCTAAGTTTCACTCCACTTGTAGCCTAAAAAATGGCCATGTTATGCACATGAAATGTCTTAGCAAAAAATAATCGAAATACAAGATCATAGTCCCTTGATGACGCTACAAATGTTTCCTTACAAATGATCTTAGTCTATACAAGAGAAATTCTAAGATATCTCACAACATTGCTATCATGATTATACGATGACCCATGCTCGTCCCTTTATATCCAAAGATAAGGCTTATTACTAATCAATGGTAAGATAGCAATATCAAAGGAAAGGAGAAATGAACAAAATACTTTTGAGTAGGTAGAAACGTTCTTAGTTTCTTGCTCACTCTCAAAACTAACATCCTTGCTCACTTTCAAAACAAACACTTTCAAAAAAAACAAATACCCAACACTTTCTATGAAATATTTTCAAAAGTCCAACATTTTGTATACATTCTCGCCAAAACGAGAATCATTACAAAGTTCGCCTAAATGAAGGCTCCTTTTCAAAAATACTTTCAAACACCACCACAAAGCACACTTTCAAACAAAAATCAAGTGATCTAGCAAGCAACTAAGAGCCCAAATATAACTATGGATGAAAAGGTTGATAACACCTTCCCTTTTCTGTTCTTTGACCAACTTGGTCTTTAGGACGTAGTGAGATGACCGACTTTGGTGCAGTACGAAGTTGGTAGATACTCGATACTACACTCATTGAGGTTTGGTTTTTTGAGATATTTCAGTCGCCATTAAAGAGGCTTGTGCTGAGAAAATGCTCAAGGAAACAAACCAGTGATATTGAGCTCCTTAAAACCCAGTTACTATTGCTAGGACAGGTTTAAGCCAACTAAACATCAAGAGGGTACTTACCTATAAGACTCCATGAAAGCCTAAACCTAAGGACTTGTTTGCTTTGTTTGTGTATATTTACTTGTACATAACATCATGAACATCATAACATCATATTCATTCACTTACCATTTCAAAGATTTTGGGATTTATCTTTGTTCTGTTTTGTAGGACATGGATTTTATTCGCAAGAAAACCATTCAAGTCAATCTTGTAAGGATTCCTCCTCAACTCAAAGAGATTGCTTCAAGGATTCCTGAAAATTCTCCATTCACCGGGAGACATGGTCGCCTACTCAACTTGGTCACTTCCAACACTGATGAAGACATGATGAAGGTGCTCTTTCAGTTCTTTAATCCTTTACACCATTACTTCACATTTCCCGATTATCAACTTGTGCCAACTTTGGAAAAATTCTTCTAACTCTTGAGGATTCCCATTCTCAATAAACTACCTTTCAACGGTGCAGGAAGAGATCCAAAGCCAGAAGAAATTGCTCATGCTCTACACTTGCAACCTTCTGATATCACAACTAATTGGGCAACAAGGAGTGGTGTCAAAGGTTTCCTAGAAAAGTTCTTGTTTGAGAAAGCCCAAAACTGTTGGAACTTTTTGGATTTGCAAGCTTTTGAGGAAATTGTGGCTCTCCTCATCTATGGGATGGTTTTCTTCCCAAATCCATACCAACTCATAGATGTGAACGCCATCAAAATCTTCATATCTCGTAACCTGATACCTACTTTGCTAGGGGACATCTTACATTCTTTTCACACTCGCACTATGAGGAAAAGAGGTATCCTTCTGTGTTGCACTCCTCTATTGGAAAGATGGTTTATTTTGCATCTTCCCCTATCTGTATTAAAGAACTAGCAAGGTTCAAGATGGTCACAAAGGTTGATGACGCTCAAACATTCAGACATCTATTGGTGTTCCCGATCTATAGAGAATGTTATCATCGTCGACCGTTGTGGAGAGTTCCCTAATGTCCCCTTACTTGGCATTAGAGGAGGTATCACCTAAAACCCCTTCTTAGCCTTAAGACAGTTTGGTTACGCCCGAAGGGATGGTCCACATGAGATGTTGATTTAAGGTTTGGTATTTGACTATGAAAACGACGATCAAGGTCTTCGTCAGAGATTTATCCGAGCTTGGAGGATGTTGAACAAGGTAGATAGAAAGACATTGGGGCATAAGAATTCCATCCTTCTTGAGCCTTACCTCAAATGGGTATGAACTCGTGCTCAGAGTCTTATAATGCCTTATCCCTCCTTTCTCCCGGTGATCATGGAGCCTGTTATGTAAGGATATGTTCCATACATTATCCTACATCCTGACATGCCCACCTCTCTTAAGGACTTACAAAGAGATTGGATACAACTCAAGGGGGAGCGAGATACTTTCGAAGCCCAATTCTACGCTAGCGAGAAGAAGGTTTTGGAACTCACTAAGCAACTTCATGAGGAGAGGAACTTGAATGCCTACATCGCACCAAAGAGGATGCGTACTACCTTTTTATCTTAGAGTTTTTGTATTGTTCTGCCCAAAGAGGCATTGATGTACTCAGGCTTTAATTTATTAATATTACGTGTGTTTCCTTTTTGTCTAAAGCAAATTTAAATCTTTAAAATCCTTGAAATCATTGCATATGCATTTACCATTCATCATAACATAAGCAGGTTTCTTGCAATAAGTCTCCTCATATTTATATTGTTTATTTCAGTAAGATGGATCTCGAGCAAACGGTGAAGGACCTCCAAGCTCAAAATGCCTAGTTTCAACAGATGTTCTTAACTCTAGCCAAAGGACAAGAAGAGTTGAAGACCTTGTTGGTTGAAGAGAAAAAGAAGAAAAAGAAAATAACCGGAGTTCTGAACATGGGAAGAAGATTCCAAGGGCAAGCAAGAAGGACTTTAGACTTTGCTACGTCATCTGGTGAGAAAGACAATCAAGATGGGAAAGGCAAGGAAGCAGTTGTCCAGCCAGATTCAGAAGAGGAAGAAGAAGAAGATGACTATTCTGAAGAACAATATCCTCCATCCAATGACAAGTATAAGCATCTAGAAGAACAGTTAAGTGCAATGGAAATCCAAAAATTTCCTGGATTGGACTTTGAGGAGTTGGGGTTAGTATCTGGCGTAGTCATTCCTCCAAAATTCAAAGCACCGGTGTTCGCCAAATATGATGGGGTTTCATGTCCCAAAATGCATCTCCGATCCTATGTGAGGAAAATCCAGGCTCATACCGCTGACAAGGATTTATGGGTACACTTCTTCCAAGACAGTTTGTCTGGAACTCAACTTGATTGGTTTTATCAGTTAGAAAGAGCCAATGTTCATAACTGGGAAGATCTGGCCGCTGCCTTTTACAAACAATACCAATACAACGCTGATGTTGCGTCCACCTGTACTCAACTCCAGAATATGGACATGGTTTCAAGTGAAGGCTTCAAAGACTACGTGCAAAAGTGGAGGGACTTAGCAGAAAGAGTCCAACCTCCCCTATCTGAAAGAGAGTTAGTTGATATGTTTTTGGGCACCTTGTCCGGACCTTTCTTCAATCACTTAATTGGGAGTTCATCAGCAGGATTTACTGAACTGATATTGATCAGAGAAAGAGTAGAGGCCAGGATAAATAACGGGAAGATTCAAAAAGATGCATCCTCTGTTGCTGTAAGGAAACCATTCATCGGAAAAAAGAAGTTATTACTATATATCCTCAGAGAAATCAAGATAGGGTTGAACACAATCCAATGGTAGGGGTTGTCATGATTCCTAAACCTGCACCTGCTCAGCAAAGAAACAACCAACCAAGAACGGAAAGACCTTCAAGACAGTTCACCCAAATTAATATGACATTATCTCAAGTATTGCCACATTTGTTAAGATCCAATCTAGTGACTTTGAAAGAAGCTCCAAAGAACCCTAACATAACCTCTCCTCACTATCATCATAATGCCCGTTGTGCATACCATTCTGAGAGTCCCGGCCATGACACTAATAACTGTTGGGATCTAAAGAACAAGGTACAAGACCTTCTTGAATCTAAAGAGATTGAATTCGATGCGCCAGAAATTCCAAATGTAATCAATGCCCATATGCCCAAGCACGACCGTAATGTCAACGCCATTGAGGAAGATATGTTTGTTACTTTGGTTGATGAGCTTGTGATCCCACTCCTAACTATCAAAAAGAACTAGTTAAATGTCGGTGTATTCCCAGGATGTGATGAAAGCTGTCATTTCTGTTCATCTTTACCAACCCGCTGTCCTTTGTTAAAAACAGGCGTTCAATGCTAATAGATAACAAGGAGATTTTGTTCGAGAAGACTTCAATTCCAACTGTTTCTTATAATGATGTTTCCATCGTGACCATTTCCGACAATTCTTCCAGGGTCTCCACCAAAAGACTCGTTATAATTACATCAGTTCCTAAAGTAGCTCCGTTGATAATTACAAAACCTGGACCAATCTCGTATCCGTCAGACAAAATCATCCCGTGAAATTATGGAGGTGATGTCTACTACCACGGTATCAAGCAAGATTGGCCAGCTGCTGAAGATTCAAGCTCTGAGAAAGTTGACTCTGATATCAATAATATCACAGGGACTAGTAAGATCACTCGAAGTGGAAGGGTTTTCTCTCCATAAATTTCTCCTCCAAAGAATATTTCTGGACCTGTAATCATTCCTGTTGTTGTTGCTCCTCCAAAGGGTATTCCCAGTCCTACAATCATCTCTGCTAATACTCCTGTTGACAAAACTGTTACAATCCCTGTTATCACCCCTACTGACATCCCTATTGCCGAGTCAACTGAGACTCGAGGTAAAGGTATTCTGGTTGAGCCTGTCTGGATGAAGCCCAATCAGTGGCTATCCCTGAGACCTCCCGCAAAGAGATGGAGGAAATTCTAAGTATCATAAAAAGAAGCGACTACAACATAGTCGAGCAACTGGGGAAAACTCCATCAAAAATTTCCATTCTGGCTTTATTGTTATGTTTTGAGGCTCATGAATAAGCCTTGGTAAAGTTCCTCAAAAATACCAATGTACCCCAAGAAACATCTGTCGATCAGTTCCAAGAATGCGTAGCCAGCTTGACCGCAGATAATGGTTTAGGTTTTTCGGATGCTAATTTAACGCCAAAGGGGAGGAAGCATATTGAAGAATTGCATGTCTCATTGGAATGCAGGGGCACGACCTTGGCTCATGACTTGGTGAACACTGCTTCGTCTCTGAATGTGTTGCCTAAAAAGGCTCTTAACAGGCTTGACTATGAAGGATTGACATTGAAATCGAGAAACATAGTAGTGAGAGCCTTTGACGGCTCAAAAAGGATGGTACAAGGGGAAGTGGACATCCCCATAAAAATTGGAACCCAAACATTTGATTCAACTTTTTATGTAATGGATATTCTCCCTTCATATTCCTGCTTATTAGGCCCACTGTGGATTCGCAATGTCAGTGCCATTACTTATACGTTGCATCAAATGCTGAAATATCCAATTCAAGGGAAAATCATCACCGTTCATGGAGAAGAAGAGTATATGGTCAGCCATCTAAATTCCTTCAGATATGTGGAACTAGATGGTGAATTCATTGAAACTCCATTCCTGCACTTTGAAGAAGTCCCACAGGCTGTGGCAGTAACCAAGGATGTATCTCGGGTCCCCAAGATTATAAGGCCTCCGCTCAAGATGTCGTCTTTAAAAGATGCCAAGGCAGTGATAGATGAAGGTGGGTGCACTATTTGGGGACAACTCCCAGATATCCCATACAAATATGACAAATTTGGTCTGGGTTTCACTTCAGGTGCCCAGAAATTTGTACGCTACGCTCGTGCCGGAGGACCACCCTTGAAGATTAGCAACTATGAAGTCAATGCAGTAGAGAATGATGAAGACAACTATGACCTGGAGGATTAGATTTTCACAAATGTCAGTGGAGAGCTCAGCAATTCAGAAGCTACAAATTTCGTCCCGATCACTTTTATCCCACAGTAATTTGACTTTACATTTTGTCGGGTCTGTAATATTAAAACAATTCAGACTCTTAAAACCTTGTGTCTTACCCGAGGCACAATGGTCCATTTGTAAGGGTTATTATCTCATTTCCATATGACATCAATGAATCATGGACGTTTTTTGCATACAAAGTTTGGGCTCATTGTATTTCTTTTTACATTTTTATTTCTTTCGAAGATAGTTATACTCTTACACACACTCACACTCACAATGTAGGTCTACATCCATTTGGGATCCCATGGGTAACGGTACTGCTATGGCCTTCTGTGATTCTGAAATCTAATCTACCAAGCCGAAGACGAAGGTGAGGAAGATTGCAAAGTACCAGGATAACTCGCCAGGTTACTAAAACAAGAAGAGAGGACCATTCAGCCCCACAAGGAACCAGTGGACACAATCAACCTAGGTACTGAAGAAGACAAAAGAGAGGTCAAGATGGGTGCCAATATGGATCCCAGTGTCAAAGAGCATCTGATTCAGTTGATGCACGAGTATGTTAAGGTTTTTGCCTGGTCGTATGAAGACATGTCAGGACTTGATGCAGATATCGTGGTACATCGTCTACCAACAAAAGAAGATTGTCCATCGGTAAAACAAATGGTCTATCGCATGCGACCAGACATGTCAGAGAAGATCAAAGTAGAAGTCATGAAACAATTCAACGCCAGATTATTGGCCGTCACCTCCTATCCGCAGTGGGTTTCCAATGTCGTTCCCGTGCCCAAAAAAGACGGCGAAGTACGAATGTGCATGGACTATAGAGATTTGAATAGGGCAAGCCCTAAGGATGATTTCCCACTTCCCCATATTGATGTTCTAGTTGACAATACGGCACAACATAAAGTGTTTTCCTTCATGGACAGTTTCTCAGGCTACAACCAAATTAAAATGGCGCCTGAGGACATGGAGAAAACAACCTTTGTCACACAGTAGGGCACATTCTGCTACAAGGTTATACCATTCGGACTGAAGAATGTTGGGGCAACCTATCAGCGTGCCATGGTAGCTCTATTTCACGACATGATACATCATGAAAAAGAGGTCTATGCGGACGACATGATAGCTAGATCTCAAACAGAGGAAGAGCATCTTGATCATTTACAGAAACTCTTTGAAAGACTAAAGAAGTACAAGCTGAGGTTGAACCCAAATAAATGCACGTTTAGGGTAAGGTCTGGTAAACTCCTATGCTTTGTCGTCAGCAATAAGGGTATTGAAGTAGATCCTGCCAAGGTGAAAGAGATACAAGATATGCCTGCTCCTTGTACCGAGAAGGAAGTCAGAGGATTTTTGGAACGCTTAAACTACATTGCCAGATTCGTTTGTCACCTGACAGCTACTTGTGAACCAATCTTCAAATTACTGAAGAAAGATCAAGTAATCAAATGGAATGATGAGTGCCAAAATGCTTTTGACAAGATCAAAGAGTACCTACAAGAGCCTCCTGTTTTGATGCCACCATTCGAGGGAATACCATTGATCATGTATCTAACTGTTTTGGAAAATTAAATGGGGTGTGTGCTGGGGAAGAATGACGAGTCTGGCCGAAAAGAGCATGCTATTTATTACCTGAGCAAAAATTTTACTGACTGTGAAATAAGCTATTCACTACTCGAGAAAACTTGCTGTGCTCTGGCATGGGATGCTCGCCGGCTAAGATAGTATATGCTAACCCATACTACCTTATTGATATCTAAAATGGATCCAACAAAATACATCTTCGAGAAACCTACCATCTCTGGGAGAATAGCAAGATGGCAGATGATCCTGACAGAATATGACATACAGTATACTACCCAGAAAGTAATAAAGGGAAGTGTACTAGCTAATCACCTTGCTCATCAAGCTGTGGATGACTACCAGTCCATGAAGTTCGAATTCCCAGATGAAGACATCATGATGGTAAACAACTGTGAAGAATTCCGACCATATGACGGACCTGAACAAGGATCCCGATGGAGCCTGGTTTTTGATGGGGAATCCAACGCACTCGGAAATGGTATTGGTGATGTACTCATATCTCCCGAAGGATGTCATACTCCCTTTACGGCAAGACTCTGCTTCAATTGTACAAATAACATGGCGGAATACGAAGCATTTAGTTTTGGTCTCAAAGCTGCCATAGACTTGGGGATTAAATCCTTAAATGTATTCAGAGATTCAGCTTTGGTCATCAGCCAGATCAAAGGAGAATGTGACACCAAACACCCTAACCTTATCCCCTACAAAGAACATGTGCTGACGTTGATCCCACACTTTGAGAAGATTACCTTCGAGTATTTCCCGCGAGAAGAAAATCATCTAGCGAATGCACTAGCAACAATGTCATCCATGTTTAAACTTAACAGGGATAACGAGGCTCCCCAGATCACCATTGAACTAATGGACGAACCAGCTCACTATCAGGAGATTAATACTGAAGAAGTAGTAGACCAGCCTTGGTTTCACAAAGTCAAGAGGTATCTTGAGGCTCAAGAATATCCAAAAGGAGCTTCAGTCAATGATAAGAAGTTCTTAAGGAGATTCTCTGCTAAATTCTTCCTTAGAAATGGCATTCTCTACAAACGAAACCATGACTCGGTGTTACTTCGGTGCGTAGATAAGGTTGAAGCGGAAAAGATCATGGTTGATCTACATGAGGACACTTTTGGCACGCATTCCAATGGGCATATGATGGAAAAGAAGATCCTACGGGCAGGCTATTACTGGTCTACCATGGAAGCAGATTGCTATCAACACTCTCGAACCTTCCATAAGTGTCAGATATATGCTGAAAAGGTGCACATACCTCCGGTTCCTCTAAATATCTTAACGGATCCTTGGCCTTTTGTTATGTGGGGCATCGATATGATTGTGGAAATCAAGCCAACAACCTCTAATGGACACCGCTTCATCTTAGTGGCCATTGACTATTTTACAAAGTGGGTTAAGGCAGCCTCTTTCACTTCCGTGACCAAGAATATTGTAGCCCGGTTCATTAAACAGAATCTCATCTGCCGGTATGGTATCCCGGAGAGGATCATCACGGACAATGGTACAAATCTAAACAACACTATGATCACCGCCCTGTGCGAACAATTCAAGATCCAGCATCACAATTCTCCCCCCTACTGGCCAAAGATGAATGGTGCTATCGAAGCTGCAAATAAGAACATCAAAAAGATCATACAGGAAATGACAATCACGTATAAAGACTGGCATGAGATGCTACCATTTGCTCTCCACGGGTATCGTACCATAGCTCGCACATCAACCGGGGCAACACCCTACTCTCTGGTATACAACATGGAGGCTGTCTTGCCTATTGAGTTCCAGATCCCCTCTCTAAGAATCATGAAGGATGCAGGGCTGAATGAAGAAGATTGGATCCAGACTCGACTTGATCAACTAAACTTGATTGATGAGAAAAGTCTTACTGCTGTCTGTCATGGTCAAATGTATCAAAAAAGGATGATCATGGCTTTCAACAAAAAGGTCAGACGCCAAGTGTATCAAGTCAGGGACTTGGTGATCAAATGTATCATACTGCCGCAAGGTGATCCAAAGGGAAAATGGACTCCTACATAAGAAGGACCATTTGTAATCAAAAGCATATTCTCTGGTGGAGCAATGATCTTGACCACCATGGATGGTGACGACCTGCCACACCCTGTGAACAAGGACATGGTCAAAAGATACTACGTATAAGAAACCCGCTAGGTTGACACACCTAGGAAAAACAAGGGCATCCCGACGAACCAAAGAGGTTCGGGCAAAAATTAGGTGTTGCACCCCAAAATTTGCCCTCCCATATTCTTCAAGAAATTGCCAAGCCAAGTCACAAAATTCCCCAAGGGTTGCACAGTCAAAGATCCCCTATACAGTCAAAACTAGGGTTTGGGTTCTGATCAAGAAAATGAAGTTTTCAAGGGTCCAATCAAGTCTCATATGCCTACAAAAATGGTCAAGCATCCTCATATCAAGTTTCAAGGCATTCAGCTCAAAATTGCACAGTCAAAACCCTAAATTGCACTACAGTCAACTGTAGGGGCAAAATGGTCATTTGACAGTCAAAAGTTCAAATTTTTGGTCAACATATCATTTTGAAGCCACAAACATCATTTGATCAATGCTTGATCATGATTCTCAAAATTTGGCTCAGAAATCATCAAAGATGCAAAAGTTTCCTTATTTGGACAGTTGAAAAAGTCAACTGAAATTGACCAGGGCATAACTTTCACATGGATTATCAGAAAAATTCCATCCAAAGCTCATTTTGAATAGAAAGACATTTCCTACAACTCATCTTCATACTTCAAGTCCAAGAAATGCTCTCACAAAAAGTTATCAATTTCAACATTATAGGTCATTTTCAAAAGTCAACAAAAAGGGACTTTAAGTCAAAGGCCATAACTTGCGATTGGTAAATCAAAATGACATGGGACCAAAGACATTGGTTAGAGGACTCAAAGACCTTTCCAAAATGTCCAAGAACATGAGAAAAGCTTTAAAATTGAGCAAGTTATGCCTTGTGGAAGTTGGGAAATTTTTGGATATTTTGAAAAGTCAACTTTGATCCAAATGACCTAAAATTGCAAATGGGCCCATTTTTCTTCCATGATTCATCATTCTAAGCATGTGCACGACCACTTGGCCCAAAGGGAAGTATTTTCTCATTTTTTATTTATTTATTTGGATTTTTATTTATATTAATTCAATTAAATCAATTAAATATATGAAAGATGTTTAAATTAACCAAACTAATCTTTTTATACATGTTTTAAGGTCAATATTTCGTGCACATGCTAATAAGGAAATAATTGGATTGATTGGCATAATTTTGACACAAAAATACATGTGAAAAAGATATGGAAAGATCTTATGAAATCAAATATGCAAAACCATTAATTCATTGGATTTTATTGAGTTTTGTTGACCTAATGCTCTCACTACAAAGCCAGGAACACAAACCTAATCGTGCTACACCCTAAGCTGCGCAGAAGAACAAGATACAAACTTGGAAATTTGGCTTAAGAACTCAAATCTGAAATCAACTTTAGGAGGCGATTCAAGGCACAACAACTATCCCAATAGCTTCCTCGAGCATCACTGGACATAACTGAATCATTCCCCAAGTCCCATACTCAAGGAAGCGCAAGGTTACCATTGAAATTGGTAAAGGAAATTCCAAAACTGTTATCCATTACCCATGCATCTTTAACCTATTTAGTTGTCATGTTTACGTTTATAATGAAATTTGCAAGCTATTCATATGATTTAATTGAAGTTTCACGCAGTCTATGCCGAAACACCATGTTCATGTTCTAGGGTTTGCAGGATTTTGAATTGGGGACTTCTTGGTACTGTAAAATTAGCCAATCATAATACCATGATCAAAACCAGATAGCTTGGACGAAGTGATTGCAATGGTCGCGCTTAATTTATATACACATGTGGCCTATTCGCTATTTTGTAAATAAGCCTGTTTTGGGGGGGTTCAAAACCCCCGTTAAATGATTCTTATTTTTCAGGAAGAATGAAGCCATGAAGAAGACGATGCCATGTCAAGCAGGGATTGGCTCATTCAAAGTTTCGCGCCAGAAATCCACTAATGCGTTGCTTTCTTTTTTAATATTTGTTTGTATACTAATATATCAAAAGGTTCAATGGCCCATGCAGCGCTTAATGTTTGGATATACTATGTGCCTCCTAATCAAGCATGACACGTCCCCCTGGAGATCAATCCAAAGGCATAGAATTGATGAGCACGTTACACCCCCAGTCAACGCCCTGCATATGATTCAAAAAAGTCCACAAGGCCATGCTATTGGGCCAGATTGCTAAGGCCAACACCTCACAATTGGGGGCCTGAAACCCCCCCTGGTTTGCAATTTCCTATTTTTTTTATATTTTATTTTTCAATTGTTTTCTTATTTTCTTTATTGTTTTAAGTTAAATAATTATTTTTACAATATATAAAAAATGCCTAAAAAATCAGGAAAAAGATAAAAACGTGATAAATAATTTTTATTTTAATAATTAGCATATAAATAAATTCAATTTAAATTAGGGTTTGCAATATCAATTCTTTTTTTCATAAAAAATCCAAAAATATAGAATTAGGTTTAATAACTTTTTATTCCTTTTTTAATTTTTCTTTTTTTTCATAATAATAATATTACTTATTTTATTTTCATAATTAAATTATACATAAATTAATTTAGGTTTAATTTAGGTTATATTTTAATATTTTCATAACAAACTTAAAAACCATTAGAATTAGGGTTAGTTAATTTCAATTAATTCTTTTTTCTTTTAAATCTTAAAAAAACATAAAAATACCAAAAAACAAAAACATTTAATTTTAATTTTAACTCCTCATTAACTTTAAATATTTTGCAAAAGGGTCCAACGCCCTCGTTTCGATTTAATTTCGCATATTTATTTTATGTCGTTTAAATAATTATGTATCTCTCCTAAAGCTCTGTAACGATTACATCTCGCACTTTTAATTCTTTTACTTTGCTTCTTTACTTTCCGTCAAATCGGGTCCGGTTTAATTTTGGCGATGTGGACCCGCGCCATTTGTAATAGCCTTAGATTTACTTTCCCGCAAATATTTTTAACTGTTAACAAAAAAGCATGAAAGAATGTATGACTAAAATAAAATCAAGCGTAGAACACTTTAACATGACAAGACAAATATCAATGAAAATGACACACAATTCGCACACACCACCCCTAGGGTACGCCTCACTGTTGCCTTGCCTCGAAAGGTGATCGTCGAGTAGAGGATGTCTTAGTAAGTCCTCATGATCCGGGAACCTGGCATGAGGGTAGCTTCTAAGGTGTCTTCCCATTGCTCTGGTGATCACCATGTCCCTACAAACTCGAATTGACCCGAACACCTCCAACGGTGGTGCTACCTACCTCTCAATGGTGGGATGGCACTACTTTAAAGGACATTTACACAGACGAATTCCTTAGGGTAGGTAGGTTATCGTAGATACTTGCTCTCTTCAAAAACAAAACAAATCAAAATCTTTTCACACCGACACCTTTTCAAAAAGCTTTCGAAAGCAATTTTTCAAACACTCTTGAGGACCGATACAAGAGTCGAACTGGAATTTTCAAAGAAACTTTTTAAAACCCACAATTGAAAAGCAAACAAACCATTTTTGAAAACACAAATGAGCAAGTATCTAAGAGCCCGTGGATAACCATGGATAGAAAGGGTGCTAATACCTTCCCTTTCTATAATCTACCTCCCGAACCGAGAGCAATCTCTTTAAGGAATTTTTATGTGCTTTTGTCCTTTCCATTTGGAGAAAATAAAAGACGGTGGCGACTCTTGCTTCCGCGACATTTCGCGAACCAGCTTTAAACAGTCAGTTCCAGATCCACCGATCACAGAACTGGCGACTCTGCTGGGGACACCTTTATAAAGTGAGGTGTACCTTAGGGCTAGCTCATAACTATGTTTTCAATTGTCTTCTTTGCTTGCTTTATTATTGGGTTGCTTGGGAGTTCTATAGATCCTAACCCGGATCTGGGGATACCTTTCTTAGAAAGTAGCAACAAGGCTGTGAGGGAACTGTGCGGGGTATACCGACATGGTTGAAACAGTCTGCTACGTTGATGTGGCACTTTGGTGTGTACCGGTAACCCTTGAGTTCAGTCAAGGAGAGTACGGGGCCTCCGCGTGGTGTCGTGAAGCATCAACAGACCTTAGGAACCTTAATTGAACTATCTTGGCCTCTTTAGGGTAGTGAGATAACTGACTTTGGTGCAGTCCGAGGTTGGTTGATACTCGATACTACGCTCAATTAAGGGTTGCTTTCCTGGAATATTTCGGTCGCCAGTTCAGTGGCTAAATCGAAACGATGAACAATGAAAGCAATCCCGTGATATTGGGAACCTTAGAACCCGGTTACTTTGATTAGGACAGGTTGAACCCACCAACTTCAAGAGGGTACTACCCAGACCCCATGCTGGCCTTAACCCTTAAGGGCTTGTCTTGTGTGCCTTGTGTGCCTTACATGTTTGTCTTTGTAAATATTTGTGGTGTGTTTAATCATAGCATCATGACATCATCCAGCATCATATGCATTGACTAACCATTTCAGGGGTTCGAATTTTCATCTTTGTTCTTGTTTTGTAGGACATGGAAACTGTTCGTAGAAAGACCATTCAAATCAATCTTATAAGGATCCCTCCTCAGCTTAAGGAGCTTATATCCAGGATTCCCGAGAACTCTTCATTCAGTGAAAGGCATGGAAGCCTCATCAGCTTGGTCAACACCAACATTGAGGAAGATATGATAAAGGTCTTGTTCCAGTTCTTTGACCCTCTGCATCACTATTTCACCTTCTTGGATTATCAGTTGGTACCTACATTGGAGGAGTTCTCCCGGCTCCTGAAGATCCCTATCCTTGATCAGCTACCTTTCAACGGTACAGAAAGGGAACCTAAGCTTGAAGAGATTGCTAAAGCCTTGCACCTACAGTCATCTGACCTCAAGGGACATTGGGAAGTCAGAAGTGGTATCAAAGGGTTCTTAGCCAGGTTTCTGTTTGAGAAGGCCCTTGAATGTTGGAACTCCCTTGACTTGCAAGCTTTTGAAGAAGTGGTAGCCCTCCTTGTCTATGGTTTGGTGTTGTTCCCTAATCCAGATCAGCTTATTGATATCAGTGCTGTCCAGATCTTCATGTCCAGGAATCCTATACCTACGTTGCTGGGGGACATCCTTCACTCATGTTACACTCGAACCATGAGAAAAAGAGGTGTCCTTATGTGTTGCACTCCTCTCCTGGGAAGGTGGTTTATTTCGCACCTTCCACAATCAGTCCTGAAGAATGAGCGGGGTTTGAGATGGTCACAACGGTTGATGACTCTTACACACGCAGATATACATTGGTGCCCTAGGTCCAGAGAAGATGTCACTATCATTGATCGTTGTGGGGAGTACCCTAATGTTCCTTTACTTGGAATCAGAGGAGGTATTACTTATAGCCCATGCCTGGCTTGGAGACAGTTTGGTTATGCTCGGAGGGATGGTCCTCATGACATGTTAATTCCTGACATAGTTTTTGACTTCGACAACGATGCTCAAGGACTTCGCCAGAGATTTATCAGAGCTTGGAGGACGCCCAGTAGGATAGACAGCAAGACACTGGGGCACAGGAATTCCATCCCGTTGGAACCTTATCTCAAGTGGGTACGAGCTCGCTCCCAGAAGTTAGTGATGCCTTATCCTCATATGCTCCCGGTAATCAAAGAGCCTGTCTTGGAAGGGGAAGTGTCCTACACTATTCAGCACCCTGATATGCCCACATCCTGGGAAGAGATGCAGAAGAGCTGGATCCAGCTTAAGGAAGAGCGGAATTCTCTTGAGACTAGTCTGCATGCCAGCGAGAAGAAGGTCTTGGAGCTCACTCGCCTGTTGCACGAGGAGAGGAATCTCAACACCTACATAGCTCCAAAGAGGATGCGCAGTGTATTTTGGGATTGATTTGATTTTCGTACTTTTGCCCATGAGGCCTTGATGTATTAAACAATGATTTCTTTAATGATAACGTGTGTTCCTTTTTGTCTACAACAAATTTGAACTTTCGAACCCTTGAATGCATTGCATACGCATTTCATACATCATGTGCATAGCAGGTTTTTCCCCCTTTCAGGTTGCTCACAGTTCTTCGCTGTTTATTTCAGCATCATGAATCCCGAATCTGCATCAACTGAGACATCAATCAAGGCTCTTCAGGCGCAGAATGCGCAGTTTCAAGAATTAATCACGGGTCTGGTTCGAGGCCAAGAAGAATTAAAGACTATGCTCCTGAAGAAGGAGAAGAAGAAGAAGAGAAGAACTGTTCTGTTCAACTCGGGCCGAAGGTTTGGCAATACTCTGCAGCATGAAGAGGCTGGTTCTTCTGTTGGCAAGAGTCCTTCTCAGGCAGAAGTAAAGGTACCTAGCCCGGTAGTCTCCGACAACGAGACAGATTTTGATGAAGAGCAGTACCCTCCTGCAGACGACAGATATAAACAACTGGAGGACAGGTTGAAGGCTATGGAGGTTCAACAGGTACCTGGGCTGGATTTCGGAGATCTGGGTTTGTCGACTGGTGTGATCATCCCCCATAAGTTCAAAGCACCCTCCTTCTCCAAATATGACGGGGCGTCTTGTCCCAAGCTGCACTTGAGGTCCTATGTTCGGAAAATTCAGCCGTACTCTGCGGATAAGAATTTATGGATCCACTTCTTCCAGGAGAGTCTTTCAGGGACTCATCTCGAATGGTTCTATCAGCTGGATGGGACCAAAGTTCGTAACTGGGAGGAGCTGGCTACTGCTTTCTACAAGCAGTATCAATATAATGCCGACCTTGCCCCCACACGTACCCAACTCCAGGGTATGTCGTTAGGCGTAAGCGAAGGTTTTAAGGAGTACGCTCAGAAATGGAGAGACCTGGCTGGTAGGGTGCAGCCACCATTGACTGATCGGGAGCTGGTAGACATGTTCTTGGGGACCCTATCTGGGCCGTTTTTCAACCATCTCATTGGGAATTCTTCTGCTGGTTTCACTGATTTGATCTTGACTGGAGAGAGGATTGAAGCTGGATTAAAGTCTGGGAAGATTGCGAAGGGTGCATCCTCTAGTTCGGAAAAGAAACCATTCAAGAAGGAGTCTAGTGCCGTGTATGGTTCTAGGAAATCAGAGAGACCTGAGCACCGCCAATCTGTCAGTGCGGTGATGATTGCTAAGCCTGCTGCCGCTCCTCGGCCAAACAATCCTCAAAGGGATGAAAGACCCCGGCGAGAGTTTACCCGGTTAAGCATGACCCTATCACAGATCCTGCCACAGTTGCTATCCACCAATTTGGTGACTGTCCGGGAGGCTCCGAAGTTCCCAAATACAACATCTCCCAAGTACAACCCGAATGCTCGTTGTGCCTACCACTCAGATAGCTCGGGGCACTCTACTGATGATTGTTGGGCGTTAAAGAACAAGCTGCAGGACCTTATTGATGCCAAGGAGGTACAGTTTGAGGCATCTGACAAGCCTAATGTGGTGACAGCTCCCCTACCTGCTCATGGGGTAAACGCTATTGGGGATGAAGAGGAAGTTGATGAAGCTGAGTTTGATAGCTGGATTTACCCGGCAACCGACGGTGGACTTAACAATTGGAGCGCAAAAGACAATCTCCCTGTTTCTCTTGTTACTAAGTAATGAATTCCTATGTTTCGTTATTTTGTAATAAACAATGATAAACTCTATGGCCCGGTGTCTTACCCGAGGCACCGTGGTTCTATTTGTGAGGGCATACAAACTGTCATTTTATACATCATGAATGAAAATCTTGGACGTATTTTCGCATTGCAAATATTGTGCTCATTTTCTATCTTTCTTTTCCTTTACATATATTTCAAAACAGCTGTATTTACACACACACTCACCCATACAGGTTCCAATCCACTCTGGATCTCACTGATAACAACTCTGCTACTGCCAATTATGACTTCGAAAATCCGATCAACTTAGCCGAAGACGAAGGTGAAGATGATTGCGAAGTTCCTGGCGAGCTTGCAAGACTGTTGCTTCAGGAAGAGAGGGCAATTCAACCCCATGAAGAGCCAGTGGAAACCATAAACTTGGGTACTGAGACAGACAGGAAAGAGGTAAAGATTGGTGCCAACCTAGAGCTCAGCGTGAAGCAACGGTTAACCAAAATGCTGCATGATTATATGGAGATATTTGCCTGGTCCTACGAAGACATGCCAGGGTTGGATACTGACATTGTGGTCCATCATTTGCCAACTAAAGAAGACTGCCCTCCAGTCAAGCAAAAGGTCCGTCGGATGCGTCCAGAGATGTCTGAGAAGATCAAAGCCGAGGTCATGAAACAGTTTGATGCTGGGTTCCTTGCAGTGACTTCTTACCCTCAGTGGGTTGCTAATGTGGTGCCGGTACCGAAGAAGGACGGTAAGGTCAGAATGTGTGTCGACTACAGGGATCTAAACAGGGCCAGCCCCAAGGATGACTTTCCCTTACCTCACATTGATGTCCTTGTTGATAATACAGCTCAGCACAAAGTATTCTCTTTCATGGATGGCTTTTCAGGTTACAATCAGATCAAGATGGCACCTGAAGACATGGAAAAGACTACATTTGTCACTCAGTGGGGCACCTTCTGTTACAAGGTCATGCCATTCGGATTAAAGAACGCTGGGGCAACCTACCAACGTGCCATGGTTGCCTTATTTCATGACATGATCCATCATGAGATAGAAGTGTATGTTGATGACATGATCGCTAGGTCCCAGACTGAGGAAGAGCACCTAGATCATCTGCAGAAGTTGTTTGACCGGTTGAAACTGTACAAGCTGAGATTGAACCCGAACAAGTGCACCTTCGGGGTAAGATCTGGGAAGTTGCTCGGCTTCGTGGTCAGTGATAAAGGTATTCAAGTGGACCCTGCTAAGGTCAAAGCTATTCAAGAGATGCCAGTTCCTAAGACAGAAAAGGAGGTCAGAGGCTTTTTAGGACGCCTGAATTACATTGCTCGGTTCATCTCACACCTGACTGCTACCTGTGAGCCAATCTTCAAGCTGCTGAAGAAAGATCAGGTAGTGCGTTGGAACGATGAATGTCAGGCTGCTTTTGACAGAATCAAAGAGTATCTCCAAGAACCACCTATCCTTATGCCACCGGTTGAAGGGAGACCTCTGATACTATACCTGACAGTGCTAGACAATTCAATGGGGTGTGTGCTGGGGCAGCATGACGAGTCTGGCCGAAAAGAGCACGCCATTTATTACCTTAGCAAAAAGTTTACCGACTGTGAGACCCGATACTCACTGCTTGAGAAAACTTGCTGCGCTTTGGTATGGGCTGCTCGCCGGCTGAGACAGTATATGCTGACTCACACTACCTTGTTGATCTCAAAAATGGATCCCATAAAATACATATTCGAAAAGCCTGCTCTGTCTGGGAGAATTGCAAGATGGCAAATGATCTTGACAGAATACGACATTCAGTACACAACCCAGAAAGCCATCAAGGGAAGTGTATTGGCAGACCACTTGGCACATCAAGCTGTAGATGACTATCAATCAATGAACTTCGAGTTTCCGGATGAAAGCATCATGATTATAACTGACTGTGAAGTACCTGGACCGGATGAAGGACCTGAACCGGGATCCCGATGGTCTATGCACTTTGACGGAGCCTCCAACGCTTTGGGAAATGGTATTGGCGCCATCATCATATCCCCACAAGGTACTCATACTCCACTCACTGCCCGTCTATGTTTCAACTGTACCAACAACATGGCGGAGTATGAGGCGTGCATCATGGGTCTTCAAGCTGCGATCGACCTAAGGATCAAATTTCTAAGTGTCTTCAGAGATTCCGCTCTTGTGATCAATCAGATCAAAGGAGAGTGGGATACGAAACATCCAAACCTGATTCCTTACAGAGAATGTGTGTTGACCCTGATTCCCCACTTCACAGAAATAACCTTTGAACACTTTCCGAGAGAAGAGAATCAGTTAGCGGACGCGTTAGCTACAATGTCTTCAATGTTCAAGGTCAAATGGGATAATGAAGCTCCCCGGATCATCATCTGGAAACTGGACGAACCGGCATACTGTTGTGATCTCGAGACTGAATTGGTAACTGAGAAGCCTTGGTACCACGAAGTGAAGAGATATCTGGAAGCTCAGGAATACCCTGAAGGTGCCTCTATCAATGATAAGAAATTCCTGAGGAGGTTTGCAGCCAAGTTCTTCCTCAGTAACGGCATCTTGTACAAGCGAAACCATGATTCAACCTTACTGCGTTGTGTGGATAAGACTGAAGCGGAAAGAATCATGGAAGAGCTACATGAAGGGACCTTTGGTACGCATTCCAGTGGACATACAATGGCTAAAAAGATCCTACGGGCAGGATATTACTGGTCCACAATGGAAGCTGACTGCTACCAACACTCTAGGACGTGCCACAAGTGCCAGATCTATGCAGATAAGGTGCATGTTCCTCCGGTTCCCCTGAATGTTCTGACCGCGCCTTGGCCATTTGCAATGTGAGGCATAGACATGATTGGCGAGATAAAACCTACGGCATCCAATGGACATCGCTTCATCCTAGTGGCGATTGATTAATTTACGAAGTGGGTTGAGGCAGCATCCTATGCTACGGTAACCAAGACTGTTGTGGCACGGTTCATTCGGCACAATCTGATCTGTCGATACGGCGTCCCTGAGCGGATTATTACAGACAACGGTACCAATCTGAACAATAAGATGATCACTGAGCTCTGCGAACAGTTCAAGATACAGCACCACAATTCTTCTCCTTACAGACCGAAGATGAATGGGGCTGTAGAAGCAGCGAATAAGAACATCAAGAAGATCGTGCAGAAAATGACAGTGACTTATAAAGATTGGCACGAGATGTTACCGTTCGCTCTGCATGGGTACCGAACCTCAGCTAGGACGTCAACCGGGGCAACTCCTTTCTCTCTGGTTTATGGCATGGAGGCAGTCTTACCGATCGAAGTACAAATTCCCTCTCTCCGGATAATGAAGGATGCAAATCTGAACGAAGATGATTGGATCCAGACACGACTTGATCAACTCAACCTCATTGACGAAAAGAGACTTGCTGCTATTTGTCATGGTCAGACGTATCAGAAACAGATGATCAGGGCATTTAACAAGAAGGTCAGACCACAGGAATATCAAGTTGGGGATCTGGTAATCAAGAGAATCATCCTTCCTCAGAGTGATCCAAGGGGCAAATGGACCCCTACATACGAAGGGCCATTTGTGGTTAAGCATGTGTTCTCAGGAGGAGCAATGATATTAACCAACATGGATGGTGACGACCTTCCTCACCCCGCCAATGCAGACATAGTTAAAAAATACTACGCATAAAAAAAAAGACCCGCTAGGCTGACATGCCTAGGCAAAAATTAGGGCTTCCCGTCGAACCAAAAGGGTTCGGGCAAAATGAAGGGATGAAAATGAAAAATCTGTACACCCGGCAAGTCGAAAACCTGAAAAGGCGGCTTGGGCAAAAATGGGAATCCCGGTGGACTGAAAACCCGAAAGGGCGGTCCAGGCAAAAGTTAGGGATAAAGCGTAAAACTATGTCTCATTGGATCACTTTGCATCCAGAATCCGGTATCTACATCAAGTTCAGACGGCATCGATCAGTCAGCTTCACCTTCAACCAAGGTCATCAAGTGATGAGACGCTCGGAGTTATAAAGGCAATAGCAGAGTTGAAACCCAGTGGGATCATTCATTTCACACAGCTGTTTTATTTTCTTTTGTACAAAATTTGTATAAACTCTCTTGTTCGGCGACGTTCCTCTTACTAGGACGTCAGCCTCTTGTACACAAAACGCCTATTCACAGGCCATTCAAAAATCAATACAAATATATTTTCAGTTAAACGTGCCAAGTATTTTCCTTTTTCTGTTTTGTTTTGCGAAGAACGTCCAAGGTTCAATTTGTGATATATGCATTGACAATAATTTGCTAACTCATAAATATTTGCATACGAAACAAAGGAATTAATTGCAGGTGACACCAGAAACAGGGGCAATAAAGAGTTGTCTGAGCAGTCTAATTGTTCTATCCTCTAAGGTACCAAGGTAAGTTCAGCTAAAGAACATAACCAGATACCTTAATTCCCCAGAGAGTGGTTCAGTAAAACCATACATTTCTCTCCAAGCAAAATTATCAAATCTCAAAGAAGTGGAGTATTCACCAGCAGATCCCAATACTACCCCAGCAGCAGCATATATATTTTCTTAACAAGCATCCCCAGCGGTCTTGGCCTAAAGATTGTTCCCCGGCGGTATCTCAATATTCAAAGGAATTCTTTCCTCAGCATATCAAAACTTCCCCAAAAGAGTCCAGTCCAATCCAGTTTCCCCAGGAAAGATGGAAATCATATCCCCAAGCAATAAGCCTATCCCCAGTAGATTCTGGAAGCTTATCCCCTCACAGAGCACGAACGCATCGTCCGGCTTGATTTAAAGAGTTATTTCCTTAACAGGATATAACTGGGTTATCCTCAGCCAAAAGCCCGGGAAAGAGCGTCCTCGACGAAGTCTTCTTACCCCAGCGAAGTCCATCAACACTTCCAACAACAAGGGTATCCCCAGCAAATTATTATCTACACAGCAAGGCATCCCTCTTCCCACAGAGTATTGCTTCCCAGCATGGTCGCTAAGAGTATCTTTTCTCCCCGCAGAATCTTCTATTTGCCAAGTTTATTCCTCAACGGAGTCATCTTCTCCTACCGGTATTCTTGCAGTTATCATCTCCAGCGGAAACAAAAGCTTATCCTTCAATATCAGCCCAGGATGTGACTTCCCGGCACCCGTCAAGGATTTACTTTCCTAGACGAAAAACACATACATAAACATCACATACATCATCATAGCATGCATAACGCATCATATCATACAAATCTCATTTATGTTGAGAACATCATTGCTTGATCCATATCATGCATTGCATATGACTGACCTTTACCTTTCAGGAAAGACGCAGTTAAAATGCTCAAACATATTTCAAGGCCTTCTCTAGTCCAGCTAAATCGACTCCCAACAGATTTTTCTGATAAAGACTCAGCAGAAGTGATGTTTCCCTCTCCAACGGTGTGTGAGGTGATAGTCTCTTATGGTCCCCTCTCCGACAAGTGCGTGAGGTGGTAATTCCTTTTTCAGATGTTTCCCTCTCCAACGGTGTGTGAGGTGATAGTCTCCTATGGTTCCCTCTCTGACGGTGTGTGAGGTGGTAGGTCCTTTTCAGATGTTTCCCTCTCCGACGGTGAGTGTGAGGTGATAGTCTCTTATGGTTCCCTCTCCGACAAGTGCGTGAGGTGGTAATTCCTTTTTTCAGATGTTTCCCTCTCCGACGGTGAGTGTGAGGTGATAGTCTCCTATGGTCCCCTCTCCGACAAGTGCGTGAGGTGGTAATTCCTTCTTCAGATGTTTCCCTCTCCGACGGTGAGTGTGAGGTGATAATCTCCTATGGTTCCCTCTCCGACGGTGAGTGAGGTGGTAATTCCTTCTTCAGATGTTTCCCTCTCCGACGGTGAGTGTGAGGTGATAATCTCCTATGGTTCCCTCTCCGACGGTGAGTGAGGTGACAATTCCTTTTCCTATGATTCCCTCTCCGACGGCGAGTGAGGTGATTCCCTTTCAGATTATAATGGTCTTTGGTTCTCGTTCCGATCCTGCGAAGATGGTATTTCCCACCAAGATTTTTCTCAACGAGCGTTGTTGAAGTTAAAATCATCCAAGGTTCTCTTACCATTCATGCTAAGGTAGTAACCATCCCTGGTCCATTCATCACCGTTTGAAGCTCCAGACTCAACTCCTGTAACCAGTCAGGACATATTTATACCAAGCATCTAAAAATCAACTCCTGCAACGTGTCAGGTACTCATTTGTTCTTTTGCAGGTATGCAGGTTCTGGCTAAAGAATCTCCTACGCGATCAACATCCAGATGGCATCTATAAGCCCATCACCCTATCCAGCAATCTCTAAATGGCATCTATAAGCCCATTCCACCATCACTGCTACTATGTGAGCGCAAATTTCTGGGCACTTTAGTGTTCAATCATCTTCTACCCTCGGATTACGAAAGGCACGTCCGCCAATCTGCATCCTCAGGTCTAAGAAGATTGAACAGGGGCAAATGTTGCACCCCAAAATTTGCCCTCCCATATTCTTCAAGAAATTGCCAAGCCAAGTCACAAAATTCCCCAAGGGTTGCACAGTCAAAGATCCCCTATACAGTCAAAACTAGGGTTTGGGTTCTGATCAAGAAAATGAAGTTTTCAAGGGTCCAATCAAGTCTCATATGCCTACAAAAATGGTCAAGCATCCTCATATCAAGTTTCAAGGCATTCAGCTCAAAATTGCACAGTCAAAACCCTAAATTGCACTACAGTCAACTGTAGGGGCAAAATGGTCATTTGACAGTCAAAAGTTCAAATTTTTGGTCAACATATCATTTTGAAGCCACAAACATCATTTGATCAATGCTTGATCATGATTCTCAAAATTTGGCTCAGAAATCATCAAAGATGCAAAAGTTTCCTTATTTGGACAGTTGAAAAAGTCAACTGAAATTGACCAGGGCATAACTTTCACATGGATTATCAGAAAAATTCCATCCAAAGCTCATTTTGAATAGAAAGACATTTCCTACAACTCATCTTCATACTTCAAGTCCAAGAAATGCTCTCACAAAAAGTTATCAATTTCAACATTATAGGTCATTTTCAAAAGTCAACAAAAAGGGACTTTAAGTCAAAGGCCATAACTTGAGATTGGTAAATCAAAATGACATGGGACCAAAGACATTGGTTAGAGGACTCAAAGACCTTTCCAAAATGTCCAAGAACATGAGAAAAGATTTAAAATTGAGCAAGTTATGCCTTGTGGAAGTTGGGAAATTTTTGGATATTTTGAAAAGTCAACTTTGATCCAAATGACCTAAAATTGCAAATGGGCCCATTTTTCTTCCATGATTCATCATTCTAAGCATGTGCACGACCACTTGGCCCAAAGGGAAGTATTTTCTCATTTTTTATTTATTTATTTGGATTTTTATTTATATTAATTCAATTAAATCAATTAAATATATGAAAAATGTTTAAATTAACCAAACTAATCTTTTTATACATGTTTTAAGGTCAATATTTCGTGCACATGCTAATAAGGAAATAATTGGATTGATTGGCATAATTTTGACACAAAAATACATGTGAAAAAGATATGGAAAGATCTTATGAAATCAAATATGCAAAACCATTAATTCATTGGATTTTATTGAGTTTTGTTGACCTAATGCTCTCACTACAAAGCCAGGAACACAAACCTAATCGTGCTACACCCTAAGCTGCGCAGAAGAACAAGATACAAACTTGGAAATTTGGCTTAAGAACTCAAATCTGAAATCAACTTTAGGAGGCGATTCAAGGCACAACAACTATCCCAATAGCTTCCTCGAGCATCACTGGACATAACTGAATCATTCCCCAAGTCCCATACTCAAGGAAGCGCAAGGTTACCATTGAAATTGGTAAAGGAAATTCCAAAACTGTTATCCATTATCCATGCATCTTTAACCTATTTAGTTGTCATGTTTACGTTTATAATGAAATTTGCAAGCTATTCATATGATTTAATTGAAGTTTCACGCAGTCTATGCCGAAACACCATGTTCATGTTCTAGGGTTTGCAGGATTTTGAATTGGGGACTTCTTGGTACTGTAAAATTAGCCAATCATAATACCATGATCAAAACCAGATAGCTTGGACGAAGTGATTGCAATGGTCGCGCTTAATTTATATACACATGTGGCCTATTCGCTATTTTGTAAATAAGCCTGTTTTGGGGGGGTTCAAAACCCCCGTTAAATGATTCTTATTTTTCAGGAAGAATGAAGCCATGAAGAAGACGATGCCATGTCAAGCAGGGATTGGCTCATTCAAAGTTTCGCGCCAGAAATCCACTAATGCGTTGCTTTCTTTTTTAATATTTGTTTGTATACTAATATATCAAAAGGTTCAATGGCTCAGCTGGCAAGCTATCAAGGCATTGGCGTCCAAGACCTGGGTTCGAACCCCAGGTCTGTGCAATTTCAATATTATTTTTCATTAACTAATCCCATGCAGCGCTTAATGTTTGGATATACTATGTGCCTCCTAATCAAGCATGACACGTCCCCCTGGAGATCAATCCAAAGGCATAGAATTGATGAGCACGTTACACCCCCAGTCAACGCCCTGCATATGATTCAAAAAAGTCCACAAGGCCATGCTATTGGGCCAGATTGCTAAGGCCAACACCTCACAATTGGGGGCCTGAAACCCCCCCTGGTTTGCAATTTCCTATTTTTTTTATATTTTATTTTTCAATTGTTTTCTTATTTTCTTTATTGTTTTAAGTTAAATAATTATTTTTACAATATATAAAAAATGCCTAAAAAATCAGGAAAAAGATAAAAACGTGATAAATAATTTTTATTTTAATAATTAGCATATAAATAAATTCAATTTAAATTAGGGTTTGCAATATCAATTCTTTTTTTCATAAAAAATCCAAAAATATAGAATTAGGTTTAATAACTTTTTATTCCTTTTTTAATTTTTCTTTTTTTTCATAATAATAATATTACTTATTTTATTTTCATAATTAAATTGTACATAAATTAATTTAGGTTTAATTTAGGTTATATTTTAATATTTTCATAACAAACTTAAAAACCATTAGAATTAGGGTTAGTTAATTTCAATTAATTCTTTTTTCTTTTAAATCTTAAAAAAACATAAAAATACCAAAAAAACAAAAACATTTAATTTTAATTTTAACTCCTCATTAACTTTAAATATTTTGCAAAAGGGTCCAACGCCCTCGTTTCGATTTAATTTCGCATATTTATTTTATGTCGTTTAAATAATTATGTATCTCTCCCAAAGCTCTGTAACGATTACATCTCGCACTTTTAATTCTTTTACTTTGCTTCTTTACTTTCCGTCAAATCGGGTCCGGTTTAATTTTGGCGATGTGGACCCGCGCCATTTGTAATAGCCTTAGATTTACTTTCCCGCAAATATTTTTAACTGTTAACAAAAAAGCATGAAAGAATGTATGACTAAAATAAAATCAAGCGTAGAACACTTTAACATGACAAGACAAATATCAATGAAAATGACACACAATTCGCACACACCACCCCTAGGGTACGCCTCACTGTTGCCTTGCCTCGAAAGGTGATCGTCGAGTAGAGGATGTCTTAGTAAGTCCTCATGATCCGGGAACCTGGCATGAGGGTAGCTTCTAAGGTGTCTTCCCATTGCTCTGGTGATCACCATGTCCCTACAAACTCGAATTGACCCGAACACCTCCAACGGTGGTGCTACCTACCTCTCAATGGTGGGATGGCACTACTTTAAAGGACATTTACACAGACGAATTCCTTAGGGTAGGTAGGTTATCGTAGATACTTGCTCTCTTCAAAAACAAAACAAATCAAAATCTTTTCACACCGACACCTTTTCAAAAAGCTTTCGAAAGCAATTTTTCAAACACTCTTGAGGACCGATACAAGAGTCGAACTGGAATTTTCAAAGAAAATTTTTAAAACCCACAATTGAAAAGCAAACAAACCACTTTTGAAAACACAAATGAGCAAGTATCTAAGAGCCCGTGGATAACCATGGATAGAAAGGGTGCTAATACCTTCCCTTTCTATAATCTACCTCCCGAACCGAGAGCAATCTCTTTAAGGAATTTTTCTGTGCTTTTGTCCTTTCCATTTGGAGAAAATAAAAGACGGTGGCGACTCTTGCTTCCGCGACATTTCGCGAACCAGCTTTAAACAGTCAGTTCCAGATCCACCGATCACATTAGGGATAAAACAAAAAAAATTTGTACACCCGGCAAGTTGAAAACCCGAAAGGGAGACTTGGGCAAAAAAGGGTATCCGGGTGGACTGAAAACCCGAAAGGGCGGTCCAGGCAATAGTTAGGGAATTAAAGCGTATGACTATGTCCTGTTAGATCACCTTACAGACAACCTTTGGTTTCTACTGACAAACTCAACGATTCTGATCAATTCAATTAGCTTCGGACAAGGCAACAAATAGACAAGATGCTCAGAGACACGAAGGCTATATTAGAATGGGAACCCCATGGGATTGTTGCACATAGTTATTTTTTCTTTGTATCAAATTCTAATTTTTTACGATGACATTCTCTTATTAGAATGATTGTCTCATTGTACAAAAATGCTTACTCAAAGTCAATACAAAGATATCCCTTTGAAAGTGCAAAACTATATGTTTTTCTTTACTCTTGTGTTTTGTTTACAAAAACGTCCAATGATTTATTTTTGTACATATGCATTTGAACATAATTACCATTTACAAATGAACAAAATAGAAAGACAATCACTAATGGATTTAAGAGATAGGGAAATCTCTCTAAGTTATTTCCATAAAGTCCCCCACAGTGTGCAGTTTAATCCCCAGCGGAACAAAGGTTTCAGTTATCAATCCCCAGTAGAAGTCGTCCAATTTCTCGGGATTCCCCAACAAGATTTTACAAGAAATATACGACATTCCCCTTATAACAGAGTTTATTTCTCTAAGAGGAAATTTGTCAACACTTCAGCTTTACAACATGAAGAAGTACACTCCATATTCTCAGCAGCAGTCAGGGATTTATTTTCCCCAAATCCAACAACAGTGCAGAAGATTAGCTCACATACGCATACATCACATCCATATATCATAAACATCGATAACACGAATGAATATATCACAATATCATTGTACCATGCATTTCATACATCATGACATTGCATACAGATAATGTTTTTTACCCTTTTCAGGATAAGATTAATCAATGGCTATCATCAAAAAATTACAAAGGTCAGAAATTGATACCTAAGACAAGCCATGACAATTATCTACACGACCAACTGAAGCAATCCAATACAGATTCTTAAGATTCAACTTTTGATACGGTTTAGATACACTCAAGACACGGATGCCATTCTGATACTTATTCAGATTCAACTTTCAGATACAGTTCAGATACGCTCTAGACACGGATTCCATCCTGATACTTATTCAGATTCAACTTTCAGATACAATTCAGATACGCTCTAGACACGGATGCCATCCTGATACTTATTCAGATTCAACTTTCAGATACAGTTCAGATACGCTCCAGACACGGATGCCATCCTGATACTCATTCAGATTCAACTCTCAAATACAGTTCAGATACGCTCTAGATACGGATGCCATCCTGATACTCATTCAAATTCAACTCTCAGATACAGTTCAGATATGTTCCAGACACGGATGCCATTCTAATACTCATTCAGATTCAACTTTCAGATACATTTCAGATACGCTCCAAACACGGATGCCATTATGATAATCATTTAGATTCAACTCTCATATACAGGTCAAATATGCTTCAGACACGGATGCCATCCTGATAGTCATTCAGATTCAGCTCTCCGATACAGTTCAGATACGCTCCAGACACGAATGCCATCCTGATACTCATTTAGATTCAACTCTCAGATACAGTTTAGATACGCTCCAGACATGGATGCCATTCTGCTACTCATTCGAATTCAACTTTCAGACTCAACTCATATACGCTTCATACACAGACGCCATTATGACATTCATTCAGTTTCAGCTTACGAATACTGTTCAGCAATCATTTTTGGATGGCATCTGCAAGCCCATCTCTGACAAACTTTCCATCATCCTTTCAAATGGCATCTGTAAGCCCATTCCCCTACCATCGACCATCACATCACCGAGTGCAAATTTCTGGGCACTCTAGTGTTCAATCATCTTCCACCTTCGAGTCACGAATGGCGAAAATCGCCAATCTAACTCTTCAGGTTTAAGAATATTTAACAGGGGAAGATATTGTACCCCAAAATTTTCCCTCTCACCTATGAATAATTTTCTCATAAGTTCTCCTTAGGCTCAAGACTGCACTAGGGTTTGATCAGCTCAAGACACCTCCTTATGCACTGATGACCAAAATTAGGGTTTAGGTTTGCACAAGGATTTTTGGAATAACAATGCTTCATATGACTTGCATGGACCATTTTGGACCCCCAAGATCACTCATGTCAAGTTTCAAGCCTTGGGTCTCACTATTGATAAGTCAATTGAGCAATTGACCTAAAAATCAGTTGTATTGGGGAAAAAGTCAACTATGGCCAATTTACAGTCAAAATTCATAATTTTTGATCCACATCAACATTTTAAACTCATATGTATCATTTGATCATGTTTGGACCATAATTCCTCAAGAAATTTGATCAAATCTTCAAAAGGGCAAAATGGTCAAAATTAGGGTTTTGATTGGGAAAGGGCAATTTCTGATTTTTGACCTAGAAAATGATCAATTGGTTTAAGGAATGATCTCAAGAGTCTAATTGCATCATTTTTACCTAATGAAATGGCTCAAACATTGCTCAAGTCCAATGGATTGACAGATGAATTTTTCAGTCAATTGATCAAAATCAACTGTATACTGAAAAGTCAAACTTTGACTTTTTGGTCAAAATAAAATGCCAAAGATCACAATTCATCAAATCATGTCAAAATATGAAACTTATTCATCAAGAAATCCAAAATTCAAAGTTTCATTTTGAAAAGTGAAAATTTCTAAACTTAGAAATTTTTCTAAGTGTTGGAAATTTCTTATTTTTTCACAACTTTGAGCAAAATTTTCACCATGATGCAAGATGATTCAAGAGAAACTTCCAACATGAAAGTTGTATATATCTATGAAATTTACAACTTTTATTTACAAAACTCCTTCCAAAAGTGCTTGGATCTCAAGTTATAATTTTAAGAATACATGGTCATGAAACAAAACACTTAGTGAAATTTTGCACTAATTTGGTCAGGATTTTGATCCAACTTCACGACACTTTTTTCATATAGTTCCAATGGGAATATTCAAAAGCAATTCAAATATGGGTTGTAGAGAACATTTTAAGCTTTCCAAAATGTCTAAGAACTCCTTGATATCATTTTTGAGTAGGGAGAATCGAAGAGATGAAGTTAGGGTTTTATCACTTGAATTACAAGGCATTTTGTGATGAACAAAATTCAAATTCAAAGTTATGCTGCATAAACTCTACTTTGCAGGCCTTAAAATTGTTAGGCACTCCATATTTGTTAGAGGTCTCATTTCAAGCATTCAATGCAAAGCCAAGCTTTATATCCATTTTGGGAAGAAAGTGTACATTGTCATTTTGATAAAGTGACTTTTTGTACAAAACTTGTTCTGGAGCCTTGCACTTGTTCTCTTATGATCATACAAGTCCCATAACCCATAAGAAACTTGTTAGACACCTACTATCACTCATCCCGTGCTTGTACTACACATTGAAACTTGTTTTCCCACTTTCCTTCAAAATCAAGTAACCTAGCAATTAGCTTGAGACTTGTACTTCTGATTGTCAAAAGCTCTCAAACTCTTTTGTTTATACATACACAAACCATTCCACAAATAGACGAATGCTTAAACCCTCAAACACTTTGAAATTAGAACTTGCACCAAAAACCTCCATTACTTATAATTTCTGACCTTGAACTTCAAATACACAATCCACTCATGAGTTTTCACTTTTAATCAATCACAAAGCTTCTATAACTCATATAGAGGCTATCAAAACCCTTACTACACAACTGTAACACCATTTGCACCATCCTTTGTTTTCAAAAACAGGGGTCTGCAAGTGGACTTCTCCAGAAATCCTCAGCCACTTCCAGCTCAAGCTAAGCATCCCTTTAGCTTTCTGGGAACTTGAGGAAGCTAACCCAATCATTGGAACTCACTGAAACTGCTCAAACTTCAAACCTGATACTCTCTTGCAAGGTAAGTTTTCTAACTTTGGAACTTTTCATACATGCATCATCAATGATTTCTTTATGAATGAAACATGTAGATATCATTGCCCTAAAGCTAACCATGTTTATAGTTTTCATTAATTTTGTCTGAGCTTAGAGAATTTTAAGATTGATATTTCTAAGATTTTTAGGGTTCAGATTAGGGCCAATGAAATTAATGTTTGTCTTTAATCTATAGTTTTAATGCTTTACATTTCTGAAATCGTGAGGAAATTTGCTACAAGTTTCATGTTTACTGTTTTCATTTTTGTTGAGAAATGAACAAGTTACAGTTGGTCTGGCTGGAGGTTGAAGATGAAGTGTAAATCAGGGCGCGTTTTGTATCATATATTTATTGTTTTGCTTATGTTAACAGATGTATAGTCACCCCAGTGGTAGAAGCACGCGTCTGTAACCTTTGGGACCTGGGTTCGAGCCCCAGTGGTACCCTTTTGATTTTTTTTACAATATTTTGCTTTCTGACTTCTTTTTTTGGCAAGCGCTGGGCCTCCTTGGGCCTTATTGTTTTTATTTTTGCTTGCTAACCCCCCTGTTTCATTTACACACCCCTGACCCAGTTTTATTTTCTTTTTCTTATTTTTTTATTTATTTGTTTTCTTAAATATTTTTTTGAATATTAAAAAATCATAAAAAATATAAAAATAGTAGATTTGTATTTTGACATAGTTTATTTTTTTTTTCACACAAAAAATATATCATTTAATCAATACTTTATTTATTTTACTAATTATCTTGGTAAATTTAATTAAAAATAGGTTTTAGTTATTTTCTTTTACACTAAATAAAATACATTATTTTAATATAAAAAATGCCAAAAATATTTTATAACACTATAATTATATTCTAGACAAAAATACCAAAAATACTTTTCTTAAACTTAATTTCTTTTAATCAATTAATAGATTTATGGTTTTATTTAAAATCTTTTCTTAGTAAATTTAGGTTTAATTAATTAATTTCTTTTAATTAATTAGGTTAAAATCAAAACCCCTTTTCTCATAAAAATCCAAACAAATATCCATTTACTTTACATTTCACATTTTTGTACATTTATTCATCTTGTACATTATTTATTTCAATTCTTGTACAAATTCAATATGGTTGTAATAGATTAATTAGGTTTATTTTCTTGCAATCCCCATTTATAATTTGTACACCCCCTCCCACAAGTATTGTAATAGCGTAGTAACTTTAAATTCCGCAATTTTTATCGCTTTATATAACATGCTAGTAATTAGAGTTTGTATGGAAAGACTAAAACCAATCAAATAGAAAACCCTAATAAAAAAAAAAATCAAGCATGAAAAATAATACACTTGCACACAAGCACCCCCTAGGGTAAATCCACTTGGTTGCCTTTACAAAATGGTCATATTACACATGTGAAGTATCTTAGCAAAAACAAACAAAATATAAGATAATAGTCCCTCGATGACGCTATCTATGTTGCCTTTCAAATGATCTTAGTCCCTAAAAGAGAATGCTAAGATACCTTGAAACATTTCTAATCATGGTTATATGATGACCCACGCCCGTCCCATTTACATCCAAAGATAGGGTTACTTACCAAATCAATGGTAAGATAACAACGTCAAAGGAAAAAAAATGAACAAGAAAGACTTTTGAGTAGTTAGAATGCTCCTAATTACTTGCCCAATTTCAAAACAAAACATCCTTGCTATTTTCAAATCAAACACCTACACTTTTAAACATCTTACAAAACTTGAAAACATTTTCAAAAGATCAACATCTTTGTATACATTCTTACGAACGAGAATCATTACAAAGTTTTCCTAAACAATGGCCTCTTTACAAAATACTTTAAAAAATAACACAAAGCACAATTTCAAACAAAAAGCAAGTGATCTAGAAAGTAACTAAGAGCCCATGAAAAACCATGGATGAAAAGGGTGCTAATACCTTCCCTTTTCATAATCTACCCCCCGAACTCAAGAAATAATCTCAAAGGTCTTTCATGTGCTTTTTCACCTTTCCTTTTGGATAAAAGAAAAGTAGGTGGCGACTCTTGCTAACCGCAACATTTGCGATCAAACGCAAAACCTTCATGTCAGTTCTCCCACCGTATCACACCCCCTCTTTGCAAGTTTACAGTGCAGCCCATTGGTTCTTTTTTATTTTACTTCATTTCCGATGACAAAAATCTCAATGGGCCAGGCTTCAAACAAAAAACTATTTTTCTAACAAACACCTAAATATAATTTTTATCCCCCCCTGATTTTATTTTCTTTTCTTATTTTCTTTTCTTTAAATATTATTATTATTATTATTTATATTATTATAAATATTATTTTTATTAATAAATAACACAAAAATATTTTTTATTGCAAATTTAATGTCTTTTCCTAAACAAATTAATATTAGACTTAGGTATTAATTTCCTTTAATTAAATTAACTTAGAATCTAGTTTTTTCTTTGAATTAATTTTTATTTTAGTTTAATTAAATAAAAACCTTTTTCATAAAAAACTCTAAAAATATTTTCTTGATTAAACTTAATTTCTTTTCTTAATTAGTTTATGTTTAATTTTACTTATTTTAATTATTTATTTTCTTTTAGATAATTAGGTTAAAACCAAACCCTTTCCTCAAAAACCAAACAAAAAATCCATTTCTTTTCCTTTTATATCCTTGTATATTATACCCCTTTTAATTCTTGTACATTATTCAAATTTCAATATGGTTGTAATAGATAATTAGTTTTAATTTCTCACAATCCCCATTTGTAAATTTGTATACCCCATCCCCCTAATGATTGTAATAGCGTAGAATATTTACTTTCCGCAATTTATCGCTTTTATATAAATGCTAGTAAATTAGGGTTTATATGGAAAGATAAAATCAACAAGTAGATAACCCTAATCAAAGATTAAATGCATGCAAATCAAACACACTATTCACATATGCACCCCTAAGTTTAACTCCACTTGTTGCCTAAAAAATGGTCATGTTATGCACGTGAAATGTCTTAGCAAAAAACAATCGAAATACAAGATCATAGTCCCTCGATGACGCTACAAATATTGCCTTAAAAATGATCTTAGTCCCTATAATAGAAATGTTAAGATATCTCACAACATTGCTATCATGACTATACGATGACCCATGCTCATCCCTTTACATCCAAAGATAAGGCTTCTTACCAATCAATGTTAAGATAGCAATATCAAAGGAAAGGAGAAATGAACAAAATACTTTTGAGTAGGTAGAAACGTTCTTAGTTGCTTGCTCACTCTCAAAACCAACATCCTTTCTCACTTTCAAAACAAACACTTTCAAAACAAACACATACCCAATACTTTCTATGAAATATTTTCAAAAGTCCAACACTCTGTATACATTATCGCCGAAACGAGAATCATTACAAAGTTCGCCTAAATGAAGGCGCCTTTTCAAAAATACTTTCAAAAACCACCATAAAGCACACTTTCAAACAAATATCAAATGATCTATCAAGCAACTAAGAGCCCATATATAACTATGGATGAAAAGGTTGCTAACACCTTCCCTTTTCATAATCTACCCCCCGGACTTAAGAAATAATCTCAAAGGTCTTTCCTGTTCTTTTCCACCTTTCCTTTTGGATAAAATAAAATTCGGTGGCAACTCTTGCTAACCGCAATAATTGGATCAAACACAAAACATCCCAAGTTAGTTATCCCAATGTATTACACATGTTATACAAGAAACGAAAAGCTCAAGGTTTGGAACAACTTACCTTGCTAGAGGCTGGAGGGTGCGTTGGACCTTGAAGTGGTTACCTTGAATGCTACTGGATTCGAAGGAGGGGACCAAATGCAGCGTTTCTACTGTTTGATTCGAAGGAGAAAAACAAATGAAATGTTTTTCTTGCTGGATTCGAAGGGTAACAAGATGTGAGGATACTTCAGATTTAAAGGGGACAAATGTTTGGGATTCTGGGTTTGTTTTTTCCTCAAATGTTTAAGTGTTTGAGAACTTATGGTGTTTGAGAAATTTGAAGATTCCTTCCTTTAGTCAGAAAGTCCTCCTTTAAACGTGTTGTGAGGCCTCTTATTTGTAGGCAAGGCTTCCTGAAGCTTTTGGAGGGAAAACAAAAGGTTTGAACAAATTTGGTAACTTGTTCCTTGTAGCTTTCGAGAGACAGTGCCTTGTATGTTATTTTGGTGTAAGAAAGGGACAGTGCTTCAAGACTGATGTGCAGCAGTTTTGGCCAGTGTACCAGGCCTGGACTTGGCAGTAAGCATCTTTTAATATTTTAACCTTTTGTTTTGACCCTTCTTCGACCAGACTCTTCTCCAAACAAAACTATTTGATTTTCCTCTAACAAGTGCCTTTCGATTGAGTCACTTTTGTGCATCCTCCGAAAGAGCCAAAAGTGTGACCCTTCGATGGGTCACCAAAAACCAGCCTTAAAGTGGGCTTGTAAATATTTCGAATGGACTATCAAGCATATCCTTCAAATGGGATTCCCAGAGTTAAATTCGAAAGATGCTGATTTGAAGGGTAACAGGATGTAAGGAAACCTTGTGAAGGTGGTTTTGTCCAGTCAAAGGCTTGCCTGCCCAAAGTTCCAAGTAGCCAAATGAAAGAGTGTACATAGGGGGCCCCTACCTTGTGACTTCATGCCAACATGTAAAAGATTTATCTTCAAACGAAGCTTGCATGAAGGGAACCAACATGCCCAAATAAAAGGTGTGACCAGTAGCTTGTACTAAAGGATTCATGTGCCCAAACGAAGCTCGCAACAAAAGAACCACATACCCAAACGAAAGGTGCATGCAGGAGGCCAAAATGTCCAGATTCGAAGGAGGCACATAGGAGTCAAGAAGTGAAAATCGAAGGATGCCAAAAGGGAGCCTTTTGCCTTGGAATTGAAGGAGGCTACAGGAGGACTTGTGCCTTGTGAATCCATGCGTGTTAGAGGTCCATGCCCAGTCAAAGGATGCAAGCCAAGCTTGCATCGAAAGAGGCCAAGACTCCAATCGAAGGAGCTGAGTCGAAAAACACTTTTTTTCTCCAAAATTTTCAAAATATTATTTTTATCTGTTTTCCCCTTTTCTGACAGTTTCCTTTTAGTCTTGGTACTGAAAATCCCAATGTACTTGGGCAAACTTGAACCTTAAGAATACTTGTGAGAAATTCCTTAAAAAATGAGAGGTAAAATTTTGGGGTACAACAATATGCTTCTCATGGTTTTAAAGTTCAGTCTTGGTTTAAAATTACAGTTGTGATTGTGGATGTAGTTAAAGTTGCAGGTATTATGATTGCAATCATTATAACTATTTAACGAGCATTGTGTAGTGGAGCGTGAGTTTTGATTGAGAGGTTCTTAAATTATTATTTTTTTCTTGGAAGAGAAAAGAAGTTTACTAAAACAGAAGGCATAAGTTATGCCACATTACACCCAAATCGTCTGGATACCATTCGGCAGCCAACATAAAATTATGAAGATCCCCGCCAACAACAAAAAAGAACAAGGAAAAGGCCTTACAGAGGGATTTAATAAAAGCTATACATTAAAATTAAAATGGAACAACCCCTAATTAATACCATCTAATTACGGTCAAATGACTCCAGAGATGAGCGAGTTGCAACTCATCGAGATCTCGAACACTGCACTTCTTCAACCTAACATTGACTCTCCAAAACCAGAAGCAAAACCAGCAACGAACAACACACGTTCTTAAATTATATTGTCTTTATGATAAATTGTAGCCTTTTTCCCCCTATTTAACTTTTTTTTGGGTTTAGTCAACCGGCTTCAATTCACACATAGTGAACCGACTAATCTGGATTCATGGTTCAAAAGGACGACTCACTGGTTAAATCTTGTTTCAACTAAGAATCGAACTCGAGTAATACCTGAACGATTCTTCCTAAGTGGAAGCTCCTTTCCCTTTTTTGACTTTCTATTTTCTGCTGAAGTTCACTTGAATAAGGGAGTTGCCACAATTAATTGATTCAACATGATCTACTAAAATGTATTGTTTGACTAATTAAAAGTACATCATTAACATTATAGATATATTTTTGTTTCAATTAAAGTTCAAACATAATTTTTCCACGATTGATTGGATTCACCATGATCCGCTATAGTATATTGATTGATTAGAATTTAGTTTCATATTAGTGTAACAACATTTGGCTATATAAACTCAGCTCAATTTTGGACCAAATGTAATTATAAAACAAAATATATGGATAATCATTTTTTAATGAAAGCTGAATATATTACAAAACAAAAACAGAGGGGGACCAAACCAAAAAACCTCTTAATGACAAAGTCTTAATCTAGGGGTACCAACCTTCTCTAACAAGAACTCCGACAAAATATCATTATGAACAAAATCATACCAAGTGTATTGTTTGATTTTTAATCCGATATTAGCCAAGAAATCCGCACAAAAATTGACTTCTCTATAAATGTGAGTTATCATGAAATCAATACTCAGAGTATATGACCAACACAAAAGCCAGCGAGACTTGAGATTCCATGACACCAATTGATGATTCGAAAAAACTTTCACCACAAGAACACAATCAGATTCCAACCAAATTTTAGACCACTTCAGCTCTTTGGATTTTTCAATAGTATAGATTGCAGCTAGGAATTTTTCTATGACCGGAGATCTAGTATTCAGATAAGCACTAAAACTGCCCAAATGACAGACATTCTCATCTATGAAGATTCTGCCACAAGTCTAGATCATAGGAGAAATGGAAGCCACACCATCAATGTTTCATTTAAACCATCATCTCAAAGGAGGAGTCCACATAACATTTAATAATACAGTAAGGCTACTAGGATTAATATTAACACCGAAGCTCTTAAGCATAGAAAACTTATTCATGGAAGCATTAGATTTATTAGAAGATAAGTTACCAACAAGATTTTCTCTGGAAGCTATGATAGAGATACAAGATTTCCAATGGAAGGATTTGTTATCAAACCTGGATTTGTTTCTAGCAAACCAGATTTCGTAGAAGATGTTGACTATGCAAGCTTTGGCCACTGCAGTAGCTTGAGCATTCCAAGTTTCATCCAAAATTCTCATATAGTCTGAGAAATGTCTGATACAGTAACAAAGTTGAAGCATCCCCATAAACCACTTCCAAATATTCGCAACAAATGAGCAATAGTAAAAAAGATACCCAGAGGATTCACAGCATGAAAGAGAGAGGGAACATGAACAAAGAAAAGAGAAACCCCGCAGTTTTAGATTCTCATCCGTGAGAATTTGTTGTACATCAAGCGCCAAACTAACAGAGTGGAAGGGAGCAAAAGATTTGTCCCAAGGGAACTTAGAACACGAATTTGCATAAGAGGTTTTGAACATAGAGTGATAAGAATGCTTAATGGTTAACTTACCATTCTCAATGTTTTCCAGGACAAGAAGTCATCAATGTCCATATCATTAACATGGAAAGGAGAAATGAGATGAAAGAGGGAAGGAATAGCTTGGTTAATGTTGTCATTAAAAGACCAATTATTTTTAAGCCACCAGTCACAATCTGTAGAGGTGAGACTCGAGTGAAACTTCTCAGGAATTTTGAATTTGAAAGCAAGAGGTTCTCCCACCCAATTGTCCATCCAAAAATGGATACTTTTATCGTTACCAATGATCCAAACATAGTTCTCCAAAACTTTTTTATAGAAATATTTGATACCTTTCCAGATGGAGGATTTGATAGAGTAATTTATGAATTTGTTGTTCCTTTGAACTCTAGCTACAAGAGAAGAGCACCAAGACAGATTTTTGTTGAGAAATTGCGAACACAAGTGCATGTTAGTGGTTGCATTGTAATGATGGAGAGAAATGATTCCCAGACCACCATCCTTAACTTTCTCGCAACAAGACTTCCAAGCAATAGTAACAAGCTTCCTCTTTTCTATGTTACCACTCCATATGAAATTTCTCATTTAGCCTTCTAATCTTTTTATAATGCCAGCAGACCAATTATGGACAGAAAGACAATGCACCATCATACCGTGAATCATAGTTTTGACCAATAAAACTCTTCTAGCCATGGATAAGAGATTAGTCTTCCAAGAAGCAAGCCTGGGTCTAATGTTATCTGCACGAGGAATAAAGTGACAAGCTTTAGGATTACCAAAAAATATGGGAACATCAAGGTAAATAAAGGGGGGAGAAGCTTTAGTGAATCCAAAATCTCAGCAAGTCTGCCATATCTGCTAGCGGACATTCCACCAGCATAAATCAGGGACTTAGCAAGGTTACAAAATTTTCCAAGGCAAGAGGCATAATCCTTGAGGAGATTCGATATGGAATTCAAGGACTTGACATCTCCCCTACAGAAGATCTTGATGTCATCAGCAAATAAAGTGTGATAAGGAAGTGTAAAATTTCGGTTTGCTTGAATTAGATTCAAATTGTTAGTTTTCACAAGCTCAGTGATACCCCTGCTCAAAACCTCTTCATCTATATAAAAGAGAAGAGAAGATAGAAGATCTCCATATCTCACACCATTAGAACAATTAAAATAACCAATTTGTTTCCCATTAATACCAATAGATAAGGTGGCAGAATTAAGAATGGTAAGAATCCAACTATAAAATTTATTACTAAAAGCAAAGCTATCTAAAGTTTTTAGCAAAAAATCCCAGCTAAGGGTATTAAAACTAAATTATTGCAAGTCATTAAATTAAATTAATAATTTATTAAACTAAATTAATAATATTTTTACATTATCATTTAGACAATTAATTTTTCATCTCACAAGTCATTAGTATAGTACATATTTTATATTTGTGAGAAAAATTTATATTTTTAAATATCAAAATTTCTTTATTTATTTTCTCTATCTCATAAGTCCTTTTTTAATGTTTATTTATTACAACTAATTTTATATAATTGTTATTAATTTTATAATTAAATAATTTATTCAAATTTATATATGTATTTAAATAATTTTATTATAATGTATTAAATGAATTTACATATTGTTTTGGACTTGACTCGTATCTGGTCCACTGAAGGGCAGGGCCTAGTCTAGCACTATAAGGGTCCAACGTTATAGCTCAAGCAATCATAATTATTGGGAATCACTCTCACGTACCCCTTTTTAGGAACGTGATCAACTTCCCCTAATCTATGTGACCTCTTGCCCTCCAAGAAGAATTGGTCACCACTACCCAAGGATCGCGGAAAAATTGACCTACGATTGTGGGCACATGTGGCTCCACCTCACACACATGAATTCTGATTGTCTCCATATTGGGCCTGAGCGCTTGGTCCAAAAGGAGACCTTGGCCCAACGTTGGGAGCTATAAGTACTCTCTCTCACTAGAGAGTCAGGTACATTCATTATTCTCTTAACTCTACTTGCACTTTCACTCTGAACCTCACTTTTACATCAGAGTGTCTTGTAACAGTTGAACGAGTCAATTGTTATGGGCCACTGAAGATCATTCTGGTCAGATACAATTAATGGCGTCATTTGTGGGAACACTTTCTCCATGTCTTTCTCAACTTAAGACCATAGAAATTTTTTTAACTTTCTGATCATCATGGCCAGTCAGCACGACAACAACGACAACTTCAATGAAACCGCCTTCACCGACATCAGAATCCACGACAACAATGAGACAATTGGTCACAACCAGGGTGAGCCTCAGGAAAGACGAAATGCCCCTTCCTCGTCCAGGGAATATCCCCTCGACACACATCAATATGTCGACTAACCTGAAGAATATCAGGAGATCCCAGTGCCTCCCAACATTGACCCCGCCATTGTGGCTCTCTTCGCGGCCATCAATCAGACAAAACTCCTAATTTCTGAGTAGAATGAATGGATTAGAATGCTGGAGAAGGGTCACCGATTGCACTCCCATAGAAGACAATGAAGACATCACTCTCAGAGACTATCCCCATGATGATGAGAGACCTGTTCATGATCACCCACGCAGAGGCACCAACGGGAAGAATCATGAAGCTCATCTCCTCGCCATTACCTTTTAAAAAGTGCGACAGCACACCACCACGCAAGGAGGGATGATCCCCGACCCCTAAGAGGAACAAGGGCAAAGATCATTCGGAGAAGAAGAAGAGACAAGTGTTTCTCGCGAATAATATCTAGCCTCTTATTAAAGGTTACTTGCAGGATCGACTACAATAATCCTAGACTTAGTGTTTTGAGTGTTTTAGGTTGAAAATGGTTGATATAGGATACATAGGTATGCAATGGAAAAAGTAAAGGATAATTGCAAAGTAAAGAAAAATAAATGACAAGACTTGTAAGTTTAAAGTGAAAACTAGAAATTGCTTTGAATTTAAATGTGTAAGCATTCATACATTGTCAAGCCTGAACTTGTTTCTCTCTTAGATGTAGGTACTTTGAGTGTAATGCTCTAAATGTGAAGAAATGTGACCTCTAACAAAAATACAAACATTTGCTTAAATATAAATTCTAAACGTGTAACTGTCAATGGTTACTAGTCCCACATTGGAATTCATGGAGAACTGTCATAAACTACTTTGAAACATTCCCACATTTTTATTGGCTTATGAGTTGGTAACTGCTTTTGCCTCCACTTATCGTTGTCTGTCGAATTTTGTATCTGTCGAGCTTTCCTCTGAAACTGGTGTCTTCTTTGACCAACCTTCTTGGTTAATACTTCTTTGACTTGGTCGACGCATCCTATTGTTCTTTATGGACACATGCCTATCTAACGAAAGATACCTTACAACTTTATGGCTTACTTCCTTATTCGAAAATGACTTATCAATAAATTGCCCCCAAAATGCCATGTTTGATGGAGCCTCTGTCAACGAGAGAACTCTAGTGTTTTCTCTTCCAAGTTTCTGACTGCATGTCTCCTCAGAATGACGTCATGCGTAATCATGACCACTTTATGTGTAACAGTTTCCCATATCAATCAATCACATTTCATGATTACTCCTAGGTTTTAAAGCGTGGGTTTTCTAACAAACCCCACTAACTTTTCCAGTTCTTGGCATGTTCACGCCATACTGAGTGGCACATGTTTCTCTTTTAATGACTTTAATTTATCTTTAATTAGACTTTAAAAAACTCTCAGTTCCTTTCTTCTCTCCTTCTGCTTCAGCTCTTTAAACTCTGCAATTTCTGAAAATCCTGAAGAGACTTACTCCATTTTTATAATGACCACTCCATATGGTACTCCCTTCAACACTGGTAATAACCCCATAGCTTTCTCTATTTTTGTGAAACAAAGTTGGACTTCATCCCAGAGCCCTCATCAAAAGTGAAATCCAAGATTGAAGAATGACAACACCAAATGCTCATTCCTTTTGTTGTTGCGAATAAACTCTTCGCATTCCATGGGCCTTATCCAACCCAAGAGACGCATCTTAAAATTGTCAATAACTACTTCCCTTGTTTTACCCCAGTTATCCCCTATGTGCTCAACCATATAAAACCAATTGATGGTATGTTTATGGCTTCTGATGCCACGATGTTCACCTCCATACCTATGCCTGGAGATATGGCGTATCTCGCTTAGCTCGATAAAGTCCATGGGAAATAGAGATCTTAATGGGAGAATCTTGGCATTTTCAACGCTATTAAAATTTTATGGAGTGCCCATACAATCAATCCTACCTTTATTCTTGCTTCACTCTTCTTTTGTGAAGGTTCAACCAACACTTTCCAACTTCCCTGTGGGATGTTGACACATACCCTATTTGACGTGGCAACCATCACTGGGCTTTCCCCACTAGATATGACCTTCAACCCAACTGAGTCAACGAAACATACATTTTTTTCAACCATTTAAATTTCGCTCGTTATATCACCGATCACCATATTGTGGACAAGAAAGACATCTTTGACACTTAGCACATAGCCTTTATGACCCTTTGGCTCTCCGTTTTCTTATTTTGCACATGATCTTTAAAAATAGTTCAGGATTTCGTACCTCTGGAAATTCAACTTCATGAAGGACGAAACATCTCACTGGGAAAGCTTTTGTTGGCGAATCTCTACCAAACATTAGGCAATGCTTCCATACAGGTGAAGGCACTTCCTGATCTTGACAATGGCTTAACCCTCTCAAGACCTCTTTAGCTTATGCAAAATTGGTCGAATTCCACATTCGAATTTAAACTGGGTCACCCTATCTCTGAAATGGTTCTTCGTCTAAACGAGGCTAGAACCATCCAAGGCCTGAGGCTGTCTTTGACCACTCACCCCCATAAACTGGATCAAATTGTTTTTATTTTAGCCATGGCTCCTTTCATGGAGTGACGGTTTGGTCCATACTGGTTTCGAGATCCCTTTCCTAACATTTCTCAAAATGGTGCCCATACAAATGCAATTTATAGGGCGTTTTTAACACCCACCGTGCTTTCCTGTCGAATTAACACTGGCTCGACAGGATATGTGTTATGGACTAGGCCGACACTTGCCCCACTGTCGGGGAGGCCCAGTCCAGTGCCTTTACCAAAGGACCAAAAAGATGCAGCCCAAACTGAGGATTGTTGGGCATTTTCCCACGTGTCCATTAGGATAATGCAACTTATGTATGCATATCATCATCACCTTGCCCTCCGAGAATAAAAGGTCCAACTCCTATTTTCACAAGGCAATTGACCAGGAAGGAGGCCACGTGATGGACTCCATAGACCCGTAAACCCTGGCAGTCTTTGTTGTTGGGCCTCATCATAGCCAATCACTAAAGGTCTTGGCCCAGCGTTGGGGGCTATAAATACACTCTCCTTTGAGAGGGTCAGGTATTCAATCACTCACTCATATCCTCATACTTTCTTGCTTTCATTTACTTTGAACCTTACTTTGGCATTATAGTGTCTTGCAAGTACCCCCCACTTCATATTTAACTGTTTCTCGACTTGAAGCTTGTGGGCTTTGACAATCCCTTTTGATCAGGTAAGATCAATGGCGTCGTCTGTGGGAAACCAGCTTCCCCATCTCCATATCAAGACCAAAGAAACTATTCATCTAACTATACGATTGTCATGGCCGACCAAGCTATCGACAATAACCAAAACTCATATCTCACCGACCCCAATAACAACAACATTTGCAATAACAAAGTTGGAAACAACAATGTAGGCAATGGCATTGACATGGTCGGTCCCTAGAAAAACTACAGAGACGGACTGACCGCCTCTTTATCAACCCACTTGCAACCGCGCGAGGACGACTGTCATCCTCCACAGAACCATGAACCAAATATATACCAGGAAGTCCTTGTCCCCACAAGTGTTAATGCCATTACCAGAGCTTTATTTGCGACCATCAACCAGACCAACTACATGATATTCTCACAGGGCGAGCGATTAAAGATGCTCGAGCAAACTCGCTGGGCCCCTAGAAGATATAGGAGACCTGACACTCCTCTTCCCCAAAGGAACGAGGACCTTCCCCAATCTCCCCCTTGGAGACACAAACAAAATGACTCGTGAAGCCCTTCTCCTCGACGAACTTGACGAGGCTCTGCATTGGAGAGGAGCCAGCCTGAAGCTAGGATGAGGCGCAATCACCCCCCCCCCCCCCCCCCCCCCCCCCGTGCGCGCGTGCACGCATGGGGAGACGATCACTTGATAACAATATAAATATGGGAAATGGAGTAACACAATCTTAGCCAAGGGATCATCCCCGTGACCAAGGCCATCACAACACCCACCGCACAACCGGTCCCCCTCTTGCTCTCCACACATAAGTGATAAAGACAACCCCCACGATCCATTGTCCCAAGAAATCATGGAGGCTCCAATTCCTATGGGAATGGAGAAACCTCCTGTTGTACCCCAAAATTTCCCCTCTCTTTTCTCAAGTCATTTCTCAAAGATCTTCAATAGCTCAAGTTTGCACAATTGTTGACTAGGTCAAACCACCTCCTAAGTATTGAGACCCCAAATTAGGGTTTTGATTTTCACAAGGACAATTGGACTCCTAATGCCCCAAATAACTTTCATGACTCATTATAGACCTCTAAGATTACTCATGCCAAATTTCAAGTCTTGTACCTCAAAGTTGCTCAGTCAATTGATCAGATGACTGAAAATCAGTTGTATTGGGTAAAAAATCAATTATGGTCAACCTACAGTCAAACTTCAAGATTTTTGACCCATATCAACATTTTGAAGTCATATTTATCAATTGATCAAGGTTTGATCATAATTCCTCAAGAAAAGTGTTCAAATCATCAAAAGGGCAAAATGGTTAAAGTTAGGGTTTTGATTGGGAATGACCAGTCATTGACTTTTGACCTAACACGGGACTTAATGTTTAGAGGTATGATCTCAAGGATTCAAGAACGTTATTTTGACCTAATTTCATGACTCAACTCATTTCTCAAGATCAAACAATTGATAGTTGAAATTTCATCAACCGATGAAAAGTCAATTGTTATACAAAAAGTCAAACTTTGACTTTTTTGGTGAAAATTGAGTTTCAAAGATCGAGATTCATCAAGACATTCAAAAATATGAATCTTGATCTTCAAGAATCAAGAAAGTCAAAATTCCAAAAAAAAGTCAAACTTTTCACTACTTAGAAAATTTCTATGTTTTTTAACCTTAATAAATTCACTACTTCATGGCAATTTTTCACCAAGATGCAAGATGATTTAAAGAAAATTTTCAACATGAAAGTTGTAGATATTGATGAAATTTACAACTTTACTTTTCTGATCAAGTCTTAAAAATTAGTGGATTTTGAATTATAAGCTCATGAAGTCATGACCTTTTTCTAAAAACACTTAGTGAAATTTTCACCTAGTTTAGACAGATTTTTGTCTCAACTTCTTGGCCATTTTTAACATAGTTACAATTTGATTTAGCCAAATTAGAAAACATGAAAGTTTTAGACAATGTTTCAAGCTTTCTAAAATATCCAAAAACTCGAAGATATCATTTTTGAGCTAAGAGAATCGAAGAGAAGAAGTTGGGCATCCATTCTTGAATTACAAGTCATTTTGATGATGAACACTGTGATATGGTGGGAGAATTGACTTGGGTGTTTTGTGTTTTATCGCAAATGTTGCGGTAAGCAAGAGTCGCCACCGAATTTTCTTTTATTAAAAAGGAAAGGCTGAAAAGAACAAGAAAGACCTTTGAGATTGTTTCTTGAGTTCGGGGGGTAGATTATGAAAAGGGAAGGTGTTAGCACCCTTTTCATCAATAGTTATCTATGGGCTCTTAGTTTCTTGCTAGATCACTTGCTTTTGTTTGAAAATGTGCTTTGTGTGTTTTTTGAAAGTATTTTGAAAAGGCGCCATCGTTTAGGAAAACTTTGTAATAGTTCTCGTTCGTAAGAACGTATACAAAGTGTTGACCTTTTGAAAATAATTCATGTTTGGAAGATGTTTTTGGAAGTGTTTTTGAAAGTGTTTTTTGAAGTGTTGGTGTTTGTTTTGAAAATAAGCAAGAGTATTTGATTTGAAATTGAGCAAGCAACTAGGAACAATCTACCTACTCAAAAGTCTTAGTTCATTTCTTCCATTCCTTTGATATTGCTATCTTACCATTGATTTTATAAGAAACCGTATCTTTGGATGTAAAAGGACGGGCATGGATCATCGTATAGCCACGATAGCAATGTTGTGAAATATCTTAGTAATTCTCTTTGAGGGACTAATGATCATTTTGAAAGGCAACTTTGATAGCGTCATCGAGGGACTATGATCTTGTATTTTTTGATTGCTTTTGCTAAGATACCTCACATGCATAACATGGCCAGTTTTGTAAGGCAACAAAGTGGAATCACCCTAAGGGTGAAAGTGTGCAAGTGTATTGATTTTCATGCATTATTTTGTCTTGAATTAGGGTTTGCTAACTTGTTGATTTTATCTTTCATACAAACCCTAATATACTAGCATTTATATATAAAACATTAAATTGAGAAAAATAAAAATACTAAGCTATTACATCATTAGGGTAGGGGGTATACAAATTTACAAATGGGGATTTTGCAAGAAAATTAAATCTAGTTAACTATTACAACCATATTGAATAAATATAAAAAATTATAGTTAAAGTACAAGAATGCAAAATGGAAATAGAAATGATTTTTGTTTGGATTTTTATGAAAAGATTTTAACCTAACCCTAATTAACAAAGTGATTAATTAAAATTAGCTAAAAGTAAAACCTAAATTAATTAACAAAGAATAAAAAGCTAAAAATGATATTTTTAGGGTTTTTCATGAAAAGGTTTTAAGAGTAATATAAAAATTATTTAATTAAAATAAACCTAAATTCTAAATTAATTTTAATTTACAAGAAAATAATATAATATAATATAATAATTAAACCTAATTATCTAAATATTAATTAAAAAAGAAATTAATTTGTTAAGAAAATATTTTGCTCTTTTGTTTTATGAAAGAAATAAAATATTAATGAACATTTTTTAATATGTAAATAAATAAATAAAAATATATTTTTTGGATTTTTATTAATAAAAATGATAATAATAATAATAATAATAATAAAAGTAATATGAAAAATAATAAAAATAAAATAAAGAAAAAGAAATAGAAATAAGAAAGTCAGGGGTGCAAAAATGAGACTGGGGTATGAAGAAGCAAACAAAATGCCAGGCCCATGCTGGAGGCCCAGTGCTTCAAAAAATCAAAAAGAGTGAAAAATATGAAAAACAAGCAAAAAGGGTACCATTGAGGCTCGAACCCAGGTCCCTCAGGTTACGGGCGCGCGCTTTAACCACTGGGGTGGTGATACATCCGTTAACTTAAACAAAACAATAAATATATGATACATGATTTTCCCTGACTGTACTTCATCTTCAACCTCCAGCCAAAGGATCTGTAACTTGTTCATTTCTCAACCATTTTCAAAAGTGTAAACATAAAACTTGTGCATTTTTCCACCACAAATCCAACCATGTAACTAACTTAAACTAACATTCAAAGATAAGGATGAATTTATAAAAGTACCAAATTCTGAACTAAATGTTTCAGCAAGTTCAAACTCAAAATTCTCCATGCTCAAGCAACATAAATGAAATCTATGGACATGTATAGTTTTAGGGAAATGATATCTACATTCTATCTTCACAAATACAAGCCTAACAATGCCTAAACAATGAGATATAAGTTCAAGAAAAATACCTCAAAACTGGAAATCGTGAAATGAGTTTGAGCTTGTTTTAAGTGATGGTGATGATCAAGTTAGCTTCCTTGGACCTCTAGGAAGCTAATGCAATGGCTGAGTTAAACTGAAAGTGGCTGGAATGGTTTGGAGAAGTCCAACTGTGATGCTCTATTTTTGAACTTGGAAGTGGGTGAATATGATGTTATAGTCTGCAAATAGGTACAAGGATGGTTTGTGTATGATGTTTAAAAGCTTTTGGAAGCAAAAGGCCAAGAAACACACGAGGGAAATGGAAGTTTGAAGTTCTTGGTCAGAATGTGCAACAATGGTGGTTTGAGATGCAGTTCTGAGTTTGGGGAAGTTTTAGAGCTTGTGTATTCGTGTGTTAGCTTGCAAACAACTTGTATAATTATATGCAAAAGGTTGTAGCACTTGAGGTGGTCAGAAGTGTGAGATATAGAGTTATGGCTATGTTACTTGATTTTAAAGAAAAGTGAAAAACATAGTTTCAAGGTAAAGTACAAGCATGGTCTTAGTTGTTAGAGGCATTAGACAAGTTTATTATGGCTTTTAGATTGTGTGTGATCAAAAGAAAACAAGTGCAAAGCTCAAGAATCAACTTTGTGCATAAAAGCCACTTTTCCAAAATGGCAATGTTGCCTTTCTTCCTAAAATGGTATTAAGCATGGGAAATGCATTGAATGCTTGGATTAAAGCTTCTAACAGCTGTGTAAACATTTAATTATGGAGTGCCAAAAAAATTTTGATGCCTTCAAAGCAAAGATTATGCAGCCTATGGTTGGATTTGAAATCTTGTTCATCATGGAAATGACCTATAATTCAAGAATGAATGTCCAACTTATTGCCTTAGATTCTCTTTGCTCAAGCATGATCTCAATGAGTTCTTGGAAATTTTGGAAAGCTTGTAACATCCTCTACGACCTATATTTTCATCACTTTTGAAAATTCCTCTTGGAACTATGTGAAAAATTGCCATGAAGTTAGGTCAAAATCCAGCCTAAACTAGGGCAAAATTTCACTAAGTTTCCAAGTTTCATGAACATGTATTCACAAAATCATAACTTAAAATCCATAAATTTCTAGGAGAAGTTATGTTCTAAAATGTTTTATATATCATTGAGATATACAAATTTCATGTTGAAAGTTTCCTTTGAATCATCTTGCATCATGGTGAAAAATTGGCTCAAATTATGAAAAAATATGAAATTTCCAACACATAGAAAAATTTCTAAGTTTAGGAATTTTGACTTTTCAATATGAAATCTTGACTTTTTTATTTCTTGATGTAAAAGTTTCATATGTTGGCATGTTGTTATAAATTGTGATCTTTTATACTTGATTTTGACCAAAAAGTCAAAGTTTGACTTTTTAGTGTGTAGTTGACTTTTGATTAGTTGACTGAAAATCAACTATCAATCAATTGACCTTGAGCAATATTCTGAGTCATGCCATTAGGTAAAACTGATGCAATTTAACCCTTGAGATCATGTCTCCAATTAATCAACCATTTACTAGGTCAAAAATCAGAGATTGCCCTTTCTCTATCAAAACCCTAATTTTGACCATTTGCCCTTTTGATGACCTAATCAAATTTCTTGAGGAATTGCGGTTCAAACTTGATCAAATGACATATATGAGTTCATAATGTTGATATGGATAAAAAATTATGAAGTTTGACTGTAAATTGACCACAGTTGACTTTTTCCCTAATACAACTAGTTTTTAGGTCAACTGATCAATTGACTGAGCAAAAATGTGATCCAAGACTTGAAATTTGACATGAACCATCTTGAGTGTCCAAATTGATCCATGACATTCATATGGGGAATTAAAAGTCCATTTATCCTTGTGCAATCTCAAACCCTAATTTTCAGTCGTTAATGTTTGAGGAGGTGTCTTGAGCTGATCAACCCTAGTGCAGTCTTGAACAAAAGGAGATCTTGTGAGAGATTACTTGAGAAATGAGAGGGAAAATTTTGGGGTACAACAACTTCCCCTGTTCAATCTTTTTAAACCTGAAAAGTTAGATTGGAGGATCTGTCATTCGTGACTTGAAGATGGAAGATGATTTAACACTAGAGTGCCCAGTAATTTGCACTCGAAGATGGATTGTGAATGGGCTTATAGATGCCATTTGGAGGAATGATGGTAAACACTGGAGGAGCTATTAGCATAAATATTTTGTTGATTCATACTAAAACTTGATGTTTTACCTGTGGGAGAAAAGAGTTAGTAAAAATGCAGATGTATGCATGATGTTCACAAAATGAATGAGATCATGTTAAAATAATTTTGTATGTACATGCTATGATGTATGAGTGTGAGATGTATGTTCTTTTCCGGGAAAATAAATCCCTGACTATTGCTGAGGAGTTTTTGGAAGTTGACTCCCGGATTTCCGTTGGGGATAAAGAATATACATATCTTCAAACTTTGTTGAAAGGATGCTTCCGCTGGGGGAATATCTCTTAAACGTCAACTGTTATCTGGTCGGGTCCAGGCTTCACAACTTGCTGAGAATTAGGAAGTCAACTGCTATCTGGTCGGATCCAGGATTCACGGTAACTTACTGGGGAAGAGATAAATTAACTGTTATCTGGTCGGATTCCAGGCTTTGCAGAAAATTTCTTGAAATTGAATTGTTATTTGGTTGGATCCAGGCTTCACAACAACTTGCTGGGGATAAGGAAGTTAATTGTTATCTGGTCGGATCCAGACTTTGCATTAACTTTGAAGTGGTAACTACTATCCGGTCGGGTCCAGGTTTCATGTTTTTTTTGGAAAGTTGCACTATTGTCTGTTCGGGTCCAAGGTTCACTGTGTCTCTCTGAAGATCGTAGTTAATTGTTATCTGGTCGGGCTCCAGGTTTCACAATAACTTGCTTGAAAAATGACATCTGGTTGGGTCCAGGCTTTGTAGATTTCTGAGGTGGATAAGGCTAATTGTTATCTAGTCGGGTCCAGGTTTCACAATAGACTGTTTGGGAATTTTAGTTATTATATGGTCGGGTTCCAGGTTTCACAATGAATTTCTGAGGGTAATTCCTATCTGGTCGAATCCAGGCTTCACAATAACTTGTTTGGGTAGAGGCAAACTCTACTGGGGAAAAGAAGTTTTGCTAGTGATTTTGTAGGAATGAAACTGTTATCTGGTCGGGTCCAGGTTTCAGCAATTTTGAACTTGAGGTTAACTGGTATCTGGTCGGGTCCATGTTTCAGAAACTCAAACTATTATCTGGTCGGGTCCAGGTTTCAACAACTTAAAATTGAGATTAACTGTTATCTGGTCGGGTCCAGGTTTCAGAAACTCAAACTGTTATCTGGTCGGGTCCAGGTTTCATAGTATTTTGAATTTTGTACTAATATTTGGCCGGGGCCAGGCTTCATAGAAGGTTTTGGAGATAGTAAAGGTTTTTTTGACGACTTTACTGGGGATTAGGGGTTGTGGCCCTATGATTTGTAATAGTCTGAAAGACAAACTCAAGCTGGAGAGCGTTGACTCAGTCAAGGAGAATAGACTCGACTTGGTGGGGTATATTCAGCAGGGGGTATCAGGCTCAGCTGGGTAATTATGTTGCTCGTTGTTTGTTGGGGAAATAAACCCCGTTGATTAACTGCTGAAGAGGTGAGTTCTTTTTTGGAAGAGATCCACAAGGCCTCTACTTATAAGATTCCACTTAGTTGGGGAAAGAGCTTCCAAGAGATTGATACTCTGATTGGAGATTATCCTAATGCAAAGAGACTTTGTGAGTAACTTTATTGAGGAGGATGTTAATGAAATAACTCTGTGGGGGTATTCCATATTACTTAAAGAGGTGCTTGTTACTGCTTAAGTCATATGTGTCAAACAGTTTTAATTATGTTCATATGCATATGTTCGTTCTATTTTAGTTATTGGACAAGTTTTCATTCAAAACAAAGACAGGAAGTTTGCACTTCAAAGTATATTTGTATTGGTATTTTCCCTGTGAATAGGCGTTTTTGCACAAAGAGACAGAGATCCTAGTAATAGGAAATCGTCAAAAGGGAAACAAAATTGAAAACAAAACAAATATCCATGTGAAATGATCTTATCGCCTTCCAACTCTACTATTGCCCCAATGTCTTCGAATGCCCCTTGCCGTTGACAGAAGTTGATTAGATTGATCTTGGACCGTTTGAACTCGGACCTTGGTGATAAAGTTGACTGTGGTGATTCCACAGGACATAGTCATACGCTTTTAATCCTTAACTTTTGCCTTGACCGCCCTTTCGGGTTTTCAGCCCACCAGGACACCCATTTTTGCCCAAGTCACCCTTTCGGGTTTTCAACTTGCTGGGTGTACCATTTTTTGCGTATATCCCTAATTTTTTCCCAAACCTTTTGGTTTTCCGGGATGCCCTTATTTTTCCTAGGTGTGTCAACCTAGCGGGTAACTTATGTGTAGTATTTTTTAACTATGTCCGCGTTTATAGGATGTGGGAAGTCTTCACCATCCATGGTAGTCAACATCATGGCACCGCTAGAGAACACTCTCTTGATAATAAATGGCCCTTTATAGGTGAGAGTCTATTTTCCTCTAGGGTCGCCTTGTGGTAGAATAATGCGTTTTATCACCAAGTCACCAACTTGATATACTCGAGGCTTGATCTTTTTGTTGAAATCCTTGATCATCTGTTTTTGGTACGTCTGGCCATGACAAACAGCAACCAATCATTTTTCGTCGATCAAGTTCAGTTGATCTAATCTCATTTGGATCCACTCGTCTTCTCCTACGTCCGCTTCATTCATAATCCTCAGCGAAGGAATCTGAACTTCCACTGGAAAAACAGCTTCCATGCCATAGACTAAGGAAAATGGAGTTGCCCCAGTTGATGTTCTAGTTGAAGTGCGGTAGCCGTGTAGAGAAAACGACAACATCTCATGCCAATCCTTATAGGTTACTACCATTTTCTGCACAATCTTCTTGATATTTTAGTTGGCCTCTTCGACTGCGCCATTCATTTTCGGTCTATAAGGAGAAGAATTGTGATGCTTGATCTTAAACTGAGTGCAAAGCTCAGTGATCATAGCATTGTTGAGGTTAGTCCCATTGTTGGTGATGATCTTTTCGTGGATACCATAGAAGCAGATGAGGTTGTGTCTGATGAATCTGGCTACCACATTCTTAGTGACTGAGGCATAAGAGGCGGCTTCGACCCATTTAGTGAAATAGTCGATAGCGATAAGAATGAAGCAATGTCCATTGGAGGTTGTGGGCTTGATTTCTCCTATCATGTCAATGCCCCATATTGCAAATGGCCACGGAGCGGTCATGACGTTCAGAGGGATATGAGGCACATGGACCTTGTCAGCATAGATTTGGCACTTGTGACAAGTTCTAGAGTGTTGATGGCAATCAGTCTCCATCGTTGACCAATAGTAACCAACTCTCAAGATCATCTTAGCCATCATATGTCCACTTGAGTGAGTACCAAATAGTTCATCGTGCATGTCTTCCATGATTTCCTCTACCTCCTTCTTGTCCACACATCGGAGTAGAGTAGATTCATGGTTGTGCTTGTATAATATCCTGTTACTTAGGAATAATTTGGCTGCAAATCTTCGTAATAATTTTCTGTCATTGATGGATGCTCCCTCGGGATACTCTTGTGCTTCAAGATACCTCATCACCTCGTGGTACCATGGCTTTTCTGCGTCAGTGTCAAGTTCACAGTAATGTGCGGGTTCATCGAATCTTTCAATTGTAATCATAGGGGCTTCATTGTCCCATTTGGCCTTGAACATTGAAGACATGGTTGCCAAAGCGTCAGCCAACTGATTTTCTTCCCTAGGGAAGTGCTCAAAAGTGATTTCTTCGAAGTAGGGAATTAGGGATAACACAAGTTCCTTGTAAGGGATGATATTATGGTGCTTAGTGTCCCAATCTCCTTTTACTTGGCTAATCACTAGAGCAAAATCCCAAAACACGTTAAAATTCTTGATCCTCAGATCAATGGCAGCTGTCAAACCCAAGATGCATGCTTCATATTCAACCATATTATTCGTGCAGTCGAAGCATAGTCTGGAAGTGAATGGAGTGTGGCAACCTTCATAAGAGATGATCACAACACCAATTCTGTTACCCAAGGTGTTGGAAGCCCTATCGAATACCATAGTCCATCGGGATCCTTGTTCAAGTCCGTCATATGGTCCAGGTTTTGCACAATCGGTTACCAGCATGATGTTCTCATTAGGGAAGTCGAAGTTCATAGACTGATAATCATCCACAACTTGATGGGCCAAATTATTTGCTCTTAAGCTTCCTTTGATGGCCTTTTGAGTAGGTTTCTCGTACTCAGTCAAGATCATTTGCCATCTGGCTATCCGTCCGGAAAGGGTAGGTTTCTCGAAAATGTACTTGATTGGGTCCATTTTAGAATTCAACAAGATGGTATGAGTCAACATATATTACCTTATCCGGTGAGCAGCCCATGCCAGAGCGCAACAAGTTTTCTTGAGCAGTGAATATCTGGTTTCACAGTCGGTAAACTTTTTGCTCAGGTAATAAATTGCATGCTCTTTTCGGCCAGACTCGTCATGTTAGCCCAAAACACACCCCATAGAGTTTTCTAGTACTGTTAAGTACATGATCAAGGGTCTTCCTTCAACTGGAGGCATGAGAATTGGAGGCTCTTGTAGGTATTCTTTGATTTTATCGAAAGCAGTTTGGCACTCATCATTCCATCTGACTACCTGATCTTTCTTCAAGAGTTTGAAGATTGGCTCACAAGTAGCAGTTAAGTGTGATATGAAGCAGACAATGTAATTGAGACGACCCAAGAATCCTCTGACTTCTTTTTCAGAATGAGGGACTGACATTTCTTGGATAGCCTTCACCTTGGCAGGATCAACTTTAATGCCTTTATTGCTAACAACAAAACCTAGAAGCTTACCAGATCGTACTCCAAACGTGCACTTGTTAGGGTTTACCATCATCTTTTACTTTTTTAGCCTTTCGAATAGTTTGTACAGGTAATCGAGATGTTCTTATTCAGTTTGTGATCTGGTAATCATATAATCCACATAGACCTCTATTTCATGATGAATCATGTCATGAGACAAAGCTACCATAGCTCTTTGATACGTTGCCCCTGCAGTCTTTAATTCAAACGACATGACCTTGTAGCAGAAGGTGCCCCATTGCGTAACAAAAGTAGTCTTCTCTGTATCCTCGGGAGCCATCCATATTTTATTATAGTCTGAGAAGCCATCCATGAATGAGAATACTTTATGCTGAGCAGTGTTGTCGACAAAAACGTCAATGTGAGGTAGAGGGAAGTCATCCTTGGGGATTGCCCTATTCAGATCGTTGTAGTCTACGCACATGCGAACTTTTCCGTCCTTTTTCGGCACTGGTACCACATTTGCAACCCATTAGGGATAGGATGTCTCAGCTAGGAACCCTGCACCAAACTGTTTCATTACTTTAGCTTTGATCTTCTCAGACATATCAGGCCTCATGCGACGAACCTTTTTTTTGACAGGAGGACAATTTTCTTTTGTCGGTAGACGATGAACTATGATGTCGGTATCTAAACCAGGCATATCTTCATAAGACCGAGCAAATGCTTCCATATAATCATGCAACATCTGAACCAAACTGCTCTTGACACTACTTTCCAAATTAGCGATGATCTTGATTTCCTTCTTATCTGACTCAATACCCAGATTGATGACTTCAACTGACTATTCATGCGGTTGAATAGCTTTTTCCACTTGTAATAGAAGTCTGGCTAGTTCTCCCGGTATTTCACAATCTTCCTCGCCTTCGTCTTCAGCTTGGTTGATTGGACATTCGAAGTCATAGTCAGGAATAGTAGAGTCACTGGCAATAGGATCCAAAGTGAATGAGGACTTGCAAGAATGTGTGTGTGTGCATGTAAGATACATGGCTATTTTTGAAAAATGATTTGAAGGAAAAGAAAGACAATGAACACAAATATTTGAATGCAAAAGAGTCTAATGTACTGAATGATCATATGATTAGATGAACATAAATAAAACCCTTGACAAATAGACCAAAGTTCCCCGGGCCAAGCATATGGCTTAAAAGTCATTATTTGAATATTACAGACAAAATGTTCTTGAATTGAAAGAAAAGCAATAACAAGTAGATTAATCCTCAATGAAGGAGATGGGCACAAAGTCCGTTGCATGCCAATTGTTCAGCTCTATTGTAGTTGGATACACCCAATCTTCAAATGCAGCTTCTTCATCAGAATCACCCACGGCGTTGACTTCGTGGCTTCCAATGCGGAGAGGTGGCTTTCCAACACGAGCACGCCTCACTTCCTTTTGAGCTTTGATGGTGAAGCCCAAAATAAACTTGTTTGCTTTAAATGGGATATCGAGGAGTTTCCCCCAAGTATCACATTTTCCTTCTTCAATTGCCACACATGCATCCTTGACTGAAACCATCTTCGGTACGACTTTAACAACTTTAGATTCATCAGAGGAACATTTGGTAGCAGCAATCATCAGTGGCATGACTTCAAAGGCTTTACATGGGATTTCAATGAATTCCCCATCCATCTCTATGTATTTTAATGAGTTAAGGTGACTTACCATAAAGTCTTCTTCTCCACAGACGGTGACTATTCTTCCCTTGATTGGATATTTGAGTTTCTGATGGAGAGTTAAGGTTACTGCCCCAACTTTATGGATCCACGGGCGACCTAACAGACAAGAATAAGAAGGACGAATGTTCATAATATAGAAGGTGGAGTTGAATATTTGGGAGCCCACTTTGATTGGAAGATCTACTTCCCCATGAACAGTCCTCTTTGATCCATCAAACACCCTTACAATGATATCACTTGGCTTCAAGACTAAACCATCACAATCTAGACGGTCTAGGACCCCCTTGGGTAATACATTCAGAAAAGAACAAGTGTCGACTATCACATGTGCTAAGGTAGTCCCTTTGCACTCGACAGAAACATGTAAAGATTTATTGTGATTCTTCCCAAGAGGTGTTAGGTCAGCATCTGAAAATCCCAAGCCATTATCAGCCGTCAGGCTAGCCACGCAATTCTCAAATTGGTCCTTTGTTGTCTCATGGGGGACATGAGCCTTTTTCAAGAACTTGATTAATGTCCGAGCATGGGCATCAGAACAAAGTAGCAATGACAACATTGAAATCTTAGAAGGGGTTTGCCCCAACTGTTCCACAATCTTGAAGTCACTTCTTTTTATTATCTTGAAGATCTCGTCCATCTCACGAGCGGAGGGTTCTCCATCAGCAACATCCTTGGAGGGTACTTCAATCACATCAGGCTTAACAACCTTATCCTCCCCTCTTGTATCGGTACTTGGCTTGGCAACAGTAATGCGGATGGGCGTCCTTATAACTACTAGTGGTGAGATATTGGGTGAAAATATTCTCCCAATTCTAGTTACTTTTCTTGAACCAGCTATGTTACCGACATCGTCATCTTTTCCTTCTTCTATCCAGGCATCTTATTTAATCCCATGATAGAACACCTCAGCACCATAATTCCATGGTACCTCCTTGTTTGAAGAGTGGGGAATCGGTTCGGGATTGGTAATTATTAAGGGAGCAACAATGGGTTCATTTGAAATCCTAATAGGACCTTTGGAGGTGATCCTAAGAGGCTTGTTTGAGATGGTAATAATGGAGAGGTCTTCACATTTGTTAATCAAACTTTTGGCAATGGAGTTTTCTTGAATAGAATTTCGTGGCCATCCATTAGGCGTTGTATGCCTTTCTCCAGTCCTTCACGTCCATTGAGTTGTCTTGTACAACACACACAATCTTTTATACAACCAAGGAAGATCCCAACTTTCAACAGATTGTTTTTGATTATATTTAGTGGAGTAGTCAATTCTTCAACAGAGGTAACAAAAATCATATCTTCAATAGCATTGACACTCTTGTCATGCTTCGGCATCAGAGCGGTAATTACGTTCGGCATTGGAGGAGGATCAAACTCAATAGTCTTATTGTCAATAAAATCCTGGATTTTGTTCTTCAACGCCCAACACTGGTCAGTCTCGTGCCAGGGGATGTTTGAGTGATAAGCACATTTAGCATTCAGATTATACTTTGGTGACGAGGTATCAAGGTTGGCGGGAGGATCTCGCAATGTCACTAAATTATCCTTTATAAAATGTTGAAGGGCTTGAGACAGTGACATGCCTAACCTCGTAAATTGTCTTCTTGGAGTTTCAAAACATTGATGATTTGCAAAAAGTCTTGGAGTAGGAGTTGGATTGGAGATTCAGATGACATTGACAGATGGGTGATCATTCTTCTTGGTATGGGCCATTTCCTCGTACACATCATTGACTTCCTTTTTTGCAGCAAAAGATTTCTTGATAGGATTGGAAGTGGAGGTAGATGCCACATAGATCTTCCCACTTTTTATGCCGCTTTCAACTCTTTCACCGATTAAGATTAATTCGGTGAAACCAGAAGAAGAGTAGCCAACCAACAGATTAAAGAAGGGACAAGATAAAGTGCCCATTAACATGTCGTTGTGTTCCCTATAATTCAAGGGTGGTTGAACCCTACTGACGAGGTCTCTCCACTTTTACTCATATTCCTTAAATCCTTCGTTCTTTCCCATGGTCATATCCTACAACTGAACCCTCGTTGGCGCCAAGTTGGTGTTATATTGATACTGATGATAGAAGGCGGTAGCTAAATACTCCCAAGTATTGATACGGGATCGATCCAACTAATAAAACCATTCAAGTTGCGTTCCAGCCAAGCTCTCTTGGAAAAAGTGAAGCTAAAGCTTCTTATCAGCAGTGTGCAGCTGTATCTTGCGCACATAAGATTTCAAATGGAGTTTTGGACAAGAAACACCATCACACTTTGCAAAGACTGGTATTTTGAATTTGTGGGGGATGACTACCCCAAAGATCAAACCCAAATCATAAAAATCTAAACCGAGGACGACCTAGATTTCAATAGCTTTCAATTTGTCTTCTAACTGCTTATATTTCATATCAGCGGGTGGATACTGCTCTTCGAAATAATCATCATCAGATACTTGATCCTTAACGCAGTCAGCCTGAGTACTCTTGACCTCACCAATATGGTTCTCGTCCTCTTCAGACGAGTCTCCTCCTATTGGAATTTGACAGACTATCTCCTTGAACCTTCTACCCATGTTGAGTAGAGCTTTCTTCTTGGGCTTCTTCTTAACGGCCAGCAAAGCCATCATATCTTGATTCCCCTTGGCTAGGGCGAGTAGAGTTTCCTGGAACTGAGAATTTTGGGCTTAGAGATCCTTCACAGTTTTCTCTAGATCCATCTTGCTGAAATAAACAGTAGAAAGATAAGGAAACCTGTTATGCGAAAACCTGTCATGTTATGATGCATGGAGGATGTATATGCAAATGATTTCAAGGATAAATGAGATTTAAATTTGTATAAACAAAATAATGAACAAACGTCAATTTTCATTAAACAAGAAAGATTACATCATGCCTCTTTGGCTTACAAAATAACTTTCTAAGATAAAAAGACTGAACGCATCCTCTTCGGTGTGAGATAGGCGTTCACACTTTTCTCTTCTTGTAGCTATTTCGTAATCTCCAAGACCCTCTTCTCACTAGCATATAATTGAGCTTCAAAAGTATCTCGTTCTTCTTTTATCTGAATCTAACCCTTTTGCAAGTCTTTGAGAGAGGTAGGCATGTCGGGATGGAGGATAGTGTAAGGAACATCTCCTTCAACTACAAGCTCCATGATGACTGGTAAGATGGAAGGATAAGGCATCACAAGTTTCTGAGCACGAGCTCGTACCCACTTAAGGTAAGGCTCAAGGGGAATGGAATTCTTGTGTCCTAGCATCTTGCTATCCAACTTGTTCAGCATCCTCCAAGCTCGGATAAACCTCTGGCGGTAACCTTGATCGTCATTCTCGTAGTCAAATACCACTCCTTGGATAAGTATCTCATGTGGACCATCCCTTCGGGCGTAACCAAACTTTCGTAAGTCTAAGAAGGGATTGTAAGTGATACCTCCTCTAATATCAAGAAAGGGGACATTAGGGAATTCTCCACAACGGTCGACAATAGTAACATTCTCCAAAGATCGGGAACACCAATGAATATTTGAATGTCTGAGAGTCATCAACCTATGGGACCACCTTGAACCTTGCTCATTTTTAATACAAATTGGGGAAGATGCGAAATAAACCATCTTGCCAAGAGAGGAGTACACCACATGACGATACCTCTCTTCCTTATAGTGCGAGAGTGAAAATAATGTACGATGTCTCCTAACAAAGTAGGCACCGGGTTACGAGACATGAAGATTTTGATGGTGTTTACATCTATGAGTTGGTCAGGATTTAGAAACAAAACCATCCCATAGATGAGAAGAGCCACAATTTCTTAAAAATCTTGTAAGTTCAAGGAGTTCCAACAATCTTGAGCTTTCTCAAACAAGAACTTGGCCAAGAAACCTTTGACACCACTCCTTGTTTCCCAATTAGTTGTGACATCAGATTGTTGCAAGTGTAAGGCTTGAGCAATCTCTCCAGGTTTTGGATCTCTTTCCGTACCATTGAAGGGTAGTTGTTTGAGAATGGGGATCCTCAAGAGTTGGGATAATTCTTCCAAAGTTGGCACAAGTTGATAATCGGGAAATGTGAAGCAATGGTGTAAAGGATCAAAGAATTGGAAGAGCACCTCCATCATATCTTCATCAGTGTTGGAGGTAACCATGTTTAGGAGGCGACCATGTCTTTCGGTAAATGGAGAATTCTCTGGAACCCTTGATGCTAACTCTTTGAGTTGAGGAGGGATCCTTACGAGATTGACTTGAATGGTTTTCCTGCGGATAGAAGCCATATCCTATAAAACAGAACAAAGATAAATCCCAAAAATCCTTGAAATGGTTAGTGAGTATGAGTATGATGTTATGATGTTATGTACAAGTAAATATATACAAATAAAACAAAAAATTACTTAGGTTCAGGCTTGCATGGAGTCTTATAGGTAAGTACCCTCTTGAAGTTTAGTTGGCTCAAACCTGTCGTAGAAATAGTAACCGGGTTCTAAAGGAGCTCAATATCACTGGTTTGTCTTCTCGGGAATTGTTTCGGTGCAAGCCTCTTTAATGGTGACCGAAATATCCAAAGAAACCAAACCTCAATGAGTGTAGTATCGAGTATCTACCAACTTCGAACTGCACCAAAGCCGGTCATCTCACTACGTCCTAATGTACAAGTTGGTCAAGTAAAGGTTCTAAAGTCAGTTAGTGCTTCATGACATCACTCAGCGGCCCCGTATTCTCCTTGACTACTCAAGGGCTACCGGTATCCATAAATATGTCACACTAACGTAGCTATTTCTTAGACCATGTCGGTATACCCCGCACAGTTTCCACAATGTATTGCTACTTACCTATAAGGTATCCAAAATCCAGGTAGAGGATTTAAGCCCAAACAAAGAACCAAAATATAAAGCATACAAGTCAAACAATGAAAGCAAGTAAAGGTGATCTAGCCATAAGGTAACCCCACTTTTAAGTTTTTCCCCAGCAGAGTCGCCAGTTTTGTGATACGGTGGGAGAATTGACTTGGGTGTTTTGTGTTTTATCGCAAATGTTGCGGTTAGCAAGAGTCACCATCGAATTTTATGTTATCCAAAAGGAAAGGCTGAAAAGAATAGGAAAGACCTTTGAGATTGTTTCTTGAGTTTGGGGGGTAGATTATGAAAAGGGAAGGTGTTATCACCCTTTTCATCCATAGTTATCTATGGGCACTTAGTTTCTTGCTAGATCACTTGTTTTTGTTTGAAAATGTGCTTTGTGTGTTTTTTGAAAGTATTTTGAAAAGGCTCCATCGTTTAGGAAAACTTTGTAATAGTTCTCATTCATAAGAATATATACAAAGTGTTGAGCTTTTGAAAATATTTCATGTTTGGAAGATGTTTTTGGAAGTGTTTTTGAAAGTGTTTTTGGAAGTGTTGGTGTTTGTTTTGAAAATAAGCAAGAGTGTTTGATTTGAAATTGAGCAAGCAACTAGGAACAATCTACCTACTCAAAAGTATTAGTTCATTTCTTCCTTTCCTTTGATATTGCTATCTTACCATTGATTTGGTATGAAGCCCTATCTTTGGATGTAAAGGGACGGGCGTGGATCATCGTATAGCCACGATAGCAATGTTGTGAAATATCTTAGCAATTCTCTTTGAGGGACTAATGATTATTTTGAAAGGCAACTTTGATAGCATCATCGAGGGACTATGATCTTGTATTTTTTGATTACTTTTGCTAAGATACTCCACATTCATAACATGACCATTTTTGTAAGGCAACAAAGTGGAATCACCCTAAGGGTGCAAGTGTGCAAGTGTATTGATTTTCATGCATTACTTTATCTTGAATTATGGTTTGCTAACTTGTTGATTTTATCTTTCATACAAACCCTAATTTACTAGAATTTATATATAAAGCATTAAATTGTGGAAAATAAAAATACTAAGCTATTACATCATTAGGGGAGGGGGTATAAAAATTTACAAATGGGGATTTTGCAAGAAAATTAAATCTAATTAACTATTACAACCATATTGAATAAATATACAAAATGGAAGAATGCAAAAGGGAAAAAGAAATGATTTTTGTTTGGATTTTTATGAAAGGATTTTAACCTAACCTTAATTAAGAAAATGATTAATTAAAATTAGCTAAAACTAAGACCTAAATTAATTAACAAAGAATAATAAGTTAAAAATGATTTTTTTAGGGTTTTTCATGAAAAGGTTTTTAGAATAATATAAAAATTATTTAGTTAAAATAAACCTAAATTCTAAATTAATTTTAATTTACAAGAAAATATATAATATAATAATTAAACCTAATTATCTAAATATTAATTAAAAAAAATTATTTTGTTAAGAAAATATTTTGGTCTTTTGTTTTATGAAAGAAATAAAATATTAATGAACATTTTTTAATATTTAAATAAATGAATAAAAATATATTTTTTGGATTTTTATTAATAAAAATGATAATAATAATAATAATAATAAAAATAATAAAATTAATATGAAAAAAGTTAGCTTCCTTGGACCTCTAGGAAGCTAATGCAATGGCTGACTTGAACTGAAAGTGGCTGGAATGGTTTGGAGAAGTCCAACTGTGATGCTCTACTTTTGAACTTGGAAGTGGGTGAATATGATGTTATAGTCTGCAAATAGGTACAAGGATGGTTTGTGTATGATGTTTAAAAGCTTTTGGAAGCAAAAGGCCAAGAAACACACGAGGGAAATGGAAGTTTGAAGTTCTTGGTCAGAATGTGCAACAATGGTGGTTTGAGGTGCAGTTCTGAGTTTGGGGAAGTTTGAGAGCTTGTGTATTCGTGTGTTAGCTTGCAAACAACTTGTATAATTATATGCAAAAGGTTGTAGCACTTGAGGTGGTCAGAAGTGTGAGATATAGAGTTATGGCTATGTTACTTGATTTTAAAGAAAAGTGAAAAACATAGTTTCAAGGTAAAGTACAAGCATGGTCTTAGTTGTTAGAGGCATTAGACAAGTTTATTATGGCTTTTAGATTGTGTGTGATCAAAAGAAAACAAGTGCAAAGCTCAAGAATCAACTTTGTGCATAAAAGCCACTTTTCCAAAATGGCAATGTTGCCTTTCTTCCTAAAATGGTATTAAGCATGAGAAATGCATTGAATGCTTGGATTAAAGCTTCTAACAGCTGTGTAAACATTTAATTATGGAGTGCTAAAAAAAATTTGATGCCTTCAAAGCAAAGATTATGCAGCCTATGGTTGGATTTGAAATCGTGAAATGAGTTTGAGCTTGTTTCAAGTGATGGTGATGATCAAGTTAGCTTCCTTGGACCTCTAGGAAGCTAATGCAATGGCTGACTTGAACTGAAAGTGGCTGGAATGGTTTGGAGAAGTCCAATTGTGATGCTCTATTTTTGAACTTGGAAGTGGGTGAATATGATGTTATAGTCTGCAAACAGGGACAAGGATGGTTTGTGTATGATGTTTAGAAGCTTTTGGAAGCAAAAGGCCAAGAAACACACGAGGGAAATGGAATTTTGTAGTTCTTGGTCAGAATGTGTAACAATGGTGGTTTGAGATACAGTTCTGAGTTTTGGGAAGTTTGAGAGCTTGTGTGTTCGTGTGTTAGCTTACAAACAACTTGTATAATTATGTGGAAAATGTTGTAGCACTTGAGGTGGTCAGAAGTGTGAGATATATAGTTATGGCTATGTTACTTGATTTTGAAGAAAAGTGAAAAACATAGTTTTAAGGAAAAGTACAAGCATGGTCTGAGTCGTTAGAGGCTTTAGACAAGTTTCTTATGGCTTTTAGATTGTGTGTGATCAGAAGAAAACAAGTGCAAAGCTCAAGAATTGACTTTATGCATAAAAACCACTTTTCCAAAATGGCAATATTGCCTTTCTTCCTAAAATGGTATTAAACATGGGCAATGCATTGAATGCTTGGATTAAAGCTTCTAACACCTGTGTAAACACATAATTATGGAGTTCCAAACAAGCTTGAATCCTGAAATGCAAATATTATGCAGCCTAGGCTTGGATTTGAATTCTTGTTCATCATGGAAATGACCTATAATTCAAGAATGAATATCCAACTTCTTGCCTTCGATTCTCTTTGCTCAAGCATGATCTCAATGAGTTCTTTGACATTTTGGAAAGCCTGTAACATCCTATAAAACCTCTATGTTGATCACTTTTTAAAATTCCTCTTGGAACTATGTGAAAAATTGTCATGAAGTTAGGTCAAAATCCTGCCTAAACTAGGGCAAAATTTCACTAAGTTTCCAAGTTTCATGAACACGTATTCACAAAATCATAACTTGAAATCCATGAATTTCTAGGAGAAGTTGTGTTCTACAATGTTTTAGATCTAATTTAGATATACAAATTTTATTTTGAAAGTTTCCTTTGAATCATCTTGCATCATGGTGAAAAATTGGCTCAAAGTTATGAAAAAAATATGAAATTTCCAACACTTAGAAAAATTTCTAAGTTTAGAAATTTTGACTTTTCAAAATGAAATCTTGAATTTTTGATTTATTGATGAAAAAGTTTCATATTTTGACATGTTTTGATAAATTGTGATCTTTGATACTTGATTTTGACCAAAAAGTCAAAATTTGACTTTTCAGTGTGTAGTTGACTTTTGATCAGTTCACTGAAAATCAACTATCAATCAATTGACCTTGAGCAATGTTTTGAGTCATGTCATTAGGTCAAAATGATGCAATTGAACCCTTTAGATCATGTCTCCAATTAATCAACCATTTTATAGGTCAAAAATCAGAAATTGCCCTTTCTCAGTGAAAACCCTAATTTTGACCATTTTGCCCTTTTGATGATCTGATCAAATTTTTTGAGGAATTGTGTTTTAAACTTGATCAAATGACATATCTGAGTTCATAATGTTGATATGGATAAAAAATTATGAATTTTGACTGTAAATTGACCACAGTTGACTTTTTCCCCAACATAGTTATTTTTAAGGTCAACTGATCAATTGACTTAGCAAAAATGTGATTCAAGACTTGAAATTTGACATGAACAATCTTAAGGGTCGAAGTTTATCCATGACATTCATATGGGGAATTAAAAGTACATTTATCCTTGTGCAATCTCAAACCCTAATTTTCAGTCATCAGTGCTTGAGGAGGTGTCTTGAGCTGATCAACCCTAATGCAGTCTTGAGCCAAAGGAGATCTTGTGATAGATTACTTGAGAAATGAGAGGGAAAATTTTGGCGTACAACAAACACATAACCAAAACCATAACCTTTGTTGTATAATCTTACTTTGCAGGCCTTCTAACTTGCAAATCTATCCATGATCAGATGTTTACACAAATCATTGAGCCATTGTGCAAGTGTTTGAACCATTATCCAAGCTAGTTTTCCATTTATGGCACAAAGGCACCATTGTCATTCTTGAAAAGTTGCTTTAATCACAAAGTCAACTTGTCTTGAGATTTACACTTGTTCCTTATGCACAAACTTCATCTACAAGATCATAGAAAACATGTTTAAAGCTTCTAGCCATCCTACAAGCTTTGTACCTTGCCTTGAAACCATATTTGTCAAGGTTGCTTCAAAAACAACTCAAAAATCCATAACACGTGATCCTGTGATTCTGATCATCTCAATTCCTCAAACCTTTTCCTATAAACTAAGACATTGTTTACAAGCCAAGTACACGAATTCACAAGTTCTAAAACTCTCCAAAACTCCCTACAGCCAGAAATTGCCTCAAAACACCATTTTTGTGCAGATTCTGACCTTGCACCTCAAGCTCAAATTTCACTAGTGCATTTTCACTCTAAATCAATTACAAAGCTTCCATACATCATTTAAAACCTATCCAAACATATGTTACACGACCGTAACACCTCCATCACCATCCTCCATTTTCAAAACAAGCATCTTGCACATTGACTTTTCTAACAGGATTCAACCACTCTTAATCCAAAGCAAGCATTACAATAGCTTCCTGGAGGTTCAATGAAGCTAACCAGATCATCACAACACCTTGAAGAGTTCTCAAATTCAAAACACGGTCTCCATTTGCAAGGTGAGTTTTTTGAATTTCCAACTTTTCATACAAGCATCATTTGACTTTGATTTTAAAAGATAAAATGTAGACATCATAGCCCTGAAATTAACCATGTCCTTAAAATTCATTTATATTGCCTGAGCATGGAGAATTTTAAGTTTGAACTTTCGGAAAAACTAGGTCAAGTTTGGTACCAAGCAAAATTCGTGTTCATCTTTAATCCATAGCTTAAGTTATTTACATATTTGAAATCGTGATGAAATTTCTAACAAGTTTGATGGTCACACTTTCTGATTTGCTTGAGAAATGAGTAAGTTACAAAATTCAAAAATGATGTTCTGGTTATGGCGCGAGGAAGAAGAAGAAAACATGTTCAGCACTTTTTTTTAATATAATGTGATGGTTGTGTTTTAATCAACAGATGTATTATCATCCTAGTGGTTAAAGCGCACGCCTTTCACCTTTAGGATATGGGTTCGAGCCCCAACGTCCATTTTGTTATTTTTTTCATAACATTTTATTTCTTTTTTTGTTTGCCAATGCGCGATGGGCCTCCCCTTTGGGCCTCTTCCACTTCTTTATTTTCCCCCACCCCCTGTCTTACTAAAAACGTGCAGGCCCATTACATTTTCTTTTTATTTTCTGATTTCAAAAACAGTTTTGGGCCTGAATTTAAAAATGCTTTCTCACACCTTCTTAATTTCTTTTCAACCCCCTCGCCCTTTTATTTTATGTTTTTATTTTATTTCCTTTTGTTTTCTTTTATTATTATTATTTTTATTTAATAAAAAAATACAAAAAATATATTTTTATTAAATAATTAGACTAAAATTTTTTTTCACTTTATTTTATTAAAAACCCTAAAAAACATTTTCTTTCTTAAATTAATTGAAACTAAATTAGACTTAGGTTTTATTTTTTTTAATCAACTTAGACTTTAGGATTTTAATTAATTAACTTCTTTTCAAATTAATTAGTCTAATTAGGACCCTTTCTATAAAAAGTCATAAAAACAATTTCTCTTCTCTTTATATTCCTTTGTACATTTTTATTATTTTGCACTATAAATTATGTAATTGTCAAAGCCTTGTAATAGTAATTAGGGTTTATGTTGCTTTCATCCCCATTTGTAATTTGTACCCGCTATCCCCTAAAGTATTGTAATAGTGTAGGACTTTTAAATTCCGCAATTTATCGCTTTCCATATTATTTCTAGTAATTAGGGTTTGTATGGCAAGACTTAAAACCAAAAAATAGACAACCCTAATTCAAGACAAAATTAAACAAAAACGATACATTTTGCACACGTGCACCTCTAGGGTTAACCCACACTTGTTGCCTTAGATTAAAACAGTCATGTCCCTCGAACGTGAGATACTTTAGCAAAGACCCTTGATTACAAGATCGTAGTCCCTCGATGACCCTTCGATGTTGCCTTCAATAAATGATCTTAGTCCCTATAACAAATTGCTAAACTACCTTACATGTTACCTTCTATGACTGTACGACGAACCACAATTGTCCACTCACATCTAATGATATGGTTTCTTACTAACTAATGGTAAGATAACACTATCTAAAGGAGGAGGAAAAGAAAAAAGACTTTATTTTGAGTAGGTAGAACGCTTGTAGTTTCTTGCTCACAAATATTTCAAAACAAACATCTTTCAAATACACCAACACTTTCATGAAATATTTTCAAAAGTCAACACTTTGTATGCATTCTTATAGAGGCGAGAATCATTACAAAGTTTGACTAAACAAAGGCACTTTTCAAAAATATTTTCAAACAAACAAAAGCACATTTATAAAGAATTTTCAAAAGTGAGCTAGCAACTAAGAGCTCGTAGATAACTACAGATGAAAAGGGTGCTAATACCTTCCCTTTTCATAACCTACCCCCGAACTCAAGAAAATTCTCAAAAGGTCTTTCCTGTTATTTTCACCTTTTCCTTTATTGGATAAAAGAAAAGTCGGTGCCGACTCTTGCTATCCGCAACAATTGCTATAAAACACAAAACCAAAAAGTCAGTTCTCCCACCGTATTACAGAACTGGCGATTATGCTGGGGAATGTTTAAAAGTGGGGTTACCTTAGAGATTAGTTCACATTTAAATGCTTTCATTGTTTGACTTGCTTGCTTTACTCTTAAAAGGGTTGTTTGGGTTTTGTATAGATCCTCTACCCGGATCTGAGGGCATTATTAGGCAAGTAGAAATAAATTGTGGAGACTGTACGACATAAATCGATAGGGTTGAAACGATGGCTACATTAGTGTGACATATTTGTTGGCACTGGTATCCCTTGTGGTGAATCAAGGAGAATACGTGACCGTAGTGTGGTGTCACGAAGCACTAACTGACAGTAGAACACTTAATTGAACAACTTGGCCATTAGGAAGTAGTGAGATAGCCGACTTTGGTGCAGTACGAAGTTGGTTGATACTCGATACTACGCTCATTGAGATTGGACTTTCGGGATATTTCGGTTGCCAAAACAGAGGCTTGCACTAAAATAATTCCCAATGAAGAAAGATCAATGATATTGAGATTCCCTAGAACCCGGTTACTTTTTAGGACAGGTTGAACCAACCAAAACTTCAAGAGGTTACTTACCTATAAACCCCATGCAAGCCTAAACCTAAGGAATTGTTTTCATTGCTTGTATATGATTATTTGTAAATAACATCATGACATCATGCATAGAATTTTCACTAACCATTTCAAGGACCTAAGGATTTATCTTTATTTTGTTTTGTAGGATATCGCTTCCACTCGCATGAGTACCATCTGAATCAACCATGTAAAAGTGCCTCCTCAACTCAAAGAGTTAGAATCTAGGGTCCTTGAAAATTCTCCATTCACCAAGAGATATGGTTGACTTCTCAACCTGGTTACTTCAAGCTTTGAAGAAGACATGGTGCATGTGCTCTTTCAATTCTTTGACCCTAAAAATCATTGTTTCACATTTCCTAATTATCAATTGGTGCCCACCATGGAAGAGTTATCTCAACTATTGGGAGTACCTATTCTGGATTAAATACCCTTCACGGGTATTGAGAAAGATCTACAACCTGAGGAGATTGCTTTCGCCTTACATTTGCAATTGTCCGACATTGTGGCTAATTGGGAAATGAGGAGTGGAGTCAAGGGTTTTCTAGCTAAATTTCTATTAGAGAAGGCTCAACTGTTTTGGGATGCTTTGGATTTGCAAGCTTTTTAAGAAGTTTTTGCTCTTCTAATCTATAGTTTGGTATTGTTCCCTAATCCAGACCAACTTATAGATGTGAATGCGGTAAAAATTTTCCTCTCTCGTAACCCGGTTCCTACCTTGCTCGAAGATATTTTGCATTCTCTTCACACCCGTACCATGAGGAGAAGAGGGATTATTATTTGTTGCATACCATTTCTATCTAAGTGGTTTATTTCTCACCTTCCTCGATCAGTTTTAAAGAACGAACAAGGCTTGAGGTGGTCTCAAAGGATGATGTCGCTCTCTCATTCAGATATTCATTGGTGTTCCCGATCTTTAGAGGATGTTACCATCATTGACCACTATGGGGAATTCCCTAATGTCCCACTCCTTGGAATTAGGGGAGGTATTACTTATAACCCTTCCTTGGCTCTACGATAGTTTGGTTATGCTCGGAGGGATGGTCCTCATGACGCGCTTGTCCAAGGTATTACGTTCGACTACGAGAATGATTTCCAAAGTTATCATCAAAGGTTTGTATGAGCTTGGGGCATGGTAAACAAGGCTGATAGAAATACTTTGGGGCATAAGAATTCTATTCCTTTGGAGCCTTATCTCAAATGGGTGCGAGCTCGCGCTTAAAACCTCATGATGCCGTATCTAGCCATCCTACCAATGATTGTGGAGCCTATTACCGACAGAGACATTCCTTATACCATTCTTCATCCTGACATGCCTACCAATCTCGAGGAGTTTCAAAGGTTGTGAATTCAACTCAAAGGAGAACGAGACACCTTTGAAGCTCAATTCTATGCAAATGAGAAGAAAGTGTTAGAGCTCACAAGGCAACTTCACGAAGAGCAAAGCCAAAATACATACATCAGCCCAAAGTGGAAGCGTCCATGGGAGACCTGAGTCTTTTATTTTATAAGTTCATTTTGTCATATTTCTCTCATTGTAAGCTTAAGAGGAAACTTGTAACCTTTGAGCTTATTAATACAATTGTTGTTTTGTTTCCTCTTTGGCTAAGCAAATTTAAATCTCTTAAAGGTCCTTGAAAACATTGCATCCGCATAACAGGCATCATGTCATAAGAAGTTTTTTCGACACAGGTTTCCTCATCTTTCTACTGTTTATTTCAGTATAAGGTGGATCTCGAGAAAACCGTCAAGGACTTGCAAACTCAACACTCTCAGTTCTAAGAGACTCTGCTCAACTTAGCAAAGGGTTAGCAAGAAATGATGGCGCTTCTCGTCACGAAGAAGAAGACCAAGAAGAAAGTTGTTATCAACATGGGGAAGAGGTTAAAAGTCCCCACCCGACAAATTCATATTAAAGAGAACTCATCAGAAGAGGATGATAATCAAGATGGGAATAATCAGATTTCTGAAGACGAGGATTATTCTGATAAGCAATACCCACCGGCTGATGACAAATACAAGCAGCTAGAAGACAAACTAAAAGCTGTGGAGATCTAAATATTGCTTGGCTTGGACTTTAGAGACTTAGGTTTGTTTCTCGGGGTAGTCATTCCCCACAAATTCAAGATCCTTGTCTTTTCCAAGTATGATGGGGTCTCCTGTCCGAAGCTTCATCTAAGATCATACCTCCACAAGATCCAGCCACACACCGCCGATAGGAAACTATGGGTGCACTTTTTCCAAGAAACTTATTTGGAACGCAGTTGGAGTGGTTCTACCAATTGGAAGGGATAAACATCCTACATGGGAAGATCTGGATGCTTCCTTTTACTGCAAATACCAATATAATATTGATATGGCACCAACCCGCATGCAATTGTAAGGCATGACTATGGGTTCAAATGAGGGCTTCAAGGAGTATGCCTAAAAGTGGAGAGACCTGGCTGGTTGGGTGCAACCACCTCTCACTGATAGAGAATTGGTAGACATATTTATGGGAACACTAACTGGTCCCTTCTTTAACTTGCTGATTGGGAGTTCATCATCCAGATTTACTGAATTGATCTTAACTGTCGAGAGGGTTGAAAGCAGGGTTAAAAGTGAGAAGATACCCATGACCTCCACCTCTAATGTTGTGAAAAAAACCATTTACTAGACAAAAGGAAACCAATGTCATGTATGGATCAAGAAGTCGTACGAAGAATGACCATTATCATTCAGTAGGGGCAATATTGATTTCCAACCCAGCTCCAACTCAACAACCGCGTCAACAAAATATCCAACAAAGGCTGGATGCCCAGAGAAGACAATTTACTAGAATCAATATGCAATTATCTCAAGCTCTGCAACACCTATTGAAGGTTGATTTGGTAACACTATGAGATCCCCCTTCTAACCCTAACACAACTTCTCTAAAATATAATCCCAATGCAAAATGTGCTTACCATTCAAATAGTCCCGGAGATGATACCAATGACTGTTGGGAATTAAAGAACAAAATCTAATACCTGATTGATAATAAAACAATTGAATTTGACCCTCCACTGAATCCCAACTTGATCACCGCACCCATGCCCAATCATGGTAATGTAGCGGTAAAATCAATGAAGTCGCCACCGAGTATGTATTTATCCCACATAAAAGGGAAAGGAAAATCATCGAAGAAAAACCTAAAGGGGAAAATCAAGGTCTTGCGACCGAAAGATTGGGTAAGGGATTCAATTACGCGAAGGGAAGGTATTAGCACCCCACACGTATATAGTACTCTACGGGATCCACTCTCGTTGTTCTAATCAAAGGGTGTTTTCAATCTAATGGTTAAAGGTTATAAACTAATAGGGAATGCATACAAAGAAAACACGAGAACAGAAGGAAATATTTACAAATTTTCACTCGGATGAGCCCCGTGACCAGATGCCTACGTATCACTTTTAAGGAATCAGAGCGCCGTAGTTCGGCTCATATATTTTGTTTGTTTGTATTTTTTAAATGAACAATGTTGCATTCGATCATTCCTCTGCTGCTCGACCTTTGGAGACTTACGACCTGTAGTGGAAAGGAGCTAACATGCTCTTAGAAGATAAAATACAAATAACGAAAATAAATGGATTGGTTGGTATTTTTTACCATGAAAAGAACTTTTGTATGCTTAGCATTTTTTATACATTTTGCCAAGAAAAATAAGTTTTAGTTTTAAATGAAATTATGCAAAAATAGGAAGAAAACATCTAAAGGAGACTAACCTAATGTTATCATACAATGAGGGATCCTATCTAAGTTAGAATGCCAAATAAATTCTAACAAACTATCCTATAGGGAACATACAATGAGTGAAAAGTCGGGATCTCAATTTATAAATTGAGTGACTCATCGATCAACAAGAAATAAAGTAAAGAGATAAAATCCTATAGGGAGCATGCACTGAGAGAGAAGTCGTGATCTCAACTTCTAAATTGAGTGACTCATGGATCAACCAGAAAGGAAACAAACACAAGCATAACACATATAACAAATGAAGTGCGGAATGCCTGCTATAGGTCTTTAAACTGCGACTTCGAGCGCACGCTCTTTTTTTCCTACTTCTCATGATATCTAGAAAGCAATAAAATAAGTAAATATAAATTGGAAGCAGTATAATACCAAACAAACAATAATGTCCGCAAAAAGCGTAACCAAAGAAAAGAAACCCAGAATACTTCGCACGAGCTGGAATCAACAAACAAACCGTCAGAGATTGAATGCACGAAATAGGTGTCAAAGCTTCATTTATATGAAAATAAATTTAAATCGAAATCCTAACACATCTGCATATTAAATAACGAACCTGCATAAGACTCAACTCAACAAGCAAAGGTGGTTCACAAGTTTTAAGTAATCAAAAATTAGGAATTGATTTCCTGGAAAAGAAATCAAATGAAAAGCCAAAAAAAACTTTATTATTTTTTGTAGTTCATTATCTAAAAAAATTTAAAAGGAATTCCTAAGTTCTATATATTTTTTATTGTTTTATTACATGTATTATTTTTGTACTATTTTTACTAAGAAAATTGAACGAAATTTAAACTAAAATAAAAGCTAAAAACGAAACAAGAAATTAGAAAAAAATCAGGGAGGTGAAATTTATAATCAGGGAGTATGTATAACAAGCTCTATACGCAGCCCATCAGCCATTGTTATGAAAATAAATTCTTCTTTTCTTTTTTACAAAAAATCTCAAACCACACAAGAATTGATACATTGGGCCAAATCTGTTTTGTTTTAAAACTATTTCCAGCTGTAAAAATGTAACAGGCCCAGAAGCATTTTTGTTATTCCAATATCCAAGCCACCAAAAATGTTGTGTGTCATGGGCCTAAGGAAGGGGTAGGGTTTCAGAGTGGCTATTCAGCTTTAACCATTAAAAAAAATACCTCCTTCTTCCTATCTCTAATAGAGCCACGGCCGATCATCACCTCTGATCGATGTTCACCGCCATCTCTTCTTCTCCTTTAAACAGAATCATGGCCGATTGTCATCTACGATCGCCATTCACCATCGTACTCCACCGTCCTTTCCCTTCATATCAACCAACACTTGAATCCACCCATTTTTGTTCTCACAAGTGGCCACCGCCGGAATCTCTATATCATTTTGATCTCCTCCATCGCGATTAACCTCACCCCTCTCTCACTTCGACTCTATTCATCTTCTACTTCCTCAACCAAATCTTATACACCCTCACGCCATATTAAAATCAGAAAATCTATAAACCTAAGAGCTAAATCACAACGTCGTCACTCTAAATCAGATCTCAGAAACTTGGGGATTCAATTCGGATATATTCAATCTAGGTCATAACATGAAGAAGTAAGCAGAAAAGCGAAAGAACGATTAAGATTGAAGCTTACTGTCCGGAGAAAGTCCGGTGCCTTTGCAAATGCGGCAAGGACGAAGAGAAGACCAGCAAATACACTCTTAAATCTTTAGGTAAACGTGCTAAACTCAATTATTTGTTCTCCGATTCTGAACTCTTTCGTCGTTACCTTATTCTTTGTGTTTACCGTTGTTATTTGAAGTCGCGGTTACTCCATGATATTGTTGTTATTGCTCATTTGCAGAGAATGAGGTTGAATAATTGATGAAGGTGGTGATGGAGGTTATGGAGTGATGAAGTGGGGTCTGAAGATTAGAGAAGAAGAAGATTGAAGAGGAGCGTGGTTTGCTGAATGATGTTGAAGATTAAGGCCTGGAAGAGATGATTGAAGGAAGATTACTGAACCATTGTGATTGAAGCCAGCCCTTTAGAAGAAGAGAGAGTGAAGGTTGATGAAGATAGAAAGAATGGGGGTTGAAAGAAGGTCGCCAGCCAGAAAAAAGGTTCCTCCTCTAATTCTATTATCTATTTTGTATCAATATCTCCCCCTCCTCATAATTTTGTTACGAATCTGTTATAGTTTGTTGAGAGTTGGTTAGAGATATTAGGAAGTTTTGGAATTTTGTTATGTTATTGGCTGGGAGTTATTTTTCTGCTGGACAATTATGTAATTAGTTAATGGTAGTTGCAGTTGGTTAGGATCTTCAATTTCTATTTTTTTTGTTAGATGAGATTCTGTTATAGGATTTAGTTGGAAGATGGTTAGGTATTGTACTAGGTTGTTAGGCAGTTAGTTATGAATGCAGTTAGAAGTTATTTTCTGTTTTGGTTGTTGTAGAAGTTGGTTATCAAGTTGATTTCCGTTATTGAAGCTTGTTAGAGGTAATGAGATCTCAATCCTTGGATTTCTAAATTCCGGTTATAGATTGATGGAGGAGATCGAAATTGATAGTAGTTAGTTTGGAAAATAGGGAGTTTAAAAGTTGGTTATTAGATTCTGTTAGTTTATTTGTGAACTGGATTCTCTTGGAAGTAGATTAACTGAGCTGGAAAATCGGTTGGAAAATTTGATAATATTCTGTTCTAAAAGTTGTTTACACCATCAGGCAAGTTAGTTAAAGAAAAGTTATTATGACCTGTTAGTTCTTTTTTATTTATCTTCTATTACAGTCAGTCGGTTAGAAAACAATTAAGAGGCTTGATTTGGATAGACAGTTTATTTATGATTATGCAGGGTCCAATTTGGACTTTATTTTATTATTTGATGCAGACTATTTAAAGAAGTGCAGGACTGAAATATTCAGTTTTGGTTTGGACTAATGATGTGCATGGAATGAGCAGGGGTGTATGGCTTAGAGATAACAAGGTTCGATCATTCAGCTCTGTCATATAATGGAATTGGGTAACAACATTTGAAGCATTGGTCAAGGGAATACACACGCTAACTCTTTGGTAGTGCAACACCAAAATTTTGATAGTCGAACAGAGCTTCAAATGTATTCTCAGGGATTTTGAGCCCATCCTCTAATGTTACATGAGAAGATTCGTGTTCAGAAAGTTCAACATCATGGCCTTCTAAACTTTCACAACTGGAAGTGTCCAAGCAAACGTTTTTATTTCACTTCCTTCTAATTGTCTATCCTTAGAAGAAACATGTTTGGTCCATTTCCTGTCAGGTAAAGGTCGATTTGGCAGCTGGTTGGAGCTTTAGACCCAAATAAATCTTGGAGTTAAACCACTTGGAAACTAGAATTAGATTTTGTAGTATTTTTCCTTTACACTTTCCTTCCTGTAATATTTCATGACATAATGGACTGTATTTTGAAAATTGATGGATATTTGGATAGAATTTGTAATAACAATGGAACAAAGCCTTTTGTACTTTCTTGAATTCCATTGATGAAACTCCATAAATTCAAAACTTCTTCTTTCACCATGAACTTGAAATATTCAACCTTCTTTAATTTTATCTTCATGTAAGAAATATCAATATCTTGTGCTCTTGTGTATTGAAATGGTTTTTTTTTTGGCCTTGTAAGAGAAACTTTGTCTTGCAACTCCTTCTCTCTCTTTTTTGAGTATTTCCACTTGTAATGATTTGAGGATACTAATGAACAAAGCTTCCTCTATTTTGCAATTAAAAGTTCGAAATATTTTCTTTGACTTTGCAATATAGAATAAACAATAAAGTTTGGCATCTCGAATAACGGATGATGAATTTCTTGAAGCTTAAATGGAATCATATCTTTGACAATTTGATAATGAATTTGGACGATGAAGGTTTTGGATCCATACCGGTATGATGCTTGAATTAAGTCTTGAACACCTCTTCTATCTTTAAAATATAAATCCACTTGGCAAATTGCACAAAAATATTCACTTGAAAGGAATTTGAATGGAATTGGAATGAGTGAGAAGTGTCTTAAATTTCAAGTAATTCCCCTTAAAAGGAATCCTCGTAGAACGGGCTTGAATTCGCATTGACATTGAATGATATTGAATCATCAACTTTAAATTCCATATAAACCATTATACAAATTTTCTTGAATTACTCTGGGCTTAAATGTATTTCTTGAACGAATCTTCAAATGACCTCCAACGAGAACTCAATCCAAATCTTTTATTTAATCAAAGCCCAAGAAGAAAACCTACCTGGATTCACAGCTTGAGCACCATTAATTATCTTGATGAAATCTTCAATCAACCCTTAATCATGTAACAAATAGCATCGCAAGAAAAAAGTCCTTGATTCAGTCCTCTAGACTTCTTAAAAGGAATGTCTATTGGAAAAAATCACTTAGGAGAAACCCCAATTATTACTTTGAAAAATCTTGATGAAGATAGTTTTGTATTCAGAGGAATTTTGTCAAGGAAGACGTCTATGAGGCTGGAAATTCAAAACGCTAATCTCGTACCAGGAATAATAAGAGCACTAGTTAAATCAATTTTGAGTAAGATAGCAACCTCATTTCATAGAGAGAAACTCTAATGTCAAAGCTCTTCGATCTTGTAACTATGGGACCAATGCTATGTGTGATATGTACAAAGTATGATGAGGGATCTTAGGGGGAAAATTGGGGAATAACAGCTTCCCTTATTTAAGTGTCTTCTATCCGGCGATACGAAGGTTAAAATCTTCGTTTCGACGCAATTGAAGATACTTAAATACAAAACAAGCCCTATTTTTGGCCCTAAGATGCCATGCAATGCTTATGACTATGAATATAAACTTCACATAGGTTAACAAGACGCCACTGGAGAATTATAAATAAAATCAACAGACTTAACAAAAAGAAGTCAACCTAGGAAAATAAATCTCTAGGGAACAACACGACTCTGGGAACTGACATTTGAATCTATTGGAGAGAAATTGGCTCCGCTGGGAAAAGAAGACTCAACTTTACTGGGGTAAGGTACAGAGAGGAGAAAACATAACATCAACTCAAAAATTGAGGTAAAAGTAAAGGATGACAACAATTAATCGATAGTTGTGAACTATCCACTCATAGAGGAGATATCAAAAAGAGAATAACATCACCACACAGGGGATCGGCAGCTGCTAACCCGAAGGGCACGAACAGAAACGGTAAGATAATACCGGCTCAGGGATGAAGATAAACATCAACATTGAGACTAGCAAATGAATGATTGACATCAGTACTTATGACTAGTAACAACAGTTTGATGTCAACACTTATGGCTGGAAACAACTCGACTCAATCATAGTAAGGTCCAACGAGGAGAAAGAGATCAATCTTGCCTAAGAATGGTAATGAACTACCCACTAAAGAATGAAGGTAAAAAAAAACAAAGAATCAATGTTGATTTTTTATTGAAGGTAAAGAAACAGAAGATACACCGACGTTTATTGACGGTGAACTATCGACTTTTACTGAAGGTAGGGAGAAAAGAATAACACCAACTTTTACTGAAGGTGAACCACCGACTTTTACTGAAGGTAGGGAGAAAATAATAACACCAGCTTTTATTAAAGGTGAACCACCGAATTTTAGTGAAGGTAGGGAGAAAAGAGAATACACCAGCTTTTACTAAAGGTGAGGTCTCAAAGAACAATAACGAATTTCCCAAAATTCTGGCGTTCTACTTAGAACGAGTAAAAATACAAGTTATCTCAAATAAAGAGACTACCACTTGTAATGATTTCTCCATAAACTTCTCTTGTGAAACTCCCTCAAAGAGATACCATTTGTTGGAGAATCAGATAAACTTCCCTTCGATCCTGAACATAAGCCACAAACTGGTCTCTGTTTCTTCTTTAACCAAGATGTTTCACCTGGAAAGGGTAAAAATACAAGCTATCTCAAATAAAGAGACTACCACTTGTAAAGATTTCACAACAAACCTCTCTTGCGAAACCTTCTCTAGGAGATACCATTTGATGGAGAAACAAATAAACTTCCCCTCGATCCTGACCATAAGCCACAAACGGGTCTCAGTTTCTTCTTTAACCAAGATATTTCACTTGGAAAGGGTAAAAATACAAGCTATCTCAAATAAAGAAACTACCACTTGTAAAGATTTTACAACAAACTTATCTTGCGAAACATCCTCGAAGAGATACCATTTAATGGAGAATTAGATAAACTTCCCCTCGATCCTGACCATAAGCCACGAACTGGTCTCAGTTTCTTCTTTAACCAAGATATTTCACTTGGAAATGGTAAAAATACAAGCTATCTCAAATAAAGAGACTACCACTTGTAAAGATTTCACAACCAACTTCTCTTACGAAACTTCCTCGAAGAGATACCATTTGATGGTGAATCAGATAAACTTCCCCTAGATCCTGACCATAAGCCATGAATTGGTCTCAGTTTCTTCTTTAACCAAGATGTTTCACCTGAAAAGGGTAAAAATACAAGCTATCTCAAATAAAGAGACTACCACTTGTAAAGATTTCTCAATAAACTTCTCTTGCGAAAGTTCCTCGAAGAGATACCATTTGATGGAGAATCAAATAAACCTCCCCTCTATCCTGACTATAAGCCACGAACTGGTCTCAGTTTCTTCTTTAACCAAGATGTTTCACCTGGAAAGGGTAAAAATACAAGCTATCTCAAATAAAGAGACTATCACTTGTAAAGATTTCTCACCAAACTTCTCTTGCAAAACTTCCTCGAAGAGATACCATTTAATGGAGAATTAGATAAACTTCCCCTCGATCCTGACTATAAGCCACGAACTGGTCTCAGTTTCTTCTTTAACCAAGATGTTTCACCTGGTTTCACCTGGAAAGGGTAAAAATATTGCTGTAAGAATCTTTCAATGAACTGTCTTTATCATTGAAGTACAACCAAACTCAACAACGAACTATCTCCCATAATGACGAGACTACCATTCATTGGAGTAACAAATTTTCATCAACGAACTATCTCCCATAATGACGAGATTACCATTCATTGGAAAAAAACATCTTCTCTAGCATTAACAGACATACTGGGAAGAACAGGTTGCTCAAATAAAGAGAATTGCAGCTTGCTGTTTAAGAAGGAATCGTAATAAGACTGGCGAGAAATGAAGCTTGATTTCCTGGGGAAATACTAATACATTCCTGTTGAGGAGAAAAAAGTCTTTGCGTGCAAAATAAATGAACATTATTAAACCAAGGCTCGAAGCATGCTGAATTCAGAATAATAATATTGTCGAGGACTACAGATTCAAACCATAAATAAACCGAAATAAAACAGTCAACAAAAATAGCACCTAATGAGAAATAAACTCAAAAGGGGATCACATCATCCAGATAATGAACTGAATAGGAAGGCTAAATCAAAATTCTTTCAGGAGGGATAACTCAGTAGGGAAAGTTGCAAGGATATACACTCTCTGTTTAAAGGCGACAACTCTATTGGAGAGAGGGTAGCATAACTCTGCAAAGAGAAAAATATGTCAACAAAGCATCAATGAATGTAAATGAATAATGAATTTTATTTAGCCATGCATGATGTATGTATGAATATATGAATGTTATCATGTATATGTTGACAAAATAACCATACTGTACTGGGGAGAACTAGACAAAGATAACTTGGGTGAAGACAACACTCGACCAAGTCATATCCAGGCTGAAGATCAGATTCCACAAGAGGGTAAGCATCACCTGAGGAACAAAGTCCTATTTCATGACTTAACTTCACTGGGAAGAACATGGCTTGAAAATAATCAAAGCACCACCTGACTAACAACAAATAAAGTTGCGGGGATACAATAAACTCCTCTAGGTTTCACCCTGGAATATCATACAAGCTTCGATTGGCGAAGACAATGCTTCATCATCTAGACTTCACCTGGAGATTCCAAAACTAACTTCACTAGGGGAAGTGAAAACCCTATCATCGAGACTTCAACTGGGGATGTCAATACATACCTCATCGGGGAAGATGAAAAACTACGTCGTTGATGTTTCAACTAGAGATTGTTATGCTAACCTCATTAAGGAAAAAGAAACCTCACACATCGAAGAGATCCCAAATACAGTCTCCAATATCAAGCATAATAGTTGTGAAAACTTCTTTGGAGAGAAAACATGAAAATTCATGGGATAATAACTTTAGAGGGAAGCATCATCCTCGATTCATCTGGAGAATTGAGAAGTTAACATCACAGTAATAGGTCAGCTCGCGGGGATTTTAAATCAAACTCAACGCACAACAAGAGAAAACCCAAGGAGTAGACATCTGACTCAACACTTCTTAGAATGTATATTGCCCTTGTCTGGTTGTTTAGAAGCACACAAAAACAACAATGTCATAAATGGAGGGCGTAATATCCTGCTAGAGATTCTGCATTACTTCTCAACATAAAGGGAGAAAGAATTCAATAACTAAGCACATGCTTTGTAAATTTGCAACCTCTACTTGATCACCAATCGATCATGGAAAGAAATTACACTCAGTTAGAGAAATCTTAATCAACACTTGATTGGGGAGAATGGCATTACAAACCCAACATCAAATAACAACTTGAAGAAAGTTTGAACCAAGACTTAACTGGGGAATAAAATGAGATTGCAAACCCAATACCACACGACAGCCTGGTGGAAACCCACTAACTGGTCAGATAACATAGAGGGAACCATGCACACCTCTACAAGGCAGATCATGAGAAATAGTCCTGCTAGAGGAAGATCTTCGGCTTGGGGAAGAACATAGTAATTGTCTTGACAAAAATCTAGAAATTCCCTTGGAAGCAAATTTGGTGTCACAAGTTTACCGTGTTGGTTGAGATATTGTTCATAACTTGCCCTTGGCTGTATGCTTTTAAGATAATCTTCTTGACCAAAATGTTCTTAGAGATTCGTCGAATCTCGACATAACTGCCATAGATAAGCTGAATGTTGCATCTTATTTACTCGACAACTTCTTCTTAGCTACATGCCCTTTTCCGATACTCAAATCTAAGCTTCATTGATATCAAGCAGTGGTTTTACAAGTAGAACAATATTTATTCTAAGTATGATAATTCTAATGCAACATTTATGTAAGTCTCGAAGATTTTATTGAAAATATTTCGAAAAACCTTGTGAATGAATCACTAGCCAGGATGCAAAATTGATTTTATTTTATTTTAATTTTTATCAAAGATAACAAAAGCATATGATACCAACACAAAAATTTTAGCAAAATTCATGGGAGTTAGAAAACACTATCTCATTGAAGTACGCTTTCGAAATAAACGATGTTTCAATTAGGACTTTTGAGGGTTGTAACATGGACTGGTTAACAGTTTTAGAAAAAACAGATTTTAAGGCTCAAAATTGTTTGGTTCCCACTCCCTTCATGATATTCTCCAGTCCTAAGTTCAATTAATGTGACACGAACATTCATCTCTCAAAATAAATTTCGAGACAGTTGAGGAAACAACCGAGGTTTTCTTCGAGCATGCCAGTCACTTACTTTTACTTTTGGTGTTTGATCATGTGGATTTTTTATAAGGATATCCATTTTTTAATCATTTTTCGACTTTCAGGCTTTCCATCATTTTCCCTAACTTTTGCCTGGGCAAATTCTTTTTGAATTTGTTTATGAAGCCCAGCGGGATGCCCTGACTTTTGCCTAAGCGACTTGTTTTTTCATGTTTCGAATTAGCGAGGATTTTTGTCTCTTTCTTTTTCATTTCTTATTTATTTCATTTTTTTATATTACATTTTCTTTCCTTTTGAACATGTCGCATGACGTTGAGTCATTTTTGACTAGTCGGAAGAATTGTGACTGCCCTATTTCTTGGAAGATGAGGGATAACCATTGTTGTATCATCGTCTACTGACTTCCTGAAGTGCGAGAGATACTCATTGGGGTATCGTCAATTGACGCACACTCGTGATTAATGAAGGTTATCCATTGCAATTTTGAGTTTCGTCAACCTTTTGAAGGATAACCATTGTTGTATCCTTAGATGCGCATTTCTGATGAGTTCCGAACGCTCGATCAAATTAACTGCACACTACCCTGCCCCAAGTTAAAATGAGGTTTTTTTTTATAGAAAAGAATACTTCAAGGTTCAAAGGGGTTAATGAGGGTTTCACTTCCTTATATCTCTGGTGTTTGGGGATTTGAAACAATTCTTATATATCGTCAACAAAGTTTTATTCAAAAGCATACGACCAAAAATTTGCATTTTAAATTCATCATCCCCCCTCCAATCTATGCTTAGGCAAGAGAATGGATAACAAGTTGGTATCTTAATGCAAAAAGAAATTTAAAATTTAAAATAAATACGAGTGAAACAAATGGATTTCTTCAAGACAAACATATTCGTTGTATTAAGATAATCATTTGAATGTAAACAAGTTCTTACATGAAAACAGTGGAATAATTAACAAGAAAAGTTACTAATGAGAAATCATTAAAATTGCTGGTAACTGAGAAGACTGATCATCTTTAAACTCCAATGCATTCTTCAATCACGTTTATTCTTCGGCAAAGACTTGGCTTGAACCTCAAGACAAAAATCCTTAAGTGATAAGATACCACTTCTGACCAATTTCTGGACTTCAGCTTTCAATGGATAACATTGTTCGATACTATGTCCAGGGGCTCCCTGATGAAAGACACAAGTCAAATCAGCTTTGTAGTACCAAGGTATCTTCTCAGGAATCTTCGGTGGAGGTTGAGTCAGAACCAAATTCCTTTGCATTAGGATAGGAAACAACTCTGTATAAGTCATTGGAATTGGATCAAACTGAAATTTCTTCTGATCATACCCTTGTTGATTCTGTTGACAAACTAGAGCGACAAGAGGTAAATTGAGCACAAGGATGATAGAAGAAACATGTTGATTCTGATGATTATTGTTTCTTCCTCTAGTTCTCTTCTTGGAAAAGTTATTATCAAAATTTTCACACCACTATTTGTGCCACTGTCTTCAGATAAACATTCCTTTCGGACATCCTCTTCTAGAAGCACTCTCACATTTTCCTTTTCTGGGAACTCCCCGAGTGCATTGACTATCACCTTCTCATGAAAGAATGATTTCAAAGTTTATGTGAAGACTTTTGCCATATCTTCTTCCTTCCTAGAAGGATTGACTTGGGTGGCAACCAAAGTTTTAACCAAATCAGTTAGATATTCCATATCAGCTTTCAAAGTAGTTACCTCTTTGCGGAGTTCAAAGATCTCTTGCTTAATGCTTTTTGTCTTCCCTTAGCAGGAGTGTTGTACTGATGAGACAACTTGATTCTGGAGACCAGAGGACCTAGGGTAAGACTTCTGGGAAACTCATAAAATGCATAGTTAAATGTAACATGATGCATGATATGAAATACAAATTCCATGTTTTTATTTCCAAAAGTCTATACGCTTTGATTCCAGTTATTAAGCCACAATATTATTATATATGTTTTCATGTATTTATTATATACTATTTTTTTATGTTTATTTTTTTGTCTTAACAATTGGAATCAAAGGAAGTAATGTTTGGAAACAAAAAACATGTATGATGATAGTTATATTAACATGATATGTATGCAAACATATGGGTTTAAAGTTTCCGCAGTACTGAAAAGCTGCTGAACTGATAATAGAACCATGGTCACATGTAACAAGATCAAAGGTCTGGAGCAATTCAGAATACCAAACACCCAAAGTCGTCAGCCTAACCAGAGCCACCAACAGAACATGGTCACCATCTGTACCTGTAAATATTATTCCCTCCCCACTCAAAGGTAAAGACTAGGTCATGGTAAGGTCAATGGTAACTCAGAATCGAGGGTACTCCTGAAAAACTATCGCCGTATCACCTACGTGAAAATGATGGCCCCTCATTTGTGCCTCATTTGAGCATGGACGACATGACGACATAGTGAAACCTAAGTCAACTAGCCGGTCATGTTCCATTCTATTCCTAGTGTTCCTATGGTTTCCACTTCGCCTGGGTATTGGGCCTTTTACCTCATAGTAACACCCACCCAACAAAGAAACAGAGAAACCAGCACAACAACAATATAACAAATAACAATGAAGATGCAATGTAAACATATGATCAAACATATACAAATGAATAAGCCATAAAAGCATAATGATAAACACCCTAAGAAAAGAAAAACTGGAGATAGGAGTGACTCACGGGATGGACCAACAATTGGTCGACAAATGTTTTCCCCAGTGAAGTCATCATTTTTCTGTAGTAGTAAAATCAATGAAGTCGCCACCGAGTATTTATTTATCCCATATAAAAGGGAAAGGAAAATAATAGAAGAATAAGCTAAAGGGTAAAATCAAGGTCTTGCGACCGAGAGATTAGGTAAGCGAGTCGATTACGCAAAGGGAATTTATTATCACCCCACACGTCCATAGTACTCTACGGGATCCACTCTCGTTGTTCTAATCAAAGGGTGTGTTCAATCTAATTCTTAAAGGTTATAAAATAAGACTGAATGCATGCAAAGAAAACACGGGAAAAGAATAAATATTTACAAATTTTCGCTCGGTTGAGCCCCGTGACCAGATGCCTACGTATCCCTTTTAAGGAATCAGAGCACCGTAGTTCGGCTCATATATTTTGTTTGTTTGTATTTTTTAATTGAACAATGTTGCATTCGATCATTCCATCGCTGCTCGACCTTTGGAGACTTACGACCTATAGTGGAAAGGATCTAACATGCTCTTAGAAGAGAAAAGCCGAATGGCGAAAATAAATGGATTGGTTGGTATTTTTTACCATGAAAATAACTTTTGTATGCTTAGCATTTTTTATACATTTTGCCAAGAAAAAGAAGTTTTAGTTTTAAATGCAATTATGTAGAATAGGAAGAAAACATCTAAGGGAGACTAACCTATCTCTAACCTAATGTTATCATACAATGAGGGATCCTATCTAAGTTAGCATGCCAAATAAAGTCTAACAAACTATCCTATATGAAACATACAATGAGAGCGAAGTCGTGATCTCAATTTCTAAATTGAGTGACTCATCGATCAACACAAAATAAAGTAAAGAGATAAAATCCTATAGGGAGCATGCACTTAGATCTAAGTCATGATCTCAACTTCTAAATTGAGTGACTCATCAATTAACAAGAAAGGAAACAAACACAAGCACAACACATATAACAAATGAAGTGCGGAATGCCTGCTACAGGTCTTTAAACAGCGACTTCGACCGCACGCTCTTTATTTCCTACTTCTCATGATATCTAGAAAGCAATAAAATGAGGAAATACAAATTTGAAGCAGTATAATACCAAACGAACAATAATGTCCATAAAAAGCGCAATCAAAGAAAAGAAACTCAGAATAATTTGCACGAGCTGGAATCAACAAACAAACAGTCAGAGATCGAATGCACATAATAGGTGTCGAAGCTTCATTGATATGAAAATAAATCACAATCTAAATCCTAACACATCCGCATATCAAATAATGAACCTGCATAAGACTCAACTCAACAAGTAAAGGTGGTTCACAAGTTTTAAGTAATCAAAAATTAGGAATTAATTTCCTGGAAAAAAAATCAAATGAAAAGCCAAAAAAACTTTATTAATTTTTGTAGTTCATTATCTAAAAAAATTTAAAAGGAATTCCTAAATTCTATATATTTTTTATTGTTTTATTACATGTATTATTTTTGTACTATTTTTACTAAGAATATTGAAAGAAATTTAAACTAAAATAAAAGCTAAAAAAGAAACAAGAAATTAGAAAAAAAAATCAAGGAGGTGAAAGTTATAATCAGGGAGTATGTATAACAAGCTCTAGGCGCAGGATCATCAACCATTTTTATGAAAACCACTTCTTCTTCTTTTACTTCACAAAAAATCTCAAACCACGCAAGAATTGATACATTGGGCCAAAGCTATTTTTTTTTTTGAAATTATTTCCAGCTGCTAAAAACGTAACAGGCCCAGAAGCATTTTTTTTATTCCAATATCCAAGCCACCAAAAATGTTGTGTGTCATGGGCCTAAGGAAGAGGTAGGGTTTCAGAGTGGCTATTCAGCTTCAACCATAAACCAAATACCTCCTTCTTCCTCTCTCTAACAAAGCCATGGCTGATCATCACCTCCGATCGCCGTTCATCGCTATCTCTTATTCTCCTTCAAACAAAATCACGACCGATCAGTATCTACGATTGTCGTTCACCGTCATACTCCACCGTCCTTTCCCTTTGTATCAACCAACACTTGAATCCACCCATTTTTGTTCTCACAAGTGGCCGCCACCGGAATCTCTATATCATTTTGTTGATCTCCTCCATCGCGATTAACCTCATCCCGCTCTCACTTCGTCTTTGTTCGTCTTCAACTCCCTCAACAAAATCTTATACACCTTCACGCCATATTCAAATCAGAAAATCTATAAACCTAAGAGCTAAATGACAACGTCGTCACTCTCAATCGGATCTCAGAAACTTGGGGATTCAATTCGGCTATATTCAATCTAGGTCATAACATGAAGAAGTAAGCAGAAAAGCGAAAGAATGACGAAGATTGAAGCTTACTGTCCGGAGAAAGTCTGGTTCCTTTGCAAGCGCGGCGAGGACGAAGAGAAGACCAGCAAATACACTCTTGAATCTTTAGGTAAACATGCTAAACTCGATTCTTTGTTCTTCGATTCTGAACTCTTTCATCGTTACCTCATTATTTGTATTTCCCGTTGTTATTTGAAGTCGCGGTTACGCCATGATATTATTATTGTTGCTCATTTACAGAGAAGGAGGTTGAATAATTGTTGAAGGTGGTGATGGAGGTTATGGAGTGATGAAGTGGGGTCTGAATATTAGAGAAGAACAAGATTGAAGAGGAGCGTGGTTTGCTGAATGGTGATGGAAGATGAAAATAGAGAGATTTTGTGGTTATGTTGTTGAAGATTAAGGCCTGGAAGAGATGATTGAAGGAAGATTACTAAATCATTGTGATTGAAGCCAGCCATTTAGAAGAAGTGAGAGTGAAGGTTGATGAAGACAAAGAGAATAAGGGTTGAAAGAAGGCCGCCATCCAGAAAAAAGGTTCCTCCTCTAATTCTGCTATCTATTATGTATCAATATCTCCCCTCCCCATAATTCTGTTACGAATCTGTTATAGTTTGTTGAGAGTTGGTTAGAGATATTAGGAAGTTTTGGAATTTTGTTATGTTATTGGTTGGGAATTATTTTTCTGCTGGACAGTTATGGAATTAGTTAATGGTAGTTGCAGTTGGTTAGGATCTTCAGATTCTATTTTTTGTTAGATGAGACTCTGTTATAGGAGTTAGTTGGAAGACGATTAGGTATTGTACTATGTTGTTAGGCAGTTGTATATGAAGGCAGTTAGAAGTTATTTTCTGTTTTGGTTGTTGTAGAAGTCGGTTATCAAGTTGTTTTCTGTTAGTGAAGCTTGTTAGAGGTAATGAGATCTCAATCCTTGGCTTTCTAAATTCCAGTTATAGATTGATGGAGGAGATCGAAATTGATAGTAGTTAGTTTGGAAAATAGGGAGTTTAAAAGTTGGTTATTGGATTCTGTTAGTTGATTTGTGAACTGGATTCTCTTGGAAGTAGATTAAATGAGCTGGAAAATCGGTTGGAAAATTTGATAATATTATGTTCTAAAAGTTGTTTACACCATCAGGAAAGTTAGTTAAAGAAAAGCTATTATGACCTGTTAGTTCTTTTTTATTTATCTTCTATTACAGTCAGTCGGTTAGAAAAAAATTAAGAGGCTCGATTTGGATAGACAGTTTACTTCTGATTATGCAGGGTCCAATTTGGAGTTTATTTGATTATTTGATGCAGACTATTTAAAGAAGTGCAGGACTGAAATATTCAGTTTTGGTTTGGACTAGTGATGTGCATGGAATGAGCAGGGGAGTATGGCTTGGAGATAACAAGGTTCAGTCATTCAGTTTTGTCATTTAATGGATTTGGGGAACAACATCTGAAGCATTGGTCAAGGGCATAAAAACTTTAACTCTTTGGAAGTGCAACACCAACCTTTTGATAGTCGAACAGAGCTTCAAATGTATTCTCATGGATTTTCATCCTATCCTCTAATGTTACATGAGAACATTCGTGTTCAGAAAGTTCAACATCATGGCCTTCTAAACTTTCACAACTGGAAGTGTCCAAGCAACCATTTTTATTTCACTTCCTTCCAATTGTCTATCCTCAGAAGAAACACATTTGGTCCATTTCCTGTTAGGCAAAGGTCGATTTGGCAGCTGGTTGGAGCTTTAGACCCAAATAATTATTGGATTTAAACCACTTGGAAGCAAGAATTAGATTTTGTAGTATTTTTCCATTACACTTTCCTTCCTTTAATATTTCATGACATAATGGACTGTATTTTGAAACTTGAATGGATATTTGGATAGAATTTGTAATAACAATGGAACAAAGCCTTTTGTACTTTCTTGAATTCAATTGATGAAACTCCTTAAATTCAAAACTTCTTTAACCATGAACTTGAAATCTTCAACCTTCTATCATTTGATCTTCATGTAAGAACTATCAATATCTTGTGCTCTTGTGTATTGAAATGGTTTTTTTGGCCTTGTAAGAGAAACTTTGTCTTGCAACTCCTTCTCTCTCTTTTTTGAGAATTTCCACTTGTAATGATTTCAGGATACTAATGAACAAAGCTTCATCTAATTTGCATTTAAAAATTCAAAATATTTTCTTTGACTTTGCAATATAGAATAAACCATAAAGTTTGGCATCTCGAATAATGGATGATGAATTGCTTGAAGCTTAAATGGAATCATATCTTTGACAATTTGATAATGACTTTGAACGATGAAGGTTTTGGATCCATACCGGTATGATGCTTGAATTAAGTCTTGAACACCTCTTCCATCTTTAAAATATAAATCCACTTGGCAAATTGCGTAAAACTATTCACTTGAAAGGAATTTGAATGGAATTGGAATGAGTGAGAAGTGTTTTAAATTTCAAGTAATTCCCCTTAAAAGGAATCCTCGTAGAACAAGCTTGAATTCTCATTGACATTGAATGATATTAGATCATCAACTTTGAATTCTATACAAACCATTATACGAATTTTCTTGAATTAATCTGGGCTTAAATGCATTTCTTGAATGAATCTTCAAATCACCTCTAACGAAAACTCAATCCAAATCTTCTATTTAATCAAAGCCCAAGAAGAAAACCTATCTGGATTCACAGCTTGAGCACCAAGAATTTTCTTGATGAAATCTTTAATCAACCCTTAATCATGTAACAAATATCATCACAAGAAAGAATTCCTTGATTCAGTCCTCTAAACTTCTTAAAAAGAATGTCTATTGGAGAAAGTACTTAGGAAAAACCCCAATTATTACTTTGAAAAATATTGATGAAGATAGCTTTGTATTCTGAGGAATTTTGTCAGGGAAGACGTCTATGAGGATGGAAATTCAAAACCCTAATCTCGTACCAGGAATAATAAGATCACTAGTTGAATAAATTTTGAGTAAGATAATAACTTCAATTCATAGAGAGAAACCCTAATGTCAAAGCTCTTCGATCCTGTAACCATGGGACCATTTCTATGTGTGAGATGTACAGAGTATGGTGAGGGATCTTAGGGGTAAAAATTGGGGTATAACAGGTAAGGATGTAAATTCCATTGAAGATACATATTTTGTTTCCTCCATAAATGATTTAACCACTCCTTTAATGATCATTAAAAAGAATCTGTTGAAAGTCGGTGTATTTCTAGGCTGTCTTGAAAACTGTTACAATTGTGCTGCATGAATTAATGGTTGCATATGGATAAAGAAAGGTGTCCATAATTACCATTTCAAACACTTATATTAGGATCACCTCCAAAGGTCCTATTAGGATTCCTGCTGAACCAAGAATAGCTCCCCTGATTATCACCACACCGGGGCCAGTCCCCTACTCTTCTGACAAAGTAGTGCCTTGGAACATTAGGCGGAAGTGTATTCTCATGGCATCAAACAAGAGCCATGGATTGCTGAAGATGAAGCTGTTGAAATTATTAAAAAAAATTGGATCAAGTAAAATCACTAGGACGGGAAGGATCTTCTCTCCAGAGATCTCTCCTCCAACAACCACTACTACACACATTCATATTACCGCTGTTAAACCTGTTGCTGATACTCGAGGGAAGGGAAAAATGACTGAGCCTTCCAGGACGGAGGCACACACAAAAGATATTGCAATTGAGGACCCATTTAGCCAAGAGATGGAGGAGATTATGAAAATAATCCAAAAAAGCAACTACAAGATAGTGGAACAACTGGGGTAGACACCTTCAAAGATATCCATGCTGTATTTGTTATTGTGTTCCGAATCACATGCTTAAGCTCTGCTAAAATTCCTGAAAAATGCACATGTCCCATAAGAAACTACTGCTGACCAATTTGAAAACTGTGTAGCAAGATTGACTGTTGACAATGGTTTGGGCTTTTCAAACGCAAATTTGACCCCGACAGGGGAGAATTACAACAAAGCTCTACATGTTTTCATTGAGTGTAAAGGCACGGCCTTAGCACATGTGTTAGTGGATACAGGGTCCCCCCTCAACGTTTTACCAAAAGGTGCTTTGGACAGATTGGACTGTGAAGGGATGGTGATGAAACCCATTGATATTATGGTGAGAGCCTTTGACGGGTCAAAGAGAATGGTCCATGGGGAGCTTAATTTTCCTATTAAGGTTGGATCTCAAGTTTTCAACTCAACATTTTATGTAATGGATATTTGTCCACCTATTCTTGCATGCTCGGACGCCCATGGATTCATGGGGCAGGTGTGGTTACCTCCATATTACATCAAAAGTTGAAGTATCTGATAAAAAGGAAAATTATCACAGTCTACGGTGAGGAGGAGTTTATGATCAGTCATTTGAATTCTTTCAAATATGTTGAAATGGATGGAAAATTCATTGAAACCCCCTGTCAAGCATTTGAAGTGGTCCTCCAATGATTGTTGTTGCCAAGGCCACTCCTGCCAATCCCAAAGCTACTAAAGATACACCAAGAATGGCCTCTCTTAAGGATGCTCATGTTGTTGTTAAAGACATAGGTTGCACCATTTGGGGACAAATTCCTGATATCCCCTACAAGTCGGAAAAATTTGGGTTGGGCTTCACTTCCGAGGTTCAGAAAGAGGTTCAACGTGCTCGTGCTGGGAAACCACCTCTTTGTATTAGTAACGATGAAGTTAATGCTCTAGGAGACTCTGATAGTGACGGTGACTTAGACGATTGGATCTACCCAACTATTGACGGAGGACTCAACAACTGACAGACCGAAGACTTCATCTCAATCTCCTTCAGCCAGGAGTAATTGCCATTTCCTGTTTTTATTACTTTGAGAATTTTGTCTGTAATTTCCTCTAAAAAAAATAAATTTAAACCATGTGCCTTTCCCGGGGCACAATGGTCCATTTGTTAAGGGTTTGTCATTTTTCATATGTCATACGCTCATTTTAATGAAAACATTGGACTATTTTGCATTCAAATTTTGCGCTCCTTGTCTTTCTTTTACTTTACTGCATTTTCAAATAGCCATGTGACCTTACATGCACACACACATTTGAAGATCCACGTCCACTCCGAATCTCATTGACAACAATTCTTCTATTGCCATCTATGACTTTGAAAATCCAATATATCAAGCCGAAGACGAAGGTGAAGAAGATTGTGAAATACATGGGGAACTTGCCAGACTCCTAATACAAGAGGAAAATGTCATTCAATCGCACGAAGAACCAGTTGAAGTGATAAACTTGGGTACTGGGAAAGATAAGAAAGAAGTCAAGATTGACACTAAACTGGAAGACAATGTCAAGAGAAGATTGGTTCAGATGTTGCATGACTATGTTGAGGTGTTCGCTTGGTCATACGAATATATGTCGGGGCTTGATACTGATATCTTGGTTCATTGTATGTTGATGAAGGAAGGTTGTTCTTCGATCAAGTAAAAGGTTCGTCGCATGCAGCCAGATATGTCTAATAAAATCAAGGCTGGGGTAATGAAACAGTTCAATGTAGGTTTCTTGGAAGTGACGTCATATCCCCAATGGGTTGCAAATTTTGTTCAAGTGCCGAAGAAAGACGGTAAGGTCCTTATGTGTGTAGACTACAGGGACTTAAATAGGGCGATCCCCAAATATGATTTCCCACTACCACATATTGATGTATTGGTTGATAACACTAATCAACATAAGGTGTTCTCCTTCATGGACGGCTTCTTCGGGTACAACCAGATCAAAATGGTGCCTGAAGACAGGGATAAAACTAACTTTGTCACACAGTGGGGCACCTTCTATTATAAGGCCGTGCCTTTTGGTTTGAAGAATGGAGGCGCAACTTATCAACTGGCTATGGTAGCTCTATTTCATGATATGATTCATCATGAGATAGAAGTCTACATTGATTACATGATTTCAAGATTGCAAATTGAGGAAGAACACCTTGATCAGTTTCACAAGCTATTTGAAAGTATGAAGAAATACAAACTAAGGCTGAATCCCAATAAATGCACCTTCGGGGTGAGATCGGGAAAACTCCTAGGATTTGTCGTCAGTGGAAAAGGTACTGAAGTTGATCCTGCAAAAGTCAAACCCATACAAGAAATGTCAGCTCCCTATACTGATAAAGAGGTCAGGGGCTTCTTAGGTCAACTCAACTATATTACCCGATTCATCTCTCACTTAACTTCTACTTGTGAGCCAATCTCCAAACTGTTGAAGAAGGATCGAGTAGTCAGACGGGATGACAACTACCAAACAACTTTTGATAAGATCAAGGAGTATTTACAAGAACCTCCAATCCTAATGCCTCTAGTTGAAGGATGACCTCTGATTATGTACTTGACCGTATTAGAGAATTCAATAGGGTGTGTGCTGGGCCAACATGACGAGTCTGGTCGAAAAGAGCATGCAATATACTACTTTAACAAAAAGTTTACTGACAGTGAAACAAGATTTTCACTGCTCGAGAAAACTTGCTGCACTTTGGCATGGGCTACTCGCCGACTAAGACAATATATGTTGACTCATACTACTCACTTGATTTCTAAGATGGATCCCATCAAGTACATCTTCGAGAAACCAGCTCTCTCCAGTCAAATAGCCCGATGGAAAATGATGTTGACTGAATATGACATCCAATACACTACACAAAAAGCAATAAAAGGAAGTGTATTGGCGGATCATTTGGCGCATCAAGCTGTAGATGACTACCAATCTATAAACTTTGAATTCCCGGACGATAATATCATGCTGATAACCGACTCTGAAAAGCCTGGACCGTATGAAGGACCTGAGCAAGGATCCCGATGGACTATGTTTTTTGATGGAGCTTCCAATGCACTGGGTAGCGGAATTGGTGATGTGGTCATTTCTCCAAAAGGTTGCCATACGCCTTTCACCGCCATACTCTAATTTGATTGTACCAATAACATGGTTGAGTATGAAGCATGCATCTTGGGTCTAAAGGCTGCCATTGACCTAAGAATCAAATTCTTAAACGTATACGGAGATTCGGCCCTCGTAATCAGTCAAGTTAAAGGAGAATGGGATACCAAACATCCAAATTTGATCCTTTACAATGAACTTGTGCTCACCTTGATCCCTTACTGTGAGGAGGTCACCTTTGAACATATACCAAAGGAAGAAAATCAGTTGGTAGATTCCTTAGCAACTATGTCATCTATGTTCAAAGTCAATTGAGACAACGAAGCTCCCAGAATTACTATTGAAAGATTTGACGAACCGGCGCACTATTGTATGATCGAAACTGATGAGGAGAAGCATTGGTTCCATGAGGTGAACAGGTACCTTCAAGCATAAGAATATCCTGAGGGATCTCCAATCAACGATAAGAAATTCCTGCGGTGGTTCTCAGCCAAGTTCTTCCTAAGCAATAGGATTTTGTAAAAGTGCAACCATGATTCAACTCTACTCTGTTGTGTAGACAAGAAGGAAACAGAGAAACTTATGGAAGACATACACGAAGGTATCTTTGGTACTCATTACATTGGACACACTATGGCCAAGAAGATTCTGAGGGCTGGTTACTATTGGTCGACTATGGAAACTGATTATCACCACCACTCGAGGACTTGCCATAAGTGCCAAATTTAGGCTGACAAGGTTCATGTGCCTCCAATACCTTTAAATGTCATGACTGCTCTGTGGCCATTTGCAATGTGGGGCATTGACATGATCAGAGAAATCAATCCCACTGCATCTAATGGACATCGTTTCATCCTCGTTGCCATTGACTACTTCACCAAATGGGTCGAAGCGGCTTCATTTTCCTCAGTTACCAAGAACGTTGTAACCCGGTTCATCAAGCATAACCTCATTTATCGGTACGACATCCCTGAGAGGATCATCACTGACAACGGTACCAACCTCAACAATGCCATGATCACCAAACTATGCACATAGTTCAAGATTAAGCATTACAACTCTTCTCCATATAGGCCTAAGATGAATAGCGCGGTGGAAGTTGCCAACAAAAATATAAAGAACATTATGCAAAAGATGGTGGTGACCTATAAAGACTGGCATGAGATGCTACCATTTTCTCTTCATGGCTACCTTACCTCAACGCGAACATCAATTGGGGAAACCCCATTCTCTTTAGTCTATGGCATGGAAGTTGTCCTGCTTGTCGAAGTTCAGATTCCTTCTCTAAGGATTAGGAAAGAAGTAGACTTAGGCGAAGACGAATGGGTTCATACTAGATTAGATCAGTTGAATTTGATTGATGAAAAGAGACTGACTGCTTTCTGTCATGGTCAAATGTATCAAAAGCGTATGATCAAGGCATTCAACAAGAAGATCAAGCCTCGAGTATATCAGAATGGCGACTTGGTAATAAAGCGCATCATTTTACCATAAGGCGATCCTAGGGGCAAATGGACTCCCACTTACGAAGGGTCATTTATTGTTAATAAAGTATTCTCTTACGGTTCTATGATGTTAACCACTATGGAGTTAGGAAAAATACCTCTGAAGGAGACTTAGGCAAAAAAACTGGGGCATCCCGCTGACTGTAATTCCAAATGAAACAGGTCAGGAAAAAGTTGGGAATAATAAATTCAATCATAAGAGGTCTTAAAATCCTCAAAATTCTCCACCATAGTTGACAAAAGTCCTCAAAACAACAAAATGATGTAAGAAAAAGTGACTGTCGTCTCAAAACATTTCTTAGCTCCTAAGCCATCATCATTGCTACCATCAGTGCAATTCCAAAATCTCTTGGAACCTGAATGTATATTCTGAATTAACTGAACGTAGGATTGAAGAACATCACGAAGATTGGGTTGGGTACAAATAAGCTTTGAGCCTTTGTCCTTTATTTCTTAAACCGTGAACCAGACCACGTTATAACCCTCAAAAGACCTAATTGAAGCCATGTTTCTTTTGAAAGCATATTACAACGAGGTTGCGTAAACTAACTCCTAAAATATTTTACGAATCATTTGTTTTGGTATCACACCTTTGCTTTCTTTTTCACTTTAAAAGTATAAACAACTGTGTTTTAACCAGTGATGCATTTTCTATACACCAACAATATCATTTCAAAAATGATTTTTGAATTCAAATTTTTTTGCATGAACTTTGCATTAAAATTACCATGTTTGAATAAACAATTTTGCTTTCAAACAAGTTTTTCCTCATGAAAAGATTTTAAACAGCTGAGAAACTTGGTCAGTGACCCTATCAGGGGAAAGTATCTTCTAGGTCCATTTGCGAATCAGTTCAAGATTTATTGCTCAGTGCAGGTTTTCTCAGAATTGGTTATCCAGAAGATCATTTTTAAGACTCATGTTAGGGCATTCCTTTCCAACAATCATTTCAAGAACTAAAGCCATGATTAGTTTATTCCAACATTCATTTCAAGAACTGAAGCCATGATCAGTTTATTCCAACAATTATCTCAAGAGCTGAAGCCATGATCAGTTTATCTCCAATAGTCATTTCAGAGCTGAAGTCGTGATCAGCTCATTTCCAACAACTTTCGACTGAAGCCATGATCAGTTTATCCTTAACAGTCAGCTAATCTGGGACAAATCCCCAAGCATCTTTCCATGTCTTTCTTTAGAGGATCATCAGTTCAATACAGTTTGCAAGTATGACAAGTATGGGTTTAAGACATTTTCTTGCCAAGCAATTTGGCAGAGTTCTTCATGTTGAGGAATCAAACCTCCAATCTTACCTCCGCAAAAGAGTCAAACTCCATTGTCGTAAACGTCTTCATTACATGCATAGATCATTCACATATAATGCATAACAAAATTCATACATAATGCATAACAAGAGTGTTTCATCCTCATTTTGCATTTCCCGAGGTCTTGTTGCAGTTGACATGTCACCTTGAGATCAAAGTCCAACTTACTTGGCACCCACCAAAACAGATGTCAGTTCAGTTGTTTCTCTCTTTCGTCCAAAGCCAATATTGGATGTTGTTACCTTTTCCATTCATCCAAAGCCAATATTGGATGTCGTAATCTTTTTTGCTATCCAAAGCCAATATTGGATATTGCTATCTTTTGTTTCCATCCAAAGCCAATATTGGATGCCACCATCTTTTGTTGTCGTCCAAAGCCAATATTGGATGTCGTAATCTTTTTTTTCCATCCAAAGCCAATAATGGATGTCGTTACCTCTTCTTCCATCCAAAGCCAATATTGGATGTTGCTATCTTTTGTTTCCATCCAAAGCCAATATTGGATGTTGTGATCTTTTCTCTCGTCTAAAGCCATTATTGGACGTTGAGTTTTCCCTTCATTCAAAGCCAATATTGGATGTTGTGTTTCTTTTTCGTCCAACGTCTTTCCTGGACGACTCTGACGTAACTTCAGATTTGGTCTCATCCCACAACTATTGTTCTTCTAGATGTTTCTGATTGTTCTTTCCAGAGAGTTGCTTGCCTCATTCAATTCCATTCTTGGATGTCGCTGCTTGCCTTCTCGGGTTTTATCTCTTTTTTTCAAGTATTGATGGTTACTCTTTGTCACTATGACAGATATCCAAAAATATCTTGTTATTTCCCTAGCGTGTCTTTCACGTCATTTCATCTGAACTACCATAAGTTTTCAGTTTCGAGTCTTTCCATATTCCCACATAGTCTATCTCATCTCATACATCATTCAAAAAATATATGTAAAAAAAGAGTACATGCATTCATTCATAACATATGCTACGATCTCATCGCATTAGGGACGAAATTCGGGTCTGTTTGTATTTAATTACTTTCGTCCTATCTGGCTAAAAGATAATTAAATAGAGGCAATTGTTGTACCCTAAATTTCGCCTCTAACTTTTTCAGTCGCACTTTCATATCATATTTTGTCATTTGGTCACAATCATTAATAAATAACTTCATTCATCACATTTTCATCCTATCTTTAAGTTTGCTCTTGTGTTGTTGACTAACTTCTAATCAAAATACAAAAAAATAAAATTGTATTTGTCTTTTGTAGGTACCGAGTCAAAGCATCTGACAAATAAGGTTTTCCCGTATTATTTCCCTAAAATCTCTATTTTTTGCACAGAAAAATTATTAAATTTTTTTCATTTTTTTCACTGTACAATCGATTGTTCTTATAGTGCAATCTATTGCACAAAGTGCATTTTGCGCAATATTTTAAAAACACATTGATGCATTCGATTGCTCCAAGAGTGCAATCGATTGCACATAATGAAATTTGAAAAAAAGTCAGCAATTTCAAGTTTGTCAATTTTGGCTCCAATTTTTCTTCATTTTTTGAAAGATATATCATTAATTCAAATTTTAGCTCCAATTTTTCTTTTTTGAAAGATATGTCAATAATTCAAATTTTGGCTCCAATTATTCATTTTTTGAAAGATATATCATTAATTCAAATTTTGGCTCCAAGAATCAATTACCAAACAACCACTAATCCCAAGCCTAAACTCTATAAATAGAGCCATCATTTCATTCAAATCTCAAGCTTTTGATAGCCAAACTCATTTTGCTAAAAAATCTCTCAATTCTCTCCATCTACCAAATTCACTCAAAGCTCCATTTTCAAAAAGAGTTAGTAATCTTTGCCTTAAAGCTTGCTAATCTTTGAGCTAAACCTTCATCCAAAAACTTTTTCTTCATCAATTCTCTACATCCAAGCTTGGGCAATTGATTCTTGGGGTTGAATTGACGCGAATTCTTGAAGTTGTTTTGATAATTCTTTAGATCTACCTTTGGTAAGTTGAATTTTTCATCTTTCACAATGTGATCTCTTGTTGATCTTTGGGTGTGATTCATTGAGCATTGTTTTGTGATTCCTTTGGTGCTATTTTCTCATAATTTGATGGAATTTTCGTACTCAATTGAATTCATGATCATAAGGTGTTTGATGGAAAGTTTGAAAAAGAATTTGGCCTTTTAAAATGTTGTTTTTCTTATTTTAATAGGGTGCAATTGATTGTTGTAATAGTGAAATCAATTGTCACAGCAAAATTTTACGTTTTTTTTTTGAAAAAAAGCACTGATGCAATCGATTGCATCAACAGTGCAATCGATTGTAATAGAACAAAAATGCTTTTTCTGCCTTGTTTTGGGGCTGTTTTGATCCAACTATCTTTTTCTACTCACTTCTTTTGATTGTTGATTTAGATTGCAATTTTAAATGTCCAATTTCTCTTTAAATTCAATGGACTTTGGGTGTAGATGAAGTTGGATAAATGTTCATTAATTTAAATCTACCAAAGAGTGAATTATTCAATTCATTTTTGGTGATTTGGATTAATGATATGTTTAGTGCTTTAATCCACCGAGATGAGTGATTGAATTTAAAGATGAAAGAAATTTTAGGTAGTGATCCAAATTGGCTTATCATTCCCCTCCCTCGTCATATTATCCCTTTATTTTTTTTATTTGTGCTACATGTTAAGGGATGATGATCTCTATATCATTTATCCAAACATGAAGTACACAAATTACTGTTGACCGACCTCAAAATAGGTGCGACTTCTACATAAGTCCACTTACGATTGCTTAACATAGCGCTAAATTTTGTCCCGATTTGAGAAAATGATCATTCGTGGCCCAAACCTATGTTTGCAAGCCCAAGTATGTTGATTTGAACCATTTGATCCAATAACCTTGAGATTCATTGTTAGGAAGCTTTGATTCTACCAATCCTCCAATGGATCTTCATCAATTTTGGTCAATGCGGATCACTTAAACATCATTGATCATTGAATGTTGCCTTGAAGATTGTTAAATGGATGATATACTTGACAAAAAGCAAATGCAACTTGTTGTTAAGAGGCTTTGGTTCTACCAATCCTCTAATGAGTTCCAAATACAAGTTTCAAGATGGTCATCCAACTAACCATTAACTTCTAACAATTGAATTTATTTTATGCTCCTTACTTTATGTACCATTTACTTTAGAATTTACATTTCATGCTATTTTCATCTTTGCTCACTTGAGCATTTACTTTTATGTCATTTTTATTTTGCTCACTTGAGCTTTTCTTTTCCACTTTACTTTATTTAGATTTAAATATCTGCGAGCCCACTTTGATCGGAAGATCCACTTCTCCGTGTACCATCCTTTTTGACCCGTCAAAGGCTCGAACTATAATATCACTAGGTTTCAGTACAACCCCTTCGCAATAAAGTCTATCTAGAGTTCCTTACGGTAGAACATTTAATGACGAACCAGTATCAATCAATACATGAGCCAGAGTAGTGCCCATGCATTCAATGGATACATACAAGGAGTTATTGTGATTTCTTTCTTCCGGAGTCAGATAAGCATAAGAGAAACCTAATCCATTGTCAGTCGTTAAGCTAGCAACATCAATTCCAAATTGATCGACAAAAATATCTTGTGGCACGTGAGCAGTCTTCAAGAATTTTACTAAAGCCTGGGTATGAGCTTCAGAATACAGTAACGGGGATTACATGGACATCTTAGACGGGGTCTGCCCCGGTTGTTCAACAATAGTGTAGTCGCTCTTATAGATAGTCTTCAACACCTCTTCCAACTCTTGCCTGAGGTGTCTTCAACTGCAACTTATTTAGGCACCTCTGTCTGGACAGGCTTCATTATTTATTCTTTTCCCCGAGCCTCACCCGTTGACTCGGTAGCGGTAACTCTAACAGGTGTAGTGACAGTCTTTAAAGAGATTTTCAGGGAGAAAACCCTTCAGCTTTTAGTAACCTCACTGGTCCCAGTAATATTGTCAATGCTGAGATCAACACATTCAGTAACTTCATCTTCAAAAGTCGATAGTTCTTGCTTGACGCCATGGTAGTAGACGTCGGATCTATAGTTCCAAGGAATACCTTTAACCGAAGAATATGGGATAGGTATGGGTGTAGTGATGATCAGAGGATCAACTTTCGGATTGGCAGTAACTCTTACAGAACCCTTGTAAGTGATCCTGATAGGGGAGTCAGATATTACTGATAAGTCTTGACACAGATTCTCAACAGACGAAATCTTCTCGATCAAAATTATATGATTGTCAATCAGGCGTTGAATGCCTTCCTTCAGCAACTTGCAGCCATTGGGTTGGGTTGCGCAGCAGTAACTTTTTAAAATACAACCCAAAAATAAACCGGCTTGCAACAAATTCTTCTTGATAATCGGAAGAGGAGTAACCAATTCACTTACAGTAGAAATATAAAGAACATCGTCGATAACACTTATTCCTTTGTCATGCTTTGGCATAGGTGTAGTAATTACGTTCTGGGTTTCGGGAGGATCAAACTCAATCTCTTTGTTATCAATCATTTCCTAAATTTTGTTTTTGAGGGCCCAACAGTTGTTGATATCGTGCCCAAGATTTTTGGAATGATAGGCACACTTCACATTAGGATTGTATCGAGGAGAGGAAGTGTTGGGGTTCTGAGGTGGATCCCTTAACATTATCAGCTCTACTTTGACTAAATGTTGCAATGCCTGAGACAGTGGCATACTGATCTTCGTAAATTGTCTTCTCGGAGCGTTTGACCTATGCTGATTTCCCTATTGTTGTTGTTGAACAAGGGCAGGATTAAAAATTAATACCGCTCCCACAGACTGATTGCGGTCATTTTTAACACGACCTTTCTGGCCATAAACAACATTGGTCTCCTTCTTACCACTGAATGTCTTCTTCACGACACTGAAGACACAGCCACTAGAATTTTTCCGCTCTTGATACCACTTTCGACACGTTCTCCAGTCAGAATCAGCTCAGTGAAACCAGGTGAGAAGCTTCCATTCAGATGATTAAAGAATGGACTTGTCAGAGTGCCCATGAACATATCAACCAACTCCCTATTAGATAAGGGAGGTTACACTCTTCGGCCAGATCTCTCCACTTTTGGGCATACTCTTTGAACCTTTCTTTCGAGCCCATAGTCATGTTTTATAATTGTACACGAGTTGGTGCAAGGTCAACATTATATTGATACTTCTTGTAAAAAGCAACAACTATGTCTTCCCAAGTACGGACTTTGGTTCCTTCCAGTTGATAGAACCACTCAAGTTGTGTACCAACCAAAATTTCTTGAAAGAAGTGAACCAAAAACTTTCTATCAGCAGTATGGGGTTAGATCTTCCGAAAATAGGACCTCAGATGAAGTTTGGGACAAGAAACACCATCATATTTAGAAAAAGTGGGAACCTTGTACTTGTGAGGGATAACTACCCTTGGAATAAGACCCATCTCTTCAAAATCCAATCCAGACACTTTATGGATTTCCATGGCCTTGAGGCGATCTTCTAGCTGCTTGTATCTGTCATCAGCAGGAGGATAATCCTCATCAGAATAGTCTCCATCCTCAAGAATTTTTCCAGCACCTTGATTGCTTCCACTTTCATCCTTAACACTTCTACTATCTTCCTCTTGATTTTCATCTTCATGAGAGGAGATTTCAGTAGTTTGAACCGGTTTAGCGGGACCTTTGAATCTTCTCCCCATATTGAGGATAACAACTGGATTCCAGGTATTCTTCTTTTTGGAAATGAGAGCCATCATATCTTTTTGTCCCTGAGCTAAGTTCAAGAGCGTTTCCTGAAATTAGGCATTCTTTGCTTGGAGTTCCTTGACAGTCTGTTCTAGAGCAATCTTTTACTGAAATAAACAGCAAGAAGATGAGAAAACCTGCTTATAGAGTACCTGTTATGTGATGATATGCATGATATGCAAATGAAAGTGCAATGTTTTCAAGGACCTCATAGGGTAAACAAAAGTGAAATGTTAGAGATTGAGTCTGAATGCAGCTTTGATTGAAGAAATTCGTGTCGTTGAATGTCCTTCTATGAGAATCAAGCTCACCATGTCGAGTGGGTTGTAGCCTTTGACTCAAAATAACGTACTCCAGTCTTTGACAACATTGGCTAGAGGAAAATAAATTCCATTTCCCCTTGCTAGACTTCGATTCATAATACCTTGACGACATTTGGTTAGAGGAAAATAAATCCTCTTGCCCCTTGCTAGACGTCTGGTTCATAATAAACCTGCATCACAGGCCCTTGAGATCCTTGAAATGGTTAGTCATGATATGATATTATGATGTTATGATGTCATGTTCAAATAAATAATCAAACACAAGCAAAGCACGCAAATGCCTTAGGTTTTAAGGCTTGCATAGAGTTTGTAGGTAAGTATCCTCTTGAAGTTTAGTTGGCTCAAAATGTCCTAAAGAAGTAACCGGTTTCTAGGGATCTCAATATCACTGATTTTCCCACAAGTTTTGTCTAGCACGACAACTAACTTGCCACCAAAAAAAACTCGAGAGTCGAATCTCAATGAGCGTAGTATCGAGTATCAACCAACTTCAGACTGCACCAAAGCCTGATATCTCACTACCTTCTAATGGCTAAGTTGGGACAACTAAGGTTCTAAACCTCAGTTAGTGCTTATGACACCACACGATAACCTAGTATTTTCCCCGAATGACTCAAGGGACACCAATGCCAACCAATGTGTCTCACTATCATAGCCATCACTTCAACTATATCGGTATACGCCATATAGTTTCCATGATCTATTGCTACTTACCTAAAATGACCCCAGATCCGGGTGTAGGATCTTTGCAAGAAAATAAACCCGACCAAGCCCCAAAAAGTAAAACACACAAGACAAACAAGGAAAGCAAAAAATGATCTAACTCTAAAGGTAACCCCACTTTTAGTTCTCCCCAACAGAGTCGCCAGTTCTGTAATACGGTGGGAGAACTAACTTGTTTTTGCATTTTATCGCAAATGTTGCAGATAACAAGAGTCGCCATCGACTTTTCTTTTATCCAATAAGGAAAGAGTGAAAATAACAGGAAATACCTTTGAGAATTTTCTGAGTTCGGGGGGTAGGTTATGAAAAGGGAAGGTGTTAGCACCCTTTTCATCTGTAGTTATCTACGGGCTCTTAATCACTAGCTCACTTAAAAACGCTTTGTGTGTATGTGTTTTGAAAATATTTTGAAAAATGCCTAATTACAGAAACTTTGTAAGGATTCTTGTATCAGTTAAAAAGGCATACAAAGTGTTTGTTTTTAGAAAATATTTCAGAGAAAGTGTTTGTGAAAAAGATGTTTTGAAAAGTGTGGGCAAGTGATTAACAATATTCTACCCTTACTCAAGAGTCTGTCATGTTATTTTTCTCCTCCTTTAGATAGTGTTATCCTAACATTAGTTAGTATGAATCCCTATCGTTGGATGTTAAGGGACGAACGTGGGTCATTGTACAGTCATAAAGTCAAATTGTAGGGACGCTTTAGCAATGTATCGTAAGGGACTAAGATCGTTTACTGAAGGAAGCATCGAAGGATCATCGAGGGGTTATGATCTTTTAACCGAGGGTCTTTGCTAAAGCGTACCCATGTTCGAGGGACATGACTGTGTTATGAGACAAATAGTGAGTTTACCCTAGAGGTGCATGTGTGAAGAGTGATTCATGTTCAGTTATTTAGTCTTGAAATTAGGGTTTTCTATGATTGTTTTTATGTCTTGCCATACAAACCCTAATTACTAGAAAAGAAATATATCAATAATGAAAGGTATTAAAGTGCAGGATATAAAATTCTATGCTATTACAAGGCTTCGGGAGTGGGGGTACAACCAATAAAATCGGGGAAAAAGTAGTAAACCTTAATTAAACTATTCCAAACTATAAGCAAGTATATAATTGGAAAAGTAATGAAACATGCGAAAGTAATAAAATATGAGAACTTGTAAAATAAACCTAAAATATAATTGATTATGATAAAAAAAAGAAAGGTTAGTTAATTAAATTAAACAAAAACCTATAACCTAAGTTGATTTTAATTTAATTAAAACAACCTAAAAATCAAATTAGAGTTGACTAAAAAAACCTAAAATTAAGTTTGGGTTTGTTAAGAAAAATCAAGGTTTTGTAAAAATGTTAGGTTTTATGAAAAGGAAGAAAAGGTGTTAAAAATAATCAAATGATAGGGGTGGGTGTTGAACCCACGCCTCGAGGCTTTCCAACAACACGCTCACCACCGGGACAAGCGTGCCTTGGTGATGGAATTTGGCTTCAGCGCATTATATGATAAACCTGTAAAATATGGAAATATTAGGAAAAATAAGTTGTAAAAGGTTAGATCGAACCCATGCCATTTGACACAAGTGACTTTAGCGCACGCACTTCAACCGCTGAGGCGGTAATACATCCGTTCATTTATATCAATAAAAATATATATCATATAAACAAAAAGTCTGAACTGGAGAGACGCCGGAGCCCTAGCTCTGGTCATCTTCTCTGGTTGCCTTCTTTCAACAAACCTACAATATAGGCATAGTTAGTAATCAAAAACCTCCTACCCCTCCCCCCTCCCCTAAATCAAGGGTTGCAAATCCAATGGAAGTATTTTCATGGGCTAAAACTCAATTTCTTTTAGTTATGGAGAAAAACACATGGATCGGTACAACAATTGTGCCCTACAATTTAGCATGCATGGGATCACTATGATGATCCAAACCTGTTCAGAGACATCTCAGAAGTAAGTTAGTAACATCAATATGGCTTAAAACAAAACAAAATTAAAAATATGAATTTTGCAAGAATATGAAATCGGATATGCCATGCGATTGGGTTTCATGTGTTTTGGAACATCAAAACTGACACAGCCTTACTCTGTATGATTGTTAAGAGTGAATGGGATGGCTGCTTTGCAGTGAAAGGGTTTGTAACAAGGGTTTCAAGACTTCTAGGGTTCTTGAAAAATTTGATGTTTTGACAAGTATTTAAGAGGCACGGTTTTCGTGTCTTGGATGAACAAAATGAGAGAATATATAGTGGAAATTAGGTCAAAGAAAATATGGGCTTGGTCTTTGTAAGAAAGGCCTATGTATTTTATTTTATTTATTTTGCGTTATTAATGAATAAATAAAAAATAATTAAAATAATTAAAATAAAAATAGTTATAGTTATGTGGATTATATAGCATGTTTGGACCTTTAAACAATGGCCCAATAGTCCAAAATATCAAGTTTGCTCAATTTGAACTTCATGGATTTGCTCAAAATTTCCCAAATTGCACTGATCATAACTCTCTCAATTTTCATCTTTTGAAGGTGATCTTAGACTTTTTGGAAAGCTTAAAATGTCCCCTATAATCTTTATGTTTATCATCTTTGCTTTTAAATAATTTATCTTGATGTAAGTTTCCTTGACAAAAAGTGTCTTTTTGTTGACTTTTGAAATGACCTGTAATGTATTGGCTTATATCTCTCAAAAAATGCACTTTTTTTTACTTGAGATTAGAGATAGAAAGTTGTAGAGAATTGAATTCCCTTCAAAATGAGATTTGGTTGGGGAAAATATGATGAAGCATGTGAATGTTATGTTTGGTCAAAATTCAGTTGACTTCTCCTAAGGAAACACTAATTTGGCAACTTTTGACTTTTGATGATTTGAGGGCTTTTCTTGAGGAATCCTGATCAACCCTTGATCAAATTATGAATATGACTTCAAAATGTTGATGTTGACCAAATATCTTGATGTTTGATAATATGTTAACCACAATTGACTTTTTGCCCAATATAGTTAATTTTTAGTCATCTGAGCAATTGACTGGGCAAACTTGTGATGCAAGGCTTGAAACTTGGTATGAGCATTCTTTGAAGCATATGGGGAGTCATGAAAATCATTTGAGGCATTAGAAGTCCAATTTCCTTTAGGAATATAAAACCCTAGTTGTGGATCCATTGCTTATGAGGAAAATATGTCTGATCAATTCTTGAGCCACCTTGAACATTTGAGAACACTAGGAGAATGTCTTGAAGAAAATGAGAGGGAAAAATTTGGCGTACAGTAGCACGCATATTATCTGAATCCTAGACATGATTCAATGAGCCATCCCCAGTGGAGGTTGGCAATTTCCCCTCTCAAGCAATGTTTCACCGACAATTGAGTTAAACTTAAGTCATCACCCTTTCACCTAAGGGAAATAACTTGGGGGGATCCTGTTTTGGACTGTGCTGACACTTTCCCACCATTGGGGAGGCCTAATCCAGTTCCTTTACCAAAGTCCCAAAAGCATGCAGCCTAAATTGAGGACCGTTGGGCATTTCCCTACGTGTCTATTAGGAGAACGTGACTTACGTGTCCATATCATCATCATATTGCCCTCTGAGAATAACGGGTTCAGCTCCTGTTTTCTCGGGGAATTTGACAAGAGAGGAGGCCACGTGCTGGACTCCATACACCCGTAAACCCTGGAAGTCTTCGTTATTAAGCCTCATCATGGCCCATCACTGAAGATCATGGCCCAGTGCCAGAGGCTATAAATACCCTTTCACTTGAGAGGGTCAGGTATTCAATTACTCACTCATATCCCCATACTTGCTTGCATTTACTCTTAACCTCACTTTGGCATCGAAGTATCTTGCAGGTACCCCTCCCACTTCACATTCAACTGTTGCTCGACTTAAAGCTTATGGGCTTTGACAATCCCTTCTGATCATGTAAGATCAATATGGTTTCATGGGCTATAAACCAAACTTAGTGTCTCGACAAGTAGGCCTTAGTCAAATGTTGTCTTCGTCTTTGTTCTACCGCCATGCCGACATTGTTTGGGTTGGTAGATAACTTACTGCTAAGGAATATCGAGCTTACCTCAAATTCCACCGGGCAGCCCAAACTCTTGAACTTACAATGTTTAACTTTGAACACTACTTTTTTACTTTGAGGTTGTTCGACCAGTGGTGGCCTCAATATCAAGAGAAATACTTCACTATATGAAACTTCCTCCAAAGGCTCATCGACGCCTTTAATGCCCTGGAGACTCAACAACCTGTTGCATCATATATCTCTCAGGAATGGAAGCTCCCTCCGCCAACCGAGTTGAACCAAGATTCCTCTTCCGAAATGGTACAGAGAACGACACCCACCTTATTTGTCGACTCAGTCTTACATGAGCATAATGTTGTGCAACCAAACTTAGAGGTATTTTTCTTCTTTTTCTTTTTTGCTTTTTTCGCCTCTAGTTTTTATGCTAACTTTAAAACTCTCCCCAGGGGCTTCCTTGCGCAAATAATGTCGAACAGAGTCCAACCAAAACTTCTCTTGTTGGTGACAATACTGTAAGGTCCAATTATCCAGCTTTTTCCAAGACTAAATTTCAAGTCTTGAACAATGATGTGCCCCTCGACTCTACAGCCCAAATCGATATCGAGGCTTTAAAGAAATAGGATCCAATGGTAGAATTCAAAAAGATTCACCTTCTTTTACATACACCAATTACTTAATCAAACTTTGGCTCGACATCTCTATCCATTGTTGAACTGGACACCGAAGTAATCCACACACTCCACTAACTAAGGTCTTATTTGTTTGATAGTGAGTTTTTAGATATCATCGAGGAGGGAGCTTTCATGGTAGCTGAGATTTTTAAGATTCTCCACGCCATTTTCCAACATCCTATTCCTGATTCCTTGGATTAGTATTTAATCGACTTCGAGGCTTTCTTCACCCAACTTGCAAAAGATCTCTCATTCCGCCGACACACCGATCTCAAACTTAAAACCAAAGCGAATGAAATGAGAGTTAAGTGGGAATTTAATGAACTTTATAGTTAGAAGGCTAATGATTTTAAGGCTAAGAGACATACCCGCCTTGAAAAATATTCCACTTTTGACCAAGAAATCTTGAGCTATCAAAACCAGATCGAAGGGCTCAACGAGAAAATTGTTGACACCGAACATCAAAAGGCCTCATTTAATTCGTCCAACGGCCATTCATTCGATGAAATCAAACAATAATATCTTAAGAGAATAATTCATGGTGAATAAGCCCTTCAACTCAGGAGCAAGATTAGTCACCTGACAGCTAAGAAGACTCGTCTCGACCTGAAAGTTATCTACGACAAAACCCGTTTGGAAGATCTTAAATCCCTATTTTTTTTGTAATTTTGTCATTCCTCACATTCCAACTAAGACTCGTTTTTGAATATGTAATCCCTTTTGGAACTTTTGATATCCATCTTGGTATTTATCTATTTTGGTCAACGATATGTTGACATGCTTTATTTTGTAGTAATTTGAATCTCTTGAAGCATAGGTATTTTCAAATATTTCTCGTTTACTTTCAAGATTATTTGATCAAATCCTAGCTCTTCGATCTCATAAGCATTATTGGTGAACACCAAAAGTACTTAGAATGATCCTTCCCAATTCGATGACCACTTCCCCAAAGTTTTATCTTTCTGATCCATGGGAATGATAACTTTCCACACATATTCTCCAACTGGAAATGTGTTTATTTTGGCATTTTTATTGTAGCCCCTTGTAACCCACTCATTTTATCGAATTGGCACATCCAACGCAACTAATCTTTCTTTATCCAAATCTACCGTTTCATCAAGCAACATGTTCTAATACTATTATGACAAAAGTTCGTGTTGGCGATGTACTCGTACTGATTGCAAGTGTATCTCGACTGGAAAACCCCATGTTGTGTCCAAATGCTAATCGAAAGGGTGTCGACCCAGTTGCCTCCTTGGGAGACGTTCAACAAGCCCATAGAACTTGATCTAACGTCTTATGCAAACTCTTGGGTTTCTTAGAGACACATTTCTTAATTAACCAAATTATTACTATGTTGGAAGCTTTGACTTGACCATTGGCTTGAGCGTAATAAGGCGTGGATGTTACCAACTTGAAACCTATTTCAATTGTAAACTCTTCTATCTTACGCCCAATGAAAACTGACCCTTGGTCTGTAGTGATTGTCTCAGGAATTCCAAATATATAAATGATGTGCTTTTGAATGAATTCAATCACTATTTCTTGGTCAACATTGACCAATGGTATTGCTTCTATCCATTTGGTGAAGTAGTCTATCCCCACCAGGATGAACTTGTGTTGTTTTGACGAAGTTGGTCGAATTTATCCTATGATATCTAGCACACATCCTCGAAATGGCCATGTCTTAACAATTGTTTGCAATTCACTTGCGGGTACACATTGAATACCTGCATGCTTTTGGAATTCTTGACATCCCTTAGCGAATTCAATACAACCTTTCAACATACTTGGTCAATAGACACCCTGTCAAAATAGAAGCCACTTCATTTTATGGACGACTTGTGGGCGTCACAGGCTCCATTGTGGACTTTGACCATTGCCAAATATGCTACTGTATCCCCTAAGCGCTTGAGAAAAACCCCTTCGGGATCCTTCTTGAACAATTCATTACCTATGCACACGTAGCTTCAAAATTTTCAAAATTCACCAAATCACATGCCAAATCATCTGCCCCTCAGCTTTCGGGATTGACAATTTTGATAATGGTGTCTTTGTCGAGACCATCTTCTCCCTCACTTCGACAAAACTCTTGAGCTTGTCATTCAATACCTTGTACCCAGAGACAATTTGTTCCAAATCATTAGCCACATGATTTTCTAATCTAGGCACATGCGTAACGCTTACAACTTCAAAGTATTCCAACAATTGGTTAACCATTTCAAAATACAAAAATAAGTGTTCTTTAATGCACTTACACTCTTGAGTGATTTTCTTAATCACTAGTTCTGAATCACCTTTGATTTCGACCCTATTTAAACCTAAGTCCTTCAAAAGTTTAAGCCTACATTTGAATTTTGTTGGTACCCTTTTTGAGAGATAATCAGAACTACGACATCAGTTTCATTCTTATGGCTTAACCCGTCGAAATACAATTTCCAAGGGACGGTGTCTGTTGTACCATAATTTTCCCCCCTAAGATCCATTCACCATATCACATCAATTCAATCACAACAAGATCATACACTAGGGTTTGCTTTTCCTCCCTATCTTTAGGTTTTCTTTGTGAGGAATCACCAAGCACCTTGACTTGTATTTTTAGGAGCATCTATGTTTTGATTATCCTTTAACTAATAAAATACAATATATGTATTCCCTAATTGTTGATGATGTAGGTGAAAGCACAATTCACCCCATCAAAGTTGATCTTTGGGCTCATAAGTTCATTATTTGGTTCTTCCTTAACAAAACTTCATTGAGATTCAAGTCTCCTCACTAAATATGTTTGAAGTAACATCATGACAAAGCCAATTATGATTCATCACACTTCAAGTTGTTAAAAATAGTTCAAAGGTACAAGGGTTGATTGAAGAAGTTTGGCATAGATGGACAAGCCTTTGTTTCCATTGATCACAAGTGCATATATCCTTCATTTATCAAGATATGGAAGTGATTTTGGTTGCTATGATCTCTCCTTATCATCCTCAATAACTTATATTCACATTACAAAGGTATTTGTGCAAGAAGGTTGGTCAAAATGGCAAAGGTTTCCCAAGGCATTTTCTTGCTCTAAGAGCTAGGGTTTTGAACTTCAAAGGGGTATATCTTGCTCATCTTTTGGTATTTTTGAGTTATTCCAAATAAATCATTCTCTTTAAAGGGTTATTAACAAATCACTTCAAAGGTTTCAAAGAAATTTTGTGTGAAAGAAACTTGATGATGAAGAAAGATTACATGTCCTCTAGATGAATCCTCAAATTCCTTTATGTGACTTCAAATGATTATAACTTGATCAATTTTATCACCTTGAAGCAATTCATTTTCCATAATGATCTTGAAGATGTGAACTTAAACCTTTCTTTTATGTGAAAAGTGTGAAAATGGATGGAAGATGCCCTAAGGATGCAAAACATTATAGGTCATTTCATGAATTTTTCCAACTTCAACAAGTCATAACTCTATCAATTTTTGGAGATTTTGAATGGTTAAAGTTTCAAAATGCCATTCAAGAGATCTACTTCACACCATCTTTTTTGGTCAAGAACAAATTTCAAGTGGAAGGTCATGTTTGGATGAAAGACATTATAAGTCATTTTTGAAGAAAAGCTTAGAAATTTTCTAAGTATGGGAAGTCAACTTCTTTTTCTCAACTTTGACTCTTTGCAACTTTCAGCTCAAGCAACCATTTTATCCCACTCTTTTACCACTGCAAAGGTTGCAACTTCCTCTTTCTAAAGCTTCAAGAATCATGCCCTAAGACCCCTTGAGTTGAAAATGCCATTGGTTCAAAAATGGTATCTTGGAACTGAAGTTTCTCAAACAGTCAGAATTTGATTTCCATAATACAACTTCTAATCACCAAAGTTCCACGTGTTTTACACTTAAACTTGATTAGCATACGTGTTTGGACCATTTAGAGTGTCAAAATGCATCACTTGTATGAGTTTTGATGCATATGTGATCACATTTTCTTCATGATTACAGGTGTTCACAAATTCCCTCCAAATTGCATCATCCACCCATCCTCATGATCCCATTCACTTCTCCTATAAATAAAGGCTCTATTCCATTCAGTTTTCTCAAGCTTGAACAGCCAAAATCACTCTGCCAAACTCTCTTCGTAGCTCACTTCTCTGCAACTATGAAATCAGTGTTCTAGATTTCTTTAATCCATTTTCTTTATCAATTCACCTTCCTTGAACCTAACTGAAGCTAACAGAAGAAGAATCAAGTTCTAAAACTCCTTGAATCCTGCTAGCCAAGTCCAATTTCAGAGCTCTACAACTTAACTTCAATAGGTAGATTCCTCCATCAATTCTCTCAAACTTTGATAATATTGTGAAGCTCTTGTCATCCTGGTTCTAGTTGTAACACTTGCTTTTAACTGGAACCACATTTTTACCATGAAATTTAAAATCCCTTTTTAAAACTTCTCTTCCAAATTGTTGGAGCTATAGTTAACATAAATTTTTCGCGAAGGTGTGGTTGTATTCGTCTTGATGAGACGAAGCGAATGTTACCAGTCTCGTGCTCTAATTTTACAGTTTAAGAGACCTGATTTTGAGACTGGCTGGAGGTTGAAGATGACTAACGTGTCATCCTTCAACCAATGAAACAGCGCCATTTGGAATTTTATAAATTTCTGATTTTATATTGAATCATGTTCTTTATTCATTAATGACCATGATATGCACAACGCACCAGATCCCTTGGATTTGATTACTAACGCGTTTTGACTCTCATCCAATGGTCCATATATTTTTTACTTTATTTTTTCTTTCTAATTTTTATATTTAATCATTTTAAATTTCAAAATTTCATAGAAAATTCAGTTAAACTCCAAAAAATCTGAAAAAAATTATGGAAAATACTTTTGATTTTTCCCTTTCTGATTTTTATTTTTTCACAATTTTATTTTGTGTTTTGATATTTTTTTATAATTTTTCACTTTATTTGATTTGTTTTAAATGTTTAAAAATACTTTTATTTATTTTTAAATTCTGAAAAAAATAGGGAAGGATCCAATGACATTTTTTGACAAATATTGGTGACCCCTCATTTATTTTTTATTTATGACTTAGTTATTTTTTCATCATTTTTGATTTATTTTACCCATTTCTTTTAATTTTAAAAATAGTTTCTGACTTTAAAAAATTACCAAAATTTTTTTAAAAATATTTGAGCTAATTTCTGATTTTTCTATGGTCTTACTTATTTTTCCTTGATTAATTTGAACATAATTAACATTTTTCTCTCTTATTTTCACTTTTAATCATTTTTAAAACCTTTAATTTTAAATGTAAAATACAATTTTATTTTTTGTATATTTTCTGGCTGTTCTTGGATTGAATTTTTGATCATGAGCTTTGTTAACATCATTGGATCCATGGTGTTGAGTCTAACTCCATAAAAATGGATGAATGATTTTAATAATAGTTTGATTAAAATTTTGACTAAAATGTGGTTTGTTCATTTTCCCCGTCCCTCTTTATCTTACCCCCTTCTTATTGTATTACATGTTATGGGATGATGATCTCTATATCATTTATCCAAACATGAAGTAGATAGATTGCTATTGACCGGTCTCAAAATAGGTGTGACTTCTATATAAGTCTATTTACGATTGATTAACATAGCGCTAAATTTTTTCCTGATTTGAGAAAGTGATCATTCATGGCCCAAACCTATGTTTGCAAGCCCAAGTATGTTAATTTGAACCCCAATAACCTTGAGATCCATTGTTAGGAGGCTTTGGTTCTACCAATCCTTTAATGGAACTTCATCAATTTTGGTCAAAATGGATCACTTAAACATCATTGATCATTAAGTGTTACTTTGAAGTTCTTAAATAGATGATATACTTGACAAAAAGCAAATGTAACTTGTTGTTGAGAGGCTTTGGTTCTACCAATACTCTAATGAGTTCCAAATGCAAGTTTCAAGATGGTCATCCAACTAAACATTAACTTATAACAATTGACCTTATTTTATATTTTTATTTTATGCTTTTACTTTTTGTACCATTTACCTTAGTGTAATACGGTGGGAGAACTGACTTGGTTGTTTTTCCCTTTATCGCAATTATTGCGGAGAGCAAGAGTCGCCACTGACTTTTCTTTTAGCCAATAAGGAAAGGGTGAAAAGAACAGGAAATACCTTTAAGATATTTTCTTGAGTTCAAGGGGTAGGTTATGAAAAGGGAATGTGTTATCACCCTTTTCATCCGTAGTTATCTACGGGCTCTTAGTTGCTAGCTCACTTTGAAAATGCTTTGTTTTAAATGTGTTTGTGGTAGATTTTGAAAGTATTCTTGAAAAGCGCCTTCGTTTAGGCAAACTTTGTAATGATTCGCGTCTCTATAAGAATGCATACAAAGTGTTCGAATTTTGAAAATATTTCTTTTGAAAGTGTTTGGTATGTTTTTGAAAGATATTTTGAAGATTGATTATGAGAAAGAAACTAAGAATGTTCTACCTACACAAAAAGTATTTTGTTCATTTCTCTCTTCCTTTGATATTGCTATCTTACCATTGATTGGTAAATACCCCTGTCGTTGGATGTAAAGGGACGGGAGGGAGTCATCATATAGTCATGGATAGCAATGTTGTGAGATATCTTAGCATTTCTCTTAAGAGACTGAGATCATTTGTAAAGCAACATTCGTAGCGGCATCAAGGGACTATGATCTTATATTTTTGATTGTTTTTGCTAAAATACCTCACATGCGTAACATTACCATTTTTAAGGCAACAAAGTGGAGTAAACCCTAGAGGTGCAAACTGTGCAAGTGTTTTTTATATTCATGCTTGATTTATCTTGGATTAGGGTCTTCTAAGTATTTATTTTATCTTTCCATACAAACCCTAATTAACTAGCATTTATATGAAAGCGGTAAATTGTGAAAAGTAAATATCCTACGCTATTACATCATTTGGGGATGGGGTATACATATTTACAAATTGGGATTGCAAGAAATTAAATCCTAATTATCTACTACAATCATATTGAAGATTTACAAGAATTAAATGTACAAGAATGGATAAGTATACAAGGATATGAATGGAGAAGAAAATGGATTTTGTTTGGTTTGAATTTTGTTAAGAAAATATTTTGACCTAATTAACTAAATGAGGATAATTAATTAAAATAGGAAAATTGAATTACGTTTAAAATGAAATTAATCAAAGGTTCATTTTTTAGGGTTTTTGTATGAAAAGAGTTTTAATTCAATTAAACTAGTACACAAATTAATTAAATAAAAGTCCCAATTCTAAATTAATTTCAATTAAAGATAAACCTAAGTCTAGTATTAATTTATTTTTTTTAAGAAAAGAATTTTGATTTGTTAAGAAAATATTTTTAATGTATGAAAACAATAATCAAAATCCTAATTTATAATTAATTTACAAATTAACTAACAAAGACAAAATAAAAGGGGATTAAAATAAATTTATCTTTATGTCAAAAATTAATTTAATTAAATAAAAGCCTAAATCTACTTTTTATGATTTTTTCATTAAGTAAAATATATTAAAAGGAAATAAATAAGTGAGATAAAAAGGAAAATAAAATTGGCCAAGGGATGTGTGAGTAAAACATGGGGGGGGGGGGGTGGGGGGGGGGGGGGTGGGGGGGGGTTAATGAAGCAAAAATGCTAAAGCCCAACCAATGGAGGCCCAGGCGCGCTTCCTGCAAACAAAAAATAGTGAGAAAATATGAAAAAAGACAAAAGGTCTCGCTGGGGCTTGAACCCGGGACCTCCTATATGGCAAGGCTTTAGCGCGCACTGTTTGTACCACTGGGGTGGCCTGTTTCATCCTTAGTAATACAACAACTATTAAACTTAAAATAAAACAAGTCCATGGCCTGTACTTCATCTTCAACCTTGTGCCCATCCAGACCACCGGTATCTTACACATTTCTCAATGAAAATTAAAATTGCAAACATGAAAGTTGTTCCATTTTTCTCACGATTCCAGAAATGTAAACAACTTAAACTATAAATTAAAGATAAGCAAGAATTTTGTTGGCCCTAATCTGAAACCTAATTTTTTCAGGAATTTCAATCTCAAAATTCTCAAAGCTCAAGCAATATAAATGAAAACTAGGAACAGGGTTAGCTTCGGGGAAATGATGTCTACATTTTTTCTTTGAAAATGGAAACCTAACAATGCCTATATGAAGAGTTGAAAGTTCAGAAAATTACCTTCAAAACTGGAAATCGTGAAATGAGTTAGAGGACCTTTCAAGGTGTTGTGATGATTGACTTAGCTTCAGTAAACCTCCAGGAAGCTAATGCAATGATTAGTTTGTGCTGAGGATGGTTGAATCGTGCTAGAGAAGTCCAAGTTCAAAGCTCTGTTTTTGAAAATGGAAGATGATGATGGAGGTGTTACAATTGTGTTACAGGTGTTGGGATTGTTTATGTATGATGTTTAAAATCTTTTGAAGCAAAAGGCCAAGAAACGCACGAGTAGATTGAGAGATTGGATTCAAAACTCAAAACTTACCAGTTGCAAAAGCGTGTCCTAAGTTGCTTAAAAGTGTCTTAACATATAGGAAATGGTTTGAAGAGTTGAGATGGTCTGATTACCAACATCACATGTTATGGCATTTTGCTTGTTTTTGAAGCAAGGTGGAAAACCAAAATCCCAATGTATGGTACAAGCTATGTAGAGTGGTTGAATCACTTTAAACATGCTTATTATGACTATGTAGAGCAAGCTTGTGCATAAGGAACAAGTTATAGGCTCAATACAAGTAGACTTTGTGATTAAAGTCACTTTTCAAGAATGGCAATGTTGCTTTCTTCCAAAAATGGATGAATCTTTTGGACAATGGCTATAATGGTCGGATCATGGCTCTAGAAATTATGTAAACCATTAATTATGGAGTTACAAACAAGTTTGAGGCCTTTAAAGCAAAGATTATGCAGCCTAGCATGGATTTGGTTCATGTTCATCCTAAAAATCTTCCTTGTAAAACAAGAATGAAACTCTAAATTCATCTCATCGATTCTCCTTGCTCAAAAATGATCTCAACGAGTTCTTGGACTTTTTAGAAAGCTTGTAACATGATCTACATTTCCACTTTGAATTACTTTTGCAAACTCCAATTGGAACTATGTGAAATTTGGCCAAGAGGTTAAGTCAAAATCCTGACTTAAAATGCTCAAAATTTCACTAAGTGTTTTAGTTTCATGGACATGTCTTCATAAATTAATAACTTGAAATCAAATCATTTTTAGAACTTGTACCGTCCTAAAATGTTTTAGATCTCATTGAGATCTACAACTTTCATGTTGAAAGTTTTTCTTGAATCATCTTGCATTATAGTGGAAATTTGGCACAAAGTTATGAAATTATCACGTTTTTTTCTTAACACTTCGAAAAAATTCTAAGTGTTTAGAAATTTAACTTTTTCAAAGTAATCTTGACTTTTGATTTCTTGATGAACAATATTCATGCTTTGATATGTCTTGATGAAATATCATTTTTGAAACTTGATTTTGATCAAAAAGTCAAAGTTTGACTTTTCAATGTACAATTGACTTTTTCATAAGTTGACTAAATCTCAACTATCAATCAATTGATCATGAGAAATGTTTTGAACCATGAAGTTAGGTCAAAATTATGCATTTGTATTCTTGTTATCATGTCTCAAACCAACAAGTCATGCATTGGTCAATAGTAAAAAATTAAGCCTCTTTAGTCAAAACCCTAAATTTGACCATTTTGTCCTTTTGGTGATCTGATCAAATTTCTTGAGGAATTGTGATACAAACTTGATCAATTGACATATATGAGTTTATAATGTTGATGTGGATCAACAATTGTGAATTTTGACTGTAAATTGACCATAATTGACTTTTTCCCCAATATAGTTGATTTTAGGTCAACTGATCAATTGATTGAGCAAAAATGTGATCCAAAGCTTGCACTTGACATGAGAAATATTGGGAGTAAAAAATGATCCATGAAAGTCATATGAAGCATTAAAAGTCTAATTGTCCTTGTATAAACTCAGACCCTAATTTTGAGTATTCAGTGCTTGAGGAGGTGTCTTGAGCTGATCAAACCTTGTGCAGTCTTGAATTAATAGAGATCTTGTGAGAGAATTCATGAGAAATTGAGAGGGAAAATTTTGGGGTACAATAGCTGCCACTGTTCAATCTTCTTGAACCTGGAGAGTTAGATTGGAGGATCCGCCTTTCGTGACTTGAAGGTGAAAGATGATTGTACACTAAAGTGCTCATAAATTTGCACTCGATGATGTATTGATTTGGGAATGGGCTTATTGACGCCATTTGGAGGGATGATGGTAGAAACTGGAGGAAACATTAGCATGAATCTTTGGTCTATTCATACTGAAACTAGATGTCCTTCCTGTCTTTAACTGGGAAAATATATTTTTGTCCAGAAGAGGTCTTTTGATCGATGATTTTTCTGCAGGGAAAAAGGGGTTAGCTGCATGAAAATATATGCATGGTGCGATGGTGTTCTCAAAATAAATGAGATTATGTTGTATGTATATGTTATGTATGTTATATGATGTATGAATGCGAAAATGTTGTTGAAGCGTATCCTTGATAGATGTTGGATACAATGCTTCTGTCGGGGATTCCTATTGTGTTGAGGAGAATTCCACTGGGGAATGTCGATTTTAATTGTGAATACTCTATGGAGAGTGTTGATCTATGCTTGGGAAAGAGTTCAGGATTTCTAGTCGTCTGTTGCTCTAGTGGGGAACTATCTCTTGAAAGTTGGTTGTTATCTCGTCGGATTCCAGGCTTCATAATGACTTGCTAGGGATAAAGAAGTTAGCTGTTATCTGGTCGAATACAGGCTTTGCAACAACTCACTGGGATAGTGGAAAACTCTACTGGGGTAGAAGGAGTCTTGCTAATAATTTTATAGGAACTAAATTGCTATCTGGTCAGGTCCAGGATTCACAGTGATTTGAATTGGGGTTAACTGGTATCTGGTTGGGTCCAGGCTTCGGTAACTGGAGAAGTTAAGCTAATATCTGGTTGGGTCCAGGCTTTAGTAACTTGAAATGTCAACTGGTCGGGTCCAGGCTTAAGCATTTTGAGAAGTTGAACTATTATCTGGTCGAGTCCAGACTTTAGTAACTTAAAATGTCAACTGGTCAGGTCCAGGCTTAAGCACTATGAGAAGTTGAACTATTATCTGGTCGGGTCTAGGCTTTAGTAACTTAAAATTGAGATTTACTGTTATCTGGTCGGGTACAGGTTTCAGAAACTCAGACTGTTATCTGGTCGGGTCAAGGTTTCAGCAATTGAAGAAGTTAAACTAATATCTGGTCGGGTCCAGGCTTTAGTAACTTGAAATGTCAACTGCTCGGGTCTAGGCTTAAGCACTTTGAGAAGTTGAACTATTATCTGGTCGGGTCCAGGCTTTAGTAACTTAAAATTGAGATTTACTGTTATCTGGTCGGGTCCAGGTTTCAACAACTCAAACTGTTATCTGGTCGGGTCCAAGTTTCATAGTAATTTTTGGAGATACCAATGACTTTGTTGGCGACTTCACCGGGGATTAGGGGTAGCGGTCCCTTTGATTTGTAATAGTCTGAGAGGCAAACTCAAGTTGGGGAATCTGTAGTTTGTTGGGGAAATAAAACCCTATTGAAGAGGATATTTGACGAACTGCTAGAGAGGATATATATTTTTAGGAAGAATTCCATAAGGCTCCCTTTTAAGACTAACTAAACTGGGGAGAGGATCTTTCAGAGATTGAAACTCCGGATGGGAATTTTATGAATCCAAATTTGTAGAGATAATGTTATTGAAATAACTGTGAGGATATCTCAAATGCATTTAAGGAGATGCTTGTCACTGTTTTTAAGCATACATTTGTTAAAAGTTTAATCATGTTCTTATGCATGTGTTCATTCAATTTTAGTCATTGGACACTTTTGCACTCAAAACAGGAAAAATGAAAAAGTTTTGCACTTCAAAGTGTATTTGTATTGATGTTTTGCCCATGAATATGAGTTTTTATACAAAGAGACAGAGTTCCTAGTAAGAGGAAATTTTTCGAAAGAATGGAAAGAATACAAAGTGAAAACAAAAATAATAGAAACGTGAAAGTGATCTCATTATGTTCCAACTCTGCTATTGCCCCTACGTCTTCGGATGTCATCCCTTGTCGTTGAATAGAAGTTGATTGGTAATACACTTTAATCCTTAACTTTTGCTTGGACTGCCCTTTCGGGTTTTCAGCCCACTAGGATACTCATTTTTTCCCAAATCCCCCTTTCGGGTTTTCGACTTGTTGGGTGTACAATCTTTTGCATATATCCCTAACTTTTGCCCAAACCTCTTTGGTCCGTCAGGATGCCCATATTTTTGCCTAGGTATGTTAACCTAGAGGGTCATCTTATGCGTAGTATTTTTTAACTATGTCCGCGTTAACAGGATGTGGGAAATCTTCACCATCCATAGTAGTCAGCATCATGGCACCACCAGAGAAAACTTTCTTTACAACAAATGGTCCCTCGTAAGTGGGAGTCCATTTTCCTCTGGGGTCGCCTTGTGGAAGAATGATGCGCTTTATTACCAAGTCGCCAGTCTGATATATTCGAGGCTTGATCTTTTTGTTGAAAGCCTTGATCATACGTTTTTGGTACATCTGACAAAGACAAACAGCATCCAGTCGCTTCTCATCAATCGATTTAAACTGATCCAACCTAGTCTAAAACCATTCATCTTCTCTTAAATCAGCTTCCTCCATTATCCTCAGAGAGGGAATCTGAACTTCGACAGGTAAGACAACTTCCATGCCATAGACCAAGGAGAACAGGGTTTCCCCAAGTGATGTTCGAGCTGAAGTACGGTAGCCATGGAGAGCAAACGGTAACATCTCATGCCAGTCTTTATATGTTACCACCATATTTTGCATAATCTTCTTGATATTTTTATTGGCAGCTTCCACTATGCCATTTATCTTGGGTCTGTACGGAGAATAATTGTGATGCTTGATTCTGAATTGAGTATAAAGTTTCGTAATCATAACATTGTTGAGATTAGTTCCATTGTCGATGATGACCCTTTCAGGGATACCGTAACGGCATATGCGATTATCCTTGATGAATTTGGCTACAACGTTCTTCGTGACAGAGGAAAATGAGGCAGCTTCGACCCAATTGGTGAAGTAATCGATAGCGACAAGAATAAAGTGATGGCCATTTAAAGCAGTAGGTTTGACCTCTCCAGTCATGTCAATTTCCCACATTGCAAACAGCCACGGAGCAGTCATGACATTTAAAGGAATATGAGGTACATAGACATTGTCAGCATAGACTTGACACTTGTGGCAATTCCTTGAGTCATGATGACAATCAGTTTCCATTGTGGACCAATAGTAACCAGCCCTCAGGATTTTCTTGGCCATAGTGTGTCCACTAGAGTGGGTCCCAAAGAGGCTATCATGCATGTATTCCATAATTTCTCTACCTCCTTCTTGTCCATACATCAGAGTAGAGTAGAATCATGGTTGCGCTTGTATAAGATTCTGTTGCTTAGAAAGAATTTGGCTGATAATCTTCAGAAGAATTTCTTATCATTGATGGAAGCTCCTTCAGGATATTCTCGTGCCTCAAGATATCTCCTCACCTCATGGTACTATGGTTTCTCTTCGTCAATGTCAAGCTCATAGCAGTGTGCAGGTTCGTCAAACCTTTTGATTGTTATCATAGGAGCTTCGCTGTCCCATTTGACCTTGAACATGGAAGAAATTGTTGCCAAGGGGTCAGCCAACTGATTTTCTTCTCTAGGATAATGTTCAAATGTGATCTCCTCGAAGTATGGTATTAGGGTTAACACAAGCTCCTTGTAAGGAATAAGGTTAGGATGCTTAGTGTCCTATTCTCCTTCGAATTGATTGATCACAAAAGCAGAATCTCCGAATACATCCAAATGCTTGATTCTTAAGTCAATAGTAGCCTTCAAACCCAAGATGCATGCCTCGTACTAAGCCATGTTATCCGTACAATCAAAGCACAGTCTAGCAGTGTAAGGAGTGTGACAACCTTCAAGAGAAATTATCACAACACCAATTCCATTACCCAAAGCGTTGGAAGCCCTATCAAAAACAATAGTCCATCGGCATCCTTGTTCAGGTCCATCATACGATTTGGGTCTTGCACCGTCAGTCACTAACATGATATTCTCATCCAAGAAGTCAAAGTTCATAGATTGATAATCATCAACAACTTCATGTGCCAAATGATCTACCAACTCACTTCCTTTGGTGGCCTTTTGTATTGTATATTGAATATCATATTCAGTCAGAATCATTTTCCATCTATTTATTCGTCCGGAGAGAGCGGGCTTCTCGAAGATGTACTTGATAGGGTCCATCTTAGAAATCAATAAAGTTGTGTGAGTCAACATATATTGTCTTAGCCGGCAAGCAGCCCATTCCAGAGTGCAGCAAGTTTCCTTGAGCAGTGAATATCTGGTTTCACAGTCGGTAAACTTTTTGCTCAGGTAGTATATTGCATGCTCTTTTCGGCCAGACTCGTCATGTTGGCCCAACACACACCCCATAGAATTATCTAGCATAATCAAGTACATAATCATTGGTCTTTCTTCCACTGGAGGCATAAGGATAGGAGGTTCTTGCAAATATTCCTTGATCTTAGAAGGCAGCTTGGTAGTAGTTGTTCCATTTGACTTCTTGATCTTTCTTCAAGAGTTTGAGATTGGCTCACAAGTAGCAGTTAGATGAGATATGAAACGAGCAATGTAATTAAGACGACCCAAGAATCCTCTGAATTCTTTTTCAGAGCGGGGAACCAACATTTCTTGAATGGCTTTTACCTTTGCAGGATCAACTTCGATGCATTTACCACTGACGACAAAACCTAGAAGCTTTCCAGACCTTACTCCGAATGTGCACTTATTAGGGTTCAACCTCAACTTGTACTTCTTCAGCCTCTCAAATAGCTTGTGTAGGTGATCGAGATGCTCTTCTTCAGTTTGAAACCTTGCAATCATATCATCCACATAGACCTCTATCTCATGATGGATCATATCATGAAGTAAAGCTACCATAGCTCTTTGATATGTTGCCCCTGCATTCTTTAATTCGGATGGCATAACCTTGTAGCAAAAGGTGCCCCATTGTGTAACAAAGGTGGTCTTTTCCATGTTTTTGGGAGCTATCTTAATTTGGTTGTAGCCAGAATATACATCCTTGAAGGAGAAGACTTTAAGTTGGGCGGTGTTGTAAACCAAGACGTCAATATGTGGTAGAGGGAAATCATCTTTGGGGATTGCCATATTCAGATCCCTAAAATCTACACACGTGTGAACCTTTCCATCTTTCTTTGGCACGGGGACCACATTCGCAACCCATTGAGGATAAGATGTGACATCCAGAAAACCTACATCAAATTGCTTCATTACCTCATCCTTTATATTTTCAGACATGTCTGGCCGCATACGATGAACCTTTTGCTTAACATGAGGGAAATCTTATTTTGTTTATAGACGATGAACCACAATGTCGGTATCTAATTCAGGCATATCTTCATACAACCAGGAAAACACTTCAACGTAGTCATGTAACATCTGAACTAATCTGCTCTTGATACCATCTTATAGGTTGGTGCCGATATTGACCTCTCTCTTATCTTTCTCAGTACCTAAGTTGATAACTTTGACTGGCTCTTCATGAGGTTGGATAGCTTTCTCTTCTTGCATTAGCAGTCTGGCTAGTTCTCCTGGTATTTCACAATCTTCCATGCCTTGGTCTTCAGCTTGGTTAATTGGATGTTCGAAGTCATAACTGGCAATAGTAGAGTTGTTGACAATGAGATTCGAAGTGGCTGAAGATCTGCAAGTGTGTGTGTGTGTGTGTGTGTGTATGTGTGTGCATGTAAGATACATGGCTATTGAAAAAATGCAATAAAGAAAAAATAAAGATAATGAACGCAAAATTTGAATGCAAAAGGTCCAATGGTTTATATTAAATGATCATATGATAAATGAACATGAACAAAACCCTTAACAAATGGACCATAGTGCCCTGGGCAAGGCATATGGCTTCAAAGTCATTGCTTGGAATTTAAGATTACAGACAAAAGTTCTTGAATTGACAGAAAACAGTAAACAGTAATTACTCCTCAATGAAGGAGATCAGAGTGAAATCCTTTGAATGCTAGTTGTTGATTTTTCCTCCGGAAGTAGGATAGATCCATCTTCAAAAGTATTTTCATCATCAGAGTCTTCCATAACGTTCACTTCATGATTCCCGATGCAGAGAGGTGGATTTCCCATGCGAGCACGTCTGACTTCTTTCTGAGCTTTGATGGTGAAACCCAATCCAAATTTGTCTGCTTTAAACCGAATGTCGGGGAGTTGTCCCCAGATAGTATAGTTTCCATCTTCGATAGCATCACAGACATCCTTAAGTGAAACCATTCTTGGCATAACTTCATCAGCTTTTGATATGTTGGAGGAGATTTTGTTGGTGGCAACCATAGGAGGAACAATTTCAAAAGCCTGGCATGGAGTTTCTATGAATTCGCCATCCATTTCCACATACTTGACGGAATTGAGATGGATCACCATAAATTCTTCTACACCGAAAACAGTAACGATCTTCCCATTGACTGGATACTTTAATTTTTGATGAAGGGTGGATGTTACTGCATGATCGCACTAAATCGCACTATGTTTCTGACTCAACTATCACATGTTTTCCTTAGTTTTTATTATCATTTTCTCGTATTATGTTCCTTTTTCCTTTGTTTTCAGGATTCTTGTCATTTCAGAGCCTTCTGTGAAGAAACGAGCCAAAACGCCAAGAAATTAGGGTTTTTCAAGATATTCTGCACTTATGGCGTTCAGCGCCGCGCCGGCTACAGGGAACGCGATGACGTGGCCCACTTTCACCCAGAGACCAACTGCCACGTTCCCACGATCTGGCAGTTCCAGCCACCGCGCCCGCGGCCACTACCACCGCGCCCGCGGCCTTCACAAAAGTTTCCCGCTCAGAAGAAGTTGAGGGGCATGCTGGTCTTTATGCATCTCAAGGATCCTCTATAAATAGTTTTCGATTTTCATTTTTTAGTTTCATCCAAGCTTAGTACAATCTTAAGCCATATACTATCAGTTTCTGTAAAGTAATAATCTCTTCACACCGGGGAGTTATTGCGGTGTAGATTGAGTTGTAATCGAGTCTTGGAGCACTTTGGTTGAAGTTCATCATACCAGCCTTACCATTCCGCAGATTTGTATCAGATTCAAGTCTCCGACTGGAGCAAGGTTCTATTTTATTGCATTTCTTTACTTATAATTGCTCTTACCATAGTCTACACGTTTTATAGACTCTAAATGCTCTTACCATAGTCTACACGTTTTATAGACTCTAAATGCTCTTACCATAGTCTACACGTTTTATAGACTCGCACTCTTTTACTTACTCGCTCTTATCATAGTCTACACGTTTTATAGACTCGCACTTATTATGTCTGGCTAAACTATAAAGGTTTGGATGTAATGATTGTCATCATGGTCGTGTTCCAATTATCATGCTAGTGAAAATACTCTAGGGATGTTTTGCTTTTAACTTAAGTCAATTATGTTTAAATGTTTATTGGGTAAGATCGAAAGCCGTCCAAACTAATGATACGACTTGATTATTATTTAACCAAACAAAAAGAGCGAAAGTCGTTGATTGGTTAAATAGGAATCATTGACCTTTTTAGAAAACGATTTTGAAACTATTTTCGTACGCGTTTGTAGGTTTGAAATCTGACTCTTGGTCAAAAGCCAAAAGTCTCTTTAAGTTAATCTTTCCAAGTAAAATTACTTTTCTGTTAAGTCAAAACTATCAATTTCTTAAAAATAGGTTTACCTCTTTAACGCGGAAGGCACCCTTTATATGTGACAATAAAGGAATTTAATTTAAAGAGTAAATTCGGTTCTTAGTAGTCAAAAGCTACAAGTTCCCGTTAAATTGTTTCTTTGCTATCAATAGAAAATACTACCCCATAAGTAGTTTCATCTACGCATGACCGGACCAATATCTGATTACATGATTTACATTCCAACCTGTCTTTTAAACTGTTATTTACCTAGCTCATTTACTTTGTTGCACTGCACTCACATCAATATTCTTGTTCACCTTAGATAAGCACCTTAGCAATAGAGTTGATAGATTGACAATTGGTCTCTGTGGTTCGATAATCTTATATATTACTTCGATAGGCTGTGCACTTGCAGTACTATATTTAGGCTATACGTTACAGATCCCCATCAAGTTTTTGGCGCCGTTGCCGGGGACCAACTTCGTCAAATTTCGTACCCTATTGTTATCCCGTTTAGACTAAGGCTATTCTAGCCGGTAGATGCGTAGAAATCGTAGCACCGGTAACCTAATAGATCCTTTAGTAGAACCTGAACGTTACGCTCGTGCCCGTCTTTTTATACGCAAGATAAGAAGAGCTATGGCAGAAGATCGTAACCAAAGACCACTCAAGGAATTCGCCCAACCATCTAACGAGGAACCTAGTTCTAGTATAGTAAACCCTACTATAACTACCAACAACTTTGAACTAAAGCCCTCATTATTACAATTAGTACAACAAAACCAATTCGCTGGTCTCGCTACTGAGAACCCGAATCAACATTTAAAGGTATTTATCCAGTTAGCTGACACCCTTAAGGAAAATGGAGCCACACCCGAAGCCATCCGTTTAAGACTGTTTCCTTTTTCCCTTAGAGGTAAAGCTCACGACTGGTTAGACGCCCTTCCAGCTAACTCAATAACAACTTGGGAAGACCTTAGGAGAGCTTTTCTTGCGAGATATTTTCCACCAAGCAAGACCGCTGTTCTTAGGAACCTGATCACTTGTTTCACCCAAAACCAAGGCGAATCACTTTTTGATTCCTGGGAGAGATATAAAGAACTTTTAAGAGCTTGTCCGCACCATGGCCTGGAGCAATGGTTAATCATACATATCTTCTATAATGGACTCCATTACAACACAAAGATGTCCATAGACGCTGCCGCTGGCGGAGCGTTGATGAACAAACCTTACCCTGACGCTTGTGCCCTAATAGAGGACATGGCCCAAAACCACGCCCAGTGGGGATTAGAACGAGCGACAGTAGAGAAAAAGGAGAGCCATGGAGGAAAGCATGAGGTAAGTTGCATGGACATGATTAATGCCAAGATGGACGCCCTAGCTTTGAGAGTCGAGAACATGTCTCAAAACCCAACCACAGTAGCAGCAATCCAATCGGAATGCGAACTCTGTGGAACTCAAGGACATCAAACTGTTGACTGTAACCTTTTGAACGAATCTAGCTCAGACCAAGTTAACTATACCCAAGGGAACCCTTTCTCGAATACCTTCAATCCTGGATGGAGGAACCACCCGAATTTCTCTTACAAAAACAATAACCCTATCCAAAATCCCGGACCTTCGAGACCTCAAGGATTCCAAACGCAAAAACAAAACCAACCTATGCAAATAGTGCCCCCAAGACCAAACCTTAAAGAAACCATAGACACCTTTATTCAGACTCAAACTCAGCAAAATAAGGAGTTTATGAACCAACACATTCACACGAACGAACTAGTTACTCAACTGGCAACCAAGTTTGACCAGATGATAACCCACACCAAAATGCTTGAGACTCAGATTTCCCAAGTAGCACAAAACACCTCTGTACAAGTTGCACCTGGAAGACAATTTCCTGGACAAACTCAACCAAATCCAAAAGGCCAAGCAAATTCTATCACCTTAAGAAGTGGAACTGCTTATGAAGGGCCTAGAAATCCTAACTTAAGCACATCAGAAAAACCTATGGAAGATGCTACACCTAAATACCAGGTAGAGGAACCATAGAAACCAGAAAAGCAATCAAAACCATAAGTAGGGAATAACACTCAACAACCTTATAAACCACCTATTCCGTTCCCACAGAGGCTGAAAAACACCAAAGTAGAAAACCAGTACCAAAAGTTTATTAAGGTAATAGAGAAACTCCATGTAGAGATTCCTTTTACTGAAGCTATAACCCAGATACCATCATATGCTAAGTTCTTGAAAGATATTTTGACCAATAAACGGCGACTCGATGATCCCAAGCCTTTAGAATGTCATTCTATATCCGAAAATAAACTCGCCAAGAAAGATAAAGACCCTGGAAGTTTTTCTATCCCTTGCATCCTAGGTAACCATATGATAGACAAAGCATTTTTAGACTTAGGAGAAAGCGTAAGTCTGATGCCTCTGGCCATCTGTAAGAGGTTAAAATTAGGAGAACTTCAACCTACTAAGATGTCCTTATAACTAGCTGATAGATCTGTCAAATATCCCATGGGTATTTTAGAAGACATACCTGTCAAGATTGGTCAGTTGTACATTCCGACCGACTTCGTCGTAATGGATATTAAAGAAGATGAAGACATCCCAATCCACTTAGGAAGACCATTCCTATCGACCGCCGGAGCTATAATAGATGTTAAGAAAGGGAAACTGACTTTCGAGGTAGGAGATGAAAAGATTGAGTTCATTTTATCAAAGTTTCTAATGGCACCAGTGATAGGAGATGCGTGTTATGCCATCGACGTCATTGACGAATGTGTAAATGAGCTCGAACAAAACGAATCTTTAATCAAATTACCATCAACCCCTATTTTAGAGGATGACGGATTTAAGAGTATCGAACCGTACATTGACGACAACCTTTTCGAATGCTTAGCTCTTACCCCTGACCTTATGTCGCGTACTGAGAAACCCACTATAGAACTTAAGGAACTACCCAAGAATCTAAGATATGAGTTTTTGGATGAGGAGATGAATAGACCTGTTATAATTAGCGCCGCTCTAAACCAAATAGAAACAAATCAACTGTTAGATACCTTGCGAAAATATCCCTCAACTTTAGGGTATAAAGTTTCAGATTTAAAAGGTATAAGCCCATCCGTATGCATGCATCAGATTATGCTAGAAGAAGATTCAAAACCCTCAAGAGAACATCAAAGAAGAATAAACCCTATCATGAGTGATGTAGTCAAGAAAGAAGTTCTTAAGTTATTAGAAGCTGGTATCATATACCAAATTTCGGATAGTGAATGGGTAAGCCCAGTCCATGTGGTACCCAAGAAAGGAGGTATCACTGTTATGGAAAATGAGAAAGGTGAGCATGTGGCAAAACGAACAGAAGGAGGATGGCGTATGTGTATAGATTACAGAAAGTTGAATAAGGCAACGAGAAAAGACCATTTCCCTCTCCCATTTATAGATCAGATGCTTGAACGTCTAGCAAGACACTCATATTTCTGCTATCTTGATGGGTATTCGGGGTTTTTCCAAATCCCTATTCACCCAGAGGACCAAGAAAAAACCACATTTACTTGCCCTTATGGAACATTCGCTTATAGACGAATGCCCTTTGGACTCTGTAATGCACCTGCCACTTTCCAACGTTGTATGATGTCAATTTTCGCAGACTACCTAGATGGAATTATGGAAGTATTTATGGACGATTTTTCAGTGTGTGGGTTTGATTTCAAAAACTGCCTCTCAAACTTAGAGAAAATCTTAAAAAGATGTGTGGAAGTAAACCTTGTGTTGAATTGGGAAAAGTGCCACTTTATGGTAAATGAAGGGATAGTCTTGGGACACATTATTTCTGAAAGAGGTATAGAAGTTGATAAGGCCAAGATAGAAGTTATAGAAAACCTAAACCCACCTAAGACCGTTAGGGAAGTAAGAAGTTTTCTAGGACATGCCGGGTTCTACCTACGTTACATCAAGAATTTTTCCGGAATAACAAAACCTTTAACTAACTTATTGATGAAGGATGTTGAGTTTGAATTCGACCAAAAATGTCTTGAGGCCTTTGAAGTTTTAAAGCAAGCTCTTATTTCAGCACCTATCATAAGACCACCTGATTGGACACAACCCTTTGAAATCATGTGCGATGCTAGTGATTTCGCTGTAGGAGCTGTACTAGGGCAAAGAAAAGACAAGAAACTGCATGCTATTTACTACGCTAGTAGAACACTAGACGCTGCCCAGCTAAATTATACAACCACAGAAAAGGAATTGCTAGCCGTAGTTTTTGCTATTGATAAATTTCGATCTTATTTGGTGGGAGCAAAAATAATAGTATACACAGATCATGCAGCAATCCGGTACTTGTTAAGTAAGAAAGATGCTAAGCCTAGATTGCTCAGATGGGTTCTTTTACTCCAAGAATTTGACTTGGATATTAAGGATAAAAAAGGAGCTGAAAACTTAGTAGTTGATCATCTCTCTAGGTTAGAACACCTTAAACCTGAACTTATACCTATAGTAGATCACTCTACTTATGAAAGATTAATAGCTGGGATAAACTCAACTGAAGAAGAGACCTATGAGGAAATCTCAACCTTGAACAACATACCATGGTACGCAGATATTGTGAATTATCTGGCCGCTGATATCATACCCCCTGACTTAAGCTACCAACCGAAGAAGAAGTTTTTTAGTGATGTTAAACACTTCTTTTGGGATGAACCCCTCCTATTCAAAAGAGGAATAGATAATATATTCAGACGATGTGTGCCGGAAGAAGAAGTAGGCAACGTCATTAAACATTGTCATGCTGCACCTTATGGTGGACATGCAAGCACATCTAAAACATGCGCCAAAATATTTCAAGCAGGTTTTTATTGGCCTACTGTATGGCGCGATGTCCACACTTACATTACAAAATGTGACCGATGCCAACGCACTGGGAACATCTCAAGACGTGATGAAATGCCTTTAAGTAACATCCAAGAAGTGGAAATATTTGATGTCTGGGGTATAGATTTCATGGGACCTTTTCCTTCCTCAATGGGTAACAAGTATATCCTAGTAGCTGTCGATTATGTCTCAAAGTGGATAGAAGCTGTTGCATCACCCACAAACGATACCAAGGTAGTTATCAAACTGTTTAAGAATATTATTTTTCCTAGGTTTGGAACCCCGAGGTTAGTCATAAGTGATGGAGGATCGCATTTTATATCTAAGATATTTGACAAGCTTCTAAGCAAATACGGAGTAAAACATAGAGTAGCAACACCATATCACCCGCAAACCAGTGGCCAAGTAGAAGTATCGAATAGGGAGATTAAGCAGATCCTAGAGAAAACCGTATCATTATCCAGAAAAGACTGGTCTGGAAAACTTAAAGACGCCTTATGGGCTTATAGAACGGCTTATAAAACCCCTATTGGAACAACTCCTTATCAATTGGTTTATGGAAAGTCCTGTCATTTACCCTTCGAACTAGAACATAAAGCCTATTGGGCCATTAAATCCTTGAATCTAGATTACCTAAAAGCCGGAGAAAAACGTATCCTGGACATTCACAAGCTGGAAGAGCTTCGCTTGAATGCCTATGAGAATGCCATCATATATAAGGAAAGAACCAAGATGTGGCATGATAAAAAATCATCAAGAAAGATTTCAACATTGGTGACCCTTTCTCCTATTTAACTCAAGGTTACGACTTTTCCTGGTAAGCTTCGTTCAAGATGGACAGGTCCATTTGAAGTGTCAAAAGTTCTAAAGTCTGGAGCAGTAGAAATCAAAAACAATTCATGCGCTCCATTTGTGGTAAATGGACAAAGACTGAAGCTATACAAAGGAGGCGATTTGCCTGTTGACTACTCTAGTCATATTCTTATAGACCCACCAATACCCACATAAAGTAAGATCTAATCGTCAAGCTAAAGGCGTTAAACAAGCGCTGCATGGGAGGCAACCCATGGTTTATTCTTTATTTTATTTTATTTTATTAATTTATATATGTTTTATCTGGACTAATTTCTTGTGTTTATATTTTCAGGATGCATTACCCCGATGGTATGGTTGTGATTTTCAGGGATGAAGCACAAAAAGCCCGATTTGCTACCTTATCTACTAGACCTATGGTACCCACTAGGTACCCCGATCAGAGCTGCATGGAGGCACTCGGGATTGAGCCAAGTATTAGGTATCTGTGCAACCAACTTGGCTGGGATTATTATGCTGATGATGTCCACAAAACCTATAGGAACCTTACTCTGGAGTTTCTTAGCTCTGTGGATTATAACCCATGGGTGGGTGAAGGAGATGAGCGAGGATGCCTAAGTTTCAGATTGTTTGGTACCGAGTATACCCTGACCATCAAAGAATTTGGGGATTTGCTTGGTTTCCAAACTGGACCGACCGCTATCACTGAGTTACCATTGAGTTACTATATGGACAGAGATATGGATAAATTTTGGCAGGACATAACTGATGGAGCCAGCCTTGACCCCTCTACCCAGTTGTCCAGGAAGATCCATAACCCGGCTTTCCGATACTTCGAGATGATTCTGTGCCACACTTTCTTTGGGAGGAGTTACTGTGACCACTTAGTCACCGCTGAGGAGATCCTTTTCCTATACTGTGCCAGTCAGTCCAGACCTATAGCTAGTGGAGGTTTTCTGATAGAGAGCCTCGAGCAGACTGCTCGATCCGCTGTAGGACTCATTCATTCTGGAGGGAATGTGACACAGATAGCTTCTGCTTTGGGTTTGGACAGTATGATAGCACAGCTGACCCCATACTGTGGATATACTTTCCTGGATTTAGACTTTTGCATGGATCGTGGGCTCATGAGGAGGGCCTCTTTCCACCCATATCAGTACAGATTGCTCATCGATGACCAGACAGTTTACACCTTCACACTGCCAGACCCTCAGATGACTTGTGTTTCCAACCCTGGTAATTGGAACTATTCTGTAGAAGGTTGGGGTGAGATATCAGAGTATGCCCCAGAATATACTCCTGCTTCCGAAGATCCCACTCCAGAATACACTCATGCTTCCGAAGATCCTACTCCTGAATACACTCCTGCTCCCGAGGACTCTACTCCAGATCACACATCCCGACCCGAGGTTACACGCACTACTGTTCTTACTAATAACCTCAGCTTGCAGGAACCTGATATTCGCACTCTGTTGACTGCTATGCGCACTGAGATAGCCACTCTCCGCAATGAGGTGGCTGACCTTCATTTACAATTGGAACTGAATGATGTTACCTTTGCTGGTGAGTTAGATGAATTAGCTCACGAGGTGGCAGAGATTCGACGCCAGCTGACTGAGCTGCGTGGCCCAGACACTCCTGCAGAGCATCCTCCCGGTTGGCGATAGATCTGTGTTATTCACAAGATCTCTAGTTCTAGTATTATTAGTATTATGTTGATTTCCTTTTCAGACTCATTTTTATTTGCATTATCTGTTTCCTGCATTATTAATAACTATTTTGGTGACCCGATGTCCGTACCTATATATATATATATATATGCATATGTGTTTTTTTCTCTATATATATCTTTCATTTACTAATGTTTTTGTTTTTCTGGTCACCATAATGAAAATTTTGATATAAAAATAAATAAATATACATGTATATATGTATTCACATACATATATGCACGTTCGTAAGAAAACTAGGTACACCTCCAAAAATTGAAGCTAATGGCAAGGAAGGAAAAGCCCAATGGAAAGGAAGCAAGACCGGCCCAACTTGGCTCGCCCTGACCGTGCCCGCGGTGATCCCTGCCGCGCCCGCGGTGACGTAACGGTCACCTAACGGCTAGTGGCTCGGTTTTCCCCCATTTTGCCTCTTTTTCCACTTCCAATCCCATTTTCTTCCATTCTTAACCCCCCATAACTTCCTTTATTATCCATACCTACCCCACTACATTTATTCCCATCATAAATATTCATCAACCACCATTTTTCTTCACTACCTATAAATACCCCCACTATTTCATTTTCTTCCTCACACCTTCACTACTTCTACATCCCATTCTTTCTCTTTATATTCATCCACAAGAAAATCCTATGGAGTATCACGGCTACATTTTGCGAGATGGCCAACCCGGAGAAAGACAACAAAAGCGGCTTGAGAAATTGCTGACAACACCAATACACTCTACCAGGTATATCGATGAAAACTGTCTATATTCATTAGGTATATACCATAGTGTATTTTTCCTTCTCGACAAACTAGGCATGCATGATATTTTTGCTACTCAAGCACCAACCTACCCTAGGCTGACGTTCGAACTTTTGAGTTCTTTAATTTATAACGTCTCTCCTAACACTGCTAGCGCCGTAGGTGGAGTAAAATTTAGAATGTTTAATGTTGAATATGACTACTCCACTGACGGTCTAGCTGCCATGTTAGGATGGCCTTATGGGGATGGTGCCGTTTGTGAAGCACCTTTAGACACGGATTGGGCATTTGAAGCATTTTGGGCCAGGATTACTAAACAAAATGCAACATCTTTTGATGGCCTACTTGCTTCTCATATCCACAATCCTGCCCTTCGTGTTTTTAGATTTCTTTTAGCATCCACCATCTTTGCTCGGGAAAACCCAAACAAGGTGAATGCTAAAGAATTAATTATCATGCAGAGCTGCCTCACAGACACCAAAGTTAATCCAGTCCCATTTATGATTGCCCACATGCACCATGTTTTAAGAAAAGGTGGGCCGATTTCCTTTGGTGGACTGATTACTACTATTGCCCGTGCCATAGGATTGGATACAGAACTTGCCACCCTTGAGCCACTTCCTCCTCGTATTGCAAATCTTAAATTTTTAAAGGATATGCGTTTATGCAAGACGAGGAGGGAAGGTGGTTACTTCCTCATGGTTGGAGGTGTCGCTGTACCCAGTGTTGTTATTCCTTGCACCCGTCGTACTGATATCAGATTTGAGCGTAACTGGACCTACGATCTCAACGCTCCTGCTTTTATTGGTCCGTTGCCCCCAAATCTACCTTTAAATGAGGGTAACAACACTGATGATGAGTACGATTTCCGTACGGAAGAACCACCCCACACGACACCATCTACTTCTAACCCACATGCAGGTACAGCTCCTAGTTTTCATGTCACTGAGGACATGTGGCGTGAGCATATGGCCCGAGAGGCCCAGAGGGACACCCTCCTTGCTACTTTGCAGCAACAGGCGACCGATAACATGGCCTTCATGCAAGCATCCCAACAGCAAAATGCTAGCTCTCTGCGCACTATTATGGAAAGTCAGCTGGCTTTCCAGAGAGAACAACACCTTAACCAGACCACATACGCTCGTCACTTCCAATTGATGGAGGCAACCCAAGGCACCCTCATTGGTAGGACCCAAGAGCTACAAGCGGCAAATGCCGCCTTGACAGAGAGAATGGAGCAGCTAGTTTTGGACCGAGAGAGCCGCCGTCGCAGCCGTAGCCGCCGTTCCGGTCGTACCAACCAGGATGGTGAAGGTCCTAGTGGCCCCCACTAGCGTTTTCAGGTACCTCCTCCTACCTTATTTTGGAACATTGAGGACAATGTCCGATTTAAGTGTGGGAGGAGCATTTATCGCTTTTATTTCCCGTTTTTCCTGCTTTTATTTCCCTTCCGCATTTTTCCTTTTAGGTATGTTATATTCGTAGTTAATAAAATGCATGTGATAGGCGAGTCTTTCTGCGTAGTGTACCCTTTCATTTCCCCCACTTTTTAGCCTTACAAAATTTTTACAAAATTTTCTTCAAAGAATTGTGGTTGTTTTTAAGGATTTGGGCTATGAGACAGGTCCTAGATAGGGTCTATTTCTTGGGCACTCACTTTTTGAAAAATTCGTTATCGTTTTAACACCGTAAGCCTTTTTGAACATTTAGATTAGATCCTTTCTTCCCAATATGCTATGATTTTGAATAAAACTGTACAAATAGGTCTTCAAGTAGTTTATCTTAGCAGTCAGCTCCGGCCTAAGCATGCTCTAAGTGTAGGATCGATGAATATAAGTGGATGATCTCTATTTTTCCTTAAAAGTTTATAAAATAAAGTATGAATACGACTACGAGTTGGGTGATCCTCACAAAGATTACTCAACTCAAGAAAGTTGTAAGCACTAATAAAAACAAAGAAAAAAATATATATATAAGGCACATCCGTTGTAGTTGGTCCAGAGGTATCTGGTGCTGGACTTGGTAGGGTGGACTACGGTCCGATCCCCCGCAACTGCAAATGGTTAAAATAAAAAGGGGTTAAACCAACTCTTGTACCAGAATCCCATCACTTGAGATCAGAGTCACTAACCGATCATTACACCATGAGTATGTACGGATAACGGGCTTAATGTGATTGCGCCTGAATGAAAAAGGACCTCGTACAAAAAGAAGTCTTAGCATAGTAAGGATATTAGGATCGATCTGTATACTTATGAGGTTTATGTCCGCATTTCTGCGAGTAGTGTAATTACGATACCCTTGGTTCAGATAGTTAGTGGCTGACAACACACCCTTACTCGAACTTAGAAGCCCTCTTTGCCCAAAACCTGTATACACCATAATTTTCTTTCATCTACTTCTAAGAGTTGTTGCTTGAGGACAAGCAAAGGTCTAAGCGTGGGAGGATTTGATCGCACTAAATCGCACTAAGTTTCTGACTCAACCATCACATGTTTTCCTTAGTTTTTATTATCATTTTCTCGTATTATGTTCCTTTTTCCTTTGTTTTCAGGATTCTTGTCATTTCAGAGCCTTCTGTGAAGAAACGAGCCAAAACGCCAAGAAATTAGGGTTTTTCAAGATATTCTGCACTTATGGCGTTCAGCGCCGCGCCGGCTACAGGGAATGCGATGACGTGGCCCACTTTCGCCCAGAGACCAACTGCCACGTTCCCACGATCTGGCAGTTCCAGCCACCGCGCCCGCGGCCACTGCCACCGCGCCCGCGGCCTTCACAAAAGTTTCCCGCTCAGAAGAAGTTGAGGGGCATGCTGGTCTTTACGCATCTCAAGGATCCTCTATAAATAGTTTTCGATTTTCATTTTTTAGTTTCATCCAAGCTTAGTACAATCTTAAGCCATATACTATCAGTTTCTGTAAAGTAATAATCTCTTCACATCGGGGAGTTATTGCGGTGCAGATTGAGTTGTAATCGAGTCTTGGAGCACTTTGGTTGAAGTTCATCATACCAGCCTTACCATTCCGCAGATTTGTATCAGATTCAAGTCTCCGACTGGAGCAAGGTTCTATTTTATTGCATTTCTTTACTTATAATTGCTCTTACCATAGTCTACACGTTTTATAGACTCTAAATGCTCTTACCATAGTCTACACGTTTTATAGACTCTAAATGCTCTTACCATAGTCTACACGTTTTATAGACTCGCACTCTTTTACTTACTCGCTCTTATCATAGTCTACACGTTTTATAGACTCACACTTATTATGTCTGGCTAAACTATAAAGGTTTGGATGTAATGATTGTCATCATGGTCGTGTTCCAATTATCATGCTAGTGAAAATACTCTGGGGATGTTTTGCTTTTAACTTAAGTCAATTATGTTTAAATGTTTATTGGGTAAGATCGAAAGCCGTCCAAACTAATGATACGACTTGATTATTATTTAACCAAACAAAAAGAGCGAAAACCGTTGATTGGTTAAATAGGAATCATTGACCTTTTTAGAAAACGATTTTGAAACTATTTTCGGACGCGTTTGTAGGTTTGAAATCTGACTCTTGGTCAAAAGCCAAAAGTCTCTTTAAGTTAATCTTTCCAAGTAAAATTACTTTTCTGTTAAGTCAAAACTATCAATTTCTTAAAAATAAGTTTACCTCTTTAACACGGAAGGCACCCTTTATATGTGACAATAAAGGAATTTAATTTAAAGAGTAAATTCGGTTCTTAGTAGTCAAAAGCTACAAGTTCCCGTTAAATTGATTCTTTGCTATCAATAGAAAATACTGCCCCATAAGTAGTTTCATCTACGCATGACCGGACCAATATCTGATTACATGATTTACATTCCAACCTGTCTTTTAAACTGTTATTTACCTCGCTCATTTACTTTGTTGCACTGCACTCACATCAATATTCTTGTTCACCTTAGATAAGCACCTTAGCAATAGAGTTGATAGATTGACAATTGGTCTCTGTGGTTCGATAATCTTATATATTACTTCGATAGGCTGTGCACTTGCAGTACTATATTTAGGCTATACGTTACAGATCCCCATCACTGCACCTGCCCATGCTCCATGGATCCAAGGGCGCCCAAGAAAACAAGAATATGCGGGACGTATATCCATTATATAAAAAGTGGAGTTGAAAATATGTGAGCCAACTTTAATTGGGAGATCCACCTCTCCATGAACCATTCTCTTAGACCCATCGAAAGCCCTTACGACAATATCACATGGCTTCAATACCAGACCTTCATAATCTAGTCGGTCCAAAGCACCTTTGGGCAACACATTTGAATATGAGCCAATATCAATTAGGACATGAGCTAGGATGGTTCCCTTGCATTCAATAGAGACATGCAAAGCTTTGTTGTGGTTTTTTCCCATAGGGGTTAAAACAGATTCGGAGAACCCTAATCCATTGTCAGCCGTTAAACTTGTTACACAGTTCTTAAACTGGTCAGCTGTGGTTTCTTGGGGCACATGGGCTTTCTTCAGGAACTTGATTAAAGCTTGGGCATGAGTGTCCTAACAAAGTAACAATGATAGCATGGAGATTTTGGAGGGGGTTTTCCCCAGTTGTTCAACTATTTTGAAATCACTCTTCTTTATAATTTTTAGGATTTCCTCCATCTCTCGAGTGGAGGGTTCTTCAGCATCAGTATCTTTGGTAGGTGTCTCTATCCCAGCAGTCTCACGCTCTTTCTCTTTGCCTCTGGTGTTGGCACTAGACTTGTCATTGGTTATGGGATCGGGAGTTATTGTAGTAGTGGGTGGTGAAACATTAGGGGAAAAGATCCTCCTTGTTCTTGTTACTTTACTAGAACCCGCAATATTAGTAACATCAGCTTCGTTTTCGTTGACCCAAGAATCTTGATTTATCCCATGATAATAAACCTCGGCACCATAGTTCCATGGAACTGCTTTGTCAGAGGAGTAGGGAATAGGCCCAGCAGAAGTGATTATTAAAGGAGTAATGGTTGGCTCATTTGAAATTTTGATAGGACCCTTTGAGGGGATCCTAAGAGGCTTGTTGGAGATGGTTATTACGGACAGGTCTTAAGTTTTATTGGTTAAACCTTTGATGGTAGGAATCTTCTCAAAAAAAATATTGCGGCTATTTATCAGGAATTGCACACCTTCCTTCAGCCTCTTTCATCCATTTACTTGTTGACCACAGCAAACACAATCTTTAGAAAAACCAGGGAACACTCTGACTCTCAGCAAATTATCCTTCACAGTAGTTAATGGAGTTGTTAAATATTCAATGGAGGAAAAAAAAGTAGCATCATCAATTATATTAACACCTTTTCCATGGTTCGGCATTGGTGCGATTATCACATTTGGAGCAGAAGGTGGATCAAATTCAATTGTTTTGTTGTATATTAGATCTTGAATCTTATTCTTCAGAGCCCAACATTGATCAGTTTCATGCCCAGGGTTGTTGGAATGATACGCGCACTTGGCATTTGGATTATACTTAGGTGATGAAATGTTTGGATTGGATGGTGGATTGTGCAATGTCACTAAGTTAGCCTTTAACAGATGTTGTAAGGCTTAAGACAGTGACATGCTTCTCCTCATGAACTGTCTTCGAGGAACTTCAGATCGTTGATTGTTGGATGATTGCCTTTGAGTAGATGGAGGGTTGGAGATCAAAATAGAATTATTAGATGGACAATGATCCTTTTTGGTATGGGCCCTTGCCCCATACACATCATTTGTTTCCTTCTTTCTAGTGAAGGGCTTCTTTACTGTGTTGGATGCGGAAGTAGATGCCATGGGAATTTTTCTGCTCTTGATTCCACTCTCGACCCTTTCACCAGTTAGAATTAATTTGGTGAAACCGAAAGATGAGCTACCAATTAACAAGTTTAAATAGGGCCCCGTTAGTGTTCCCATGAACATTTCCACTAACTCCCTATCAGTTAGTGGTGGTTGAACTCTTCCAGCAAGATCCCTCCATTTTTGTGTGTACTCTTTAAACCCTTCATTAGTACCCATTGTCATACCTTGAAGTTGGACTTTGGTTGGCGTCAGATCGGCATTGTATTGATACTGATGATAAAAAGCAGTGGCTAGATATTCCCGTGTATGGATGTGGGAACCCTCCAATTGATAGAACCATTCTAGTTGAGTCCCAACCAGACTCTCTTGGAAGAAATGGACCCAAAGCTTCTTGTCAATAGTGTGCGGCTTTATCTTGCGCACATAAGACCTTAGATGAAGTTTCAGGCAAGAAACCCCGTCATACTTGGCGAAGACCGGTATTTTAAACTTATGGGGAATGATGACCCAAGTACTAATCCCACCTCACCAAAATCCAAACCAGGCATGGCTTGAATTTCAATAGCCTTTAGTCTATCCTCCAACTACTTGTATTTATCCTCAGCTGGAGGATATTGCTCATCAAAGTAATATTTGTCTTCGGAAGCTTGATTATTGGCACCCCCAACACGGGTGCTCCTTGCCTCTTCGTCTTGATTTTCATCCTCCTCAGGCGACTCTTCGACTATATGTACCTGACGAACCAGACCTTTGAACCTCTAACTCATGTTGATGAATGCCTTCTTTTTTGTTTTCTTCTTGGCTATTAGCATAGTCATCAGCTCTTGTTTCCCCTTAGCCAGGGTCAGCAAGGTCTCTTGGAACTGGGAATTCTGCGCTTGTAAGTCCTTCATTGTTTGTTAGATATCCATCATACTGAAATAAATGGTAGATAGATAAGGAAACTTGTTGTGGAAAACCTGTTTATGTTATGATGCATGAAAATGCATATGCAAATGATTTCAAGGACTTAGAAGATTTAAATTTTTTTATACAAAAGGGAACAAACATTAATTGCATTAATAAGTTCAGATCGGTTACAAACATGCTTCTTGAGCTTACAATGGAAGAAATAAATACAAACTAAACTCCTAAGACAAGAAGGTTGAGCGCATCCTCTTCGGCGTAATGTAGACGTTCAAACTTTGCTCTTCATGAAGTTGTCTCGTAAGCTCTAAAACCTTCTTTTCACTTCCATAGAACTGTGTTTCAAAGGTGTCTCTCTCCCCCTTTAGCTGAATCCAAGATCTTTGCAAATCTTCATTAGAAGTAGGCATATTTGGATAAAGGACAGTATATGGAACATCTCCTTCGGAAACAGGCTCCATGATGATAGGTAGGATGGTTTCATAAGGCATCATGAGGTTTGGGGCGCGATTTCGCACCCACTTGAGATAAGGATCCAAAGGAATGAAGTTCTTATTCCCCAACGTCTTCCTATCAACCATGTTAACCATGCCCCAAGCTCGTATGAATCTTTGACGATAACTATAAACATCATTCTCGTAGTCGAATGCAATTCCTTAGACAAGTGCATCATGAGGACCATCCCTCCTAGCATACCCAAACTGTCGCAAAGCCAAAAAAGGATTGTAAGTAATACCTCCCCTAATGCCAAGTATAGGGACGTTAGGTAATTCCCCACAACGGTCAATAATAGTAATGTCCTCCATGGATCGAGCACACCAATTAATATCAGAATGTGTGAGTGTCATTAACCTTTGAGACCATGTCAAGCCTTTCTCATTCTTCAACCTTGATCGAGGTAGATGTGAAATAAACCATCTAGAGAGTAATGGAATGCAACACAAAAGAGTACCCATTTTCTTCATGGTGTGAGTGTGGAAATAATGTAGAATGTCTCCAAGCAAAGTAGGTATGGGATTACGAGAGAGAAAAACCTTGATGGGATTCACATCTATGAATTGGTCCAGATTTGGAGATAGAACCAAACCATATATTAGAAATTCCAAGACATCCTCAAAAGCTTGAAAATCCATATCTTCCCAGAACAAACGATCATTCTCCAACAGAAATTTGGCTAAGGAACCCTTAACTCCACTTCTTGTCTCCCAAATTTTCCACAATGTCAGATCTTTTCAAATTCAAAGCTTTGGAAATAACTTCAGGCTTTGGAGTCTCTTCTAAACCGCTGAATGGTATTTGATCATGCATAGGCACTCTTAACAATTGAGAGAATTCTTCTAATGTAGGCACCAATTGATAGTTAGGAAAGGTGAAGCAATGATGCATAGGATCAAAGAATTGGAAAAGCACACACATCAATTCTTCTTGGAAGTTTGAGGTAGCCAAGTTGAGAAGTCGACCATATTTCTTGGTGAAAGGAGAATCTCCAGGCACTCTTGATGCTAACTCTTGAAGTTGAGGATGCACTTTCATGAAGTTGACTCGGATGGTATTCCTACGAGTAGAAGTCATAAAATCCTTGAAATGGTTAGTGAGAATTCTTTATGATGTTATGATATTTATGATGACATGAATAATAATCACAAACAAAGCACACAAAGACCTTAGGTTTAGGCTGCATGGAGTTCATAGGTAAGAACCCTCTTGAAGTTTAGTTGGTTCAACCTGTCCTAGAAAGTAATCAGGTTCTAGGGAATGTCAATATCACTGATCTTTCTTCATTGGGTATTGTTTTAGCACAATCACTCTTTTCTTACGGCCAAAATATCCCAAAAGTCTGATCCCAATGAGCATAGTATCGAGTATCAACCAATTTTCAGATTTCCACCGAAACCGGCTATCTCACTACTTTCTAATGGCCAAGTTGTTAAATTAAAGGTTCTAAGGTTCGTTAGTGCTTCGTGACATCACTCAGTGGCCCCGTATTCTCCTTAATTCTCCTTAATTCTCCATAAGGGATATCGGTACCCACAAATATGTCACACTAACATAGCTATTGTCTCAATCATATCGGCCTATGTTGTACAGTCTCCACAATCTTTGCTATTTACCTAATGGTGTTCCCCGATCCAGGTAGAGGATCAATACAAACCCAAACAAGGACCCATATATGTAAAGCAAACAAATCAAATAATGAAAGCAAGTAAATGTGATCTAGCTCTAAGGTAACCCCACTTTTAATCATATTCCCCAGCAGAGTCGCCAGTTTTGTGATACGGTGGGAGAACTAACTTGGTTGTTTTTCATTTTATCGCAATTGTTGCGGATAGCAAGAGTCCCCACCAACTTTTCTTTTATCCAATAAGGAAAGGCTGAAAAGAACAAGAAAGACCTTTGAGATATTTTCTTGAGTTCAGGGGGTAGGTTATGAAAAGGGAAGGTGTTAGCACCCTTTTCATCCGTAGTTATCTATGGGCTCTTAGTTGCTAGATCACTTTGAAACTTCTTTGTTTGAAATGTGGTTATGGTGGGTTTTGAAAGTATTTTTGAAAAGGTCCTTCGTTTAGGCAAACTTTGTAATGATTCTCGTCTCTATAAGAATGCATACAAAGTGTTGGACTTTTGAAAATATTTCTTTTGAGAGTGTTTGGTGTGTTTTTGAAAGATTTTTTGAAGATTAATTGTGAGCAATCAACTAATAACGTTCTACCTACTCAAAATGTCTTTTGTTTATTTCTCTCTTCCTTTGATATTCCTATATTACCATTGATTGGTAAGTAGCCCTATCTTTGGATGTAAAGGGACGAGCATGGGTCATCGTATAATCATGGATAGCAATTTTGTGAGATATCTTAGCATTTCTCTTAAAGGACTAAGATCATTTGTAAATCAACATTCGTAGTGTCATCGAGGGACTATGATCTTGTATTTTTTATTGTTTTTGCTAAAATACCTCACATGCGTAACATGACCATTTTTAAGGCAACAAAGTGGAGTAAACCCTAGAGGTGAAAAGTGTGCAAGGGTTTTGTATTTCATGCTTGATTTATCTTGGATTAGGGTCTTCTAAGTATTGATTTTATCTTTCCATACAAACCCTAATTAACTAGCATTTATATGAAAGCGATAAATTGCGAAAAGTGAATATCTTACACTATTACATCATTTGGGGATGGGGTATACATATTTACAAATGGGGATTGCAAGAAATTAAATCCTAATTATCTACTACAACCATATTGAATATTTACAAGAATTAAATGTACAAAAATGAATAAATATACAAGGATATGAATGAAGAAGAAAATGGATTTTGTTTGGTTTGGATTTTGTTAAGAAAAGATTTTGACCTAATTAACTAAATGAGGATAATTAATTAAAATAGGAAAATTGAATTAAGTTTAAAATGAAATTAATCAAAGGTGCGTTTTTTAGGTTTTTGCAAACATGAAAGTTCAATTTTTCTAACGATTCCAGAAATGTAAACCACTTAAACTATATATAAAACATAAGCAAGAATTTTGTGGGCCCTAATCTGAAACCTAATTTTTTCAGGAATTTCAATCTCAAAATTTTCTAACCTCAAGCAATATAAATGAAAACCAGGAACATAATTAGCTTCAGGGAAATGATGTCTACATGTTGTCTTTGAAAATGGAAACCTAACAATGCTTATATGAAGAGTTGAAAGTTCAGAAAATTACCTTCAAAACTAGGAATCGTGAAATGAGTTAGAGGACCTTTCAAGGTGTTGTGATGATTGAGTTAGCTTCAGTGAACCTCCAGGAAGCTAATGCAATGATTAGTTTATGCTGAGGATGGTTAAATCGTGTTTGAGAAGTCCAAGTGCAAAGCTCTATTTTTGAAAATGGAAGATGATGATGGAGGTGTTACAGTTGTGTTATAGGTGTTGATATTGTTTGTTTATGATGTTTAGAAGATTTTGAAAGCAAAAGGCCAAGAAACTCACTAGTGGATTGAAAGATTGGATTCAAAAGTCATAAATGGCAAGTTTTGAAGTGTTTTTGGTGATTCTGTGTTTTAGGGAGTTTGAGGGAGTTCTCAGGGTTAAAAAATCGTGTCCTTAGTTGAATAAAAGTGTCTTGATATATAGGAAATGGTTTGGAGAGTTGAGATGGTCTGATTACCAACATCAGATGTTATGGCATTTTGCTTGTTTTTGAAGCAAGGTGGAAAACCAAAATCCCAATGTTTGTTACAAGCTATGTAGAGTGGTTGAATCACTTTAAACACTCTTCTTCTGACTTTATAGAGGATGCTTATGCAGAAGGAACAAGTTATAGGCTTAATACAAGTTAACTTTGTTATTAAAGTCACTTTTCAAGAATGGGAATGTTGTTTTCTTCCAAAATGGATGAATCTTTTAGACAATGACTCTGATGCTTGGATCATGGCTCGAGCAATCGTGTAAACAATTAATTACGGAGTGACAAACAAGTTTGAGGTCTGCAAAGCAAATATTATTCAGCCTAGCATGGATTTGGTTCATGTTCATCCTGAAAATCTTCCTTGTAAAACAAGAATGAAACCCTAAATTCATCTCTTCGATTCTCCTTGATCAAACATGATCCCAAGGAGTTCTTTGACTTTTTAGAAAGCTTGTAACATTCTCTACATTTCTTCTTTGAATCACTTTTGTAAACTACAATTGGAACTATGTGAAATTTGGCCTAGAAGTTAGGTCAAAATCCTCACTTAAAATGCTCAAAATTTCACTAAGTGTTTTAGTTTCATGGACATGTCTTCATAAATTAATAACTTGAAATCCAAGCATATTTTGAACTTGTTCTGTCCTACAAAGTTTTATATATCATTGAGATCTACAACTTTCATGTTGAAAGTTTTTCTTTAATCATCTTGCATTATAATGGAAATTTGGCACAAAGTTATGAAATTATCATGTTTTTTTCTTAACACTTAGAAAAAATTCTAAGTGTTTAGAACTTTGACTTTTTCAAAGTAATCTTGACTTTTGATTTCTTGATGAACAATATTCATGCTTTGACATGTCTTGATGAAAAATGATTTTTAAAACTTGATTTTGATAAAAAAATTAAAGTTTGACTTTTCAGTGTACAATTAACTTTTTCATCAGTTGACTAAATTTCAATTATCAATCAATTGATCATGAGAAATGATTTAAACCATGCCATTTGGTAAAAATGATGCATTTAGGTTCTTGGTATCATGTCTCAAACAAACAAGTTATGCATTTGGTCAATAGTAAAAAATTAAGCCTCTTCAGTCAAAACCCTAATATTGACCATTTTACGCTTTTGATGATCTGATCAAATTTATTGAGGAATTATGATCCAAACTTGATCACTTGACATATATGAGTTCATAATGTTGATGTGGATCAACAATTGTTAATTTTGACTATAAATTGACCACAATTGACTTTTCCCAATACAGTTGATTTTAGGTCAACTGATCAATTGACTAAGTAAAAATGTAATCTAAAGATTGAAACTTGACATGAGAAATCTTGGGAGTCCAAAATGATCCATGAAAGTCATGTGAATCATTAAAAGTCCAATTTTCCTTGTATAAACTCAAACCATAAGTTTGAGTCATCAGTGCTTGAGGAGGTGTCTTGAGCTGATCAAACCTTGTGCAGTCTTAAATTAATAGAGATATTGTGAGAGAATTCTTGATAAATTGAGAGGGGATATTTGGGTTACAACACTTATCATCTACATTTCATTCTATTTTCATATTTTCTCACTTGAGCCTTTATATTCATGTCATTTTTAATTTGCTCACTTGAGTTTTTCATTTCTTTTTGAAGACACCTAATAATCAACTTGAACCCTAAAAAAATTGAATGTTACTTGTACTACTTCGTTACTATCCTTGGAATTATGGAGTGATGGACTTCTTGACTTAGGATTAGAGACCTTGACATACCTCGAGACCTTGTAACCTTAATTATTTGTCTGGAGATCTTGGGGTTTACCCCGAAGACATTGGGTTGTTTGTTTGATTTGTGTGAAGGTTATTGTGATTACATGCTTTGTTTGTGATATGGAATTCATCTGTATACAATTGTTACTCTATCCAATTTTTGTGAAGACTTAATGCAATTGGATCTTGGCTTTCTTAAATAGGTTTATTGTAATTGTTTGTTTGGTTTCAAATCCAAAGGATGGAATTCTACATTGACTCATTGTGTCAAGTGTTGGCTTCTTGTTGGTTAGATGGTTCTTTTCCCTAGATTTTACCTTATGCTTTAGGATAGTCCCTTCATCTCCTCCCATCTTCTTTAATTTAAAAATCTTCTCCCTCCTTTTGAAAATTCTTCTTGTTTTAAAACTTGAACCACTTTCATAATAAAATTGGACTTATGTCCATGCATTTTCAAAAATTATTTCCTAATCAAATTTCAATCAACTTAACAATACCTTGACATTTTTTGTGAGAAGACTAAAAGTCAATGAATCTCATTCAAACTATTTTTACATTTTGTCTTTTATCTTTAAAAACTTCTCTAAAAAAATTAGACTCTTGTCAATCCTTGTAGTGATGCAAACAACTATACTTCTACAATATGTAGTGAAGTGAGATATTTTCCACTTGGGTGTTGAGTGAGGCATTGTTGATTTTAAAATCCAAGCCATATCCTCCACTTTGAGATGACACAAATTCTCCTTTCTCATAATTGTGGGTAGTAAGTATGTTTTCCACACGGTCAATGGCAATGGCGTGTTGTCTCCTAAAATTAACCAACACACTTGTGCTTTAAAATTTTTAAAGAGGAACTACGTGTACCCTTATACCCTATTGCAAGGAAGGTGGTACGTAGGCATTAAAGGTTCGCACCCGTGGCGGGTGTAAAAATATAAAAAAATTCTTTTTCTCATCCCCACAATTTATTTCACATACAACATTTTATTGCCAAAATATACAGATTTTAAAAAGAGGTTCCTGCGGAGTACCGTAGATGTTTAGGGTGCTAATACCTCCCCTTTGCATAACCAACCCCCTTACCTATAATATTTCCCCATCTTTTGGTTTATTCTATCTTTTCCCATTCCTTTGGAAACAATAAAGCGCGGTGGCAATTTTTATTTTGGTCTGTACAAGTCAAGTCAATTCAATGGCTTTGTCTTAATATTTCTACTGCTACAGAAAAAATGGCTACATCACTGGGGACAGATTGACCTCTTGCTGGTCCTTCACTAAGCAGGTTGAGCCTATCTTTGTTTATATTTGTATGTGTGCTATTATGTGTTATATCTTATATGTTGTATATATGTTTGTCTTGATTTTCCTAGTTTTTAGGGTGCTAGGTGATTTCTCATAAGTCCTATACCCGGACTTGGGCAAACTTAAGATAGTACGGGCGGTATAGTCATGTTAACTTTGAGGGAGTAATCCCAAAAAAGGAGACATGAGATCCCTAACTCAGTGGAGGCCCCTTTGACTGTAGTGTCGTTTACCGAGTAATTGGGAAGACGTACTGCTTTCGACCTGGGAGCATACTTAAATTGAGGACTGTAGAATACCTAACCCATCTTGGCCTTTTAGGTGTAGTGCGGAAGATACAACGGAGTAATCCGGAAGTAGTTGTCTCACGATACAACACTCGGACGAGTTTTTCTTGAGAAGTTATTACTAATTACCGAGTTAATCGGGAAGTTGGTAATATCCGAAGGAAGGATGTAGACTCTGGGAACCTCTAGAACCTTGTTCGGCAGGTGATAACTTTTAGACCATACCTTATGGGTAGTACCTTCGACCTCATGCTCGTGACATTGAACCTATGAACCCTATGTTTGTGATTTTGTATGTGGTTGTTGTATTATGCATGCATGCACTCATGAGCATCTCTTAAGGACATTTTGTTTCAAGGGACTTAAAAGTTGAGTATTTCTGAATATCTCAGGTACTTTTTGACTATGGATTCTGGAAAAAGAAAGACCGGGAAGTACAGTTTCAAAGATCCCAAGATAGATGAGTTGATGAGTCTGATTCCCGAGATTGAGTGTTCTGCAGATTTTCGAAGGAAGTATGGGTCCATCATTTCTATCATCAAGCTCAGGATGAAGGAGGGAATTCTCTCGACTTTGGTCCAGTTCTATGATCTGATGCATCAATGCTTTACTTTCCCTGACTATCAGTTGATGCCTACACTAGAGGAGTATTCTTATCTGTTGGGTTTACCTATTATCGATTGTGTTCCTTTTACTGGTTTAGAGGGGGAGCCAAAACCACATGAGATTGCTGCTTTGATCCAACTGGGGAAGTCTGATGTTGAAGCTCACATGACCACCAAAGGAGGGATTATAGGATTACCAGCTCATTTCTTGTTGGAGAAAGCTCTCTACTTTGTTAGGATGAAGAGTACAGTTGCTTTCGAAGCCATCTTTGCTCTACTTGCTTATGGTCTGTTCTTATTTCTCAATGTAGAAAAATTTGTTGATATCAATTCCATCAGGATCTTTATGATTGGAAACCCGGTTCCTACATTATTGGGTGATGCTTATCACTCTATTCATCTTTGGGATTCTTATCATGGGGGATGATCATTTGCTGCACGCCTCTTTTATATCAGTGGTTTACTTATCATTTTCCTCAGTCTGATGCCTTCTGGGATGTCAGGAAGGAACCCCGTTAGGCTCATAAGATCATGGAACTTACTCATTCAAATATTGTTCGGTCTCACCAGGCTTACCATGATGTAGAGATTGTCGACAGTTGTGGTAGTTTCCCGAATGTACCTCTTCTTGGAACAAAGGGAGGAATTAACTATAGCACTGTTCTTGCTCGATGACAACTTGGATATTCGATGAGGGATAAACCAAATAGTATTCATTTGAGTAGGTTATTCTTGAAAGAGGGAGAAGATCATAAGGAAGCTAGGGAGCAGATTGCAAAGGCTTGGCGTCACATTCACAGGAAGAGTAGGAAGGACTTGGGACCTAGAGGGGTTGTTTCTTTGGAGCCTTATCTGTAGTGGGTTCAAGCAAGAGCTTTTCAGTTGAAGATGTCATATTCTAGAGAAGCACCTATGCCTGATATGTTTGTGAAGACCACTCCTCCCCTATTGGATGATGTAGAAGATCTCCAGCTTTCTTTAGTCAGGATGCAACAAGAAAAGGAAGCTTGGAAGAAAAAGTTCCAGACTCTAGAGGTTTCTCACTGAGCAGACCTGAAGGAGAAAGATGACTTGATTGAGATTCTTGAGAGTTGAGTTGTAGAGAAGATGGAGAGGCAAGGGGATTTATTTTCCTCTAAACCTCAGACAGGCCCTAGTTACTCAATTCCTCATTCAGATGATTGGAAATAGGTCACCACTAGGTACACGGAAGAAAACCCGAGGTTAAAGGCTCAGATTTCCAGACTTACCGGGAAGCATTAGCGTATAGAGTGATCTCCACCAACTTTGCTTCTTAGGGTTTTAGACTTTATTTTCATCTTGTACTTGGGATTATTGAAACTTGTAATCCATTTTGAAGTTATTATAATAAAAATCTTCAGTATTTCAAAAGTGTTATTACTTTGATATTTGTAAATTGTTTATAAATCTTTAAGTCCTTTGAAATAATAATAAAATGAATCATGTGCATTGCAAATCATGCATCATATTATACATAATTCTTGCATTTTTTATGCATATCCAAGTGTCTTACTGAGCTTCTTTACTTTGTTCAGCAAGCTGTCTCACCAGTACAATACCCGAGCTAATTTCAGAAGGAAGATGATAACCTAGAACAAGAGAATCACGAGCTATGCGAGGAAGTTTCTGCTCTGACGGCAGGCATGGCCAATCTCGCTTCTCTGATGGAATCTTTGGTGACCGATCAGAATCAGCCATTGATTATTCAGCCTCAATAGACAATGGTTACTACAGAAGCTCCGACTGTTCCTGTTTTTGCTACTCCAGATGTTGTTCAAAATCGTATCCCTCCCGGATATCCTTGGGGAATTCTAGAGAACTTTATGCTAGAAGGTTTTAATCAGGATCCTCAAATTTCTCCGCTGGCTCGGACTGCTACTGCTCCCGCACCTCCTGCGGTGCATGTTACCCCTGCTGCTAGAAATGAGATTCACTATGATGCACCTCCTTCGGTAAATGTGGTCCCGTTTGCTAATGATGATGTGTATCGTCCAATTCCTCCACCAAGTGAAAGCTTGGGTTTATATGATAGAATGGATGATTTTCAAGACCAGTTTGACAAAATGCAGAAAGAATTGAAGGCCCTCAAAGGAAACGAGTTGTTTTGGAAGAATGTGAATGATATGTGCTTGGTTCCCAATGTAAAGGTACCTGCAAATTTTAAAGTATCGAGTTCGAAAAATACAAGGGCAACACTTTTCCTCATGCTCACTTGGTGATGTATGTAAGAAGAATGTCTACTCATACAGATGATCAGTTCCTGTTAATTCATTTCTTTCAAGACAGTTTAACCAGTGCAACATTGAAATGGTACATGAGCCTGGACAGTGCCAGTATTCATTCTTTTAATGACTTAAGTGAAGCATTTATTAGACAATACAAATACAATGTGGACATGGCGCCCGATCATGATCAACTCAGGGTCATGGTCCAAAAGGACAAGGAATCATTTAAGGAATATGCACAGAGATGGCGTGAGGTAGTCGCCCAAGTGATTCCTCCAATGGAAGAAAAAGAAATGACAAAGATTTTCCTGAAAACACTTGGTGAATTCTATTATGAGATAATGGTGGAGAGTGCACCCGGTGATTTTACTGAAATGGTGGGAATGGGTGTCCGTTTGGAAGAAGCTATGAGAGAAGGTCATCTGACAAAAAGTGAAAGTTCTAGTAATATGAAGAAGTCGTCATATGGATTTGTTAAGAAGAAAGAAGGGGAAACAAATGATGTTATTCAAGAGAGAAGGGTTAATCCTTCTAGAATAAATCATCAGTGTCATCAACAGGTTGCCTCAGTAACTCCAGTTGTAAATGCGGCTCTGACTACAGTTGCTTATCAAAGACCAGCCCCTTAGGGAAGTTAAGGGCAGAATCAGAGAAGAGAACCTTTTGACTCCATCCATATGAGTTATGCAGAGCTACTTCCAGCGTTGATCCAGAAAAAGTTGGTCCAGACTAGACCACCTCGTGTTGTTCCATCCCTTTTACCTTGGTACTACAAGGCAGATCAGACGTGGGCTTTCCGTCAGAGTGCACCAGGGTATAATGTGGAGAATTGTTATCCTCTAAAGTCTGAGGTGCAAAAAATGGTTAGATTTGGCCTTTTGTCTTTCAAAGATGTTAGCCCTAATGTAAAATATAACCCTCTCCCAAAACATGGAGGAGCGAATGCTGTTAACATGGTTGCTGGTTGTCCAGGGGACTTCCACGTCTATGATATTAACTTTCTTAGAGGAGACCTGGTAAAGATGCACGCGGACCTTTGCGAGTTTAGTTACTATACTCATTATCATGCTGGTTGTAATATATGTAGTACTAATATACAAGGTTGCGATAAGATAAAGACTGATTTGCAGGAAATGATGGATGAGGGCCTCATCCACATGATCAGGCCTAGGGCAGAGTATGAGGAGGAAGTGAACATGGTCTCGGGATGTCCTGGAGAGTTCAAAATCTTTGATGTGGAACATATGAATGATGATCTCATACAAATGCATGCTACGTTCATCCACATGGCTGGTCAGGTAGAACATCACTATGGATCTTGTTAGGTTTGCTGCAGGGACTCCCGAGGATGTTTAATTGTGAGGAAAGGTATTAAATTGTTGTTGGATAATGGAACTATCAAGGTTTTAGGGCAAAGAGATGATTACTATGAAGTAAATGAGATTGAAGTTTTCTTGGTTGAGGAAGAATCAGATGATGATGAATATGCTTCTGCGGATGAATTCTTTTCCTCAAATGAGGGTATGTTCTATGGTGATAATTCTTAAATGTCATAATTTTCTTAGGAAGGTGTGAATGTGATTGTACTGTGTTCCAAAGATTCTGCCCCTGTTGAAATTGAATACTGTAGTAAGCCAGTTGTTTCCCCTGTGGTGATTTGCTTGCCAGGGCCCGTTCCTTACAAATCAGACAAAGTTGTACCATACAAGTATAATGCTAGAATTTTAGAGGATGGTGTGGAAGTTCCCATCCAGCCTTTGTCTAGTATTGGAAATATTACAAAACTAGTAGAGTGACCCGCAGCGGTCGTGTGTTTGCACCAGTTGTTCGGGAAAATGATAATGCTGGTAAGAAGGTCATGGAAAGTGTTGAAGATAAGAATGCTGCAGGAGAATCCAGTGGTGCTACCCTAGAGAAGGACATAGATGATATTTTGAAGATAATCAAAATGAGCGACTACCGAATTGTGGACCAGTTATTGCAGACTCCTTCAAAAATTTCTATCTTGGCATTATTAATGAATCCTATTGCCCATAGAGAATCTTTAATTAGGGTGTTGGACCAGGCCTTCGTGGAGTATGACATGCCATTAGATCAATTCAGCAGTGTGGTAGGTAATATTACATTATGTAATAACCTAACCTTTTGCGATGATGAATTGCCTGACAAGGGGAGGAATCACAATTTGGCTCTCCACATATCCATGAACTGTAAAAGCGATTCATTATCAAATGTGTTTATTGATAATGGATCCGCCTTAAATGTGATACCGAGAAGTATGCCGATGAAGTTGAAATATCAAGGGGCTCATATGTGCCCAAGTGGTATTATTGTCAAAGCTTTCGATGGTTCAAGGAAGTCAGTTATTGGGGAGGTCGATCTGCCTATTACATAGGCTCACATCTGTTCCAGATCACTTTCCAAGTCATGGATATTGTACTCGCATATAGTTGTCTACTAGGAAGACCATGGATACATGAAGCAGGGGCTGTTACCTCTACTATGCACCAAAAGTTGAAATCCGTGCGTGAAGGTAAAGTGGTTATTATAAACAGAGAGCAAGCATTGCTGATATCTCATCTATCATCTTTCAGTGTTGTGGAGGCAGATGAAGATGTTGTAGGGATGCATTTCTAGGCTCTATCTATTGATAATGTAAGATGGAATGAGAACTCTATGACTTCATTCAAGGATGCTCAGCAGGTTGTGCGCAATTGTCCAAGTAAAGTATGGGGACAGGTCGTTGATCCTCCAGTAAACAAGAACAAGGCTAGTTTAGGATTCTCTGCCAAGAATGGAAAAGGCGAAAGTTTGAAGTTAAAGTATACTATGAGTAGATATCATGATGTTTTCCGTAGCGGAGGCTATCTCCATCCAACTGTTTCGTGAGTTAATGTTATTGAGGAGGATTAAGAAGATCAGGAAATGCCGAATCATGTGACGCTTGGAGTCAGAATCCAGAACTGGGTTACTTATGATGTTCCCTCTTGTATCCATGTCTCAAAGTAATTTGTTTTTTTCTTTGCAAAAAGCTTTCGTTCTGCCCAAGATAAAATTTAATATTGTATGGGCTTTTCTGCTTGCTTTGATCATTAAAATTATAAATAAAAAGTTTTCTTTGATTCTCGAAATTTTGTCTTTTATTTTTCTACTTTGTAATGGAAAATTGTAATAATAAAAGACCCTTTTGAATAGAGTAATGATTGAAAATAAATCTTCATAATCACTTGATATATGTGTCAGTTTCTAAAAGCAATCACAAATCACATGTGCAGATTAATTAATAAACCTGTTGAATACAATGACCCTGCACCCTCTCCCAACTTTGAATATCTTGTGTTTGGAACAGAAGAAGAAGAATATGATGAGATTCCAGAAGAGGTTTCACGGTTTCTCGAGCATGAGGAAAATACCTTTCAGCTGTATAAAGAGTCATTGGAAACAATAAATTTGGGTTCAGAAGAAGAGCTAAAGGAAGTCAAGATTGGAGCATCATTGCATCCTGGTGTGGAGAGCAGGTTGATTGAGCTATTGAATGAGTTTGTGGACATCTTTTCTTGGTCTTACCAAGATATGTCGGGTCTAGATACTGATATAGTGGATCATCACTTTCCTTTGAAGCCAGAGTGCCCTCCCGTCAAGCAGAAGTTGAGAAGAAATCATCCTGATATGGCAATAAAAATCAAAGAATAAGTTTTAAAACAGATAAACATCGATTTTCTTGTGACATCAGTGTATCCTCAATGGATATCTAACATTGTGCATTTACCAATGAAAGATGGAAAAGTCTACATGTGCGTAGATTATAGAGATCTAAGTAAAGTTAGTCCAAAAGATGATTTCCCATTGCCGCACATTGATATGCTGGTTGATAGCATAATAAAATTCAAAGTATTCTCGTTCATGGATGGATTTTACGAATATAATCAAATAAGAATGGCTCTTGAGGACATGGAGAAAACAACGTTTATCACACCCTGGGGAACATTCTGTTACAGAGTGATGCCCTTCGGGTTGAAGAACACTGATGCAACGTACTAGAGGGTTATGACAACCCTATTCCAGGATCTGATGCAGAGGGAAATTGAGGTATATGTTGATGACATGATTACCAAATCACATACCAAAGAAGGTCATGTGGAAGACTTGTTGAAGTTATTCCAGCGTTAAAGGAAGTATCGTCTCCGCTTGAATCCAAATAAAAGCACTTTCGGTGTCTGATTAGGGAAGTTGTTGGGTTTTATTGTCAGCTAGAAAGCAATTGAAATGGACCCAGATAAGGTCAAAGCGATTGAATAAATTCATGCGCCAATGACTGAGAAGCAAGTTAGAGGTTTCCTTGTGAGCTTAAATTATATTTCTAGATTCATCTCCCACATGAATGCAACATTTGAACCGATCTTTAAGTTGCTAAAGAAAGATCAGGGTTGTGTGTAGACAGAGGATTTCCAAAGGGCATTTAAAAGTATCAAAGAATATCTGCTTGAACCTCCTATTTTTCTCCCTCCCGTTGAAGGAAGACCATTGATCATGTATCTAACAGTGTTGGATAGTTCTATGGGCTGTATTTTGGGACAACAAGATGAAACAGGAAAGAAAGAATGTGCCATATACTACCTCAGTAAGAAATTTAATGATTGTGAGTCACATAATTCTATGTTCGAGAAGACATGTTGCGCTTTGGCTTGGGCGGTAAAGCGGTTGCGATAATATATGTTGAATAATACTACTTAAGTATATTTTTGAAAATCCTGCTCTCACAAGGAGAACTTCCCACTGGAAAATGTTATTGTCTAAATACGACATTGAGTACCACTCTCAAAAGGCCATAAAAAGTAGTGTGCTGCGGATTATCTGGCTCACCAACCGGTATATGACTATCAATCTGTCAAGTTTGATTTCCCCGATGAGGATCCGATGTTCTTGAAAGAAAAATATTATGATGAGCTTTTACCTGGAGAAGGCCAGATCCTGAATCTCGCTGGAGTATGGTATTTGATGGAGCAGTGAATGCTTATGGAAAAGGAATTGGTGTGGTGATCATCACTTCACATGGATCACATACTCCTTTTACTGCAAGGTTGACATTTGATTGCACTAATAATATGGTGTAGTATGAGGCTTGCATTACGGGTCTCGAGGAGGCCATTGATCTCAGAATCTAGATTATAGATGTATATGGTTATTCGGCTTTGGTTGTTAATCAGATTAAAGGAGAATGGGATACTCGTCACCATGGTTTGATCCCTTACAAAGATTATGCTAGAAGACTATTACCTTTCTTCAACAAAGTTGAATTCCATCATATTCCAAGAGATTAAAATCAGATGGCGGATGTTTTGGAAACTCTGGCTTCTATGTATCAGGTTAATACTTGGAATGATGTGCCTCGTATTACGATATGATGTTTGGATATACTAGCTCATGTGTTTACAGTAGAGGATATGGTAAATGAAAAACCTTGGTATTCTGATATCAAGCATTTTCTCCGAACACAGGAATACTCAATTGGTACATCAAATAAAGATAGAAAGACATTGAGAAGGTTGGCAGGCATATTTTTCCTTAATGAAGATGTATTGTATAAGAGAAATCATGACACGGTTTTGCTCAGATGCATGGATAGACACGAAACATACATGTTAATTTATGAGGTTCATGAAGGTTCATTTGGTACCCATGCCAATGGACATTCAATGGCGAAAAAGATGCTTAGGGTAGGTTACTATTGGCTGACAATGGAATCTGACTGTTAAAAATTGGCGAAGAAATGCCATAAATGAAAAATTTATGCTGATAAAATTCATGTACCTCCGACACTCCTCAATGTTATTTCCTCCCCATGGCCTTTCTCTATGTGGGGTATTGACATGATCGGGATGATTGAACCAAAGGCATCGAATGGGCATCGTTTTATCTTAGTGGCAATTGATTATTTTACCAAAGGGGTAGAGGCAGCTTCATATGCTAATGTCACTAAACAGGTGGTAGTGTGCTTCATCAAGAACAACCTCATATATCGGTATGGTGCGCCAAGCAGGATTATCACCGACAATGGTTCAAATATGAAAAACAAAATGATGTCTGAACTTTGTAAGGAATTTAAAACTGTCCATCATAATTCATCTCCCTACAGGACAAAGATGAATGGGGCTGTTGAAGCGGCCAATAAGAACATCAAGAAGATTATCTAGAAAATGGTTATTACTTATAAATATTGGCATGGAATGCTCCCTTTTGCTTTGCATGGGTATCGAACATCTGTACGTACTTCAATAGGGGAAACCCTGTTCTTTCTTGTATACAGTATGGAAGCAATGCTCCCCATTAAAATCGAGATTCCCTCTTTGCATGTAATAATGGAAGCCAAGTTTTCAGAAGCTGCATGGGTCCAGAACATGTTTGACCAATTGAATTTGATAGAAGAGAAAATAATGATGACTTTGTGTCATGGCCAATTATACCAAAAGAGAATGAAGAAAGATTTTGATAAGAAGGTCAAACCTCGTGAATTTAGAGAAGGCGACCTCGTGCTCAGGAAGATCATGTCTTTTAACACCGATTCTAGGGGAAAATGGACTCTCAATTTTGAAGGCCCATATGTTTCCAGGAAAGCCTTCCCTGGAGGTGCACTGATTCTTGAAACAATGGATGGCAAGGAGTTCCCACATCCTGTGAATGCTGATGCAGTCAAGAAATACTTCGCCTAGAAAAATAAAAGAATAGCTCGCTAAGTCGAACACCCGAAAGGGCAGCTTAGGAAAAAATGAGCGTCTCAGTAGGCCAAAACCCCGAAAGGGCGGTGTTGTACCCCAAAATTTTCCCTCTCATTTCTCAAGGCATTTCTCACAAGGATTCTCAAGATTCAATCTTGCACAAGTACAATTGGATTTTCCAGTATGCGTGAGGCAAAAAGCCTCATGTAGCCTCCTCCGATTCAGAGGCAAAAAGCCTCTTTTTGGCATCCTTGGATTGCACAATTTTCTTCCTGCATGCTTCTTTCGTCTGGGCATCTTTGCAAGCCTAACATGCCTCTTTCGTTTGGGCATGTGGCCCCCTTTGTTGCAAACTTCGTTTATGCCCTTTACTTCCTACATGCATTCTTAGTTTGGGCGTGTCACTTTCTTCAAGAAAAGCTTGGGCTTACATTCTTTGTTTGGGATTATGATTTCCGTCAAATGCAAGTTCATTTGGCCATATGGACCTTTGGCAGGAAAACTTTCGTTTGAGCAAAGTCCTCTTACATGTTTTGTTTGAAGTCACAAATCAAGGGCCTCCTACAATTACGCTTCGGCTCAGAAGCCATCAGTTTTCTATGTCTTCCTTTGATATCACAAAGCTAGTATTTACTTCACATTATCACCCCAAGGCAGGGATCTCCTGCACACACCCTTTCGTTTGGCCATGTGACCTCTGGAAGGAAAGCCTTCGACTGGACAAAACCACCTTCACACAAGGCTTCGATTGAAGCTTTGATTCCCCTCGAATTAGCATCTTTCGAACCCAACTCTAGACCCTTCGAAGCAAGTTTATTTAAAGAACTTTGAGCAAATCTCATAGCCTTACCCTACTTGTCAGGCTATGTTGCTTCCAAATATTTATATGATCAGAGGCTTGTACAAAGGTTTGACGCTTTTTCTATTGGATAATACCATTCTTGGTTAATATAGAAAAAGGCTATGTACCCTTTTTTTCATAAAGAGTACTTTTATCACAAAATCAGCTTCCAACCTGATTCAGGTCTGAACGAAAAGCAGCGCTAGAAGCACAAGTCCAATCCCCTGTCAGCCGGCCCCCACTTGTGCTGGAAACTAGGTATCAACGAAAAAGGACAAGACTTGTTTCATTTTCAAACAAACCATGGTTTCTTATCTTATAAACCTGGTTACTTCAAACACCTTCAACCTTTCCTCTATAAATAGAGAGGCATTTGCAAGCTAGAGGGGACTTATTTTTTTGGCTGGAGGAACGAATCTTCAAAAACCATCAGACACTCTCAAACACTCTCAAACACTTAAACATATTTTCAAACACAAACCCAGAATCCAAAAACTTGTTTCTTTCGAATCTGAAGCAATCCCCTACACCATGCCCCTTCGAATCCAGTAGGAAGAACATCGCACTTGTTCTTCTCCTTTTAATCTAACCTTAGAAATGTCACATTCGTTCCTTCCCTTCAAATCCAGGAGTATCCAGGGCAAGAGCTAAAGGTCCAACTCACACACCCCAACTTCAAGCAAGGTAAGCCACTCTTAACCTTGAACCTTTTGTTTCTAGCATAACATGTGAATAAATTTTCTTTTTGTCTCAAACATGTACATACCATTGTTATTCTTTTCGTTTCCACCCTTTTAATTTGTTTTCATGGCTAATCCTTTTGTTTTTGTTTCTTGAGTTATTAAATATGCTTTAAGAACTAACCTGGCCATAAGAGCAATGCTAGCATGGCCTCAGGACATGTTTCTATTTAAAAGTCTCAAACAAAAGAAACAGGGGGAAGGAAGTATGAAACAAAGCCTTAGGCTTCCACACTAACCTCCAGGTCCAAACGAAAGAGGCAGCCAGAAGAACACCCACACTGATTCCAGGCCCAGTCGAAAGGCACGCCCACACTGATTCCATCCCCCAGTCGAATGAGGCAGAAAGGAAGAATCGAAGGCTGCATCTCGTGCCTCAGGTTAAGCCCAAATCGAAGGGCATGACCTCACTGACTCCAGGCCCAAATCGAAGGAAGCCAAGAAGTGCAATCGAATATTGTGGCTGCCTGAATCGAAAGAGTCCCTTTTTCCTTCTTTATTTTATTTTTTCCTTTATATTTTCTTACTATTCAATATGGTTGTAATAGTGTAGGATTTATTTTTCTGCATTTTTATTACTTTTGTAAAAATGCTAGTAAGATAGGGTATGTATGATAAGATAAAATCAACAAGTAGACAACCCCTAATCAAAGATTAAATACATGCAAATCAAATACACTATTCACACATGCAACCTTAGGGTAATCTCACTTGTTTCCTTAAAAAAATACTCATGTCCCTCGAATATGGGCGTTTTAGCAAAGACCATCGATAAAAGATCATACTCCCTCGATGACCCTCAATATTTCCTTCGGTAAACTATCTAGTCCATAAACGACATTGCTAAAACGTCCCATAGGTTGCCTTCTATGACTATACAAACGTCCCACGCCCGTCCCTTCACATCCAATGATGGGGCTTTTTACCAAATCAATGGCAAGATAGCAACATCTAAAAGAGGAGGAAAAGAACAATTAGACCTTTTGAGTAGGTAGGATGCTCCTAGTTTCTCGCTTTCTCACAATAAAATTTTTTTTATACACCAACACTTTCATTTGAAACATTTTCAAAAGACAAAGCTCTTTGTATGCATTCTTATAGAAACGAGAGTCATTACAAAGACACTTTTCAATATCACTTTCAAAAAACACATTCCACAAACACCTCTTTGAATTATTTTCAAAACCAACACTTTGTACGCGTTCTTATAGAAACGAGAACCATTATAAAGATATTTTCAAAATACTTTCGAAACACACACCACAAGCACATTTTCAAACAAAAGTAAGTGATCTAGCAATCAACTAAGATCACGTAGATAACTACGGATGAAAAGGGTGCTAATACCTTCCCTTTTCATAACCTACCCCCGAACTCAAGAAATAATCTCGAAAGGTCTTTCCTGTTCTTTTTAACCTTTGCTTTTGGATAAAATAAAAAGTCGGTGGCGACTCTTGCTATCCGCAACAATTGCGATCAAACGCAAAACATCCAAGTCAGTTCTCCCACCGTATTACAGGCGGTCTAGGCAAAAATTAGAGACATAAACAGAATAACTTTTCCCGGTAGGTTGAAAACCCGCAAGGGCAACCTAGGAAAAAGTTAGGGATTTTCTGGAAAGTAACGGCATTAGACAAGACTTGATCAATGGAGCAATAATCTTCTTGGATCTTGCTACTATTCGACCATAGTTTCAGCTCAGGAATTCAAAGTTGCTAGATAGAATAGATGTCATTGTAATTCAATGTATCTTTTCCAATATATATTACCATGTTCCGAAACTTTGTAATCATCCATGGAGTCTTTCCATTCGCGGACTACCATTCTATTAATAAAATTTGAGCCTTTTATCCAATTCTTTGAAATTCTTACTTTATTTAGATTATAAAGATTTCATTTATTATTGATAGTAATGATCAAAACAAACAAATTAAAATTACAAAATTATTTTTGAAAAGAATTTATAAATTACTTTAAATTTTGTGATACAAGGAAAACAAAATTAGTGATTTTAGGGACGGATAAACTCAAAGGTTTGCATAAAATGAGGACTCTATCCAAGTCTCCCCAGTGAACACTTCAGTCATTTGGTAAATTTTTTGTCTCTCCATACATGTTGAGATTGGACTAATTTGCGAAACATCTCCTTTCGGTAGTACTGGCATTTGTTTGTTTGCCAGCGGTCAAGCAAGGGTAATGTCCTATTAAAGAGGTGTTGAATTGGTTATCAACTGTTTGGGTTCCCTCCCACCGAATTCTGAATTGGATTTAAAATCCCCATAAGTTTTATTGCTGTAGCGTTTGACTCCTTGAAATTTACCCGGGTGATGTTGAGGCGAGATATTTTTTTGAAATTATTGCCCCGTGAGGTTTTCATACTTCCCCCCAGAGAAATTGGTGCAATTATCACTCTCATTATTGAGAATGTATCTTGAAGTATTCTTCGCCAATATAGTATTATCCTTCCCAATGAAGTCAGTATGTCATCCTCAACTGATGTCTCACTAAGGTGATATTGTTTTTCCCCAGTGAAGTCAACCCTAGCGGTAGGATGAATTTCAAACATTTTGTTCCCTCGAAGTTTGTATGGTTCCGCATTAGAAGCTCAGAGGAAGATGTTACATCACCGTTTTGTTTGATCTTGTGCCTCCCCAACAAAGTTAAACTATGGAATAAGAATTTGTTTCCTCGATTGGTGCTTACTGTCTTATGGAATTTCTATCCTGTTTGTTATTTAGTCGTGTATTAATTGAACCCATTTTTGGTCTTGTGTGTATCCCCAGTGTTATGTGACTGTTTTGTCAGCATACACATGATAACATTCATACCTTCATATCAGCATCATGCATAATCATTGCTCATTTGCATTTTTTTAATATCTTGTTGGTATACTATCCTGTTTTGCAGAGTTATGTTACTCTCTCTCCAATAGAGTGTCAACCTTAAGCAAAAATTGTATATTCCTTCAACTTCCCCACTGAGTTATCTCTCGTGGAAGAATTTTTTGTTTCAGCTTTCTTTTCAGCTCGTTGTCTGGACGGAATGGGATTCCCTCTTGAGTTTATTTCTCAGGAGATGTATTTTGGTTGACTACTTCATTCTGGTTTATTTCTGTTTGGAGTGGATACCCTCAGCAACATTATTATTCGAATTTTGCCAATATTTGAGCTTTAGTTTGAGAATGTGTATTTATTTTGCACAAGAAGATTTTATCCCCTCAGTAGGAATTTATTGGCATTTCTCCAGGAGTTTCATCTCTTTCCCCAGGAAGCCATATTTCCTCCTCTAGGAAAGTCTTTATTGCATTTCCTCCTCATAGCAGCAAGTGGAAGGTCTCTTTATTTAAGCAACATTTACTTCCCCCATTGGATCTGATAACTCCCAGAGAAGATTCAGATTTCTTCACTCCAATGGATGGTAGCCTTGTCATTATGGAAGGTAGTTTGTTGCTGAGATTTTGGTACTCCAATGAATTGTAGCCTTGTCATTATGGAAGGTAGTTCGTTGTTGAGATCTTACTCCAATGAATGGTAGCCTTGTCATTATGGAAGGTAGTTTGTTGCGAAGATTTCGGTACTCCAATGAATGGTAGCATTATCATTATGGAAGGTAGTTCATTGTCGAGATCTTACCCCAATGAATGGTAGCCTTGTCATTATGGAAGGTAGTTCGTTATTGAGATATTACTCCAATGGAATGTAGCCTTGTCATTATGGAAGGTAGTTCGTTATTGAGATTTGTTACTCCAATGAATGGTAGCCTTGTCTTTATGGAAGGTAGTTCGTTGTTGAGATCTTTTTCCTTTGAATGGTAGCCTTGTCATTATGAAGGTAGCTCATCATTGAAATTCTATTGCTCTGAAGAAGTTTATCTATTTTCAGTCACAAGTACTGACTTCTTACCTTAATATTGAAATTTATTGGTATTATCTTACCACTTCTTTCCTCGGTGGATCGACGTTACCTTTTTGCTATCTCCTTAAAGAGTGGATAGTTCGCAATCATCTGTCGGTCACTGTTATCCTTCACTTTCTCTTCTCAATTTTTGAGTTGAAGACGCTTTATCTCCTCTTTGGGCTTTACCCCAAAAGAGTCTAATCTTTTGCTCACCAGTGATTTATTTTCCTATTCGAGTTTTCCTTTTGAGCCTGTTTTTATTTACTATATTTCTATTGGGGTCTTGTGTCCTTTTTGTATTTGCTCATTTGCATCCATAATCATGAGCATTGCATGGCATCTTAGGGCCAAAAATAGGGTTTGTTTTATATTTAAGTATCTTCAATCGCGTCGACACGAAGATGTTAACCTTCATATCTCCGGATAGAAAACACTTAAATAAGGGCAACTGTTGCACCCTAATTTTCCCCCTAAGATACCTTCGTCATATCATTCAATTCAATCACAACAAGATCACACACTAGGGTTTGCTTTTCCTCCCTATCTTTAGCTTTGCTCTGTGAGGAATCACCAAGCACCTTGACTTGTATTTTTGTGAGCATCTGTGTTTTTATTATCCTTTAACTAATAAAATACAATATATGTATGCCCTAATTTTTGATGATGTAGGTGAAATTATAATGCATCCCATCAAAGTTGATCTTTGGGGTCATAAGTTCATTCTTTGTGTCTTCCTTAACAAAGCTTCATTGAGATTCAAGCCTCCTCATTAAATATGTTTGAATTAACATCATGACAAAGCCAATTATGATTCATCACACTTCAAGTTAGCAAAAAAAGTTCAAAGGTACAAGGGTTGATTGAAGAAGTTTGGCATAGATGGACAAGCCTTTGTTTCCATTGATCATAAGTGCATATCTCCTTCATTTCTCAAGATATGGAAGTGGTTTTGGTTGCTATGATCTCTCCTTATCATCCTCAACAACTTATATTCACATGACAAAGGTATTTATGCAAGAAGGTTGGTCAAAATGGCAAAGGTTTCCCAAGGTATTTTCTTGCTCTAGGAGCTAGGGTTTTGAACTTCAAAGGGGTATATCTTGCTCATCTTTTGGTATTTTTGAGTGATTCCAAAGACATCCTTATCTTTAAAGGATTATTAACAAATCACTTTAAAGGTTTCAAAGAATTTTTGTATGGAAGAAACTTGATGATGAAGAGAGATTACAATTCCTCTAGATGAATCCTCAAATTCCTTTATGTGACTTCAAATGATCATAAATTGATCAATTTTTATCACCTTGAACCCATTATTTTTCCATAATGATCTTGAAGATGTGAAATTCAACCTTTATTTTATGTTCAAAGTGTGAAAATGGATGGAAGATGCCCTAAGGATGCAAAAGATTATAGGTCATTTCATGAATCTTTTCAAACTTCAACAAGTTATTACTCTCTCAATTTTTGGAGATTTTGAAAGATTCAAGTTTCAATATGTCATTCAAGAGATCTAATTTACACCATATTTTTTGGTCAAGAACAAATTTCAAGTGGAAGGTCATATTTGGATGCAAGACATTATAAGTCATTTTTGAAGAAAAACTTAGAAATTTTCTAAGTATGGGAAGTCAACTTCTTTTTCCCAACTTTGACTCTTTGTAACTTTCAGCTCAAGCAACCATTTTATCCCATTCTTTTACCACTTCAAAGCTTGCAACTTCATCTTTCAAAAGCCTCAAGAATCATGCCCTAAGACCCCTTGAGTTGAAAATGTCATTGGTTCAAAAGTGGTACCTTAGAACTGAAGTTTCTCAAACAGACAAATTTGATTTCCGTAATACAACTTCTAATCACCAAAATTCCATGCGTTTTATGCTTAAACTTGATTAGAAAACGTGTTTGGACCATTTAGAGTGTCAAAACGCATCACTTGGACGAGTTTTGATGCACATGTGATCACACTTTCTTCATGATCACAGGTGTGCACGAATTCCCTCAAAATTGCATCATCCACCCTCCTCATGATCCCATTCACTTCTCCTATAAATACAGGCTCTATTCAACTCATTTTTCTCAAGCTTGAATAGCCAAAAACACTCTGCCAAACTCTCTCAATAGCTCACTTCTCTACAACTTCGAAATTAGTGTTCTAGATTTCTTTAATCCATTTTCTTTATCAATTCACATTCCTTGAACCTAACTGAAGCTAACAAAAGAAGAATCAAGTTCTAAAACTCCCTGAATCATGCTAGTCAAGTCCAGTTTTAGAGCTCTGCAACTTAACTTCAATAGGTAGATTCCTCCATCAATTCTCTCATACTTTGATAATATTGTGAAGCTCTCGTCATCCTGGTTCTAGTCGCAACACTTTCTTTTAACTGGAAACACATTTTGACCATGAAATTTCAAATCCCTTTTTAAAACTTCTCTTCCAAATTGCTGGAGCTACAGTTTACATAAATTTTTCGCGAATGTGTGGTTGTCTTCGTCTTAATGAGACGAAGTGAATGGTACAGGTCTCGTGCTCTAATTTTACAGTTTGAGCGACCTGATTTTGAGACTGGATGGAGGTTGAAGATGACCAACGTGTCATCCTTCAACCAATGAAACAACGCCATTTGGAATTTTTTGAATTTCTGATTTTATATTGAATCTTGTGCTTTATTCATTAATTACCATGATATGCACATTGTGTCAGATCCCTTGGATTTGATTACTAATGCGTTTTGACTCTCATCCAATGGTCCACATGTTTTTGACTTTATTTTTTATTTCTGATTTTTATATTTAATCATTTTAAATTTCAAAAATTTATAGAAAATTCAGTTTAACAACAAAAAATCTGAAAAAATTATGGAAAATACTTTTGATTTTTCTCTTTCTGATTTTTTATTTTTTCACAATTTTATTGTGTTTTGATAATTTTTATAATTTTTCACTTTATTTGATTTGTTTTAAATGTTTAAAAATACTTTTATTCATTTTTAAATTCTGGAAAAAAATAGGGAAGGATCCAATGACGTTTTGAGAAATATTGGTGACCTCATTTATTTTTTATTTTTGACTTTGTTATTTTTTATCTTTTTTGATTTATTTTACCTATTTCTTTCAATTTTAAAAATAGTTGTTGACTTTAAAAAATTACCAAAAATTTTATAAAAACATTTGAGCTCATTTGCTCTCTTATTTTGACTTTTAATCATTTTTAAACCCTTTATTTTTATAAGTTAAATACAATTTTATTTTTTGTATATTTTCTGGCTGATCTTGGATTTAATTTTTGATCATGAGCTTTGTTAACATCATTGGATCCATGGTGTTGAGTCTAACTCCATAAAAATGAATGAATGATTTTAATAATAGTTTGATTAAAATTTTGATTCAAATGTGGTTTGTTCATTTTCCCCATCCCTCTTCATATTACCCCCTTCTTATTGTATTACATGTTATGGGATGATGATCTTTATATCATTTATCCAAACATGAAGTACATAGATTTCTATTGACCGGCCTCAAAATAGGTGCGACTTCTATATAATTTCACTTACGATTGCTTAACATAACACTAAATTTTGTCCCGATTTGACAAAATGATCATTCGTGGCCCAAACCTATGTTTGCAAGCCCAAGTATGTTAATTTGATCCCTTTGATCCAATAACCTTGAGACCCATTATTAGGAGGATTTAGTTGTACCAATCATCTAATGGAACTTCATCAATTTTGGTCAAAGTGGATCACTTAAACATCATTGATCATTAACTGTTACTTTGAAGTTCTTAAATGGATGATATACTTGACAAAAAGCAAATGCAACTTGTTGTTGAGAGGATTTGGTTCTACCAATCCTCTAATGAGTTCCAAATGCAAGTTTCAAGATGGTCTTCCAACTAACCATTAACTTCTAACAATTAACCTTATTTTATGTTTTTATTTTATGCTTTTACTTTATGTACCATTTACCTTAGCATCTACATCTCATGCTATTTTCATCTTTGCTCACTTGAGCCTTTATATTCATGTCATTTTTAATTTGCTCACTTGAATTTTTCATTTCTTTTTGAAGACACCTAATAATCAACTTGAACCCTAAAAAACTTTAATGTTACTTGGACTACTTGGTTACTATCCTTGGCATTATGGATTGATGGACTTCTTTGACTTAGGATTAGAGACCTTAACATACCTTGAGACCTTGTAACCTTAATTATTATTTAGTCTGGAGTTTTTGGGATTTACCACCAAGACATTGGGTTATTTGTTTGATTTGTGTTCAGGTTATTGTGATTACATGTTTTGTCTGTGATCTGGAATTCATCTGTATATAGCTGTTACTCTGCCCAATTTTTGTGAAGACTTAATGCAATTGGAGCTTGGTTTTCTTAAAGAGGTTTATTGTAATTGTTTGTTTGGTTTCAAATCCAAAGGATAGAATTCTACATTGACTCATTGTGTCAAGTGTTCGCTTCTTATTGGTTATATGGTTCTTTTCCCTAGCTTTTACCTTATGCTTTAGGATAGCCCCTTAATCTCCTCCCATCTTCTTTAATTTCAAAATCTTCTCCCTCCTTTTGAAAATTATTCTTGTTTTAAAACTTGAACAACTTTCACAATAAACTTGGACTTATGTCTATGCATTTTTAAAAATTATTTCCTAATCAAATTTCAATCAACTTAACAATACCTTGACATTTTTTGTGAGAAGACTAAAAGTCAATGAATCTCATTCAAACTATTTTGACATTTTTCCTTTTATCTTTAAAAACTTTTCTCAAAAAATTAGACTCTTATCAATCTTTGTATTGATGCAAATAACTATACTTCTAAAATATGTAGTAAAATGAGATATTTTCCACTTGGGTGTTGAGTGAGGCATTGTTGATTTTAAAATCCAAGCCATATCCTCCACTTTGAGATGACGCAAATTCTCCTTTCTCATAATTGTGGGTAGTAAGTATGTTTTCCACACGGACAATGACAATGACGTCTTGTCTCCTAAAATTAACCAACACACTTGTTCTTTAAAATTTTAAAAGAGGAACTACGTGTACCCTGATCCCCTATTGCACGGAAGATGGTACGTAGGAACTAAAGGTTCACAACCGCGACGAGTGTAAAAATCATAAAAAATATAATTCTTTTTCTCATCCCCACAATCTATTTTACATACAACATTTTATAGGCAAAATATACAGATTTAGAATATTTCCCGCTCTTTTGGGTTATTCTCTCTTTTTCCATTCCTTTGGAAACAATAAAGAGCGGTGGCGATTTTTATTTTGATATGTACAAGTCATGTTAGTCCAATGTCTTTGTCTTAACATTTCTACCGCTACAGAAAAAATGGCGACTTCACTGGGTACAGATTGACCTCTTGCTGGTCTATCCTTAAGTAGGTTGAGCCTATCTTTGTTAATATTTTTATGTGTGCTATTATGTGTTACATCTTATATGTTGTATATATGTTTGTCTGGATTTTCCTGATTTTCAGGGTGCTTGGTGATTTCTCTTAAGTCCTATACCCGGACTTGGGCAAACTTAAGATAGGACGGGCGGTATAGTAATGTTAACTTTGGGGGAGTAATCCCAAAAAAGGAAACATGAGATCCCTCACTCAGTGGAGGCCCCATTTATTATAGTGTCGTTTACCGAGTAATCGGGAAGGCGTATTGCTTTCGACCTGGGAGCTTGCTGAAACTGAGGACCGTAGAATACCTAACCCATCTTGGCCTTTTAAGTGTAGTACGGAAGCTACGACGGAGTAATCCATAAGTAGTTGTCACGCGATACTATGCTCGGATGAGTTTTTCTTGAGAATATTACTAATTACCAAGTTAATCGTGAATTTGGTAATATCCTAAGGAAGGATGTAGACTCTGGGAACCTCTAGAATCTTGTTCGGTAGGTGATAACTTTTATACCATACCTTATGGATAGTACCTTCAACCTCATGCTCGTGAAGTTGAACCTATGAACCCTATGTTCGTGATTTTGTGTGTGGTTGATGCATCATGCATTCATGCACTCATGAGTATCTATTAAGGATATTTTGTTTCAAGGGACTTAAAAGTTGACTATTTGTGAATATCTCAGGTACTTTTCGACTATGGATTCTGGAAAAAGAAAGACCGGGAAGTACAATTTCAAAGATCCCAAGATAGATGAGTTGATGAGTCTGATTCCCGAGATTGAGTGTTCTGCAGATTTTCGGAGGAAGTATGGGTCCATCATTTCTATCGTAAAGCTTAGGATGAAGGAGGAAATTCTCTCGACCTTGGTCCAGTTCTATGATCCGATGCATCGATGCTTTAATTTCCCTGACTATCATTTGATGCCTACACTATAGGAGTATTATTATCTTCTAGGTTTACCTATTATCGATCGTGTGCTTTTTACTGGTTTGGAGGGGGAGCCAAAACCACATGAGATTGATGCTTTGATCCATCTGGGGAAGTATGAGGTTGAAGCCCACATGACCACCAAAGGAGGGATTAGAGGATTACCAACTCAGTTCTTGTTGGAGAAATCTCTCTACTTTGCTAGGATGAAGAGTACGGTTTCTTTTAAATCCATCTTTGCTCTACTTTCTTATGGTATGTTCTTATTTCCCAATGTAGACAAATTTGTTGATATCAATGCCATCAGGATCTTTATGATTAGAAACCCGGTTCCTACATTATTGGGTGATGCTTATTACTCTATTCATCTTTGGGATTCTTATCATGGGGGTGATCATATCTTGCACGCCTCTGTTATATTTGTGGTTTACTTCTCATTTGCCTCAGTTTGATGCCTTTTGGGATGTCAGGAAGGAACCCCGTTGGGCTCCTAAGATCATGGCACTTACCCATTCAGATATTGTTTGGTATAATCAGGCTTACCATGATGTAGAGATTGTCAACAGTTGTGGTAGTTTCCTCAATGTACCTCTTCTTGGTACAAAGGGAGGAATTAACTACAACCCTGTTGTGATACGGTGGCAGAACCGAATGTTTGATACTGGTTTTTGTATCTTGTATTCGCAAATGTCGCGGTAAGCAAGAGTCGCCACCGACTTTTCTTTTATCCAAATTAAGGAAAGGGTGAAAAGAACAGAAAAATACCTTTTCGAGATTATTCTGAGTAAGAGGGGTAGATTATGGAGAGGGAAGGTGTTAGCACCCTTTCCATTCGTAGTTATCTATGGGCTCTTAGAGGTTAGCTCATTTTGAAAGTACTTTGTGCTTTGTGTATTTGAAAAATGTTTTGAAATGCCTTAGTGCGGCGATTTTATTTGTGTTAACTCTTGTATCAATCCTCAAGAGTGTTGACAAAGCAAATATTTTTTTAAAACTATTTTTGAAAAGTAGTATTTGTGTAAGTGCAAAAATGTTTATAGCAAACTTCTAATAGTTATCTACTTTGTACTCGAAATGGTAGTTCTTTTCCTCCTATCCTTTAGACAGTGCTATTCTACTATTAGTGAGTAGGTAGCCCTATCATTGGATGTAAAAGGGATATTCGAAGGGACGTTACAGTCACGAAGACAGCTTGTGGAGACGCTTTAGCAATTTTGTTTAGGGACTAGACCATTTATGGAGAGGCAACTGTAGGGTCATCGAGGGACTATGATCTTTTTGATTTACGGGTCTTTGCTAAAGTGTCCCCGTTTCGAGCGACATGATTGCTTTATTTCCGAAGGTAACCAAAGTGGGGTACCCTAGAGGTGCATATGTGCAATTGTGTTCAATTAAGTTATTTATCTTGTGTTATTAGGTTTGCTAATGTTTTAATTTCAGTCTTGCCATACATGCCTAGTTACTAGCAGTAAATATATACAAAATATAAAGTGCGGAAGTATAAACCTATACTATTACATGGCTTCAGGGAGGGGATTTACAATGTACAAAAATTGGGGGGAAGAAAAATAAAAAAAGAAGATAAATGTCCTAATTAGTTATTACAAACCAGTATTTAGTTACAAAAATGTAAAAATGCGAAAAAATAAATACCACGCGAAAGATTGAAAGTTCATCTAAGAAAAATAGTTAAACTACCTTAAATCTAATTTTAATTTAAAAAGATAATTTCTAAATAAATTTAAAGCCTAATTCTAATATTATTTGTATTTTTGTTAAAAAAATATTTGAATTAAAAAAACATATGTCTAATTGATTTTAAATTAATTAAAACAAGTCAAAATAATTAAGTTAACCAATTTACAAAAATTAAAATTAATTTAGAAAATCCTAAGTCTATTATTGTTATTTTTTTATTTTTAATTAAATAAATAAAAATGATTTAAAAACAAATAAGCAATAAAATAAATAAAATAAAAAGCAAATTGGGCCTGATGTCTAAAGAAAATAGGTGGGTGCGTTTTTGGAATTGCTAGGCCCATGGGTGAAAGAGCCCAAAGGCTGTATGGATTCAATGGTATTGTTCCCTTGAAGGTCTATCATGAGTGTCTGGATCTAGAATGTTTGATTTGATGCTATGATGCTTTGATGACAGTGATTTGAGGACTCAGGGTGTATGCATGGTAGTTGGAAGCATGGGATATGCATATAGGATTTTGGAAAAAAGAAAATGCAAGAGGCAGGGGTTGAACCCCTGATCTCCCACACACATAACGCCTTAACACTCACACACCCAACCGTTGGGACGACTTTACATACGTTAGTATAATCACAAAGAGACATATATAATATAAAATGAGTCATATTGTTGAGTTGTCACAAGCGTGCAAGTCCAGTAGGGTCCAACCATTTGAATGAACTAATCAAATTGTTCCTTTTTGCCATGCCTTAGTCAGCACCGGTCAAGCCACCGAAGGTGGTGGCTCCGGTCATCTCTTCTGGCCACCCCAAATTTCCAACCTGCAAAATTCAAACATAACAAGAACAAAAATGACCCTACCCCCTAATTTAGGGTCTACAAATTCAATGATGATGTTTATTTAGTCTGAAAGCTACTGGATTTATGAGATGCGGAACTTTTTAGTTTGTGATATCCTAACAATGGCATCACACCATTCAGGCCTTAAAGTTTTCATGCTACACGTCCCACATGTTCTAATGGACCTCATGATCACAAATCAAACCATCAAAAACATCAACAACACATGAATCTAAAATTTCAAATATGACAAACCTGTTCGACTGGTGACACGCGATCTTGCAGTTTGAAAGTGCTATGGACTTTGAAAATGGCTAGAAGTGACTACTGGGACCTTCAGGAACGTGATGGAGTCTTTCATTTGTGACTGACGGAGGCTGGATCAGTGTTTCAATTTGGACAACTTTAAGAATTTTTTGCAATTTGGTAATGTTCTTGCTAGGCTGTATAGGCATGTAAGCGTGCTGCTTATATAGAGTAGAAAGGAGGGGAGAAGAAGGAAATGGTTTAAACATCTTTAGTTATGTGTTTGAAAGCCATGAATGAAAATTTGTAACTATGTCCAAAAACATGGAATCTTGTCCTTTTTGAAATTTGAATGTATGCGGACATTTTGGCTCCTTCGTATGCCTCTAATTTATGCCCTTCGATTGGACTTCTTGTATAGCCTTCTAATTGGTACTTTGAATGGACCATTTGTGTGCCTTACGACTGGCTCATGTTCTCATCACTAGGGCTTCTTTGTTTGAACCCCTATTCAGCTAGCCCAAACGAAAACTCTTTCTTGGCCAATCAAAGCTTCTTTTAGCATGAATGTGCTTGTGCACGTTGGCTTGCAACTGGGAGTATGTTGGCTTTTGGGCCAGCAGGCCTCTTTGAATATTTTTCTTTCGTTTTTGCTAGAAATATCCTTCGTTTTGAACCAATGTGTGTGCTTTCTTGAAGGGTAACCCATGCATTGTTTGTATACATCACTTGTCATTCCTTCGAATGGGCTAACAAAGTGAGTCCTTCGAATGGAACACCCACGTATGCCCCTTTAAATCCATCAATACATGTTCTTCGAATGGGGAAAATATGTGTCCTTCGAATGGACCATGTGCCTGTCCTTCAAATGTGCCAGTTGTGTACCTTCTGAAAGGGCATCCGGGTATGTCATAGTGCAGAAACTTTGTGCGTTGAAGGGTCTTGGCATTGAGAGCAAGCACAAAAGAAGTCTTTGCCTTATGCTTCTAACACAAGCATGGAGGGACTTTTGGCCTAGTGAATTGAAGGCATGTTGATGGGTCTTTGACTTGTGAAACCAATGCAAGCTGATGGGCATGTGTGCGCTGGTGATAAGCTGAGAGGCCTTTCGCCTAGTGGGAACTTTATGAATCGAAGGCCAGTTAAAAGTAGCCTTTTGCCTTGTGGATCAAAGGGTGCTTGCAGGGGATTCTTGATTTGTGCGCTGAACACACGCACATAGGGAGAATTTTCCTAGTAGAAGCAGGAATCAAGCTTGCTCCAAGGAAAACAAATGCCCAATCGAAGCAAGAATTAAGCTTTCTCAAAAGAGACCAAATTCCCAAACGAAGCAGGAATCTAGCTTGAATACAGGTAGCCATTCTATTTGTGAATCAAGCCAGCATGTAAAGCCAATGGTGCAATCGAAAGAGCACTAACAATAAGTCTTTCCCCTTTGGATCGAAGGAGGTTGTTTCAAAGGAAATACATGCCCAGTCGAAGCTTGTATACAGCAAACAAGCAGAATGCCAAGGCTTTAATCGAAGCTTGGAAATTTGAGGAAAGCTTGGAGGGGGTTAGGCGCTCAATCGAAGCCTGTCCATATGCCAATCGAAAGACCCTTTGACATGACAATCGAAAAACTTTGTTAAAATTCCAATTGAAGACTCATTGTTTATCTTCAAGAATTTTTATTTTTTCTTTAATCAAATGTTTATAATCACCATGTAAAAGAAAAATCTTAGAAAAATATGAGAGGTAAAATTTTGGGGTACAACAGTTTCCCCTGTTCAATCTTCTTAAACTTGAGGATTTAGATTGGCATGTCTGCCTTTCGTGACCTGAAGGTGGAAGATGATTGAACACTAGAGTGCCCATAAATTTGCACTCGCATGAAACAACACTATTAGTTGATGATGACGGGAATAGGCTTACAAATTCCATTTGGAGGAGATGACAGAGAGTCGTTAGAGACGGGCTTAAAGATGCAATCCAAAGTAGATGTTTATTTCACACATGGTCCCTTTGGCGGTCCTGTTCCTGCTGTCTGAGGAGGAGTCCATTGGGGAATATGGGTTTTTGTTATTCTCCTGTTTTAGGAAAAATCTGTGGGGAATAGAGTCTAGGAACTTTAGTTGTCCAAGGATCTGCTGAAGAGTTATCTCTGGAGAGATTACAGTTTTTTGTATTCTGGTTGAAGTCCAGGTTTCTAGTGATTTATTGGGGATAATGGAATTAACAGTTATCTGGAAATGTATTAGAAAGAGCATGTGCAGGGCTGCTTCAAGATGATCCCGTGTTAGACTGTATGAGGAGAAATCCGTGTAAGATTGCTTCGTCTTGTCATGTAGATAGCTTTCCTGTCTGGTTTCAGGAATTAATCTAGAATTTGAAAATCGTCGATCAATGAGATAGTTGTCTTGGCTGGTTTCAGGTATTAATCTTTGACCCAAGAAATAAAGATAGTTTTCTCGTCCGGTTTTGGGTGTTAATCTTCAATATCCTTATGTAGATAGTTTTCCTGGCTTGTTACAGGTATTAATCCTATAGTTGGTTGTCCATAGATGGTTCTCCCGGCTTGTTACAGGTGTTAATCTGGAACTTTAAAATTGTCGGTCGCTGAGATAGTTGTCCTGGCTTGTTACAGGTATTAATCTTTGACCCGAGAAAGAAAGATAGTTTTCCTGGCTTGTTACAGGTATTAATCTTTAATCTCTTCAGGTAGATAGTTCTCCTGGTTTATTACAGGTATTAGTCCATAGTCGGTCGTCCACAGATAGTTCTACTAGCTTTTACATGTATTAATCTAGAACTTGTTTTGCCGTCAGGTTTCAGGCATTAATCTGTGGCCTGCTGTATTTGTTGGCAAACCCGTCTTGTTTCGGGAGTTGATACCAGTTGGTCGTATAGATAGTTTCCCCATCTTTTTTTGGAGATTAATCTTTGACCTGCTATAAAAGTTGATAATGTTTGTCTGTTTGCTAATTTAACCTGAAAATGTAAAATCAGTTTTATGCGATGTCATGATGTATGAATTGCATGATGCTCCAAAAATAAATGAGATTATGATATATGTATTTGTATGCATATGCCATGATGTGTGAACATGTAATGTTGTTGCGCAATATCTTTTTCTGGGAAAATAAATCCTTGACTGCTGCTGAAGAGCACCGAGAAGCGGAACCTCAGGCTACTGTTGGTGAGTGAAGAAAGAGATCCTTCAATTTCCCCTGGGGATAGAGAATGGATATAATTTTGTTGGCAACTCCCTTTCTCTGCCGAGGATCTTCGACTTCTGTTTGAGAATGACTTTACCGAGGGGAAAAGTTATGTTGGAAGATTTCACCAATTTGGAGAAATAAACTCCGTTGGGGGATGAACTTTCGTAGCTAGAGAAATAAACTCTACTAGGGATAAGGATTTATAAACTACTTGAGATTTATAAAACTTTGTTGCGGAAGGTGAACTCCATAACCTGCTTGGGGATTTTGTTGAAATCATGTAGGGGAATCTTGAGAAGCTTGGCGACTTCATTGGAGGATTTTGGAGCAGTAATTGGAGATTCTTTCTCTATCGGGGATATGAGAACCCGACACCATTAGGCTACATGCTGAGAATATGGCCTAGACCTTTGCAGTAACATGTCCCTGCCTCTGTACCTGCTAGAGAAGGTATCTACCGGGGAAGACATCTGCGGGGATCTTGTGGATGGCCCTTAGATATTGTCCCGTTTCTTAAAATCATTAGCAATTGTCTTTCTATTTTTATATGTGTACTTGTAAGCAGTAACCATATTCAAATGCATATGTTCAAAAATAATCACTGGACGTTTTCGCACACAAAACAGAAAAATAAAAATAGAAGTTTTCACTTTCAAAGGAATAGTTTTGTATTAACTTGAATAAGTATTTTAGTACAAGGAGATAGACATCCTAATAAGAGAATGTCGTCGTAAGAATGGAAATTATACAAGATAGTATATAAAGAAAGACATCGATGTGAAATAATACCATTGGGTTCCTATTCTTCTATTGCCTTTATGTCCTTGAGCATCTCATCACTTTCGCTACTTGTCCGAAGCTGACTGGATTGATTAGTACCGCTTGAGCTTGATAGTTGGTATTGAAGATTGGTTGTAAGATGATCCAATGGGACATAGTTATACGCTTTAAATCCCTAACTTCTTCCTGGACCTCTCTTTCGGGTTTTTAGTCCACCGGGATACCCTTTTTTGCCCAAACCGCCTTTTCAGGTTTTCAACTTGTCGGGTGTATATATTTTTTCATGTATATCCCTAATTTTTGCCTGAACCCTTTTGGTTCTCCAGGATGCCATACTTTTTTCCTATACCAATTGACCTAAAGGGTCTTTGTTTATGCGTAGTATCTTTTAACTATGTCCGCATTTACCGGGTGCGAAAGGTCGTCACCGTCCATAATGGTTAAGATCATGGCTCCACCAGAAAATATGGTCTTTATCAGAAATGGCCCTTCGTATGTGGGAGTCCATTTACCCCTGGGATCATCTTGTGGAAGGATAATGTGCTTGATTACCAGATCACCAGCCTGATATACCTGACTTCAGACCTTCTTGTTAAAAGCTTTGATCATACGCTATTGGTACATCTGACCATGACTGACAACCATGAGCCTCTTCTCGTCAATCAAGTTTAACTCGTCAAGTCGAGTATGAATCCATTCGTATTCATTCAAACCTACATCCTTCATGATTCTCAAAGAAGGGATCTGGACTTCAATGGGTATGATAGCTTCCATACCGTACACCAAAGAGAAAGGAGTTGCCCCTGTTGATATGCGCATTGTGGTGCGGAAACCATTAAGAGTAAATGGTAACATCTCGTGCCAGTCTTTGTACGTCACCATCATCTTCTGTATGATTTTCTTGATATTCTTGTTAGCAGCTTCAATAGCGTCGTTCATCGTCGACCAGTAAGGAGAAGAGTTGTGATGCCAGATTTTTAATTGCGCACAGATCTTGGTGATCATAGTGTTATTGAGATTGGTACCATTATATTTAATGATTCTTTCTGGAATACTGTACCGACATATAATGTTATGTCTGACAAATCGAGCCACAACGTTCTTGGTAACAGAAGTAAATGAGGCTGCCTCGACCCACTTTGTGAAGTAATCAATGGCAACCAGGATGAAGCGGTGCCCATTGGAAGTTGTCGGTCTAATTTCTCCAATCATGTCGATGGTCCACATTGCAAATGGCCAAGGAGCAGTCAAGACGTTCAGAGGAACTGGAGGCACATGCACCCTATCAATGTAGATCTGACATTTGTGACAAGTCCGTGAATGCTGATAACAGTCTGCCTCCATGGTGAACCAGTAGTATCCTTCCTGTAGGATCTTTTTAGCCATTGAATGTCCACTGGAATGAGTGCCAAAGTTACCTTCGTGTAAGTCAGGAATAACCCTTTCTGCCTAACTCTTGTCTACACACCGAAGCAAGGTAGATTCGTGGTTGCGCTTATAAAGGATCCCGTTATTGAGGAAGAACTTGGCAGAGAACCTTCTTAGGAACTTCTTATCAATTACCAAATCTCCCTCAGGATACTCTTAGAGTTCGAGATATCTTTTGATTTCATGGAACCAAGGCTTGTCCATTACTTATTCAGTACCAATCTCATGAAAGTATGCTGGCTCGTCCATCCTCTAAATGGTGATCTGAGGAGCCTCATTATCCCACCTGACCTTGAACATGGATGACATCGTAGCTAGCACGTCCCCTAGTTGATTTTCCTCTCGTGGAAAATGCTCAAAGGTAATTTCTTCAAAGTATGGGATTAGTTTCAACACATGCTCTCTTTACGGGATGGGATTAGGATGCTTTGTGTCCCATTCTCCTTTGGTCTGGCTGATTACCAAAGTCGAATCTTCAAACACATTTAAGAAATTGATCCTTAAACTGATTGCAGATTTGAGACCCATGATACATGCTTCATACTCAGCGATATTGTTTAATACTCTCAAGGATCTCAGGGAGGGAGCAAGATGGAAGGATCAAGAAGATATTCTTTAATACTCTCAAATTTCCTTTTGCAGTCATCCGTCCATACACAACCTTGATCTTTCTTCAACAACTTAAAGATCGGTTCGCATGTTCCAGTCATGTGGGAAATGAATCTGGAAATATAATTCAAACGCCTGAGGAAACCTCTGACTTGCTTTTCAGTTCTTGGTGCTGGCATTTCTTGAATTGCTTTGACTTTATCAGGGTCAACTTCAATTCCTTTATGGCTAACAATGAAACCCAACAGCTTCCCTGATCGAACACGGAAGATGCATTTATTTGGATTCAGGCGGAGACGATATTTCCTCAAATGCTGAAACAACTTCAACAAATCTTTTATATGCCCTTCTTCAGTCTGGGATTTGGAAATCATATCATCAACATATACTTCGATTTCCTTGTGCATCAGATCATGGAATAGGGTTGTCATAGCCCTCTGGTACGTTGCACCAGCGTTCTTCAACCCGAAGGGCATCACTCTGTAACAGAATGTTCCCCAGGGTGTGATAAACGTTGTTTTTTCCATGTCCTCTAGAGCCATTCTTATTTGATTATACCCAGAAAATCCTTCCATGAACAAGAATACTTTGAATTTTGTTGTGCTATCCACTAACATGTCGATGTGAGGCAATGGGAAATCATCTTTTGGACTAGCTTTATTTAGATCTCTGTAATCTATGCACATGCAGACTTTTCCGTCTTTTTTCAGTACTGGGACAATGTTGGATATCCATTGAGGATACACTGATGTCACAAGAAAACCAGCATTAATCTGCTTTAGAACCTCCTCTTTGATCTTTACTGCCATATATGGGTGAGTTCTTCTCAACTTTTGTTTAACTGGCAGACACTCTATCTTCAACGGAAAACGGTGCTCGACATTGTCTTTATCTAGACCAGGCATATCTTTGTAAGACCAAGAAAAAATATCCACATACTCTTTCAAGAACTCAATCAACCTTCTCTTCACATCGGGATGCAACGATGCTCCAATCTTGACTTCCTTCGGATCTTCTTCTGAACCCAAATTGATCACTTACAAAGGCTCTTTATATGGTTGAATGGTATTTTCCTCGTGCTCAAGCAACCGTGAGACCTCTTCTGGAATCTCATCATAATATTCTTCTTCAGCCCCAAACACAGGACATTCAAAGTTGGGAGATGGTGCAGGGTCATTGTATTCAACGGGTTTTTTAATTAATCTGCACATATGATTTATGATTGCTTTTAGAAACTGACACATATAACAAGTGATCATGCAGATTGAATTTCAGTTATTATTTATTTTGAAAGGTTTTTTCTGATTACCATTTTCCAAGAAGAAAAAAAGCAAAAAATAAAAAAACAAAATTTGGGAAACAAAGTCAACTTTTATTAATGATCTTAAAAGTCACAGCAAACAGATAAGCCCTACAACATTAATACTTCCACCTTGGGCAGAGTGAAATCCTTTCAAGAAAAAAAAAGATTAATCAAATCAAATTACTTTGAAATATGTGTGCAAGAGGGAATATAAATGGTGACCCAGTTCTGAACCCTGACTCCATGCATCACATAATTCGGCATTTCCTGCTCTGCTTCATCCTCCTCAACAACATTAATTCCGGAATCAGTTGGATGAAGGTAACCTCCGCTGCGGAAAACATCATGATAGCTTCTCATAGTAGACTTTGACTTCAAACCTTCGACTCTGCCATTCTTCGAAGAGAAACCCAAACCAGTTATGTTCTTGTTCACGGGTGGATCCACAATTCGCCCCCAAACTGCATTATGACCATTGCGCACAACTTGTTGCGCGTCCTTCAGCAAAACCATGGAATTATCATTTCTCCTTATGTTGTCAAAGGATAGGGCTTGGAACTGGGTTCCAACAATAGCCTCATTCGCTTCTACAATACTGAAGTAGGACAAATGAGATATCAACAATGCCTGCTCCCCAGTTATGATCACTACCTTCCCTTCACGCACAAACTTTAGCTTCTGATGTAAAGTTGAAGTGACAGCCCTTGCTTCATGTATCCATGGTTGTCCTAGCAAACAACTATACGCGGGAATAATGTTCATGACCTGGAAGGTTATCTGAAACAAATGTGGTCCTATATGGATGGGTAAGTCCACTTCACCGATGACAGATTTCCTCGACCCATCAAATGCTTTCACAATGATGCCACTCGGGAAGATGGGTGTTCCTTGGTATTTTAACTTCATGAGAGTACTCCTCGATATAACATTCAGCACAGATCCATTATCAATTAGCACATTGGATAGCGAATCATTCTTGCAGTTCATAGATATGTGGAGGGCCAGGTTGTGATTCCTCCCTTCATCTGGTAATTCATCATCGCAGAAACTCAAGTTATTACATGACGTAATGTTTCCAATTACGTTGCTGAATTGATTTATTGGCATGTCACTCTCCACAAAAGCTTGGTCCAGTACTCTCATCTGGGTATCTCTATGAGCAGAGGAGTTCATCAATAAAGCTAAGATAGATATCTTTGAAGGAGTTTGTAGCAGCTGATCTACAATTCTGTAGTCGCTCATCTTAATTATCTTCAAAATATCATCCACTTCTTTCTCTAGCGTAGCCCCACTAGTCTCTCCTGTATCCTTCTTAGGTTCACCATTCTCAGCAATTTTCTTTCCAGCAGCAACATCTCTCCGAACAACCGGCGCAAACACATGACCGCTACGGGTCACCCTGCTATTTTCAGCTATATTCCCAACATTGGGCATTGGCTGGATGGGAATTTCCACCCCTTCTTCTAAGATTATAGCATTGTATTTGTAAGGCACAACCTTATCTGACTTGTAGGGGGCAGGACCTGGTAAACTAATTACCAATGGGGTAACAACTGGCTTGCTATGGTACTCCACTTCAAAATGAGCGGGTGCACCAAAATAGGGCACATTGACGTTTACCCCTTCCTCAACATAACCAGTCATCAATAAGTCATTTCTGAGAAACAAATCTTTGTCTGAAGAAAAATACTCATCCGCAGAAGCATACTCTTCCTCTGACTCTTCTTCCGTTAAACCAAATTCAACCATATCAACCTCATGATAATCATCCCTCTGACCTGTGATCTTGATAGTTCCATTATCTAATAGCTACTGAACACCCTCATTCACGATTGAACATCCTCAGGGATCTCGATAGCAAACTAGGAAATATCCATATTGGTGTTCCACCTGACCAGCCGTATAGAAGAATGTAGCGTGCAACTGCACGAGGTCCTCATTCAAATAGTCCACATAAAAAATTCTGAATTCGCCAGGACATCCAGAAACCATATTCACTTCCTCTACATACTCTACCCTAGGCCCGATTATGTGGATTAGGCCCTCATCCATCATCTCCTGTAAATCAACCTTTATCTTCTCGCAACCTTGTATATCTGTACTGCAAATAGCACAACCGGAATGGTCATGTGTATAATGGCTAAATTCATAGAGGTCTGTGTGCATCTTCACCAAATCTCCTCTAACCAGATTAATGTCAAAAATTCGAAAGTCGCCTGGACAACCGGCCACCATATTTACAGCACTTACTCCCCTATGCTTGGGTAGAGGATCATCTTTTACATTAGGTCCCATGTCCTTGAAAGATAGAACACAAGACTTTACTAATTTCTGCACCTCATTCTTCAAAGGGTAACAATTTTCAACACTATACCCTGGTGCTCCCTGATGAAAAGCACATGTTTGGTCTGCCTTGTAATACCAAGGCAATGGTGAGGGTACGAAGGGAGGTGGTCGTGTCTGGACCAACTTTTTCTGAATCAAGGTCGGTAGAAACTCTGTATAGCTCATGGGAATAGGGTCATAACTCTCCCTTCTCTGATTATACCCTTGATTCCACTGCTGGGACGGTCTCTGATAAGCAACAGTAGTTGGAGCTGTACTTAAAATAGGAGTAACTGAGGCGACTTGCTGATGATGCTGATAATTCCTTCTAGGAGCGTTTATCCTCCTCTCTTGTATAACAGCATTTGCATCCCCTTCTTTCTTCTAGGTAAACCCATAAGATGGATTCTTCACACCTCCAGATCATTCACTCTTTGTCAAACGGCCTTCTCTTACAGCCTCTTCTAAGCCGATACCCATTCCTACCATTCCAGTAAAGTCACTTGGCGCGCTTGCTACCAACCTCTCGTAGTATAAAGCACCCAATGTCTTCAAGAAAATCTTAGTCATCTCCTTCTCTTCCATGGGAGGAATCACTTGGGTGGCTACCTCACGCCATCTCTGCGCATACTCTTTGAACAATTCCCTGTCTTTCTGAACCATGGCCCTAAGTTGATCACGGTCAGGCGCCATGTCCATGTTGTACTTGTATTGTTTTATGAATGCTTCTCCCAAATCATTAAAAGTATGGATATTAGCACTGTCCAAACTCATATACCACTTCAACGCAGCACCAGTCAAACTATCCTGAAAAATGTGAATTAGCAAACGCTGATCGTCAGTATGGGTAGACATTATCCTCACGTACATCACCAGGTGAGCACAAGGACAAGTGTTACCCTTATACTTCTCAAATTCCGGGACCTTGAACTTAGCACGTATCTTAACATTCAGGACCAAACATAGCTCATTCACATTCTGCCCAAATAGCTCTTTTCCCCTGAGGGCCTTCGTCTCTCTTTTCAACTTGTCAAACAGCTCTTGAAAGTTATCCATTCTGTCATAAAGAACCAAGTCTTCACTCAATGGAGGAAAAGGACGACACACATCATCATTTACAAACAGAACCATATTCACTGAAGGAGGTGCAGCAGGAACAGCATGCACCACAGGAGGTGCCGGAGTAACAATAGTCTGAACAACTGGAGTATCAATGTTGAAACCTTCAGGTGCAAAATTCTCTGGAATTCCCCATGGATAAACTTGAGGCATGCGATTCTGAGAAACAGCCGGAGTAGTAGATACGGGAACATTCGGAGCTTCAGTAGTTGCCCTTGTTGGTTGAGGTTGAACACTCGGTGGCTGATTCTGAGCATTCACCAGAGCTTCCATCAAAGCAGTCAGATTGGCCATGTCGGATTTCAAAGCAAAAACTTCTTCGTGCAGCTCGCGATTCTCTTGTTCTAAGTTGTCCATCTTCTTTTTGAGATTAGCCCGAGTATTGTAGTGATGAGTCAGCTTGCTGAACGGAGTAAAGAAGCTTGGTAAGACACCTGGATATGCACAATAAATGAAAGAAATATGTGCAATATGATGCATGATATGCAATGCATATGATTATTTTTACTTTATTATTTAATATTTTAAGGGATTTAAGGTTTATATTGCAAACATCAAAGTAATAAAGCTTTTGAAATACTGAAAAATTTCATTATAATAACTCCAAAATGGATTACAAGTTTCAACGATCTCAAGTACAAGAGGAAAATACAATCTAAAATCTTGAGAAAAAGAACTGATGGAGATCACTCTATACACTGGCGTTTCCCCGTGAGCCTGGAAATCTGAGCCTTCAACCTCCGGTTTTTTCTGCATGTCTGATGGAAATCTCTTTCCAATCATCTGAATCAGGAAGTAAGTGATCAACACCTGATTGAGGCTTAGGAGAAAATAAATCCTCTTGCCTCTCCATAGACTCTACCGCCCGACTCTCAAGGATCTCAATCAAGTCATCTTTCTCCTTCAGGTCTTCTCTGTAGGAACTCTCTAAAGTCTGGAACTTGTTCTTCCAAGCATCCCGTTCCTGTTGCATCCTAACCAAAGCAAGTTGCAGTTCTTCCAGATCATCTAATAAGGGATTAGTGGTCTTCACAAACAAGTCAGGCATAGGTGTCTCTCGGGTATACGGCATCTTTAGCTGAATGGCTCTCGATCGGATCCACTGAAGATATGGCTCCAAAGAAATAACACCCCTAGGTCCCAAATCCTTCCTACCCTTCTTATGAATGTGACGCCAGGCCTTCGCAATCTGCTCCCTAGCTTCCCTATGGTCTTCCCCTTCCTTCAGAAAGAAACTACTCAAATGAATCCTATTTGGTTTATCCCTCATCGGATAACCAAGCTGTCGTCGTGCAAGAACAGGGTTATAGTTAATTCCTCCTTTTATACCAAGAAGAGGTATATTGGGGAAACTACCACAACTGTCAATAATCTCTATATCCTGGTAGGCTAGATGATACCAATCAATATTCGAGTGAGTAAGTGCCATGATCTCAGGAGCCCAACGGGGTTCCTTCTTGACATCTCAAAAAGCATCAGACTGGGGTATATGAGAGATAAACCAATGGTACAACAGAGGCGTGCAACAGATAATCGTACCCCCGTGATAAGAATTTCGAAGATGAATAGAGTAATAAGTATCACCCAACAATGTAGGAATTGGGTTTCCAATCATGAAAATCCTGATAGCGTTAATGTCGACAAACTTGTCCACATTAGGAAATAAGAACAACTTGTAAGCAAGTAGAGCAAAAATGGCCTCAAAAGAAACCGTACTCTTCATTCTGGTAAAGTAACGAGCTTTCTCCAATAAGAACTGAGTTGGTAATCCTCTAATCCCTCCTTTAATAGTCATATGGGCTTCCACCTCACACTTCCCCAAGTGAATCAAAGCAACAATCTCATGTGGTTTTGGCTCACCCTCCAAACCAGTAAAAGGAACACAATCGGTAACAGGTAAATCCAATAGATAAGAATATTCATCTAGTGTAGGCATCAACTGATAGTCGGGAAAAGTAAATCAATGATACATCGGATCATAGAACTGGATCACGGTCGAGAGAATACCTTCCTTCATCTTCAGTTTCATGAGAGGGATAATGGATCCATACTTCTTCTGAAAGTCTGCAGAACACTCGATCTCAGGAATTAGCCTGATCAACTCATCTATCTTGGGATCCTTGAAACTGTATTTCCCGGTCTTTCTCTTTCCAGAATCCATGGTTAAAAGTACCTGAGATATTCACAAATAGTCAACCTTTAAATCCCTTGAAATATGGTTTCTCCAAAAGATGCTTATGAGTGCATGGATGCATGATGCAACAATCACACACAACATCACACATATAGGGTTCATAGGTTCAACGTCACGAGCATGAGGTCGAAGGTACTACCCATAAGGTGTTGCTCTAAAGTTATCACCAGTCGTACAAGGTTCTAGAGGTTCCCAGAGTCTACATCCTTCCTTCGGATATTACCAACTTCCCGATTAACTCGGTAATTAGTAATATTCTCAAGAAAGACTCATCCGAGTGTAGTATCGCGTGACAACTATTTCCGGATTACTCCGTTATAGCTTCTGCGCTACACCTAAAAGGCCAAGATGGGTTTGGTATTCTACGGTTCTCAGTTTCAGCAGGCTCCCAGGTTGAAAACAGTACGTCTTCCCGATTACTCGGTAAACGACACTACAGTCAAAGGGGCCTCCACTGAGTGGGGGATCTCATGCCTCCTTTTTTGGGATTACTCCCTCAAAGTTAACATGACTATACCGCCCGTCCTATCTTAAAGTTTGCCCAAGTCTGGGTATAGGACTTATGAGTAATCACCAAGCACCCTGAAAACCAGGAAAATCTAGACAAACATACATATAACATATAACACAAAAAATAGTAATAACACATATACAGATATAAACAAAGATAGGCTTAACCCAATTAGGGATGGACCAGCAAGAGGTCAATCTTTCCCCAGTGAAGTAGCCATTTTTATATAGCGGTAGAAATGTTCAAGACTAAGCCATTGGATTGGCTAGACTTTATGCAAATCAAAATCAAAATTGTCACCGCGCTTTATTGTTTCCAAAGGAATGGGAAAAGAGCGAATAACCAAAAAAGAGGGGGAAAGATTCAAGGTAAAGGGGTTGGTTATGTAAAGGGAAGGTATTAGCACCTTAAACATCTAAGGTACTCCGCAGGAGCCTCTTTGTAAAAATCTGTATATTTTGGCTATAAAAACTGATGTATATAAAATGGATGGTGGAGGTGAGAAAAGAAATATATTTTTTATGATTTTTGCACCCGCCGCGGTTGTGAACCTTTAGTGCCTACGTACCATCTTTCGTGCAATAGGGGATCAGGGTACACGTAGTTCCTCTTTAAAAAATTTAAAATACAAGTGTGTTGGTCAATTTAATGAGATAAAACATCACCGTCATTGTCCGTGTGGAAAACATACCTACTACCCACAATCATGAGAAAGGAGAATTTGCATCATCAAAAAGTGGAGAATATGGCTTGGATTTTAAAATCAATGATGCCTCACTCAACACCCAAGTGGAAAATATCTCTCTTCACTACATATTTTAGTAGTATAGTTGTTTTCATCACTACAAGAATTGACAAGAGTTTAATCTTTTGAGAAAAATTTAAAGTAAAAGCCAAAGTGGCAAAATGGTTTGTAATGAGATTGATTTACTTTTAGTCTTCTCTAAAAAAATGTCAAGTATTACTAAGTTGATTGGGGTTTATTTATGAAATTTTTTTGAAAATACATGGACATAAGTCCAAGTTTATTATGAAAGTGGTTCAAATTTTAAACAAGAAGAGTTTTCAAAAGGAGGGAGAAGATTTTTGAAATTAAAGAACATGGGGGGAGAAGAAGAGGCTATCCTAAAGCATAAGGTAAAAGCTAGGGACAAGAACCATCTAACCAACAAGAAGCCAATACTTGGCATTATGAGCCAAGATAGTGTTCCCATTCTTTGGATTGAAACCAAACAAGCAAAAATACTAGACCTCCAAACTTCAAGTGTATTAAGTCTTCATAAAAATTGAGCAGAGTAACGGCTGTATACGGGTGAATTCCAGATTAGAAACAAAGGGTGTAATCACAATAACCTTCACACAAAACAAACAAACAACCCAATGTCTTGAGGTAAACCTCAAGAGCTCCAGACAAAATAATCATATAAGATCATAAGGTTTCCAAGATAGGCCAAGGTTTCTAATCCTAAGTCCAAAAAGCTCCCATGCTCCATAATACCAAGGATAGTAGCCAAATAGTCCAAGTACCATTAAATATTTTTTAGGTTTTAGGTTGATTATTAAGTATCTTAAGAAAGGAAAAGAAAAACTCAACTGAGCAAAGTAAAAATGGCAATAAAATAAATGCTCAAATGGGCAAAGATGAAAAATGGCATGAAATGTAAATTCTAAAAGTAAATAGTACATAAAGCATAAAAAGAATAAAAGCATAAGGTAAAACAAGTCAATAATTAGTGGTTAGTTGGATGACCATATTGAAACTTGCATTTGGAACTCATTAGAGGATTGGTAGAACCAAAGCCTCCATACAAAAAGTAGCATTTGCTTTTTGTCAAGTATATCATCCATTTCGAATTCTCATAAGTACCATTTAATGATCAACAATGTTTAAGTGATCCGCGTTGACCAAAGATGTTGTAGATCCATTCGAGGATTGGTAGAACCAAAACCTCCACACAATGAATCTCGAGGTTATTGGATCAAAGAGATCAAATTAACATACTTGGGTTTTCAATCGTAAGTTTGGGCCACTAATGATCATTTATTTGAATCAGGACAAAATTTAGCGTTATGTTAAGCAATCCTAAGTGGACTTATATAGAAGTCGCACCTATTTTGAGGCCGGTCAATAGCAATTTATGCACCATTTGTTTTGAGACATGATATAGAGATCATGCTCCAATAACACCTAGTGCAATAAGAAAGGGATAAGATGATGAGGGGATGGGAAAAATGAATAAACCACTTTTGAATCAAAAATTTAATCAAGCTATTATTAAAATCATTCATCCACTTTGGTGGAGTTGAACTCAACACCCAAGATCCAATGATGTTAATAAACTCATGATCAAAAAATCAACTCAAGACAGCCAGATAATAATCAAAAAATAATATTATATTTAATATATACATTAAAAGGGTTTAAAAATGTTTAAAAATTAAAATAGAGGAGAAAAATACCAACTATGTTCAAATTAATCAAGAAAGAAAAAGTAAAGCCATAGAAAAATCAGGAATGGATCCAAAAAAATTTATAAAATTTTTGGTAATTTTTAAAAGTCAGAAACTATTTTTAAACTATTTAAAATTGCTCAAACAAACAGATAATAGGTCAAAAATAGTAAACCTCAATATAAAATTCCCTAAAATTTTCAGAAAGTCAAAAATTTGCAAAATAATATTTATGAATTTTTTCAGAATTAAAAAAATGTCAGAAAGTATTTTTTAAGTAATTAAAAGAAAGCGAATAATTCAAAAAATAAAAAAATATCAAATGTCAAAATAAAAATGTGAAAAAATAGTCATGAGATCAGAAATAATTCAAAGTATTTTTGTGAATTTTTTCATAATTTTTGGATAAAAAATAAAAGAGTTATGAATTTTTGAAAATTTAATCAATAATAATATAAAATCAAAAAATAAAATAAAACCAAAAAGATGTGGACCATCAGATCATAGTCAAAACGCGTTAGTAACTTGATCAAGTGGATCAGACGCGTTGTGCTTGATATGGACCTTAGTGAGATACGCATAGGATTAGAAAAAGGGCAACCAATGAAATTAAAACGTTTGGCACGCTATCATTGGCTAAGACGAGACATGTCATTGTCTTCAACCTCCATACACCCTGCAATGGGGAATTTGTGAGATCCTTCAAATGGAAAAAGTAGGATCCCAGGCTAGTATCATTGAACTTGTCTCTTCAAGGCGATTCTTGTTAGAACAAAGTTTGAATCTACTACCCTAAGTTTAAGTTTTGATGATAACAAAATGAAAAGATATATTAATTATGTGATTCATGTATGAACTATTTGCTACCTAAAATATTACCTTCTGTTTTGCAGAAACTCTGATAGGTATCAGCAGGAGCACACCTAATCAGCATCAGAATATTGGTTATTAACGTCAGCATCAGAAGATGCTATATCAGAATACCAGAATCAGAAGAATAACTCACGCGTATGCTGAAGCTTGATGAACAGAACTGCGCTTAACACTCTGATAAAGACAACAACAGTTCATCAGCACTTAAGCAGAGTCAGAATGAGGCCAAGCCAGAACACGCTTTAAGTTGCAACGGTACTGTGCATTGAAAGCGAATTATTACCAACGGCATCATTCCAGACAAGATCTGCTCAATAAGGAAAGTTTGTTATTGGCATTGAATCAAGATTATTGCTCCAACGTTCAACAATTTCAGTGCTATATAAACAAGACAATGAAGATTGAATTGGCTAATGCTCTACATCATATTACACGCCTAAAAGCTAATCATCATCTTCCTTCTTTCAGTTTGCTAAACGCTTCACAATTCCTCACTCAGTATTTTAGCAATCTAGTATCATAAGCTTAAGTTGTGTAATATCACAGTTGTGATATAGTTTTGTAGAAAACATTCACACACCTAGATTTATCTTCTTTGTAAGAAAGTGATTCCTTGACAAACCGGGTTGTGGTTTGTATCAAGAAGGCTTTAGCAGTTATTAAAGCAGATTGTAATATTCAGTTGAATATAGTGGATTAAGACCTCGTTGGAGAGAGGCGAAATCACCTTGACGGGTGGACTGGAGTAGTTTGAGATCAAACGAACCAGGATAAAAATATCGTGTTCATTGCAATTGATTTTCAGTTTTACAATTCAAACCCCCCTTCTTGTGTTTTTCACTTCTTCAATTGGCATCAGAGCGCCTGGTTCTGAGCTAAAACACCTAACCGTATCAGTACAAGATCCAGCGTCAGAAAAACACAATGGCAGGAAATTATTCTCACACCAGCAATGACAACCATGAGGACAGAGACAGATTCATCGGGAAACCTCCGGTCTTTGATGGAGAAAACTTTGATTAATGGAAAGACAGAATTGAAATCTTCTTTCTGGCACATGATGCTGATATGTGGGATATGGTGACAGATGGATACACGTACCCTGTGAATGCAAGCGGTCAGAAGATTGATAGGAAAACAATGTCTGACCAACAAAAGCGTGACTTCAAGAATCACCACAAGGCCAGAACCATCCTTCTCAGCGCCATCTCGTATGCTGAATATGAAAAGATCTCCAACAGAGACACAACAAAGAACATGTTTGACTAACTCAGAATGACGCATGAGGGCAACGTTCAGGTCAAAGAAACTAAAGCTCTGGCGCTCATTCAGAAGTATGAGGCATTCAAAATGGAAGAAAGTGAATCCATTGAAACAATGTTCTCAAGATTCCAGATTCTGGTAGCTGGTCTCAAGGTTCTGGACAAAGGTTACTCTACTGATGATCACGTCAAGAAAATCATCAGAAGCTTACCCAAACAGTGGAGGCCAATGGTTACAGCTCTTAAGCTAGCAAAAGATCTCAACAAAATTTCTCTGGAGGAACTTATCAGCTCCCCCAGAAGTCATGAGATAGAGCTAGAAGTTGATGAACCCCAGAAGCAAGGTAAGCCTTTAGCATTAAAATCTAACAAAAAATCTGAGTCTAAAGTTTTGCAGGCAGTTGAAGAAACATCTGATGGATCCTCATCAGAAGAAGACAAACTATCCCTCCTCTCCAGAAGAGTGAATCAACTGTGGAAGCAGAGGAAAAGGAAGTTCAGGAATCCCAGAAGATCTGATCAAAACGAGTCTTCTTCCAGATACAGAAGGACAGATTCTTCCTCTAGATACAGAAGATCTGAAGGCTCCTCAGGAAGCAGAAAGCCAAACACCAAGGACATCATCTGCTATGAGTGCAATGAGCAAGGACACTACAAGAGTGACTGTCCAAAGCTTCAGAGGGAAAAGCCCAAAAAGAAGTTTGGAAGAGAAAAGAAGAAAAGTTTCATGGCTACATGGGATGACTCTGACTCGTCTGAAGCTGACTTAGAATCAGATGATGAGAGAGCAAACATAGCTCTCATGGCTAACATTTCAGAAGATAGTGAAGCTTTTGAATCAGACTCAGAATCAGATACTGAAGAGGTATTTCCTAACTTTGCTGTTAATTTTACCAAGGCTGAACTTGCTGAAAGCCTTAATGAAATCCTGGAAAGGTATCAGCAGATTAGAGTTAAATTCAGAGACCTGAAAAGGAATCTTGAATCTGATGGAAATCTTCCCTCTATTAATAATGTTCTGCTAGTAGATGGATTAATGCATAATCTATTATCCATAAGTCAATTAAGTGATAACGGTTATGATATAATCTTCAATCAAAAATCATGTAAAGTTGTTAGTCAGAAAGATGGGACTATCCTGTTTAATGGAAAGAGGAAAAACAACATTTACAAAATCAAACTTTCTGAACTAAAAAGTCAGAATGTAAAGTGCCTTCTGTCTGTTAACAACGAGCAGTGGATCTGGCACAGAAGATTGGGGCATGTTAGTATGAGAAGAATATCTCAGATTAACAAACTCAATTTGGTCAGAGGACTTCCTAATTTGAAGTTCAATTCAGATGCTCTGTGTGAAGCATGTCAGAAAGGCAAGTTTGCAAAACCTTCTTTTAAATCTAAAAATGTTGTTTCTACCTCTAATCCATTAGAACTTCTGCACATTGACTTATTTGGACCAGTTAAAACTGCTTCAGTCAGTGGCAAGAAGTATGGGTTAGTAATCGTAGATGACTATAGCAGATGGACATGGGTAAAGTTCTTAAGACACAAGGACGAGTCACACTCTGTGTTTGTTACCTTCTGTAATCAAGTTCAGAATGAAAAGGATCTTAGAATCGTTAAAGTAAGAAGTGATCATGGTGGAGAATTTGAAAACAAAGATTTTGAGTCATTCTTTAATGACAGAGGCATTCTGCATGATTTCTCTTGTCCTAGAACTCCCCAACAAAATGAAGTTGTAGAACGAAAGAACAGAACATTGCAAGAAATGGCCAAAACCATGATCAATGAGACAAACGTTGCTAAGATCTTCTGGGCAGAGGCAATAAACACAGCGTGCTACATTCAGAATAGAATCTCAATATGACCTATTCTGGAAAAGACTCCATATGAATTATGGAAGAACAGAAAGCCCAACATTTCATATTTTCATCCATTTGGATGTACCTGTTTTATGTTAAATACAAAGAATTATTTGAACAAGTTTGACTCTAAAGCACAGAAGTGTATTATGTTAGGATACTCTGAACGCTCAAGAGGGTACAGAGTATACAATACAGAAACACAGATTGTGGAAGAATCAATCAGTGTTCGTTTTGATGATAAGCTTGACTCTGAAAAGTCAAAGCAGAATGAAGTTTTTGCAGGTATGGAAATTGAATTTACAGGTTCTGAAGACAAGTCATCAGAAGCTCTCAACACAGACACTCCTTCAACGTCTGAAAGGAGCGCTGCTAGCAATCCTACAACAGCTGCTGATCAACCTCAGAAGAGATTACCCAGAAGCAGCTTGGATCACCCAGAAGAGACTATCTTAGGAAGAAAGGAAGATCCAATCAGAACAAGAGCAAGCTTCAGAAACTCTGAAGAAACCCTCATGGGACTTGTGTCTCTGATTGAACCTTCTTCTATTGATGAAGCACTTCTGGATAATGACTGGATTCTAGCAATGCAAGAAGAGCTGAATCAATTCACCAGAAATGACGTATGGGATCTTGTTCCCATACCAAAAGGATTCAACGTCATTGGAACAAGATGGGTCTTCAAAAACAAGCTAAATGAACAAGGTGAAGTCATTAGAAACAAAGCACGACTAGTTGCACAAGGATATAGTCAGCAAGAGGGGATAGACTATACAGAAACCTTTGCCCCAGTCGCCAGGTTAGAATCTATCAGACTTTTAATTTCATTTGCTGTTAATAGAGGCATCACTCTGTATCAGATGGATGTCAAGAGTGCATTCTTAAATGGTTATATAGAAGAAGAGGTTTATGTGCACCAACCCCCTGGTTTTGAAAATACAAAACATCCAGAACATGTTTTCAAACTAAAGAAGTCACTATATGGTCTGAAGCAAGCTCCCAGAGCTTGGTATGAAAGACTAAGTAACTTTCTGTTAGAAAATGAATTCACCAGAGGGAAGGTGGACACTACCTTATTCTGTAAATCAGTTAAGAATGACATCTTAGTCTGTCAAATTTATGTTGATGATATTATTTTCGGTTCTACTAATCCTTCTCTTGGAAGAAAATTTGCTAAGTGTATGCAGGCAGAATTTGAGATGAGCCTCATGGGGGAACTGAAATTCTTTCTAGGAATTCAGATCAATCAAACTCCAGAGGGAACTTACATTCATCAGAGCAAATACATCAGAGATCTTCTAAAGAAATTTGACCTCTCAGAATGTAAGCCATCAAAGATTCCAATGCATCCCACATGCATTCTGGAAAGAGAAGAGGTAAGCAAAAAGGTAGAACAGAAAGTCTACAGAGGTATGATTGGTTCTCTCATTTATCTAACAGCTTCAAGACCTGATATATTATTCAGCGTATGTATTTGTGCTAGATTCCAATCAGATCCTAGAGAATCTCACTTAACAGCTGTTAAGCAAATTTTCAAGTATCTGAAAGGTACTACTAATCTGGGTTTGTTTTATAGAAAATCTAGTGATTACAGTTTAGTAGGCTACTGCGATGCTGACTTTGCTGGAGACAGAGTAGAGCATAAAAGTACTTCTGGAAGCTGCCAGTTTCTGGGAGAAAATCTGATATCTTGGTCCAGCAAAAGGCAATCAACAATTGCGCTATCAACAGCAGAAGCTGAGTACATAGCAGCAGCAGGATGTAGCACACAAATGCTCTGGATGAAAAGTCATCTTGAAGACTTCCAGATTTTTGAGAGTAACATCCCTATACTCTGTGACAATACTTCTGCTATTTGCTTAAGTAAGAATCCCATTTTACATTCTAGAGCTAAGCATATAGAAATAAAACATCACTTCATTAGAGACTATATTCAGAAAGGAATTTTGAACTTAAAATTTATAGATACAGACCATCAATGGGCTGATATCTTCACTAAACCCCTTTCGGAAGATAGGTTCAATTTCATTCTGAAACTTCTCAGCATGAAAATCTGCCCATAGTGAAAATGTTTTAATTCCATATATTTATCTTCAGAATGTATTTGTTTTACTGTGAACTTCTGATCAATCTCTTTTCAGAAAGATAGAACATGCAGATTGTATCAGATGCTAGTCTTAAAGATCTGAGAGTCTAAGCTCAAGGGAAGACGTGCTGATCACTAAATCAAACAAGTGTCATCCAATCATCAGCAAATCTCTGAAGCAGAACGCGTGCACGCTTCTGAGAAGGCAAAACGCTGATTGGGTGCATTGAGACACATGTATGGTAACCGTTTTAAGTATCTTTCTCAAATCCCCCAAAATCAGCAAGCATTAATTGAAAGTAATCATGTTTTTAAAATGTAATCATGATTTTATTTCTCTTTATTGAAAACATTTACTCTTTCAAAATATTCTGAAGCCTATTTAAACACGTTAACTTCTCACTTTGATCTTTTACAGTTTCTCATTATCTCTCAAGTATTCTCTGCATTTTTCTGTGTTCATCTCTCTCAAACCCATTTTCTCAGTTTTTCTCAAAAATCCCTAAGTGTGAACATGGCAACCTCCAGCAGTGCTTCTGCAGGTTCTCAGAAGAAAGCATCATCTGAACAGTATCAAGTTCCATTCAGAACACTCCTCACACCAGTGAAGAATCTTGAAGTGTTATCTGAACTGATTATTAATTTTGGCAGTCTGAAGGAGAATGGCTTTGACTTGACAGAAGAAGATAGGGCACAGAAATGGGAAAGGTATTTTGACAGGTTGGTTGGACCAACATTCCCAATGTTAGTCAAGGAGTTCTGGATTCATGCAACTGCTTCAACGCATCAAGTCACCTCCTACATAATGGGGAAGAATATTGTGATCACTGAGGATCACATAACAAAGTTAATTGGTTACAGTGGCGGTGGCGTCCGCTGTATTGATATGGCTGAAAGATATGCTGACGTGGGCGTCATAGCAGAAAGGATTTTTACCCTTGGGGTGCCCAGCAGCAAGATCAGAGATCTGAAGGATCACCACAGAGTTTGGGCGAAGATAATTTTGGGGTGTTTTAATCATAGGAAGCCAACTAGTTCCCCTGATTACATAAATATAGATCAGCAGTTTCTGATCTATTTTATCAATCAGAAGGTAAAAATCAACTTGGCTCATCTTCTGTTTAATCACCTCAGAACAAGCGTGAAGGAGACCAGGGAAGAAGAAAGAACAAAGAGGGATTGGATACCCTTTGGAAGGTTAATATCAGATATTCTGACTGAGAATAGGCTGATATAGCACCTGATAGAAGCTCAAGAGTTAAGCACCATTGAACCAACGGTTGGGAAGCCTCTGAACGCGAAGAATCTGAAGAAAATGAAGTTAATAGAGAATATCAGAAAGGAACCCAGCGCTACTCCTATTGCTGATATCACCAGCAGAAGAGTCCCACTGAGTGACTTTCCTTTATTTTCTGAGATAGAATCCAAACCAGTGGTGGTTCTCAGATATCTGGACGCGTGCAAGGCTGATGGTATAGATCCCAATCTGAATATCAAAGATCTGCACCAACCTCAACCAGAAGTTACACTGAAGAAGACGAAGAAAAGGAAGGCCCCTTCAGAAGGAACATCCCAGCAGACACCCAAGAAAAGAGGTAATTTATCTGTTGCTTCTGTTTTAAATTCTTCTACTATTCCAACATCAATCCCAACTCCAACCTCTCATAGAATCTCAATTCCCATCCCAACAATAGATGAAACCGAACCAGAAGATGACCCTTCTGAGGCACTACAACTCAGAAGACCCCGAACCAAACATCCCAAACCAATAACTTCAACAACATCAGCAATTGACAAAGTGTTGTCTGACATTGATCAACATGCTTCTGATCACCCCTCCAATAATCCAAACTTTGAACCACAAATTGTCCACTCTCCTCAACCAGAACAACCTCTCTCACCCATTCCAGAAGAACCACATATCCATGAACAACCAGAAATTCCTCCTCCTTCTCCACAACCAGCAATTCCTTCTCCCTCTACTCAACCAGAAATTCATCCACCATCACCTCAACCATCACCTCAATCTGAGTTTCATCACTCTGAAACTCCATCTCCTCCTCCTTCTGAACCTCATTCTCCTCAATCCTCTGAACCACAACCTCTGGCAATACAGCTGCCATGTGGAACAACGGTCACAATGGCCCAGCTGCCATCCTCGCCAGAATCTACACCACCAAATACTTCCAAAACCCCAAACAGTCCAATCATTATTTCTGACTCTCCCACTCCATCTCCAAAACAAACAGCTCCCAAGCAAACCACCGAAAACCCCAGCAGGACCTTCATAGATTTAACAATCCTTGACCGTCTTGCTGATCTGAAAAATAAAATAGCCATTCCAAAACCAAAACAGCCAGATGTTGGCTCTGGTATTATGAATTTTGAAACAGGTTTGCAGCAGTGGATTGCTTCTCTGAAGCAAGTCTGTCCTGGAATGATTGATCCAGCTGCCTCTGACCAGCTCTGGTCACAATTAAGAATTTGGGTAGGTGCTGAAGCCCTCAAGTTGCAGGATATCAACTATGAGCAGGCACAACAGAACTTCAGCAAGCTGCTGAAGGAAGTTGAAAGTCAGCTGCCACATGAAGACGTGCTCCTTCTGGATAGTGAGCCATGGTCTGAGAAGCGTCCAGCGCCAATCGTGCAACTAGAAGAAGATCAGACTATCCAAGCTGAAGTCAGCCAAGCTGAAGATGTTGCAGAAAGCTCTCATAAGCTCCCTGCTTCTGATGTTTCTCAAGCTGCCTTGGACAGGCAGACTCTGGAAGAGCTAAAGCTGAATGATATCCGTCTGCAGCAAAGGATGGATGAAAATGACCAGAAGATGAAAGAAAGGATGGATGTGCAGGATAGCAAGATAGACACAGTAGTCAGTATGGTGCACAAGCAGAATGAGACTACTGATCAGATCAAAGCCATGCTGGAGAACCTGTTCACACGCCTTCCTCCCCAACCTTAGTTTTTCATTCATGCCATTTTCATGTTTTCTTTGCTTATCTGTTGTACTGTTTTGTTTGATTCTGAATATTTTAATATGACAAGTTCTTTCTCAGATCTAAATGTTTTAGCACATCACTTACACTTTTTGATTGCTGACAAAAAGGGGGAGAACAAGAATGATATTTTCAATAATAACGGATTACTAAGACAGAAAATCTCAAACATTCTAACTCTGATATACTTCAAGTGTATTAAGTCTTCATAAAAATTGAGCAGAGTAACGACTGTATACGGGTGAATTCCAGATTAGAAACAAAGGGTGTAATCACAATAACCTTCACACAAAACAAACAAACAACCCAATGTCTTGAGGTAAACCTCAAGAGCTCCAGACAAAATAATCATATAAGATCATAAGGTTCCCAAGATAGGCCAAGGTTTCTAATCCTAAGTCCAAAAAGCTCCCATGCTCCATAATACCAAGGATAGTAGCCAAATAGTCCAAGTACCATTAAATATTTTTTAGGTTTTAGGTTGATTATTAAGTATCTTAAGAAAGGAAAAGAAAAACTCAACTGAGCAAAGTAAAAATGGCAATAAAATAAATGCTCAAATGGGCAAAGATGAAAAATGGCATGAAATGTAAATTCTAAAAGTAAATAGTACATAAAGCATAAAAAGAATAAAAGCATAAGGTAAAACAAGTCAATAATTAGTGGTTAGTTGGATGACCATCTTGAAACTTGCATTTGGAACTCATTAGAGGATTGGTAGAACCAAAGCCTCCATACAAAAAGTAGCATTTGCTTTTTGTCAAGTATATCATCCATTTGGAATTCTCATAAGTACCATTTAATGATCAACAATGTTTAAGTGATCCGCGTTGACCAAAGATGTTGTAGATCCATTCGAGGATTGGTAGAACCAAAACCTCCACACAATGAATCTCGAGGTTATTGGATCAAAGAGATCAAATTAACATACTTGGGTTTTCAATCGTAAGTTTGGGCCACTAATGATCATTTATTTGAATCAGGACAAAATTTAGCGTTATATTAAGCAATCCTAAGTGGACTTATATAGAAGTCGCACCTATTTTGAGGCCGGTCAATAGCAATTTATGCACCATTTGTTTTGAGACATGATATAGAGATCATGCTCCAATAACACCTAGTGCAATAAGAAAGGGATAAGATGATGAGGGGATGGGAAAAATGAATAAACCACTTTTGAATCAAAAATTTAATCAAGCTATTATTAAAATCATTCATCCACTTTGGTGGAGTTGAACTCAACACCCAAGATCCAATGATGTTAATAAAGTCATGATCAAAAAATCAACTCAAGACAGCCAGAAAATAATCACAAAATAATATTATATTTAATATATACATTAAAAGGGTTTAAAAATGTTTAAATATCAAAATAGAGGAGAAAAATACCAACTATGTTCAAATTAATCAAGAAAGAAAAAGTAAGGCCATAGAAAAATCAAGAATGGATCCAAAAAAATTTATAAAATTTTTGGTAATTTTTAAAAGTCAGAAACTATTTTTAAACTATTTAAAATTGCTCAAACAAACAGATAATAGGTCAAAAATAGTAAACCTCAATATAAAATTCCCTAAAATTTCCAGAAAGTCAAAAATTTGCAAAATAATATTTATGAATTTTTTCAGAATTAAAAAAATGTCAGAAAGTATTTTTTAAGTAATTAAAAGAAAGCGAATAATTCAAAAAATACAAAAATATCAAATGTCAAAATAAAAATGTGAAAAAATAGTCATGAGATCAGAAATAATTCAAAGTATTTTTGTGAATTTTTTCATAATTTTTGGATAAAAAATAAAAGAGTTATGAATTTTTGAAAATTTAATCAATAAAAATATAAAATCAAAAAATAAAATAAAACCAAAAAGATGTGGACCATCAGATCATAGTCAAAACGCGTTAGTAAGCTGATCAAGTGGATCAGACGCGTTGTGCTTGATATGGACCTTAGTGAGATACGCATAGGATTAGAAAAAGGGCAACCAATGAAATTAAAACGTTCGGCACGCTATCATTGGCTAAGACGAGACATGTCATCGTCTTCAACCTCCATACACCCTGCAATGGGGAATTTGTGAGATCCTTCAAATGGAAAAAGTAGGATCCCAGGCTAGTATCATTGAACTTGTCTCTTCAAGGCGATTCTTGTTAGAACAAAGTTTGAATCTACTACCCTAAGTTTAAGTTTTGATGATAACAAAATGAAAAGATATATTAATTATGTGATTCATGTATGAACTATTTGCTACCTAAAATATTACCTTCTGTTTTGCAGAAACTCTGATAGGTATCAGCAGGAGCACACCTAATCAGCATCAGAATATTGGTTATTAACGTCAGCATCAGAAGATGCTATATCAGAATACTAGAATCAGAAGAATAACTCACGCGTATGCTGAAGCTTGATGAACAGAACTGCGCTTAACACTCTGATAAAGACAATAACAGTTCATCAGCACTTAAGCAGAGTCAGAATGAGGCCAAGCCAGAACACGCTTTAAGTTGCAACGGTACTGTGCATTGAAAGCGAATTATTACCAACGGCATCATTCCAGACAAGATCTGCTCAATAAGGAAAGTTTGTTATTGGCATTGAATCAAGATTATTGCTCCAACGTTCAACAATTTCAGTGCTATATAAACAAGACAATGAAGATTGAATTGGCTAATGCTCTACATCATATTACACGCCTAAAAGCTAATCATCATCTTCCTTCTTTCAGTTTGCTAAACGCTTCACAATTCCTCACTCAGTATTTTAGCAATCTAGTATCATAAGCTTAAGTTGTGTAATATCACAGTTGTGATACAGTTTTATAGAAAACATTCACACACCTAGATTTATCTTCTTTGTAAGAAAGTGATTCCTTGACAAACCGGGTTGTGGTTTGTATCAAGAAGGCTTTAGCAGTTGTTAAAGCAGATTGTAATATTCAGTTGAATATAGTTGATTAAGACCTCGTTGGAGAGAGGCGAAATCACCTTGACGGGTGGACTGGAGTAGTTTGAGATCAAACGAACCAGGATAAAAATATCGTGTTCATTGCAATTGATTTTCAGTTTTACAATTCAACCCCCCTTCTTGTGTTTTTCACTTCTTCAATTCTAACCCCACCATCGCGCCAAATTTATATAAGGTATGGAGGGAGATATGAATCAAAAACCCAGAAAATAGCGAGCACCTTCAATTTGAGATTTTTCTCTCAATTCTCAATGGATTTAAAAATTGTATGCAGCATTAGAATCAAGAGAAGGAGTAGAACAAATTAGTGCTTGATTTGGATCCAAATGATGGAGAATTCTACCTTTTCGAAGTTCAAGGAAGAAGCTCTGAAACTGGACATCTGTAGCTTGAATTATGGCTCGTTTTGATTGGTTTAAGTGCTGGAGAGTTTGTATGATGCTTAAGGATGATGAATGCGCAAATAATTTTGGAAAAGGAAGCTTAAATCTCAGAAACTGAATTCAAAAAAGATGGGTTCATGTGAGGTTTTGGCAGGGTGTTTTTGGCTCTCAATGCTTGAAGAAATGAATGGGGGGTGACCCTCTATTTATAGGGAAGTGAATGGGAATGAAAATTGGAAGAAACAAGGAAGTTTGGAGGTAAATTGAATGAAGGTCGAGCACGAGTGAAGTGTGACTTCATTTTCATCAAAACTCAACCAAATCTTGCGTTTTGGGGTGCTAATCACTTTTGGTAAGTTTCTAATCAAGTTTAAATCAAAAACGTGCATAAATATTGTGTTTAGAAGTCACATTATTGATTTCAAAATTCTGACTTTGTGGAAAATTCAGTTTCAAGTTACCAAATTCAAATCCATGGCATTTCCAACTCAAGGGGTCTTAGGGCATGATTCTTGATGTTTTAGAAAGATGAGGTTACAAGCTTTGCAATGGAAAAAGAATGGAATCAAATGGATGCTAGAGATGAAAGTTGCATTGAGTCAAATTTGAAGAAAAAGTGTTGACTTTCCATACTTAGAAATATTTCAAATTCTTCTTTAAAAATGACCTATAATCTTTTGCATCCAAACATGGCCTTCCACTTGAAATTTGCTCTTGACCAAAAAAGATGGAATGAAGAAGATCTCTTTAATGACATTTTGAAACTTGAACCATTCTAAATCTCCAAAAATTGAGCAAGTTATGACTTGTTGAAGTTGGCCAAAAATCATGAAATGACCTATAATCTTTTGCATATTTAAGGAAACCTCCATCCATTTTCCCACTTTGCACATAAAATAAGGCATAAAATTCACATCTTCAAGATCATTATCGAAAAAAGAATGGACTCAAAGTGATGAAAATTGATCAATTTATGATCAATTGAAGTTACTTATGTAAAATTGTGGATTCATATGGATGACTTGTAATCTTTCTTCTTCACCAAGTTTCTTCCACATGAAAACTCCTTGGAACTTTTGAAGTGATTTGTTGATAACCCTTTGAAGAGAAGGATGTCTTTAGAATAACTCAGAAATACCAAAAGGTGAACAAGATATACTCCTTTTAAGTTCAAAACCCTAGCTTCTAGATCAAGAAAATGCCTTGAGGAACTTTGACAAGTTTGAACAAACTTCTTGTACCAATATCATTCCTATGTGAATAGAAGTTGTTGAGGATGATAATGAGGACTCTTAGCCACCAAAACCACTTCCATATCTTGAAATTTGAGAGAACTATGCCCTTGTGACCAATATGAACAAGGCCTTGTCCAGACATAACAGCTTCTCCAATCAACCCCTTGTACTTTTGAGTCAAATCTAATAACCTTGAAAATTGATGAACCAAAACAACCTTGCCATGCCATTTCTTCCAAAACCACTCCAATGGTGAGGTTTGAACCTCTCAAGCTTTATTTACTAGGGCATAGAAATTAACTCAGGAACCCATGGAGTAATTTGTTAAATCTCATTGCCCTTCACCTACATGGATAACAAGCAAAACAAACCAACATTGCATTTTATTAGTTAAATGAAGAAAAAAAACAATATTAATAATCAAAAAAGGAACATAAGTCAAGGTGCTTGGTAATCCCTCAAAAGGAGCAAAACACAAAGTAGGGAGGGGAACAAAGAATCCTAGTGTGATCTTGTTGTGAATAAATCAACCTGGTGTGGTGAAGGGATCTTAGGGGGAAAATTGGGGTACAACAATAGTCATGTAGAATTTGTATTAATTATTGTTTGACACTAGGCTCCAAGTTAGCACCTACCTTGACTTCTTTTATATCCTCTTCAGTACCCAAGTTCACTGTCTCGACTAGATCCTCATGAGGTTGTATTTCCCTTTCTTCCTGTTGTAAAAGTATGGAGAGCTCTCCTGGTACCTCACAACCTTCCTCACCTTCGTCCTCGGCTTGGTTGATCAGATTTTAAAAGTCATAATGAGTAATAGCAAAATCGTTATCAATGGGATCCATAGTGGATATGGATCTGCAGTTTGATATGTGAGTGTGTGTAAGAGCATAGCTGTTTTGATAAAGTAGAAAGCAGAAAAGAAAGGAAGAGAGCGCAAAATTTATATGTAAAAACGTCCAATGCTTTATTAATGACATATGAAAATGAAACATAATAACCGTCACAAATAAACCATTGCTCCTCGGGTAAGACACAAGTTCTTAGAGTTTGTATTATTCATTTAGTAGATATCCAAAAACAAAAATGGAAAATTACTCCTGAATAAAATTAATCGGCACAAAGTCTTTAGTCTTCAAGTTGGTGAGTCCTCCATTGATAGTTGGGAAGATCCACTGGTCCATTTTACAATCAGTATCACTGTCCTCCAAAGCATTAACCCCATGATTGATGATGCGTAGGGGTGGCCCTCCGGCACGAGCACGACGAACAACCCTTTGAGCTCCTGATGTAAAACCCAAACCAAATTTGTCAGATTTGTAGGGAATATCTGGAAGTTGGCCCCAAATTATACACCCACCTTCTTCAATAACTGCCCTGGCATCTTTCAGATAAGCCATCTTCAGCAGAGGCCGGGTAATCTTTGGAACACTGGCAGAGGTTTTGGTTGCAGCAATGGTCTGTGGAACCTCCTCAATGTTCTGACAGGGGGTCTCAATGAACTCGCCGTCCATTTCAACATACCTGAAAGAGTTCAGGTTTCTCACCATGTACTCCTCATCCCCATGAACAGTGATAATCTTCCCATTGACTGGGTACTTCAGCATCTTATGTAGGGTGGAAGTCACAGCGCCAACCCCATGGATCCAGGGTCGATCCAATAAACAGGAGTAAGATGGGAGGATGTCCATCACATAGAAAGTATAATTAAAAGTCTGAGTATCCACTTTGATAGGGATGTCCACCTCCCCATGCACCATTCTTTTAGAACCGTCAAAGGATCTCACCATAATGTTACTGGGCTTCATATTCAATCCTTTGCAATCTAACCTGTCAATGGCCTTTTTAGGCAGAACATTCAGTGATGAACCTGTATCCACTATAACATGGGCCAAAGTAGTTCCCTAACACTCGATAGAGACGTGCATGGCATCATTATGTTTCCTTCCTCTAGGAGTCAGATCAGCATCAGAGAAACCTAGCACATTGTCAGCAGTCAAACTGGCCACACAGTCTTCAAATTGATCAATGGAGGTTTCTTGAGGCACGTGAGTTGTCTTGAGGAATTTCACTAAAGCCTTGGCATAGGCTTCAGAACATAGTAACAGGGCCAGCATTGAGATCTTGGAAGGGGTCTTCCCCAGTTGTTCAACCACATTATAGTCACTCTTCTTGATTATTTTCAATATCTCTTACATCTCCTTTTTTGAAGCCTCAAGGATGGCTTCTGGATGTTCCTTCATCTGGACAGACTCAACCAATACCTCTTTGCCACAACTCTCGGCCGACTCGATAATAGGGATAACAGTAGGACTAACAGCACGAGTAGTTATGGGAATATTGACAGGAGCGACAAGGATAATCACAGGAGTAGCAACAATTTTAGGAGGAGAGATCTCGGGAGAGAAAAATCTTTCGCTTCTTGTTATCTTACTGGTCCCAGCGATATTACTAATGTCAAGATCAGAGTCTTCAGCATCTTTATCTTTAACAACCATAAAATCTTGTTTGACGCCATGGTAATAGACATCAGCCCTATAGTTCTAGGGAACAACTTTATCCGAGGAATATGGTATAAGTCCAGGGAAAGTAATTATCAAAGGAGCAACTTTCGGAATAGATGTAATCCTGACAGGTCTTTTGGAGGAGACCTTCGGAGGATTGGCGGAAATGGTAATGATAGAAACATCTTCACACGGAGTACTTGTAACTGGAGTTTTCTCAAACAGGATTTCTTTATCATCCATCAGGCACTGAACTCCTTCCTTCAATAAATGGGAACCATTAGGTAGGCACAAGCATAAGTGGCAACCTTCGCCACAACCCAAAAATAAACCGGCCTGCAAGAGATTCTTCTTAATAGTTAGGAGTGGAGTATCTAGTTCATCCACAGAATCAACAAACATGTCATCATCAATAGCATTAACACCACGGTCGTGCTTGGGCATATGGGCGTTTATAACATTAGGGGTCTCAGGAGCATCAAATTCAATCTCCTTTGCTTCAATCAAATCCGGCACCTTGTTCCTCAAAGCCCAACAATCATTTGTATCATGGCCTGGACTTTTAGAATGGTAAGCACTCCAAGCATTTGCATTATAGTGAGGAGATGTAGTGTTGGGGTTTTTGGGAGCCTCTTTCAGGGTAACCAAATTGTATTTCAGCAAGTGTGGTAAAACCTGGGATAGGGTCATATTGATCCGGGTAAACTTCCTCCTTGGCTTATCTGTTCTAGACTGATTGTTTTGTTGCCGGTTTGATGCAGAATTAGAAATCATAACAACCCCTACCGTCGAACGATGCTCAGTTTTGTTAAGATTCCTTTAGGCATAAGCAACAATGGCCTCCTTCTTCCCTATGAATGGTTTCTTTGCAATACTGGAGGATGTATCTCTCTATATCTTACCACTTTTGATGCCAACCTCTACTCGTTCACCCATTAAGATCAATTTTGTGAACCCAGTAGAAGAACTTCCAATCAGGTGGTTAAATAATGACCCGGATAATGTGCCCAAGAACATGTCCACCAGCTCCCTATTAGACAACGGAGGTTGGACTCTTCCTGTAAGGTCTCTCCATTTTTGGGTATAGTCCTTAAAGCACTCACTGGAACCCATAGCCATACTTTTCAACTATGTACGAGTCGGGGCGAGGTCATCATTATATTGGTACTGCTTGTAGAAAGCAGCATCCAGATCTTCCTAATTATGCACATTGGTTCTTTCTAGTTGATAGAACCATTCCAGCTGAGTCCCTGTCATACTTTCCTGGAAGAAGTACCCACAAATCCCTATCAATAGTGTGGGGTTGAGTTTTCCTGACATACGACCTTAAATGCAGCTTAGGGAAGGAGACACCGTCGTACTTAGCAAATGTAGAGACCTCAAACTTCCGCGGTATGACCACTCTTGGGACCAGTCCTAGCTCTTCAAAATCCAACTCAGGTACCCTTGGGATTTCCATGGCATTGAGATGATCCTCTAGATGTTTGTATTTATCATCAGCAGGAGGATACTGCTCCTCAGAATAACCAGGTTCATCTTCTTCAGACTCCCTTGTACTGTTGTCATCTTCTCTTGGCTCTCCTTTCTGGATGACTCTCTCTCTCTTGACGGAGTTGCGAGCTCTAAAACTTGCTTCGCTGGTCCTTTGAACCTTCTTCCTAAATTCAGGACACCCACTGGCCTCTTTTTCTTATCCTTGTCCTTGAGAATCAGAGCTTTCAAATATTCTTGTCCCTTAGCTAGATTCAGGAACATTTCTTAGAATTGGGAATTCTGTGCCTGAAGCTCCTTAACTGTTTGTTCAAGAGCCATTGTTGAAATAATCAACGAAGAAGATAAGAAACTTGTCCTAAAAACCTGTTTATGCAATGATATGTATGTTATATGTATGCAATGTGTTGTACCCCAAAATTTGGCCTCCCATATTCTTCAAGATTTGCCAAAATCAATCTCCAAAAGATTCAAAATCTCTCAAGGGTTGCACAGTCCAATTGCCTCCTAACACAGTCAAAATTAGGGTTTTGGTTCTGGCAAAGAAATTAAGGTTTCCAAGGGTCCAATCAAGTCCCACATGCCTACATACATTGTCAAGCATCCATATGTCAAGTTTCAAAACTCACAGCATCAAATTGCATAGTCAAAAACCCTAAATGCTTCACAGTCAACTGCAGGGGCAAAATGGTCATTTGACAGTCAAAAGTCAAAATTTTTGGTCAACTTCTTATTTTGAAGCCACAAACATCATTTGATCAATTCTTGATCATGATTCTCAAAGCATGGCTCAAAAAGTCTCAAGATGCAAAAGTTTCTATTTTTGGACAGCTGAAAAAGTCAACTGCAAATTGACCAAGGCATAACTTCTTCATGGTTTATCAGAAAAATCCCATCCAAAGCTCATTTTAAAGAGGATGACATTTCCTAAAACTCATCTTCACACTCCAAGTCCAAGAAATGCTCTCACAAAAAGTTATCAATTTCAACATTATAGGTCATTTTCAAAAGTCAACAAAAAGGCACTTTAAGTCAAAGACCATAACTTGAGATTGGTAAATCAAAATGACATGGGACCAAAGGCATTGGTTAGAGGACTTCAAGACCTTTCCAAAATGTCCAATAACATGATCATAGCTTCAAAATTGAGCAAGATATGCCTTGGAGAAGTTGGGAAATTTTTGGGAATTTTGAAAAGTCAACTTCGCTTCAAAAGCTTCAAAAATGCTAATGGGCCACAAATTCTTCCATGAATCATTACCCAAAGCATATGCACGACCCATTAAGCTCAAAGGGATTTATTTTATTATTTTTAATTAATTAATTGAATTTTTATTCTTATTTATTCATTTAATTAGTTTTAAATATGAGAAAAATATCAAATCATGCCTTTTAAATCTTTTTTGTGCAGCAAATCAAACTAGGGCAAAGTGGAAAATCATGCATCAATCAACAAGACCAAATCTTCCATAATTGGCATGGTTTTCATGGCAAAAAGATTGAAAAAAGATATGGAAAAATCAAATATTGAAAACATTAATACATGGACTTTGGGCTTGGTTTTTTGACCTAATTTCATTCAGATACTTATACACAAGCTAACCCTATTCCAATGGACACGAAAGATTGCTCAGAAGCTGCATAACAAAATTGAAAATTTTCACCAAAAGTTGAAAACTGAAATCACAGTTACAAGACGTTTCAAAGCCTAAAATCTATTCCAACACATTGCTGGACCATCTAAGAAGCTTTTGCAATCAAGAATCAATCAAAATGCGCCAAGAATCATAGAATACAGGCCATACGGTTTGCAACAATTTCTTGAATTCCACATCATGATTCATGCACTTTTAATCATTTTTCTTGAGTGATTTATACTAATATTAACCTTCTGAAGCTAATGATATAACTCAATTGCATTATCAGGCCCTGTATCGTGATTCACCATTAACGTGTTTTAGGGTTTCAGAAGCTCTAAATTCGGGCTTTCCTCATATGAAAAATCAGACCTTAAAACCTATGCCATTGAATTCGTGGTATCAAGACAAGACAAACCAATACCTCGCGCCCTTTTTATGTTAACCCAGGTGCTATTCGCTATTTTTACAGGTCTCATTTAGTGGGGGTTTAAAACCCCCGCTATTTGTTTGATAATTACAGGGAAAGCAAGGAAGAAGATGGACGTGGCTTGATGTTACTGGACAACTCAAATCTGGCGCGTGATTTCTTTGTTCATACCACTAACGCTTGTTTTTCTTTATAATAATTATCATCCATTATGTATACAAAGAAACGCGTTGGCTCGGTTGGTGGATGAGTTGTCCTGCAGGTATTGGGACCTGGGTTCGATTCCCAGGTCCCCCCATATTATCCATAATTTTTGTTTCAATACTTTCCTGTGGTTTGCACCATTTTTTAATTTTTATTTGATTTTCTTTTTAGTGTTTTAATTATTTCTTTTAATTCCATAAAATAACTTTTCATAATATAAAATACAGAAAAATCAAAAATGTTTATTTTATTTTCACCATTATTATTTTTGTAAATCAACTTTAACAATTGATTTAGTTAATTTAGGTTTCAATTTCAACATTTTTTCTTAATAAATTAAAATAGGTAGAATTAGGGTTGATATTTTTCACCTTTTCTTTTTAATAAATAATTTTTTCTCATTATTCTTATTATTAATTACTAAATATTTTTGTAAATAAACATGTAATTTAATTAATTAGTGTAAATTATGTCAACTTTAATATTTTTCATTTAATAATTAAAAATAACTTAGAATTAGGGTTTCTCTTGATTTTTAATTTTCTTTGTTTCACAAATACCAAAAAACATTAAAAAAACAATTTCTTTTCTTTTAATAAAATAATTAATTAACTTTTAATTCAATTTAATTTCAAAAGGGTCCAACGCCCTCGAACGTTCAACTTTAATTCTTTCGCGCATTTATTCTTATTTTCTTTGCGAATATTGTGTAACTGCTCAAGCCATGTAATAGTAATTAGGTCTATTTACTTTCTGCATCTTTTACCAAACGGGTCTTTGTAATTTGGCGATGTATAGACCCGCGCCTTGTAATAGCATAGGATTTCACTTTCCGCATTTAAATTCCCGCACTTTTAAATTCTAAATCGCATGAAAGAATGAATGACTAATTAAAAACAATGCGTAGCTCACCATGCCATGATCAAAAGATATATATTAACATGAAAATAACACACCAATTCACACACCACTTCTAGGGTACGCCTCACCTGTTGCCTTACCTTCGAAACGTGGTCGTCGAGTATAGGACGTTTTAGTAAGTCCTTATGTCCATGATCCAGTTGCCTCGAAACGGTTGCCTCGGATTAAAAAGGATCAATGGCATAAGGGTAGCTTCTAAGGTGTCCTACTGTTGCTCTGGTGACCACACTGTCCCTGAAAACGAATTGACCCGAACACCTCCAACGGTGGTGCTACCTATCTCTCAATGGTGGGATGGCACTATCTTAAGGACATTTACACAGCCTAATTCCTTAGGGTAGGTAGATGACTCATAGATACTTGCTCTCTAAAAAACAAATCAAAACTCTTTTCACACCGACACTTTCAAAAAGCTTTCAAAACAATTTTTCAAATACTCTTGAGGACAGATACAAGAGTTATTCAGAAACTTTCAAAGAAACTTTTTCAAACTCACTCACACTTGAAAAGCAAACAAACATTTTGAAAATGCAATGAGCAAGTATCTAAGAGCCCATGGATAACCATGGATAGAAAGGGTGCTAAAACCTTCCCTTTCTATAAATCTACCTCCCGGACCGAGAAACTATCTCATAAGGAATTTTGCTGTGCTTTTGTCCTGTCCATGTTGGAGAAAATAAAAGACGATGGCGACTCTTGCTTCCACGACATTTCGCGAACTAGCGTTAAACAGTCAGTTCTAAATCCACCGACCACAGAACTGGCGACTCTGCTGGGGAGATACTTTAAAGTGAGGTGTACCTTAGGATTAAGATCACTTGTGTTTTCAATTGTCTGAATTGCTTGCTTTATTATTATGGGTACTGTTTTGGGAGTTCTATAGATCCTAACCCGGATCTGGGGGATACCTTCTTAGAAAGTAGCAACAAGGCTGTGAGGGAACTGTGCGGGGTATACCGACATGGTTGAAGCAGTCTGCTACGTTGATGTGGCACTTTGGTGTGTACCGGTAACCCTTGAGTTCAGTCAAGGAGAGTACGGGGCCTCCGCGTGGTGTCGTGAAGCATCAACTGACCTTAGGAACCTTAATTGAACCATCTTGGCCTCTTTAGGGTAGTGAGATAACTGACTTTGGTGCAGTCCGAGGTTGGTTGATACTCGATACTACACTCAATTGAGGGTTGTTTTCTTTGAATATTTCGGTCGCCATTTCAGTGGCTTAATCGAAACGATGAACAACGAAAGCAATCCAGTGATATTGGGACCCTTAGAACCCGGTTACTTCTGATAGGACAGGTTTTAGCCCACCAACTTCAAGAGGGTAATACCCAGACCCCATGCTGGCCTAAACTCTAAGGGCTGTGGTGTGACATGTGTGCTTTACCATGTTTGCTTCTTGTGAATATTTGTGGTGTGTTTAATCATAGCATCATGACATCATACCGCGTCATATACATTGACTAACCATTTCAGGGGTTCGAATCTCCATCTTTGTTCTTGTTTTGTAGGACATGGAAACTATCCGCAGAAAGACAATTCAGATCAGCCTTGTAAGGATCCCTCCTCAGCTTAAGGAACTTATATCCAGGATTCTCGAGAGCTCTTCTTTCAGTGAGAGGCATGGAAGACTCATCAGCTTGGTCAACACCAACATTGAGGAAGATATGATAAAGGTCCTCTTCCAGTTCTTTGACCCTCTGCACCACCGCTTTACTTTCCTGGGATTATCAACTGGTGCCTACATTGGAAGAGTTCTCCTGGCTTCTGAAGATCCCTATCCTTAGTCAACTACCCTACAACGGTACGGAAAAGGAACCCAAGCTTGAAGAGATTGCTAAAGCCTTACACCTACAACCCTCTGACATCAAGGGACATTGGGAAGTTAGAAGTGGTATCAAAGGATTCTTAGCCAGGTTTCTGTTTGAGAAGGCCCAAGAATGTTGGAACTCCCTTGACCTACAAGCCTTTGAAGAAGTTGTGGCCCTCCTTGTCTATGGATTGGTTTTGTTCCCGAATCCCGATCAGCTTATAGATATCAGTGTTGTCCAGATCTTCATGTCCAGGAATCCTATACCTACGTTGCTTGGAGACATCCTTCACTCATGTTACACTCGAACCATGAGAAAAAGAGGTGTCCTTATGTGCTGCACTCCTCTCCTGGGAAGGTGGTTTATTTCGCACCTTCCACAATCAGTTTTGAAGAACGAGCGGGGTCTGAGATGGTCACAATGATTAATGACTCTTACACATGCAGATATACATTGGTGCTCTCGGTCCAGAGAGGATGTCACTATCATTGACCGTTGCGGGGAGTTTCCTAATGTTCCTTTACTTGGAATCAGAGGAGGTATTACTTACAACCCGTGTCTGGCTTGGAGACAGTTTGGTTATGCTCGGAGGGACGGCCCTCATGACATGTTAATTCCTGACATAGTCTTTGACTTCGACAACGATGCACAAGGACTTCGCCAGAGATTTATCAGAGCTTGGAGGATGCCTAACAAGGTAGACAACAAGACACTGGGGCACAGGAACTCCATCCCGTTGGAGCCTTATCTCAAGTGGGTACGAGCCCGCTTCCAGATGCTAGTGATGCCTTATCCTCATGTTCTCCCTGTGATCAAAGAGCCAGTATTGGAAGGAGAGGTTTCCTACACTATTCAACATCCTGATATACCTACCTCCTGGGAAGAAATGCAGAAGAGCTGGATCCAGCTTAAGGAAGAACGGAATTCTCTTGAGGCCAGTCTACATGCTAGTGAGAAGAAGGTCTTGGAGCTCACCCGCCTACTGCACGAGGAAAAGACTCCCAACACTTACATAGCTCCAAAGAGGATGCGCAGTGTCTTTTGGGATTGATTTACTTTGTAATGTTTGCCCATGAGGCCTTGATGTACTAAACAATTATTTCATAAATGATAACGTGTGTTCCTTTTTGTCTACAACAAATTTGAACTTTCGAACCCTTGAATGCATTGCATAAACACATATCATGCATCATGTGCATAACAGGTACTCTTCTTTTCAGGTTGCTTAATGTTCTTCGCTGTTTATTTCAGCATCATGAACCCTGAATCATCTACCGAGAAGTCCATCAAGGCCCTTCAGGCTCAGAACGCCCAATTCCAAGAGCTGATTATGAGTTTGGCCCAAGGTCAAGAGGAGTTGAAGGCTCTGCTGGTCAAAAAGAAGAAGAAGAGAATTGTACTGTTCAACACTGGCCGGAGGTTTGGTAACACACTGCATAATGAAGTTGATCAAGCTGGTTCTTCTGTGGGAAAAGGAAATCCCCAGGGGGGAAGGGTTCCTAGTCCGGTGGTCTCTGACAACGAGACTGATTTCAATGAGGAGCAGTATCCTCTAGCTGAAGACAAGTACAAGCAGTTAGAGGATCGTCTGAATACCATGGAAATTCAACAAGTGCCTGGTTTGGATTTCAGAGACTTGGGTCTATCTTCTGGTGTGGTCATCCCACACAAGTTCAAAGCACCATCTTTCGCAAAGTATGACGGGGCGTCCTGCCCAAAGCTACATCTCAGATCTTATGTGCGGAAGATTCAGCCATACACTGTGGACAAGAACTTGTGGATCCATTTCTTCCAGGAGAGTCTTTCAGGGACTCATCTCGAATGGTTCTATCAGCTGGATGGAACCAAGGTTTGTAACTGGGAGGAGTTGGCTACTGCTTTTTACAAGCAGTATCAGTATAATGCCGACCTCGCTCCTACACGTACCCAACTCCAGGGTATGTCACTAGGATCGGGAGAAGGTTTTAAAGAGTATGCGCAGAAGTGGAGGGACCTGGCTGGCAGGGTGCAGCCACCATTAACCGACCGTAAATTAGTGGACATGTTCTTGGGGACCCTATCCGGGCCGTTCTTCAATCATCTCATTGGTAATTCGTCTGCAGGGTTTACAGATCTCATTCTGACTGGGGGAAGGATAGAGGCTGGTATGAAATCAGGTAAGATACAGAAGGGTGCGTCCTTAAGTTCTGAGAAAAAGCCTTTCAAAAAGGAAGCCAGTGCTGTGTATGGGCCTAGAAGGCAAAACAAACCAGAACGCCGCCAAGCTGTCAACGCGGTGGTTATTGCAAAGCCTGCTGCCGCTCCTCGGTAACCTAACCAACCAAGGGCTGAGAGACCCAGAAGAGAATACACTCGGCTGAGTATGACCTTGTCACAAATCTTACCGCAACTGCTATCGACCAACTTGGTAACTGTCAGAGAGGCTCCAAAGGTGGTGAATACTACATCTCCGAAGTATAATCCAAATGCCCGCTGTGCTTATCACTCCGATAGCCCGGGGCATTCTACTGATGACTGCTGGGCCCTGAGAAATAAGGTTCAAGACCTTATTGATGCGAAGGAAATACAGTTTGAGGCACCTGGGAGGCCCAACGTTGTGACTGCTCCTATGCCCCAGCATGGAGTAAATGCCATTGAGGAAGACCTGTATGCCGTTTCTGTGGATGATGTTGCTACCCCTTTACTGACTGTTAAAAGGAACCTGTTGTTGGCCGGTTTATTTCCGGTTTGTAGCAAGGGTTGCCTTCTGTGTGCTGTTTCCCCTACTGGTTGTCCGTTGCTGAAGTCAGGCATCCAAAGCCTGATGGACAGCAAAGAGATTTTGTTCAAGAAGACCGCTGTTCCTTTTGTTCCTACCGAAGAAGTATCTGTCGTCACAATTTTCAACAATCCTACCAAGGCTCCCCCAAGGAAGCCCGTCAAAATCATGTCTGTTGCACCCATCATTATTACTGTTCTGGGGCCCCTCCCCTATGAATCTGACAAGGTTGTCCCGTGGCACTATGGGGCAGATGTGTATGTGCTTGGAGTGAAGCAGGAGTTCAACACTGGTACCGGTATCAGCAACATCACTGGTCCCGCTAAAGTTACTCGTATTGGCAGGCTCTTCTCGCCTGACATTGCGCCACCAGTCAGCCGAAGACCTCTTATAATAACACCTGCAAGTGCGCCTGTTTCCACTTCTGATCCAGTTTCTACCCCTGCTGCGGAGTCATCTAACACTCGGGGCAAAGGGATTGATGATGAGCCTGCCCGGATGGAGGCACCGAAGACTGTTAATGTTGAAGCCTCCCAGCAAGAGATGGAGGAAATCCTTAAGATCATTAAGAAGAGTGACTTCAACGTCTTTGAACAGCTGGGGCATACCCCCTCCAAGATCTCCATGCTATCATTATTGTTGTGCTCAGAGGCCCATGCCAAGGCCCTGATTTCATTTCTGAAGACGACCCATGTGCCACAATAGACATCTGCAGATCAATTTACTGACTGTGTGGCCAATTTGACAACTGACAATGGTTTGGGTTTCTCGGATGCTAATCTTACCGCTAAGGGAAAGAACCACAATGATGCCCTGCATGTCTCCATAGAATGAAGGGGTACTACTCTCGCACACGTGTTGGTGGACACTGGTTCTTCCTTGAATGTATTGCCCAAGAAGGCCCTGGACAGATTGGATTGTGAGGGTCTGGAGCTGAAGCCTAGTAACATCATTGTCCGAGCCTTTAACGGGTCGAAGAGGATGGTACATGGTGAAGTGGATATTCCGATTCGTGTTGGTTCCCAAGTCTTCGATTCAACATTCTATGTGATGGATATCCATCCATCTTATTCCTGTTTGCTGGGTCGACCTTGGATTCACAAAGCTGGGACTGTGACCTCCACTCTACACCAGAAGCTCAAATACCCTGTCAGAGGGAAGATTGTTACTGTGCATGGGGAGGAAGAATACATGGTTAGTCATCTGAATTCATTCCGGTATATTGAGATGGACGGGGAGTTTATTGAAACCCCCTTTCAACATTTTGAAGAGGTACCTCAAACATTGGCAGCAGTAGAAGTAGTAACTAAAGAGGGTTTTCCTTTGAAGATGGCTTCCTTGAAGGATGCACGGGCTGTAATTGAGAAAGGTGAATGTGCTAACTGGGGCAGGCTCCCTGATTTTACTCCTAAAACTGACAAGTTTGGGCTGGGTTTTACTGTAGAGGCTCAGAGGGCTGTACGCAAAGCTAGGATCGGAAGACCTCCCGTGATCATCACCAACCCGGGAGTGAATGCTATAGAAGGCGATGTGGAGGAATCAGAGTTCGATAGCTGGATCTACCCGACGACTGACGGTGGACTGAGCAATTGGACTGCAAAAGACTACATACCTGTCACTTTTGTTACGCAGTAATGAATTCCTTTGTTTCTTTTATTTGTAATGAACAATAAACTGAAACTTTCTGGCCCGGTGTCTTACCCGGAGCACCGTGGATTCATTTGTGAGGGCTTATTACTTGTCATTTCCATATATCATGAATAAAGACATTGGACGTTTTTCTCATTTCAAATCTTGTGCTCCCTTTCTTTCTTTCTTTCTTTTTTATATTGCAAAACAGCTATATTTACACACAGTCACCCATACAGGTTTCAATCCACTCTGGATCTCACTGGTAACGACTCTGCTACTGCCAGTTATGACTTCGAAAATCCGATCAACTTAGCCGAAGACGAAGGTGAAGATGATTGCGAAGTGCCTGGCGAGCTAGCAAGACTGTTACTCCAGGAAGAGAGGGCCATTCAGCCACTTGAAGAGCCAGTGGAAACGGTAAATCTGGGTACTGAGGCAGACAAAAAGGAAGTTAAGATTGGTGCCAATCTGGAGTTCAGCGTGAAACAACGGTTTGTTCAGATGTTACATGATTATGTGGAGATCTTCGCCTGGTCCTACGAATACATGCCTGGGTTGGATACCGACATTGTGGTCCATCACTTGCCTACCAAGGAAGACTGCCCTCCGGTTAAACAAAAGGTCCTCCGTATGCGTCCAGAGATGTCCGAGAAGATCAAAGCTGAGGTTATGAAGCAGTTTGATGCCAGTTTTCTTGCAGTAACTTCTTACCCTCAGTGGGTTGCCAACGTGGTTCCGGTACCGAAGAAGGATGGTAAGGTCAGAATGTGTGTTGATTACAGGGATCTGAACAGGGCCAGCCCCAAGGATGACTTCCCCCTACCTCACATTGATGTTCTGGTTGACAATACTGCCCAGCATAAGGTATTCTCCTTCATGGATGGTTTTTCAGGTTATAATCAGATCAAGATGGCTCCTGAAGATATGGAAAAGACTACCTTTGTTACTCAGTGGGGCACCTTCTGCTACAAGGTCATGCCATTCGGGTTGAAAAATGTTGGGGCAACCTACCAACGTGCCATGGTTGCTTTATTTCATGACATGATCCACCATGAGATTGAAGTGTATGTCGACGATATGATTGCAAGGTCTCAAACTGAGGAGGAGCACCTTGACCATCTGCAAAAGCTGTTTGATCGTCTGAAGTTATACAAGCTGAGGTTGAACCCGAACAAGTGCACCTTCGGGGTGAGATCTGGAAAGTTGCTAGGCTTCGTCGTAAGCGACAAAGGCATTCAAGTGGAACCTGCCAAGGTTAAATCCATTCAAGAGATGCCAGTTCCCAAGACAGAGAAAGAAGTCAGAGGCTTTCTAGGACGTCTGAACTATATTTCCCGATTCATCTCGCATCTAACTGCTACCTATGAACCAAGCTTCAAGCTGCTGAAGAAAGATCAGGTGGTACGTTGGAACGATGAGTGTCAGGCTTCTTTCGACAGAATCAAAGAGTATCTCCAAGAACCACCCATTCTTATGCCACCGGTTGAAGGGAGACCTATAATACTATACCTGACAGTACTTGACAGCTCAATGGGGTGTGTGTTGGGGCAGCATGACGAGTCTGGCCGAAAAGAGCACGCCATTTATTACCTTAGCAAAAAGTTTACCGACTGTGAGACCCGATACTCACTGCTCGAGAAAACCTACTGCGCTTTGGTATGGGCTGCTCGCCGGCTGAGACAGTATATGCTGGCTCACACTACTCTATTGATTTCAAAAATGGATCCGATAAAGTACATATTCGAAAAGCCCGCTCTGTCTGGGAGAATAGCAAGATGGCAGATGATCTTGACGGAATACGACATCCAGTACCAAACTCAGAAAGCCATCAAAGGAAGTGTATTGGCAGACCACTTGGCACACCAGGCAGTAGATGACTACCAGTCAATGAACTTCGAGTTTCCAAATGAGAGCATCATGATAGTGACTGATTGTAAAGTACCTGGACCAGATGAAGGACCTGAGGAAGGATCCTGATGGTCTATGCACTTTGATGGAGCTTCCAACGCTTTGGGTAACAGTATTGGCGCTGTAATCATATCCCCTCAAGGCACTCATACTCCACTCACTGCCCGGCTATGTTTCAACTGCACCAACAACATGGCGGAGTATGAGGCATGCATCATGGGTCTTCAAGCTGCGATTGACTTAAGGATCAAGTTTCTGAGTGTCTTCCGAGATTCCGCACTCGTGATCAATCAGATCAAAGGCGAGTGGGATACGAAACATCCGAATCTTATTCCTTACAAAGAATGTGTGTTGACATTGATCCCCCATTTCACAGAGATCACTTTTGAACACTTCCCAAGAGAGGAGAATCAGTTGGCGGACGCGTTAGCTACGATGTCTTCCATGTTCAAAGTCAAATGGGACAATGAGGCTCCCCGGATCATCATCTGGAAACTGGACGAACCTGCATACTGTTGTGATCTTGAGGGTGAGGTAGTAACTGAGAAACCTTGGTACCATGAGGTGAAAAGGTATCTGGAAGCCCAAGAATACCCTGAAGGTGCGTCCATCAATGATAAGAAGTTTCTGAGAAGGTTCGCAGCAAAGTTCTTCCTCAGCAATGGCATTCTGTACAAGCGAAACCATGATTCGACCTTACTGCGTTGTGTGGATAAGACTGAAGCAGAAAGAATCATGGCAGAGCTGCATGAAGGTACCTTTGGAACACATTCCAGTGGACACACCATGGCAAAGAAGATCCTTCGGGCAGGATATTTCTGGTCCACAATGGAAGCTGATTGTTACCAACACTCTCGGACATGTCACAAATGCCAGATTTATGTAGATAAGGCGCATGTTCCTCCAGTTCCTCTGAATGTCTTGACAGCACCTTGGCCTTTCGCAATGTGGGGCATAGATATGATCGGCGAGATTAAACCTACGGCATCCAATGGGTATCGCTTCATCCTGGCGGCGATCGATTACTTTACAAAATGGGTTGAAGCAGCTTCCTATGCTACAGTAACCAAGAACGTCGTGGCACGATTCATTCGGCATAACCTGATCTGTCGATACGGCGTCCCGGAAAGGATCATTACGGACAATGGTACCAATCTCAATAACAAGATGATCACTGAGCTCTGCGAGCAATTCAAGATACAGCACCACAACTATTCTCCTTACTGGCCGAAGATGAATGGGGCTGTAGAAGCGGCAAATAAGAATATCAAGAAGATTGTGCAGAAGATGACAGTGACCTATAAAGATTGGCACGATATGTTACCATTCGCTCTTCATGGGTACCGTACCTCAGCAAGAACGTCAACCGGGGCAACTCCCTTTTCCTTGGTCTATGGAATGGAGGCAGTCTTGCCGATTGAAGTCCAAATACCCTCTCTCTCCGGATAATGAAGGATGCAGATCTGAGCGAAGATGACTGGATCCAGACCCGACTTGATCAGTTAAATCTAATTGACGAAAAGAGACTCACTGCTATTTGTCATGGTCAAACGTATCAAAAACGGATGATCAGGGCATTTAACAAGAAAGTCAGACCACAAGAATATCAAGTTGGGGACCTGGTAATCAAGCGCATCATTCTTCCTCAGAGTGATCCCAGGGGAAAATGGACCCCCACATACGAAGGGCCATTTGTGGTTAAACATGTGTTCTCAGGAGGAGCCATGATCCTAACCACCATGGATGGTGACGACCTCCCTCACCCCGCCAATACAGACATAGTAAAAAGATACTACGCATGATAAAAGACCCGCTAGGTTGACATACCTAGGCAAAAATTAGGGCTTCCCGGCGAACCAAAAGGGTTCGGGCAAAATGAGGGATGAAATGAAAAAAATCTGTACACCCGGCAAGTCGAAAACCTGAAAAGGCGGCTTGGGCAAAAATGGGTATCCCGGTGGACTGAAAACCCGAAAGGGCGGTCCAGGCAAAAGTTAGGGATAAAGCGTAATACTATGTCTCATTGAATCACCGTGCATCCAGAATCCGGTATCAACATCAAGTTCAGACGGCATCGATCAATCCGCTTCATCTTCAACTGAGCAGCCAAGTGATGAGACGCTCGAAGATATAAAGGCGATAGCAGAGTTGGAACCCAGTGGGATTATTCTTTTCACATAGCTGTTTTGTTTTCCCTTTTCACAAATTGTATAAACTCTTTTGTTCGGCGGTGTTCTCTTACTAGGACGTCAGCCTCTTGTACACAAACGCCTATTTACAGGCAAATTCAAAAATCAATACAAATTCACTTTTCAAGACAAATTGCCAATTGTTTTTCCTTTTTCTATTTTGTTTGCGAAAAACGTCCAATGTTCAATTTTTGATATATGCATTTGACACTAATTGCTAACTCATAAATATTTGCATACGAAACAAAGGATTAATTACAGGTAACATTAGAAACAGGGGCAATAATGAGTTGTCTAAGCGATCTAATTGCTCTGTCCACCAAGGTACCAAGGTAAGTTCGGCTGAAGAGCGTAACCAAGATATCTTAATTCCCCAGAGAGTGAGCCAAGATCCAACAGTTCTCCCCAAGCAGTTGGTCTCCAATCAGCCCTAACAAGGCACAGTATCTCCTAGTAAGTCAGCGATACTCTCCCCAAGCAGAGTTATACTGTCAGCCTTAAGGAAATTGGGTATCCCTAGAAGATCTCAACATTCCCCAGCGCAATATACAGACATTCCTAACAAGCATCCCCGACAATATTGGTCTAAGATTGTTCCCTGGCGGTATACCGAACATCCAGTGGAGCCACTTCCCCAGTACAGTCCAAAAGTTTCCCCAGGAAAGTGGAATCCATCTCCCCAGTAGGAAGCTTATCCCCAGTAGATTCTGGAAGCTTATCACCTGCAGAGCACGAACGCGTCTCCCGACTTTATTCAAAGGTTATTTCCCCACCAAGATATAACTGGGTTATCCTCAGCCAATTTCCATGGAAAGATCGTCCCCGACGAAGTCTTTCTATCCCCCAGCGGAGTTCATCAATTCCTTCAACATGACACATCAATGGTATCCCCAGCGGAGTTATCGTCAATTTCAAAACTCTCAGCAAAGTATCTCTTTCTCCCCACAGAGTTCACTCCCCGCAGAGTAATCTATTCGCCAAGTTTATTCCCCAACGGAGTCATCTTCTCCTATCGGTATTCTTGCAACCATCATCCCCAGCGGAAACAGAGCACTACCCTTCAACATCAGCCCAGGATTTAACTTCCCGGCACACGTCAAGGATTTACTTTCCTAGAAAAAACATACATTCATAAACATCGCATCTTCATACATTATAGCATGCACATACGCATCATGAACATACAATCTCATTTATTTTGAGAACATCACGCATTTCATACATCATGACATTGCATACAACTAACGTTTTGTCTTTTCAGGACAAAGATCAATACAAAGATAATTACTATCAATAGTCGTGATTCCAGATCCGATTCCTGTATCTTGCCAGGGTGTATCTGTTGATGACTATATTCCAGACTCGATTCTTGTATCTTGCCAGGGCACGTCTAAAGAGTTCGAAGATCCGATTCCTGTATCTTGTCAGGGTGTATTTGTTGACGACTACAATACCAGACTCGATTCCTATATCCGGCCAGGGCACGTCTGAAGAGTTCGAAGATCCGATTCCTGTATCTTGCCAGGGTGTATCTGTTGACGACTAATTCCAGACTCGATTCCTGTATCCTGCCAGGGCACGTCTGAAGAGTTTAAAGATCCGATTCCTGTATCTTGCCAGGGTGTATCTGTTGACGACTAATACCAGACTCGATTCCTGTATCCTGCCAGGGCACGTCTGAAGAGTTCGAAGATCTGATTCCTGTATCTTGCTAGGGTGTATCTATTGACGACTATATTCTAGACTCGATTCATGTATCTTGCCAGGGCACGTCTGAAGAGTTCGAAGATCCGATTCCTGTATCTTGCCAGGGTGTATCTGTTGACGACTATATTCCAGACTTGATTCCTGTATCTTGCCAGGGCACGTCTGAAGAGTTCGAAGATCCGATTCCTGTATCTTGCCAGGGTGTATCTGTTGACGACTATTCTTCGGACTCAATTCCTGTATCTTGCCAGGGCACGTCCGAAGAATTTAAAGATTCAATTCCTGTATCCAGCCAGGGCACATCTACATAAAGAGTTTGAAGATCAACTCCTGTAACAGGCCAGGTAATTATCTTTCTTTCTCAGGTACGCAAGTTCTCGCTAAGGAATCTCTTACGCGATCGACACCTAGATGGCATCTATAAGCCCATCTCCGCAACTACCATTACAGTCTCCAAATGGAATCTATAAGCCCATTCCCGACAAGGTACTGTCACACTTCCAGATGGCATCTATAAGACCATCCTCCCATCCATCATCTCTCCAAATGGCATTTGTAAGCCCATTCCCGCCATCATACTGCTGACATTCTACTATGTGAGTGCAAATTTCTGGGCACTCTAGTGTTCAATCATCTTCCACCCTCAGATTATGAAAGGCACGCCAGCCAATCTACATCCTCAGGTCTAAGAAGATTGAACAGGGGAAACTGTTGTACCCCAAAATTTGCCCTCCCATATTCTTCAAGATTTTCCAAAATCAATCTCCAAAAGATTCAAAATCTCTCAAGGGTTGCACAGTCCAATTGCCTCCTAACACAGTCAAAATTAGGGTTTTGGTTCTGGAAAAGAAATTGAGGTTTCCAAGGGTCCAATAAAGTCCCACATGCCTACATAGATTGTCAAGCATCCATATGTCAAGTTTCAAGACTCACAACATCAAATTGCACAGTCAAAAACCCTAAATGCTTCACAGTCAACTGTAGGGGCAAAATGGTCATTTGACAGTCAAAAGTCAAAATTTTTGGTCAACATATTATTTTGAAGCCACAAACATCATTTGATCAATTCTTGATCATGATTCTCAAAGCATGGCTCAAAAAGTCTCAAGATGCAAAAGTTTCTATTTTTGGACAGTTGAAAAAGTCAACTGCAAATTGACCAAGGCATAACTTCTTCATGGTTAATCATAAAAATCCCATCCAAAGCTCATTTTGAAGAGGATGACATTTCCTACAACGCATCTTCACACTCCAAGTCCAAGAAATGCACTCACAAAAAGTTATCAATTTCAACATTATAGGTCATTTTCAAAAGTCAACAAAAAGGCACTTTAAGTCAAAGACCATAACTTGAGATTGGTAAATCAAAATGACATGGGACCAAAGGCATTGGTTAAAGGACTTCAAGACCGTTCCAAAATGTCCAATAACATGATCATAACTTCAAAATTGAGCAAGATATGCCTTGGAGAAGTTGGGAAAGTTTTGGGAATTTTGAAAAGTCAACTTTGCTTCAAAAGCTTCAAAAATGCTAATGGGCCACAAATTCTTCCATGAATCATTACCCAAAGCATATGCACGACCCATTAAGCTCAAAGGGATTTATTTTCTTATTTTTAATTAATTAACTGAATTTTTATTCTTATTTATTCATTTAATTAGTTTTAAATATGAGAAAAATATCAAATCATGCCTTTTAAATCTTTTTTGTGCAGCAAATCAAACTAGGGCAAAGTGGCAAATCGTGCATCAATCAACAAGACCAAATCTTCCATAACTGGCATGGTTTTCATGGCAAAAAGATTGAAAAAAGATATGGAAAAATCAAATATTGAAAACATTAATACATGGACTTTGGGCTTGGTTTTTTGACCTAATTTCATTAAGATACTTATACACAAGCTAACCCTATTCCAATGGACACAAAAGATTGCTCAGAAGCTGCATAACAAAATTGAAAATTTTCACCAAAAGTTGAAAACTGAAATCACAGTTACAGGACGTTTCAAAGCCTAAAATCTATTCCAACACATTGCTGGACCATCCAGGAAGCTTTTGCAATCAAGAATCAATCAAAACGCGCCAAGAATCATAGAATACAGGCCATACGGTTTGCAACAATTTCTTGAATTCCACATCATGATTCATGCACTTTTAATCATTTTTCTTGAGTGATTTATACTAATATTAACCTTCTGAAGCTAATGATATAACTCAATTGCATTATCAGGCCCTGTATCGTGATTCACCATTAACGTGTTTTAGGGTTTCAGAAGCTCTAAATTGGGGCTTTCCTCATATGGAAAAATCAGACCTTAAAACCTATGCCATTGAATTTGTGGTATCAAGACAAGACAAACCAATACCTCGCGCCCTTTTTATGTTAACCCGGGTGCTATTCGCTATTTTTACAGGTCTCATTTAGTGGGGGTTTAAAACCCCCGCTATTTGTTTGATAATTACAGGGAAAGCAAGGAAGAAGATGGACGTGGCTTGATGTTACTGGACAATTCAAATCTGGCGCGTGATTTCTTTGTTCATACCACTAACGCTTGTTTTTCTTTATAATAATTATCATCCATTATGTATACAAAGAAACGCGTTGGCTCGGTTGGTGGATGAGTTGTCCTGCAGGTATTGGGACCTGGGTTCGATTCCCAGGTCCCCCCATATTATCCATAATATTTGTTTCAATACTTTCCTGTGTAGCACCCAGTCCATTGCTCACCATGCACGTTCATGCTTGTGCCTGCCAAGTGGCCAGAAGATCCCATCCAATGGCCAGAACGTGAATTCTATGATGCACTCCAGTCAACAGTCATACACCTGAACATGGAAAGTCAAAAAAGGCTTTGATGCAGTGGGCCAAATTGCTTCCAAAAAACCTCCTAAATGGGCCTGATACCCCCCATGGTTTGCACCATTTTTTAATTTTTATTTGATTTTCTTTTTAGTGTTTTAATTATTTCTTTTAATTCCATAAAATAACTTTTCATAATATAAAATACAGAAAAATCAAAAATGTTTGTTTTATTTTCACCATTATTATTTTTGTAAATCAACTTTAACAATTGATTTAGTTAATTTAGGTTTCAATTTCAACATTTTTTCTTAATAAATTAAAATAGGTAGAATTAGGGTTGATATTTTTCACCTTTTCTTTTTAATAAATAATTTTTTCTCATTATTCTTATTATTAATTACTAAATATTTTTGTAAATAAACATGTAATTTAATTAATTAGTGTAAATTAGGTCAACTTTAATATTTTTCATTTAATAATTAAAAATAACTTAGAATTAGGGTTTCTCTTGATTTTTAATTTTCTTTGTTTCACAAATACCAAAAAACATTAAAAAAACAATTTCTTTTCTTTTAATAAAATAATTAATTAACTTTTAATTCAATTTAATTTCAAAAGGGTCCAACGCCCTCGAACGTTCAACTTTAATTCTTTCGCGCATTTATTCTTATTTTCTTTGCGAATATTGTGTAACTGCTCAAGCCATGTAATAGTAATTAGGTCTATTTACTTTCCGCATCTTTTACCAAACGGGTCTTTGTAATTTGGCGATGTATAGACCCGCGCCTTGTAATAGCGTAGGATTTCACTTTCCGCATTTAAATTCCCGCACTTTTAAATTATAAATCGCATGAAAGAATGAATGAATAATTAAAAACAATGCGTAGCTCACCATGCCATGATCAAAAGGTAAATATTAACATGAAAATAACACACGAATTCACACACCACTTCTAGGGTACGCCTCACCTGTTGCCTTACCTTCGAAACGTGGTCGTCGAGTATAGGATGTTTTAGTAAGTCCTTATGTCCATGATCCAGTTGCCTCGAAACGGTTGCCTCGGATTAAAAAGGATCAATGGCATAAGGGTAGCTTCTAAGGTGTCCTATTGTTGCTCTGGTGACCACACTGTCCCTGAAAACGAATTGACCCGAACACCTCCAATGGTGGTGCTACCTACCTCTCAATGATGGGATGGCACTACATTAAGGACATTTACACAGCCTAATTCCTTAGGCTAGGTAGATGACTCATAGATACTTGCTCTCTAAAAAACAAATCAAAACTCTTTTCACACCGACACTTTCAAAAAGCTTTCAAAACAATTTTTCAATTACTCTTGAGGAAAGATACAAGAGTTATTCAGAAACTTTCAAAGACACTTTTTCAAACTCACTCACACTTGAAAAGCAAACAAACATTTTGAAAACGCAATGAGCAAGTATCTAAGAGCCCATGGATAACCATGGATAGAAAGGGTGCTAACACCTTCCCTTTCTATAAATCTACCTCCCGGACCGAGAAACTATCTCATAAGGAATTTTGCTGTGCTTTTATCCTGTCCATGTTGGAGAAAATAAAAGACGGTGGCGACTCTTGCTTCTGCGACATTTCGCGAACCAGCGTTAAACAGTCAGTTCTAAATCCACCGACCACACAATGTTTTCAAGGGCCTCATAGGATTTAAACTCTTTTAACCAAAACAGAAAAAAAAATACTTTTTATTAGTTATGTCAAATGAAACCAAAGTTTACATAGGAATAACAAATAAGAAACTTCTAAAACTTATAAATCTCCCAAGGACGCTTTCTTTTGGTGCTAATCTGGGCATTGAGATTCTTCTCTTTGTGAAACCGCTTTGTCAGTTCCAACACCTTTTTCTCACTAGCATAGAATTGGGACTCAAAGGTATCTCGTTCTTCTTTGAGTTATACCCAAGATTTTTGCAATTCTTCAAAGTTTGTTGGCATATGAGGATGAAGAATGATGCGAGACTCGACCCCTTGAAAATTATGTTCTGAAATCAATGGTAGAATAGCAGCATACGACATCATGAGATTTTGAGCAGGAGTTCGCACCCATTTGAGGTATGGCTCCAAAGGGGTGGAGTTCTTGTGCCCTAGAGTCCTGCTATCAGTCTTTTTAATCATTCCCCAAGAGTGGATGAACCTCTAATGATAGCCTTGCAGATTATTTGAATAGTCGAACACAATATCTTGAATGAGTATATCATGAGGACCATCCCTCCGAGTGTAACTGAACTGATGTAAAGCTAAAGAGGGGTTGTAGGTGATGCCTCTTTTAATTCCAAGGAGTGGCACATTGGGGAATTCTCCGCAGCGATCAATGAAAGAGATGCCTTCTTGGGAGAGAGGGCACCAATAGATGTCAGAGTGGGAAAGAGACATTAATCTCTGGTTCCATCTTAAACCTAATTCATTCTTCATTATTGACCGAGGAAGGTGCAAAATAAACCACCTATAGAGTATAGGTATACAACATATAAGAGTCCCTCGCTTCTTCATGTTACATGTATGGAGTGAGTGCATAATATCCCCGAGCAATGTAGGCACTGGATTGTGAGCAAGCAAATTGTTAATGCTTCTGACATCTACAAACTAGTCTGAATTGGGGAACAGAACCAACCTCTAGATCAAAAGAGCTAAAACATCTTTAAAGGCATGGTAACTTATAGCGTCTAAGAATACTTGGGCTTTCTTCATCAGGAAACTTATGAGGAGGCCCTTAACTCCACTCCTCCTTTCCCAATTGGACTCAATATCAGATGGCTTCAAATGCAAAGCTATGGCAACATCTTTAGAAGTTGGATCTTGTTCTAAAGCGGTAAAGGGTATCTATTCCAATATAGGAAAACCGAGTATTTTGGAGAATTCTTCCAACGTAGGCACCAACTGATAGTCTGGAAATATGAAACAGTGGTGCTTAGGGTCGAAGAACTAGAATAAGACACTTATCAAATCTTCTTCAAAACCGGTAGCGACCAAACTGAGCAAGTAACCATATCTCTTGTTGAATGAGGAACTCTCAGGAACCTTTGAAACCAACTCTTTGAGTTTAGGAGGGATCTCTACAAAATTGATTCGGATGGTTTTTCTGCAAGCTGAATCCATGACCTACAAAATAGATAAGAGATACATCTACATGCCCTTGAAATGGTTAGTGTACATGACATGTTATGATGTTTATGATGTTATGATTATTCTTTGAAGTCACAAGTATATCAAACACAAACAAGTCACACAGAGACCTTAGGTTTAAAGGCTTGCATAAGTTTTAAAGGTAAGTACCCTCTTGAAGTTTTATTTGGCTCAACATGTCCTATTAATAGTAATTGGGTTCTAAGGAGTCTCATATCATTGACCTTTCTTTTAGGCATTTTTCTAGCTCAAGAACCAATGTATTATGGCCAGAATATCCCAAAAGTCTAGTCTCAATGAGTGTAGTATCGAGTATCAACCAATCTTCGGTCGGAACCAAAGTCGGCCATCTCAGTACTTTCTAATGGCTTAGGATGAGTTAACTAAAGGTTCTAAAGGTCAATTAGCGCTTAATGACAATAAGGAAGCCTAATATTATCTTTGACTAACTCAAGGAACATTAGTACAAACCAAAGTACCACGTTATTGTAGCTATCACTTTGTCCACATCGATCTACGTCGTACAACTTCCATGATTTATTTCTACTTACCTAATAAGGTGCCCCAGATCCAGGTGTAGGATCTATAGTAACAACCTGTAATACAGTGGGAGAACTAACTTGGGTGTTTTGTGTTTTATCACAATTGTTGCGGATAGCAAGATTCGCCACCGAATTTTCTTTCATCCAATAAGGAAAGGTTGAAAATAACAGGAAATACCTTTCGAGATTATTTCTTGAGTTCGGGGGGTAGGTTATTAAAAGGGAAGGTGTTAGCACCCTTTCCATCCGTAGTTATCTACGGGCTCTTAGTTTCTTGCTATATCACTTGCTTTGTTTGAAAATGTGCTTTGTGGTGTGGGTTTTGAAAGTATTTTGAAAATGTCTTTGTAATGGTTCTCGTTTCTATAAGGACGCGTACAAAGTGTTGTTTTTTTTGAAAAAAATTCAAAGAGGTGTTTTTTTGGAATGTGTTTTTGAAAGTGATTTTGAAAAGTGTCTTTTAAATGATTCGCGTCTCTATAAGAATGTGTACGAAGAGCTTTGCCTTTTGAAAATGTTTTAAATGAAAGTGTTGGTGTGTAAAATGTGTTTGTTGTGAGAAAGCGAGCAACTATGAGCGTCCTGCCTACTCAAAAGGTCTAATGTTCTTTTCCTCCACCTTTAGATGTTTCTATCTAACCATTGATTTGATAAGAAGCCCCATCATTAGATGTGAAGGGATGGGCGTGGATCATCGTATAATCATGATAGCAATGTTGTGAGATATCTTAGCATTTCTCTTTGAGGGACTAAGATCATTTGAGAGGAAACTTTTGAAACGTCATCGAGGTACTATGATCTTGTATTTTTTATTGTTTTTGCTAAGACATCCCACATGCATACATGACCATTTTTTAGGCAACAAGTGGAGTTAACCGTAAGGGTGCATGTGTGAGTAGTGTGTTTGATTTACATGCATTTAATCTTTGATTAGGGTTGTCTACTTGTTTATTTTATCTTTCCATACAAACACTAATTACTAGCATTTATATGAAAGCGATAAATTGTGGAAAGTAAATTTACTACGCTATTACATCATTTGGGGATGGTGTATACAAAATTTACTGAAATTCTGGCTGCATATACTCAAAGTCACGTTCAATGTTATGACACCGTATCTGACTTACTATATGACAGTAAATACAAAAGCAATAAAGAACACAGTCAATTGTTTACCCAGTTCAGTGTGCAACAACACCTACTCTGGGGGCTACCAAGCCAGGGAGGAAATCCACTATAAGAGATGTTAATTCAGGAATAAACCAACCAATTTATCTCCTTCACTTAAGACATACCCAATGCAATTCCAATCTAAGTACAACTTAAACCTGAGTTCCTACTCACTCCCCCTCAATCACAGCAGTGATACATAAAACAATTTGACTTAAGAATTGATGAAGACACTCTTCAAAAACAAACACTTGATTAAGCTTCACAGCTTTTTAATCAAGCAACACAATCACTCTTGCTTCACAGCTTTGAGTGATGCACACAACTAACTTGACTCTGCTTCACAGCTTTAGTCAAGGAACATTCAAACACTCTTGCTTCAAAGCTTTGAGTGCTACACAACCCTTACAATTAGAAACCTATTCCAAGTCACTTATCACAATGATAATTGCTTGGAGTACAATAATCAAACCTATACAGATTACAAATGATCTTCTGATCAATAAAAGGGATGCCTTGCAAAACAGCAGCTCTGTTGAATATATAGCAGCTGCAACTTCAGTTAGGGTTTCCACAAAAACCTAGGGTTAATTCTGTTTGACCTAAAGACCAGGTCACAGGACTTTATTAACCAGGTTAGGGTTGAGCTAGATTACCCCTCAGAAAACGCAGGATTCTGTTCAGGAAAGACTGAGTTATTTTCCTGAAAAAACTCAGACTTATCCAACCTGCAAACCTGTTAGTTCAGAACAGGATGTCATAACATCTGTTATGACATCTGAGAAAACCTGTCTACTGATTTAGCAAAATGTGATCATTTTGCAAAATGCTCAGATACACACTTATAAACATCAGTACTTGAATTACAATATTTTTCTGCAAAGGTACCTAATGAGTCAGTACAAACTAAACTAGAATGTTATGACATCAGTCATGACATTCACACATACACTTGGGTTTTACCAAAAATGCAAGCCAATACCTAAACAACTACAAACTCCCCCTTTGGCAGATTTTTGGCTAAAGACCCTAAGCAATCAGAGATAGATAGCAGCAGAAATAAATGACTGCAGAAAAATAGAATGTCTAATTGAGCAAGTACATATTAAGTACCAAAATATTCTCCCCCTCTTTAGCCACAAATGGGCCAAAGATACATGTTCATAATGATTATACAATTATCCAAAAACAATTAATAAGAGCAGCAGCAGAAAAAAAACTGAACACACTTCCAAACTCCACCAGATATCAGCACCAACCAGCAACACCACCAAACAGCAACCAACCTTCAAGCACTGTCATCAGACTCAGAGGAGCTAGTTTCTTCAATGTTGAGATGACCTCCTTCTTCCCTTCCATTTTCTTCAGCTTCCTCCTTTTCTAGCCTGGCAATTAGAATTTCTAGGGTCCTTTTTCTAGCATCCAGCTCTTTGCAAGTTTCTTTTAAAACAGCTATGACATCTGATGTCTTGGATTGGGTCTTCACAGACGATGTCTCAGCTGATGTTATGACAATGTCTGGAGCATGAGATCCCTGAAACAGTTTGTAGTGCAAGCCAAGGGCAGGAGCTCTTTTGCAGACTGTATCTCTTGCCACAAGGATATCAGGGTATTGTGCAAGGATGATTCCACAAAGGAGGGAGGGAAAGGCAATTGGTCCTTTGACAGCATAACTGCCAGCATGCTTTAAAGTTTGTTCAAAGATGTACCTGCCATAGTCAAAAGCAGTCTTGGTTCCCACAGCATAAATAAATCTCCCCAATCCTGTGGAGATAGTTGATTTATGATTTGTAGGCACCCAATTGGCTGCACCTATTTTATGCAAGATGGCAAATTTCATGCTGAGTTTACTGGCATTCAGCTTGCCTTTCAAGGGCCAGCACTTTACTTGCCTGGCTGTGATGGTTTGACAAACTTCATTGTCAGTTGCCTCCAGATCAGGACAATCCTCATTTGTTCTTCCAAGAAACTTGTTGATTTCTGATGGAGAGAACTTGACCCTTCTTCCTCTAACAAAAACAATTTCAAAGTCAGCTGACCTTCCATCAGCACAATCATTAGACAAGTTCACTACAAACTCCTTGACCAGATTTTCATAACATTTGTTAAATTTTATCACTGTCTTCATTAGTCCAGCATTCTTGATCAGGTCCATGATGTCTTTGCACTCCAAAGCATCATTGTTGAGTTCTCTCTCTAAGGCTATTCTCTTTAAGCAAACATACTTCCATCTGTTTGCATTGTCAGGATGATGAAAAGAGATGTTGTCTGTTGGGACTTCAGGCACTCTAGCAATTTTGCTGGAGGGGAGTTTCCTTCTGATAGGAGTTTCTTCAATATCAATCTCAAATTCTGATTCCTCATCAGAATCAGAAGATTCAGGTTCTTTTCTCTTCTTAGAGATTGGTTGTTTAGCAGTATGCACCTGGGCCTTCTTCCCTTTTGTCTGAATACTTTTCTCAGCCATGCCTTCAGCCTTGGATTTCTTAGCATTAGGTTTATCATTCTGACTACTCTTTCTTTTCATCAATCTCCTAGCTATGCTAGGGTTCACATTAGCAATCAGATCATTATCTGAGTAATCCTCATCCACATCAATGATAGGTGGATCAGCAGCCTTTTCTGAAGGGTTCTGAATGTTGTCTTTTTGTGTCACAACATTCTCAGTGACATCTACATTCTCAGAAACTTCCACATTTAGACTTTCTGATTGATTTAAAGGGACAGAAATCCCCGGTACAGATTGGTTTCCACTCAGTATACTAGTAACCAGCCTAGCAATAGCTTGATGAACTTGAACTGATCCTTCTCTATTTGGTACAGAAGACGAAGGATGAGAAGAATTACCAGAGGTTGTAGCTTGAGCTCTTCCTGCATGTCTGGTTCTGAGCTTTTTGACTTTGGCTGGGTCAGTTGCCATCTCTCTGAGAGGAGTGACCTCAAGAACTTCAGATTCTATGCATGTGGTGATTGCCCTAGAGTCTTGGTCAGATGATAACGATGATGAGGATGACGAAGTCGCCATGGTTGAAGACGATGTCTGAGACATTTTGATTGACTTTGAGTAATGGTAGCAGTTTGAGAAAAATCTTTGATTGAGAGGAGGAAACAGGTTGCAAGGACGAGAGAGGTAGGGGGTAAAAGGGAGTCTTTTCAACTTCTTAAAGATTTTGAAAGAATTGTGAAAGTATATGATTAACCCACTAAAGATAGACTTAATAAAATTAATTCCTTCAACCTTTGTTTTAAGCAAAATTAATTGCTATAATTTCTTATGTTGGTGAATACCCAACCTGCCCCTCAAATTTTCAAGTTTATTTCCAACAAGAGCCTTGGTAGAAGAATCAGTCAACTGAAGCTTAGAGAAACTATGTTCCAGTTTAAATGACTTCTTCTCTTCAAAGTCAATAGGGTTCAAGGAAATATTGATTGTATTCAGATTATCACAACACAATGTCACAACATCTTGTGTGACATTGTACTCAGGGAGCATCTGTTTTGACCAGATGTTTTGAGAACGGTTTTTCCTAGCAGCAACTATTTCCGCACAGAATTGGGAAGGCATTCTTTTGATATGAATCATAGTTCTGGTTGATTCTTGAATAATTTTCTGTTTGTCCAGTCCATTTTGATGGAGAGTTATAGGAGAGGAGACTTCAAGCCTCATTTCTTCAGGGAAACAGAATTTATTAGACTTGTTATTTCCAACATCCTTGTCAAGATGACTTATGGTTCTGACAACACATCCTTCTTCAAGTTTATTTGCCACATCACAGATATTATCAACCTGTAGTTTTGGAGTTCTTCTGACTGCTTCCATAGAAATAGCTCTTTTCATTCTTCTTAGATGAAGGGGACCAAGCTTATGCTGCCAAAGTTTCATCTCTTTTTCTTCTTTGATAATTGGACACATAGTGGAGATATCAGTGTTCTCAGGCTGCCACAAGTAGCAGTTATCTTTGGATCTGATTCCTCTCATTACAACTTCTAGTTTTTCATTAATTACTAGACATTCAGATCTTGAGAAGTTGACCTTGAATCCTAGATCACATAATTGACTGATACTAATGAGATTAGCAGTCAGCCCTTTTACCAGCAGTACTTTATTCAGACTTGGAACTCCAGGGCAGTCCAAATTACCAACTCCTTTGACTTCACCTTTAGCACCATCTCCAAAGGTCACAAAACTGGTGGTGTGAGGCATAACATTATTGAGGAGATTTTTGAATCCAGTCATGTGTCTGGAACATCCACTGTCAAAGTACCAGCCTTCCTTTGCAGACACTCTCAGGGAAGTATGAGCTATCAGGGCAGTAGCCTTTTTCTTCCAATGAGGAGTATGTGGTACCCCTTTTGGCTTAGGTTTAGCACCAGAGTTTTGATTAGGGTATCCATGCAATTTGAAGCAGAAGGGCTTTATGTGTACATACCTCCCACAATGATGACATCTCCATCTTTGGTATTTTTTCTTCATGTATTTCTGATGTTGAGAGTTGTGTTGAGACATCTGCTTTGACAATTGTTTAACATGCCTGATCTTCTTGTCTGCACCAGGTTTCTTAGCTTCCACAAATCCTAGACCAGATTTGTTTCCCACATTTTGTCCCACTTGTAGGATCTCTTCCAATTTATCTGATCGATTGGTCAACATCTTGACAGATTTTGTCATTTGGTCCAGTTGTGAGTTCAGTAATTGAACTTCCCCTTCTAAGTGACTTATAGTTTCAAGATCTGCCCTTTTTTCCGCCTCCAGCTTTATAATGAGTTTTGATTGTTTCTCATTCTGCACACAGACTTCAGCACTTCTGATACACAATTTCTTGTAGGTATCAGCCAGTTCTTCAAATGTCACTTCTTCATCACTAGTGTCACTTTCAGAAGTACAAACACTAGTTAGAGCAGTAACTAGTTTGGCAGATTCTTCTTCAGAATTACTTTCTGAATCATAGTTAGACCAAGTAACAGTCATTCCTTTCTTTTGTTTCTTAAGAAAGGTAGGACATTCAGCTCGAATATGTCCATATCCTTCACATCCATGGCATTGAATACCTCTGCCTTGGTTTCCCTTATCTTCTGACCTTGGTCTTCTGCTGGAACTGTCAATGTCAGAGGGAATGTTATGAACATTAGACCTTGACTTTGGATCCATTCTTTTGATGAGCTTGTTGAACTGTCTTCCAAGCATGGCAATAGCTTCTGATATATTTTCTTCTTCATCCTCCTTGTTTTCAACATCAGTGTTGGATACAAGTGCTATGCTTTGTTTTTCTTGTCACCATTATCAGTGATCCCCATCTCAAAAGTCTGAAGAGACCCAATAAGTTCATCCACTTTCAACTTACTGATGTCCTGGGCTTCTTCTATGGCAGTTACCTTCATTGCAAATATTTTAGGCAAGGATCTGAGAATCTTCCTTACCAGTTTTTCTTCTGACATCTTTTCTCCCAGTGCTCCTAAGGTGTTGGCAATCTCCAAGATGTTCATGTGAAACTCATGAATGGTTTCATCTTCCATCATTTTTAGATTCTCAAACTTGGTGGTCAACATCTGAAGCCTTGACATTTTTACTTTGGAAGTGCCCTCATGAGTAGTTTTGAGAGTGTCCCAAACTTTCTTGGCCAGTTCATATTGATGTACTAGTCTAAAAATGTTTCTATCAATTCCATTGAACAAGGCATTTAAAGCTTTTGAATTTCCCAGAGCTAACTCATCTTCTTCTTTACTCCAATCTTCCTCAGGCTTCAGACTGATTGTCCCATCTTTCTCAGTTATGGTGGGATGAATCCATCCTTTGTCAGCAGCTCTCCAAGCCTTTTTGTCCAGAGATTTTAGGAAGGCAATCATACGAGGTTTCCAGTAGTCATAATAAGTTCCATCCAGAATGGGTGGTCTATTTCCAAAAACTCCTTCTTTGTCCATAGTGCCAGAAAGTGATATCCCTAGATCTCACCCAGTAATACAGGCAGGGTGCCTGCTCTGATGCCAATTGAAATTCTGGCTGCAGATACTCAATGTCACGTTCAATGTTATGAAACTGTATCTTACTTACTATATGACAGTAAATACAAAAGCAATAAAGAACACAGTCAATTGTTTACCCAGTTCAGTGTGCAACAACACCTACTCTGGGGGCTACCAAGCCAGGGAGGAAATCCACTATAAGAGATGTTAATTCAGGAATAAACCAACCAGTTTATCTCCTTCACTTAAGACCTACCCAATGCAATTCAAATCTAAGTACAACTTAAACCTGAGTTCCTACTCACTCCCCCTCAATCACAGCAGTGATACATAAAACAATTTGACTTAAGAATTGATGAAGAAACTCTTCAAAAACAAACACTTGATTAAGCTTCACAGCTTTTTAATCAAGCAACACAATCACTCTTGCTTCACAGCTTTGAGTGATGCACAAAACTAACTTGACTCTGCTTCACAGCTTTAGTCAAGGAACATTCAAACACTCTTGCTTCAAAGCTTTGAGTGCTACACAACCCTTACAATTAGAAACCTATTCCAAGTCACTTATCACAATGATAATTGCTTGGAGTACAATAATCAAACCTATACAGATTACAAATGATCTTCTGATCAATAAAAGGGATGCCTTGCAAAACAGCAGCTCTGTTGAATATATAGCAGCTGCAACTTCAGTTAGGGTTTCCACAAAAACCTAGGGTTAATTCTGTTTGACCTAAAGACCAGGTCACAGGACTTTATTAACCAGGTTAGGGTTGAGCTAGATTACCCCTCAGAAAACGCAGGATTCTGTTCAGGAAAGACTGAGTTATTTTCCTGAAAAAACTCAGACTTATCCAACCTGCAAACCTGTTAGTTCAGAACAGGATGTCATAACATCTGTTATGACATCTGAGAAAACCTGTCTACTGATTTAGCAAAATGTGATCATTTTGCAAAATGCTCAGATACACACTTATAAACATCAGTACTTGAATTACAATATTTTTCTGCAAAGGTACCTAATGAGTCAGTACAAACTAAACTAGAATGTTATGACATCAGTCATGACATTCACACATACACTTGGGTTTTACCAAAAATGCAAGCCAATACCTAAACAACTACATTTACAAATAGTAATTTGCAAGAAATTAGAATTCTAATTATCTATTACAACCATATTGAAATAATGTACAAGAAATTAAATGGATTTGTTTTGTTTTTCGTTAAGAGAAGAAAATAAGTTTGTTTAAAAGAATATCTTTAGTCTTTTGGTTTTAAAAGAAGTAAAATAAAGTATGTGAAAAAATATTTTTAGTGTTTTGATTATTAAAGATAAAATAAAATAATAAGAGGAAAAGTGGTCAGAATCAGCGTGTGGCTGAAAGGGACAAAAATAAGAGGCAGAAACTCTGAGTCTGATACGCTGCAAAATTAGAAATAGCATGTTAGCAAGAATGGGGATAGTCAGAAGTTCTAGGTCTGGGTACACCGAAGTTCTGAGATTGCTGGGAATAAAGGAAAGCCTAGAAGTTCTGATTGCTGAAGGAGTTTAGAAGCTCTAGTGCAGCTAGGAACCTAGAAGTTCTAATATCATTGTTAAGTCTGAAATTCGGGTTGTTTGAGAGAGTGAGGTGATAATGTTGTTAGATGAGAATGTCTAGAAATTATGATCCAGGATCAATGTTTTGATAAGAAATTAAAAGGGACTGATCTAGAAGTTATGGTCTAATTAATGGGGTAAAAAGTCAGGAAATAGACATAAAAAAGTTGCTTCTGGGGCTAGAACTCAAGACCCTTAACATTAATGTTTTATGCATGCGCTCTATACCACTAGGGTGGCTATACATTCGATATTAGAAGCATAAACATAAACATATAACACAAAGTAGGTTCTGATGATGAACTTCATCTCCTTCTCCACACCAGTCAGAGCATCTGCCGCTTGATCATTTCTCAAAACAAAAAACACACACATAGCAATTATGGCAAGTTTCCATCATGATTTCAGAAACATAAAATATCAGGATTGTAAATCAGAAGCAATCATGAATTTTGATAATCCTAATTCTGCATCTAATTTCCTCAAGAAGTTCTGAACTGAAGTTCTCTCTACTTAGTCAAAAATATATGAAATCTATGCATATGTACATAATCATAATCAGGATGTCTACAATGTATTTTTGAATGTGCAAGTCTAGCAATGCCTAAGTAATATGATGAGAGTCAGCATAAACTTACCTTGCAGCTGGAAAATGTCCTATGAGCTAAATCTTGTTTCTGACTGCTGTGATATGCTGATCAGCTTCCTCACGTGCTCAGCAGGTTGGGAAAACCTTTAACTTGAGCTACGAATGGCTGGAAAATTCTTGAACAGCCAAGCACCAAAGTTCTAATTTTGAGATGGAAATTGGTGGAGATAGAAGTGCAGTATGAAAACATAAGTTGGGATGACTTCTAAATGTGTATCAGAAACTATGTTGATGATTTGGTCGAGAAACACTTGAGGAAAATTAGAATTTGAATGCAAAAATCAAAGACTAGCAGGTTTAGTATTTGGGTTGCAGCTTTAAGTTCTTGGGAGATTTTAGTAAGGTTTCAAGGCTTTTATTTTAATTTTTTTCGACCCCTTTATAGTTGAAAACGAAGTTGAATTTATAGGCAAGGATTTAGTAGCTTGGCAAAGTCAAAAGTACAGCCATCATACACTAGGCACTGATTTGTTCTTGAAGCAAGTTCAAACAACTATGGTTCAAGGCACAAAGTAAGTTGGTTATAAGCTTTTAGCCATGCCTAAGCTGGATTTGTAAGCATGAATTAAGGAAAAGTAACCTCAGAAGCAAAAGCAAAGCATGGGCCCAGCATAAACCTTGTACAAAAGTCTGCTTTTTAAGGACAACAAAGGTACTTTTATGCCACACATGGGGAAATCCTTTGGATAAAGACTCAAAAGTGGGTGTGGGCATTAAATGATGATGAGATTTATCAAACCAAAAATCCTGCAATACGAGACTATGTATTATAGTTTACTCTAGATCAAAATTTCAACATCAGTGTAACTTAGAACAAACATCCAACTTCTGATCTTCGAATCTCCTTGTTCCAGCTTATTTTGAAGGAGTTCTCGGATTTTCCAGAAAGCTCGTGGCACGCTTTATAGACCCTCTTTGAATTACTTTTGCAAATTCTGGATGAACCTACATGAAAACTGACCTAGAAGTTGTAACCAAATTCTGATTTGAAAATGCTCAGAATTTACTACGTGTTTCAGTTTCATGAACGTGTCTTTGAGGATTTATAATTTGAAATCCAAGCATTTCTAGGAGAAGTTTTGTTCTTCAATGTTTTAGATCTCATTGAGATCTACAATTCTTGTGTCAGAAGTTCTTCCAGAATTAGCTTGCATCACGGTGAAAATCTGGCCATAAGTTCTGAACTTGTCATATTTTCTTAACACTTAGAAAAAATTCAAAGTGTTCAAAACTTTGACTTTTCCAAAGCAAATTTGACTTTTAATTTTCTTGACGAAACAAACTTCATATTCCAACATGTCTTGATGAAATATGATTCTCGAAACGATTTTTGATCCAAAAGTCAAAGTTTGACTTTTCAGTGTGATTTTGACCATTTTGCCCTTGTGAATGACTTTCTTGGAAAATTGTAATCCAAGTCTTGAAACTTGATAGAAGCAAATCTGAGAGTCCAAGATGATCTCTTAAGAAATGAGAGAGAAAGTTTTGGGGTACAAAAGCTGCCCCTATTCAATCTTCTCAAACCTGAAGAGTTAGATTTGGTGAATCTGCCATTCGTTACTTGAAGGTAGAAGATGATTGAACACTAGAGTGCCTAGAAATTTGCACTTGATGATATTGTGGTGTAAGGAATGGGCTTAAAGATGCCATTTGGAGGAATGATGGAAAGTTGGCTGAGATGGACTTACAGATGCCATCCGAAGGTGACCGTTGACAGAAATTAGACTAAGTCTAAACTGGACATCAACTGGGGAAAGAATCAGAATAAACCTTTAGTTGATTTAAAACTGAATCTAGCAGAAGTCTTGAATAATCTTTAGCTGGGAAGAATCAGAATAAATCTTTGAGTGACTTATCTGAACCAGAGAAAGTGCCTATTTGGAAAGTATCAGGATAAACCGTTGAGAGGTTTAAGTTGAGCCAGAAAGGTCTTGGGTATTCTTTAGTTGGAGAGAATCAGAATATATCTTGGAGCGTATTATCTGAACCAGAGAAAGTATCTATTGGGGAAGAATCAGGATAAACTGTTATGAGATTTAAACTGAAACAGCAGGGGTCTGGAAAAGAATAAGAATAAATCTTGGAGCGACTTATCTGAACCAGCGAAGATGTCTACGGGAAAGAATCAAGATAAACCATTGAGAGATTTAAACTGAACTGGCAGGGGTCTGGAAAAGAATCATAATAAATCTTGGAGCGATTTATCTAAACCAGAGAAGATATCTGCGGGAAAGAATCGGGATAAAACCGTTGAGAGGTTTAAACTAAACCAACAGGGGTCTGGAGAAGAATCAGAATAAATCTTAGAGCGATTTATCTGAACCAGAGGAGATGTCTGCGGGTAAGAATTAGGATAAACCGTTGAGAGGTTTAAACTTAACCGGCAGGGGTCTGGAGAAGAATCAGAATCAATCATGGAGTGATTCAACTGAACCAGAGGATATGTCTGCGGGAAAGAATCAGGATAAACCGTTGAGAGGTTTAAACTGAACCGGAAGGGGTCTGGAGAAGAAGTAGAATAAATCTTGGAGCGATTTATCTGAACCAGGGGAGATATCTGCAAGAAAGAATCAGGATAAACCGTTGAGAGGTATAAACTGAACCGACAGGGGTCTGGAGAAGAATCAGAATAAATCTTGGAGCGATTTATCTGAACTTGAGGAGATGTCTGCGGGAAGTAATTGTCATGCAGATAGTCACCCCATCCTATTTCGGGAATTGATCTACAATTGATCTGTTCATAGATATTTTCCTCGTCTTGTTGAGAATTTGATGGTAATGTTCTGTTGATTTTTCATTCCTGAAAAGGTAAAGAGTTAGCTGTATGTAATATCATGATGTATGAAATGCATGGCATAACGATGTTTCTCAAATCAAATGAGATTGTGATGTATGCATTCATGTTGTTAATGTTATGACATATGAATGCAATGTATGCACAAAATAAGTTATTCTACTGCAGTGTTGTTGGACCGGGGAAAATAAATCCCTGACTAGCACTGGGAATGACGAGTGTAAGTCTTCAAATTTTGTTGAAGTTGAAGTGTTGATGGATGGGTTTCCATAATCAGATAAATAAATTCCATTAGGGAAGAGAAACGTCGTGCCTTTCCTGTGGGCTTCGTGAAATCCTACTGGGGAATCCTGAGAAGTTGAGCGACTTTTACTGGGGATTCTTTGAGGTGGTAATTGGAAGTTTTGCTCCGTCTGGGATATGAAGGAAAAAAGGCACCATTTGGTTACCTGCTGGGGATATTACAATGATCCTGTAACAGGATGTTATCGCTTCTGCTCTATTGGAGAAAGTATCTGCGGGGGTTTTATGGAATAGCACATAGATATTGCTCTGTTTCTTAAAGCTATTAGTAATTATCTTTCTGTTTAGTTTTCCCTTTTTTATGCATTTATTTATAAACATATTATATTCAAATGCATATGTTTAAGAATAAACACTGGACGCTTTTTTTGCAAACGAAACAGAAGCAGTAAAGGAGAAACAAATAGCTTTTCACTTTTAAAAGAATATCTTTGTATTAACTTGAATAAGTATTTTTGTACAAAGAGACGAACATCATAGTAAGAAAATGTCATCGTAAAAATAAAAATTGATACAAAGAAAAGTCATCTATGTGAAATAGTCCCATGGGGTTCCCACTCTGCTATCATATTCATGTCTTTGAGCATCTCACCCACTTGCTACTTTGTCCGAAGCTGATTGGATTGATTAGAACTGTTTGAGTTTGATGATTGATGCTGAAGATTGGTTGTAAGGTGATCCAACAGGACATAGTCATACGCTTCAAATCCCTAATTTTTTCCTGGACCTCCGTTTCGGGTTTTTGTTTATGCGTAGTATCTTTTAACTATGTCTGTGTTTACAGGGTGCGGAAGCTCGTCTCCGTCCATAGTGGTTAAGATCATTGCCCCACCATAAAATAAGTTTTTTATCACAAATGTTCCTTCGTATGTAGGAGTCCATTTTCCCCTAGGACCAACTTGTGGCAATATGATACGCTTGATTACCAGGTCACCAACTTGATATGCCTGACATCTGACTTTCTTGTTAAAAGCTTTAATCATACGTTTTTGGTACATCTGGCCATGGAAGACAATCGTAAGCCTCTTCTCATCAATAAAGTCCAGCTGGTCAAATCGAGTTTGAATCCATTCATCTTCATTCAACCCTGCATCCTTTATAATTCTCATAGAAGGTATTTGGACTTCAATTGGTAGGACAGCTTCCATGCCGTATACCAAAGAGAAAGGAGTTGTCCATGTTGATGTGCGTCGCATGGTACGGTAATCGTGGAGAGCAAATGGTAACATCTCATGCCAGTCCCTGTAGATCATTGTCATTTTTGTATGATCTTCTTGATGTTTTTATTAGCGGCTTCTACAGCACCATTCATCTTCGTCCGGTAAGGAGAAGAGTTATGATGATGGATCTTGAATTGCGTGCGAATTGCAATGATCATAGTATTGTTGAGATTGGTACCATTATCTGTAATTATTCTCTCCATAATACCATATCGACAGATAAGATTCTGTTTGATGAATCGGGTCACAACATTTCTGGTGACAGAAGCGAAGGAAGTTTCTTCAACCCACGTCGTGAAGTAATCAATGGAAACCAAGATGAAGAGTTGTCCATTAGAAGCTGCAAGTTTGATCTCTCCAATCATGTCAATGCCCCAAATCGCGAAGGGCCAAGGAGCGGTCAGGATGTTTAGAGGAACTGGAGGCACATGTACCTTATCAGCATAGATCTGACACTTATGACAGGTTCCTGAATGCTGATGACAACCTGCTTCTATGGTGGACCAATAGTATCCTGCCCATAGAATCTTTTTAGCCATCGTGTGCCTACTAGAATGGGTTCCAAAAGTGCCTCCATGTAGATCAGCCATGATCTTGTCTGCCTCGCTCTTTTCTATGCATCGAAGCAAAATAGAGTCGTGATTGCGCTTAAAGAGAACTCCATTACTGAGGAAGAAGTTAGCAGATAATCTTCTCAGGAATTTCTTGTCATTGACTGAAGCTCCTTCCGAATATTCTTGAGCCTCGAGATATCTCTTAATTTCATGGACCCAAGGCTTGTCCACTACTTCATCAGTATCGATCTCGTAACAGTGAGATGGTTCGTCCATTCTCTCGATGGTGATCTGAGGGGCCTCATTATCCCACCTAATCTTGAACATGGATGACATAGTTGCTAGCGCGTCCTCTAGTTGATTTTCCTCTCGTGGAAAATGCTCAAAGGTAATTTCCTCAAAATGTGGGATTAATGTCAACACATGTTCTTTATAGGGGATGAGATTAGGGTGCTTCGTGTCCCATTCTCCTTTGATCTGACTGATGACTAAGGCTAAGTCTCCAAATACACTTAAGGACTTGATTACCAAATCTATGGCAGCTTTGAGGCCCATAATACACGCTTCATATTCCGCCATATTATTGGTACAGTTGAAACATAATCTAGCAGTGAAGGGAGTATGACATCCTTCAGTGGACATGATCACAACGCCTACGCCGTTGCCGAGTGAGTTGGAAGCTCTGTCAAAAACCAAGGTCCATCGGGATCCTTGTTCAAGTTCGTCATATGGTCTAAGTTCTTCACAATTGTTTACCAACATGATGTCTTCGTCTGGAAATTCGAAATTCATGGATTTATAGTCATCCATAGCCTGATCAGCCAGGTGATCGGCTAGCACACTTCCCTTTATTACTTTTTGGGTAGTGTACTGAATATCGTATCCGGTCAGGACCATCTGCCATCTTTCTGTTCTTCTAGAGAGGGCGGGCTTCTCGAATATGTACTTAATTGGATCCATCTTGGATATTAATAAGGTAGCATGGGTCAACTTATATTGTCTTAGTTGGAGAGCAGCCTATGCCAAAGCACAACAAGTTTTCTTGAGCAGTGAATATCTGGTTTCACAGTCGGTAAACTTTTTGCTCATGTAGTATATTGCATGCTCTTTTCGGCCAGACTCGTCATGCTGCCCCAACACACACACCATGGAATCTTCCAAGTTAGTTAGATACATGATCAAAGGTCTTCCCTTAACTAGCGGCATAAAAATGGGAGGCTCTTGAAGGTACTCTTTGATCCTGTCGAAGGCAGCCTGACAGCCGTCGTTCCATTCCACCACTTGATCTTTCTTCAGTAATTTGAAGATTGGTTCACAAGTAGCGGTTAGGTGAGAAATGAATCTGGAGATGTTGTTTAGTCGTCCTAAGAATCCCCTTACTTCCTTCTCACTGTGAGGAGTAGGCATTTCTTGTATTTATTTTACCTTTGCAGGGTCCACTTCGATACCTTTTCCGCTGACAATGAAACCTAAGAGTTTACCGGACCTTACTCTAAAAGTGAATTTATTCGGGTTCAGCCTTAGCTTGTACTTCTTCAGTCTTTCAAACAGTTTATGCAGATGGTCAAGGTGTTCCTCTTCAGTTTGAGATTTGGCTATCATGTCATCCACATAGACCTCTATTTCGTGATGGATTATGTCGTGAAACAGAGCTACCATGGCCCGTTGATAGGTAGCCCCAACATTCTTCAACCCGAATGATATAACTTTGTAACAGAATGTACCCCACTGTGTGACGAAGGTTGTTTTCTCCATGTCCTCAGGTGCCATCTTGATCTGGTTGTATCCGGAGAAACCATCCATGAAGGAAAATACTTTACATTGTGCGTTGTTATCAACCAGAATATCAATGCGGGGAAGCGGGAAATCATCCTTGGGGCTTGCCCTATTCAAATCTCTGTAGTCCACACACATATGTACCTTACCGTACGTTTTAGGCACTGGAAAAACATTGGCGACCCATTGTGGATAGGAGGTGACAACTAAGAATCCGGCGTTGAACGGCTTCATGACTTCAGTCTTGGTTCTCTCTGACATTTCTTCCCTCATGCGATAGAGTTTCTGTTTTACCGGAGGGCAGTTTTCTTTTGTCGACAGACGATGGGCCACGATGTCAGTGTCGAGTCCTAGCATGTCTTCATATGACCAGGCAAAGACCTCAACATAGTCATATAGTAACTGGGTTAAGCGCTTCTTGACACTAGGCTCCAGGTTGGAACATATCTTGACTTCCTTCTTGTCCTCTTCAGTACCTAAGTTAACTGTTTCTAATGGCTCTTCGTGGGGTTGCATGGTCCTTTCTTCATGTTGCAACAACCTGACTAGTTCTCCTGATACCTCACAATCTTCCTCACCTTCATCTTCTGCTTGGTAGATCAAATTTTTAAAGTCATGATAGGCCATAGCAGAATTGTTACCCATGGGATCCTGAGTGGATGTGGATCTACATTTTGATATGTGAGTGTGTGTAAGAGCGTAGCTATCTTTGATAAAATAAAAGGGAGAAAAAGAAAATCAAAGAGTGTAGAATTTGCATGCAAAAACATCCATGATTTATTGATGACATATGAAGATGAAGTAACAACCCTCATAAATGGACCATTGTGCCTCGGGTAAGACACAAGGTTTTAAAGTCTAAATTGTTTAATTATTACAAGTCTGACAAAAATTTAAAGACAATTACTCTTGGATAAAATTAATAGGGACAAATTCTTTGGCTTCCCAGTTGTTGAGTCCTCCGCTGACCGTTGAAAAAATCCACTCGTCCATGTCACAACTGCCATCACTGTCTTCCACTGTGTTGATCCCTTGATTGCTGATATGTAAAGGTTGTCCTCCAGCGCGAGTTCGTCGAACATCCCTTTGTGCTTCCAAGGTGAAACCCAAACCAAATTTGTTAGACTTGTAAGGAATATCCTGAAGTTGACCCTAGATAGTGCATCCACCTTCTTCGATCACTGCTCTAGAATATTTTAGAGAGGCCATTTTCAATGGCGGTCTGGTAACTTTTACAGTCTTGGTAGTAGTCTTGGTTGTCGTAACTATTTGTAGGACCTCCTCGAAATGCTGACACGGAGTTTCGATGAACTCACCATCCATTTCCAAGTACCTGAAAGAGTTCAGGTGATTGACCATATATTCCTCCTCTCCATGGACAGTGATGATTTTTCCCTTGATTGGGTACTTCAACATCTGATGTAATGTAGAGGTGACGGCACCAGCACCATGAATCCAGGGTCGGCCCAAAAGACAGGAATAGGAAGGGCAGATATCCATCACGTAGAAAGTTGAATCAAAGGTCTGAGATCCCACTTTTTTGGGGATGTCAACTTCTTCGTGCACTGTCCTCTTAGAACCATCAAAGGCCCTCACTACAATGTTGCTAGGCTTTAAAGTGAGTCCCTCGCAGTCTATCCTGTCAAGAGCATATTTTGGCAAGACATTCAGCGATGAGCCCGTATCCACTAGAACGTGGGCTAGCGTAGTGCCCTTGCACTCAATGGAGAGGTGCAAGGCATCGTTGTGCATTCTTCCCTTGGGAGTCAAGTTAGTGTCATAAAAGACTAATATGTTACCAGCAGTTAGACTGACCACACAATTCTCAAATTGGTCAATGGAAGTCTCTTGGGGCACATGGGCGGTCTTTAGAAACTTTACAAGGGCTTTGGCATGGGCCTCATAACACAAAAGCAAAGCCAACATAGATATTTTCGAGGGGGTTTTCCCCAACTGTTCCACAATGTTGTAGTCACTTTTCTTGATTATTTTTAGTATCTCTTATATCTCTTTTCTAGAAGCCTCATGAATGTCCTCCGGATGCGCTTTCGTCCGGACAGGCTCACATAACACCTCCTTGCCCCTTGTCTTGGCAGTAGGGATAGCAGTAGGATTTTTGACAGGAGTATCATTGGGAATGCTGGTAGTAGCGATAGCAGGAATAATTACAGGAGGCAATGGTCTTTAGAGAGATCTCATGTGAGAAGATCCTTCCACTTCTTGTTATATTATTGGTCCCAACGATATTGACGATGTCAGGATCAATGTCTTTCTCAACTTTGTCTTGGATAGCCAACAGATCTTTCTTGACGCCATAGTAATAAACGCCAGCTCCATAGTTCCAAGGAACAACTTTATCCGAAGAATATGGTATTGTCCTTGGCATGGTGATGATCAGGGGAGCAGACTTTAGAACAGATGTAATCTTGACGGGTCTTTTGGTGGAGACCTTGGGAGGATTATCGAAAATGGTGATTATTGAGACATCTTCATAGGAATTTGTGAAAAGAGGAACTTTTTCAAACAGGATTTCTATGTTAGCCATCAGGCGTTGGACGTCCATCTTCAGTAACAAACAACCATTTGGTAGAGATACACATAATTGACAACTTTCATCACAACCCGGAAACAGACCGACTCGCAATAGATTTTGTTTAATGGTCAAAAGAGGAGTAGTTAAATCATCCATGGAGGAAACAAAGCAGTCATCATCAACAGCATTGACACCTTGACCTTGTTTGGGCATTGGCGCCATGATCACATTAGGCGTTTCTGGGGGATCAAACTCAATCTCTTTTGCCTCGATTAGGTCTTGTATCTTATTCTTTAAGGCCCAACAATCGTTTATGTCATGCCCCGGGATTTCAGAATGATAGGCACATCGAGCATTCGGGTTTTAGCGAGGAGAAGCTGTATTGGGATTCTTGGGAGCTTCCTTTAGGGTTACTAGATTGGACTTCAAAAGATGTGACAGAACTTGAGACAAGTTCATGTTGATTCGGGTGAATCGTCTCATTGGCATATCTGGCCTGCATTGATAATTTCGCTGCTGATTTGGTGCAGGATTAGAAATCATAACAGCCCCTACCGTCGGGCGACGTTCAGTTTGTTTTGATTCCTATGGTTGTATGCAACACTGACCTCCTTATTTCTGGTAAAGGGTTTTTTCATTGTGCTTGAGGATGCATCTCTCTGAATTTTGCCACTTTTTATACCGACTTCTACCCGTTCATCGGTCATGATTAGTTCAGTAAATCCAGCCGAGGAGCTTCTGATCAGGTGGTTGAATAATGGACCAGATAGAGTGCCTAAGAACATATCCACCAATTCTCTGTCAGATAGAGGGGGTTGGACTCTTCCCGCAAGATCCCACCATTTTTGAGCATAGGTTTTGAAACCTTCACCTGCACCCATAGACATGCCTTGAAACTGTGTCCGAGTTGGAGCTAAGTCAGCATTATACTGGTATTGCTTGTAAAAAGCGGCAACCAGGTCTTCCAAATTGCGAATGTTGGACCCTTCCAACTGATAGAACCAATCCAATTGTGTCCCTGACAAGCTTTCTTGGAAGAAATGTACCCATAGGTTCCTATCTGCAGTATGGGGTTGAATTTTCCTGACATATGACCTTAAATGCAGCTTTGGACAAGAAAAACCGTCATATTAAGCGAAAGTGGGGACCTTGAATTTATGTGGGATGACAACCCATGAGACAAGTCCTAGCTCTTCGGAATCTAATTCGGGTAATCTCTGGATCTCCATAGCATTGAGGCGATCTTCCAACTGTTTGTATTTGTCGTCAGCTGGAGGATACTTCTCTTCAGAGTAATCAACCTCTTCTTCTTCTTCAGACTTTGGATGGTCATTCACTTCCTTGTTTTTCCCTTCTTAATTATCCCCTTCACCCGATGATGTTGCGAAGTCTAGAGTTCGTCTGGATGGTCCTTTGAACCTTCTTCCCAGATTCAAAACACCGATTGTCTTCTTTTCTTTCTTCTTCTTTTCTTTGATCGGCAAAGTTTTCAAATCCTCTTGTCCTTTTGCCAGAGTCAAGAACATTTGTTAAAATTGAGCTTTTGTGCCTGACGATCTTTTACTGTCTGTTCAATATCCATCTCACTGAAAATGCATATGCAAATGATTTCAAGGAAATTAGAGATTTAAATTTGTTTTAGACAAAAAGGAAACACACATTATATTAATAAATCCAAGTTTGAGTACATCATGCCTCTTTGGGCTTACAATGAAAGAAATAAAATACAAAAAACTCCTAAGACTGAAAGGTTGAACACATCCTCTTTTGTGCGATGTATGCGTTCAGACTCCACTCTTCATGAAGTTGATTGGTGAGTTCCAGAACCTTCTTCTCACTGGCGTAAAATCGGGCCTCGAAAGTGTCTCGTTCTTCCTTTAGCTGAACCCAATCTCTTTTCAAGTCTTCGAGAGAGGTAGGTATGTTAGGATGAAGGACAGTGTACCGAATTTCTCCTTCAACAACAGGCTCTATAATAATTGGGAGGATAGAAGGGTAAGGCATTACGAGACTTTGAGCATGAGCTCACACCCACCTAAGCTAAGGTTTAAGGGGAATGGAATTTTTGTGTCCCAATGTCGTACTATCCACCTTGTTTACCATCCTCCAAGCTTGTATAAACCTCTGACGGTAGCCTTGATCGTCGCTTTCATAGTCGAACACCAAAACTTGGATGAGCATCTCATGAGGACCATCTCTTCAGGCATACCCAAATTGTCATAAAGCCAAGAAAGGGTTGTAAGTGATACCTCCCCTAATACCAAGCAGAGGGACGTTAAGGAATTCCTCACAACGGTCAATGATAGAAGTATCTTTCAAGGATCTTGAACACCAATGAATATCAGAGTGGGTGAGGGACATCATCCTTTGAGACCATGTCAATCTTTGCTCGTTCTTCAATGTTAATCGAGGTAGGTGTGAAGTGAACCACTTGGAGAGTAAGGGAATACAACACAAGAGAGTACCTCTTTTCTTCATGGTGCGGGTATAGAAGCAATGTAAGATGTCTCCCAACAAGGTAGGTATAGGATTGTGAGAGAGAGACTTTGATGTAATTTACATCTATCAATTGGTCCGAGTTGGGGAATAGAACCAAACCATAGATGAGAAGGGCCAGGACATCTTCAAATGCTTGCAAATCCATGTCTTCCCAGAATGAACGAGCCTTCTCCAATAGGAACTTGGCTAGGAACCGTTGACTCCGCTTCTTGTCTCCCAATTTTCTATGATGTCAGCTCTCTTCAGATGCAAAGCTTCGGCAATGACTTCAGCCTTCGAAATCCCCTCTAGACCGATGAACGGTATCTGATCAAGCACGGACACTCCTAATAGTAGAGATAACTCTTCTAGTATAGGTACCAACCGATAGTCAGGAAAGGTGAAGCAATGATGTATGGGATCAAAGAATTGGAAGAGCACACACATCATCTCCTCTTGAAAATTGGAGGTTACCAAACTAAGGAGTCGACCATATTTCCTGGTAAAAGGAGAATCTTTGGGCACTCCTGATGCTAACTCTTGGAGCTGAGGGTGCGCTTTCACGAAGCTGATTATTATGGTGTTCCTTCGGATGGAGTTCATGGCCTACAAAACAAGAACAAAGATAAATTCCTAAATCCTTGAAATGGTTAGTGAGAATGTGTATGATGTTATGATGTTTATGATGTTATGTACAAGTAAGCATATACACATAAGGCAAACAAGTCCTTAGATTTAGGCTTGCATGGAGTTTTATAGGTAAGTACCCTCTTGAAGTTTAGTTGGCTCAACCTGTCCTAGTAATAATAACCGGGTTCTAAAGGATCTCAATATCATGACCTTTCTTTTAGGCATTGTCTCGGCATAATCAATCTTTTCTTGTGGCCGAGATATCCCAAAAGTCAAATCTCAATAAGTGTAGTATCGAGTAGCCATTGTTTCAACCATATCGGTGTACGCTGTACAGTTTCCACAATCTATTGTTACTTACCTAAAAAGGCGTCCCAGATCTGGGTAGAGGATCAAAGCAAGCCCAAACAAGGAACCATAATGTAAAGCAATCAAGTCAAACAATGAAAGAAAGTAAAGGTGATCTAGCCCTAAGGTAACCCCACTTTTTAAGAATGTCCCCAGCAGAGTCGCCAGTTCTGTAATACGGTGGGAGAACTGACTTGGGTGTTTTGTGTTTTATGGCAATTGTTGTGGATAGCAAGAGTCACCACCGACTTTTATTTTATCCAATAAGAAAAGGTTGAAAAGAACAGGAAATACCTTTCGAGATTACTTCTTGAGTTAGGGGGGTAGGTTATAAAAAGAGAAGGTGTTAAAACCCTTTTCATCTGTGGTTATCTACGGACTCTTTGTTGCTTGCTAGATTACTTTCTTTGTTTGAAAATGTGCTTTATGGTGTGGGGTTTGATAGTATTTTGAAAACGTATTTGTAATGGTTCTCGTTTCTATAAGAACGCGTACAAATTGCTGTTTTTTTTTTTTGAAAAAAATTCAAAGAGGTGTTTTTTAGAATGTGTTTTTGAAAGTGATTTTGAAAAGTGTCTTTGTAATGATTCTCGTCTCTATAAGAATGTGTACGAAGAGCTTTGTCTTTTGAAAATGTTTCAAATGAAAGTGTTGATGTGTAAAGTGTTTTTGTTGTGAGCAAGCGAGCAACTATGAGCGTTCTACCTACTCAAAAGGTATAATGTTCTTTTCCTCCTCCTTTAGATGTTACTATCTTACCATTGATTTGGTAAGAAGCCCCATCGTTGGATGTGAAGGGACGGGCGTGGATCATCGTATAATCATGATAGCAATGTTGTGAGATATCTTAGCATTTCTCTTTGAGGGACTAAGATCATTTGAGAGGCAGCTTTTGAAATGTCATCGAGGGACTATGATCTTGTATTTTTTATTGTTTTTGCTAAGACATCCCACGTGCATAACATGACCATTTTTTAGGCAACAAGTGGAGTTAACCTTAAGGGTGCATGTGTGAGTAGTGTATTTGATTTGCATGAATTTAATCTTTGATTAGGGTTATATACTTGTTAATTTTATCTTTCCATACAAACCCTAATTACTAGCATTTATATGAAAGCGACAAATTGCAGAAAGTAAATTTACTACGCTATTACATCATTTGGGGATGGGTTATACAAAATTTACAAATAGGATTTTCCAAGAAATTAGAATCCTAATTATCTATTACAACCATATTGAAATAATGTACAAGAAATGAAATGGATTTGTTTTTTTTTTTTCGTTAAGAGAAGAAAATAAGTTTGTTTAAAAGAATATCTTTAGTCTTTTGGTTTTAAAAGAAGTAAAATAAAGTATGTGAAAAAATATTTTTGGTGTTTTGATTATTAAAGATAAAATAAAATAATAAGAGGGTAAGGGGTCAGAATCAGCGCGTGGCTGAAAGGGACAGAAATAAGAGGCAGAAACTACGACTCTGATACGCTGCAAAATCAGAAATAACATGTTAGCAGAAATGGGAAAGGTCAGAAGTTCTGGGTCTGGATACACCGAAGTTCTGAGATTGCTGAGAATAAAGGAAAGCCTAAAAGTTCTAATTGCTGAAGGAGTTTAGAAGCTCTAATGCAGCTGGGAACTTAGAAGTTCTAATATCATTGGTAAGTCAGAAATTCTGGTTGTTTGAGAGAGTGAGGTGATAAAGTTGTTGGATGGGAATATCTAGAAATTCTGGTCCAGGATCAATGTTTGATAAGCAATTGAAATGCACTAATCTAGAAGTTCTGGTCTAATTAATAGGGTAAAAAGTCAGGAAATAGACATAAAAAAGTTGCTTCTGGGGCTAGAACTCAAGACCCTTAACACTAATGTTTTATGCATGTGCTCTCTACCACTGGGGTGGCTATACATTCAGTACTAGAAGCATAAACATAAACATACAACACAAAGTAGGTTCTGATGATGAACTTCATCTCCTTCTCCATGCTAGTCAGAGCATTTGCAGCTTGATCATTTCTTAAAACAGAAAACACACATATAGCAGTTATGGGAGGTTTCCATCATGATTTCAGAAACATAAAATATCAGGATTTTAAATCAAAAGCAATCATGAATTTTGCTAATCCTAATTCTGCATCCTAATTTCCTCAAGAAGTTCTGAACTGAAGTTCTCTCTACTTAGTCAAAAATATATGAAAGCTATGAATATGTACATAATCAGAATCAGGATGTCTACATTGTATATTTGAATGTGCAAGTCTAGCAATGCCTAAGTAATATGATGAGAGTCAGCAGAAACTTACCTTGCAGCTGGAAAATGTCCTGTGAGCTAAATCTTGATTCTGACTGTTGTGATATTCTGACCAGCTTCCTCACGTGCTCAACAGGTTGGGACAACCTTTAACTTGAGCTATGAATGGCTGGAAAATTCTGGTTCATCCAAGGAGCAAAGTTCTGATTTTGAGATGGAAATTGGTGGAGATGGAAGTGCAGTATGAAAACATAAGTGGGGATGACTTCTAAATGTGTATCAGAAACTATGTTGATGATTTGGTCGAGAAACACTTGAGGAAAATTAGAATTTGAATGCAAAAATCAAAGACTAGCAGGTTTTGTATTTGGCCTGCAGCTTTAAGTTCTTGGGAGATTTTAGCAAGGTTTCAAGGCTTTTCTTTTCAATTTATTTCGACCCCTTTACATTTTCACATGAAGTTCAATTTATAGGCAAGGATTTAGTAGATTGGAGAATTCAAAAGTACATCCATCATACACTAGGCGTTGACTTGTTCTTGAAGCAAGTTCAAACAACTATGGTTCAAGGCATAAAGTAAGGTGGTTAGCAGCTTTTATCCGTGCCTAAGCTGGATTTGTAAGCATGAATTAAGGAAAAGTACCCTCAGAAGCAAAATCAAAGCATGGGCCCAGCATAAACCTTGTACAAAACTCTGCTTTTCAAGGACAGCAAAGGTACTTTTATGCCACACGTGGGGAAATCCTTTGGATAAAGACTTAAAAGTGGGTGTGGGCATTAAATGATGATGAGATTTATCAACCTTTTAAAGTGGGTAGGTGTGGAAAGTAACAGGTTGAGAGGTTTAAGTTGAGCCAAAAAGGTCTTGGGTATTCTCTAATTGGAGAGAATCAGAATAGGTCTTGGAGCGATTTATCTGAACCAGAGAAAGTGTCTATAGGGGAATAATAAGGATAAACCATGAGAGATTTAATCTGAAACAATAGGGGTCTAAAAAAGAATTAGAATAAATCTTGGAGCGACTTATCTGAACCAGAGAAGATGTCTGCCGAAAAGAATCAGGATAAACCCTTGAAAGATTTAAACTAAACCGACAGAGGTCTGGAAAAGAATCAGAATAAATCTTGGAGCGATTTATCTGAACCAGAGAAGATGTCTGCGGGAAAGAATCGGGATAAAAACTTTGAGAGGTTTAAACTGAACCAACAGGGGTCTGGAGAAGAATCAGAATAAATCTTGGAGTGATTTATCTGAACCAGAGGAGATGTCTGTAGGAAAGAATCAAGACAAACCATTGAGAGGTTTAAACTGAACTGGCAGGGGTCTGGAGAAGAATCAAAATAAATCTTTGAGCAATTCATCTGAACCAGAGGAGATGTCTGCGGGAAAGAATCAGGATAAACCGTTGAGAGGTTTAAACTGAACCGGCAGGGGTTTGGAGAAGAATCAGAATAAATCTTGGAGAAATTTATCTGAACCAGGGGAGATGTCTGCGGGAAGTAATTGTCATGCAGATAGTCACCCTATCCTATTTCAGAAATTGATCTATAATTAATTTGTTCATAGATATTTGCCTCGTCTTATTGAGAATTTGATGGTAATGTTATGTTGATTGTTCTTTCCTGAATAGGTAAAGAGTTAGTTGTACGTAATGTCATGATGTATGAAATGCATGGCGTAACGATGCTTCTCAAAATAAATGAGATTGCAATGTATGCATTCATCTTGTTGATGTTTTGACGTATGGATGCAATGTATGCACAAAATAAGTTGTTCTGTTGCAGTGTTCTTGTACCGGGGAAAATAAATCCCTGAATACCGCTGGGAATGAGGAGTGTAAGTCTTCAAATTTTGTTGAAGTTGAAGTGTTAATGGATGGGTTTCCATAATCAGAGAAATAAATTCCGTTAGGGAAGAGAAATGCCGTCCCTTGCCTGTGGGCTTCATGAGATCCTGCTGGGGAATCCTGAGAAGCTGAGCGACTTTTACTGGGGAATCTTTGAGGTGGTATTGGAAGTTTTGCTTCGTCGGTGGTATGAAGGCACAAAGGCACCATTAGGTTACCTGCTGGGGATATTACAATGATCCTGTAACAGGATGTTCTCGCTTCTGCTCTGTTAGAGAAAGTATCTGCGGGGGTTTTGTGGAATAGCACATAGATATTGCCATGTTTCTTAAAGCCATTAGTAATTGTCTTTCTGTTTAGTTTTCCCTTTTTATGCATTCATTTATAAACAGTTATTATATTCAAATGCATATGTTCAAGAATAAACACTAGACGTTTTTTTACAAACGAAACAGAAACAGTAAAGGAGAAACAGATAGTTTTGCACTTTCAAAAGAATATCTTTGTATTAACTTGAATAAGTATTTTTGTACAAAGAGACGAACATCCTAGTAAGAAAATGTCATCGTAAAAATAAAAATTGATACAAAGAAAAGACATCTATGTGAAATAGTCCCATGGGGTTCCCACTCTGCTATAGTCTTCATGTCTTTGAGCGTCTCACCCACTTGCTGCTTTATCCGAAGCTTATTGGATTGATTAGAACTGTTTGAGTTTGACGATTGATGCTGAAGATTGTTTTTAAGGTGCTTTTTCCTGGACTGCCCTTTCGGGTTTTTGTTTATGCGTAATATTTTAACTATGTTTGTGTTTACAGTGTGCGGAAGGTCGTCGCCGTCCATATTGGTTAAGATAATTGCCCCACTAGAAAATAGTTTTTTTTATCAAAAACGGTCCTTCGTATGCAGGAGTCCATCTTCCCATGGGATCACCTTGTGGCAGTATGATACGCTTGATTACCAGGTCACCAACTTGATATGCCTGACGTATGACTTTCTTATTAAAAGCTTTAATCATACGCTTTTCGTACATCTGGCTATGGCAAACAACCATAAGCCTCTTCTCATCAATCAAGTTCAGTTGGTCAAATCGAGTTTGAATCCATTCATTTTTCATTCAACCCTGCATCCTTTATGATTCTCAGAGAAGGTAATTGGACTTCAATTGGTAGGACAGTTTCCATGTCGTATACCAAAGAGAAAGGAGTTGTCCCTGTTGATGTGTGTGCAGTGGTACTGTAACCTTGGAGAGCAAATGGTAATATCTCATGCCAGTCCTTATAGGTCACTGTCATTTTTTATATGATCTTCTTGATGTTTTGAGGACTCGGGGTGTATGCATGGTAGCTGGAAGCATGGGATATGCATATAGGATTTTGGAAAAAATAAAATGCAAGAGGTAAGGATTGAACCCCTGACCTCCCACACACATAACACCTTAACACTCACACACCCAACCATTAGGACGGCTTTACATCTGTTAGTATAATCACAAAGAGATATATATAATATAAAATGAGTCATATTACTGAATTGTCACAAGCGCGCATGTCCAGTAGGGTCCAACCATTTGAATGAGCCAATCAAATTGTTCCTTTCTGCCACGCTTAGTCAATGCCGGTAAAGCCACCGGAGGTGGTGGCTCCGGTCATCTCTTCCAGCCACTCCAAATTTCCAACTTGCAAAATTCAAACATAACAAGAACAAAAATGACCCTACCCCTCTAATTTAGGGTCTACAAATTCAATGGTGATGTTTATTTAGTCTGAAAGCTACTGGATTTATGAGATGTGAAACTTTTTAGTTTGTGATATCTTAACATTGGCATCACACAATTCAGCCCTTAAAGTTTTCATGCTACACGTCCCACATGTTCTAATGGACCTCCTGATCACAAATCAAACCATCAAAAACATCAACAACACATGAATCTAAAATTTCAAATATGACAAACCTTGTTCGACTGGTGACACACGATATTGTAGTATGAAAGTGCTATAGACTTTGAAAATGGCTAGAAGTGACTGTTGGGACCTTCAGGAACATGATGGAGTCTTTCGTTTGGGACTGAGGGAGGCTGGATCAGTGTTTCAATTTGGAAAACTTTACGAATTTTTTGCAATTTGGTAATGTTCTTGCTAGCCTGTGTAGGTGTGTAATCGTGCTGCTTATATAGAGTAGAAAGGAGGGGACAAGAAGGCAATGGTTTAAACAACCTTGATTATGTCTTTGAAAGCCATTAATGAAAATTTGTAACTGTGGTCAAAAACATGGAATCTTATCCTTTTTGAAATTTGAATGTATGTGGAAATTTTGGCTCCTTTGAATGCCTCCAATTCCTGCCCTTCAATTAGACTTCTTGTATAGCCTCCGAATGGGTCCTTTGAATAGACCATTTGTGTGCCTTTCGACTGTCTCATGTTCTCATCACTGGGGCTTTTCCATTTGAACCCCTATTCAGCTAGCCCAAATGAAAACTCTTTCTTGGCCAATCGAAGCTTCTTTTGGCATGAATGTGCTTGTGCATGCTGGCTTTCAACTGGAAGTATGCTGGCTTTTGGGCCAGCAGACCTCTTTGAATATTTTTCTTTCGTTTTTGCTAGCAATATCATTCGTTTTGAACCAATGTGTGTGATTTCTTGAAGGGAAACCCATGCATCATTTGTATACATCACTTGCCATTCCTTCGAATAGGCCAACAAAGTAAGTCCTTCGAATAGAACACCCACGTATGCCCCTTTAAATCCATCAATACATGTTCTTCGAATGGGGAAAATATATGTCATTTGAATGGACCATGTGCCTGTCCTTCGAATGTGCCAGTTGTGTACCTTCTGAAAAGGCATCCGGGTACGTCATAATGCAAAAACTTTTGGCGTTGAAAGGTCTTGGCATTAAGAGCAAGCATAGAAGAAGTCTTTGCCTTATGCTTCCAACACAAGCATGGAGGGAATTTCGGCCTAGTGAATTGAAAGCATGCTGATGGGTCTTTGCCTTGTGAAACCAAGGCAAGCTGATGGGCATGTGTGCGCTGGTGACAAGCTGAGGGGCCTTTCGTCTAGTGGATCGAAGGGACCTTGCCTTGTGAATTGAAGGCCAGTTAAAATTAGCCTTTTGCCTTGTGGATCGAAGGGACCTTGCAGAGGATTCTTGATGTGTGCGCTGAAGGCACGCACAGAGGGAGAATTTGCTTGATCGAAGTAGGAATCAAGCTTGCTCCAAGGAAAACAAATGCCTAATCGAAGCAAGAATTAAGCTTGCTCCAAAGAGACCAAATGCCCAAACGAAGCAGGAATCCAGCTTGCATACAGGTAGCCATTGAATTTGTGAATCAAGCCAGCATGCAAAGCCAATGGTGTAACCGAAGGAGCACTAACAAGAGGCCCTTCCCCTTTGGATCGAAGGAGGTTGTTTCAAAGAAAACACATGCCCAGTCGAAGCTTGTATATAGCAAACAAGCAGAAGGCCAAGGCTTCAATTGAAGCTTGGAAATTTGAGGCAAGCTTGGAGGCGGTTAGGCGCTCAATCGAAGCCTGTCCAGATGCCAATCAAAATACCCTTTGACATGCTAATCAAAAGACTTTGTTAAAATGCCAATCGAAGACTCCTTGTTTATCTTCAAGAATTTTTATTTTTTCTTTAATCAAATGTTTGTAATCACCATGTAAAAGAAAAATCTTGGAAAAATATGAGAGCGTATATTTTGGGGCACAACACCTGTTCTTGCACGACGACAGCTTGGATATCTGATGAGGGATAAACCAAATAGTATTCATTTGAGTAGTTTCTTCCTGAAAGAGGGAGAAGATCATAAGGAAGCTAGGGAGAATATTAGAAAGGCTTGGTGTCCCATTCACAGGAAGAGTAGGAAGTACTTGGGACCTAGAGGGGTTGTTTCTTTGGAGCCTTATCTGTAGTGGGTACAGGCAAGAGCCATTCAGTTGAAATTTTCGTATTCTCGAGAAGAACTTATGCCTGGTATGTTTGTGAAGACCACACCTCCCTTATTGGATGATGTAGAAGAGCTTCAGCTTACTTTCGTCAGGATGCAGTAGGAAAAGGAAACTAGGAAGAATAAGTGCCAGACTCTAGAGGTTTCCCACCGAGAAGATCTGAAGGAGAAAGATGACTTGATTGAGATTCTTTAGAGTCAAGCTATATAGACGATGGAAAGGCAAGGGGATTTATTTTCCTATAAACCTCAACCAGGCCCTAGTGGCTCACTTCCTGATTCAGATGATTCGAAAGAGGTCGCCACTAGGTACGCGAAAGAAAACCAGAGCTTAAAGACTCAGATTACCAGACTTATCGAAGTGTCAGCGTATAGAGTGATCTCCATCAGCTTTGCTTCTTAGGGTTTTAGACTTTATTTTCATCTTGTACTTGGGATTATTTAAACTTGTAATCCATTTTGAAGTTATTATAATAAAAAATTTCAGTATTTCAAATGTGTTATTACTTTGATATTTGCAAATTGTTTATAAATCTTTAAGTCCTTTGAAATAATAATAAAATGAATCATGTGCATTGCACATCATGCATCATATTGTACATACTTCTTGCATTTTTTATGCATATCCATGTTTTTTTACTGAGCTTGTTTACTTGGTCTCTTTGTTACACTGTCTTTTAGATCAACTTCCTCTAATGGATCTTGGGCTTGCATCTTCTGTACCAAATTCAATGGGTTTTTTCAAACCCAGTGGTTTATTGTCATAGATAAAATGTAACCTTCAGCTTTTTGAAGCCGTTGTTTGGCCTTGTTGGTCTTTTCCTTTATCTATTGGTTTGGCTTCGACAGCTATACCCTACAGCCTTTCAGCTTCCAAAGTCGATTTCATTTTGTTTTCAGCCACATAAGCTGGAATTTGAGCCAGACTTTTTGACTCATTGGTCATCATTGTCGACCATAGGCCACCCCTTGGGTGGAATTGACTCCCTCTTTAGAATCCCACATAAACAATACGATCAGGACCCAACCTTAGAAAAATATTTGAGTTTTCATTAGGAGTGTAATTGTCATCATCACAAGGCGCCACATTCGCCAAGTGTTAGTCGAAATATTTCTTTCCACCTTTAACCTCATCGACCTTATAGTATCTCTGATCAACTTCTATATTTTCCACTATGCCATATTTCTTCCAAATGGAAATCCTTTGATGTAAAGTCGGTGGAACTACACCTATTCCATGAATCGATTCACGATCGAGTAATTAATTGAAGTTTGCTTTGGAATTTATGACCATGAACAAAGTTGATCTGGTTGTTGTTCCAATAACCAATTCGACCTGGATGATCCCAAGTATATTATTGGGTTTCCCTTCATAGTTTGACAAAACCATGTTATAAGGTTGAAGATATGACCCACACTTCCCTATTTTCTTGAACAGAGCATGTGGCATTAAGTTTACAGCTTCCCCACCATCGGAAAACACTCTGTTCACTGGCATGCCATCTACCTTTGCCCTTATAAATAAAGGCTTGAGATGATACAACATCCCTGGGCTTGGTTTCTCAAACACATCCTTATGTTCTTTGACAATGCCATTATTCATAACATATTAGCACATAGGTTTTTCATCAGCCGCCTCGTCAGAGGTGAAATCTTATTCATTTTATGATACCCCTGACACTCTGTCATATTTTGCAGGCAGAATCGACATAATTCCATAATTAATGATGAAGTGTCAACCATAATCATCATCCACCATATCATCTTCTGGCGAAGGTTCATAATCAGACTCTTCCTCTTCTTCACCCTCAGATGTAGGAGTATACTCAAGTGTAGGAGTATATCCAACATTTTGTTTGCCACCAGCTCTTTGTTACCTAAAGGAGCTACCTTCATAGCCAGCCTTTGGTTGGCTGTGATATTCTCCTTTTCAATCAAATTTGACCTTGGATATAATCCTTTCTGAACTAGAGCTCCACCAAGTTTTGCAACCTCTTCTGGTTGTGTGCTTTTGACATGCCTAGCAACTTCGACAAGTTTCGGTTGGGAAGTCGAGGCCTCCTTTGCAGCTTTTTTATTCCTCTGATAACACCTTAAATGTGTTCTTGTTATTGTATTTTTCCCCTTATAATTAGGAGAAACTTGATAACCCTTCGACTCAACCTTATTTTCTTGGGCCTCAGCCTCATGCACAATCACCTTCCACTTTGGCTTTTTGCACCCCTTTTGGCTCACCGGTTCCACCCATTTTTCTTGTAGGTTGACTGACGGAGGGCGGAAGGTTTTCAGACAAGGTTATTGGAACAATCTTTTATACTCTTTGTTGCATTAAGGAAGTCCTTATTTGTCAAAAACAAACCTTCAAACTAGAGCCTTCTCTTACTTGAGAGCCTCTTTTTTGACAGCTTCATATTTCTCAATTGCTTCTTCATCATACATAGCGTTGCATCTTGGGTATAATTTAGCCTTCGATCCCTTCACTATGCATTTCTCCTGAAAGTCATCAAATCTCTCTTCAGGATGAGGGTACACTGCCTGCAATCCCTCTTCCATATTCATGTAGAAACTATCATTAGTTCCAACCATCATAACTTATATGTCACCAATCATTATGACTTCTCTGTCGAAGCCCTCAGTAGCTTTAACCATCATATAATCTAGAGGCTATGAATATAAATCCTCCTCTACTTTTAAAGGATCAGTGTCAACCTACATATTTGGCTTTTGTCAAATTGAAGCCTGCCTTCTTTTAAAGATTTATACACCAAATCTCTGAAAAGAAAACATTGAGAAGTTTTATGACCAAGAAAATTATGAAATTTGCAGAATCCCATTTTCTTCATTTGTATAGGTGGGGGATTCTTCAGGCCCTGAGGGACCACAATTTGACCATCAGCCACTAACAAATATGTCAAAAGTGTAAGTCTTGGTTGTAACGCCCGTAATTTAATTAGTTATTTAATTAAATTATTTTTGGAATATTTGTGAAGTTGTGTTATGATGATAGTTGATGTGTTGTGATTAGTTGGATATATTTATTTTATTAAGTTTCGGAATAATATTAGAATGAAAATATTATTTGATGTGGGCTTGTTTTAAAGGAATAGAAGTAGTAAAAAGGGGGGTGTAGTAGTTTTAAGACCATTAAGGCATAAAGAGAATAATAGGGTTATTTTATTATTGTTAGAAATAATAGAAAAGAAGAAGAGGAAAGAGAGAAAGAAATAAGGGTTGGAAGAAGAGAACGTGAAAGCTGTTGGAAAGGAGGAAAAGAGGCAGAACGGAAAATCAACAGGAAAAGTTATAGAGCAACCTTCAATCCAAGGTAAGGATGACATTCTGACTCTATAATAGGGTTTATGATGATTGATTTATGGGATTATATGTGAAAATGTTGTCTTGTTCATGATTGAATTTTATGTTGTTGTATGATGAGAATCGATGATTGAAAGATGAATAATGATACCCTAATGTTGTATAATTGGTGTAGAATTATAGGATAATTATAATTGATGATTATCTATGATTGGAAGATGTTTTTAGGGCCTAAAGTATTGAAACCATAGTGAAAACGCAGTGAAATCGCTGAAAATAACCGTGACAAAATAGTATGTGTCGACCCCAAAAGCCATGCGTCGATACATGAAGGCTTTTAGATCAGGATGAATCGACACGAAGGAGTTATGCGTCGATACATGAAGGCTTTTAGACTCAGGATGAGTCGATACGTAGGAGCATGTACCGATACATGTAGTGTTATAGACTCAGTATGAGTCGATACAAGGGAGAATGTGTTGACTCATGTAGCATGTTAAGTCCAGCACGAGTCGACCCAAGAAATTATGCGTCGATCCATGTTTTCTGGTTTTTCGCAGAATCAGTTTGAAAAGGCTGTAACTTGAGTTTTCGGACTCCGTTTGAGGTGTCGTTCGAAGCGTTGAATAGCTAACGCGGTGAACTTCATTCTAAAGGATTAAAATGAAGATTATAAAGGATAATCCTAGTATCCAAATTAGGATTAGAGTTAGTTCCCGCGTTAATCGCTATGTTGATTTTTTTGAAGAATGAGGAGGATGAGATGAGTATAGATTACTATTTGGTTTGTAAATTGGGATTAATGATGATAATAATGTAGTATTATAGAATGGATAATATGTAGAGGTTTGATAACTTAGAAGTAAGCCTTAGATGATTAATTAACTATAGGCAATATCACGTTGTAGGCCTATGGTCAATGTTGTGAGATTGACGATTTACTATTGTATTATTGTATGGCTGAGTTGTTGGTGATAAATGATGTTTGATGAATTATGATGTATAAATTATATTTGATGAATTATGATGATAAATTATGGTTGATAAATTATGATGTATAAATGATGTTTGACGAATTATGACGATAAATGATGTTGATGAAAGATGTTGAGATACCTATAATAATTGGCAACTATTAAGATGTAGGCTTCTGGCCAATGATGATGGTGTGATTAGATGTTGTCAATTATGGTGTTGTTATTGCATTCATGATGGTGTCTCATACATTCCATTTCAAGATGGAGCTTATGCTCGTTAAGATGGCATGTATTGGCGAATATTAAGATGAAATCTTATGCCTTGTTGATGCCTCTAATTAGTGGCTGATTTTTAAGATGGGAGTTCTGCTCCAATGGTACCACATGCATTCGCATAGTCTTGAGTCGCATTATATGATTGCATAAAGAAGCTGTGTATCAATGTGGTGAATGTGTATTATCATTGGTATTTCTGTTGCGATTATTGTTGTTTATAAGATGAGAAGTGGTGATGTTATGTGATCTAATTTAATATGTTAATTATCATACATTTTATTATATTGTTAGATATCTCACCCCTTCTTTTTGAATGTTACCCTTACGTTGGTAATGTATAGGTAATCGAGAGTGAAGGTTGTATACCTTCAGTAGTTCGAGTTGGTGTCATTGCTCTGATACGTAACACTCGGGGGGATGAACGCTTGTTGCTTTTAATTGTTGATTATTTCAGTTGTTGAACTTTAATTTGATGGTTAATAAGTATGTGTGGTTTTGAAATTGCTGTGACGAGGGACAAAGATGTTACTAAGAATTCCGCTACGTAGATGTTCAAATTGTTGAACTAAGAGATTAAAGTATTATGTTGATAGTTCATCCGAAGTTTTAAAGTGTTATGTATCCACAATGAATGCAATGTGTTTCTAAAGTTGAATTTGTGGCATCCTGATTCGTTTGTATGAATTTTATGACTCTTATTTATTTATATAATTGCCGTGTAGAATTGGGGTGTTACAAAGTTGGTATCAGTACAAAGGTTGGTCTGACCTTGTTGTCAAGTCGTAGTTGCCTAACAATTGAGTATTGTTAATTTGAGTTCTAACCGTTGTTTATGATTTTAGTGATAAGTTGAGATGGCTGGAAGGAATGATGTTGCACTTGCTGCTGCTTTAGAAGAAATGGCTCATGCGATGGAAAATCAGCCGAATGCTGACGGGAATGCTGGATCTCGTAGTTTGGCGACTTTCCAGAGAGAGAATCCGCCTACGTTCAAGGGAAAGTATGATCCTGACGGAGCATTGGATTGGTTGAAAGAGATTGATAGAATCTTATGTGTGATAGACTTCACTCCAGTGCAGAAGGTTTGATATGGTACTCATATGCTAGCGGTAGAAGCTGGTGACTGGTGGCTAGAGACTTGTCAAAGATTGGAGGTTGCAGGTGAGAAAGTCACTTAGGTTGTATTCCGTAGGGAATTTCTAAGGAAGTAATTTCCTGAAGATGTTCGTGGTAAGAATGAGATTGAGTTCCTTAAGCTAAAGCAAGGGAATATGTCGGTTGTTGAGTATGCTGCAAAGTTTTCTGAGTTGGCTAAGTTTTATCTGCACTACGCTAAGGCAGATGCTGAGTTTACGAAGTGTATCAAGTTTGAGAAAGGGTTGCGCCCAGAGATCAAGAAGGAAGTTAGATACCAGAAGATCTGTGTCTTTGTTGACTTGATTGACAGTTTCAGGATTTATGAGGAGGATAATAATGCTCATTACAAGATTATCAGTGAGAAGAGGGGTAAGCACCAACAGAATCATGGTAAGCCTTATGATACCCCAGCTGGTAAAGGTAAACAGAAAGTTGCTCATGATCATAGGACTAGTGGGGGAGATGCTCCTACTGGTGTGGTTTGTTTTAAATGTGGGAAACCTGGGCATAAGAGTAATTTGTGTACTACTGAAGTAAAGAGGTGTTTCTGTTGTGGTAAGAACGGATATGTTGTATCTGAGTGAAAGCATAAGGATGTGATTTGTTTTAATTCTAGTGAAGAAGGGCACATTGGTAGTCAGTGTAAGAAACCAAAGAGGGCGCAAGCAAGCGGTAAAGTGTTCGCTTTGGTTGAAGATCAGACAGCTATTGAGGACAGACTTATCAGAGGTACATGTTAGATTAATAGTACTCCTTTAATTACTATTATTCATACCGGTGCTACTCATTTTTTTATTGTTGTGATTGTGTTGAAAGATTGGGTCTTACGTTGTCTTCTATGAATGGAGAAATGGTCGTCGATACTCCAGCCAAGGGGTCGATGACTACTTCTTTTGTGTGTTTAAAGTTTCCCTTGTCGATCTTCGACAGGGACTTTGTTGTTGATTTGGTTTGTTTACCGTTAAGAGGTTTGGATGTGATTTTGGGTATGAACTGGTTAGAGCATAACTATGTTCATATTAACTGTTATGACAAGTCTGTGAGGTTTTCTACTCCTGAAGAAGATGAAGGTAGTCTGTTATTTGCTAAACAGTTGAGGAAGTTGATGCAAGAAGAAGAACAGATGTTCTCATTGATGGTATCGCTATTTGTAGAGACTCAAGCTATAATTGAGGAATTGCAGGTGGTGTGCGAATTTCCTAAAGTTTTCCCCGATGAAATTCTTGATGTACCTTCAGAGAGGGAAGTTGAATTTTCTATTGATCTTATACCTGGTACCAGACCTGTGTCTATGGCACCATATAGGATGTCTGCATCTGAATTGTCAGAGTTAAAGAAGTAATTGGAAGGGTTACTTGAAAATAAGTTTGTAAGACCAAGTGTATCGTCGTGGGGTGCTCCAGTGTTGTTAGTAAAGAAGAAAGATGGAAGTATGAGGCTTTGTGTTGATTATAGACAGTTGAATAAAGTGAAGATTAAGAACAAGTATCGGCTTCCAAGAATAGATGACTTGATGGACCAATTGGTGGACGCTCGTGTGTTTAGTAATATTGATTTGAGGCCGGGTTACCATCATATTAAAGTGAAGGATGAAGATATCCAGAAGACAGCTTTCAGAATGCGTTAAGGACATTATGAGTATTCGGTGATTCCTTTCGGTGTTACTAATGTGTCAGGAGTATTCATGAAATACATGAATCGTATCTTTCATACTTATTTGGATCAGTTCGTGGTGGTGTTTATTGATGATATTTTGATTTACTCTAAGTCAGAAGAAGAGCATACTGAACACTTAAGAGTAGTATTGCATGTTTTGAAAGAGAAGAAGTTGTATGCAAAGCTGTCCAAGTGTGAGTTCTGGTTAAAGGAGGTTAGTTTTCTTGGTCATGTGATCTCAGGTAGTGGCATCGTTATAGATCCATTGAAGGTTGATGTTGTGTTGCAATGGGAAACTCCAAAGTCAGCTACTGAGATTAGAAGCTTTTTGGGATTACCTGGTTACTATAGAAGGTTTATCGAAGTTTTTTCTAAGTTGGCACTTCCGTTGACTAAGTTGACTTGTAAAGGTAGAGTTTTTGTGTGGGATGTTCAGTGCGAAGAAAGTTTTACAGAATTGAAGAAGAGGTTGACGTTGGCTCCAATTTTGACGTTTCCTAATCCAGGAGAGCCTTTTATGGTGTATTGTGATGCTTCTAAGATGGGTTTAGGAGGTGTTCTTATGCAGAATGATAAGGTAGTTGCTTATGCGTCAAGGAAGTTGAGGACTCATGAGAAGAACTATCCTACGCATATTTAGAGCTTGCTGCAGTTGTTTTTGTGTTGAAGATTTGGAGACGTTATCTTTATGGTTCTAGATTTGAAGTGTTTAGTGACCATAAGAGATTAAAGTATCTTTTTGATCAGAAGGAGTTGAATATTAGGCAACGGAGATGGTTGGAATTGTTAAAGGATTATGATTTCAGTTTAAATTATCATCCAGGAAAAGAGAATGTGGTAGCTGGTGCATTGAGTCGAAAGACTTTACATATGTCGGCAACGATGGTTAAAGAGTTGGAATTAATTGAACAGTTTAGAGATATGAGCTTAGTTTGCGAGGTTACTCCACGGAGTGTTATGTTGGGTATGTTGAAGATTAATAATGAATTTCTAGACAGTATCAAAGAAGCTCAGAAGTTGGATGTGAAACTGGTAGATTTGATGGTTGGAATCGATCAGTCTGAGAATAATGATTTTAAGCTATATGCGCAAGGTGTGTTGAGATTTTGTAACCCGATTTGTATTCCTGATGATGTTGAGATGATGAAAGTGATACTTGAAGAGATTCATAGAAGTAAGTTGAGTATTCATCCAGGAGCTATAGAGATGTACAAAGATTTGAAAGGTTTGTTTTGGTGGCCTGGGATGAAGAGTGATGTGGTTCGGTTTGTGTATGCATGTTTGACTTGTCAAAAGTTGAAAGTTGAACATCAGAAGCCTGCAGGGTTGATGCAACCGTTGGAAGTTCCATAATGGAAATGGGATAGCATTTCGATGGACTTTGTGACGGGTTTACCTAATACTTTAAGAGGAAATGATTCGATTTGGGTGATTGTTGATAGGCTTACAAAGTCGGCTCATTTTATTCCTATTAACATCAGTTTTCCAGTGTCGAAGTTGGATGAGATTTACACTAGTGTGATTGTGAAGCTGCACGGTGTTCCTTTGTGCATTGTGTCAGATAGAGATCCAAGATTTACTTCTGATTTTTGGAAGAGGTTGCAAGAAGCGTTGGTTTATAAGTTGAGGTTGAGTTCAGCGTATTATCCTCAGACAAATGGTCAGACTGAAAGGACTATTCAATCGTTGGAAGACTTGTTGAGGGCATGTGTTCTTCAGTAGGGAGGTTCGTGGGATACTTATCTTTCGTTGATAGAGTTCACTTATAATAACAGTTACCATTCCAGTATTGGGATGGCACCTTTTGAAGCGTTGTATGGTTGAAGATGTAGAACTCCTTAATGTTGGCATAAATCTGGTTAAAGTGTAGTACTTGGGCCTGAACTTGTTCGTGAGACTAATGAGAAGGTGAAGTTGATTCGAGATAAGATGAAAGCTTCCCAAAGTAGATAGAAGAGTTATCATGACAAGCGAAGGAAATATTTAGAATTCCAAGCGGGTGACCGTGTGTTTTTTAGAGTTACACATGTGACCGGTGTTGGGCGAGCATTGAAGTCTAAGAAGCTCACTTCTCGTTTTATTGGACCATATCAGATTTCGGAGAGAGTGGGAATGTTGCTTATAAAGTGGCTTTACCTCTTAATCTTTCGAATTTGCATGATGTGTTTCATGTGTCACAACTCCGGATGTATATTTCAGATCCATCTCATGTGATTCATATGGATGATGTACAAGTACAGGATAATCTTACAGTGGATACGATGCATGTACGGATCGCGGATCGTGAAATAAAGACTCTGAGGGGAAAAGATATTTCCTTGGTTAAAGTGGTTTGGCTAGGAGCTTCCTGTGAAATCATTACTTGGGAGTTGGAGATCAAGATGCGGGACTCCTATCCTGAGTTATTTGATTAAGGTAAACTTTCGAGGACGAAAATATTCTCAGTGAGGGAGAGTTGTAACGCCCGTAATTTAATTAATTATTTAATTAAATTATTTTTGGAATATTTGTGAATTTGTGTTATGATGATAGTTGATGTGTTGCGATTAGTTGGATTTATTTATTTTATTAAGTTGTGGAATAATAGTAGAATGATAATATTATTTGATGTGGGCTTGTTTTAAAGGAATAGAAGTAGTAAAAATGGGGGTGTAGTAGTTTTAAGCCCATTAATGCATAAAGAGAATAATAGGGTTATTTTATTATTGTTAGAAATAATAGAAAAGAAGAAGCAGTAAGAGAGAAAGAAATAAGGGTTGGAAGAAGAGAACGTGAAAGTTGTTGGAAAGGGGGCAAAGAGGCAGAACGGAAAATCAACTAGAAAAGTTATAGAGCAACCTTCAATTCAAGGTAAGGGTAGGATTTTGACTCTATAATAGGGTTTATGATGATTGATTTATGGGATTAGATGTGAAAATGCTATCTTGTTCATGATTGAATTTTATGTTGTTGTATGATGAGAATCGATGATTGAAAGATGAATAATGATACCCTAATGTTGTATAATTTATGTAGAATTATAGGATAATTATAATTGATGATTATCTATGATTAGAAGATGTTTTAGGTCCTAAAGTATGGAACTGTAGTGAAAACACAGTGAAATCATAGAAAATATCCATAACAGAACAATATGTGTCGACCCCAAAAGCCATGCGTTGATACATGAAGACTTTTAGAATCAGGATGAATCGACACGAAGGAGTCATGCGTCGATACATGAAGGCTTTTAGACTCATGATGAGTCGATACATAGGAGCATGTATCGATACATGTAGTGTTGCAGACTCACTATGAGTCGATACAAGGGAGAATGAATCGACTCATGTAGCGTGTTAAGTCCAGTACGCATCGACCCAAGACATTACGCGTCGATCCATGTTATCTGGTTTTTGGCAGAATCAATTTGAAAAGGCTATAACTTGAGTTTTCGGACTCCATTTGAGGTGTCGTTCGAAGTGTTGAATAGCTAACGCGATGAAATTCATTCTTAAGGATTAAAATGAAGAATAGGAAGGATAATCCTAGTATTCAAATTAGGATTAGAGTTAGTTCCCGCGTTAATCGCTATGTTGATTTTTGTGAAGAATGAGGAGGATGAGATGAGTATAGATTACTGTTTGGTTTGTAACAGTAGGATTAATGATGATAATAATGTAGTATTATAGAATGGATAATATGTAGAGGTTTGATAACTTATAAGTAAGCCTTAGATGATTAATTAATTATAGGCAATATCACGTTGTAGGCCTATGGTCAATGTTGCAAGATCGAAGATTTACCGGTTTATTGTTGTATGGCTGAGTTGTTGATGATAAATGATGTTTGATGAATTATGATGTTTAAATGATGTTTGATGAATTATGATGATAAATGATGTTTGATGAATTATGATGTATAAATGATGTTTGACGAATTATGACGATAAATGATGTTGATGAAAGATGTTGAGATGCCTCTAATAATTGGCAGCTAATAAGATGTAGGCTTCTGGCCAACGATGATGTTGTGATTATATGTTGTCAATTATGGTGTTGTTATTGCATTCATGATGGTGTCGCATACATTGCATTTCAAGATGGAGCTTATGCTCGTTAAGATGGCTTGTATTGGCGAATATTAAGATGAAGGCTTATGCCTTATTGATGCCTCTAATTATTGGCAGATTTTTAAGATGGGAGTTCTGCTTCAATGGTACCACATGCATTCGTATAGTATTGAGTCGCATTATATGATTGCATAAAGAAGCTGCGTATCAATGTGGTGAATGTGTATTATCGTTGGTATTTCTGTTGCGATTATTGTTGTTTATAAGATGAGAAGTGGTGATGTTATGTGATCTAATTTAACATATTAATTATCATACATTTTATTATATTGTTAGATATCTCACCCCTTCTGTTTGAATGTTACCCTTACATTGGTAACGTGCAGGTAATCGAGAGTGAAGGTTGTATACCTTCAGTAGTTCGAGTCGGTGTCATTGCTCTGATACGTATCACTCAGGGGGTGAATGCTTGTTGCTTTTAATTGTTGATTATTTCAGTTGTTGAAATTTAATTTGATGGTTAATAAGTATGTGTTGTTTTGAAATTGTTGTAACGAGGGACAAATATGTTACTAAGAATTATTATGCGTAGATGTTCAAATTGTTGAACTAAGAAATTAAAATATTATGCTGATAGTTCATCTGATGTTTTAAAGTGTTATATATCCACGATGAACGCAATGTGTTTCTAAAGTTGAATTTGTAGCATCCTGATATGTTTGTATGAATTTTATGACTCTGATTTATTTATATAATTATCGGGTAGAATTAGGGTGTTACATTGATGATGGCTTTTCCATTCTTTTCAGTTTCAACGGGGTTTATCTCGTTCGAAGGTTTCAATAGCTTACACGCGTAAGGAGGTCCAGGTTGGAGCTCTGCCACATTAACCTCTGTTTCTTCCCCCTAACTATTCTTCGTCAGAAGAATACTCGTCAGTTTCTATGTAAGCAACCTTCCATTTTTGTGGTACTTGTCTGGCTTGGTTTTTTCATCTTTCTAATGCTCAATCAGTCTAACTTTGATAGCTAATTGAGCCATATCCTTTAAGGACAGAGTATCTAGCAAATTCTTTCTAATAGAATACTATAATCCATTTGCAACCATTTCGACCAACTCATGTTCAGGCACTTGTGGAAAGCATCATGCTTTCAAAAGTATAAACCTGTTAAGGTATTGGTCTATCGACTAAGTGCTCTTTTGTTTAACACTGGACAATTTTGTTAGGCTTATTTTGGCCCATGTGAAATTGTTCATGGAACAATTTCTCCAACTGAATCCACGTTTGGACTGACTGTAGGGGAAGCATTGTAAACCAAGTAAACACATTCTTTGTGAGGGAATTGGGAAAATACTTCATCCTCAAATCCTTATTCACTACTAAGTCTCCAAATTATATTTGGTACTTGGCAACATATTCGACAGTGGATTCTTCGACATCCCCTGCGAAAGTAAATTTTGGGAGTTTCCAACCTCTTGGTAACTCCATTTGTAAAATGAAAACTGGAAATGGCGACACATATGTAGTCCTCTAGAAGAAAGTATTCATTCCATTCCTAACCATAATCCGTTCAACAATGGCTTCTAAGTTTTGTTCCCCATCCACTGCTTCTCGTCGAACATGCCCGACCATTTGGTTGACATTCTGGTTTCGATTTGCTATTACTACTGGGGGTTGTTGGAGTACCCTAAGTATAGGATCAACACGCTAGGGAATCGATGGTTCTTGTCTGAATATTTCATCGACCGCCTCCTCATAGTGCATTGATTCCTCACGTGGGGGCAGTGTAGCTTGTCAAACTAGCGCTCTTGGGGAACTGAGGAAATCACTGATACGAGTCATTTGTGTTGCCAAAGTCTGATAACTCTACACTCAATTATCGATCAAAGGTTTTGATATGAGACTCATTTATTGAGTAAGCATATTGACCATCTCATGATTACTTTCATCCATTTGTTGCCTCGTGATTGCAAAAGTACTTGGGGTGAAGGTAGGCATGATTTGATGGGGAAATCCAAATCCGGTAAAACGACCAAATTGGTTTCCCAATGCCCCTGAGGCATGATACGGGGAACACATTGATGTCGAGTTTTCACCAAATGTCGAACTACTACTATGTAGGCCTTCCATCATCGTCGTTGGCATTCTGTATTCATGTTTAACGTTATGTGTATCTCTTACAAAACTAGGCACAAACTGACAAGAGGTTGGGACCAAACCACCATGTGTATCTCTTGCAAAACTAGGATGTTGTACCCCAAAATTTACCCTCTTATGTTTTCCAAGGTCTTTCCCTACATGGTTGGTCACAAACTTTTGCCTAAAGAAAAGGAAAATTTGTGAGTGATGTTTTTAAGTTTCCTTCGAGCGGCATCTCCAAAAGGCCTTTCGATTAGCATTTTAACAAAACCTTTCGATTGGCATTGTAACAGTGTCTTTCGATTGGCCTTTCAACAAATCCTTTTGATTAGCCTTGTAACAAGATTCTTTGATTGGCATGGACAAAAGACCTTCGATTGGCCTGTTAACAAGGCCTTTCGGTTGGCATTTCAACAAAACCTTTCGATTGGCATTGTAACAGTGTCTTTCGATTGGCATTTCAACAAAGCCTTTCGATTGGACTTGTAACAAGATCCTTAGATTGGTATGGACAAATTCCCTTCGATTGGCATTTCAAAAGGTACTTCGGTTGGAACTTCAGAGTGTCTTTCGACTGGAACTTCAGAGTGTCCCTCAATCAGAACATCAGAATGAAATGACCTTCGAATGGCATTTCAGTGCAGAGTTCGTCTTAATCTAAGAGGATCTGATGAACGAAGTTCTTAACACTTCGAATCAGAACTTAGACTCATCACAAGGCCAAGGGATGGTCAAATTTGTCTAATAGGGAATGTTCTAAATATATTTGAATTGGACTTTGAAGCTGGCAAAGAAGGCAGATTTAAAGGAATGAAATAGGCTGGCATGACTAAGAAAAAACACATATCCTAACCTGTCCATGTTCACCCAAAGTTCAAAATGGCATGTTTTCCTTGCAAATATGTCAAGAATTCAATGTTGATTTTGGACTCAATTCCTGTGTTAAAGGCCAGATTCTTGCCTTGTTTGCTCCCAACTTCACAAGAGCTGATTCGACCAGGGTGATTCTTTTCGAATCAAGAAATTAAAGCAGGGAGAGGCTCAATCGAAGGGGCCATGACATCGAAGCTGGAGTAATCCGAATTGGAGCTTAGACCCTTCAAAGAGAGAAAACTCAAAGGGAAATGGATCTGCAGGGGCAGGTCAGCTTTTGATGTTCATCATGTTGGAGGCCCAAACAACTCATAACAGGCTGGCAGTAACGCATGAAAATAGATTAGAACATGATGGAATCAAATATAGCAAGTCTTTATGAAGAAATCAAATCAAATCTCTTCATCATAATGGGCCAAGATTTGATACACAAATGTTGACCTAAATTCCCTTATCTATATAAACCTCATGATCTCAGAGAAAAAACAGACATAAAAACACACAGAGACACACATATATTGCCTTGTAAAAACACCAGCCTGCCCCACGAAAGTCCAGAAAATAGCATTAAGTTCCAAAGTAGTCAAAACTCCATTGCATGCACCTTTCGTCCAGCTTAACACTCCGATTGTGTTCTTGGAGTTCACACAGGCATAAACTCGTTCGTGCCCCAGCCATCTCACACCCAGGACTGCAAATCCAGGCGCCTCTAGAGGTAAAAATGTTCAATCCCACTTAACCTTATATTAGACTCATGATTGCATATTCATAGATTTTGTTATTATTTGAAATCCATGATTCTGGCTGTGACAAATCGAAACCAACCCAGATCCAGGTTCAGGGATTGATTTCGAATGGGGTGTTTTCTGTTTTGTCTAGTTTCGAATTATCTAATTTACAGGACCAAAAGCAGGTGTCATGTACTTCGAATGAGCAAGCAGCTCAGGTGGTGAAAGGGATTTCGTGCAATCGAAGGGACCAAGGTTCGAATCCCAGGCCTTGCATTTTAAATTTCCAACGAATTTGCTTGCAGATTTAGCACCCCCAAGATCCTCGAATGAGGTCTTCGATCAGCTCATTGGATCGAAGAGAAACCCAAGCCTCTTCGATCCAGGCCTTACTTCCAAGAGTGCATTCCTTTCGTTTCCTATTTTTATTCTTTCGATTGTGTTTTCTTTCTTTTGGTTGTTTGTCCTCACTTCTTCTAAACTTTAATTAACATTAAAAAGAACCCCAAAAAACATTAGGCTTAACTTTTTACATTAAATTAATTTTGTCAATTAATTAATTAATTATTTAAAATTTTCTTAAAAAACTAAAATTTAATAGACTTAGGATTTTTTTTTATTCAATTTCTGTTCATAACTAAATTAAACAAAAAATTCCTTTCACTTAGGATTCTAGACGTATTTTCAATTCACGCGCGCGTTTATTTACTTTAGCATTTTTTTTGTTAATTATGTAATTGTGCCCGGTTTGTAATAGTTTAATTAGGGTTTTAATTTTTGCATTTTACATTTTCAGTCAAATATAAATGTAATTGCCCCAAAGCTTTGTAATAGCTGTAGGTTTTACTTTCTGCACTATATTATATGACTGTGTATAAACTACTAGTAAATTAGGCGTGTATGGCAAGAACTAATCAACTAATCTTAGATCACTAAACAACCGGATAAAATATCTGAAAAAAGCACACTGCTGCACACTTGCACCCTTAGGGTATACCTCACATGATTGACTCGGAAACAGTGGTCATGTCCCTCGAACGTAGGGATACTCTTAGCAAAGACCCTCAGTTTAAAGTCATCATAAAGATCATAGTTCCTAAATGTCCCTCGGGTTGCCTACGAGATATGATATTATGATGATAGTCCCTTCGAAATGCTAAGGTATCCTTACATGTTGCCTTCAATGACCATTACGTCCCTTTAGATAGTCCCTCAACATCCAAAGACTAGGATTACCTACTCACTAATAGTAGGATAACACGGTCTAAAGGATAGGAGGAAAAGAACAGTCTTTTTCGAGTAGGTAGATAACTGTTAGGTACTTGCTGAAACAAATTTTCACACCACACTTTCGAGTAGGTAGAAAACCAAAAAAGAGGTTACTACAAATCCTCGACAAAAAAAAGATTACAAAATGACTGCCTCTTCCAAATAAACTTTCAGTATCTGAACCATCATCAGAACATCAAGGACAAGATGCCAGACTCAATTGGGATCTGAACGCACAATTAGCTGAGCATAGGATCGGAGAACATCCCAAAGAACAGGTAGGTACAAATAAAATTTGAGCATTTATCCTTTGTTTCTTAAACCGTGAACCAAGCCATGTTATAACCCTTAAAAGTCCTAGCTGAAGCATGGGTTAGTTATAAAGAATACTATTACAAAAGGTATCCTGACTCCTGTAGGGTTCGCTATAAATCCTGAGTTTGACATCACACTTTTACAAAATTTGTTTGTTTTACTAAAAAATGAATTTTCAAACTTCAAGACAGACATAAGCATTGCATTCTTAAAATACCAGTGTTTGCACATGACTATTTGTTCAACAACAGAGAAATTCGCATGACGAACATCTAGTGAACAAAAACCTTCTCAATGAAAAGGATCACCTAAAATGGAAAAATACTTCCAACCAAGGGGCACGGCATGATCATTGTCCATCATCTAGGGCAGTTAAGTCAAGATTCAAGGAATCTCTCAATGATGCTAAATAGCCAGGGGCAGATATCCATCTAAATCACTTGGGGCATTGGGCATGAATTCCAGCAACGAATCTTGCACGATCAAACAAACATCTTCTGGTAGTGTGGCAACACTTACTACCATAGACAGTGACAATTCTCCGTACCCGGTGAACATGGACATAGTCAAAAAACACTACGCATGAACAAAGACCCGCTAGATTGACTGGCCTAGGCTAAAATAAGGGCATCCTAGCAAACCAAAAGGGTTCGAGCAAAAATTAGGGATAAAAACAAAAAATTATGTACACCCGGCAAGTCGAAAACCTGAAAAGGCAGCTTGAGCAAAAATGGCTATCCCGGTGGACTAAAAATTTGAAAAGATAGTCCAGAAAAAAGTTTGGGATTAAAGCGTACGACTACGTCCCGTCATCTCGTCACTTGTCTAATCAATAGAAGGTTTATTACCCTGATCTGCATTCACCAAGGACTCCAAGAGTTGGGATAATAGTCAAACCATCTACAAAATCCCCGGTTGATATTTTCTATAAAAGGTATCGAGACAGGGGCATTCTACTACAAGGCCACAGCCATATTCTCAGCTTACAACCTATTGATGTCAGATGTTCTCATACCCTCGGTAGAGAAAAATCTCCAAATTACTGCTCCAACGAAAATTCCCCAATGAAGTCACTAAGCTTCTCGGGATTCCCCAAGCGGATTATAGAGTTTCCCTTCCCCAGCGGAAATATTCTAAATAAAGAAGATTTTCATCTATAAACAGTTCAACTACGATCCAAAGACGGATGTCATCCTGACACTTACTCCAGATTCTCATCTAGAAACGGTCTAGGTACGATCCAAATACGGATGTCATCCTGAAACTTACTCCAGACTCTCTTCTAGGAGCGGTTCAGGTACGATCCAAAGACGAATGCCATCCTGACACTTACTCCAGATTCTCATCTAGAAACGGTTCATGTACGATCCAAAGACGGGTGTCATCCTGACACTTACTCCAGATTCTCATCTAGAAACGGTTCAGGTACGATCCAAAGACGGATGTCATCCTGACACTTATTCCAGAGTCTCCTCTAGAAAAGGTGCAAATACGATCTAGAGATAGATGTCATTCTGACACTTATTTCAACACATCATCTAGAAATGGTTCAGGTACGATCCAAAGACGGATGAAATCCTGACACTTATTTGGGATTCTATTTTAGAAACAGTTCAGGTACGATCCAGAGACAGATATCATCCTGATACTTATTCAGATTCTCTTCAATTACAATGCAGATACGATCCAGAGACAGATGTCATTCTGACACTCATTCAACACATGTTTCAAATATAGTTCAGATACGATCCAGAGAGAGATTTCATTCTTACACTCATTCAATACATGTTTCAAATACAGTTCATATAAGATCCAGAGACGGATGTCATTCTAACACTCATTCAATACATGTTTCAAATAAAGTTCAGATACGATCCAAAGATGGATGTCATTCTGACACTCATTCAATACATGTTCCAAATACAGTTTAGATACGATCCAGATACGGATGTCAATCTGACACTCATTCAATACATGTTTCAAATACAGTTCAGATACAATCCAGAGACGGATGTCATTCTGACACTCATTCAATGAAAATTCCAAATACAGTTCAGATACGATCCAGAGATGGATGCCATTCTGACACTCATTAAATACATGTTTCAAATAAAGTTCAGATACGATTCAGAGAGGGATGTCATTCTGACACTCATTCAATACATGTTTCAAATATAGTTCAGATACGATCCAGAGACAGGTGTCATTCTGACACTCATTCAATACATGTTCCAAATACAGTTCAGATACGATCCAGAGACGGATGTCATTCTGACACTCATTCAATACATATTCCAAATACAGTTCAGATATGATCTAGAGATGTATGTCATTCTGACACTCGTTCAATACATGTTTCAAATACAGTTCATATACGATCCAGAGACGGATGTCATTCTGACACTCATTCCATGTAAATTCCAAATACAGTTCAGATATGATTCAGAGACGGATGTCATTCTGACACTTATTTCAACACATATATCCATCCACAAAGCCTCCACAGGTACTTTCTCCAACAGGTACAAGGGTAGAAACGTCTTGATGCGAAGTCACCACTACATCCTCAGCATACATCCCAATGACGTCTATGTCCCCCACAGAGTAGAGGCAACCAAAAGTTTTGATCTCTGCTTCCCCAAACAGGAGTTACTTTCCCCAGCAAAGTTCCTTCAGAGAGCCGATATCTATATTCCCCAGCCGAGTTTATTAATCACAAACGGTTTATAAAGCTTTCTCCCGAGAAGAGTTTATTTCTCTGACTGCAGAACCTCCTCCCGAGCAGAGTTTAATTCTCTGAATGCCGAAGCTCAATCTCCAACAGAGTTTATTTCTCAAGCTACGGAATTTCATCCCCCATCAGAGTTTATTTTGCTGAATCGGTAAAGTCTTCCAGCAAAGCATCTCCTCTCTCAAACAGAGTTATTCCCCTGCAGAGTTATTCTCGGGCAGAGTCTCTCCCCGGCAGAATATTCTCAAACAGAAAGGAGTAAATCCCCAGCATAGTCATCTCCATTCACCATCCCCAACGGAAATGAAGGATTCATCTTCCCAATACTCTTCAGCAACAATCCAGGATTTATTTTCCCCGGCTAAGAAATACCACAATAGAATCCCATATTCATACATCATGGCATGTGCATGCAAATTGCATACAGCACAATCTCATTTATTTTTAGAACATCATAACAATAATTTTCATACATCATGACATGGCATACAATTAACTCTCTACCTTTCAGGGTAAAGATCAAATCAACAAGCTACGTCTAACAAAGGGCTATTCCAGGATTTTTCCTCAGAAAGATGTCCTCACAATATCTTCTCTGGATTAGCCAGATCGACACCAAGATCTCCCTTATTACCATTTCGGTTGAAGATGTTCCAAAACTTTCGTCTAGGTCAGTTGGATTGATACTAAGATTCTCCTGATTACTATGCTATTCAAAGTTAACCCAAGATTTTCCCTGGGTCAGACAGGTCGACACTAAGATCTCTCTTATTACCATTCTAGTGGAAGAGGTTCCAAGACTTTCGTCTGGGTCAGTTAAATCGATACTAAGATTCTCCTGATTACTATGCCAGTCAAAGTTAACCCACGATTTTCCCTGGGTCAGACAGGTCGACACTAAGATCTCTCTGATTACTATTCCATTGGAAGAGGTTCCAAGACTTTTGTTTGGGTCAGTTGAATCGATACTAAGATTCTCCTGATTACTATACCAGTCAAAGTTAGCACAAGATTTTCCTTGGGTCAGGCAGATCGACACTAAGATCTCTCTGATTACCACTCCAGTTGAAGATATTCCAAGACTTTCGTCTGGATTAGTTGAATCGATACTAAGAATCTCCTGATTACTATGCCAGTCAAAGTTAATTCAAGGCCTTTCTCTGGTGCAGTCAAATCGATATTAAGATTTCTATCCCAGTTGAAGATAATTCTAGACCTTTCTCTGGTTCATTCAAATCGATACTAATATTTCTAGCCCAGTTGAAGACAACTCGAGACCTTTCTCTGGTCCAGTCAAATCGATACTAAGATTTCTATTCCATTTAAAGAAGATATGAAGCCCGAAAACTGACCAGATAATAGTCAATCAACAATTCAAGACACTGTGAAGCCTGGATCCTGACTAGATAATAGTTTAATCACATCTCCCCAGTAAGTCGCTGTGAAGCCTAGAGCACGACCAGATAACAGTTAGCCTTATTATCATCAGCAAGCCATTGTAAAGCCTGGATACTTACCAGATAGTAGTTCACTTCTGTCTCTTCAATCAAATGATGACTCCCCAGTAGAGTAACGGACAACTGAAGCTCCTAAAAGTCTATGTTCCAAGATAGAGACCAACATTCCTCAGTGGAGTCCTCTCTAACAGCAAGAGTAGGAATTCCCACAAAGGGATATCTCAGGAAGTCAACATTGTTTTGGATGGCATCTTTAAGCCCATCTCCGACGATCTTCTGTCATCTTCTCTAAATGGAATCTATAAGCCCATTCCCAATACTATCTACACAGTCAAGTATCATCTCAGACGAGTGCAAATTTCTTGGCATTCTAGTGTTCAATCATCTTCCACCTTCAGATCACGAAAGGCAGACCAGCCAATCTACATCTTCAGGTTTAAGAAGATTGAACATGGGCAATTGTTGTACCCTAAAATTTTCCCTCTCATGTTTTCCAAGGTCTTCCCCTACATGGTTGGTCACAAACCTTTTCCTAAAGAAAAGGAAATTTTGTGAGTGATGTTTTTAAGTTTCCTTCGAGTGGCATCTCCAAAAGGCCTTTCGATTGGCATTTCAACAAAACATTTCGAATGGCATTGTAACAGTGTCTTTCGATTGGAATTTCAACAAAGCCTTTCGATTGGCCTTGTAACAAGATCCTTTGATTGGCATGGACAAAGGACCTTCGATTGGCCTGTTAACAAGGCCTTTCAATTGGCATTTCAACAAAACCTTTCGATTGGCATTGTAACAGTGACTTTTGATTGGCATTTCAACAAAGCCTTTCGATTGGCCTTGTAACAAGATCCTTCGATTGGTATGGACAAAGGCCCTTCGATTAGCATTTCAAAAGGTCCTTTGAATGGAACTTCAGAGTGTCCTTCGACTAGGACTTTAGAGTGTCCTTCGACTGGAACTTCATAGTGTCCCTCAATCAGAACATCAAAATGAAATGACCTTCGAATGGCATTTTAGTGCAGAGTTCGTCTTAATCTAAGAGGCTCTGATGAAGTAAATTCTGAACACTTTGAATCAGAACTTTGATTCATTACAAGGCCAAGGTCTAGTCGAAGTTGTCTAATAGGGAATGTTCTGAATAGATTTGAATTGGACTTCAAAGCTGGCAAAGAAGGCAGATTCGAAGGAATGAAATAGGATGGCATGACTACGCAAAAACACATATCCTAACCTGTCCAGGTTCACCCAAAGTTCAAAATGGCATGTTTTCCTTGCAAATATGGAAAGAATTCAATGTTGATTGTGGACTCAATTCCTGGGTTAAAGGCCAGATTCTTGCCTTGTTTGCTCCCAACTCCACAAGTGCTAATTCGACCTGGGTGATTCTTTTCGAATCAAGCAATCAAAGCAGAGAGAGGCTCAATCAAACGGGCCATGACATCAAAGCTGGAGTAATTCGAATTCGAGCTTAGAGCCTTTGAAGAGAGCAAACTCGAAGGGAAATGGAAATGCGAGGGCAGGTCAGCTTTAGATTTTCCTCATGTTGGAGGCCCAAACAACTCATAACAGGCTGGCAGTAACGCATGAAAATAGATTGGCACGTGATTGAATCAAATATAGCAAGTCTTTATGAAGAAATCAAATCAAATCTCTTCATCATAATGGGCAAAGATTTGATACATAAATGTTGACCTAAATTCCCTTGTCTTTATAAACCTCATTATCTCAGAAAAAACAGACGAAAAAACATACAGAGACACACATATATATTGCCTCGTAAAAATACCAGCCTTCCCCACGAAAGTCCAGAAAATAGCATTAAGTTCCAAAGTGGTCAAAACTCCATTGCAGGAACCTTCCGTCCAGGTGAACACTCTGATCGTGTTCTTAGAGTTCACACAGGCGTACACTCGTTCGTGCCCCGGCCATCTCACACCCAGGACTGCATATCCAGGCGCCTCTAGTGGTAAAAATGTTCAATCCCACTTAATCTTAAATTAGACTCATGATTGCATATTCATAGTTTTCATTATTATTTGTGAGAGATTTAACAAAGTGTATGCAAGTTGCAGTGTTCATACGTTCGAACACCATGGATAGAGTTTTTCAAAGCTGGCTACTTTTGAAATCCATGATACTGTCTGTGACAAATCGAAACCAACCCAGATCCGGGTTCAGGGATTGATTTCGAATGGGATGTTTTTTGTTTTGTCTAGTTTCGAACTATCTAATTTGCAGGACCAAAAGCAGGTGTCATGTACTTCGAATGAGCAAGGAGTTCAGGTGGTGAAAGGGAATTCGTGCAATCGAAGGGACCAGGGTTCGAATCCCAGGCCTTGAATTTTAAATTTCTAACAAATTTGCTTGCAGATTTAGCACCCCCAACACCCTCGAACGAGTTCGATCAGCTCATTGGATCGAAGAGAAACCCAAGCCTCTTCGATCCAGGCCTTACTTCCAAGAGTGCATTCCTTTTGTTTCTTGTTTTTAGTCTTTCGATTTTGTTTTCTTTCTTTTAGTTGTTTGTCCTCACTTCTTCTAAACTTTAATTAACATTAAAAAGAACCCCATAATACATTAGGCTTAACTTTTCACATTAAATTAATTTTGTCAATTAATTAATTAATTATTTTAATATTATCTTAAAAAACTAAAATTTAATAGACTTAGGATTTTTTTATTCAATTTCTGTTCATAACAAAAACAAACAAAAAATTCCTTTCACTTAGGATTCTAGACGTATTTTCAATTCACGCGCGCGTTTATTTACTTTAGCATTTTTTTGTTAATTATGTAATTGTGCTCGGTTTTTAATAGTTTAATTAGGGTTTTAATTTCCGCATTTTACATTTTCGGTCAAATATAAATGTAATTGCCCAAAAGCTTTGTAATAGTTGTAGGTTTTACTTTCTGCACTATATTATATGACTGTATATAAACTGCTAGTAAATTAGGGGTGTATGGCAAGAACTAATCAACTAATATTAGATCACTAAACGGCAAGATAAAATATCTGGAAAAAATACACTGCTTCACACTTGCACCCTTAGGGTATACCTCACTTGGTTTCCTCAGAAACAGTGGTCATGTTCCTCAAACATAGGGATACTCTTAGCAAAGACCCTTAGTTTAAAGTCATCATAAAGATCATAGTCCCTAAATGTCCCTCGAGTTGCCTACGAGAAATGATCTTATGATGATAGTCCCTTCGAAATGCTAAGGTATCCTTACATGTTGCCTTCAATGACCGTTACGTCCGTTTTTATAGTCCCTCAACATCCAACGACTAGGGTTACCTACTCATTAATAGTAGGATTACACGGTCTAAAGGATAGGAGGAAAAGAACAATCTTTTTCGAGTAGGTAGATAACTGTTAGGTACTTGCTCAAACAAATTTTCACACCACACTTTCAAACAAAGTTTTCAAAACACTTTATCACACTCTTGAGGACCGTTACAAGGGTTATCATAAAGTGAATCGCCGCACTAAGGCATTTTCAAACAAAAACTTTTTCACACAAACACAAAAGAAATTTTAAAAATGAACAAGTACCTAAGAACCCGTGGAAAACCACGGATAGAAAGGGTGCTAACACCTTTCCTATCCATAATCTACCCCCCTTACTCAAAAAATCTCGAAAAAGGTCTTTTTCTGTTCTTTTCACCCTTTCCTTTATTGGATAAAAGAAAAGTCGGTGGCGAATCTTGCTTACCGCGACATTTGCAAACAAAAAATGTAAACCAGTATATAACAGTCAGTTCTGCCACCGTATCACATAGGCACATACTGTTAGAACAATGTTTGAATCTAGTACCCTATATTTAAGTTTTGATGATAACAAAGTGAAAAGATATAGTATTTATATGTTTCATGTTTGAACTATATGCTGCCTAAAATTACTATGCTCTGACTTGCAGATACGCTGATTAAAATAAGCAAGATCACTTCTTCAGCATCAGAATTTGATTTCATACACCAGCATCAGAAGTTGCTGAATCAGAACGTCAAGATCAGATGATCAACTCACGTACATGCTGAAGCTTGATGAACAGAACTGCGCGTAAACACTCTGATACAAAAACAATAGTTCATCAGCAGCGAAGCAGAATCAGAATGAGCCAAGCCAGAACGTGCATTGAAGAAGCAACGGTACTGTGCATTGAACGCTAATTAATTCCAACGGCATCATTCTAGACAAGATCTGCTCAAAAAGGAAAGCTTGTTATTAGCATTGAATCAAGAATATTGCATTCAACGTTCATCTTCTCAAGTGCTATATAAACAAGGCTTCGAAGATTATAATGGCTAATGCTCTCCAATTCTCTACACGCACAAAGCTGAACAATAATCTTCATCTACCAGTTTTGCTAAACCACAAACTCTGATACTCCATTAGTGTTTAGCAATCTAAGTTTCTAAGCTTCATTTGTGTATACATCACAGTTGTGATAAAGTTTTGTAGAAAACATTCACACACATTTGTTTTATACCTTTGTAAGAAAGTGTTGCCTTGACAAACCGGATTGTGGTTTGAATCAAGAAGGCTTTAGCAGTTGTTAAAGCAGTCTGTAATATTCAGTTGAATATAGTGAATTAAGACCTCGTTGGAGAGAGGCGAAATCACCTTGACGGGTGGACTGGAGTAGTTTGAGATCAAACGAACCAGGATAAAAATAGCTTGTCAATTGCTTTAAGATTTCAGTTTTACAATTCAACCCCCCCTTCTTGTGTTTTTCACCCCTTCACATACTACCCAGAAGTTGTGACCATTTGTGGTCTTGCAGTTACTGGCTGAGTTGTGGTAACTATTTTCAGGGCAGTCGAAGAAATAACCACAAAACTTGAACACACACTTTTTGTCATGTTGGTATTTCCTCCCAAGGTTTGATACCTTTCAGAGTTCTAGGATCTACCATTTTCTACCACTTCTCAATATCATGCACAAAACGAGAAAGACTCAAACACAATGTGTCCCACCGGGTGTGCCAATTTGTTTCTTTGCGAACAATCTCTAGCCTCTTATTAAAGGTTACTTGCAAGATCGACTATAATAATCTTAGACTTAGTGTTTTGAGTGTTTTGGGTTGAAACTGGTTGATATAGGATTCGTAGGTATAAAATGGAAAAAGTAAAGGACAATTGCAAAGTATAGAAAAATAAATGACAAGACTTATAATTTAAAGTGAAAACTGGAAATTTCTTTAAATTTAGATGTGGAAGCATTCATACATTGTTACGCTTGAACTCCTTTCTCTCTTAGATGCGGGTACTTTAAGTGTAATGCTCTAAATATGAAGAAATGCGACCTCTATCAAAATACAAATGTTTTCTTAAATAGAAATTCTAAAAGTGTAACTGTCGACGGTTACTAGTCCCATGTTGGGATTCATGGAGAACTTCTATAAACTTCTTTAAAAGATCTCCACGTTCTTATTGGCTTGTGAGTTGATAATTGTTCCTGTCGACATTTGTATCTGTCGAGCCTGCCTCCGAAACTGGTGTCTTTGTTGACTAGCCTTCTTGGTTAATACTTCTTTGACATGGTCGACGCATCATATTGTTCTTTATGGACACATACCTTTCTAACCAAAGATACCTTACATCTTGAGGGCTTACTTCCTTAGTCTAAAATTACTTGTCGACGCCATGAAAGAACTTCCCCGCGCCATAGAAGCCCTCGTTTTGATTCCTCCCCATCTAGATCTCTAGACCGAAGCGAGGAAGATGACCCCAGTGGTCCACTGTCCCGAGCAATCATGGGGGTCCATATTCCCAAGGGGATGGAAAATCCCCCGCCCTTGGCAAACTACGATGGAGCCATGGACCCTTAGGATCACCTCGAGAATTTCGAGGCGATGCTCCACTACCACAATGTCGGGGGTGGCATCAAGTTTAGGTTATTCCCCATAACTCTAAGGAAAAATGCCACAACATGATAAATAACATCACCCCCGAGTCAGTCACCTCGTGGAAAGGTCTGAAGACTGACTTTATCAGGAACTTCACCGCCTCCCGACGACACCCCAAAACGGAAGCGTCTCTTGAGAAAATCAATTAGAAGAGTGATGAATCCCTCCAGGAATACATTGCGCGGTTCAATCGCGATGCCATCCGGGTCCCTACAACTGACCGTATGAAGAGGTATGTGCTCGAGAAGAGGCTACGCCCTGGAGACTTCAGAAAGGCAGTAGGGATAGAAACTTCCAAGACATTCGACGATCTCCTCCATAAAGCCCGGGCTTATATAACCTATAAGGAGAAAGAAGCCGCCAACATCACTCGTGACGCGAGGAACCGCAAAGGGAGCAGGGCGTCGAATTACGAGGACGTTGAGCCATCTCGATTAGGTAGGGATAAGAAAAAAATGAGAAATCCTGCGACTTTCACGAGCATAGAGGTCCAGCTGGACGCTTCACCGAGTACACCCCGCTGATTGCTCCCTGCGAGTGTATCCTCACAGAATGTGCCAATTCTGAATTTAAGGATGGTGGGGTCTGATGACCCAAACCCAAGGCTCCTAAACTCGGGGTCGACAGGACCAAGTACTACCAGTACCACCGGAGTCATGGCCACATCACTGAGGATTGCGTCCACCTGAAGTACTCTATCGAGACCCTCATCAAGGAATGATGACTTGGGAAGTACAAAAGGAACTACGTCCCTCATCGTGATAATCACGAGGTGAAAGAGGTCGAGGAGGAGACACAACCCTTCGACGAGGCTGGCCCCCTCCAAATTTTTTGTGTTTTTCGTAGCCCAAGGATTTCTACATCCCTGATAACACCGACGAAACACCATTGTTTAACCATAATAGATGGGAAAAATTCCCCTCCTCCATGGTCATATCTGACGGAGGATTCAACACTTTATCTATGGATATGGCAAAAAGAAATTTCAATGAGCTGATAGATGCGGCCCCAATCCAGACCATGACCCTTGACAAGTTCCGTGGAAACTCCAAGCCCATCACCTTCTACCTCGAGGAACTTCCTGGTGGAGCTCCCAACTCCAGCATTCCTTTTCTCGTGAGAGAAAAAATGGCAACCTTTGACATGTACTACATCCTGGTCGACGAGGGGAGTTTCGTCGATAACATGTATACTCAGTTGTTCCAGAATCTCCAGCTCGACCAGACCAACTTGTCACCATACTAGGATTAGACTTGTAAGGATTTAATGGCTCGACCTCTAAGCCATGGGGCTACGTTGAGTTTCTCGTCACATTTGGGATGGAAGCTGCCTCCAGGTAAGTCAATGTCTGATTCCTAGCGACCGACTTCCCGTCTCTCTACAACTGCATTCTGGGGAGACCAATGTTGGTCGAGCTGACCGATGTACCCTCCATGGTACACTTAAAGATGAAGTTCTACACGAAAAGGGGCCACTTCGCCAGCATCCACGGAGACATCGAAGGTGCGAGAAGATGTTTTAATGCGGCCTCAAAGGGACACAACATGATCAACATAAAGCAAAGAATGCTAGAAGAACAACCTCCTCCGCAGACAAACCTGCTCATACTAATTAAAGAGAGGCTCCACCTCATGTTGGCTCCATTGACCTTGATGCCCGCTTCACCAAAGATGAGGTCAAAGTCCCCAATTACGAACAATATTCTCTTCGTCCCACCCCCGGTGGAGACTTTGAAATCTTCCTCCTTGACAAGGACCTAAACAGAGGCATGAAGATTGGAACTGGACTACTCGATCTAGCAAGGAAGTAGCTCAAAGCCTGTCTGAGAGATAACTTTGATTTGTTTGCATGGAGTGTTGCAGAAATGCCCGGTCGTTAGGGCAGTAGTTCAACGTAGGCTTAAGCAGTCTCCCGAGAAAGTGGAGGCTGTTGAAATAGCTGTAAAAGACTTCTTAGAGGAAAATTTTGTTTGAGGCCCTGTATTCAACCTGACTCTCCAATGTTGTACTCATTAAGAAAAATAATGAAAACTGGCGTATGTGTGTTGATTATACTGATCTCAATCGGGCATGTCCCAAAGATGTATATCCTCTACCTAATATTGATATGTTGGTCGACAACTCGGACGGTTATAAACTCTTATCATTTAAGGATGCGTATTCAGGTTATAATCAAATCCCCATGGCGATGAGCGACAAATAATGCATAACTTTCATGACCGAGTCGGCAATTATTACTATATCATAATGCCTCTCGGCCGGAAAAAAACGGGAGCAACATAGCAACAGATGATGGAAAAAGTCTTTTGCGGTGAGATCGGGGACATGCTTAAGGTATACATGGACGACATGATCATAAAGTCTCGAGCAGAAACCGACCACGTGGCCCACCTAAAAAGAGTCTTCGACCGAGCAAGGCGATGCAAGATGAGATTTAACCCAGAGAAATGCACCTCCAGGGTTAAGGAAGGAAAATTCCTCGGCTTCAACTTGACAGAACAAGGGATCGAAGTTAATCCTGACAAAAAAATCCTTATAAATCTTGAACGGTATGCTCACCTCACTCTCTCGCTTCCTGGCGAAGTCTGCACAACATGCACTCCTATTTTTCAAACTCTTACGCAAAGAGGCAGCATTCGAATGGTCCGAGGAGTGCGAGCAAGCCCTCCTCCACCTCAAACAAGCTCTTTCACGACCACCCATGCTCTCACTATCAGAGAGCGGGGAGACTCTGCTTCTCTACATGACCGTCTCAATCGAGGCCGTCAATGCGACCCTCGTTTGTGAAACCCCGAACAAGAAGAAACTTATATACTTCACTAGTAGAGCATTACAAGGCCCCGATGTCAGATATCAAAAGATCTAAAAAGTATCCTTGACCCTCATAATAGGGGTAAGGAGACTCATACATTACTTCCTGGCCCACATGATCATTGTACAAACCGACCAACATGTAAAGCAACTACTCGGACGACTAGACATGGTCGGTCGAATGCTGAAATGGTTCGTAGAACTTTCGGAGTTCGACATCCAATATGAAAGCAGGAAATCCCTCAAAGCCCAAGCCCTAGGCAACTTCGTTGCAGAAATGACCACCTCGAACCCCCTGCAAGCAGGGTCCGAAAATGGACAATCTTCGTGAATGGAGCATCCAGCTCGACATGGAGCAGAGCAGGAATCCTCCTCGAGAAAGAAGAGGGTGTTGTAATCGAACATTTGCTTGCTCTATCACCTTTCTCGTGGGGCTACATATAGCTAAAGACTTGGGTGCCAAAGAAGTACAAATTTTCACCGACTACCAGATCGTCGCATTCCAAGTACGAGGAGAATACCAGGCCAAGAACGACAGCCTCATTGAATACTTAAACCTGGTTAAAGAAAAAATGAAAAGGTTTACCCACATAGAGATCAAGAATGATCCCTTCAAACAGAACATGTGGGCCGACGTACTACCAAAACTCACATGCACAAGGAAGAAGGGTAGAAACAAATATGTCATCCAGGAATCCCTTTCTCGCCCGAGCATCGAAAAAACCACTGCATCGCTCGATGTGAACACCATTGGGTACACTACATGTTAGATGACGCTGATGTTAAATTACGTCACCAAAGGGGAACTACCTTCCGACCAAAAAGAAGCTAATACGACCAAACTCCGAGCTTGCTCCTACGTTTTATTCGAGCAGAAGCTCTATAGGAAAGGATTCTCCATCTCTCTCTTAAAGTGAGTCGAGGAAACTAAAGTTCCCCGCGTCTTGCGAGAAATCCATGAAGGAATCAATGCCCAACACTTCGGGGAAGATCCTTGGCGTGAAAGGCGCTGCGAGCAGGATACTATTGGCCCACAATTCAGAAGGACACTAAGGAGCATGTCAAAAAGTGAGAAAGATACATGCATCATGCATATATGCACTTAGCACTGCACGAGCTCAAAATATTCTCGTCCCCATGGCCGTTTGCTTCGTGGGGGATGGACGTCCTCAGACCCTTCACCCAAGGATTGTATCAGAACAAGTACCTAGTTTTCATCTTCGATTACTTCACAAAATGGATAGAGGCTGAAGCCCTCGCCAAAATCATATCGCACAACATAATTTGTTTCTATAAAAGAAAATTACTCGCCTGCATAGGCATACCACAAGCGCTTGTCACCAAAAATGGGACACAATTCACCAATCAAAACTTCCAATATTTCATCGCCAAGCTCGACATTAAGCAGTATTTCACATCAGTCGAGCACCTACAAATAAACGGGCAAGCCAAAGCCGCAAACATAATCATCTTGCGAGGACTTAAGCGCAGACTGGGTGAAGTTAAAAAAAGGTGGGTCGAAGAGATGCATAACATGCTTTGGGATTACAGGATGAAACTACACTCGACAACTGGGGAAACTCCTTTTCGACTAACATACGGTATTAAGACAATCATCCCTGTAGAAATCAGGGAACCATTTAGGAAAATTGAATCCCCTCTCGGCGAAGAACTAAACGATGAAGCCTTGATAGAAGAACTCGACCTGGTCGAAGAGATTCAATCGTGGGCACCTCTCCATAAGGCTACACTAAATCAACATATAGCCATGCGACATGACGCCAAAGTCATAAAATGCGAATTCCAAGTCGGTAGTCTAGTCCTATGTCGAAATCAGAAAGATTCCCGTGAAGGAAAGCTAGCCGCCAACTGGGAAGGACCCTATTGCATCCGCGAAAAGACGGGAAATAAGGCATACTACCTCGAACACCTAAGTGGGTAACAACTACCTTGACTGTGGAACACTGAAAAGCTAAAACAATATTACAGCTAAGTCTCAAGCAAACGTTGAGACCTAGCAATCGACCCGCCCCCTCTGACAAAAAGAGGGGCATGCTCGACCATGGAAGTATGTTGAGGTACGAACGTTGCATCCAACAACCAAGAAAAAAGGTGGGTTCTTGCTTATTGGATGAGAAGAACCTTAGCCCAATGGGGACACCTCGACCGAGCTCTGTCGTCGAAGTACCAAGCAGACATAATACCCAGCTGACGATGGGAAAATTCACGCTGCAAAATCAAGACCATGACTGCAACCTTGGTCTCTTTCAAACGGAACCCAAATATGTCTACTCGACACGTCTCCATACGTTGTCGACCATAAATTAGGTCGAGCACAAATTTCCACGCTTGTACAAAAAATAAACATGGCAGGCATGAACAACGACAACAAATATCCAACACGAAATAAACATGCATACTAACGGAATTCAAAATTCTTACCACAAAGGCCAGTGTTGTCTAGATATTATAGATAACCGAGCAAGATCCCATTGTCCAAACTATACAAAAAATACGGGCACGCAGGCCCAAATGTTAAAACACGGGCACGCAGACCCAAACATCAAAATACTGTCGCGCATGCCCAAACATCAAAATATCGGTGCGCAAGCCCAAGCATAAAACATTGGCACACAGGCCGAGAAAACATGTGGCGTGTAGTCCGGTCGGACACGGGATTAAGTGTCCTCCTCCTCGTTATGCTGAGACCCCCCGTCATTAACAAAATCCACTAGAGCCACTATCTGACCATCAATTATCTGGTGGTAGGGCCCTATCTCGGTCATAACAAGATGGACCCCAGAGTTGACCAGTTGAAGTTATTCGACCGCAGAGTTAAAGCCATGACCAATCGCGTCCAAACCATCTTCCTCAAGCAAACAAAGGCGAGTAATCAACTCAGCCCGGGCGATCAAGAGCTTATCATCGTCACTCTCCTACTGGGAGGGCGTCGTGGAAGTCTCCAGCTGTTCTACCTAAAACTTTCGCTCCTATTTTTCATTTAAGTTGATATCCTAGGGTTTCTCAAATATCTAAAATGGCTTAGGGTTTGATCAGACAAATTCTCTTCCTAGGCATTGAGTTAATAATTAGGGTTTGGTATTTCTCAAGAAAAATTGAGTTTCCAAAGTTTCAAATGGTCTTCATGGTTCTTCATGTATTCTCAAGGATGTTCGTGCCAAGTTTCAAACCTCGCATTGCAAGTTTGCTCAGTGGATAGTTCATATGACTTAAAATTAACTACATTGATCAAAAGTCGACCTTTTCAAGATCAAATTCGAACGATTGTAACTTCTTAATTATTTGATATTTTTGAGTGTTTCTTTTTGCGTATGACTCTTCTTGACGTCATCCCCAATTTCTCTTCATAAGTAAAGAGCTAATTATGTGCGAAAGATCATCAGAAAATTTGAATACTTTAGAGGTCATCTTGCAAATTTGACCTAATCACGAGAAATTCTTGTCCAATTTTCGAGGTTCATAAATTATTAAATTTTCAATGTTCTGAAGCGATTCTTTTTGCGGAGCATCACAAATAGCATTGTCTTTGATATTGCTTCAACGATCGAAGTCAAAATGCGCTTGGAAGACCCTGAAATTTATTGAAATTCTATAGGAATTTCTTGACTTTAGAATGTTATTAACTTCTAGATGTTGATCATTATGTGGAGATAATTCATTGAAAGAAGAGTTTGAGTTTGAAGGTTCATGGATAGTTTGTTATTCGTACTTCAAATCGTTTGCGTTTGAACAATAACGATTATTGGATCGAAGTGGGATTTTGATCAAAATTCTTAAAGTTAAGACTCGTAGTATTGACTCGTATTTCAAGTTACTATGAATTGAAGATATGGATTTTAATGAAGAAGATTTGAGGACCCACTCAAATGATTCTTTTGATTTCGGCCCGATTCAAGCATGTGAGGCATAATTCATTCACATGAATTTGTTTCAAGATATTCGAAAGGATCAATATGTTTATGGCGCAATTTTGATATATTTGAAAAAATTCATTCATGTGAACTATTTCGAATTCAATGCAAGACATTCATCAACTTCTTCCATCTCCATTCAAATTTCCAATCTTTCCCTTAAATCAATTACAAGTGCAACATCAATTCTAATTCCAAATTCAAGACATCCATTTCAAGTTTTCAAGAATTCATGATTCAATCCTACAGGAAAATACAAAGCATTATCAAGGCATGTTTCAAGGATTCAAGTCTCATTCTTTTCTCAAGGATCCAAAGTTTCTACAACAAAAAGCATTTTAAGTTTATAGACTATAAAGAAGAATCCAAGTTGTGCTCATAATTTAAATTTCATCAAAAAGGAATATTCAAGTTTTGTAGACTACAAGAAACAAATTCAAGAGGATTTACAAGTTACAAGGGAACTAATTGGAATTATAAGTCAAGTTCCAAACCATTCAACAAAAACAATTCAAGAGAATAATTCCCAAGGTTCCTAAAGCTCCAAGGCTTCTTAAATAAATAAACTTCAACTTACTTCAATTATTTCTTCAAAGCTCCATTCCAAATTCTCTAAGAGTTCATTTGACATGGTTTCTTTTCGAACGATCATCATCATCATCACTAGCCAAGAAACCTTTATCACCAACAATTTAAAAAACAGTCATGTTGCTATCCAAACACAGCCCTGCAACAAACCAAAGACGAGATTAGCACATGAGTAATAGAATTTCAACAAGAAAATTTCAAAGAATTCTCTGCACTTACATCATTAGGGATTTGTAAGAAGAATCAGAAATAAAGGGGCAGCGTTTCGTCTGCGTTTTGTCCATTGCAAATCGCAATCTCTAATTGGTTCACAGAGGACAAAATGGGAGAAATAAAAAGTCAAATTCAGAATTCATCATAGTCCAAAATGCTGCACAAAAACATGTCTAGACAGATTGCATCACAATAAAGAGTGACAAACACAAGAAAACAAATACTATAAAAAAAATAGACTGCATTGCATATGCTGTCCAAAACAGTCCAAAATCTGTCAAAAGCAACTGCAATATACAGCCAAAATTTGCAAACAAATAACATGACAGTAGGGATCAGTTTTTTGTCCATCATAAAAAGAAAATAACAAATATTTTTCTCCAGCAAAAACAGCCACAATAAAAACCAATGCAGCAACCAAGCAAAATCCGAAAATAACATCAATACTCCCATATCATCATTTTCCCCTTCCAACCCTTCAGAAATAAAGAGAGGGAGTTTACAGAAGGAGCTTCCCTATCAAATGAAAAGTCGTGAAGCCATTAGCAACAAGGTAGACTTCCATTACTTCTCTTCATTCATCATAAAATTTGTTATCTACATGCATTATATTTTTCATCATAATCAAGTAAAACAAAGAAATTATTACACAGAAAAACTAAAAACAAAAACATGTTACTTATCTCTGCCAACCCTTTTCTATAATTTATCTTGCTGAAATCACCTGAAAACACTCCAATAAACCTCCATCCTCATCATGTAAACATACTCTCTTTTCTATTGTTCATCCACCATCATCGATCTCCCTCAATCATCACCCTCAAGCGACAGCATCGACCAGTCACCATGACCTCTTAAATTAGAACTCCATCATTGTCCACAAATTCCTTCCATTTCTCGGCCTCTACAACAACCAACTTTGATTGTACACACAAAACCATAACAAACAGAACCTCTGTTTTGCTTCAATTTCAATCTATAATTAACCTGCAGCAGCTTGCGGATTTGAGCCAAGCTATGAACAACAAATATTCCTTCCATATAACAATCATCGGATCCACATGCAAGTATTACGATCGACCCATTTGAAAGGAAGGAAATCAGAGAAGAAGCATGGAGAAAAAATGGCAGTCGGTTTAACAGAGAGATGAAGATTTGAGAGAAAGAGAGAGGTCCGTTGGATTTTGTTTTAAGGAGAATATTAGAGGTAGTTTGATTTATTCCGTGAGAGAGAGAGAGAGAGAGAGAGAGAGAGAGAGAGAGAGAGAGAGAGGATTTGGCTTCATTAACTTTTCCTTTTGTTGGAACAACAATATGTTTAATCAACATCCCTTCCCAATAAAAACAATGATAATAAAAAAAATTCTCTTCTCAATAAAAGCAGCCACGGCGCTGCTTCATTAGGTATTTACTTTGATTCCAAAATTCTCTTTTCCCTTTAAAATGAACCGGGTTTGGGCCTGTTTGGTTTGGCCCATTCCATTTCTTGAATTTAGTTTTTTATATTCGTAAAGGCATTACAATAAACGAATGGTCGAGTATTATAGTGATTAAGGCGTTGATGTTTGGAGGTAAGGTCCCGGGTCCGAGACTCCCTGGGACATTTTCTTTTTCTGGTTTCTTTTCTTTCTTTTTGGTAAACAAACAAAAAATTTATTGGGCTCTAAAGTCCATTCAAAAAAAAAAAACAGCACACACCCTAAACTGTCTTACATCCTTATTTTAATGTCAAATTTAATTTTTATATATTTTATTAATTTTTCTTAGTTCTTTTTATTTTAGTTTAAGGTTAATTAAATGATTATGTATTCTTTTAGTTAGATGGTTTTAGTAATTAGTTCGACTTAGAATTACTGTAATAATTTTTATAATTTTAATTAAATTAGTAATTTTAGATTCTAACTTAGTTTAGGAATTAATTTAGCGATTTTAGAATTTTAGTTTAGTTTTCGGTTTAATCTAGTAACTTAGAATTTTTAATTTAGTTTTTAGAAATAATTTAGTAACTTAGGATTTTAAGTTAGTTTAGATTTATTTTAATAATTTTATTTTAGTTTAAATTTATTTTTGTTAATCTTTAGTTTCAATCCAAAAATATATATACAATTTCGAATTATTTAATTTTCTTAAATTAGTTTAGGTTTTTTGGGAAAATTAGTTAATTAACATTTTTTGTTTTGTTTAGTCAAGATCCTTTTAAATTGTTTAAATTTCTTCATGATAAATAAAATTTCAAAAAAATAATAGAATAGAATTTTATTTTCCTTTTTTTTTTAAATTTCTCACAAACAAAAATACCAAGAATTTTATTTTCACATTTTTTAATTAATTTTACTTCATAGATTGTTGTAGTTTTAATTAATTGATCGATTTGATTTGGTTGTATTGATTTCTTATTTAGATTTTTAATTGTATTGACGATTCGATTCATCCCCATTTGTAAATTTGTATTCCCCATTCTCGAAACCTCTGTAATAGCGTAGAATTTTAATTTCCGCAATTTAGTGTTTTTTTATACTGTATAGTAATTAGGCGTGTATGGAAAGATTTAAAATCAAACGATAGATAACCATAAACTTCAAGACAAATGCATGCAATCAAACACACTTTTCATATGTGCACTTCTAGGGTAACCTCGCTTGTTGCCTCGGGAAAAAAAGTCATGTCCCTCGAATGTGGGACGCTTTAGCAAAGACCCTTCCATAAAAAAGATCGTAGCCCCTCGATGTCCTTCGATGTTGCCTTTCGTAAATGATTTAGTCCCTTACAAAAATTGCTAAAGCGTCTCACAACTTGCCTTCTATGACTGTGACATCTCTTTGAACTATTTTCAAAACCATCACTTTGTATACATTCTTATAGAGACGAGAACCATTACAAAGTTTTTTGAAACAAAGGGGTTTTCAAAATATTTTCAAACTTGCACCAATCAAAAACACATTTCAAACAAGGCATTTCAAAGTGATCAAGCAACTAAGAGCCCATAGATAACTATGGATGAAAAGGGTGCTAACACCTTCCCTTTTCATAACCTACCCCCCGAACTCAAGAAAATTTCTCCAAGGTCTTTCCTGTTCTTTTAACCCTTTCCTTATTGGATAAAAGAAAAGTCGGTGGTGACTCTTGCTATCTACAACAATTACGATAAAACGCAAAACACCCAAGTCAGTTCTTCCATCGTATTACAGAATTGGCGAATCTGCTGGGGAAAACTTTAAAAAAAGTGGGGTTACCTTAGAGCTAGATAATATTTAGTTGCTTTTATCATGTGATTTTTTTGCTTTACATTTTGGGTCTTTGTTTGGGCTTGTTTTGATCCTCTACCAGGATCGGAGAACACCATTAGGTAAGTAGCAATAGATTATGGAAATTGTGTGGGGTATACCGACATGGTTGAAGCGATAGCTATGTTAGTGTGACACATTTGTTGGTACCGGTAGCCCTTGAGTTTAGTCAAGGAGAATACGAGGCCGCTGTATGGTGTCATGAAGCACTAACTAACCTTAGAACCTTTAATTGAACAACTTGGCCATTAGGAAGTAGTGAGATAGCCGGCTTTGGTGCAGTCCGAAGTTGGTTCATAATCGATACTACGCTCATTAAGATTGGACTTTCGGGATATTTCGGTCACCAATAAAGAGGCTTGCGCTGAAACAATGCCCGATGAAGAAAGATCAGTGATATTGAAATTCCCTAGAACCCGATTACTTTTAGGACAGGTTGAACCAACTAAACTTCAAGAGGGTACTTACCTATGAACTCCATGCAAGCCTAAACCTAAGGACTTGTTTGCTTTGTGTGTTTATGATTACTTGCACATAACATCATGACATCATAACATGGCATTTTGCACTAACCATTTCAAGGATTTTTAGGACTTATCTTTGTGTTGTTTTGTAGGACATGGCTACCACTCACAGGAATACTATCCAAGTAAACCTCGTAAGAGTGCCTCCTCAACTCAAGGAGTTAGCGTCCAGGGTTCCTGAGCATTCTCCATTTACCAAAAGACATGGTCGACTTCTCAATATGGTTACCTCGAGCCTTGATGAAGACATGATGAAAGTGCTCTTTTAGTTCTTTGATCCTTTACACCATTTCTTTACATTTCCTAATTACCAATTAGTACCTACCATGGAGGAGTTTTCTCAGTTATTGGGAGTGCCTATTCTTAATCAATTACCCTTCAACGGTATTGAAAGAGACCCCAAACCTGAGGAGATTGATCGAGCTCTACATTTACAACGGTCTGACGTTATGGCAAACTGGGAAACAAGAAGTGGTGTCAAAGGGTTTCTAGCCAAGTTTTTCTTTGAGAAGGCTCAATATTTTTGGGATACTCTGGATTTATAAGCCTTTGAAGAAGTGTTTTCCCTTCTTATCTATAGGATGGTACTATTCCCTAATCTGGACCAACTCATGGATGCGAATATGGTCAAAGTTTTTCTGTCTCGTAACCCAGTGCCTTCCTTACTTGGAGACATCTTGAACTCTCTTCACACTCGCACCATGAAGAGAAGGGGGACCCTCATGTGTTGCACTCCTCTGTTAGCTAGGTGGTTTATTTTGCACCTACCTCGATCTCTTTTGAAGAACGAGAAAGGCATGATATGGTTTAGCAGGTTGATGTCCCTCGCGCATTCAGATATTCATTGGTTTCCTCGATCTTTGTAGGACGTTACCATCATTGATCATTGTGGGGAATTCCCTAATGGCCCTCTCGTTGGCATTAATGGAGGTATCACCTATAACCCTTGTTTGGCGTTGTGACAGTTTGGGTATGCTAGGAGGGATGGTCCTCATGATGCGCTTGTCCAAGGAATTGCATTTAACTATGAGAATGATGTCCAAGGTTATCGTCAGAGATTCATACGAGCTTGGGGAATGGTAAACAAAGTTGATTGCAAGACATTGGAACATAAGAACTTCATTCCATTGGAGCCTTATCTCAAGTTGGTGCAAGCTCGTGCTCAAAATCTCATGATTCCTTATTAGGCCATTCTACCTATCATCATGAAGCCTATTACCGAGGGAGATATTCCTTACACTATTCTCCATCCTGACATGTCGACTACTCTCGAGGAGTTACAAAGATCTTGGATTCAATTCAAAGGGGAGCGAGACACCTTTGAAACCCAGTTTTACGCCAGCGAGAAGATGGTTCTGGAGCTCACGAGACAACTCTATGAAGAGCGGAGTTTGAAATCCTACATTGCACCGAAGAGGATGCGCTCGTGGGAAGCTTGATTCTTTTTTAGGAGTTTATTTTGTATTATCTTTGTTTCTTCCATTGTAAGCCGAAGGGGAATTTTTGTAACCGTTTGACTTATTAGTACAATTAATGTTTGTTCCTTTTGTATAAACAAATTTAAATCTTCTAAGTCCTTGAAATCATTTGCATACGCACTTTCATGCATCATAACATAAATAGCTTTTCCACAACAGGTTTCCTTATCTTTCTACTGTTTATTTCAGTAAGATGGATATCGAACAAACAGTGAAGGACTTGCAGGCGCAGAATTCCCAGTTCCAAGAGACCTTGTTGACCCTTTCTAAGGGGTAACAAGAGCTGATGACTATGCTAGTATCCAAGAAGAAAACCAAAAAGAAGGCCTTCATCAATATGCGTAAGAGATTCAAAGGTCTGGTTCGTCAGGTACAGATAATCGAAGAGTCTTCTGAGGAGGACAAAAATCAAGACAAAGAGGCAAAGAGCATTTGTGCTAGGGGTGCCAACAATCAAGCTTCTGAAGACGATGATTACTTTGATGAGAAATATCCTCTGGCTGAGGATAAATACAAGAAGTTGGAGGATAGACTAAAGGTTGTTGAAACTCAAGTCGTGCCTTGTTTGGATTTTGGTGAGATGGGCTTAACACCTGGGGTCGTCATTCCCCATAAGTTCAAAATACCGGTCTTCGCCAAGTACGATGGGGTTTCCTTCCCGAAACTTCATCTAAAGTCTTACGTACGTAAGATACAGTCGCACACTACCGATAAAAAGCTTTGGGTCCATTTCTTCCAAGAGAGTCTGGCTGGGATCCAACTAGAATGGTTCTATCAATTGGAGGGTTTCTGCATCCACACATGGGAAGATCTAGCCACTGCTTTTTATCATCGGTATCAATACAATGCTGATCTGGCACCAACCAGAGTTCAACTTTAAGGTATGACAATGGGTACTAATGAGGGGTTTAAGAGTACGCACAAAAATGGAGGGATCTTGCTGGTAGGGTCCAACCACCACTAAGTGACAAAGAACTAGTTGACATGTTCATGGGTACATTAACTGGTCCATTTTTTAACCTATTGATTAGGAGTTCTTCGTCTAGTTTCACTGAGTTGATACTAACTGGTGAAAGGGTCGAAAGTGGCATTAAAACCGGAAAAATTCCCATGACATTTGCTTCCACCTCCAACACTGTAAAGAATCCATTCACTGGAAATAAAGAAACCAATGATGTGTATGGGGAAAGGGCCCATACCAAGAAGGATCACCGACCCTCTGTTAATGTTGTGTTAATATCCAACCCTCCATCTGCTCACAGGCAATCATCCAACAATCAATGATCCGAAGTTCCTCGAAGACAGTTCATGAGGATAAGCATGTCACTGTCCCAATCCTTACAATATCTTTTGAAGGCCAACTTAGTGACATTGCGCGATAAACCATCCAATCCAAACATTTCATCACCTAAGTATAATCCAAATGCCAAGTGCATGTATCATTCCAACAGCCCTGGGCATGAAACTGATCAATGTTAGGCTCTGAAGAATAAGATTCAAGATCTGATAGACAATAAAACAATTGAATTTGATCCACTTGCTACTCCAAATGTGATAGTCGCACCAATGTTGAACCATGGCAAAGGTGTTAATGCAATTGATGATACTACTTTTGTTTCCTCCATTAAAGATTTAACAACTCCATTAACTACTGTGAAGGATAATTTTCTGAGAGTCGGGGTGTTCCCTGGCTGTTCTAAAGATTGTGTTTGCTGTAATCAACAAGTAAATGGGTGCAAGCGACTGAAGGAAGGTGTGAAACGCCTGATAAATAGCCGCGAGATACTTCTTGAAAAGATTCCTACCATCAAAGGTTTAACAAACAAAGATGAAGACCTTTCCATCATAACAATATCCAACAAGCCTCTTAGGATCCCCTCAAAGGGTCCTATTAGAATTTCAAATGAACCAACCATTGCTCATTTAATAATCATTGTCGTTAGGCATATCCCTACTCCTCTGACAAAGTGGTTCCATGGAACTATGGTGCTGAGGTTTATTATCATGGGATATGTTATACCCCAATTTTTGCCCCTAAGATCCCTCCTTATATCATATGCATGCATATCATCAATTCCATGGTTACAAGATCAAAGCCTTTGGCATTAGGGTTTTTCTCTATGAACTGAGGTCGCTACTTTACTCAAAGTTGATTCAACTGGTGCTCTTATAATTCTTGGTATGAGATTAGGGTTTTGGGTCTCAAGTATCATGGACGTCTTCGCTAGCAGCGTTCCTCGAGATATAAGGTTTTCTTCATCAGATTTTCTTCAAAGAATAAAGGCATTAGGGTTTAACTCGGCCAAAAACTTAGGATTTCTCTTCATTTTGTTCGAACTTGGTAGTGGTTTTTATACGGAGTTTATTGGATTAAAGTCTCACTTCAAGGCTACATTGAGCACTACTCTTCCCTTATTGAAGGTTCGTCATAATCTAAGGGTTACTTGCTTTATAATTCAACTTCTTTCGAAGATACCTAAGGGATTGAATCAAAGTTTTCTCCTTTGATAAGTGATTTAGGATTGCTTTAAGTTTCTAACAAGTCCAGATATGTCTTGTTGGTTAAGCTATGGGTTAGGGGGCTCATTTAGCTCATTTTATCAAATGGGAGTTGGCTGATTCATTTTTTTACTGAATGTTGATTCAAAGGATCATATGTGTCATACATTCCATTGTCAAATAATCAAGAAGCACAATTCTCTTTGGAGAAAGATCAATCGCATTCTGATGTTACAAATTTGTCAGAACTAAAAATGGATTTGACCTCTAGACTAGAGGAATGGGAGTGTAGAGGCAATTTATTTAAAAATAATTCGAGACAATATGAAGCTGAAAATTTGGGGCAAAAGGAGTTGTATGTTGCCCAGCTATTGGTTATACAAAGTGAAATAAGTTCATTAAAGGAAGAACTTCGTCAGAGAAGAGGGAAGCAACCCGGAAACTCTGCTTCTCGCTTGAATACTATAAGAATAGATATGAAGAATTTCTTCAAGTTTTTACTGGTCATAGACACCATACCGTCATAGCCTCCTAGAGTTATATTGAGCAATCCTAACGTTACATTCATTAGTAGTCTCATCATTTAATATTGTTCTATAAATCTTTGGGGATTATCAGTTTTCCACGTCCTTTTCTTATTTGTGTTTTGCATCCAAACAAAATATACTTAATGGGTTGTGTATTATTTCTTTCTTCTTTGCATGCACTGATATGACCATACTGCTAAAATTTTGCACTTGGTGATTGAGTCAAGTCTACATATCATTATGTTTATCTTTGTTCAAGGCTGGTTTCGACTATTCAAGGAAAAAACGATTACAAAGATTCCAAAGGCTATTAAAAATTTTGTACAAATATCCATTCAAGCTTCAAAGTACAGTCCATTACAGGAAGGAAGAATGTAAAGAAAAATACTACAAAACCTAATTCTAGTTTCCAAGTTGTTTAAATCTAATATTTACTTGGGTCTAAAGCTTCGCGCCATGCCCAAGGTTCAAATCTTGCATCAAGATGGAAGCAAACTTGTTGCTACCCAGATTCACGTTTCCCTGCATATATGCGTAAAACCATATCAGCTTCGCTACAAAAAATAGAAAATGCTTCAAAATAGTTTAGGCTTCCAAAACTAGAAAATTCAAAGGAGATGTAGTCACCAAACAGAACTTCTAACAACATAACATCTCTTAATATTAGCAGAAGTTTCAGAACCAATAATTTCTAACCAATTTCTAGGTGAATCTAGTTCGTTGAAACTGATTCTCCAGTTCACAATTATCTTCAGCCCTGCCATATTCATAAACATAATAAGCAGTCCAGTTCAACATTCTGCAAGTTCAATAAAAAATAGTTTAACAAGCCAGCATCAAATGACCTAACAAAAAAATAACCAAAAACAACAGATTTCTCTAACCCATTTCACTCTCATAACAGATTTCAACAAACTTCTACAACAACCAAAATAGAAAATAAACTTCTAACTGCGTTCGACTAACTGTCTAACAACCTAGTACAATACCTAACTGTCTTCCAACTAACTCCTATAACAGAGTCTCATCTAACAAAATTAAAATAGAATCTGAAGCTCCTAACCAACTGCAACTACCCTTAACCAATTCCATAATTGTCCAACAGAAAAATAACACGCAGCCAATAACATAAGAGAATTCCTAAACTTCCTAATATCTCTAACCAACTTTGGAAAGCTGATTGCACTATATAGCAGAGGAATCACCACGATTTTCAGGGAGGGGAGAAAATTGCAGAAAAGACTCACCTTTCTACTATTTCATTATCTTCTTCATCTTTAACCTTCATTCTCCTTTTCACTCTTGAACAGACTCTGCATCTTCTGCCTTCTTTCAACCCCTATTCTCTCTATCTTCATCAACATTCACTCTCTCTTCTTCTAAAAAGGATGGCTTCAATCACAATGATCAGTAATCTTCCGTCAATCATCTCTTCCAGGCCTTAATCTTCAACAGCATAACCACAAAATCTCTCCATCTTCATCTTCCATCACCATTCAGCAAACCACACTCCTCTTTAATCTTCTTCTTCCCTGATCTTCAGACCCCACTTCATCACTTCGTAACCTTTATCACCACCTTCATCGATTATTAAACCTCCTTCTCTGTAAATGAGCAACAACAACAATATCATGGCGTAACTGTGACTTCAAATAACAACGGGAAACACAAAGAATGAGGTAACGAAGAAAGAGTTCAGAATCGAAGAACAAAGAATCGAGTTTAGCATGTTTACCTAAAGATTCATGAGCGAATTTATTGGTCTTCTCTTCGTCCTCGCCACGTTTTCAAAGGCATTGGACTTCCTCCGGACAGTAAGCTCCAATCTTCGTCGTTCTTTCGCTTTTCTACTTACTTCTTCATGTTATGACCTAGATTGAATATAGCCGAATCAAATCCCCAAGTTTCTGAGATCCGATTGAGAGTGACAGGGTTGTGATTTAGCTCTTAGGTTTATAGATTTTCTGATTTGAATATGGCGTGAGGGTGTATAATATTTTGTTGAGGGAGTTGAAGATGAACACAGACGAAGTGAGAGAGGGATGAGGTTAATCGCGATGGAGGAGATCAACAAAATGATATAGAGATTCTGGCGAGGCGGTGAAGTTGAGGAAGAAAGACGGGAACGGCGAGTTCTGGGAGAGAACACTGATTTTCTTTGGGGGTAGAAGTTGAAACATCACAGTGAATTAATCCTAATCCTTTTTTTCCTGTCTTTTTAGTTTAATTTTTTTTACTGTTATTTGTTTTTTTATATATGTTGAAACAAATAATTGAATTGGGTGATGGATCTGGATAATGGAGGTTGTAGTTGGATCGAATCCATTCTTTTAAGCCCATGGATTTTTCTTTTTTGGCCTGAGGATAACATGACAAAAGGGTGCAGCTGGACTGCTATCTTGCTTTGGCCCACAATTGGTTTTTTTGTTTTTGAAGCCTGGAACTTTTAACAAATAATAAATAAGCTTTGAATTTGTAGCATGGGCCTAACTCTGTTACTCCATATGCACCCCTGACTTCAACATAACACCCCTGACTCTTTCTAATTTCTTTAGTTAGTTTTTCTTTTTTTAGTTAAATTTTCTTTAAAAAATGGTAATAAAATACATATAATAAAAATAATAAATAATGTAGATCTTAGGAATACCTCTTATTATTTTTAGGTAATAAATTACAAAAAAACAATAAAAATTTGTTAGATTTCTCATTTGATTTTTAGGAAGTTAATTCCTAATTGTTGATTACTTGAAACTTGTGAATCACCTTTACTTGTTGAGTTGAGTCTTATGCAGGTTCATTATTTGATATGCGGATGTGTTTGGATTTTGATTGTGATTTATTTTCACATCGATGAAGCTTTGACACCTATTCCTAGCATTCGATCTCTGACTGTTTATTTATTGATGTCAGCTTGTGCAAAGTATTCCAGGTTTCTTTGCTTTGGTTGCGCTTTTTGCAGACTTTATTGTTCATTTGGTATTATACTGCTTCCAATTTATTTTTCTGCGCATTTATTGCATTCTAGATATCATGAGAAGTAGGGAATAAAGAGCGTGCACTCGAAGTCGTTGTCTAAAGACCTATAGCAGGCATTCCGCACTTCATTTGTTATATGTGTCGTGCTTATGTTTGTTTCCTTGGTTGTTGATCGATGAGTCACTCAATTTAGAAATTGAGATCACGACTTCGCTCTCAGTGCATTCTCCCTATAGGATTTTATCGCTTTCCTTTATTTTTGTTGATCGATGAGTCACTCAATTAAGAAATTGAGATCACGACTTTGCTCTCATGATATGTTCCCTATAGGATAGTGTAGCGGTAGAAATGTTTTAAGATTAAGCCATTGGATTGACTAGACTTATACAGATCAAAATAAAAATCTCTACCGCACTTTATTATTTCCAAAGGAATGGGAAAATAGCGAGTAACCTAAAAAGAGGGGGAAAGATTCAAGGTAAGGGGGTTGGTTATGCAAAGGGAAGGTATTAGCACCCTAAACATCTATGGTACTCTGCAGGAACCTCTTTGTAAAATCTGCCTGTTTTGGCTATAAAAAGTTGTATAAATATGGATGGTGGAGGTGAGAAAAGAAATATAGTTTTATGGTTTTTTGCACCCGCCGCGGTTGATAAACCTTTAGTGCCTACGTACCACCTTTCATGCAATAGGGGATCAGGGTACACGTAGTTCCTCTTTTAAAGGTTTTAAAACACAAGTGTATTGGTTAACTTTATGAGATAAGACATCATCGTCACTGTCCGTGTGGAAAACATACTTACTACACATAATCATGAGAACGGAGAATTTGCATCATCTCAAAGTGGAGGATATGGATTGGATCTTAAAATCAACAATGCCTCTCTTAACACCCAAGTGAAAAATATCTCACTTCACTATATATTATGGAAGTATAGTTGTTTGCATCACTACACGGATTGACAAGAGTCCAATCTTTTGAGAAGAGGTTTTAAAGTAAAAAGCCAAAGTTGCAAAAATGGTTTGAAATGAGATTGATTGACTTTTAGTCTTCTCACAAAAAATGTCAAGATATTATTAAGTTGATTGAAGCTTATTTATGAAAATGTTTTGAAAATGCATGGACCTAAGTCCAAGTTTATTATGAAAGTGGTTCAAGTTTAGAATCAAGAAGAGTTTTCAAAAGGATGAGGAATATTTTTTAAATTAAACAAGATGGGAGGAGAAGAAGAGATCATCCTAAAGCATAAGGTAAAAGCTAGTGATAAGAACCATCTAACCAACAAGAAGCCAATACTTGACACTATGAGTCAAGATAGAATTCTAATTCTTTGGATTGAAACCAAACAAGCAAAGATACTAGACCTCTTGAGAACTAAACTTCAAGTGTATTAAGTCTTCACAAAAATTGGGCAGAGTAACGGTTGTATACGGGTGAATTCCAGATTACAAACAAAGTATGTAATAACAATAACTTGCACACAAAACAAACAAACAACTCAATGTCTTGAGGTAAACCTTAAGAATTCCAAACAAAATATTAATTAAGGTCACAAGGTCTCCAACATAGGCCAAGTTTTCTAATCCTAAGTCCAAAAAGTCTAATGCTCCATAATGCCAAGGATAGTATCCAAATAGTCCAAGTATTATTAATATTTTTATGGTTCATGTTGATTATTAGGTGTCTTAGGAGAGAAAAGAAAAGGCTCAAGTGAGCAACAATAAAAATGACATGAAATGTAATGCTTAAAGTAAATGGTACATAAAGCATAAAAAATAAAAGGCATAAAGTAAAAACAATTTAATAATTAGTGGTTAGTTGGATGACCATCTTGAAACTTGTATTTGGAACTCATTAGAGGATTGGTAGAACCAAAGCCTCCACACAACAAGTTGCATTTTCTTTTTATCAAGTATATCATGCATTTGGAATCCTCAAAAGTACCATTTAATGATCAATGATGTTTAAGTGATCTGCGTTGATCAAAAGTGTTGTAGATCCATTAGAGGATTGGTAGAACCAAAGCCTCCACACAATGAATCTCAAGGTTATTGGATCAAAGAGATCAAATTAACATACTTGGGCTTGCAAACATAGGTTTGAGCCATGAATGATCATTTATTCGAATCGGGACAGAATTTAGCGCCATATTAAGCAATCGTAAGTGGACTTATGTAGAAGTCGCACCTATTTTGAGGCTGGCCAATAGCAATATATGTACTTCATGTTTGGATAAATGATATAGAGATCATCATCCCTTAACATGTAGCACAATCAAAAAGAGAAAGGGATAAGGTGAAGAGGGGTGGGAAAGAACATACAAACCCCATTTGAATTAAATTTCAATTAAACTATTATTAAAATCATTCATCCATTTTTATGGAGTTAAACTCAACACCATGGATCCAATGATGTTAACAAAGTACATAATCAAAAATCCAACCCAAGATCAGCCAAAAAATAATCACAAAATAATATTGCATTTAGTATATATATTAAAAAATGTTTTAAAATAGAAATAAAAGAGAAAAATATCAATTATGTTCAAATTAATCAAGAAATAAAAAGTAAGGCCATAGAAAAATCAGAAATGAACTAAGATAATTTTATAAAAATTTTGGTAATTCTTAAAGTCAGAAACTATTTTTAAAATTAAAAGAAATGAGTAAAATAAACCAAAAATGATTTTAAAAAAATACCACAGCCAGAAATAAAAAATAAATGAGGTCACCAATATTAGTCACAATATCATTGGATCATTCCATATTTTTTTCAGAATTAAAAAATGCATAAAATTATTTTTAAACATTTTAAACATTTCAAATAAAGTGAAAATTCATTAAAAAAAATATCAAAACACAAAATAAAATTGTGAAAAAATAAAAATCAGAAGGAGAAAAATCAAAAATATTTTTCATAATTTTTTCAGATTTTTTGGCTAAAAATGAATTTTCTATGATTTTTTGAAATTTAAAACAATTAAATATAAAAATCAGAAAAGAAAAATAAAGTCAAAAATATGTGGACCCATTGGATGAGAGTCAAAACATGTTAGTAATCAAATCCAAGGGATCTGGCGCATTGTGTATATCATGGTCATTAGTGAATAAAGCACTGGATCAAATGTAAATCAGAAATTCAAATAATTCAAATGGCGCTGTTTCATTTGTTGAAGGATGACACGTTGGTCATCTTCAACCTCCAGCCAGTCCCAAAATCAGGTTGCTCAATCTGTAAAATTAGAGCATGATACATGTTCCATTCGCTTCATCTCTTCAAGACGAAGACAACCACACCTCCGCGGTAAATTTATACAAATTGTTGCTCAAGCAATTTGGAAGGAAGGTTTTGAAAAGGGATTTGAAATTTCATGGTCAAAACATGTTTCCAGATAAAGGTAAGTGTTGCGACTAGAACCAAGGTAATGAGAGCATCACAATGATATCAAAGTTTTGAAGAATTGATGAAGAAATCTACCTATTGAAGTTGAGTTGCAGAGCTCTGAAACTGGACTTCTATGGAGCAATATAGGGCACGATTGTTGAAGGTAATTATATGGTTAGCTTCAGGGAAGATCAAGGAAGGTAAATTGATAGAGAAATTGGATTGAAAAAGGCTTGAAAACAGATTTCGAAGTTGCAGAATTTTGAGTTATGGAACAAGTTAGGCAGGGTGATTCTGGCTATCCGAGCTTAAGAAAATGAATGAGGGATGACCCTCTATTTATAGGGAATCAAATGGAATACCCAGGCGTGCGAAATGATGAAGTTTGGAGGGAAATCGTGTGAAGTTGCAAACAAGAAAAGTGTGACTTCTAATTTGATTAAAACTCATCCAAAACATGAATTTTGTTGCGCTAATCACTTCTGGAAGTTCACTAAACATGTTTAGAGGCAAAAATGCGCAGAAACAAAGTGTTTAGAAGCTAAACCAACGATTTCAAATTCTGAATTTTGAAGAAACTTCAGTTCTAAGTTACCAAGTTCAAATCAATGGCATTCTCAGCTCAAGGGGTCTTAGGGCATGATTCTTGATGCTTTAGAAAGATGAGGTTACAAGTTTTGATATGGAAAAGAATGGAATCAAATGGATGCTTGAGCTGAAAGTTTCATTGAGTCAAAGTTGGAGAAAAATGGTTGACTTTCCATACTTAGAAATATTTCAAATTTTTCTTCAAAAGTGACCTATAATATTTTGCATCCAAACATGGCCTTCCACTTGGACTTTTCTCTTGACCAAAAAAGATGGCATGAAATAGACCTCTTGAGTGACATTTTGAAACTTGAACCATTAAAAATCTCCAAAAATTGAGAGAGTTATGAATTGTTGAAGTTGGCAAAAAATCATGAAATGACCTATAATCTTTTGTATCCTTAGGGCATTCTCCATCAATTTTATCACTTTACACATAAAAGAAGGAATAATTTCACATCCTTAAGATCACTGTGGAAAAAGAGTGGGCTCAAGCTGATAAACATTGACCAAGTTATGATCATTTAAAGTCATACATGGGAAATTGGGGGTTCATTTGGAGGACTTGTAATCTTTCTTTCTCATCAAGTTTCTTCCACATGAAAACTCCTTGAAACTTTTGAAATTATTTGTTAGAAACCCTTTAAAGAGAATTATGTCTTTGGAATCACTCAAAAGTACCAAAAGATGAGCAAGATATACTTCTTTGAAGTTCAAAACCCTAGCTCCTAGATCAAGAAAATGCTTTGAGGAACCTTGACAATTTTAAACAACCTTCTTGTACCAACACTCTTTCTTTGTAAATAGAATTTGTTGAGGATGAAAATGAGAACTCATAGCCACCAAAACCACTTCCATATCTTGATAATTGAGAGAAATATGCACTTGTGATCAATGGTAACAAGACTTTGTCAAACCATCACAACTTCTTTAATCAATCCCTTGCACTTTTGAATCAATCTTGATATCTTAGGAATGTAGTGAACCAAAGTAACCTTGCCATCCCATCCCTTCCAAAACAACTTCAATGGTGAGGTTTGGACTTCTCAAACTTTATTGCCTAGGGCATGGAATTAAACTCATGAACCCGTGGAGCGACTTGCTAAACCTCATTGCCTTTACCTACTTTAGTAACAAGTAAGACAAACCAACATTGCATTTTATTAATTAAAAGGAAAATCAAGACAAAATATTCATGATCATAAAAGAAAACAAGTCAAGGTGTTTGGTGATTCCTCAAAGAGCAAAGCTAAAGATAGGGAGGAGCACCAAGAACCCTAATGTTATCTTGTTGTGATGGAATCAATATGGTATGATGAAGGGATCTTAGGCGCAAAAATTGGGGTACAACAGCTTCCCGTACTTAAGTCTCTTCTATCCGAAGATGTGAAGGTTAAAAATCTTCGTGTCGACGCGATCGAAGATACTTAAATATAAAACAAACCCTATTTTTGGCCCTAAGATTCCATGCAATGCTTATGAGCATGAATGCGCATGAACAAAATCAAAGAGACACAAAACACCGCTGGGGATGTAACAAAGGAAATAAAGAAACAAAAGAGAAACCCGACCAGGAAAATAAATCACTAGTGAATCAAAAGAGTTGACTTATAGAGGGTGATAAAAAGGTCAAACGATACACCAACTTTTACTGAAGGCGAAACTACCAACGTTCACTGAAGGTAGAAAGAGAAAATAAATAACAACATCGGTGTTTACTGACGGTGAGCTACCAACGTTTACTGAAGGTAAAGAGAAAAAATCATCGACATTCACTGACGATGAACTACCAACTATCACTGAAGGTAGAGAGAAAAGAAAATATCATAACACTACCGTTCACTGACAGTGAACGACCAATGTTCATTGAGGGTAGCAAAAAGATAACAAGCACCAACTTTCACTGAAGGTAGAAATAGAATATATCATAACACCGTCGTTCACTGACAATGAACTACCAACATTCACTGAGGGTAGCAAAAAGATAACAAGCACCAACTTTCACTGAAGCTAGAAAGAGAATATATCAAAACATCGTTGTTCACTGACGATGAACTACCAACGTTCACTAAGGGTAGAAAAAAGATAACAATCATCAATGTTCACTGCCGAAGACCTACCAACTTTCACTGAAGGTAGAAGAGAAAATATATCATAACATCGTCGTTCACTGATGATGAACTTCTAATGTTCACTGGATGTGGCAAAAAGATAACTATCACAAACTTTCACTGAAGGTGACCTACCAACTTTCACTGAAGGTTGAAAGATAATATATATCATAGCATCGTTGTTCACTAACGATGAACTACCAGTGTTCACTGGGGGTAGCAAAAAGATAACAATCACCAACTTTCACTGAAGGTGACCAACCAACTTTCACTGAAGGTAGAAAGAGAATATATATCATAGCATCTCCATTCACTGATGATGAACTACCAACGTTCACTGAGGGTAGAAAAAAGATAACAATCATCGATGTTCACTGTCGAAGACCTACCAACTTTCACTGAAGGTAGAAGAGAAAATATATCATAACACTGTCGTTCACTGACAATGAACTACCAATGTTCACTGAGGGTAGAAAAAACATAACAAGCACCAACTTTCACTAAAGGTGACCTACCAACTTTCCCTGAAGGTAGAAAGATAATATATCATAACATCGTCGTTCACTAACGATGAACTACCAACGTTCACTGAGGGTAGCAAAAAGATAACAAGCACCAACATTCACTTAAGGTGACCTACCAACTTTCACTGAAGGTAGAAAGATAATATATCATAACATCGACGTTCACTGACAATGAACTACCAACATTCACTGAGGGTAGAAAAAAGATAACAAGCACTAACTTTCACTGAAGGTGACCTACCAACTTTCAATGAAGTTAAAAAGAGAATATATCATAACATTGTCGTTCACTGATGATGAACTACCAACATTCACTGAGGGTAGCAAAAAGATAACAATCATCGACGTTCACTTCCGAAGACCTACCAACTTTCACTGAAGGTAGAAGAGAAAATATATTATAACACCACCGTTCACTGACGATGAACTACCAGCGTTCACTGAGGGTAGCAAAAAGATAAAAATCACCAACTTTCACTGAAGGTGGCCTACCAACTTTCACTGAAAGTAGAAATAGAATATATATCATAGCATCGCTGTTCACTGACGATGAACTACCAACATTCACTGAGGGTAGCAAAAAGATAACAATTTTTTCCATAATCTCGGCTTTTCACCTAGAACGAGTCTCAACTTCTTCTTTAACCAAGGCATTCTGCCTGAAAAGGGTAATATATAAGTTGTCTCAAATAAAGAGACTACCACTTGCAAAGATTTCACAATGAATTGTCTCTGCGATATTGAAAATCTTGCCATCCACTTGTGTAATTTAACCATGTGCTGCAAACTATCCACTCATAAAGATGATAGCGAAAAAAGTAACGTCAACTTTTACGGGGAAGTACAAGTTGCTCAAATAAAGATACCTGCTACTTGGTGTTATGGGAAGGATTATAAAAATGAATTTCTGGGGAAGGCCGTATGGCTTCCTGGGGAATGAAATATGACTTTCTGGGGAAATGCCAATATATTCCTGCTGAGGAGATAAAGTCTTCTCATGCAAAATAAATGCACATTCTCAAACCAAAACTCGAAGCTTTCAAACGTCCAAAGTAATAATATTGCTAGGAAAAAAATATTTGATTCAGAAATAAACTAGAGTGAAAAAGTCAACCAAAATACATTCTCTAAGAAATGAACTCAAGAGGGAAACCCAAATCATCCAGACAAAGAGCTGTACAGGAAGGCTAAAGCAAAAATCTTCCATGAGGGACAACTCAGTGGGGAAATTGAAAGAACACACACTTTTTGCTTATGACTGACACTTTATTGGAGAGGAGGAAACACAACTCTATAAAACAGGGCAATACATCCACAAAATAATAACGAATGTGAATAAGCAATGATTTGCCAAATTTTAACATTGCATGATGTACGTATGAATGTATGAGTTCTATCATGCATATGTTGACAAAACAGACATATAACACTTGGAGTAACCAAGCAAAACCAACTCGGGCATAATCAAAACTCGGCTAAATCACATCCAAGATGAACATTCCAAAAAAAAAAAATAGGCGCCAACTGTGGAAACAAAATTCTACTGCACGGCTTAACTTCACTAGGGAGAAACGTAATTCGGAAGTAAACAAAACATAGCGACAAAACAGTACATATATAGAGATACAACAACCTTCTCCAGGCTTTACCAGGGAATAGCACTTAGACTTCAACGTGGAAATAAACATTTTCAAATGTAACGCTTCTACTGGGGATTGCAAAATCAATTTCAAGTAAAGCAGATGGACATCAAACCATCAAAACACTCACTGGGGAATTCAGGCCCATTTTGAATGAGGAAAACATACAAACTTCGCTAAGGCATATAATGTCCCATCGTCGAGACATTAACTGGGGATTTCGTGTTAACTTCATTGGGGAGGTCAACACCACATTCTCAAGGGGAAAACCAATATACGTTCTTCACTGCAGAAAACAGAGACATGTGTTCTTCAAGAGTAATTATTGTACCAACTTCTCTGGGAAGAAAAAACTTCTATCAAACAAGCGAAACCTTCACTGGAGAAATCTTGGATTAAGTCTTCATATCATGCAAACTCAGAAAAGAAGAAAATAAGAACCAAGACCTGACTGGGGACACTAGAGTTACCAACCTAATACAGCGAAAACATCCTGAGTAAACCTTTCTGGGGGAAATAAAAACTTCTCAACACAACTGGAGTTCATCCATTCCTGGGATCACCACTTTCGTTTTTCTCTTGCATCACAAACTCTAAAGTAAAAGCAAATTGTAAATTCTTTTTGAAAATCAATTTTGTTATTTAATATTTTCTCTTTGAAATTTATTATCAATAATAAATGAAGTCATTGCAAGCTAAATAAAAAATAAATACAAAGAATTGGGTAAAATCTTCAAATTTCATTAATAGAATGGTAGTCTGCGAACGGAGAGACTCCATGGATGATTACAAAGTTCGGAAAATGGTAATATATAATGGAAAAGATACATTGAGATACAATGACCACTATCCCCTCTAACAACTTTTGAAATCCTGAGCAGCAGCTTTGATTGAAGTATGATGAGGATCAAAGAAGATTGTTGCTTCAATGATCAAGTCTTGTCTGATGTAGTTACTTGCCAAGAAAGTCCCTAACTTTTTCCTAAGCCTCCCTTGTGAGTTTTCAACTTAGCGGGAAATTTTATTCTGTTTATGTCTCTAATTTTTTCCTAGACCGCCCTTTCGGGTTTTCGGCCTACCAAGATGCCCTTTTTTGCCTAAGCCGCCCTATCAGGCTTTTAACTTAGCGAATTGTTCTTTTATTTCTTTAGGCGAAGTATTTCTTGACTACATCAGCATTCATGGAACGTGGGAACTCCTCGCCATCCATAGTTTCAAGAATTAATGCACCGCCAGAGAAGTCTTTCTTGACAACATATGGGCCTTCAAAATTGGGAGTCCACTTGCCCCTAGAATCAGTTTTAAAAGACATGATCTTCCTGAGCACGAGGTCGCCTTCCTGAATTCACGAGGTTTGACCTTCTTATCAAAAGCTTTCTTCATTCTCTTATGATATAACTAGCCATGACATAAATTCGTCATTCTCTTCTCTTTAATCAAATTCAATTGGTCAAACCTGTTATGGACCTATTCAGCCTCTAACAACTTGGTTTCCATTATCACACACAAATATGGAATCTCAACCTCAATTGGGTGTAACGCTTCCATTCCATACACAAGGGAGAACGAGGGTTGCTCCTGTTGAAGTGCGGACAGATTTTTGATATCCATGCAAAGCAAAAGGGAGAATTTCATGTCAATCCTTATAAGTAACAACCATCTTCTGGATAATCTTCTTGATATTCTTATTAGTAGCTTCAACAGCCCCATTCATCTTTGGTCTGTACAGAGATGAGTTATGATGGACAATCTTGAATTCCTCACAAAGTTTTGTCATCATCTTGTTGTTCAGATTCGAGCCATTGTCAGTAATGATTCTGCTCGGCACATCATACTGACATATGAGATTATTCTTAATGAAGCGCGCAACCACCTGCTTGGTAAAGTTAGCATATGAAGCAGCTTCCACCCATTTGGTGAAGTAATCAATTGCTACCAAGATGAAACAGTGTATGTTCGAAGCTTTGGGTTCTATCATCCCAATCATGTCAATACCCCACATAGAGAAATGCCATGGGGAAGAGATCACATTGAGAAGTGTCAAAGGCACATGAACCTTGTCCACATAAATTTGGAATTTATGACACTTTTTCGCAAATTTGTAACAGTCGGATTCCATTATCAGCCAATAATAGCCTTCCCTTAGCATCTTTTTAGCCATCGAATATCCATTGGCATGTGTGCCAAATGACCCCTCATGAACCTCATGCATCAACATGTCTGCTTCGTGTCTATCCACGTATCTGAGCAAGACCATATCATAATTTCTCTTGTACAACACATTTTCACTGAGGAAGAAACTGCCAGCCAATCTTCTCAATGTCTTTCTATCTTTATTCGAAGCACCAATTGTGTATTCCTGAGTTTGGAGAAAATGCTTGATTCATGATACCAATGTTTCTCATTTTCTACCTCTTCTGTTGTAAACACATAAGCAGGCCTATCCAGGCGCCGAACTACAATTCGAGGTATATCATTCCAAGCATTTACTTGATACATAGAAGCCAGAGTTGCTAGAGCATCCGCCATTTAATTTTCATCTCTAGGAATTTCATGGAATTCAACGTTATTAAAGAAGGGTAACAATCTTCTAGCATAATATTTGTAAGGGATCAAGTCGGGGTGACGAGTATCCCATTCTCCTTTAATATGATTTATTACCAAAGCTGAATCGCCATACACATCTATAATTTTAATTCTGAGATCAATAGATTCCTCGAGACCCATGATGCAAGCCTCATATCCTTCCATATTATTAGTACAATCAAATGTCAACCTTGCAGTAAAAGGAATGTGCGATCCATGTGGAGTGACAATCACAGCACCAATTCCTTTACCATAAGCATTCACAACTCCATCAAATATCATATCCCAACGAGATTCAGGATCAGGACCTTCCTCGGGCAACGGTTCATCACAATCTTTCACTTTTAGAAACATCACATCCTCATCGGGAAATTAATACTTCACAGACTGATGATCATCAATTGGTTGGTGAGCAAGATAATCTGCCAACACGCTGCTCTTAATAGCCTTTTGAGTGCGGGATTCGATGTCATATTCAGATAATAGCATCTGCCAGCGGGCAATTCTCCCAGTAAGAGAAGGCTTTTCAAAAATGTACTTGATTGGATCCATTTTGGAGATCAACCAAGTGGTGTGACTCAACTTATACTACCGCAAACGTTTTGCCGCCCAGGCCAGATCACAATGTGTCTTTTCCAGCATGGAATATCGTGACTCACAATCAGTAAACTTTTTACTAAGATAATAAATGGCATACTCTTTCTTCCGTGTTTCATCTTGTTGTCCCAGAATACAACCCATGGAATTATCTAACACTGGCAGACACATAATCAACGGTCTTCCTTCAACAGGAGGGAGCAAGATAGGAGGTTCAAGCAGATATTCTTTAATACTTTAAAATTCCCTTTGGAAGCCATCCGTCCACACACAACCTTTATCTTTCTTTAACAACTTAAAGATTGGTTCACACGTTGCATTCATGTGAGAAATGAATTTGGAAATATAATTTAAATGCCCGAGGAAACCTCTAACTTGCTTTTCAGTTCTCGGCACTGGCTTTTCTTGAATTTCTTTGACTTTATCAGGGTCAACTTCAATTCCTTTCTGGATAACAATGAAGCCTAACAATTTCCCTGATCGAACACTGAAGGTGCATTTATTTGGATTCAAGCGGAGATGATACTTCCTCAAACGCTGAAACAACTTCAACAAATCTTCTACATGCCCTTCTTCAGTCTGGGATTTAGCAATCATATCATCAACATATACCTCGATTTCCTTGTGCATCAGATCATGGAATAGGGTTTCCATAGCCCTCTGGTACGTTGCACCAGCATTCTTCAACCCGAAAGGCATCACTCTGTAACAGAATGTTCCCTAGGGTGTGATAAACGTTGTTTTTTCCATGTCCTCTGGAGACATTCTTATTTGATTATACCTGGAAAATCCGTCCATGAACGAGAATACTTTGAATTTTGTTGTGATATCCACTAACATATCAATGTGAAGCAATGGAAAATCATCTTTTGGACTAGCTTTATTTAGATCTCTGTAATCTACGCACATGCGGACTTTTCCATCTTTCTTCAGTACTTGGGAAATATTGGAAATCCACTGAGGGTACACTGATGTCACAAGAAAACCGACATTAATCTGTTTTAGAACTTCTTCTTTGATCTTCACTACCATATTTGGATGAGTTCTTCGCAACTTCTGTTTGATTGGCAGACACTCTGGCTTCAACGGTAAATGGTGCTCTACAATATATGTATCTAGACTAGGCATATCTTGGTAAGACCAAGAAAAATATCCACATACTCTTTCAACAACTCAATTAACCTGCTCTTCACATCAGGATGTAGCAATGCTCCAATCTTGACTTCCTTCAAATCTTCTTCTGAACCCAAATTGATTACTTCCAATGGCACTTTATATGGCTGAATGGTATTTTCCTCGTGCTCAAGCAACTGTGAGACCTCTTCTGGAATCTCATCATAGTTTTCTTCTTCGGCCCCATACACAGGACATTCAAAGTCGGGAGAGGGTGCAGGGTCATTGTATTTAATGAGTTTGTTAATTAATCTTCACATATGATTTATGATTGTTTTTAGAAACTGACACATATAACAAGTGATCATGCATATTAAATTTTAGTTATTATTTATTTTGAAAGGTTTTTTTTCTAATTACCATTTTCCAAGAAAAAGCAGAAAGTAAAGACACAATTTAGAGAAACAAAAACAACTTTTATTATTGATTTTAAAAGTCACAGCAAACAGATAAGCCCATACAATATTAATACCTTCACCTTGGGTAGAGTGAAAGCTTTTCAAAAATATTAACAATACAAATTACTTTGAAACATATATGCAAGAGGGAACACCAATGGTGATCCATTTCTGAACCCTAACTTTGTGTGTCACGTAATTTGGCATTTCTGACTCTGCTTCATCTTCCACAATGGCATTAATCCCGGAAACAGTTGGATGAAGATAACCCCCGCTACGGAAGATATCTTGATACTTTCCTAAAGCAGACTTCGGCTTCATGCTCTTACCTTTGTCATTCTTCAAAGAGAATCCCAAGCCAGCTTTGTTCATGTTTACAGGTGGATCCACAATCTGTCCCCATACCTCACTATGATCATTACGCACAACTTGCTGCGCATCCTTAAGTGAAACCATGGAATTCTCATTTCCCCTTATGTTATCAATGGATAAATCTTGGAACTGGGTCCCGACAGCAGATTCATCCGCCTCCACAATGCTGAAAGAGGACAAATGAGATATCAATAATGCATGTTCACCATTTATAATCACTACTTTTCCTTCACGTACAAACTTCAGCTTTTGGTGTAAAGTTAAAGTGACAGCCCCTGCCTCATGTATCCATGGCCGTCCGAGCAAACATCTATAAGCAGGTACAATATCCATGACCTGGAAAGTAATCTGAAACAAAAGTGGGCCTATATGAATAGGCAAGTCCGCTTCACCAATAACATATTTCCTTGATCCTTCAAATGCTTTCACAATAATGCCACTTGGGCGCATGGGTGTTCCTTGATATTTAAACTTCATAAGTGTACTCCTCGGTATAACATTCAATGCATATACATTATCAATCAGCACATTAGATAGTGAATCGTTCTTGCAGTTCATAGAGATGTGGAGGGCCAGGTTGTGATTACTTCCTTCGTCTGGAAATTCATTGTCGCAGAAACTCAGGTTATTACATGACTTAATGTTCCCTACTACACTTATAAATTGGTCTATAGGCATGTCACTTTCCACAAAAACTTGATCCAATACCCTCATCAGAGATTCTCTATGAGCAGAGGAGTTCGTCAATAAAGCCAAGATATATATTTTTGAAGGAGTCTGCAGTAACTGATCTACAATTTTGTAGTCGCTCATCTTGATTATCTTTAAAATATCATCCACTTCTTTCTCCAACGTAGCTCCACTAGATTCACCTGTAGCCTTCTTGGTTTCAACATTCTCAGCAATTTTCTTTCCAGTACTAAATCTCCATGAACAACTGGTGCAAATATACGACCGCTGCGATTCACTCTGCTAGTCTCAACAATATTTCCAACATCAGGCATCGGCTGGATGGGAACTTCCACACCATCCTCTAAGATTGTAGCGTTATATTTGTAGGGTACAACCTTATCTGACTTGTAGGGGACCGGACCCAACAAACTAATCACCAATGGAGTAATAGTCGGCTTTCTATGATACTCGACTTCAAAATGGGAGGGTGCACCAAAACAAGGCACAATGACATTTACCGCTTCTTCAACACAATCAGTCATTATGGAGTCATCTCTGGAAAACAATTCTTCATCCGAGGAGAAGAACTCATCTATATAGGCATACTCGTCATCTGATTCTTCTTCAGCCAAACAAGACTCAATCATATCAACTTCATGGTAATCATCCCTTTGACCTGTAACCTTGATAGCTCTATTGTCTAACAACAACTCAACACCTTTCCTCACAATTGAAAATCCTCGGGAGTCCAGGCAGCAAATTCGGCAAGATCCATACTGATGTTCAACCTGACCAGCCATGTGGCAGAAAGTAGCATGTAATTGTACAAGATCCTCATTCATGTGCTCCACATCAGAAATTGTGAACTCTCTAGGACATCCAGAAACCATGTTCACCTCCTCTTTATACTCTACCTTAGGCTTGATTATGTGGATGAGGCCCTCATCCATCATCTCCTGCAAATCAGCCTTTATCTTATTGCAACCCTATATTTTTATACTACAAATAGCACAACTGCCATGGTCATGTGTATAGTAGCTAAATTCACAGAAGTCCGCATGCATTTTCACCAAATCTCCTCTAACCAGATGAATATCAAAAATATGGAAGTCGCCTGGACAACCGGCCACCATGTTCACAGCATTTGCTCCTCCATGCTTGGGTAGAGGATTGTCTTTCACATTAGGGCCCATATCCTTGAAAGATAGAATACCAAACTTCATCAATTTCTACACCTCAGTCTTCAAAGGATAGAAATTCTCAACATTATGCCCTGGTGCTCCCTGATGAAAAGCACGTGTTTGGTTTTCTTTGTAATACCAAGGCAACGGTGATGGTACAGCTGGAGGTGGTCAGGTCTGAACCAACTTCTTCTGAATTAACGGAGGTAGTAAATCTGTATAACTCATAGGAATAGGGTCATAACTCTCCCTTATCTGAATATACCCTTGATTCCCCTGCTGGGATGGTCTCTGATAAGCAACGGTAGTTGGAGCTACACCAACAACTGGAGTAACTGAGGCAACTTGCTGATAACGCTGATAATTTCTTCTAGGAAGATTAACCCTCCTTTCTTGTATAACAGCATTTGTATCCCCTTCCTTCTTCTTGGTAAACCCATAAGATGGATTCTTCCTACCTCCAGATCTTTCACTCTTCGTTAAACGGCCCTCTCTTACGGCCTCTTCTAAACGGATACCCATGCCTACCATTTCAGTAAAGTCACTTGTCGCACTCGCTACCATCCTTTCATGGTAGAAAGCACCCAGAGTCTTCAAGAAAACCTTTGTCATCCCTTTCTCCTCCATAGGAGGAATCACTTGGGCGGCCACCTCACGCCATGTTTGTGCATATTCTTTGAATGATTCCCTATCTTTCTGAACCATGGCCCTGAGTTGATCACGATTAGGCGCCATGTCCATGTTGTATTTGTATTGTCTAATAAATTCTTCTCCCAAGTTATTGAAAGTATGGATATTGATGTTGTCCAAACTCATATACCACTTTAGTGCAGCACCGGTCAAACTATCCTGAAAAAAGTGAATCAGCAGACGTTGATCATCAGTATGGGTAGACATTCTCCTTATATACATTACCATATGAGCACGAGGGCAAGTGTTGACCTTGTACTTTTCAAACTCTGGGACCTTAAACTTTGCAGGTATCTTAACATTTAGGACCAAGCATAAATCATTCACATTCTGCCCAAATAACTCTTTTCCTCTGAGGGCCTTCATCTCCACCTGTATCTTGTCAAACTGCTCTTGAAAATCATTCATTATGTCATAGAGACCCAAGTATTCACTTGGTGGAGGAAAAGGACGACACACGTCATCATTAATAAATGGAACCAAATTCACCGAAGGAGGTGCAGCATGCACCACAGGAGGTGCAGGAGTAACAGTAGACTGAACAACTGGAGCTCCTTGAGGACCAATATTGATACCTTCAGGTGAAAAATTCTCTAGCATTCCCCATGGATAACCTTGAGGCATGCGATTCTGAACAACAGCTGGGGTAGCAGACACAGGAATAATAGGAGCTTCAGCAGTAACCCTTGTTGGTTGAGGTTGAACAATCGGTGGTTGATTCTGAGCAGCCACTAGAGATTCCATTAGAGCATTAAGATTGGCCATGCCAGCCTTCACAACAGAAACCTCCTCGCACGGCTCAAGGTTATCTTGTTCTAAGTTTTCCATCTTCCTTCTGAAACCCTGAGAAGTAAAGTTGTCGGAGATCACTCTATACACTGGCGCTTCCCTGTAAGCCAGGTAATCTGAGCCTTCAACCTCTGGTTTTCTTCCGCATACCTGGTGGAAACCTCCTTCCAATCATATGAATCATGAAGTGAGCAACTAGCATCTGACTGAGGCTTAGGGAAAAATAAATCCCCTTGCCTCTCTATCGTCTCTACAGCCCGACTCTCAAGAATCTCAATCAAGTCATCTTTCTCCTTCAAGTCTCCTCTATAGGAAATCTCTAAAGTTTGACACTTATTCTTCCAAGCATCCTTTTCCTATTTCATCCTGACCAAAGCAAGTTATAGCTCTTCTATATCATCCAATAAGGGAGGAGTGGTCTTCACAAACAAATCAGGCATAGGTGTTTCCTGGGAATATGGTATCTTCAACTGAATAGCTCTCATTTGGACCCACTGAAGATATGACTCCAAAGAAACAACCCCCCTAGGTCCCAAATCTTTCCTACTCTTCTTATGAATGTGACGCCAGGCCTTTGCAATCTGCTCCCTAGCTTCCTTATGGTCTTCTCCCTCCTTCAGAAAGAAACTACTCAAATGAATACTATTTGGTTTATCCCTCATCGGATAACCAAGCTTTCTTCGTGCAAGAACAAGGTTATAGTTAATTCCTCCCTTTGTACCAAGAAGAGTACATTGGGGAAACTACCACAACTGTCAACAATCTCTACATCCTGGTAAGCTCGATGATACCAATCAATATCCGAGTGAGTAAGTGTCATGATTTTAGGAGCCCAACGGGGTACCTCCCTGACATCCCAAAAAGCATCAGACTGAGGCATATGAGAGATAAACCACTGGTACAACAAAGGCGTGCAACAGATAATCATCCCCCCATGATAAGAATTCCGAAGTTGAATAGAGTAATAAGCATCACCAAACAATGTAGGAACTGGGTTTCCAGTCGTGAAGATCCTTATAGCATTAATGTCAACAAACTTGTCCATATTAGGAAATAAAAACAACCCGTAAGCAAGTAGAGCAAAGATGGCCTCGAAAGCGACCATACTTTTCATCCTGTCAAAGTAACGAGCTTTCTCCAATAAGAACTGAGCTGGTAATCCTCTAATCCCTCCTTTAGTAGTCATATGGGCTTCAACCTTAGACTTCCCCAGATGAATCAAAACAGCAATGTCATGTGGTTTTGGCTCACCCTCTAAACCAGTAAAAGGAACACGATCGGTAACAGGTAAATCCAACAGTTAAGAATACTCCTCTAGTGTAGGCATCAACTGATAGTCGAGAAAAGTAAAGCAATGATACATCGATTCATAGAACTAGACCAAGGTCAAGAGAATACCCTCCTTTATCCTAAGCTTCATAAGAGGAATGATGGATCCATACTTCTTCCCAAAATCTACAGAACACTCAATCTCGGGAATTAGACTGATCAACTCATCTATCTTGGGATCCTTGAAACTGTATTTTCCGGTCTTTCTTTTTCCAGAATCCATGGTCAAATGTACCTGAGATATTCTCAAATGGTCAACTTTTAAGTCCCTCGAAATAAAATTTCTTCAAAAGATGCTTATGAGTGCATGGATGCATGATGCAACAATCACACACAAGATCACACATATAGGGTTCATAGGTTCAACGTCACGAGCATGAGGTCTAAGGTACTACCCATAGGGACTTGGTCTAAAAGTTATCACTTGCCGAACATGGTTCTAGAGGTTCCCAGAGTCAACATCCTTCCTTTGGATATTACCAACTTCCCAGTTAACTCAGTAATTAGTAATATTCTCAAGAAAAACTCATCCGAGTGTAGTATCGCGTGACAACTATTTCCGAATACTCCGTCATAGCTTCCGTACTACACCTAAAAGGCCAAGATGGGTTAGGTATTCTACAGTCCTCAGCTTCAGCAGGCTCCCAATTCGAAAGTAGTACGTCTTCTCGATTACTTGATAAACGACACTATAGTCAAAGGGGCCTCCAATGAGTGGAGGATCTCATGCCTCCTTTTTTTGGGATTACTCCCTCAAAGTTAACATGACTATACCGCTTGTCCTATCTTAATGTTTGCCCAAGTCCAGGTATAGGACTTATAAGTAATCACCAAGCACCCTGAAAACCAGAAAAATCCAGACAAACATATATACAATATATAACACTTAAACAGCAATAGCACATATACAGATATAAACAAAGATAGGCTCAACCCACTTAGGGATGGACCAGCAAGAGGTCAATCTTTCCCCAGTGAAGTCTCCATTTTTCTGTAGCGGTAGAAATGTTTTAAGACTAAGCCATTGGATTGACTAGACTTATACAGATCAAAATAAAAATCACCATCGCGCTTTATTGTTTCCAAAGGAATGGGAAAAGAGCGAGTAACCCAAAAAAGAGGGGGAAAGATTCAAGATAAGGGGGTTGGTTATGCAATGGGAAGGTATTAGCACCCTAAACATCTACGGTACTCCGCAGGAACCTCTTTGTAAAATCTGTATGTTTTGGCTATAAAAAGTTGTATAAAAATGGATGGTGGAGGTGAGAAAAGAAGAATAGTTTTATGGTTTTTGCACCCACCGCGGCTGTGAACCTTTAGTGCCTACGTACCACCTTTCATGCAATAGGGGATCAGGGTACATGTAGTTCCTCTTTTAAAGGTTTTAAAACAAAAGTGTATTGGTTAATTTTATGAGATAAGACATCATCGTCATTGTCCGTGTGGAAAACATACTTACTATCTATAATCATGAGAAAGGAGAATTTGCATCATCTGAAAGTGGAGGATATGGCTTGGATCTTAAAATCAACAATGCCTCACTCAACACCCAAGTGGAAAATATCTCACTTCACTATATATTATGGAAGTATAGTTGTTTACATCACTACATGGATTGACAAGAGTCCAATCTTTTGAGAAGAAGTTTTAAAGTAAAAAGCCAAAGTGGAAAAAATGGTTTGAAATGAGATTGATTGACTTTTAGTCTTCTCACAAAAAAATGTCAAGATATTATTAAGTTGATTGAAGCTTATTTATGAAAGTATTTTGAAAATTCATGGACCTAAGTCCAAGTTTATTATGAAAATGGTTCAAGTTTAGAAACAAGAAGAGTTTTCAAAAGGAGGAGGAAGATTTTGGAAATTAAAGAAGATGGGAGGAGAATAATAGACTATCCTAAAGCATAAGGTAAAAGCTAGGGATAAGAACCATCTAACCAACAAGAAGCCAATACTTGACATTATGAGTCAAGATAGAATTCCCATTTTTTGGATTGAAACCAAGCAAGCAAAGATACTAGACCTCTTGAGAACTAAACTTCAAGTGTATTAAGTCTTCACAAAAATTGGGCAGAGTAACGAATGTATACGGGTGAATTCCAGATTACAAACAAAGTATGTAATCACACTAATTTGCACACAAAACGAACAAATAACACAATGTCTTGAGGTAAACCTCAAGAATTCCAGACAAAATATCAATTAAGGTCACAAGGCCTCCAACATAGGCCAAGGTTTCTAATCCTAAGTCAAAAAAGTCCAATGCTCCATAATGCCAAGGATAGTATCCAAATAGTCCAAGTATCATTAATATTTTTTATGGTTCATGTTGATTATTAGGTGTCTTAGAAGAGAAAAGAAAAGGCTCAAGTGAGCAACAATAAAAATGACATGAAATGTAATTCTTAAAGTAAATGGTACATAAAGCATAAAAAATAAAAGGCATAAGGTAAAAACAATTTAATAATTAGTGGTTATTTGGATGACCATCTTGAAACTTGCATTTGGAACTCATTAGAGGATTGGTAGAACCAAATCCTCCATACAACAAGTTGCATTTACTTTTTTTCAAGTATATCATCCATTTGGAATCCTCAAAAGTACCATTTAATGATCAACAATGTTTAAGTGATCCGCGTTGACCAAAAGTGTTGTAGATCCATTAGAGGATTGGTAGAACCAAAGCCTCCACACAATAAATCTCAAGGTTATTGGATCAAAGAGATCAAATTAACATACTTTGGCTTACAAACATAGGTTTGAGCCACGAATAATCATTTATTCGAATCAGGACAAAATTTAGCGTTATGTTAAGCAATCGTAAGTGGACTTATGTAGAAGTCGCACCTATTTTGAGGTTGGTCAATACTAATCTATGTATTGTATGTTTGGATAAATGATATAGAGATCATCATCCCTTAACATGTAGCACAATAAAAAAAAGAAAGAGATAAGATGAAGAGGGGTGGGAAAGAACATACAAACCATATTTGAATTAAATTTCAATTAAACTATTATTAAAATCATGCATCCATCTTTAAGGAGTTAAACTCAATACCATGGATCCAATAATGTTAACAAAGTTCATAATCAAAAATCCAACCCAAGATCAGCCAGAAAATAATCACAAAATAATATTGCATTTAGTATATATATTAAAAAAAGTTTTAAAATATTTTAAAATAGAAATAAAAGAGAAAAATGTCAACTATGTTCAAATTAATCAAGAAATAAAAAGTAATACCATAGAAAAATCAGAAATAAACTAAGATAATTTTATAAACTTTTTGATAATTTTTAAAGTTAGGAACTATTTTTAAAATTAAAAGAAATGAGTAAAATAAACCAAAAATAATAAAAAAAATACCAAATAAAAAATAAATAATAAATGAGGTCACTAATATTTGTCACAATATTATTGGATCATCCCATATTTTTTCATAATTAAAAAATGCATAAAAGTATTTTTAAACATTTAAAACAATTCAAATAAAGTGAAAATTTATAAAAAATATCAAAACATAAAATAAAATTGTGAAAAAATAAAAATCAGAAAGAGAAAAATCAAAAAAAAAATCATATATTTTTCAAATTTTTTTGACTAAAAATGAATTTTCTATGATTTTTTGAAATTTAAAACAATTAAATATAAAAATCAGAAAAGGAAAATAAAGTCAAAAATATGTGGACCATTGGATGACAGTCAAAACGCATTAGTAATCAAATCCACGGGATCTGACGCGTTGTGCATATCATGGTCATTAGTGAATAAAGCACTAAATCAAATGTAAATCAGAAATTCAAAAAATCCAAATGGCACTGTTTCATTGGTTAAAAGATGACACGTTGGTCATCTTCAACCTCCAGCCAGTCCCAAAACCAGGTTGCTCAATCTGTAAAATTAGAGCACAAGACCTATTCCATTCGCTTCGTCTCTTAAATACGAACACAACCACACCTTCGCGATAAATTTATATAAAGTGTAGTTCAAGCAACTTGGAAGGAAGGTTTTTAAAAGGGATTTGAAATTTCATGGTCAAAAGATGTTTCCCGATAAAGGTAAGTGTTGCGACTAGAACCTGGGCAATGAGAGCATCACAGTGATATCAATGTTTTGAAGAATTGATGAAGAAATTTACCTATTGAAGTTGAGTTGCAGAGCTCTGAAACTGGACTTCTATGGAGCAATATAGGGCACGATTCTTGAAGGTAATTATATGGTTAGCTTGAGGGAAGATCAAGGAAGGTAAATTGATAGAGAAATTGGATTGAAAAAAGCTTAAAAACAGATTTCGAAGTTGCGGAATTTTGGGTTATGGAACAAGTTTGGCAGGGTGATTCTGGCTATCCAAGCTTAAGAAAATGAATGAGGGATGACCCTCTATTTATTGGGAATCAAATGGAATGCCCAAGCGTGTGAAATGATGAAGTTTGGAGGGAAATCGTGTGAAGTTGCAAACAAGAAAAGTTTGACTTCTAATTTGATCAAAACTCATCCAAAACGCGTGTTTTGTTGTGCTAATCACTTTTAGAAGTTCATTAAACATGTTTAGAGGCAAAAACGTGCAGAAACAAAATTTTTAGAAGTTAAACCAATGATTTCAAATTCTGACTTTTGAAGAAACTTCAGTTCCAAGTTACCATGTTCAAATCAATGGCATTCTCAGCTCAAGGGGTCTTAGGGCCTGATTCTTGATGCTTTAGAAAGATGAGGTTACAAGCTTTGTAATGGAAAAATAATGGAATCAAATGGATGCTTGAGCTGAAAGTTACATTGAGTCAAAGTTGGAGGAAAAGGGTTGACTTTCCATACTTAGAAATATTTCAAATTTTTCTTCAAAAGTGACCTATAATGTTTTGCATCCAAACATAGCCTTCCACTTGGAATTTTCTATTGACCAAAAAATATGGCATGAAATAGACCTCTTGAATGACATTTTGAAACGTGAACCATTCAAAATTTCCAAAAATTGAGAGAGTTGTGAATTTTTGAAGTTGGCAAAAAATCATGAAATGACCTATAATCTTTTGTATCCATAGGGCATCATCCATCCATTTTATCACTTTGCACATAAAATAAGGAATAAAGTGCACATCCTCAAGATCATTATGGAAAAAGAGTGGGCTCAAGGTGATAAAGATTAACCAAGTTATGATCATTTGAAGTCACACATGGAAAATTGGGGGTTTATCTAGAGGACTTCTAACATTTCTTTCTCATCAAGTTTCTTCCACATGAAAACTCCTTGAAACTTTTGAAGTGATTTGTTAACAACCCTTTAAAGAGAAGGATGTATTTGGGAATATAGTGAACCAAAATAACCTTTCCATGTCATCCCTTCCGAAACAACTTCAATGGTGAGGTTTTGACTTCTTAAACTTTATTGCCTAGGGCATGTAAATAAACTCATGAACCCGTGGAGCAACTTGCTAAACCTCATTTCCTTTACCTACATTAGTAACAAGTAAGACAAACCAACATTGAATTTTATTAATTAAAAGGAAAACCAAGACAAAATATTCATGATCATAAAAGAAAACAAGTCAAGGTGCTTGGTGATTCCTCAAAGAGAAAACCTAAAGATAGGGAGGAGCACCAAGAACCCTAATGTGATCTTGTTGTGATGGAATCAATAAGGTATGATGAAGGGGTCTTAGGGGAAAAAATTGGGGTACAACAGATAGTTTGTTAGACTTTCTTTGGCATGCTAACTTAGATAGGATCTCTCATTGTATGATAATATTAGGTTAAAGATAGGTTAGTCTCACTTAGATGTTTTATTCCCCTTTTTGCATAATTGCATTTAAAACAAAAAGTTCTTTTTCTTGAAAACTTCAAGACACTTAAAAATTACTGATGAAAGTGATACCTTTGTTGAGTATGGGAAATGATAAACTAGTTTCTTCTCGATCTTATTGTTCCTCCGTCCTAAGCCTTGGTGTGGTTCAAGTCTCGAAGACTTACTTCATGAATAAGTAGAGAAATGGATAATATCTCTCTCTTGAGATTAACTAGCCGTTATCTGCAGCAAAAACACCAACCAACATAAACTCATTTGCATTTGGGCTTTTCTTTCAAAAATTCTTTTCAAAAGAACATGTTAAGTCACTCCTGTGTTGACGTGTAAATCTCCAAAGGTCGAGTTGCGACAGAAGGCGAGGTTAATATTATTCCTTAAAAAATACAAACAAACAAAATATGTGAGTCGAACTACGGCGCTCTGATTCTTTAAAAGGGATACGTAGGCATCTGGTCACGAGGCTCAGCCGAGCGAAAACTTGTAAATATTTCCTTATTTTCCCCGTGTTTTCTTTGCATTCATTCCCTATTAGTTTATAACTCTTGAGCATTAGATTGAACACACCCATTGATTAGAACAACGAGAGAGGATCCCGTAGAGTACTACGGGCGTGTGGGGTGCTAATACCTTTCCCTCGCGTAATTAACTCCCTTACCCAATCTCTCGGTCGCAAGACCTTGATTTCCCCTTTAGGTTTTTCTTCGATGATTTTCCTTTCCCTTTTGTGGGATAAATAAATACTCGGTGGCGACTTCATTGATTTTACCACTACAGAAAAATGGTGACTTTAGTGGGGATGGTTAGACATCCCGTGAGTCGATCCTAGCTCCCGCTTTTCTTTCTTAGGGTGTTTGTCATTTTGCTTTTATAGCTTATTCATTTGTATATTTTTGAGCATATGTTTACATTGCGTCTTTATTGTTATTTGTTATATTGTTATTATGTTGGTTTCTCTGTTTCTTTGTTGGGTGAGTGTTACTACTGAGGTAAAAGGACCAGTACCCAGGCCAGAGTGCACTAGGACACTAGGAATAGAGTGGGGGAATGACGGCTATAGGACGTGGTTCGATTAGTGCAGTCATGTCATATACCACGCTCGGATGAGGTTCAAATGGATTATTATCGACACCTACGTCTGTGGGTAAGGCGGTAGTATTTTCAGGCGGACCCGTGATTTTGAGTTACCTTTGACCTACCCTGACCTAGTCTTTACCCGTGAGTGGGGAGGGAATAATATTTACAGGTACAGATGGTGACTATATATATGTTCTTCTGGTGACTTTGGTTCTTGGTATTCTGAATTGGTCCAGACTTTTGATCTTATTACACGTGACAGTGGTTCTATTATCAGTTTAGCAAGCTATTTAGTATCGCGGAATCTTTGATCCCATATGTTTGCATACATAGCATGTTAATATAATTATCAGCATACATGTTTTTTGTTTCCAAATATTACTTCCTTGATTCCAATTAAGACAAAAAATAAACGTAAAAAAATATATATAATAAATACATGAAAAAATATATAATAATATTGTGGCTTAATAACTGGAATCAAAGCGTATAGACTTTTGTAAATAAGGACATGGAATTTGTATTACATGTCATGCACCATGTTACATTTAATTATGCATTTCAAGAGTTTCCCAGAAGCCTTACTCAAGTCCTTTGGTCTTCAGAAACAAGTTGTCTCATGAATACAACACTTGTGCTAAGGGAAGATGGAAAACATTAAGCAAGAGATCTTTGAACTCCGCAAAGAGGTAACTACCTTGAAAGCTGATATAGAATATATAAGTGCTTTAGTTAAAACTTTGGTTTCCTCCCAAGTCAATCCTTCTAGGAAGGAAGAAGAGATGGAAAAAGTCTTCACAGAAACTCTGAAATCATTCTTTCACGATAAGGTGATAGTCAATACACCCGGTGAGTTCCCAGAAAAGGCGAATGTGGGAGTTCTTCTAGAAGAGGATGTCTGAAAGGAATGTTTATCTGAAGACAGTGGCACAACTAGTGGTGTAAAAAAGTTTGATAATAACTTTGCCAAGAAGAGAACTAGAGGAAGAAACAATCATCGTCAGAATCAACATGTTTCTTCTGTCATCCTTGTGTTCAATTTACCTCTTGTTTCTCCAGTTTGTCAACCAAATCAACAAGTTCCTGAGCAGAAGAAAGCTCAGTTTGATCCAATTCCAATGACTTATACAGAGCTGTTTCCTATTCTAATGCATAGGAATTTGGTTCAGACCCGACCTCCACCGAAGATTCCTGACAAGATACCTTGGTACTACATAGCTGATTTGACTTGTGCCTTTCATCAGGGAGCCCTTGGGCATAGTATCGAACAATGTTATCCATTAAAATCTGAAATCCAAAAATTGGTCAGAAGTGGTATCTTATCACTTAAGGATACTTGCCTTGAGGTTCAAGCCAAGTCTTTGCCGAAGAATAAATGTGATAAAAGAATGCACTGGAGTTTAAAGATGATTAGCTTTCTCATGTTTACTAGAAATTTTACCGATTTCTCATTTGTAATTCTTCTTGTTAATCATTGTACGATTTGCATGTAAGTACTTGTTTACATTTGAATGATTATCTTAATACAATGAATATGTTTGTCTTGAAGAAATCCATTTGTTTCACTCGTATTTATTTTTAATTTTAAATAGCTTTTTTGAATTATGATACCAACTTGTTATCCATTATCTTTCCAAAGCATAGATTGGAGGAGGCAGGATAAGTTTAAAATGCAAAATTTCTGGTTGTATGCTTTTGAATAAAACTTTGTTGACGATATACAAGCATTGTTTCAAATTCCCAGACACCGGAGATATAAGGGAGTGAAACCCCCATTAACCCCTTTGAGCCTTGAAGCAGGAGTTTCTTTTCTATTCAGAAAAAACCCTCATTTTTAACCTGGGGGAGGGTAGTGTTCATTTAATTTGATCGAGCGTTCGGAACTCATCATAAATGCGCATCTAAGAATACAACAATGGTTATCCTTCAAAAGGTTGATGAAACTCAAAATTGCAATGGTTAACCTTCATTAATCATGAGTGTGCATAAATTGATTATACCCTAATTGGTATCTTCCGCACGTCAAGAAGTCAGTAGACGATGATACAACAATGGTTATCCCTCATCTTCCAAGAAATAGGGCAGTCACAATTCTTCCAACAAGTCAAAAATGACTCGAAGTCAAGCGACGTGTTCAAAAGGAAAGAAAAGGTAATATAAAATTAATGAAAAAATGAAATGAATAATAATTGATTAAAGAAAGAAACATAAAGCCCCGCTAAGTCGAAACTTGAAAAAACAAGTCGCTTAGGCAAAAGTCATGGCATCCCGCTGGGCTTCATAGTCAAATTCAAAAAGAATTTGTCCAGGCAAAAGTTAGGGAAAATGATGGAAAGCCTGAAAGGCAAAAAAAGGATTAAAAAATGGATATCCTTAGCAAATAAATATGTTACGTGATCAGACACTAAAAGTAAAATAAGTGATTGTCGTATTCAAAGAAAATCTTGGTTGTTTCCTCAATTGTCTCAAAATTTCTTTTGAGAGATGAATGTTCCGGTCGAATTAACTAAACTTAGGGATGGACAACATCATGAAGGGTGTGCACCAAATAACTTTGAGCCTTAAAATCCGTTTTTTCTAAAACCGTGAACCAGGCCACGTTACAACCCCCAAAAGTCCTAATTGAAACAGGGTTTATTTCGAAAGCGTGTTTCAATGAGATAGCGTTTTCTGACTCCTATGAATTTTGATGAAAATTTTGTGTTGGTATCATATTCTTTTGTTATCTTTAATAAAAATTATATAAAAAAATCAAAATCAATTTTGCATCCTGGCTAGTAATTCATTCACAAGGTTTTGCGAAATATTTTCAATAAAATCTTCAAGACTTACTTAACTGTTGCATTAGAATTATCATTCTTAGAATAAATATTGTTCTGCTTGTAAAACCACTGATTGATATCAAAGAAGCTTACATTTGAGTATCCGCAAAAGGGCATGTATCTGAGAAGAAGTTGTCGAGTAAAGAAGATGCAACATTCAGCTAATCTAGGGCAGTTACGTCGAGATTCGACGAATCTCTAGGAAGCTTTTGGTAAGGTAGATCATCTTAAAAGCATACAGCCAAGGGCAAGTTGTGAAAGATATCTCGACCAGCACGGTAAACTTGGGACACCAAGTTGGTCCAAGGGCATTTCCAGATTTTGTCAAGACTGTTACTATGTTCTTCCCCAAGCCGAAGATTTTCCTCATGCAATATTGTTTCTGATGATCTGCATGGTAGATGTGTGCATGATTCCCTCTACAGTAATTGACCAGTTAGTGGGTTTCTTCCAGGCTGTGGGGTAGTATTGGATTTTCAATCCCATTTTCTTCCCCAGTTAAGTCTTGTTTCAGACTTTCTTCAAGCTGTTATTTGATGTTGGGTTTGTAATCTCATTCTCCCCAATCAAGTCTTGATTCAGATTTCTTCGATTGAGTGTAATTTCTCTCCATGATCGAAAGGTGATCAAGCATAGGTTGCAAAGTTACAAAGCATGTGCTTAGTTGTTGAATTCTTTCTCCCTTTGAGTTGAGAAGTAATGCAGAATCTCTAGCAGGATATTACGCCCTCTAGTTACGACTTTGTTGTTATGGTGTGCCTCCATGCAACCAGAGAAGGGCAATATACCTTCTAAGAAGTTTTGAGATAAGCATCTACTCCTTGGGTTTTCTCTCGTTGTGCGCTGAGATTGATTTAAAATCCCCGTGAGCTGACCTATTATTATGATTTTAACTTCTTAATTCTCCATATGAGTCGAGGATGATGCTTCCCTCTAAAGGTTGTTATCCCATGAAATTTCATGATTTCTCGCTAGAGAAGTTCGCACAACTATTATTGTGCTTGATATTGAACATTGTATTTGAGTTCTCTTTAGTGTGTGCGGTTTCTTTTTCCCCAATGAAGTTAGCATAACAATCTCCAGTTGAAACATCAATGACTTAGTTTTTCATCTTCCCCTGTGAGGTCTGTATTGACATCCACAGTTGAAGTCTCGACAACGTGGTTTTCACCTTCCCTAGTGAAGTTAATTTTGGAATCTCATGGTGAAGCCCAGACGATGAAGCTTTGTCTTCCCTTATCAAAGTTTGTATGACAGCCCCGGGTAAAACCTAGAGGAGTTTATGGTATCCCTGCAACTTTATTTGTTGCTAGTCAAGTGATGTTTTGATTGTTTTCAAGACATGCTCTTCCCAGTGAAGTTAAGCCGTGACATAGGACTTTGTTTCCTCAGTAGATTCTTATTCTCTTATGGAACCTTCATCCTGGACGTGACTTAGCCGAGTGTTGTATTTACCTAAGTTAGCTTTGTCTAGTTATCCCTGGTGCATTATGGTTATTTTGTCAACATATATATGATAACATCATACATTCATACGCTTCATGCATAGATGGATTTAAAATTCATTACTCATTTTCATTCGTTGATGTTTTGTCAGCATATTACCTTCTTTGCAAAATTATGTTACTCTCTCTCCAATAGAGTTGTCAACTTGAAACAGAAAGTGTATATCCTTTCAATTTCCCCACTGAGTTATCCCTCGTGGAAGAATTTTGCTTCATCCTTCCTATTCAGTTCATTATCTGGATGGAGCGTGATCCCCTTGTGAGTTTATTTCTCATCAGGTGTTGTCTTGGTTGATTATTTCATTCCAGTTTATTTCTAGTTTGAATCTGTAGTCTCCAACAATATTATTATTATGACTTCTGCAGGCTTTGAGCTTTGGTTTGAGAATGTGAATTTATTTTGCATGCGAGCACTTTTTTCTCCTCAACAGGAATGTATTGGTATTCCCCCAGGAAATCAAGCTTCATTTCTCGTTAGTCTTATTATAATTCCTTCTTAAAACAGCAAGCGGCAGTTCTCTTTATTTAAGCAACCTGTTCTTCCTAGTAAGTCTGTTAATGCTAGAGAAGATGTTTTTTCCAATGAATGGTAATCTCGTCATTATGGGAGATATTTCATTGATGAAGATTTTTTTTCCAATGAATGGTAGCCTTGTCATTATGGAAGGTAGTTCGTAGCTGAGATGTTGTTACCCTAATGAATGGTGGCCTCGTTATTATGGTAGGTAGTTCGTTGTTGAGATTTGTATTCCGATGAATGGTAGTCTAGACATTAAGGGAGATAGTTCGTTGATGAAAATTTGTTACTCCAATGAATGGTAGTCTCGTCATTATGGGAGATAGTTTGTTGTTGAGATTGGTTGCGCTTCAATGATAAAGACAATTCATTGAAAGATTATTACAGCAATATTTTTACCCTTTCCAGGTGAAATATCTTGGTTAAAGAAGAAACTGAGACCAGTTCGTGGCTTATAGTAAGGATCGAGAGGAGGTTTATCTGAATCTCCATCAAATGGTATCTCTTTGAGGATGTTTCGCAAGTGATGTTTGTTGAGAAATCTTTACAAGTGGTAGTCTCTTTATTTGAGATAGCTTGTATTTTTACCCTTTCCAAGTGAAATATCTTGGTTAAAGAAGAAACTAAGACCAGTTCGTGGCTTATAGTCAGGATCGAGGGGACGTTTATCTGATTCTCTATCAAATGGTATCTCCTCGAGGAAGTTTCGCAAGAGAAGTTTGTTGAGAAATATTTACAAGTGGTAGTCTCTTTATTTGAGATACCTTGTATTGTTACCCTTTCCAAGTGAAATATCTTGGTTAAAGAATAAACTAAGACCATTTTGTGGCTTATAGTCAGGATCGAGGGGAAGTTTATCTGATTCTCCATCAAATGGTATCTCTTCGAGGAAGTTTCGCAAGAGAAGTTTGTTGAGAAATATTTACAAGTGGTAGTCTCTTTATTTGAGATAGATTGTATTTTTACCCTTTCCAGGTGAGATATCTTGGTTAAAGAAGAAACTAAGACCAGTTTGTGGCTTATAATCAGGATCGAGGGGAAGCTTATCTGATTCTCCATCAAATGGTATCTCTTCGAGGAAGTTTCGCAAGAGAAGTTTGTTGAGAAATCTTTACAAGTGGTAGTCTCTTTATTTGAGATACCTTGTATTTTTACCTTTTCCAGGTGAAATATCTTGGTTAAATAAGAAACAGTTTGTGGCTTATATTCAGGATCGAGGGGAAGTTCATCTGATTCTCCATAAAATGGTATCACTTCGAGGAAGTTTCGCAAGAGAAGTTTGTTGAGAAATCTTTACAAGTGGTAGTCTCTTTATTTGAGATAGCTTGTATTTTTACCCTTTCCAGGTAAAATATCTTGGTTAAAGAAGAAACTAAGACCAGTTCGTGGCTTATAGTCAGGATCGAGGGGAAGTTTATCTGATTCTCCATCAAATGGTATCTCTTCGAGGAAGTTTCATAAGAGAAGTTTGTTGAGAAATCTTTACAAGTGGTAGTCTCTTTATTTGAGATAGCTTGTATTTTTACCCTTTTCAGGTGAAATATCTTGGTAAAAGAAGGAGTTGAAACTCGTTCTAGATAGAACGACAGAATTTTAGGAAACTCGTTATTGTTAATCCAGACTTCACCTTGAGTAAAAGTCGGTGCATATTTTGATATCTATATCTTCAGTAAAAATTGGTATTTTCTCCATATCTCTACTTTCAGTGGAATTCGGTAGCTCACATTCAGTAAACGTCGGTGTATCTTCTATTTCTTTACTTTCAATAAAAGTCAGTATTATCCTATATTTTTCTACCTTCATTCTTTAGTGGCTAGTTCATTACCATTCTTAGGCAAGATTGATTTCTTCCTCCTCGTTGGACCTTAATCCGATCGAGTTGATTTGTTTCCAGCCATAAGTGCTAATGCCAAATCTTTGATTACCAGGCAGAAGTACTGATACCAATCATTCATTTACTAGTCTAGGTGTTGATGTTTATCGTCATCTCTGAGCGGGTATTATTTTCACCGTTTCTATTCGCGCCCTTCTATTTAGCCGTTGTCGATCCTCTGCGTTGATGTTACTCTCTTTTTGCTATCTCCTCTATGAGTGGATAGTTCACAATTCTCGGTTAACCACTGTTATCCTCATTTTGTTGAGTTTATGTTATTTGGTCTTTTCACTAGACCTTACCATAGTGAAGTTGAGTCTTCTTTTGCCCAGCAGAGTCGATTTGTCTCCAATGGATTCAAAATTCTATCCCCAGAGTCGTGTTGTCCCCCAGAGATTTACTTTCCTGGTCGATTTATTTTTGTTAAGTCTTTTGATTTTATTTTCGTTTCTCCAGTGTGTCTTATTCACCTACATGAAGTTTATATTTTACATCCATAATCATGAGCATGGCATCTTAGGGCCAAAAATAGGGATTGTTTTATATTTAAGTATCTTCAATCACGTTGAAACAAAGATTTTAACCTTCGTATCTCTGGATAGAAGATACTTAAATAAGGGCAGCAGTTATACCCCAATTTTTTCCCCTAAGATCCCTCCTTATATCATATACATGCATATCATCAATTCCATGGTTACAGGATCAAAGGCTTTGGCATTAGGGTTTTTCTCTATGAACTGACGTTGCTACTTTACTCAAAGTTGATTCAACTAGTGCTCTTATCATTATTGGTATGAGATTATTGTTTTGGGTCTCAAGCATCCTGGACATCTTCGCTAGCAGGGTTCCTCGAGATATAAGGCTTTCTTCATCAGAGTTTCTTTAAGGAATAAAGGCATTAGGGTTTAACTCATCCAGAAAATCAGGATTTCTCTTCATTTTGTTCGAACTTGGTAGTGGTTCTTCTATGGAGGTTATTGTATTAAAGTTTCACTTCAAGGATACATTGAGCACAACTCTTCCCTTATTGAAGGTTCGTCATAATCTAAGGGTTACTTGCTTTATAAGTCAACTTCTTCCGAAGATACCTAAGGGATTGAATTAAAGTTTTCTCCTTTGATAAGCGATTTAGGATTGCTTTAAGTTTCTATCAAGTCCAGATATGTCTTGTTGGTTAAGCTATGGGTTAGGGGGCTCATTTAGCTCATTTTATCAAATGGAAGTTGGCTGATTCAAATGCAAGATGACGTGAATCTATGGATCCAATTGAGATTAAGGTGTATTGACTAAACATGGCATAGGATTATACTGAATTCATTTTTTTAATGAATGTTGATTCAAAGGATCATATGTGTCATACATTCCATTGTCAAATAATCATGAGGAACAATTCTCTTTGGAGAAATATCAATCGCATTCTGATGTTACAAATTTGTCAGAACTGGAAATGGATTTGACCTCTAGACTAGAGGAATGGGAGTGTAGAGGCAATTTATTTGAAAATAAGTTGAGACAACATGAAGTAGAAAATTTGGGGCAAAAGGAGTTGTATGCTGCACAATTATTGGTTATACAAAGTGAAATAAGTTCTTTAAAGGAAGAACTTCGTCAGAGAAGAGGGAAGCAATCTGGCAACTCTGCTTCTCGCTTGAATACTATAAGAATAGATATGAATAATTTCTTCAAGTTTTTACTGGTCATAGACACTGTGAAACAGTGGGAGAACTGACTTGAGGGTTTTGCGTTTGATCGCAAATGTTGCGGTTAGCAAGAGTCGTCACCGAATTTTCTTTTATCCAAAAGGAAAGGTGAAAAAGCACAGGAAAGACCTTTGAGATTATTTCTTGAGTTCGAGGGGTAGATTATGAAAAGGGAAGGTATTAACATCCTTTTCATCCATGGTTATCCATGGGCTCTTAGTTACTTGCTAGATCACTTGCTTTTGTTTGAAATTGTGCTTTGTGTTGTTTTATTTTGAAAGTATTTTGTAAAGAGGCCATTGTTTAGGCAATCTTTGTAATAATTCTCGTTCATAAGAATGTATACAAAGATGTTTGATCTTTTGAAAATGTTTTCAATTTTGTAAGATGTTTGAAAGTGTATGTATTTGTTTTTGAAAATAGCAAGGTTGTTTGTTTTGAAATGGAGTAAGTAATTAGGAGCAATCTACCTACTCAAATGTCTTTCTTGTTCATTTCCTTTTCCTTTGACATTGTTGTCTTACCATTGATTTGGTAAGCAACCCTATCTTTGGATGTAAACGGGACGGGCGTGGGTCATCCTATAACCATGATTAGCAATATTGCAAGGTATCTTAGCATTATTTTTTTGAGGGACTAAGATCATTTCTAAGGCAACTTAGATAGCGTCATCGAGGGACTATGATCTTGTATTTGCTTGTTTTTGCTAGGATACCTTACATGCATAATATGGGCATTTTGTATAAGGCAAAAAAGTGGGTTTACCCTAAGGGTGTATGTGTGAAAGTGTATTGTTTTCATGCTTGATTTTGTCTTGAATTAGGATTTTCTAAGTATTGATTTTAGTCTTTCCATACAAACCCTAATTACTAACATTTGTATATAAAGCGATAAATTGCGGAAAGTAAAATTACTACGCTATTACATCATTAGGGGAGTGGTTGTACAAATTGAAATGGGGATTGCAAAAATATAAACCTAGTTAGTCTATTACAACCATATTGAATGGGTATTGATGTGCAAAGATTTAAATGTACAAGATTAAATAAATATACAAGAAATGTAATTATTAAGAAAATGGGTATTTTGGATTTTTATGAGAAAAAGGGAAATCATTTTAAACTAATTAATTAAAGAAAATAATTATTTAAACTTGAATTTATTTAAGAAAAGATTTTAAATAAAACCCTAGTTCTATCGATTAATGAAAATAAGTTTAGAAAAAAGTATTTTTTGGCATTTTTTTGTCTTGAAAATATTTATGGTATCATGAAATATTTTTAGTCCCTTTTTTTATATCAAAAGTAACATATTTTAATTAGTATGAAAGAAAATAACTAATAACCTAGTTTTAATTATATTTACAAGATAATAAGTAAAAAATAAATAAAGTATGATTAATAAAAATATTTTTTTGTGAGAAAAATAAAATAAATTAAGTCAAAAATATAAATCTAATATTTTTTTGTATTTTTATGATTTTTTAGTATTTAGAAAATATATTTAAGAAAATAAAAAAGAAATAAAAAAGAAATAAATAAACTTGGGCCAGGGGTGCCAATAGCCTGCAAGGGGTTAGTCAGCAAAAAATAAAATAAAAAAGACAAAGCAAGCCCACTAAGGCCCAGACGCTCAAAAAGTCAGAAAATGCCAAAATGTGTAAAAAAAATGTAAAAGGGTACCACTGGAGCTCGAACCCAAGTCCCATAGGTTAACAGGCGCGTGCTTTACCACTGGGTTGGCTATACATCCGTTAACTTGTATGAAATAATAAATACGTAACACAAAACGCTCCCTGACTGTACTTCATCTTCAACCTCCAGCCAAAGGATCTGTAACTTGCTCATTTCTCAACCATTTGCAAAAATGTAAACATGAAAATTGCTCCATTTTGTCACACGAATCCAAACATATAAATATCATAAACTATAAATCAAAGATGAATGAGAATTTTTAACAGTACCGAATTCTGACCTTAATATTTCAGAAAGTTCAAACTCAAAATTCTCCTAACTCAAACAAAATAAATGAAATCTATGGACATGTACAGCTTAAGGGCAATGATGTCTACATTTTATCTTGACAAATGCATGCCTAACAATGCCTAAGTAATGAGATAGAAGTTCAAGAAAAATACCTCAAAACTGGAAATCGTGAAATGGATTTGAGCTTGTTTCAGGAAGTGTTGATGATCAGGTTAGCTTCCTTGGAACTCTAGGAAGCTAATGCAGTGGCTGGCTTGAGCTGAGGGTGGCTGGAATAGTCTGGAGAAGTCCAACTATGATGCTCTATTTTTGGTTATGGAAGACAGGGAAAATAGTGTTACAGAAGTGAAATAGGTACAGGGATGAGTTACTCTTGATGCAAGGAAGCTTTAGAAACTAAAAGGCCAAGAAACGCACGAGGGAAATGTGAGTTTGAGGTTCAAGGTCAGAAACTATGCAACAATGGAGTTTTTTTTGGTAATTTATGATTTGAGAGGGTTTTGGTGTATTTTAGGGTGTTCAAACTCGTGTCCTAGCTCACAAATAGCGACTCTATTTATAAGCAACGAGTTTGGGATGCTTTAGTTGATCAGAATTCAAATTTGCATCCCTAAGCTAAACATGTGATTTTTTGACAAAACAAGTTTCAAAGTCTTATGTACTTGCTAAGATAGAGTATTTATGCTTTAAATAAGCTTTCTTCTGACTTTGTGGATGGAGTATGATCATAGGGAACAAGTTAGAGGGTCAATGTGAACTTTATGCAAAAAGCTTGCTTTACAAGAATGGTATTGTTAACTTTCTTCCCAAAATGGCAATGTGAATTGGATAAAGCTTAAATCACTTGGATTATAGCTCAAAAGTTTGTGTAATACATTAATTATGGAGTGACAAACAAGTTTGAGGCCTCCAAAGCAAAGATCATGCAGCCTAACATTGAAATTGTATTTGTGTTCATCATGAAAATGACCTATAATTCAAGTGACAAAACACCAACTTCATCTCTTCGATTCTCCCTACTCAAGAATGATCTCAAGGAGTTCTTGGACATTTTGGAAAGATTGTAATGTGCTATACAACCCATATTTGAATTGCTTTTGAAGATTCCCCTTGGATCTATATGAAAAAGTTCCATGAAGTTAGGTCAAAATCCTGGTCAAATTAGGGCAAAATTTCACTAAGTGTTTAGTTTCATGACCCTATGTTCATAAAAGTATAACTTACGATCCAAGCACTTTTGGAAGAAGTTATGTGAATACAAATTGTAGATTTCATGGAGATCTACGACTTTCATGTTGGAAGTTTCTCTTGAATCATCTTGCATCATGGTGAAAATTTGGCTCAAAATTATGAAAAAACATGAAATTTCCAACACTTAGAAAAATTTCTAAGTTTAGAAATTTTGACTTTTCAAAATGAAATCTTGACTTTTTGATTTCTTGATGAATAAGTTTCATATTTTGACATGTTTTGATGAATTATGATCTTTGGCACTTGAATTTGACCAAAAAGTCAAAGTTTGACTTTTCAGTATACAGTTGACTTTTGATTAGTTGACTACAAAATTCATTTGTCAATCCAATGGATTTGCAATGTTTTGAATCATGTCATTAGGTAAAAATGATGCAATTGGAATCTTGAGATCATGCCTTAAACCAATTGACCATTTGCTAGATCAAAAATCAGAAATTGCCCTTTCCCAATCAAAACCCTAATTTTGACCATTTTGCCCTTTTGGAGATTTGATCAAATTTCCTGAGGAATTATGGTCCAAACTTGATAAAATGATACATATGAGTCTAAAATGTTGATGTGGATCAAAAATTATGAAGTTTGACTGTAAATTGGCCATAGTTGACTTTTTTTCCCAATACAACTGATTTTTAGGTCAATTGTTCAATTGACTGAGCAAAAGAGTGATCCAAGGCATGAAACTTGGCATGAGTAGTCTTGGGGGTCCATAATGATCTATGAAAGTCATATGGGGCATTGGAAGTTCAAAAATCCTTGTGCAAACTCAAACCCTAATTTTGGTCATTAGTGCATAAGGAGGTGTCTTGAGCTGATCAAACCCTAGTGCAGTCTTGAGCCCAAAGAGATTTTGTGAGCAAATTCTTGATAAGTAAGAGGGCAAATTTTGAGGTACAACAGCTGCCCCTGTTCAATATTCTTAAGCCTGAAGAGTTAGATTGGCATGTTTTTCCAGTCATGACTCAAAGGTGGAAGATGATTGGACACTAGAGTGCCCAGAAATTTGCACTCGGTGATGTGATGGTTGAGGGAATGGGCTTAAAGATACCATTTGGAGAGGTGATAGAAAGTTTTAGGATATGGTCTTAAAGATGTCATCCAGAAGTGATTGTTTGTGTTGTAATTTGTAAGCTGAAAGAATGAGTATCAGAATGGCGTCCGTGTCTGGAGCGTATCTGAACTGTATCTGGGAGCTGATTTTGAATGATTATCATAATAGCATCCGTGTCTGGAGCGTATCTGAACTGTATCTGAAAGCTAGTTTTGAATGAGTGTCAGAATGGCATCCGTGTTTGGAGTGCATCTGAATTGTATCTGAGAGTTGAATCTGAATGAGTATCAGAATGGCGTCCGTGTCTGGAGCGTATCTGAACTGTATCTGAAAGTTGAATCTGAATAAGTATCAGAATGGCGTCCATGTCTGGAGTGTATTTGAACTGTATCTGAGAGTTAAATTTGAATGAGTATCAGAATGGCATCCGTGTTTGGAACGTATCTGAACTGTATCTGAAAGAGGCTCTGAATGAGTATAAAATGGCTTCCTTGTCTTGAGCGTATCTAAACTGTATCTGGAAGAGGCTTTGTATGAGTATTAGAATGGCTTCCTTGTCTGGGGCGTATTTTTTCTGTATCTGGAAGAGGCTCTGTATGAGTATTAGAATGGCTTCCATGTTTGAAGCATATCTGTATTATATCTGGAAGAGGCTCTGTATGAGTATTAGAATGGCTTCCGTGTCTGGAGCGTATCTATATTGTATCTGAAAACTTTGAACATTGTTAATGGTAGCTGTTAACCTTATCCTAAAAAGGGTAAAATGTTAGCTAAAATGCAAAGTCATGTTGTATGAGATGCATAGTGTAATGCATTTGTGTCATCAATGTTTATGATATATGGATGCGATGTATGCGCATGTAAGCTAATTCTGCTACACTACTGTTGGATTGGGGAAACTAAATCCCTGCCCACTGTTGAGGATATCGAGTGTAAGTCTTCATGTTGTGAAGTTGAAGTGTTGATGAATTTCCGCTTAGAGAAACAAACTCTGTTGTAAGGAAAACTCCGTATACTGCTTGTAAAATCCTATTGGGGAATCCTAAGAAAATTTACGACTTCTACTAGGGATCGATAATTGGAAGCTCTATTCCGCTGGGGATTATACTGCAAATTGTGGGGGATTTATGGAAATAGCTTAGAGAGATTTCCTTACCTCTTAAAGCCATTAGTGATTGTCTTTTATTTTGTTTATTTGTAAACAGTAATTATGTTCAATTGCATATGTTCAACAATGAATCATTGGACGTTTTTGTAAACAAAACACAAGAGTAAAGAAAAACAGATAGTTTTGCACTTTCAAAGGAATATCTTTGTATTTACTTTGAGCAAGTATTTTTGTACAGTGATACAAACATTATAGTAGGAGAATTCCGTCGTAAAAATTGAAAATTTTAATTCAAACAAAAGATAGCTATATGCAATAATCCCATGGGGTTCCTATTCTGTTATAGCCTTTGTATCTCTGAGCATCTTGTCTATTTGTTGCCTTGTCAGAAGATGATTGAATTGATCAGAACCTCTGAGTTTGTCAGTTGAAGCCAAAGGTTGTCCTCAAAGTGATCCAACGGGACATAGTCGTACGCTTTAATTCCCTAACTTTTACCTGGACCGCCTTTTCGGGTTTTCAGTCCACCGGGAAACCCTTTTTTGCCCAAGTCGCCCTTTCGGGTTTTCAATTTGTCGGGTGTACAGATTTTTTTATTTTATCCCTAATTTTTGCCCGAACCTTTTTGGTTCGCCGGGATGCCCTTGTTTTTCCTAGGTATGTCAACCTAGCGGGTCTTTTATACGTAGTATCTTTTGAATATGTCCATGTTCGCAGGATGCGGCAGGTCGTCGCCATCCATGGTGGTCAAGATCATTGCCCCACTAGAGAAAATGTTTTTGATTACAAATGGTCCTTCATAGGTAGCAGTCCATTTGCCCATGGGATCACCTTGTGGCAGTATGATGTGTTTGATCACTAGATCCCCAACTTGATACACTTGGCGTATGACCTTCTTGTTGAAAGCCTTGATCATCCGTTTTTGATACATTTGACCATGGCAGACAGCAGTAAGTCTTTTCTCATCAATCAAATTCAATTGATTAAGTCGAGTCTGGATCCAATCGTCTTCATTCAGACCTGCATCCTTCATAATTCTTAGGGAGGGGATCTAAACCTCAATAGGTAAGACGGCTTCCATTTCGTATACCAAAGAATAGGGCGTTGCCCCGGTCGATGTGCAAGATGTAGTACGATACCCGTGGAGAGCGAATGGTAGCATCTTATGCCAGTCTTTGTATATGACTGTCATTTTCTGTATGATCTTTTTAATGTTCTTATTTGCAGCTTCGACAGCACCATTCATCTTTGGCCAATAAGGGGAAGAATTGTGATGCTAGATCTTGAATTGCTCGCACAAGGCGGTGATCATAGTGTTGTTGAGATTTGTACCATTGTCATTGATGATTCTTTCCGGGATACCGTATCGGAAAATGAGATTTTGCTTGATGAAACAGGCAACAACATTCTTGGTAACGGAAGCGAAGGAGGTTGCCTCAACCCACTTTGTAAAATAGTCAATGGCCACTAGGATGAAGCGGTATCCATTGGAAGTTGTTGGCTTGATTTCCCCAATCATATCAATTCCCCATATAGCAAAGGGCCAAGGAGCCGTCAAGACATTCAGAGGAACCGGAGGTACGTGCACCTTGTCCACATAAATCTGACACTTATGGCAGGTTCGAGAGTGTTGATAGCAATTTGCTTCCATGGTAGACCAATAATAGCCTGCCCTTAGGATTTTCTTTGCCATCGTATGCCCACTGGAATGGGTGCCAAAAGTGCCTTCATGTAACTCAGCCATGATCCTTTCAGCTTCAATCTTATCTACGCATCGAAGTAACACAAAGTCATGGTTGCGTTTGTAAAGAATGCCATTACTAATGAAGAATTTAGCAGAGAATCTCCTTAAGAACTTATTATCATTTATTGAAGCTCCTTCTGGATATTCTTGAGCCTCGAGATACTTCTTGACTTCGTGAAACCAGGGTTGGTCCACTAATTCTTCAGTATTAATCTCGTGACAGTGCGCTGGTTCCTTCATTCGTTCGATGGTGATATGGGGAGCCTCGTTATCCCAGTTAAGTTTAAACATAGATGACATTGTGACTAGAGCATCTTCTAGCTGATTTTCTTCTCGCGGGAAATGCTCGAAGGTAATCTTCTCAAAATGTGGTAGTAACGTCAAAACATGTTCTTTGTAAGGGATAAGGTTTGGGTGTTTGGTTTCCCATTCCCCTTTGATCTGACTGATAACCAAAGTTGAATCTCTGAACACACTCAAAGGTTTGATCCCTAGGTCTATGGAAGCTTTGAGGCCAAAGATGCATGCTTTGTATTCCGCCATGTTGTTTGTACAATTGAAGCAGAGTCTGGCAGTAAAGGGAGTATGACACCCTTCCGGAGATATGAGTACAGCACCGATACCATTGCCAAGTGCATTGGATGCCCCATCAAAGAACAGGGTCCATCGGGATCCTTATTCAGGTCCATCATATGGCCTAAATTATTCACAGTTATTTACCATCATGATGTCTTCATCTGGGAATTCAAACTTCATGGTTGGTAGTCTTCCACAGCTTGGTGAGCAAGGTGATCAGCTAGTACACTTCCCTTTATAGCTTTCTGGGTATTATAATGTATGTCATATTCTGTCAGGATCATTTGCCATCTCGCTATTCTCCCAGAAAGAGTAGGCTTCTCGAAGATGTATTTTATTGGATCCATTTTAGATATCCACAAAGTAGTATGAGTCAGCATATTTTGTCTTAGCCGGCGAGCAGCCCATGCCAGAGCGCAGCAAGTTTTCTCAAGCAGTGAATATCTGGTTTCACAGTCGGTAAACTTTTTGCTCATGTAGTAAATAGCCTACTCTTTTCGGCCAGACTCGTCATGCTGCCCCAATACACACCCCATTGAGTTTTCTAAAATAGTCAGATACATGATCAATGGTCTTCCCTCGACTGGTGGCATCAACACAGGAGGCTCTTGTAAGTATTCTTTGATTTTGTCAAAAGCAACTTGGCACTCGTCATTCCATTTGACTACTTGATCTTTCTTCAACAATTTGAAGATTGGTTCACAAGTAGCTGTCAGGTGAGAGATGAATCTGGCAATATAGTTCAAACGCCCCAAGAATCCTTTGACTTCCTTCTTAGTACGAGGAGCAGGCATTTCTTGTATCACTTTAACTTTGGCATAATCAACCTTGATACCTTTGTTGCTAATGATAAAGCCTATGAGTTTATTGGACCGTACCCCAAATGTGCGTTTGTTTAGATTCAACCTCAGCTTGTACTTCTTCAGTCTCTCAAACAGTTTTTGTAAGTGATCAATATGTTCTTGTTCTGTTTGAGATTTGGCTATCATGTCGTCTATATAGACCTCTATTTCGTGATGTATCATGTCGTGAAATAGAGATACCATGGCACGCTGATAGGTTGCCCCAGCATTCTTCAGTCCGAATGGCATCACCTTATAGCAGAATATGCCCCACTGTTTGACAAACGTTGTTTTCTCCATGTCCTCAGGCGCCATTTTGATTTGGTTGTAACCTGGGAATCCGTCCATGAAGGAAAACACTTTGTGTTGTGTCGTATTGTCAACTAGAATATCAATGTGGGGGAGTGGAAAATCATCCTTAGGGCTTTCCCTATTCAAATCTCTGTAGTCCACACACATTTGCACTTTACCATCCTTCTTGGGCACGGGATCAACATTGGCAACCCATTGGGGATAAGAGGTGACAGCCAAGAATCCAGCGTTGAATTGCTTCATGACTTCTGCTTTAATATTTTCTGACATATCAGGCCTCATGCGGTGAACCTTTTGCTTTACTAGACGACAATCCTCTCTTGTAGGCAGATGATTTGCCACAATGTCTGCATCAAGTCCTGGCATGTCTTCATATGACCAAGAAAAGACTTCAACATAATCGTGTAACAACTGAATCAGACGCTCCTTGATGCTGACTTCCAGATTGGTACCCACCTTGACCTCTTTTTTGTCTTCTTCGGTACCTAGGTTAATTATATCCACGGGTTCCTCGTGAGGCTGAATGGCTCTTTCTTCTTATTGTAGTAGTCTGGAAAGTTCCCCTATTACTTCACAATCTTCCTTACCCTTGTCTTCGGCTTGGTAGATTAGATTCTCAGAGTCACAAAAGGCCATAGCAGTATCGTTACCCATGGGATCCCGAATGGATGTATAGATGCATTGTGAGTGTGAGTGTGTGTAAGGGTATAGATATCCTTGAAAGAAATAAAAAATGTAAAAAGAAAAACAATGAGCATAAAAGTTTGTATGCGAAAACGTCCATGATTCATTGATGTCATATGAAAATGAGATAATAACCCTTACAAATGGACCATTGTGCCTCGGGTAAGACACAAGGTTTTAAGAGTGCGGATTTTTTTAATATTACAGATCCAACAAAATGTAAAGACAGATTACTGTGGGATAAAAGTGATCGGGACAAAATCTCTAGCCTCCCAGTTGTTGAGCCCTCCACTGACAGTTGGGAATATCCAGTCCTCTAATTCACAGCTATCTTCATCATCTTCTACAGTGTTAACCTTGCGGTTGCTGATCTTCAGGGGTGGCCCTCCGGCACGAGCGCGGCGCACAGCCTTCTGGGCACCTGAAGTGAAACCCAGGCCAAACTTGTCAGACTTACATGGGATATCTGGGAGTTGTCCCCAGATAGTGCACCCACCTTCTTCTACCACTGCTTTGGCATCCTTCAAAGATGACATCCGGAGTGGAGGCCTTGTGATCTTGGGAACAGCCTTGGTTACTGCCACATCTTGTGGAACCTCTTCAAAGTGTTGAAATGGAGTTTCAATAAATTCACCATCTAATTCCACATATCTGAAGGAATTGAGATGGCAGATCATATACTCTTCTTCTCCATGAACGATGATAATCTTCCCTTGAATCGGATATTTCATCATTTGGTGCAACGTAGAAGTGACAGCGCCAGCATTGTGAATACATGGTCGGCCTAGTAAGCAGGAATATAAGGGAAGGTTATCCATTACATAAAAAGTTGAATCAAATGTTTGGGTTCCAACCTTTATGGGGATATCCACTTCCCCATGCACCATCCTTTTCGAGCCGTCAAAATCCCTTACTACTATGTTACTTGGCTTCAATGTCAATCCCTCACAGTCAAGCCTATCAAGAGCTTTTTTAGGCAATACATTCATAGATGATCCAGTGTCCACCAAAACATGAGCCAGGGTTGTGCCCCTACATTCAACTGATACATGCAATGCCTCATTATGCTTCCTTCCTCTTGGCGTTAAATCAGCATCCGAAAAACCTAGACCATTATCTGCAGTCAAGCTGGCTACGCAGTCTTGAAACTGATCAGCATATGTCTCTTGGGGTACATGGGCAATTTTCAGGAATTTTACCAAGGCTTTTGCATGCGCCTCGGAACATAGTAGTAATGTCAGCATGGAAATTTTAGAGGGCGTTTGCCCTAGTTATTCAACTACGTCGTAGTCGTTTCTTTTTATGATCTTCAGAATTTCCTCCATCTCTTTCTGGGAGGTCTCAGGGATAGCCAATGACTGATCCTTCATCCGGACAGGCTCAATCAGAATACTTTTACCTCGAGTCTCGGTTAACTCGGCAGCAGGAATTTCAGTAGGAATGATAACAGGGATTGTAAAAGCTTTGTTAGTTGGAGTATTAGTGGGGATGATTGTAGGAATGGGAACGGCTTTTAGAGGAGTAACAACAGGAATGATTACGGGTCTAGAAACTGCTTTTGGGGGAGCAATTTCTGGAGAGAATATCCTTCCGCTTCGGGTAATCTTGCTAGTTCCTGCAATATTACTGATGTCGGAGTTGACCTTCTCAGAACTTGAATCTTCGGAGGCTGGCTAATCTTGTTTGATACTGTGGTAGTAGACATCCCCTCCATAATTATATGGTATAGCTTTGTCTGACGAATATGGGATTGGTCCAGGCATTGTGATTATTAAAGGAGTTACTTTTGGAACTGATGTAATTCTAACAGGTCTTTTGGTGGATACCCTGGAAGAATTGACGGAAATGGTAATGATAGAAACATCTTCAAAAGGAACAGGTGGAACAGAAGTCTTTTAAAACAAAATTTCTTTGTTATCTATTAGGAACTGAACACCTGCTTTCAACAAAGGACGGCTGGTTGGTAAGGACAAACAGAAATGACAGCCTTCATCACAGCCCGAGAACACACCGGCATTCAACAAGTTCACTTTAATAGTCAGGAGTGGGGTCATAAGTTCATCAACTGAAGTAACAAACATTTATTCTTCAATGGCATTGGTACTATGGCCATGTTTGGGCATAGGGGAAGAAATCACATTTGGCTTTTCGGGCGCATCAAATTCAATCTCTTTGGCTTCAATGGGGTCTTGTATTTTGTTCTTTAGAGCCCAACAGTTATTAGTGTCGTGGCCGGGACTTTCAGAGTGGTATGCACAGCGGGCATTGGGATGATAGTGAGGAGATGTTATGTTGGGGTTTTTTGGAGCTTCTTTCAAGGTCACCAAATTGGATCTTAGTAGATGCGGTAATACCTGAGATAAGGTCATGTTAATTCTGGTGAATTGCCTGACCAGTCTTTCCATCCTTGGTTGATTGTTTCTTTGTTGATCAGGCGTAGGTTTAGGGATCATCACAGCCCCCACCATTGGTCGGCACTCGGCCCTATCTTTATTTCTTTGCGGATATACAGCAACCACCTCTTTCTTTCCGATGAAAGGCTTCCTTACAGGTGCAGAAGAGGATGTATCTTTTTGGATCTTTCCATTCTTTATACCGGCTTCTACCCTTTCTCCGGTTAATATCAGTTCAGTAAAACATACAGATGAACTTCCAATTAAATGATTGAAGAAGGGACCAGACAAGGTGCCCAAGAAAATTTCTACCAACTCTCTCTCAGATAGAAGGGGTTGAACTCTTCCAGCCAAGTCTCTCCATTTTTGCGCATAGTCCTTGAAACCTTCATTGGAAACCATGGCCATACTCTGGAGTTGAGTACGGGTAGGCGCAAGATCAGCATTATATTAGTATTGTTTGTAGAAGGCTGCAGCAAGATCTTCCCAATTGTGAATGTTGGCTCTTTCTAATTGGTAAAACCAATCAAGTTGAGTTCCAGACAGGCTGTCTTAGAAGAAGTGTACCCATAAGTCTTTGTCAGCGGTATGGGGATGGATTTTCCTCACATAGGATCGGAGATGCATTTTAGGGCATGAGACTCCGTCATACTTGGCAAACACAGGTGCTTTGAATTTGGGAGGAATGACAATCCCTGACACTAACCCCAATTCCTCAAAGTCCAAGCCAGGTACTTTTTGGATTTCCATCGCACTCAACCTCTCTTCGAGATGTTTATACTTGTCATCAGCTGGAGGGTATTGTTCTTCAGAATAGTATTCTTCTTCCTCTTCCTCTTTTGATTCTAACGAGACAACAGTTTCCTTGCCTTTCCCATCTTGATTGTCTCTCTCACTGGATGTCGTTGCAAAGTATAAGGTCCTTCTTGTCTGTCCATGAAATCTTCTTTCCATGTTTAGGACTCTGGTTACCTTCTTTGTCTTCTTTTTCTTCTCCTCAACCAGCAAAGTCTTCAACTCTTCTTGTCATTTGGCTAGGGTCAAGAGCAACTGTTGAAACTGTGTATGCTGAGCTTGGAGGTCCTTCACTGTTTGCTCGAGATCCATCTTACTGAAATAAACAGTAGAGAGATGAGGAGACTTATTGCAAAAGACCTGCTTATGTTATAATGAATGGTATATGCATATGTAATGATTTCAAGGATTTCAAAGATTCAAATTTGTTTTACACAAAAAGGAAACACACGTTATATTAATAAGTTAAATCTTGAGTACATCAATGCCTTTTCGGGCAAAATAATACAAAAACTATAAGATAAAAAGGTAGTTCACATCCTCTTTGGTGCGATGTAGGCATTCAGACTCTGCTCCTCAGGAAGTAGTCTAGTGAGTTCCAAAACCTTCTTCTCGCTTGCGTAGAATTGGGCTTCAAAAGTATCTCGCTCCCCCTTGAGTTGTATCCAATCTCTTTGTAGGTCTTCAAGAGAGGTAGGCATGTCAGGATGTAGGATAGTGTATGGAACATCTCCTTCCATGACAGGCTCAATGATTACCGGGAGAATGGAGGGGTAAGGCATCATAAGACTCTGAGCATGAGTTCGTACCCATTTGAGGTAAGGCTCAAGAGGGATGAAATTTTTATGCCCCAAAGTCTTGCTATCCACCTTGTTTAACATCCTCCAAGCTCGGATAAATCTCTGGCGAAGACCTCGATCGTCGTCGTCGTAGTCAAATACCAAACCTTGAATCAACATCTCGTACGGGCCATCCCTTTAGGCATAACCAAACTGTCTTATGGCTAAGCAGAGGTTGTAGGTGATTCCTCCCCTAATGCCAAGTAAAGGGACATTAGGGAATTCTCCACAACGGTCAACAATGATAACATTCTCTTTGGATCAGGAGCACCAATGAATGTCCGAATGTTTGAGCATCATCAACCTTTATGACCACCTTGAACCTTGCTCATTTTTTAATACAGATTGGGGAAGATGCAAAATAAACCATCTTTCCAAGAGAGGAGTGCAACACATAAGAACACCTCTTTTCCTCATTGTGCGAGTGTGAAAAGAGTGTAGGATATCTCCTAGCAATGTAGGTACCGGGTTGCGGAATATGAATATTTTGACGGTGTTGACATCTATGAGTTGGTCAAGATTTGGAAACAAAACCATCCCATAGATAAGGAGAGCCACAATTTCCTCAAAGGCTTGTAAGTTCAAGGAGTTCCAACAGCTTTGGGCTTTCTCGAATAAGAACTTTGCTAAGAAACCTTTGATACCACTCCTTGTTTCCCAATGAGTTGTGATATCAGATGAGTGCAAGTGTAGAGCTTGAGCAATATCTTCCGGCTTTGGGTCTCTTTATGTACTGTTGAAAGGTAGTTGATTGAGAATTGGAATCCTCAAGAGTTGGGAGAATTCTTCCAAAGTGGGCATAAGTTGATAGTCGGGAAATGTGAAGCAATGGTGTAAAGGATCAAAGAACTGAAATAGCACCTTCATCATTTCCTCATCTGTATTGGAGGTGACCAAGTGGAGTAGGCGACCATGTCTCTCGGTAAATGGAGAGTTTTCAGGAATCCTTGAAGCTAGCTCCTTAAGTTGTGGAGGGATCCTTACAAGATTGACTTGAATAGTTTTCCTGCGAAGTGAATCCATATCATACAAAACAAGAACAAAGATGAATCCCAAAATCCTTGAAATGGTTAGTGGATGTATATGATGTTATGATGTCCATGATATTATGTACAAGTATGTATATACAAACAAAGCAAACAATTCCTTAGGTTTAGGCTTGCATGGATTTTTATAGGTAAGTACCCTCTTGAAGTTTAGTTGGCTCAAACCTGTCCTAGTAATAGTAACAGGGTTCTAAGGAGTTCAATATCACTGGTTTGTTTCCTTGGTTATTGTTTCAGCACAAGCCTCTTTAATGGCGACCGAAATATCCCAAGTAACCAAGCCTCAATGAGTGTAGTATCGAGTATCTACCAACTTCGGACTGCACCAAAGTCGGTCATCTCACTACATCCTAAAGGCCAAGTTGGTCAAGTAAAGGTTCTAAAAGTTCATTAGTGCTTCGTGACATCACTCAGCGGCCCCGTATTCTCTTTGATTAACTCAAAGGCTACCGGTACCCACAAATATGTCGCACTAATATAGCTATTGCTTAGACCATGTCGGTATACCCTGCACAGTTTCCACAATGTATTGCTACTTACCTATAATGTATCCCAAATCCAGGTAGAGGATTCAAACACAAACAAAGAACCATAATGTAAAGCATACAAGTCAAATAATGTAAGTAAATAAATGTGATTTATCCCTAAGGTAACCCCACTTTTAGAATTATCCCCAGCAGAGTCGCCAGTTCTGTGATATGGTGGGAGAACTGACTTGAGAGTTTTGCGTTTGATCGCAAATGTTGTGGTTAGCAAGAGTCGCCACCGACTTTCCTTTTATCAAAAAGGAAAGGTGAAAAAGCATAGGAAAGACCTTTGAGATTATTTCTTGAGTTTGGGGGTAGATTATGAAAAGGGAAGGTATTAACACCATGTTCATCCATCGTTATCCATGGGCTCTTAGTTACTTGCTAGATCACTTGCTTTTTGCTTGAAATTGTGCTTTGTGTGATTTTTTTTAAAAGTATTTTGTAAAGAGGCTATTGTTTAGGCAATCTTTGTAATGATTCTCGTTCGTACGAATGTATACAAAGATGTTTGATCTTTTGAAAATGTTTTCAATTTTGTAAGATGTTTGAAAGTGTATGTGTTTGTTTTTGAAAATAGCAAGGATATTTGTTTTGAAATGGAGCAAGTAATTAGGAGCAATCTACCTACTCAAATGTCTTTCTTGTTCATTTCATTTTCCTTTGACATTGTTGTCTTACCATTGATTTGGTAAGCAACCCTATCTTTGGATGTAAACGGGACGGGCGTGGGTCATCGTATAACCATGATTAGCAATATTGCAAGATATCTTAGCATTGTTTTTTTTAGGGACTAAGATCATTTGTAAGGCAACTTAGATAGCGTCATCGAGGGACGATGATCCTGTATTTGCTTGTTTTTGCTAGGATACCTTACATGCATAATATGGGCATTTTGTATAAGGCAACAAAGTGGGTTTACCCTAAGGGTGTATGTGTGAAAGTGTATTGTTTTCATGCTTGATTTTGTCTTGAATTAGGATTTTCTAAGTATTGGTTTTAGTCTTTCCATACAAACCCTAATTACTAACATTTGTATATAAAGCGATAAATTGCGGAAAGTAAAATTACTACGCTATTACATCACTAGGGGAGGGGTGTACAAATTGAAATGAGGATTGCAAAAAATATAAACCTAGTTAGTCTATTACAACCATATTTAATGGGTATTGATGTGCAAAGATTTAAATGTACAAGATGAAATAAATATACAAGAAATGTAATTGTTAAGAAAATGGGTATTTTGGATTTTTATGAGAAAAAGGGAAATCATTTTAAACTAATTAATTAAAGAAAATAATTAATTAAACTTGAATTTATTTAAGAAAATATTTTAAATAAAACCCTAGTTCTATTGATTAATGAAAATAAGTTTAGAAAAAAGTATTTTTTGGTATTTTTTGTCTTAAAAATAATTATGGCATCATGAAATATTTTTAGTCCCTTTTTTTATATCAAAAGTAACATATTTTAATTAGTATGAAAGAAAATAACTAATAACCTAGTTTTAATTATATTTACAAGATAATAAGTAAAAAATAAATAAAGTATGATTAATAAAAATATTTTTTGTGAGAAAAATAAAATAAATTAAGTTAAAATATAAATCTAACATTTTTTGTATTTTTATGATTTTTTAGTATTTAGAAAATATATTTAAGAAAATAAAAATGAAATAAATAAATAAACTTGGGTCAGGGGTGCCAATAGCCTACAGGGGGTTAGTCAGCAAAAAATAAAAAATAAAAAGACAAAGCAAGTCCACTAAGGCCCAGGCGCTCAAAAAGTCAGAAAATGTCAAAATGTGTAAAAAAAAAATGTAAAAGGGTACCACTGGGGCTCGAACCCAGGTCACATGGGTTAACAGGCGCGCGCTTTATCACTGGGGTGGCTATACATTTGTTAACTTTTATGAAATAATAAATACATACCACAAAACGCGCCCTAATTGTACTTCATCTTCAATCTCCAGCCAAAGGATCTGTAACTTGCTCATTTCTCAACCATTTGCAAAAATGTAAACATGAAAATTGCTCCATTTTGTCACACGAATCCAAACATATAAATATCATAAACTATAAATCAAAGATGAATGAGAATTTTTAACAGTACCGAATTCTGACCTTAATATTTCAGAAAGTTCAAACTCAAAATTCTCCTAACTCAAACAAAATAAATGAAATCTATGGACATGTACAGCTTAAGGGCAATGATGTCTACATTTTATCTTGACAAATGCATGCCTAACAATGCCTAAGTAATGAGATAGAAGTTCAAGAAAAATACCTCAAAACTGGAAATCGTGAAATGGATTTGAGCTTGTTTCAGGCAGTGTTGATGATTAGGTTAGCTTCCCTGGACCTCTAGGAAGCTAATGCAATGGCTGGCTTGAGCTGAGGGTGGCTGGAATGGTCTGGAGAAATCCAACTATGATGCTTTATTTTTGGTTATGGAAGACAGGGAAATGGTGTTACAGAAGTGAAACAGGTACAGGGATGAGTTAATCTTGATGCAAGGAAGCTTTAGAAACTAAAAGGCCAAGAAACGCACGAGGGAAATGTGAGTTTGAGGTTCAAGGTCAGAAACTGTGCAACAAAGGAGTTTTTGGGCAATTTCTGATTTGAGAGAGTTTTGGTGTATTTCAGGGTGTTCAAACTCGTGTCCTAGCTCACAAATAGTGACTCTATTTATAAGCAACAAGTTTGGGATGCTTCAGTTGATCAGAATTCAAATTTGCATCCTTAAGCTAAACATGTGATTTTTTGACAAAACAAGTTTCAAAGTCTTGTGTACTTGCTAAGATAGAGTGGTTATGCTTTAAACAAGCTTGCTTCTGACTTTATGGATGGAGTGTGATCAGAGGGAACAAGTTAGAGGCTCAATGTTAACTTTATGCAAAAAGCTTTCTTTACAAGAATGGTATTGTTAACTTTCTTCCCAAAATGGCAATGTGAATTGGATAAAGCTTAAACTCTTGGATTATAGCTCAAAAGTTTGTGTAATCCATTAATTATGGAGTGACAAACTAGTTTGAGGCCTGAAAAAAATATATTATGTAGCCTAACAATGAAATTGCGTTTGTGTTCATCATGAAAATGACCTATAATTCAAGTGACAAAACACCAACTTCATCTCTTCGATTCTCCCTACTTAAGAATGATCTCAAGGAGTTCTTGGACATTTTGGAAAGCTTGAAATGTGATATACAACCCATATTTGAATTGCTTTTTAATATTCCCTTGGAACTATATGAAAAAGTTTCATGAAGTTAGGTCAAAATCCTGGTCAAATTAGGGCAAAATTTCACTAAGTGTTTAGTTTCATGACCCTATGTTCATGAAATTATAACTTGAGATCCAAGCACTTTTGGAAGAAGTTGTGTGAATAAAATTTGTATATTTCATGGAGATATACAACTTTCATGTTGTAAGTTTCTCTTGAATCATCTTGCATCATGGTGAAAATTTGGCTCAAAGTTATGAAAAAACATGAAATTTCCAACACTTAGAAAAATTTCTAAGTTTAGAAATTTTGACTTTTCAAAATGAAATCGTGACTTTTTTATTTCTTGATGAATAAGTTTCATATTTTGACATGTATTGATGAATTATGATCTTTGGCACTTGAATTTGACCAAAAAGTAAAAGTTTGACTTTTCAGTATACAATTGACTTTTGATTAGTTGATTGCAAAATTCATCTGTCAATCCAATGGATTTGCAATGTTTTGAATCATGTCATTATGTCAAAATGATGAAATTGGACTCTTGAGATCATTCCTTAAACCAATTGACCATTTTCTAGGTCAAAAATCAGAAATTGCCCTTTCCCAGTCAAAACCCTAATTTTGACCATTTTGCCCTTTTGGAGATTTGATCAAATTTCCTGAGGAATTATGGTCCAAACTTGATCAAATGATACATATGAGTCTAAAATATTGATGTGGATCAAAAATTATGAAGTTTGATTGTAAATTGGCCATATTTGACTTTTTTTCCCAATACAATTGATTTTTAGGTCAATTGTACAATTGATTGAGCAAAAGAGTGATTCAAGGCTTGAAACTTGGCATGAGTAGTCTTGGGGGTCCATAATGATCCATGAAAGTCATATGGGGCATTGGAAGTTCAAAAATCCTTGTACAAACTCAAACCCTAATTTTGGTCATCAGTGCATAAGGAGGTGTCTTGAGCTGATCAAACCCTAGTGCAGTCTTGAGCCCAAGGAGATTTTGTGAGCAAATTCTTGATAAGTGAGAGGGAAAATTTTAGGGTACAATAGACACATACCGTCATAGCCTCCTAGAGTTACATTGAGCAATCCTAAAGTTAAATTCAGTAGTAGTCTCATCATTTAATATTGTTCTGTAGATCTTTGGGGATTATCAGTTTCCCATGTCCTTTTCTTATTTTTGTTGTGCAGCCAAACAAAATATACTTGATGGGTTGTGTACTATTTCTTTCTTATTTGCTTGCACTGATATGGCCTTATTGCTAAAAGTTTGCACTTGGTGATTGAGTCAAGTCTACATATCATTATGTTTATCTTTGTTCAAGGCTAGTTTCGATTATTCAAGGAAAAAAACCATTATAAAGATTTCAAAGGCCATTACAAATTATGTCCAAATATCCATTCAAGCTTCAAAGTACAGTCCATTACAGGAAGGAAGAATGTAAAGAAAAATACTAAAAAACCTAATTCTAGTTTCCAAGTTGTTTAACTCTAAGAATTACTTGGGTCTAAAGTTTCGCGCCATGCCCAAGGTTCAAATTTTGCATCAAGATGGAAGAAAACTTGTTGCTACCCAGATTCACATTGCCCTGCATATATGCGTAAAACCATATCAGTTTTGCTACAAAAAATAGAAAATGCTTCAAAATAGTTCAGGCTGCCAAAACTAGAAAATTCAAAGGAGATGTAATCACCAAACAGAACTTCTAACAGCATAACAGTTCTTAATATTATCAGAAGTTTCACCAATAATTTCTAATCAATTTCTAGCTGAATCTAGTTCGTTGAAACTGATTCTCCAGTCCACAATTATCTTCATCCATACCATATTCATAAACATAATAAGCAGTCCAATTCAACAGTCTGCAAGTTCAATAAAAAATAGTTTAACAAGCCTGCATCAAATGACCTAACAAAAAAATAACCAACAACAACAGATTTCTTTAACCCATTTCACTCTCATAACAGATTTCAACAAACTTCTACAACAACCAAAATAGAAAATAAACTTCTAATTATGTTTGTAACTAACTGCATAACAACCTAGTACAATACCTAACCGTCTTCCAACTAACTCCTATAACAGAGTCTCATCTAACAGAAAATTAAAACAGAATTTGAAGCTCCTAACCAACTGCAACTACCCTTAACCAATTCCATAACTGCCCAGTAGAAAAATAACTCCCAGCCAATAACATAAGAGAATTCCTAAACTTCCTAATATCTCTAACCAACTTTGGCAAGCTGATTGCACTATATAGCAGAGGAATCACCACAGTTTTCAGGGAGGAGAGAAAATTGCAGAAAAGACTCATCTTTCTACTATTTCATTATCTTCTTCATCTTTAACCTTCATTCTCCTTTTCACTCTTGAACGGACTCTGCATCTTCTTCCTTCTTTTAACCCTCATTCTCTCTATCTTCATAAACCTTCACTCTCTCTTCTTCTAAAAAGGTTGGCTTCAATCACAATGATTTTGTAATCTTCCTTCAATCATCTCTTCCAGGCCTTAATCTTCAACAGCATAACCATAAAATCTATCCATCTTCATCTTCCATCACCATTCAACAGACCACGCTCCTCTTCAATCTTCTTCTTCCCTGATCTTCGTACCCCACTTCATCATTCCATAACCTCCATCACCACCTTCATCGATTATTCAACCTCCTTCTCTGCAAATGAGCAACAACAACAATATCATGGCGTAACCGCGACTTCAAATAACAACGGGAAACACAAAGAATGAGGTAACGACGAAATAGTTCAGAAACGAAGAACAAAGAATCGAGTTTAGCATGTTTACCTAAATATTCAAGAACGTATTTGTTGGTCTTCTCTCCGTCCTCGCCGCGTTTGCAAAGGCATCGGACTTTCTCCGGACAGTAAGCTCCAATCTTCGTTGTTCTTTCGCTTTTCTACTTACTTCTTCATGTTATGGCCTAGATTGAATATAGCCGAATCGAATACCCGAGTTTGTGAGATCCGATTGAGAGTAACGATGTTGTGATTTATCTCTTAGGTTTATAGATTTTTATGATTTGAATATGGCGTGAGGGTGTATAAGATTTTGTTGAGGGAGTTGAAGATGAACAGAGACAAAGTGAGAGAGGGATGAGGTTAATCACGGTGGAGGAGATCAACAAAATGATATAGAGATTTCGGCGAGGCAGTGAAGTTGAGGAAGAAAGACGAGAACAGCGAGTTCTGGGAGAGAACGCTGATTTTCTTTGGGGGTAGAAGTTGAAACATCACAGTGAATTAACCCTAATCCTTTTTTTTCCTGTCTTTTTAGTTTAATTTTTTTATTGTTATTTGTTTTTCTTATATATGTTGAAACAAAGAATTAATTGTGTGATAGATCTGGATAATGGAGGTTGCAGTTGGACCGAATCCATTCTTTTAAGCCCATGAATTTTTCTTTTTTGTCCTGAGGATAACATGACAAAAGGGTGCAGCTGGACCGCTATCTTGCTTAGGCCCACAATTGGGTTTTATGTTTTTGAAGCCTGAAACTTTTAACAAACAAAAAATAAGCTTTGAATTTGTAGCATGGGCCTAACTCCCTTACTCCATATGCACCCCTAACTTCAGCATAACACCCCCTGACTCTTTCTAATTTCTTTAGTTAGATTTTGTTTTTTTAGTTTAATTTTCTATAAAAAATTGGTAATAAAACACATATAATAAAAATAATAAAGAATCTAGATCTTAGGAATACCTCTTATTATTTTTAGGTAATAAATTACAAAAAACAATAAAAATTTGTTAGATTTCTCATTTGATATTTAGGAAGTTAATTCCTAATTGTTGATTACTTGAAACTTGCGAATCACCTTTGCTTGTTGAGTTGAGTCTTATGCAGGTTCATTATTTGATATGCGGATGTGTTTGGATTTTGATTGTGATTTATTTTCACATCGATGAAGCTTCGACACCTATTCCGAGCATTCGATCTCTGACTGTTTATTTATTGATGTCATCTTGCGTGAAGTATTCCGGGTTTATTTGCTTTGGTTGCGCTTTTTGCGGACTTTATTGTTCGTTTGGTATTATACTGCTTCCAATTTATTTTTGTGTATTTATCCCATTCTAATATCATGAGAAGTAGGGAATAAAGAGCGTGTGCTCGAAGTTGTTGTTTAAAGACCTGTAACAGGCATTCCGCACTTCATTTGTTATATGTGTCGTGCTTATGTTTGTTTCCTTGGTTGTTGATTGATGAGTCACTCAATTTAGAAATTGAGATCACGACTTCTCTCTCAGTGCATGCTCCCTATAGGATTTTATCGCTTTCCTTTACTTCTTATTGATTGGTGAGTCACTCAATTTATAAATTGAGATCACGACTTCGCTCTCATGATATGTTCCTGTGATCGGTGGATCTGGAACTGACTGTTTAACGCTGGTTCGCGAAATGTCGCGGAAGCAAGAGTCGCCACCGTCTTTTATTTTCTCCAAATGGAAAGGACAAAAGCACAGAAAAATTCCTTATTGAGATTGCTCTCGGTTCGGGAGGTAGATTTATAGAAAGGGAAGGTGTTAGCACCCTTTCTATCCATGGTTATCCATGGGCTCTTAGATACTTGCTCACTTGTGTTTTCAAAATGTTTGTTTGCTTTTCAACTGTGGGTTTAAAAAAGTTTCTTTGAAAATTTCAGTTCGACTCTTGTATCAGTCCTCAAGAGTGTTTGAAAAATTGCTTTTGAAATCTTTTTGAAAAGTGTCGGTGTGAAAAGAGTTTTTGATTTGTTTTGAATTAGAGCAAGCATCTACGAGTCATCTACCTATCCTAAGGAATTCGTCTGTGTAAATGTCCTTAAAGTAGTGCCATCCCACCATTGAGAGGTAGGTAGCACCACCGTTGGAGGTGTTCGGGTCAATTCGAGGGTTCGGGACAGTGTGGTCACCAGAGTAATAGGAAGACACCTTAGAAGCTACCCTCATTCCATGTTCATGGACATGAGGACTTACTAAAACATCCTCTACTCGACGACCACTTTTCGAGGGGCAAGGCAACAGCGAGACGTACCCTAGGGGTGGTGTGTGAATTGTGTGTTATTTTCGACTACGTTTGTCTTGTTCATGCATTGGTGATCTACGCTTTGTTTTTATTTTTGGCATTCATTCTTTCATGCAAGTCATTAACAGTTAAAAGATACGAGAAGGTAAAAGTCCTACGCTATTACAAAGGCGCGGGTCTACATCGCCAAATTAGTCCAAGACCCGATTTGAAATAAAATAAAATACGAAAAGATAAATGTCCTAATTAATCTATTACAAGGCTTTGGAGTAATTACATGAAATTTTATAAAAAGAAAATAAAATAAGCGCGCGAAACGAAATTATAATCGAAAGCGAGGGCGTTGGACCCTTTTAAAGAAATTAAATTACAATTAATAAATTAATTAAGTTAAATAAAAGAAAGAATTTTTTTTTGGAGTTTTTGTATTTATGGAGTTTAATGAGAAAATTAAATTGGAACCCTAATTCTAAACTATTTTTAATTTATTAAAACAATGTTTAAGTTTAACCTAGTTTTAACCTAATTATTTAATGGCAAGTTTATTTACAAAAAATAATTAATTATAAATATGGTGAAAAGGGAAAAAAGAATAAAAGCTTAAAACCCTAATTTCTACATTTTTTAGTTTTTTAAAAAAAAATATTAAAATTAAAACCTAGAATTAGAACTAAATTAATTATCACATTTATTTACAAAATAAAAAAGCATTAGTGAATAAAATATATTTTTATTTTTTGTCTTTTCTGATTTTTTTGGTATTTTTTTATGTTAAAGAAAAAATTAATTTAAAGAATTAAAATAAAACAAATAATGTAATTAAAATGAATAAGAGAAAAAATAAAAAGAGAGAAGAATGCAAACATGGGGGGTTTGTTGGCCCTTTTGGAGGTAAATTGAGCAATTTGGCCCACCATATTCAGGCCCTTGGTTGACTTTCTCAGCGCGCGTGTGGCATGGTCAACGGAGGTGTATGATGGACCTCTCATCCTGACCTTCAGATTCGTCTCCTGGGCCATGTGGCAAGCTTTGATAGTGGATGCATGGTGGAATTCTGGGCGTGTACTGCATAGAATCACATTAAAACAAAACACATTGAGAAATATGGGGGACCTGGGAATCGAACCCAGGTCCCAAGGCTTGCCAACAACACTTTCCACCAACTGAGCTGTTTAGCCACTTTGTAATAATAATGGACAACAATTAATATGATAAAAAAATAAGGGTTAGTGATGTCCAACGAAAAAACACGCTGGAAATTTGAATAGCCCTATCACGTTGAGACAACTCAGTGTCTCCTTCATGGTTGCTTCGTTTTACCTGCAAATATGAGATAGATAGCGGGGGTTTTAAACCCCCACTAATCCTGAAACTGGAAAATAGCGATTAGGCCATACAAGCATATAAAAAGGGTGCGATGTGTTTGTTGTGTTTGTATGAATATCGTGAATTCAATGGTACCAGTCTTATAGCCTAATTTTTCCAGAGGAGCAAAGCCCTCTTTTAAAGTCTCTGCAACCCTAAAGGGCTCCCATGGTGGATTCGTACACAGGCCTTAAAAACTCAATTGAATAATACTGTTAGCTTTAGAATGATTCAATTAGTACAAATCAAGCATTAGAAATCAAAAATATGGCATGAATTATGAGACACGATTATGCAAAAAGTTTGAGAAAGTTTGACTTCTATATACCAATTCCTGAGGTTAGAAGCGTGGAAAAGGATTCAGAAAGTTTCCTTGATGCCTTGGCACGCTATTGGAATGCTTATTTCGCTTTGAAACCAACTCTAAGTGCGTTTTCAGTTTTGAACTTTTTCACAAAAAATGCCAAGTTTGTATTCAGGTTTGGGCGCAGCTTCAAGGTTCCTAGCATTAGGTTTAGCATTCTGTATATGTATGGGACGAATTAGGGTAGAAATTTGAGTCCATAAACCTTTGCATTGATGAATCAAATATTTGATTTCCATGGAATCTTTTCCTCATGAAGAACATGCCAATTTGCACCAAATCTTTCCTTTTTTGATGTGCACGAAATCTTGAGTGAATAATGAGGGCATATGCTGCATAAAAGGATTCAAAAACATTTGTTTAGTATTTTTGTCATATTTTATTTAATTAAATGAATTAATGGTGATAAAAATTCAAATAAATAATAAAAAATGATGAAATAAATCCCCTTTGGGTCAAATGGTCGTGCATAGCCTTTGGATAATGATTCTTGGAAGAAAATGTGGCCCATTAGCAATTTTGAGGCATTTGAAGCAAAGTTGACTTTTCAAAATTCCCAAAGATTTCCCAACTTCCACAAGGCATATCTTGCTCAATTTTTAAGCTTTGATCATGTTCTTGGACATTTTGGAAAGTTCTTGAAGTCCTCTAACCAATGCCTTTTGTCCCATGTTATTTTGATTTACCAATCTCAAGTTATGGTCTTTGACTTAAAGTCCCTTTTTGTTGACTTTTGAAAATGACCTATAATGTTGAAATTGATAACTTTTTATGAGAGCATTTCTTGGACTTGAAGTGTGAAGAGGAGTTGTAGGAAATGTCTTTCTCTTCAAAATGAGTTTTGGATGGAATTTTTCTGATAAACCATGTGGAAGTTATGCCCTGGTCAAGTTACAGTTGACTTTTTCAACTGTCCAAATATGGAAACTTTTGCATCTTGAGACTTTTTGAGCCATACCTTGAGAATCATGATCAAGAATTGATCAAATGATGTTTGTGGCTTCAAAATAAGATGTTGGCCAAAAATTTGAACTTTTGACTGTCAAATGACCATTTTACCCCTACAGTTGACTGCTGAGCAATTAGGGTTTTTTACTACGCAATCTTGTGCTGTGAGTCTTGAAACTTGACATGAGGATGCTTGACAATTTTTATAGGCATGTGGGACTTGTTTGGACCCTTGAGAACTTCAACTTCTTTTCCAGAACCAAAGCCCTAATTTTTGACTGTTAGGAGACCATTGAACTGTGCAACCCTTGGGAAGATTTTGAAGCATGCTCTTTGCAAATCTTGAAGAATATGGGAGGGAAAATTTTGGGGTACAACAGTTGCCCCTGTTCAATCTTCTTAGACCTGAGGATGCAGATTGGCTGACGTGCCTTTCAGAATCCGAAGGTGGAAGATGATTGAACACTAGAGTGCCCAGAAATTTGCGCTCGCATGTTAGTGGTGTGATGTGGGGAATGGGATTACAGATGCCATTTGGAGATTGATGGATAGGATGATGGGCTTATAGATGCCATGCTAAGAGATGATGGATGGTGGATGGGCTTATAGATGCCATCTGGGTGTCGATCGCGTAAGAGATTCCTTAGCGAGAACTTACGTACCTGAAAAAGAAAATGATTACCTGGCCTGTTACAAGAGCTGGTCTTCAAACTCTTATGTAGATGTGTCCTGACTGGTTACAGGAATTGGGTCTGGAGCTTCAAAGGGTAATGAATGAACCAGGGATGGTTACTATCTCAATGGGACGGTGAGAGAACCTTGGACGATTACTACCTCAACAGGAACGCTGAGAGAACCTTGGGCGATTACTACCTCAACAGGAACGCTGAGAGAATCTTGGAGCGATTACTACCTCAACAGGAACGCTGAGAGAATCTTGGAGCGATTACTACCTCAACAGGAACGCTGAGAGAATCTTGGATGTCTTCTACTGGGATAAGAATCAGGGAGATCTTAGGGTCGATCTGACTGAACCGAAGAAGGCCTTTGACTGGATAAGAATCAGGAAAATCTTAGGGTCGATTTAACTGAACCGGGCAAGGTCTTGGAATATCTTCAACTGGATAAGAATCAGGGAGATCTTAGGGTCGATCTGACTGAACCAGAGAAGGCCTTTGACTGGATAAGAATCAGGAAAATCTTAGGGTCGATTTAACTGAACCGGACAAGGTCTTGGAATCTTCAACTGGATAAGAATCAGGGAGATCTTAGGGTCGATCTGACTGAACCGGAGAAGGCCTTTGACTGGATAAGAATCAGGAAAATCTTAGGGTCGATTTAACTGAACCGGGCAAGGTCTTGGAATATCTTCAACTGGATAAGAATCAGGGAGATCTTAGGGTCGATCTGACTGAACCAGAGAAGGCCTTTGACTGGATAAGAATCAGGAAAATCTTAGGGTCGATTTAACTGAACCAGGCAAAAATCTTGAACATAGCTGAGAACTTAACTGGATCTTTCCTGAAAGGTAAAGGTCAGTCATATGCAATGCGTGATATGGATCAAGCAATGATGTTCTCAACATAAATGAGATTGTAAGATATGGTGCGTATATGCATGCTATAATGTATGGAAGTGCGATGTTTATGAATGTATGTTTTCCATCTAGGAAAGTAAATCCTTGACGGGTGCCGGGAAGTTAACTCCTGGGCTGATGTTTGAAGAAAAGAATATTTGTTTCCGCTGGGAAGGATAGTTGCAAGAATACCGGTAGGAGCAGATAACTCCGTTGGGGAATAAACTTGGCGAAGAGATTACTCTGCGGGGAGAAAATTATTCTAGCGATCTTGTTGGGGAGCAATACTCTGTGGGGAGAGAGGTACTTGCTGGGAGGTTGATGATAACTTCGCTGGGGATACCATTGTTATGTTGGAAGTATTGATAGACTTCGCTGGGGATAAGAAGACTTCGCCGAGGACGATCTTTTCGTGGCTTTTGGCTGAGGATAACCCAGTTATATCCCGGTAGGGAAATAACCTTTGAATAAAGCTGGGGGACGCGTTCGTGCTCTACGGGGATAAGCTTCCAGAATCTACTGGGGATAAGCTTACTGTTGGGGAGATGATTCAACCTTTTCCAGGGAAATCTTGATTGGACTCTTCTGGGGAAATTTTGGAGATGTACTGGAAGTAACTCCACTGAATGTTTGATATGCCGCCGGGGAACAGTCTTTAGGTCAAGGCTGTCGGGGATGCTTGTTGAGAATGTTTGTATATTGCTGGGGAATGTTGAGATCTGCGGGGGTACTCAACTTCCTTAAGGCTGATAATGTAGCTTTGCTTGGGGAGAGTGCATTGATTTGCTGACTCACTCTCTGGGGAATTAAGATATGCTGGTTATGTTCTTCTGCCGAACTCACCTTCGTACCTTGGTGGATGGAACAATTAGATCGCTTAGACAACTCTTTATTGCCCCTGTTTCTAATGTTACCTGTAATTAATCCTTTGTTTCGTATGCAAATATTCATGAGTTAGCAATTAGTGTCAAATGCATCTATCACAAATTGAACCTTGGACGTTCTTCGCAAAACCAAACAGAAAAAGGAAAAACAAACAATTGGCAATTTTAACTGAAAAGTGATTTTTGTATTGATTTTTGAATTTGCCTGTAAAATAGGCGTTTATGTACAAGAGGCTGAAGTCCTAGTAAGAGAACACCGCCGAACAAAAGAGTTTATACAAGTTTGTACAAAAGAAAATAAAACAGCTGTGTGAAATGAATGATCCCACTGGGTTCCAACTCTGCTATCGCCTTTATATCTTCGAGCGTCTCATCACTTGATGGCCTAATTGACGATGAAGCTGATTGATTGATGCCGTCTGAACTTGATGTTGATACCGGACTCTAGATGCAAGGTGATCCAATGAGACATAGTATTACGCTTCATCCCTAACTTTTGCCTGGACCGCCCTTTCGGGTTTTCAGTCCACCGGGATACCCATTTTTGCCCAAGCCGCCTTTTCAGGTTTTCGACTTTCCGGGTGTACAGATTTTTTTATTTCATCCCTTCATTTTGCCCGAACCCTTTTGGTTCGCCGGGAAGCCCTAATTTTTGCCTAGGTATGTCAACCTAGCGGGTCTTTTTTTCATGCGTAGTATCTTTTACTATGTCTGCATTGGCGGGGTGAGGAAGGTCGTCACCATCCATGTTGGTTAGAATCATGGCTCCTCCTGAGAACACATGTTTAACCACAAATGGCCCTTCGTACGTAGGGGTCCATTTGCCCCTTGGATCACTCTGAGGAAGGATGATGCGCTTGATTACCAGATCCCCAACTTGATATTCTTGTGGTCTGACCTTTTTGTTAAATGCCCTGATCATCCGTTTCTGATACGTCTTACCATGACAAATAGCAGCAAGTCTCTTTTCATCAATTAAGTTTAGCTGATCAAGTCGTGTCTGGATCCAATCATCTTCGTTCAGATCTGCATCCTTCATTATCCGGAGAGAGGGTATCTGCACTTCGATCGGTAAGACTGCCTCAATACCGTAGACCAAGGAGAAGGGAGTTGCCCCGGTTGACGTCCTGGCTGAGGTACGGTACCCATGTAGAGCGAACGGTAACATCTCGTGCCAATCTTTATAAGTCACTGTCATCTTCTGCACGATTTTCTTGATGTTTTTATTTGCTGCTTCTACAGCCCCATTCATCTTCGGCCGATGGGGAGAAGAGTTGTGGTGCTGTATCTTAAACTGCTCGCAGAGCTCATTGATCATCTTGTTATTAAGATTGGTACCGTTGTCAGTAATAATTCTTTCTGGGACACCGTATCGACAGATCAGATTGTGTCGAATGAACCGTGCTACAACATTCTTGGTTACTGTAGCGTAGGAAGCTGCCTCAACCCACTTCGTGAAGTAATCAATCGCTACCAGGATGAAGCGATGCCCATTGGATGCCGTAGGTTTAATCTCACCGATCATATCTATGCCCCACATTGCAAACGGCCAAGGTGCGGTCAGGACGTTCAGAGGGACTGGAGGAACATGCACCTTGTCTGCATATATCTGGCACTTATGGCATGTCCGAGAATGTTGGTAGCAGTCAGCTTCCATTGTGGACCAGAAATACCCTGCCCGAAGGATTTTCTTTGCCATAGTGTGTCCACTGGAATGTGTTCCGAAGGTCCCTTCATGTAGCTCTTCCATGATCCTTTCTGCTTCAATTTTATCCACACAATGCAGTAAGGTCGAATCATGGTTTCGCTTGTACAGGATGTCGTTGCTAAGGAAGAACTTCACTGCGAACCTCCTCAGAAACTTCTTATCGTTGACATACGCCCCTTCAGGATACTCCTGAGCTTCCAAATATCTCTTCACCTCATGGTACCAAGGCTTCTCAGTCACCAATTCAGTCTCGAGATCACAACAGTATGCCGGTTCGTCCAGTTTCCAGATGATGATCCGGGGAGCCTCATTGTCCCATTTGACTTTAAACATGGAAGACATCGTAGCTAACGCGTCCACTAACTGATTCTCCTCTCTCGGAAAGTGTTCAAAGGTTATCTCTGTGAAATGGGGGATCAAGGTCAATACACATTCTTTGTAAGGAATAAGATTTGGATGTTTCATATCCCACTCTCCTTTGATCTGATTGATCACGAGAGAGGAATCTCCGAAGACACTCAGAAACTTGATCCTTAAGTCGATCGCAGCTTGGATACCCATGATGCATGCCTCATACTCCGCAATGTTGTTGGTGCAGTTGAAACATAGTCGGGCAGTAAGTGGAGTATGAGTGCCTTGAGGGGATATGATCACATCGCCGATATCGTTACCCAAAGCATTGGAGGCTCCGTCAAAGTGCATAGACCATCGGGATCCTTCCTCAGGTCCTTCATCCGGTCCAGGTACTTCACAATCAGTCACTATCATAATGCTCTCGTCTGGAAACTCGAAGTTCATTGACTGATAGTCGTCTACTGCCTGATATGCCAAATGGTCTGCCAATACACTTCCTTTGATGGCTTTCTGGGTCGTGTACTGGATGTCGTATTCTTTCAAGATCATTTGCCATCTTGCTATTCTCCCAGACAGAGCAGGCTTTTCAAATATGTACTTTATAGGATCCATCTTTGAGATCAACAAGGTAGTGTGAGTCAGCATATACTGTCTCAGCCGGCGAGCAGCCCATACCAAAGCGCAGCAAGTTTTCTCAAGCAGTGAGTATCGGGTCTCACAGTCGGTAAACTTTTTGCTAAGGTAATAAATGGCATGCTCTTTTCGGCCAGACTCGTCATGCTACCCCAACACACACCCCATTGAGTTGTCAAGTACTGTTAGGTACAGTATCAGAGGTCTCCCTTCAACCGGTGGCATAAGAATGGGTGGTTCTTGGAGATACTCTTTGATTTTGTCAAAAGCGGCCTGACATTCATCATTCCAACGTACTACCTGATCTTTCTTCAGCAGCTTGAAGATTGGTTCACAGGTGGCAGTCAGGTGTGAGATGAATCGAGCAATGTAATTCAGGCGTCCTAAAAAGCCTCTGACCTCTTTCTCTGTCTTAGGAACTGGCATCTCTTGAATAGCTTTAACCTTGGTAGGGTCCACTTGAATACCCTTATCACTTACAACGAAGCCTAGCAACTTTCCATACCTTACCCCGAAGGTGCACTTGTTCGGATTCAACCTCAGCTTGTACAACTTCAGACGGTCAAACAATTTCTACAGATGATCAAGGTGTTCTTCCTCAGTCTGGGACCTTGCGATCATGTCGTCAACATATACTTCTATCTCATGATGGATCATGTCATGAAATAAAGCAACCATGGCACGTTGGTAGGTTGCCCCAGCATTTTTCAGTCCAAAAGGCATGACCTTGTGTGATACGGTGGGAGAACTGACTATGGTTTTGAGTTTGTTTACGCAAATGTTTCGGTTGAGCAAGAGTCGCCACCGACTTTTTATTTTATCCTAAGGAAAGGTTTAAAAAGCACAGCAAAAACCTTTGAGATTTTTCTTGGGTTCGGGGAGTAGATTATAGAAAGGGAAGGTATTAGCACCCTTTCTATCCATGGTTATCCATGGGCTCTTAGGTACTTGCTTAGATCAACTTGCCTCGGTTTTCAATTGTTTGAAATGGTGCTTGGTGTGTGGTTTTGAAAATGCTTTGAAAAAGATGCCTTGTATAGGCTACCCTTGTAACAATTCTTTACTCGAATGTTTTACAAAAGCTGTTTTGTCTTTTGAAAAGATGTTCTAAAGTTTTTTTGAAAGTTTGTTTTGAAAGTTTGTTTTGAAAGTGTTTGTGAAGTGTGGTTTGAAAATAGGCAAGTGTTTTCTTTTGCAAATTGACAAGTACTTAAGAGCTATCTACCCTAAATTTCTCAAAGATTTATGCTATGTTTTAACCCTTTTAACAATTTTGCTCCACCATTGCATTTGGTGGACAATCTTGTATTAGGAGATGAAAGGGACGGGTGCGGGTCATCGTTTAGACCATAATTGCAATAGTGCTAAGTATCTTTGGGCAATTTTCTTTGAAAGGGACTTGATCATTTTAGGCAACTTTTCGAATGCGTCATCGAGGGACTATGATCCTTTGATTGTTTGTTTTACCCAAAGAAACCTAACATGCAATATGGCCCAATTTATTTGAAGGCAACAAGTGGAATACCCTAGGGGTGCAAGTGTGAGATGTGTTGTCCATTTTCATGCTTGATTATCTTGAAATTAGGTCAAACTACTTTGTTCTTTTTATTTGCATACAAAACCCTAATTCTAGCATGGTATATTTAGAAAGCGTTTAAAGTGCGAAAAGTAAAATTCCTACACTATTACAACACAATATGGGAAGGGGGGTACAAATGTCAAATGGGGGGATATTTAGACAAGAATTTAAAACCTAGCTATTACATCAATTTTTGGAATATTTACAAGATAATTGATTGCATAAATTAAATGGAAAATAAAATAAAGATGCAAAATGCAAAAAGGGTTTTTGTATGTATGAAAAAAAGTATTATTTATGTTAAATAAATAAAATAAAAAAAGTATTATTTTTGGAGTTTTTGTATTTTAATGGTAAAACCCTAATTTCATTAAATAAATATATTAACTATTTAATATGTATAATATTTAATAATTATATACAAAAAAAAAATAAAATGGAGTATATTCATAAAATAAAAAGTATTTTCCATATCAAATATTAATAAAATAAAAATGTATGTATTTTGGTATTTTTGCCGTAAGTATATTAATACATATAAATATCCTTATTATTTACTAAATAAATATTATATATATAAAAATAACAATATTTAATATTTATAAAAAAAAGTATATTTTGTATAAAATATTTTCAAAAGAAAAGATGAAACAAAAATCAAAAATAAAGTATATTTGCACTATTTTTCTAGTATTTAAAGTAAAAATGTATCTATTTATTTATTTATGTACAAATAACTAAACTAAACAAATAAATGCCTATAAATTCAAAAATGGTGAGAAAAACATTTTTTATATTTTTTATATTATAAGCAAAAATAAATAAGTCAGAATGAAAAAAGAAAAGTCAAAAAATCAATGAAATAAACCAAATGGGCCTAGGGGGTGTCAAAGTGAAAAGAGTGTGTGAAAAGAAAATACAAAAACAAGCCCAGTCCAGATAACCCTTCTTCAACCTCTGGCCAGAAAATGTCAAAAAACGTGCGCCTTCTTCACTGATTCAAACATCCTGATTCCTGGCTTTTTAATGAAAACTCACAACATCAAAAATGTTCAGCATCAAGAGACGAATTCAGGGATTTAAAAAACTTGTCTTAATTCTCTAAGATGAGGGAGAATTTCTTCTTCCCCAATTTATGACCTAGTTTTTTATCAATGTTCAGACTCAAAATTCTTGCAGCACACACAATATAAATGAAATCTAATTACATGGACATGTTCAGGGCTATGAATGTGACATATTCTCTTCACAAACCTAAAGCTAACAATGCCTAATAAGAGAGATACGAGTCCATGAACTTACCTGTTCAGTTGAAGTTCTATCTGGCAATGGAGAAGCTTTCAGTGCAAGGTGATGATTGGTATAGCTTCCTTGATGTCCAGGGATGCTATTCCAAGCTTTACTTTGTCTTGAGACCTTTTGAATCGTGCTAGAGCACTTCACCTGCAAATCAGAAAAGTGAAAATGGCCAAAAGGATTAGAGGAGTTACAGGTTGCTTCTAATGCTTTGGATAGTTTGGATTGATGGTAGGGAAGGTGTCTGAAGTGGTTTGGGAAAGAATGCTTGAAAGGATTGAGAGTTGGAACTCAATCTGCAGAGGTTGCTCTGTTTGGGCAGTTTTAGAGTGATTCTGAGTTTGTCAAGGTATTGGAGGCCAAAGGCTCGTGTTCTAGCTTGGTTAGGATGATTAGAAAGTGTATACAATATTTGCTTAAGTGTTCTAATGCTCAGATCAAAGTTATGTTGTGATATGGGATGTTTCTTAACACTTAAGCAAACAAAAGCCAAGTTGTGTTCTAGACAGGTAGAGGACCCCTAATCATGCTGCAAAGCTCCTCCTTGATCAGTGTGTTATGCTCATAATCTTGTGCCAATTAGATTTGATCTGTACTTGTGGATTTGCAATTGGACATAAAGCTTAACTTTTCAAAAATGGCTATTTTGCTTTTTCCATAAATGGCTTAATTCAAAATGTAATGCATAAACTCATGAAACAAAGCCTTAGCACAATGAACATGCATTAAATTATTGAGTGTTGGATGGTTTAAGGGTCTGTAATGTAGCACAAACTAAGCTGACTTGAAAATGGCATAAGTTATGAACATGTACATGACCAATTCAAAAGTGAGTTTTTGCCATATTGCAAAATTCGAATCTCTCAAGTTATGAGGTTGTTGGATGAGTTCTTGGACATTTTGGAAAGCTTGGAATGTGTACTACAATCCATCTTTGAAATGCAAATTGAAATTCCAAGTGGAAGTGTATGTAAAATGGCCTTGAAGTTAGGTAGGAAACCTTACCAAAATAGGTTAAAATTTCACTAAGCTAAGAATGGTTTAGTACCCTTATTCCAAAAATTGTAACTTGAGATACAAGCCTCATTTGGGAAAACTTTGTGAATCAAAGTTGTAGATTATGCAACAAGCTACAACTTTCATGTTTTGACTTTTGTTTGAATCCAAATGAATCTTGGTGAGAAAGTGGGGCAAAGTTGGGAAAAAATTAGGGTTTTTCATAACTTAGAAAAATTCTAAGTTATGAAAAATTCTCATTTCTAACCCTAATTTGCATTTTATGATTTCTTGGTGAACAAGTTTCATGATTTGGCATGTTTTGATAAAAAATGAATCTTGACCCTTGATTTTGACCAAAAAGTCAAAGTTTGACTTTTCAGTATACAGTCAAAATTGATCAATTGACTAGGAAATTCAACTGTCAATTTTGTGCATTTGGGATCTTTTGAAATTGTTGAGCATGTCAAGATAATTCCATGGGGTCCTTGAGTCCATATGTGTGCTTGGTTTGCCATTGGTTGGGTCAAACAGTCAAAAATTGCCTTTGTGCAGTCAAAACCCTAAAAATGACCATTTTGCCCTTTTGGTGATCTGATCAAATTTCTTGTGGAATTGTGATCCAAACTTGATCAAATGGTCCATATGAGTTCATAATGTTGATGTGGGTCAATTTTCATGAGATTTGACTGTCAATTGGCCACAGTTGACTTTTTCCCCAATATAGTTGATTTCTAGGTCAACTGTCCAATTGACTGGGCAAAACTTGGAATCAAGACTTGAAACTTGATATGGATAAACTTGGGAGTCCAATATGAAGCAAGAAGGTCATCTTAGGCATTTTAGGTCAAAACATCTTTGTGCAAACACAAACCCTAATTTGGGTCAACAGTGCAAGGAGAAGTCTTGAGCAGATGAAACCCTAACTGGATCTTGATCTTCAAGAGCCTTGTGATGAGAAATGTTGAGAGAATGGGAGGGCAAATTTTGGGGTACAACAGTTGCCCATGTTCAATCTTCTTGAATCCAAAGAGTTAGATTGGCAAGTTTTGCCTTTCGTGACTCGAGGGTAAAAGGAGATTGGACACTAGAGTGCCCTTAAATTTGCACTCATCAAAGTAATGGATGCGGGAATGGGCTTAGAGATGCCATTTGGAGATGGGCTTAGAGATGCCATCTGGAGGGGTGATAGAATCTTGTCGGGGATGGGCTTAAAGATGCCATCTGGAATGAGTCTCAGGAAGGTGTCCATGCTTTGGACCATATCTGAACTAGGGGTCTGAATAAGCAATAGATTGACATCCGTTGTTGGGAGGAATCCGTAAACTGTTTTCAAAAGTTGTATCTGGATAGGTTGATAGATTAACATCCGTTGTTGGGAAAAATCCATAAACTGTTTTCAGAAGTCTTGAGAAGAAACTGAACAAGCGATAGGTTAACATCCGTTACTTGGAGAACCCGTAAACTGTTTTCAGGAATCTTGAAGTTGAATAAGCAATAGAGCAGCATCCGTTGTTGGGAAGCGTCCGTAAACTGTTTTCAAAGGTCTTGAGAAGAAACTTAACAAGCGATAGGTTAACATCCGTTACTTGGAGAACCCGTAAACTGTTTTCAGAAATCTTGAAGTTGAATAAGCAATAGAGCAGCATCCCGTGTTGGGAAGCGTCCGTAAACTGTTTTCAAAGGTTGCATCTGAACAAGTGATAGATTAACATCCGTTGTTGGGAAGAATCCATAGACTGTTTTCAGAAGTCTTGAGAAGAAACTGAACAAGCGATAGGTTAACATCCGTTACTTGGAGAACCCGTGAACTGTTTTCAGAAATCTTGAACTTGGAGGAAGGACCGGTGTAAGGTTCCCTGATGATGAGCTCGTGTAAAAATGCATCTGGATAAATCTGGAATAAGCATTAGAATATTGCCATGTCTGGGTCACATCTGAATTATTCCTGGAAAGAATCTCGGAAGATAATGATTTTAGTCCTTCGACTGGTCTTACCTGAAAAGGTAAAGAGTTAGTTGTATGCAATATCATGATGCATGATACAATGTATGTTATGTAATATGAATGTAAATGAATGCGCATGTAAGCTGGAGAGCTGTCTTGCAAAGGATGGACGAATCCAAGATGGCTGAAGGTAAAAAGTTTGACTGCTGCCGGGAAGAATAATTCCTGGTTGTTGCTGGAGAATGAGGAGCTTGGGTTGCATACCAATCTTCTGGGGAATTCCTGATGACTTCTACTGGGGAGTTCAAAGCTAATAGACTCATGCTGGGGAGGTAAGACTGAGAATCTTCAATTTGGTGGGAAGTATCTCTGGCGACTTCACTAGGGAACTCAAGATTTGCTTTCTCAAAACTCTGTGGGGAGAAGGTTCATTAGTCCGGCTTTGCTGGGGATACTGAAACTTAAATTCTGAGGGGAATTGCATTCTGGAGGATCCTCTGGCTGGGGATGTACAAAGACAACCTCCTCTGGGGATTGTATTGATAAGTTATGTTCGGGAACTCTGATGAACTCCGCTGGGGATAAGAAGAAATTTGGCGAGTGCGATCTTCCGTGGCAATAAGCTGAGGATAACCCAGTTATAAGCCCTTGTGAGGAATAGCTTTGAATAAAACTCGGGAGAGACGTCCGTACTCCGCAGGGGATAAGCTTCCAGAATCTACTGGGGATAAGCTTCAAGACTTGCTAGGGATATGGATTCCAAATCTCCTGGGGGTTTCTTTCGAAAGGGTATCAAGATATCCAACTGTACCTTTGACCTATCAGTAATCCTCTTTCTTGATTCGTAAGGAAATGATTATGTTCAAATGCATATGCCTATTTAACAAAACATTGGACGTTTCTCAAAATAAAACAAATAGTGCAAGAGAAAAGAAAAGGAAATGACACAAATTTCTGGGAAAAGTATTTGTATTTAATTTCTATGAGTATATTTGTACAAAGGAGACAATCATCCTAGTAAGAGGATTTTGTCGTAAATATTGAAAGATTTATACAAAATAAAGGATGGTTATGTGAAATAATTCCATGGGATTCCATTCCGCTATAGCTTTCACAACTCTGAATATCTGCCCATTCAACCCTTCGTTTGCCGATGACTGGATTGATCAGAAGCCTGGAACTGGTTGATGAAGAGATTGTCTTTGAAGTGATCCTACGAGACATAGTCATACGCTTTAATTCCCTAACTTTTGCCTGAATCGCCCTTTCGGGTTTTCGATCCACCGGGAAACCCCTTTTTGCCCAAGCCGCCCTTTCGGGTTTTCAACTTGCCGGGTGTACAGATTTTTTTGTTTTTATCCCTAATTTTTGCCTGAACCGCCCTTTCGGGTTTTCGATCCACCGGGATGCCCATTTTTTCCCAAGCCGCCCTTTCGGGTTTTCGACTTGTCGGGTTATTTTTATGCGTAGTATCTTTTGACTATGTCTGCGTTCGCAGGGTGCGGCAGATCGTCGCCGTCCATGGTGGTCAGAATCATTGCGCCACCAGAAAATATGCTCTTGATCACAAATGGTCCTTCATATGTAGGAGTCCATTTGCCCCTGGGATCACTTTGCGGCAAGATAATCCGCTTGATTACGAGATCTCCGACTTGATACACTTGACGTCTGACTTTCTTATTGAAGGCCTTGATCATTCGTTTTTGATACGTCTAACCATGGCATATAGCAGCGAGTCGCTTTTCGTCGATCAGATTGAGTTGATCAAGTCGGGTCTGCATCCAATCATCTTCATTCAAACCTGCATCCTTCATAATCCTTAGAGAAGGAATCTGGACTTCCATAGGCAAAACAGCTTCCATGCCATATACCAAAGAAAATGGGGTTGCCCCAGTTGAAGTACGTGCCGTCGTACGGTATCCATGCAGAGCAAACGGTAACATCTCATGCCAGTCTTTGTAAGTGACTGTCATTTTCTGAATGATCTTCTTAATGTTTTTGTTCGCAGCTTCAACAGCACCGTTCATCTTCGGCCGATAGGGAGATGAATTGTGATGATAAATCTTGAACTGTTCGCACAATGCAGTGATCATTGTGTTATTCAGATTCGTACCGTTGTCTGTGATGATCTTGTCTGGAACACCATACCGACATATAAGATTCTGCTTAATAAAGCGGGCAACCACATTTTTAGTAACATAGGCGAAGGAAGCTGCTTCGACCCATTTGGTGAAATAGTCAATGGCAACCAGGATGAAGCGATGTCCGTTGGAAGTTGTGGGCTTGATCTCTCCAATCATGTCAATGCCCCACATTGCAAAGGGCCAAGGAGCAGTCAGGACGTTGAGAGGAACCGGAGGGATATGAACTTTGTCAGCATAGACTTGGCACTTGTGGCAAGTACGGGAATGTTGATGGCAGTCGGCTTCCATGGTAGACCAGTAATAGCCTGCCCTTAGGATCTTCTTAGCCATTGTATGCCCGCTCAAGTGAGTGCCAAATGTGCCGCTGTGTATATCAGTCATGATCAACTCTGCTTCAGCTTTGTCTACGCATCGGAGTAATACACAATCATGGCTTCGTTTGTAAAGGATGTCGTTGCTCAGGAAGAATTTAGCAGCGAATTTCCTTAAGAACTTCTTGTCATTTACGGAAGCTCCTTCGGGATAATCTCTAGTCTCGAGATACCTTTTGATTTCATGGAACCAAGGTTGTTCCACTACTTCTTCGGTATTAATCTCGTGACAGTGCGCATGTTCATCCATCCGCTCGATGGTGATTTGGGGAGCCTCGTTATCCCAGTTGAGTTTAAACATGGAGGACATTGTGGCTAGAGCATCTGCTAGCTGATTCTCTTCTCGCGGGAAATGCTCTAAGGTAATTTGCTCGAAATGAGGCAACAATGTCAAGACATGTTCTTTGTATGGGATAAGATTAGGATGCTTGGTATCCCACTCTCCTTTGATTTGACTGATAACCAAAGCCGAGTCCCCAAATACGATCAAAGATTTGATCCCCAAGTCTATAGCAGCCTTGAGACCAAAGATGCAAGCTTCATACTCAGCCATGTTGTTTGTGCAGCTGAAGCAAAGTCGGGCCGTGAAAGGTGTGTGACAACCTTCCGGAGAAATGAGTACCGCGCCGATGCCGTTTCCAAGTGCATTTGAAGCACCATCAAAGTACATGGTCCATCGGGATCCCTTTTCGGGTCCGTCATACGGTCCGTTACTTTCAATGTTGTCCAAATTCATGATGTCCTCGTCTGGGAAGTCCAATCTCATGGGTTGATAATTTTCGATAGCTTGATGAGCCAGATGGTCAGCTAGTACACTCCCTTTTATAGCTTTTTGGGTGGTGTATTGGATGTCATACTCAGTTAGAATCATTTGCAATCTAGCTATCCTTCCAGATAAAGCGGGATTTTCGAAGATATACTTGATAGGATCCATTTTGGAAATCAACAAGGTAGTATGAGTCAACATATACTATCTTAGTCGGCGAGAAGCCCATACCAAAGCGCAGCAAGTTTTCTCGAGCAGTGAGTAGCGAGTCTCACAGTCGGTAAACTTTTTGCTAAGGTAATAAATAGCATGCTCTTTTCGACCAGACTCGTCATGCTGGCCCAAAACACACCCCATTGAGTTATCCAAGACGGTCAAATACATGATCAATGGTCTTCCTTCGACGGGTGGCATCAGAATAGGAGGTTCTAGCAAATACTCCTTGATTCTATCAAAAGCAGCTTGACAATCGTCGTTCCATTCAACTACCTGATCTTTCTTCAAGAGTTTGAAAATTGGCTCACAGGTAGAAGTCAGATGCGAGATGAATCTGGCAATATAGTTCAAGCGCCCCAAGAATCCTCTAACTTCTTTTTCAGTACGGGGAGCAGGCATTTCTTGTATGGCTTTCACTTTTACTGGATCGACCTCAATGCCTTTGTTTCTTACAATGAATCCCAGGAGTTTACCAGATCTAACTCCAAAAGTGCACTTACTTGGATTCAGCCTGAGCTTGTATTCTTTCAATCTGGCAAACAGCTTCTCCAGATGTTCAAGGTGCTCTTCCTCTGTTTGTGACCGAGCTATCATATCGTCTACGTAAACTTCAATCTCATGATGTATCATATCATGAAATAAAGCTACCATGGCGCGTTGATAAGTTGCCCCTGCGTTCTTCAGCCCGAACGGCATCACCTTGTAACAGAAAGTGCCCCATTGTGTGACAAAAGTTGTTTTCTCCATATCCTCGGGGGCCATTTTGATTTGATTTTAGCCCGAGAATCCATCCATGAAGGAAAACACTTTATGCTGAGCTGTATTGTCGATCAAAATGTCAATGTGTGGCAGCGGAAAATTATCTTTGGGGCTGGCCCTATTCAAATCCCGGTAGTCCACACACATCCTGACTTTGCCATCCTTCTTAGGTACTGGCACGATATTAGCGACCCATTGAGGATAGGACGTAACAGCCAGAAAGCCAGCGTCGAATTGCTTCATTACTTCTGCCTTGATCTTTTTAGACATGTCAGGCCTCATTCGGCAAACTTTTTGCTTGATCGGTGGACAATCCTCTCTTGTGGGGAGACGGTGAACTATGATGTCTGTGTCTAAACCCGGCATGTCTTCATAAGACCAAGCGAAGATTTCAACATACTCATTCAACAACTGTACCAGGCGCTCCTTGACTCTTGGTTCCAGATTGGCACCCACTTGCACCTCCTTCCGGTCTTCCTCGGTTCCCAAATTGACAGTTTCCAATGACTCTTCGTGCGGTAAGATGGCCCTTTCCTCTTGCTGCAGAAGTCTGGCTAGTTCTCCTGGTACTTCACAACCTTCGTCATCTTCATACTCAGCTTGATTGACCAGATCTTCAGAGTTATTGAAAGATACAGCAGAATAGTCACCCATGGAATCCGGATTGGATGGGTACCTGCATTGGTGAGTGTGGGTGTGTGTAAGGGATAGCCATCCTTAAACAAAAATGCAAAAGGAAAGAAAATGAACACAAACAGTTTATCAAATGAAAAACGTCCAATGAATCATTAAACATGGCATATGGATATGAAAAATAATCAAAACACTTACAAATGGACCTACATGCCCCGGGCAAGGCATGAGGTGAAAAGATAGTGTACGGATTGTTTGAAAATAAATATTACAGACCAAATAGGAAATGTTTAACAGATAAATTACTGATGAATAAAAGTGATGGGGACAAAGTCTTTTGCCTCCCAGTTGCTCAATCCTCCTTTGACAGTTGGATAAATCCACTCTTCGATGTTGCTCTCTTTGTCTTCGTCTTCCAAAGCGTTGACCCCGTAGGGAGAAATTTTGACTGGCGCTCTTTCAATCTTCGAACGGCGCATAGCCTTCTGGCCTGCGGTAGTGAACCCTAATCCAAATTTGTCTGTCTTATGTGGAATGTCAGGTAACTGCCCCCATGCTGAATTCTTCCCTTCCTTTATTGCGGCCCTCGCGTCCTCCAGAGATGCCATCCTGGCCATCTGTCTCGGTGTCTCAGCTGCCAGCTTCGCTACTGCTATTTCAGGAAGGACTTCTTTGAAATGCTGAAAAGGCGTTTCAATGAATTCCCCTTCAACCTCCACATATCGGAAAGAATTCAAATGGCTAATCATGTACTCTTCTTCACCATGGACAGTAATGATCTTTCCCTTGACAGGATACTTCAACATCTGATGTAAGGAGGAGGTGACTGCCCCGGCATGGTGTATCCAAGGCCTACCCAGCAAGCAAGAGTATGACGGACGGATGTCCATCACATAGAAAGTAGACTTAAACACCTCAGTGCCTATCTTGATGGGAATTTCAACCTCTCCATGGACCATTCTCTTCGAACCATCGAAAGCCCTGACAACAATATCACTCGGCTTCAACTCCAGCCCTTCACAATCTAGTCGGTCCAAGGCCTTCTTAGGCAGTACATTCAGCGACGAACCAGTATCAACCAATACATGTGCGAGAGTAGTTCCTCGACACTCGACTGAAATGTGCAAAGCATCATTGTGGTTTCTACCTTTAGGAGTTAAGTCGGCATCAGAGAACCCTAATCCATTGTCCGCAATCAGGCTAGCCACGCAATTCTGAAACTGATCTGCAGAGGTTTCCTGGGGCACATGGGCTGCCTTCAAGAATTTTATCAGAGCTTTAGCGTGTGCTTCCGAGCAAAGTAGCAGTGCCAGCATGGAGATCTTTGAGGGGGTTTGCCCCAGCTATTCTACCACATCGTAATCACTTCTTTTGATTATCCTCAAGATCTCATCCATTTCCTTCTTGGAGGTTTCCGGGATGACCAAGGGTTGAGCCCTCGTCCTGACGAGCTCATCTTGGATTCCCTTACCTTTATCAGCAGCGGTAGGAGAGACAGTACTAGGAACAACAACATCCTTAATCAAAGGGGTTCTAGCAGAGAGTTTTATTGGTGCAGGGATGACCTTGTCAGCTGATGAGGGTCCAAAGATTGCTCTTGGAGGGGCAATCTCTGGAGAAAATATTCTCCCGCTCCTGGTGATTTTGCTGGTGCCTGCAATGTTGCTAATGCTGGCTTCTTCATCATCCGAACTTTCTTCAATTATTTCGATTTGTTTAATACCATGGTAGTAGACGTCGCCGCCGTAGTTCCATGGTATCGACTTATCAGAAACATAGGGGACAGGCTCTGGCATCGTTATCTTCAAAGGAACAGATTTCGTAGCTGGCGTAATCTTAACAGGCTTTTTGACGGCCTTGGAAAGATTGGCGAGAATGGTTATGATTGAGACATCTCCAGTATGAACTGGAACAGCAGAAACTTTTTCAAACAAAAATTGTCGACTATCCATAAGGCCCTGGATGCCTTTCTTCAGTAACGGACAATCAAACGGCAGAGAGTAACAACAATAGCAGTCTTCCTTACATCCCGGGAAGATCCCGGCCCTTAACAGATTCAACTTAATGGTTAGCAATGGAGTAGTCAGATCATTGACATCAGCAACATACAAATCTTCTTCAATGGCATTGACATTTCGGCCGTGCTTCGGCATGGGTGCAGATATCACATTAGGCTTCTCCGGAGCGTCAAACTCCACCTCCTTCGCCTCTATCATGTCTTGGATTTTATGCTTGAGTGCCCAACAATCATTGGTGTCGTGCCCAACACTGTCTGAATGGTAGGCACATTTAGCATTAGGATGATAATGCGGAGAGGACGTATTCACATTCTTTGGTGCCTCCTTGATGGTGGCGAGATTCAACTTTAACAGATGGGGAAGCACTTGCGCTGGAGTCATATTAATGCGGGTGAACTGCCGTTGTGGTCGTTCCACCCGTTGTTGATTTGGTCTGGACTGGTTATAGCGAGGCTGCTCACTTGGAGTGTTTTGAATCATTACGGCCCCCACAGTTGGCCGACGCTTCGTCTTCCCTGCTCTTCTCTGAGAATATACCACAGCTGTCTCCTTCTTGAAAGGTTTCTTCTCAACACTTGCAGCAACACCCTTCTGAATTTTTCCTGACTTGATGCCAGCTTCTATTCTTTCGCCTGTTAAGATCAAATCGGTAAACCCCGCGGAAGAGTTACCAATCAGATGATTGAAAAATGGCCCAGATAGGGTCCCAAGAAACATATCAACGAGCTCACGATCGGTTAAAGGAGGCTGCACCCTGCCAGCCAAATCCCTCCATTTTTGTGCATATTCTTTGAATCCTTCGCCTGTTCCCAATGTCATACCCTGAAGTTGGGTACGCGTAGAAGCAAGGTCAGAATTATATTGATATTGTTTGTAAAAGGCGGTGGCTAAGTCTTCCCAGTTTCGGACGCTGGTTCCCTCTAGCTGATATAACCACTCCAATTGAGCCCCAGAAAGGTTGTCTTAAAAGAAATGGATCCAAAGGTTTTTATCTGCCGTATAGGGTTGGATCTTTCTTAGGTAGGACCTGAGATGCATTTTGGGACAGGACAACCCATCATACCTCACAAACACTGGCACTTTGAATTTTGGGGGAATCACAATCCCGACGACCAAACCCAAGTCTTCAAAATCCAAACCTGGCACCCTTTGTAGCTCCATGGCGGCCAACCTGTCTTCTAAACCTTTGTATTTATCATCAGCTGGAGGGTATTGCTGATCAGAATAATCTTCATCCTCTTCGACCTCTTCTTCTTCCGCATCAGACTCGGAAGGTACCGCAACCCCACCTCCTTTGCTGGTTCCTTCATCGGAGATAGGAGGAAATTCAAGCACTCTCTGAGCTTCTCGGTCAAATCTTCTCCCCAAAGTAGCCACCCCGAGTCTCTTTTTCTTCTTCTTCACTGGGTCTTTGTTCCCCAATTGAGTTTTGATATCCTCCTGACCCTTAGCCAAGGTCATCAGGAGTTGCTGGAACTGTGCATTCTGAGCTTGTAGGTCTTTGATTGTTTGCTCGAGATCCATCCTACTGAAATAAACAGCAGACAGATAAGGAAACCTGGCGTGAGACCTGCTTATGCACATGATGAATGGTATGCTTATGTATGCAATACATTCAAGGATTTAGGACATTCAAAATTGTTTCAGACAAAGAAGAACGCACGTCATATTAATAAGAAGAAATTTGTTAGTACATAAATGCCCCATGGGCCAAATATTACAAAATAACTTCTCAAGGCAAAAAGACATTGCGCATCCTCTTTGGTGCGATGTAGGTGTTGAGGACCTCTTGCTCATGGAGTTGGCGGGTAAGCTCTAGAACCTTCTTCTCACTGGCGTAGAATCTAGCTTCAAAAGTATTCCGTTCTTCCTTGAGCTGAATCCAACTTTTCTGCATTTCCTCCCACGATGTAGGCATGTCCGGATGTAGGATGGTGTAGGGAACCTCTCCTTCCTTGACGGGCTCTTTAATCACTGGGAGAACATGAGGGTAAGGCATCATCATACTTTGGGCTCGGGCTCGTACCCACTTGAGATAAGGCTCAAGAGGGATGGAGTTCTTGTGTCCCAGAGTCTTGCTATCAACCTTGTTGGGTCTCCCCCAAGCTCTGATGAATCTTTGGCGAAGTCCTTGCGCATCGTTGTCAAAGTCAAAAACTAGGTCAGGAATCAACATGTCATGAGGGCCATCCCTCCGTGCATATCCAAATTGCCTCAAAGCTAGGCAAGGGTTGTAGGTGATACCTCCTCTGATTCCAAGTAAAGGAACATTAGGAAACTCTCCACAACGATCGACGATGATGACATTTTCTCTGGACCGAGAACACCAATGTACATCAGAGTGAGTAAGAGTCATCAACCGTTGGGACCACCTTGAGCCTTGGTCATTCTTCAAGACAGATTGTGGAAGGTGCGAAATAAACCACCTTGCAATGAGAGGAGTACAGCACATGAGAACACCCCTCTTTCTCATTGTTCGTGTGTAAAATGAGTGAAGGATGTCCCCAAGCAATGTTGGTATCAGATTTCTGGACAAGAAGATTTTGACGGTGTTGACATCTACCAATTGGTCAGAATTTGGGAATAAGACCAATCCATAGATAAGGAGTGCCACAATTTCTTCAAATGCTTGAAGGTCCAATGAGTTCCAACATTCTTGTGCCTTCTCAAACAAGAATTTTGCTAAGAATCCTTTGACGCCGCTTCTGGTTTCCCAATGCCCCTTGATGTCGGATGGTTGTAGATGTAATGCTCGAGCAACATCTTCCGGCTTTGGTTCCTTTTCCGTACCGTTGAAGGGTAGTTGATTAAGGATAGGAATTCTCAGGAGTTGAGAAAACTCCTCCAAAGTGGGCACCAACTGATAATCCGGGAAAGTGAAACAGTGGTGAAGAGGGTCAAAGAACTGGAATAGCACTTTCATCATGTCTTCTTCAATGTTGGTGTTGACTAGGCTGAGCAGTCTACCATGTCTTTCACTGAAGGATGAGTTTTCCGGAATTCTTGAGGTGAGCTCCTTGAGTTGAGGAGAGATTCTCACAAGGTTGACTTGAATGGTGTTTCTGCGAGGAATTTCCATGACCTACAAAACAGGAACAAAGATGAAGATCCAAACCCTTGAAATGGTTAGTGAATGCATATGATGCTTTATGATGTTTATGATGTATGCACAAAACATATGTACAAACAAATCACACCAAACCCTAGTTTCAGGCTTGCACGGGGTTTCATAGGTAAGTACCCTCTTGAGTGTAGTTGGCTTAAAAACCTGTCCTATAAATAGTAACCGGGTTCTAAGGAGCTCAATATCATTGGATTGTTTTCATCGTTCATTGTTTTGGTTTAGCCACTTAACTAGCAACCAAAATATTCCAAGAAAACAACCCTCAATGAGTGTAGTATCGAGTATCTACCAACTTCGGACTGCACCAAAGTCGGTCATCTCACTACCCCTAATAAAAGGCCAAGATGGTCAAGTACGGTTCTAGGTCATTAGTGCTTAGTGACATCACTCAGCGGCCCCGTACTCTCCTTGATTGAACTCAAGGGTTACCGGTACTCACAAATATGTCACACTAATATAGCTATTGCTTCAACCGTGTCGGTATACCCCGCACTGTTTCCCCAACGTATTGCTATCTATGAATGTTTCCCAAAATCCGGGTGTAGGATTGCAAACCCAAACAAGAGGGCCAAAATGTAAAGCAAACAAGACAAACAATTATTCATGCAAGAGGGTGATCTAAGCCCTAAGGTTACTCCACTTTTAAATTTGTCCCCAGCAGAGTCGCCAGTTCTGTGATACGGTGGGAGAACTGACTATGGTTTTGCGTTTGTTTTCGCAAATGTTTCGGTTGAGCAAGAGTCGCCACCGACTTTTTATTTTATCCTAAGGAAAGGTTTAAAAAGCACAGCAAAAACCTTTGATATTTTTCTTGGGTTCGGGGAGTAGATTATAGAAAGGGAAGGTATTAGCACCCTTTCTATCCATGGTTATCCATGGGCTCTTAGGTACTTGCTTAGATCAACTTGCCTCGGTTTTCAATTGTTTGAAATGGTGCTTGGTGTGTGGTTTTGAAAATGCTTTGAAAAAGATGCCTTGTATAGGCTACCCTTGTAACAATTCTTTACTCGAATGTTTTACAAAAGCTGTTTTGTCTTTTGAAAAGATGTTCCAAAGTTTTTTTGAAAGTTTGTTTTGAAAGTTTGTTTTGAAAGTGTTTGTGAAGTGTAGTTTGAAAATAGGCAAGTGTTTTCTTTTGCAAATTGACAAGTACTTAAGAGCTATCTACCCTAAATTTCTCAAAGATTTATGCTATGTTTTAACCCTTTTAACAATTTTGCTCCACCATTGCATTTGGTGGACAATCTTGTATTAGGAGATGAAAGGGACGGGCGCGGGTCATCGTTTAGACCATAATTGCAATAGTGCTAAGTATCTTTGGGCAATTTTCTTTGAAAGGGACTTGATCATTTTAGGCAACTTTTCGAATGCGTCATCGAGGGACTATGATCCTTTGATTGTTTGTTTTACCCAAAGAAACCTAACATGCAATATGGCCCAATTTATTTGAAGGCAACAAGTGGAATACCCTAGGGGTGCAAGTGTGAGATGTGTTGTCCATTTTCATGCTTGATTATCTTGAAATTAGGTCAAACTACTTTGTTCTTTTTATTTGCATACAAAACCCTAATTCTAGCATGGTATATTTAGAAAGCGTTTAAAGTGCGAAAAGTAAAATTCCTACACTATTACAACACAATATGGGAAGGGGGGTACAAATGTCAAATGGGGGGATATTTAGACAAGAATTTAAAACCTAGCTATTACATCAATTTTTGGAATATTTACAAGATAATTGATTGCATAAATTAAATGGAAAATAAAATAAAGATGCAAAATGCAAAAAGGGTTTTTGTATGTATGAAAAAAAAGTATTATTTATGTTAAATAAATAAAATAAAAAAAGTATTATTTTTGGAGTTTTTGTATTTTAAGGGTAAAACCCTAATTTCATTAAATAAATATATTAACTATTTAATATGTATAATATTTAATAATTATATACAAAAATAAAATAAAATGGAGTATATTCATAAAAAAAAAGTATTTTCCATATCAAATATTAATAAAATAAAAATGTATGTATTTTGGTATTTTTGCCCTAAGTATATTAATACATATAAATATCCTTATTATTTACTAAATAAATATTATATATATAAAAATAACAATATTTAATATTTATAAAAAAAAGTATATTTTGTATAAAATATTTTCAAAAGAAAAGATGAAACAAAAATCAAAAATAAAGTATATTTGCACTATTTTTCTAGTATTTAAAGTAAAAATGTATCTATTTATTTATTTATGTACAAATAACTAAACTAAACAAATAAATGCCTATAAATTCAAAAATGGTGAGAAAAACATTTTTTATATTTTTTATATTATAAGCAAAAATAAATAAGTCCGAATGAAAAAAGAAAAGTCAAAAAATCAATGAAATAAACCAAATGGGCCTAGGGGGTGTCAAAGTGAAAAGAGTGTGTGAAAAGAAAATACAAAAACAAGCCCAGTCCAGATAACCCTTCTTCAACCTCTGGCCAGAAAATGTCAAAAAACGTGCGCCTTCTTCACTGATTCAAACATCCTGATTCCTGGCTTTTTAATGAAAACTCACAACATCAAAAATGTTCAGCATCAAGAGACGAATTCAGGGATTTAAAAAACTTGTCTTAATTCTCTAAGATGAGGGAGAATTTCTTCTTCCCCAATTTATGACCTAGTTTTTTATCAATGTTCAGACTCAAAATTCTTGCAGCACACACAATATAAATGAAATCTAATTACATGGACATGTTCAGGGCTATGAATGTGATATATTCTCTTCACAAACCTAAAGCTAACAATGCCTAATAAGAGAGATACGAGTCCATGAACTTACCTGTTCAGTTGAAGTTCTATCTGGCAATGGAGAAGCTTTCAGTGCAAGGTGATGATTGGTATAGCTTCCTTGATGTCCAGGGATGATATTCCAAGCTTTACTTTGTCTTGAGACCTTTTGAATCGTGCTAGAGCACTTCACCTGCAAATCAGAAAAGTGAAAATGGCCAAAAGGATTAGAGGAGTTACAGGTTGCTTCTAATGCTTTGGATAGTTTGGATTGATGGTAGGGAAGGTGTCTTAAGTGGTTTGGGCAAGAATGCTTGAAAGGATTGAGAGTTGGAACTCAATCTGCAGAGGTTGCTCTGTTTGGGCAGTTTTAGAGTGATTCTGAGTTTGTCAAGGTATTGGAGGCCAAAGGCTCGTGTTCTAGCTTGGTTAGGATGATTAGAAAGTGTATACAATATTTGCTTAAGTGTTCTAATGCTCAGATCAAAGTTATGTTGTGATATGGGATGTTTCTTAACACTTAAGCAAACAAAAGCCAAGTTGTGTTCTAGACAGGTAGAGGACCCCTAATCATGCTGCAAAGCTCCTCCTTGATCAGTGTGTTATGCTCATAATCTTGTGCCAATTAGATTTGATCTGTACTTGTGGATTTGCAATTGGACATAAAGCTTAACTTTTCAAAAATGGCTATTTTGCTTTTTCCATAAATGGCTTAATTCAAAATGTAATGCATAAACTCATGAAACAAAGCCTTAGCACAATGAACATGCATTAAATTATTGAGTGTTGGATGGTTTAAGGGTCTGTAATGTAGCACAAACTAAGCTGACTTGAAAATGGCATAAGTTATGAACATGTACATGACCAATTCAAAAGTGAGTTTTTTCCATATTGCAAAATTCGAATCTCTCAAGTTATGAGGTTGTTGGATGAGTTCTTGGACATTTTGGAAAGCTTGGAATGTGTACTACAATCCATCTTTGAAATGCAAATTGAAATTCCAAGTGGAAGTGTATGGAAAATGGCCTTGAAGTTAGGTAGGAAACCTTGCCAAAATAGGTTAAAATTTCACTAAGCTAAGAATGGTTTAGTACCCTTATTCCAAAAATTGTAACTTGAGATACAAGCCTCATTTGGGAAAACTTTGTGAATCAAAGTTGTAGATTATGCAACAAGCTACAACTTTCATGTTTTGACTTTTGTTTGAATCCAAATGAATCTTGGTGAGAAAGTGGGGCAAAGTTGGGAAAAAATTAGGGTTTTTCATAACTTAGAAAAATTCTAAGTTATGAAAAATTCTCATTTCTAACCCTAATTTGCATTTTATGATTTCTTGGTGAACAAGTTTCATGATTTGGCATGTTTTGATAAAAATGAATCTTGACCCTTGATTTTGACCAAAAAGTCAAAGTTTGACTTTTCAGTATACAGTCAAAATTGATCAATTGACTGGGAAATTCAACTGTCAATTTTGTGCATTTGGGATCTTTTGAACTTGTTGAGCATGTCAAGATAATTCCATGGGGTCCTTGAGTCCATATGTGTGCTTGGTTTTCCATTGGTTGGGTCAAACAGTCAAAAATTGCCTTTGTGCAGTCAAAACCCTAAAAATGACCATTTTGCCCTTTTGGTGATCTGATCAAATTTCTTGTGGAATTGTGATCCAAACTTGATCAAATGGTCCATATGAGTTCATAATGTTGATGTGGGTCAATTTTCATGAGATTTGACTGTCAATTGGCCACAGTTGACTTTTTCCCCAATACAGTTGATTTCTAGGTCAACTGTCCAATTGACTGGGCAAAACTTGGAATCAAGACTTGAAACTTGATATGGATAAACTTGGGAGTCCAATATGAAGCAAGAAGGTCATCTTAGGCATTTTAGATTAAAACATCTTTGTGCAAACACAAACCCTAATTTGGGTCAACAGTGCAAGGAGAAGTCTTGAGCAGATGAAACCCTAACTGGATCTTGATCTTCAAGAGCCTTGTGATGAGAAATGTTGAGAGAATGGGAGGGAAAATTTTGGGGTACAACACCTTGTAACAGAAGGTGCCCCACTGAGTAACAAAGGTAGTCTTCTCCATGTCTTCAGGAGCCATCTTGATCTGATTATAGCCTGAAAAACCATCCATGAAAGAGAACACCTTATGCTGAGCAGTATTGTCAACAAGGACATCAATGTGAGGTAGAGGGAAATCATCCTTGGGGCTTGCCCTATTCAGATCCTTGTAATCGACATACATTCTGACCTTTCCATCTTTCTTTGGTACTGGCACCACATTAGCAACCCACTGAGAGTCAGAAGTCACTGCAAGGAACCCGGCATCAAACTGTTTCATAACCTCGGCTTTGATCTTCTCAGACATCTCTGGACGCATACGGCGGACCTTCTGCTTGACCGGTGGGCAGTCTTCCTTGGTAGGCAAATGATGGACCACAATGTCAGTATCCAAACCAGGCATGTCTTCGTAGGACCAGGCAAAGATTTCCATGTAATCATGTAACATCTGAGTCAACCGTTGCTTCACGCTGAGCTCTAGGTTGGCACCAATCTTAACCTCCTTTCTGTCTGCCTCAGTACCCAGATTTATCGTTTCCACCGGCTCTTCATGTGGTTGAATTGCCCTTTCTTCCTGGAGTAACAGTCTTGCAAGCTCGCCAGGCACTTCGCAATCATCTTCACCTTCGTCTTCGTCTAAGTTGATCGGATTTTCGAAGTCATAACTGGCAGTAGCAGAGTCGTTACCAGTGAGATCCAGAGTGGATTGAAACCTGTATGGGTGAGTGTGTGTAAATACAGCTGTTTTTCAATATAAAGAAAGGAAAGAAAGCATAAGATTTGAAATGCGAGAAAACGTCCAAGATCTTTATTCATGATATATGAAATGACAATTAATATGCCCTCACAAATGAAACCACGGTGCCCCGGGTAAGACACCGGGCCATAGAGTTTTAATTCATTGTTTATTACAAATAAAAAAAACAAAGGAGTTTATTACTGCGTAACAAAAGTGACAGGTGTATGATCTTTAGCAATCCAATTGGTCAATCCACCATCAGTCGTCGGGTAAATCCAGCTATCGAACTCTGACTCTTCTACTTCATCTTCATCCCCAATAGCATTCACTCCTGGGTTGGTAATGAGCACAGGAGGTCTTCTGGTCTTTGCCTTGCGCACAGCCTTCTGACCCTCTGCAGTAAAACCCAGTCCAAACTTGTCAGTTTTAGGTGTAAAATCAGGGAGCCTGCCCCAGTTAGCACACTCACCTTTCTTGATTACAGCCCGGGCGTCCTTCAAGGAAGCCATCTTCAATGGAAAGTCCTCTTCAACCACTGTTTCCGCTGCTACCAATGTTGGAGGTACCTCTTCAAAATGCTGAAAGGGGGTTTCAATAAACTCCCCGTCCATCTCAATATACCTGAAGGAATTCAAATGGCTCACCATATACTCCTCCTCTCCCTGCACAGTGACAATCTTCCCTCTGACGGGGTACTTGAGCTTCTGGTGTAGGGTAGAGGTCATTGCCCCAGCTTTGTGGATCCAAGGTCGACCCAGTAGACAAGAATACGATGGACGGATATCCATCACATAGAAAGTAGAGTCGAATACTTGAGAACCCACCCGAATAGGAATGTCTACCTCTCCATGGACCATCCTCTTAGAACCGTCAAAGGCTCTGACAATGATGTTGCTAGGTTTCAGCTCCAGGCCCTCACAATCCAACCGGTCTAAGGCCTTTTTGGGTAGCACATTCAGGGAAGAACCAGTGTCCACCAACACGTGCGCAAGAGTAGTGCCCATGCATTCAATAGAGACATGCAGGGCGTCATTGTGGTCCTTTCCCTTAGCAGTAAGGTCAGCGTCCGAGAAACCCAAACCATTGTCGGCTGTCAAATTGGCTACGCAATCAGTAAACTGGACTGCAGATGTCTCCTGTGGCACATGGGCCGTCTTGAGGAATGAAATCAGGGCCTTAGCATGGGCCTCTGAGCACAGCAGCAAGGAGAGCATGGAGATCTTGGAGGGGGTATGCCCCAGCTGTTCAACAACATTAAAGTCACTCTTCTTGATTATCTTCAGAATTTCCTCCATCTCTTGTTGGGAGGCCTCAGCATTCACAGATTTTGGTGCCTCCATCTGGGAAGGCTCATCTTCAATCCCTTTGCCCCGAGCATTAGATGACTCGGCAGCAGGGGAAGCAACTGGATCAGAAACAGGAACAGGTACACTTACAGGTGTTATAGTGAGGGGTCTTCGAATAGCTGGTGGCGCAATGTCAGGCGAGAAGAGCCTGCCATTGCGGGTTACTTTGGCCGGACCAGTGATATTGCTGACGCTGGTACCAGTGTTGAACTCTTGTTTTATTCCATGTACATACACATCTGCCCCATAGTGCCATGGGACAGCCTTATCAGATTCATAGGGGAAAGGCCCCGGAACAGTAATCACAATGGGTGCGACAGTCATGATTTTAACTGGCTTCCTTGGGAGAGCCTTGATCGGATTATTAAAGATCGTAACAACAGAAACTTCTTCCACCGGAACAAACTGAACAACAGTTTTCTTGAACAGAATCTCTTTGCTGTCCATCAGGCTTTGGATGCCCAACTTCAGCAAAGGACAACCAGAAAGGGAAACAGCACAGAAAAGGCAACCTTCGCTACAACCCGGAAATAAACCGGCCAGCAGTAGGTTCCTCTTAGCAGTCATCAAGGGAGTAGCTACATCATTCACAGAAATGGCATACACATCTTCATCAACGGCATTCACTCCATGTTGGGGCATAGGAGCAGTCACCACATTTGGCCTCTCAGGCGCTTCAAATTGTATCTCTTTCGCATCAATAAGGTCTTGCACCTTATTCCTCAATGCCCAACAGTCATCAGTGGAATGCCCCGGGCTATCGGAGTGATAAGCACAGCGGGCATTTGGATTGTACTTGGGAGAGGCAGTATTCACAACCTTCGGGGCCTCTCTAACAGTCACCAAATTGGTGGATAGAAATTGCGGCAAGATTTGCGACAAGGTCATACTCAGCCGGGTAAACTCTCTTTTGGGTCTTTCAGCCCTGGGTGGATTGGTTTGCCGAGGAGCGACAGCAGGCTTAGCAATCATCACCGCATTGACAGATTGGCGACGCTCAGGTTTATCATGTCTTCTAGACCCATATACAGCACTGGCCTCCTTCCTAAAGGGCTTCTTCTCAGAACTTACAGATGCACCCTTCTGAATTTTGCCGGACTTCATTCCAGCCTCTATTCTCTCTCTAGTCAGAATAAGATCGGTGAACCCTGCAGACGAATTACCGATAAGATGATTGAAAAACGGCCCTGAGAGGGTCCCCAAGAACATATCTACCAGCTCACGGTCAGTTAACGGAGGTTGCACCCTGCCAGCCAGATCCCCCCACTTCTGTGCATACTCTTTAAAACCTTCGCTTGATCCTAGCGACATACCCTGGAGTTGGGTACGTGTAGGAGCAAGGTCGGCATTATATTGATACTGCTTATAAAAGCAGTATCCAACTCCTCCCAGTTATGAACCTTGGTCCCATCCAGCTGATAGAACCATTCGAGATGAGTCCCTGAAAGACTCTCCTGGAAGAAGTGGATCCACAAGTTCTTGTCCACTGTGTACGGTTGAATCTTCCGCACATAAGATCTGAGGTGTAGCTTGGGACAAGACGCCCCGTCATATTTGGTGAAAGATGGTGCCTTAAACTTGTGAGGAATAATCACACCAGTAGATAAGCCCAAGTCTCCGAAATCCAGCCCAGGCACTTGTTGGATCTCCATTGCATTCAGTCTGTCTTCCAACTGCTTGTATCTGTCTTCAGCAGGAGGATATTGTTCCTCATTAAAGTCAGTCTCGTTGTCAGAGACTACCGGACTAGGACCTTTTCCCCCTTGGGGACTGCTCTTTCCTATAGAAGAACCAGCTTCCTCATTCTGCAGAGTGTTGCCAAACCTTCGGCCCGAGTTGAAAAGAACAGTTCTCTTCTTCTTCTCCTTCTTTAGGAGTAAGGCCTTCAGCTCTTCTTGGCCTTGAGCCAAACCCATGATCAGCTCCTGAAATTGCGCGTTTTGCGCCTGAAAAGCCTTGATAGACATCTCGGTTGATGATGAGTCAGGGTTCATGATGCTGAAATAAACAGCGAAGAACAGTAAGAAACCTGAAAAGAAGAATACCTGCTATGCACATGATGAATGGAATGTGTATGAGTTATGTTTTCAAAGACAATCGGGAATCAACTTTGTAAACAAAAAGGAACACACTTCATTAGATTCAACTTTGAAACTTAAATTGTTCAACAGATTGCCCTCAGGCGTTACATAAAATGGAAATACTGAAAAGGGAAATAAAACTGTAAAAGAACATCCAGAGCTCCTTATTTATCCCATGGTCTCCTCTTCTCAGTACGGATGTAGTCATTCAGAGCTCGCTCATTCTCCAACTGCTTTGTCAGCTTCTGGATTTTCAATTCCTGCTCGTTGAACTTTTCTCGATAAGAATCCCGTTCTTCTCGCAGTTGCGACCAAGACCTCTTTAATGTCTCATAATCAGTAGGTATCTGAGGAGGGAGGACAGTTGAAGAGCCCCATCTTTGTCAGGATACTCAAGAATGACGGGTCTGACAGCTTCGTATGGCATACCTAACTTCTGAGCACAGATGTGAACCCATTTGTAGTAGGCTTCCATAGGTAGAGAAGTCTTTGGCCCCAACTCTTGTGGGTCAGCTTTATGAACTCTATCCCAAGCCTTGATGAACCTCCGACGCAGCTCGTCACTATCCACTTGAAACTCAAAACTGATATGAGGCACCAACATCTCATGAGGCCCTGCTCTTCTGGCTCTTCCAAACTGACGGAGCGCTAGACATGGATTGTAAGAGATCCCTTCTTGAGTACCAATCAAAGGGACATTAGGGTATTCTCCGCAACGATCAATAACAGCTATCTCATCCAAACCTCTGAAAGTCCAAATGATGTCCTTATCAGTGAGAGACATTAACCTATGAGCCCAACCTCTTCCTTCTCGATTCTTCAGCACGAACTTAGGGAGGTGCGAAATAAACCACCTCACCAACAAAGGGATACAACACCACAGGGTTCCTCGTCTTCGGGCAGTACGAGCATAAAGTTGTTGCAGGATGTCACCCAAGAGAGTGGGCACAGGGTTCTGAGACATGAAGATCCTTATGGCGGTGACATTGATGAAGTTGTCAGGATTAGGAAACAAGACTAGCCCATAGATTAAGAGAGCTAGGATGTCTTCATATTCCCTAAAGTCCAAGTCATTCCAGAAACTGTTAGCTTTACCAATCAGAAACTTGGCCAAGAAACCCTTAACTCCGCTTCTAGTCACCCAGTTGTCCATTACTTCTTGGTGGGTCAAGGGGAGAGCTGCAGCAACCTCCTCAAGCCTGAGGGTCTTTTCCCAACCAGTAAAGGGAGTCTGATCCAAGATAGGGATGCCAAGCAAATCAGAGAACTCTTCCAGGGTAAGGACCAGCTAGAAGTCTTGAAAGGTGAAACACTGGTACAGAGGGTCATAGAACTGGGTCAGGACACTCATCAACTGTTGATCCCGCTTTGTAGTGACTAAACTGAGAAGAGAACCATGCCTATGGATGAAGGAAGTGGTGTTTGGAATTCTGCTAACCAATTCTTCAAGTAACTCAGGTGAGTGAACAAAGTTGAACCGGATAGTATTCCTTCACACAGGCATCATGGTGTCCTACAAAACAGAGCAAAGGTGAAACCCTCTTGTCTTTGAAATGGTCAGTCCTTATGCAGGATGCATGCAATGCTTATGATGTTATGATGTTATGATAAAGCACACCACAGATATTTACAAAGGCACACATGTAAGGCACACAAGTCACACAAGGCAAGCCCTTAAAGTTTAGCCCAGCATGAGGTCTAGGTATTACCCTCTTTCAGTTTGTTGGTTCATACCTGTCCTATCAAAAGTAACCGGGTTCTTAGAGGATCCCAATATCATTGACTACCCTCAATCGGTCATAACTCCAGCATCGCAATCTTTTCTTGCAGTCAGAACCATCACGAGAGTTTAGCCTCAATGGGCGTAGCATACTGCTACTGTTCTAATGGCCAAGTTGTGTCATTTAAGGTTCTAAGGTCTGTTGGTGCTTAATGACTCCTCAGAAGACCCATATTCTCCTCGTTGCGACACAAGGGATATCGGTACAGACCAAGGTGCCACACCAACGTAGCCACTGCTTCACCCGTGTCGGTCTACGCCGGACAGGTCCCTCACAGCTTATGCTACCTAAACAGGGTATCCCCAGATCCGGGTTAGGATCTATGTAACTCCGATGCAACCCACAATTTAAAGCAAACAAATCAAAGCAATTGAAAACACAGTGATCCTAGTCCTAAGGTACACCTCACTTTATAAGATATCCCCAGCAGAGTCGCCAGTTCTGTGATCGGTGGATCTGGAACTGACTGTTTAACGCTGGTTCGCGAAATGTCGCGGAAGCAAGAGTCGCCACCGTCTTTTATTTTCTCCAAATGGAAAGGACAAAAGCACAGAAAAATTCCTTATTGAGATTGCTCTCGGTTCGGGAGGTAGATTTATAGAAAGGGAAGGTGTTAGCACCCTTTCTATCCATGGTTATCCATGGGCTCTTAGATACTTGCTCACTTGTGTTTTCAAAATGTTTGTTTGCTTTTCAACTGTGGGTTTAAAAAAGTTTCTTTGAAAATTTCAGTTCGACTCTTGTATCAGTCCTCAAGAGTGTTTGAAAAATTGCTTTTGAAATCTTTTTGAAAAGTGTCAGTGTGAAAAGAGTTTTTGATTTGTTTTGAATTAGAGCAAGCATCTACGAGTCATCTACCTATCCTAAGGAATTCGTCTGTGTAAATGTCCTTAAAGTAGTGCCATCCCACCATTGAGAGGTAGGTAGCACCACCGTTGGAGGTGTTCGGGTCAATTCGAGGCTTCGGGACAGTGTGGTCACCAGAGTAATAGGAAGACACCTTAGAAGCTACCCTCATGCCATGTTCATGGACATGAGGACTTACTAAAACATCCTCTACTCGACGACCACTTTTCGAGGGGCAAGGCAACAGTGAGACGTACCCTAGGGGTGGTGTGTGAATTGTGTGTTATTTTCGATTACGTTTGTCTTGTTCATGCATTGGTGATCTACGCTTTGTTTTTATTTTTGGCATTCATTCTTTCATGCAAGTCATTAACAGTTAAAAGATACGAGAAGGTAAAAGTCCTACGCTATTACAAAGGCGCGGGTCTACATCGCCAAATTAGTCCAAGACCCGATTTGAAATAAAATAAAATACGAAAAGATAAATGTCCTAATTAATCTATTACAAGGCTTTGGAGTAATTACATGAAATTTTATAAAAAGAAAATAAAATAAGCGCGCGAAACGAAATTATAATCGAAAGCGAGGGCGTTGGACCCTTTTAAAGAAATTAAATTACAATTAATAAATTAATTAAGTTAAATAAAAGAAAGAATTTTTTTTGGAGTTTTTGTATTTATGGAGTTTAATGAGAAAATTAAATTGGAACCCTAATTCTAAACTATTTTTAATTTATTAAAAAAATGTTTAAGTTTAACCTAGTTTTAATCTAATTATTTAATGGCAAATTTATTTACAAAAAATAATTAATTATTAAATATGGTGAAAAGGGAAAAAAAGAATAAAAGCTTCAAACCCTAATTTCTACATTTTTTAGTTTATTAAAAAAAATATTAAAATTAAAACCTAGAATTAGAACTAAATTAATTATCACATTTATTTACAAAATAAAAAAGCATTAGTGAATAAAATATATTTTTATTTTTTGTCTTTTCTGATTTTTTTGGTATTTTTTTATGTTAAAGAAAAAATTAATTTAAAGAATTAAAATAAAACAAATAATGTAATTAAAATGAATAAGAGAAAAAATAAAAAGAGAGAAGAATGCAAACATGGGGGGTTTGTTGGCCCTTTTGGAGGTAAATTGAGCAATTTGGCCCACCATATTCAGGCCCTTGGTTGACTTTCTCAGCGCGCGTGTGGCATGGTCAACGGAGGTGTATAATGGACCTCTCATCCTGACCTTCAGATTCGTCTCCTGGGCCATGTGGCAAGCTTTGATAGTGGATGCATGGTGGAATTCTGGGCGTGTACTGCATAGAATCACATTAAAACAAAACACATTGAGAAATATGGGGGACCTGGGAATCGAACCCAGGTCCCAAGGCTTGCCAACAACGCTTTCCACCAACTGAGTTGTTTAGCCACTTTGTAATAATAATGGACAATAATTAATATGATAAAAAAATAAGGGTTAGTGATGTCCAACGAAAAAACGCGCTGGAAATTTGAATGGCCCTATCACGTTGAGATAACTCAGCGTCTCCTTCATGGTTGCTTCATTTTACCTGCGAATATGAGATAGATAGCGGGGGTTTTAAACCCCCACTAATCCTGAAACTGGAAAATAGCGATTAGGCCATACAAGCATATAAAAAGGGCGCGATGTGTTTGTTGTGTTCGTATGAATGTCGTGAATTCAACGGTACCAGTCTTATAGCCTAATTTTTCCAGAGGAGTAAAGCCCCCTTTTAAAGTCTCTGCAACCCTAAAGGGCTCCCATGGTGGATTCGTGCACAGGCCTTAAAAACTCAATTGAATAATACTGTTAGCTTTAGAATGATTCAATTAGTACAAATCAAGCATTAGAAATCAAAAATATGGCATGAATTATGAGACACGATTATGCAAAAAGTTTGAGAAAGTTTGACTTCTATATACCAATTCCTGAGGTTAGAAGCGTGGAAAAGGATTCAGAAAGTTTCCTTGATGCCTTGGCACGCTATTGGAATGCTTATTTCGCTTTGAAACCAACTCTAAGTGCGTTTTCAGTTTTGAACTTTTTCACAAAAAATGCCAAGTTTGTATTCAGGTTTGGGCGCAACTTCAAGGTTCCTAGCATTAGGTTTAGCATTCTGTATATGTATGGGACGAATTAGGGTAGAAATTTGAGTCCATAAACCTTTGCATTAATGAATCAAATATTTGATTTCCATGGAATCTTTTCCAATCTTTTCCTCATGAAGAACATGCCAATTTGCACCAAATCTTTCCTTTTTTGATGTGCACAAAATCTTGAGTGAATAATGAAGGCATATGCTGCATAAAAGGATTCAAAAACATTTGTTTAGTATTTTTGTCATATTTTATTTAATTAAATGAATTAATGGTGATAAAAATTCAAATAAATAATAAAAAATGATGAAATAAATCCCCTTTGGGTCAAATGGTCGTGCATAGACTTTGGATAATGATTCTTGGAAGAAAATGTGGCCCATTAGCAATTTTGAGGCATTTGAAGCAAAGTTGACTTTTCAAAATTCCCAAAAATTTCCCAACTTCCACAAGGCATATCTTGCTCAATTTTTAAGCTTTGATTATGTTCTTGGACATTTTGGAAAGGTCTTGAAGTCCTATAACCAATGCCTTTGGTCCCATGTCATTTTGATTTACCAATCTCAAGTTATGGTCTTTGACTTAAAGTCCCTTTTTGTTGACTTTTGAAAATGACCTATAATGTTGAAATTGATAACTTTTTATGAGAGCATTTCTTGGACTTGAAGTGTGAAGAGGAGTTGTAGGAAATGTCTTTCTATTCAAAATGAGATTTGGATGGAATTTTTCTGATAAACCATGTGGAAGTTATGCCCTGGTCAAGTTACAATTGACTTTTTCAACTGTCCAACTATGGAAACTTTTGTATCTTGAGACTTTTTGAGCCATACCTTGAGAATCATGATCAAGCATTGATCAAATGATGTTTGTGGCTTCAAAATAAGATGTTGGCCAAAAATTTGAACTTTTGACTGTCAAATGACCATTTTACCCCTACAGTTGACTACTGAGCAATTAGGGTTTTTGACTACGCAATCTTGTGCTGTGAGTCTTGAAACTTGACATGAGGATGCTTGACAATGTTTATAGGCATGTGGGACTTGTTTGGACCCTTGAGAACTTCAACTTCTTTGCCAGAACCAAAGCCCTAATTTTTTACTGTTAGGAGACCATTGAACTGTGCAACCCTTGGGAAGATTTTGAAGCATGCTCTTTGCAAATCTTGAAGAATATGGGAGGGCAAATTTTGGGATACAATAGTTCCCTATAGGATAGTTTGTTAGACTTTCTTTGGCAGGCTAACTTAGATAGGATCTCTCATTGTACGATAATATTAGGTTAGTCTCTCTTAGATGTTTTCTTCCCATTTTTGCATAATTGCATTTAAAACTAAAACTTCTTTGTCTTGCAAACTTCAAGACACTTAAAGATTACTGGTGAGATTCATACCTTTGTTGAGTATGGGAAATGATAAGCAAGTTTCTTCTCGATCTTATTGTTCCTCCATCCTAAGCCTTAGTGTGGTTCAAGTCTCGAATACTTACTTCATGAATAAGTAGAGAAATGGATAATATCTCTCTCTTAAGATTAACTAGCCGTTATCTACAGCAAAAACACCAACCAACACAAACTCATTTGCCTTTAGGCTTTTCTTTCAAAAACTCTTTTCAAAAGAACATGTTAAGTCACTCCTGTGTTGACGCGTAAATCTCCAGAGGTCCAGTTGCGACAGAAGGTGAGATTAATATTGTTCATTAACAAATACAAACAAACAAAATATGTGAGCCGAACTACGGCGCTCTGATTCTTTAAAAGTGATTCGTAGGCATCTGGTCACGAGGCTCATCCGAGCGAAAATTTGTAAATATTTCCTTCTTTTCCCCGTGTTTTCTTTGCATGCATTCCCTCTTAGTTTATAACTCTTAAGCATTAGATTTAACACACCATTTGATTAGAACAACGAGAGCGGATCCCATAGAGTACTACGGGTGTGTGGGGTGCTAATACCTTCCCCTCGCGTAATCGGCTCCCATACCCAATCTCTCGGTCGCAAGACCTTGATTTCCCCTTTAGGTTTTTCTTCGATGATTTTCCTTTCCCTTTTGTGGGATAAATAAATACTCGGTGGTGACTTTATTAATTTTACCGCTACAGGATAAAACAAGATTCTTGGATCAACAAAGACGAAGCTGGTGTAACTAATATTACAGGTTCTAGTAAAGTAACAAGAACAGGGAGGATCTTTCCCCCTGATATTTCACCACTCACTACTACAACAACTCACATCTGCATAACCAATGCCAAGTCTAGTTCCAACACTAAAGGCAAAGAGAAAGAAGGTGAGCCTGCTGGGATAGAGGCGCCTGCCAAAGATATTGATGCTGAAGAACCCTCCACTCGAGAGATGGAGGAAATCTTGAAAATCATAAAGAAGAGTGACATCAAAATAGTTGAGAAACTGGGGAAAACCCCCTCTAAAATCTACATGCTGTCATTGTTACTCTATTCAGACGCTCATGCCTAGGCTCTAATCAAGTTCTTGAAGAAATCCCATGTGCCCCCAAGAAACCACAGCTGACCAGTTCAAGAACTGTGTAGCAAGTTTAACAGCTAACAATGGATTAGGGTTCTCCAACGCTGATTTGACTCCTATGGGAAAGAACCACAACATATACTTGCATGTCTCTATTAAATGCAAGGAAACCACCATGGAACATGTCTTAATTGATACTGGCTCATCGCTAAATGTGTTACCCAAAGGTTCTTTGGACTGTATAGATTGTGAAGGACTGGTATTGAAGCCAAGCGATATTGGTTGTAATGGCTTTCGAAGGGTCTAAAAGGATGGTTCATAGAGAGGTGGATCTCCCAATTAAAGTTGGCTCGCAGATTTTTAACTCTACCTTTTATATAATGGACATCCGTCCCGCTTACTCCTGTTTACTTGGGCGCCCTTGGATACATGGGGCAGGGGCAGTAACATTCACCCTTCATCAAAAGTTAAAATACCCAGTTAAGGGGAAGATAGTCACTATTTATGGTAAAGAGGAATTCATGGTGAGCCACGTCAATTCCTTCAAGTATGTGGAAATGGATGGTGAATTCATAGAAACTCCGTGCCATGCTTTCGAAGTTGTTCCTCCTATGGTTGCCGCCACCAAAATCTCCTCCAACATATCAAAAGCTGGTGAAGTTACACCAAGATGGAAACTGTATTATCTGGGGACAACTTCCCGACATTCCGTTTAAAGCAGACAAATTTGGGTTGGGTTTCACCATCAAAGCTCAAAAAAAGGTCATGCGCACTCGCGTGGGAAAGCCACCTCTTCGCATCAGAAATCATGAAGTAAATGTTGTGGAAGACTCTAATGATGAATGTGCTTTTGAAGAATGGATCTACCCTACTGCCAGAGGAAAGCTTAACAATTGGCATGCAAAGGACTTCATTCTCATCTCCTTCCATGAGGAGTAATTACTGTTTACTGTTTTCTGTCAATTCAAGAACTTTTGTCTGTGATTTTTAATTCCAAACAATGACTTTTAAGCCAGGTGCCTTTCCCGGGGCACCATGGTCCATTTGTTAAGGGTTTTGTTCATGTTCATTTATCATATGATCATTCAATGAAAACGTTGGACCTTTTGCATTAAAACTTTGTGCTCATTGTCTTTCTTTTTATTATTTGCATTTTCAAATTATCCATGTATCTTACATGCACACACATACACTTGCAGATCCTCATCCACTCCAGATCTCATTGCCAAAGACTCGGCTATTGCCAGCTATGATTTTGAACATCCAATCAACCAAGCCAAAGACGAAGGCGAAGAAGATTATGAAATACCAGGGGAGCTATCTAGACTTCTGATGCAAGAAGAGAAGGCCATTCAACCTCATGAAGAGACATTTGAAGTGATCAACCTAGGTACTGAGGAAGATAAGAAAGAGGTCAAGATTGACGCTAACTTAGAAGACAGTTTCAAAGGTAGATTGGTACAGATGATACATGACTATGTTGAAGTGTTTTCTTGGTCGTATGAAGATATGCCGGGTTTGGATACTGATATAGTAGTCCACTGTCTACCAACAAAGGAATATTGCCCTCCAGTCAAGAAAAAAGTGTGTCGTATGCGGCCAGACATGTCTGAAAAGATAAAAGTTGAGGTAATGAAGCAATTCAATGCAGGTTTCCTGGCTGTGACATCATATCCTCAATGGGTTACGAACGTGCTCCCCGTGCCGAAGAAAGATGGGAAGGTTCGTATATGCGTAGATTACGGTGATTTGAATAGGGCGACCCCAAACACGATTTCCCACTATCACATATTGACGTCTTGGTTGACAACACAACTCAACACAAAGTCTTCTCCTTTATGGATGGTTTCTCCGACTATAATCAAATCAAGATGGCTCTCGAGGATATGGAGAAGACCACCTTTATCACACAATAGGGCACATTTTGTTACAAGGTCATGACGTTCAGTTTAAAGAATGTAGGGGCAACATATTCAACGAGCTATGGTAGCCTTATTTTATGATATGATCCATCCTGAAATAGAGATTTATGTGTACGATATGATTGCAAGGTCGTAGACTGAAGAAGAACACCTTGATCACTTACACAATCTATTTGAAAGGCTGAAAGAATACAAGTTGAGGCTGAATCCCAGCAAGTGCACCTTTGGGGTAAGATCTGGAAAACTCCTAGGGTTTGTCGTTAGTGGTAAAGGTATTAAAGTCGATCCTGCGAAGGTCAAAGCTATTCAAGAAATGCCAGCTTCCCGTACTGAGAAGGAGGTTAGCAGTTTCTTAGGTCGACTCAATTACATCGCCTGATTCATATCTCATCTAACTGCTACTTGTGAGCCACTCTTCAAGCTACTAAAAAAGGATCAAGTAATCAAATGGAATGACGACTGCCAAGTAGCTTTTGACAAGATTAAGGAAAACTTCCAAGAACCTCCAATCCTTATGCCTCCAATTGAAGGAAGACATCTAATTATGTACTTGATTGTATTAGAGAATTCAATGGGTGTGTGTTGGGCCAGCATGACGAGTCTGGCCGAAAAGAGCATGTAATATACTACCTGAGCAAAAAGTTTACCGACTGTGAAACAAGATATTCACTACTCGAGAAAACTTGTTGCACTCTAGCATGGGCTGCTTGCCGGCTAAGACAGTATATGTTTACTCACATCACTTTGTTGATTTCTAAAATGGACCCTATCAAGTATATTTTTGAGAAGCCATCTCTCTCCGGATGAGTAGCTAGATGGCAAATGATTTTGACTGAATATGATATCCAGTACACTACATAAAAAGCAACCAAAGGAAGTGTATTTGCAGATCATTTGGCGCATCAAGCTGTTGACGACTACCAATCTATGAACTTTGAATTCCCGGATGAGAATACCATGATAGTAACTGACTGTAAAAAGCCTGGACCGTATGACAGACCTGAACAAGGATCTCGATGGACTATGGTTTTTGATGGGGCTTCCAACGCTTTGGGTAACGGAATTAGCACTATGATTGTTTCTCCCAAAGGTTTCCATACACATTTCACTTCTAGATTATGCTTTGACTGTACGAACAACATGGTTGAGTATGAGGCATGCATTTTGGGTCTAAAGGCTGCCATTGGCCTAAGGATCAAGTTCTTGGATGTATATGGAGATTCTGCTCTAGTAATCAACCAAGTAAAGGGAGAATGGGACACTAAGCATCCTAACCCGATTCCTTACAAGGAGCTTGTGTTAACCCTAATACAATATTTCAAGGAGATCACCTTTGAACATTTCCCTAGAGAAGAAAATCATTTGGCTGATGCTTTAGCAACAATGTCGTCCATGTTTAAGGTCGATTGGGACAATGAAGCTCCTAGAATTACAATTCAAGATTTGACAAACCAACGCACTGTTGCGATCTTGACACAGACGAAGAGAAGCCTTGGTACCATGAGATGAAGAGATATCTTGAAGCACATGAGTATCCTTAAGGAGCTTCCATCAATGATAAGAAATTTTTGCAAAGATTTTCAGCCAAATTCTTCCTAAGCAATGGAATCTTGTACAAACACAGCCATGATTCTACGCTACTCCGGTGTGTGGACAAGAAGGAGGTAAAGGAGATCATGGAAGACATGCATGATGGTATCTTTAGGACTCACTCTAGTGGACACACTATGGCCATGAAGATTCTAAGGGCGGGTTACTATTGGTCGACAATGGAAACTGATTGTCACCATCACTAGAGAACTTGCCATAAGTGTCAGATCTATGCCGACAGGGTCCATGTACCTCCAATCCCTTTGAACGTCATGACTGCTCGGTGGCTGTTTGCAATGTGGGGCATTGACATGATTAGAGAGATCAAATCCACTGCTTCCAATGGACACCGCTTCATCCTTGTTGCTATTGATTATTTCATCAAATGGGTCGAAGCTTCTTTGTTTGCCTCAGTCACGAAGAACATCGTAGCCAGGTTTATCAAGCACAACCTCATATGCCGCTATGGTATCCCCGAAAGGATCATCACCGACAATGGAACTAATCTCAACAATGTTATGATTATGGATCTCTGTACTCAATTCAAAATCAAGAATCACAATTCTTCTCCTTACAGACCCAAAATGAATGGCACAGTGAAAGCTACCAATAAAAATATCAAGAATATTATGCAAAAGATGGTGGTGACCTACAAAGACTGGCATGAGATGTTACTGTTTTCTCTTCATGGCTACCGTACTTTAGCTCGAACGACAACTGGGGCAACTCCCTTATCTTTGGTCTATGGCATGGAAGTTATCTTGCCTGTAAAAGTTCAGATTCCTTCCCTAAGGTTTATGAAAGAAGCAGGTCTAGGCAAAGACGAATGGATTCAGACTAGGTTGGATCAGCTAAACGTGATTGATGAGAAGCGACTAGCTGTTGTTTGTCATGGTCAGATGTACAAAAAGCGTATGATCAAGGCTTTAAACAAAAATATCAAGCCTCGACTGTATCAGACTGGAGACTTGGTGATAAATCGCATCATTCTTCCACAAGACGATCCCAGGGGAAAATGGACTCCCAAGTACGAAGCGCCATTTGTTGTCAAGAAAGTTTTCTCTGGTGGTGCCATGATGCTGACTACTATGGACGACGAAGACTTCCCACATCCCGTGAACGCAGACATAGTTAAAAAATACTATGCATAAAAGTACCCACTAGGTTGATATACCTGGGCAAAAATAAGGGCATCCTAGCGAACCAAAGAGGTTTGGGCAAAAATTAGGGATATATGACAAAGATTGTACACCCGGCAAGTCGAAAACCCGAGAGGGCGGCTTGGGAAAAAATGGGTATCCTGGTGGACTGAAAACCCGAAAGGTCGGTCCAGGAAAAAGATAGGGATTAAAGCGTATGACTATGTCCCGTTGGATCTTTGTAGCTAGTTTTTATTACCGAGGTCCAAATTCCATGGTACAAGATCAATCCAATCAACTTATTTCAACGGCATGGGATGATGTTTGAAGACATAGGGGCAATAACGGAGTTGGAACACAATGAGATCACTTCCACATGGCTATTTATTTTTGTTTTCACTTTGTACTATTTTCATTCTTTCAATGATTTCCTCTTACTAGGATTTGTCTCCTTGTACAAAAACGCCTATTTTTGGGCAAAGTATCAATACAAATACATTTTGAAGTGCGAAACTTTTTGTTTTTATGTTTTAAGTGCAAAAGTGTCCAATGGCTAAAATTGAATGAACATGTGCATATGAACATGATTAACTGTTAATAAAAGTGTGCGTAAAAACAGTAATAAGTATTTATTTAAAAACTTGGGATATCCCCATAGAGTTACTTCAATCAAATTATCCCCACGGAGTTGGATTCACGCAATCCGCTAGCCAGAGTTTCAATCTTCGGAAAACTCTCTCCCAAGATGAGTTAGAAACCTTATGGAGTTTCTGTCTAGAGAATTTACTTCCCCTGTAGATCGTCAAATATTCTCTTCAACAGGGTTTATTTCCCCAACAAAGCTACAATTCTCCAACTTGAGTTTACTTCCCAAACTATTGAAAATCAATGGACGAAACCCCTTAACACCCGGTAAAGCCATTTCGATCCCCAAAGGAATCGTTACTATCCCCGAAGTTTCTATGAAGCCTGGAATCTGACCAGATAGCAGTTGACTCCTTTATCTTCAAAGCAAGTTACTACGAAGCCTGGACCCAACCAGATACTAGTGCAACCTCATCTCTTTCGAGCAAGTTGCTATGAAGACTGGACCCGACCAGATACTAGTGCAACTTCATCTCTTTCAAGCAAGTTACTATGAATCCTGGACCCGACCAGATACTAGTTCAACTTCATCTCTTTCAAGCAAGTTACTATGAAGCCTAGACCTGACCAGATAATAATAAATCACAATTTTAAAGTTACTAAAGCCTGGACCCGACCAGATAATAGTTTAACTTCTTTAAATTGCCAAAACCTGGACTCAACCAGATAACAATTCGAGTTAATAAAACCTGGACCCGACCAGATACCAGCTAACCTCAAGATCAAATTGCTGAAGCCTGGACCCTACCAGATAACAGTGAATCTCAATTTCAAGTTACTGAAGCCTGGATCCGACCAGATAGCAGCTTAACTCCAACAAATCACTAGTTAAACTCGTCTTCTCCAGTAGAGTTTGCCACTATACCCAGTGAGTTGCTGTAAAGCCTAGAATCCGACCAGATAATAGTTAACTTAACTATCCCCAGCAAGTTATCGTGAAGCCTGGAATCCGCCCAGATAATAGCTAAACTTTCTCCAATCAGGAGATAGCTCCCCAGTAGAGCAACAGACAACTAAAACTCCTGAACTCTTTCCCCAAATAGAAATCAACACTCTCCATAGAGTTTTCGCAAGCAAAGTCAATGTTCCCCGGCGGAGTTCTCCTCAAACAATAAGACAGGAATCCACAGCAGAAACATTTTAAACAAAGTTTGAAGATACACATACTCTTCATCCTCAACAGCAGCCCGGGATTTAATTTCCCAAGGCTCCCCAGCATTTGTCAAGGATTTATTTTCCAAGACAAAGATACATTTTAACAATATTTCACATTCATACATGATAAATACATACAATATAATCACATTTATTTTGAGGACATCATCAAGCCATGCATACATCTGCATGCAAATAACCCTCTTCCTTGCAGGAAAAGTCAATCAACAAAACAAAAGTCATCTTCTGGATAAATTCACATCTTCCAGTTAATAATAGGCAATCAACAGTCCTCTTCTGGATAGATTTACTTCTTCCAGTTAAAGACGGGCGAACAAAAGACCTCTTCTGGCAAATACTACCAACATTTCTCAAATAGGTCAGAGATTAATTCCTGAAACAAGTCAGGGCAACTATCTTTACGACCAACAAAAAGAGGGTTTCATATTAGTACCTAAAACAAGACACGACAACTATCTGTGAGCAACTGTATGTAGATTAATACCTGAAACAAGACAGGACAACTATCTATATGAGAAGATTGAAGATTAACTCCCGAAACAAGACGTGGAAACTATCTTTATTTCTCTTTGGTCATATAAAGATCAATTCTCGAAACAGGACGGGGCAACTATCTTTATTACCAATGGTATGAACTCCTGAAACAGGACGGGTTTACCAACAAACTGATTTGTAGACCAATTCCCGAAATAGGACGGGGCAACTATCTACATGACAAATGTTTCCTTCAAGACTTCTGTTGGTTCATTTTAAATCGACCGATGATTTATCCTGATTTTGTTCTGGTAGACACTTTCTCTGGTTCAGTCAAATTGACCCTAAGATTTTTCTGATTCTTATCCATACAAAAAACAAATACAAACATTTGTTGTTTCGGTATAAATTGACCAAAGATTTACCCTGATACTTCTTCCATTTCTCTATCAATAGTCACTTTAGGATGGCATCTATAAGCCCATCTCCGACGATTCTCAGCCCCTTCTGGATGGCATCTATAAGCCCATCTCCGACAATATTCCGTCACTCTTCAAATGGCATTTGTAAGCCCATTCTTGATACAATAAATCCAAAGTGTTACTTCTTACACAAGCGAGTGCAAATTTATGGGTACTCTAGTGTTCAATCATCTTCCACTTTCAAGCTACGAATGACAAACATGTTAATCTCGCTTTTCAAGTTTAAGAAGATTGAACAGGGGCAGTTGTTGTACCCCAAAATTTTCTCTCCCATTTTTCATTCAAGATACTATCTTAGGGTTTCTCAAATATTCAAAATGGCTTAGGGTTTGATCAGACAAATTCTCTTCCTAGGCATTGAGTCAATAATCAGGGTTTGGTATTTCTCAAGTAAAATTGAGTTTCCAAAGTTTCAAATGGTCTTCATGATTCTTCATGTATTCTCAAGGATGTTTGTGCCAAGTTTCAAACCTCGCATTGCAAGTTTCCTCAATCGATAGTTCAGATGATTGAAAATCAACTACGTTGATCAAAAGTCGACCTTTTCAAGATCAAATTCAAATGATTATAACTTATTCATTATTCGATATTTTTTAGCGTTTCTTTTTGCGTATGACTCTTCTTGACGTCATCCCTAATTTCTCTTCACAAGTCAAGAGCTAATTATGTGTGAAAGATCATCATAAAATTCGAATACTTTAGAGGTCATCTTGCAAATTTGACCTAATCACGAGAAATTCTTGTCTAATTTTCGAGTTTCGTAACTTCTTCAATTTTCAATTTCCTGAAGCGATTCTTTTTGCGGAGTATCACAAATAGCATTGTCTATGAGATTGCTTCAACGATTGAAGTCAAAATGCGCTTGGAAGACCATGAAATTTATTGAAATTCTATAGGAATTTCTTGACTTTAGAATGTTGTTAACATCTAGATGTTGATCATTGTGTGGAGATAATTCATTGTAACAAGAGTTTGAGTTTGAAGGTTCATGGATAGTTTGTTATTCATACTTCAAATCGTTTGCATTTGAACAATAACGATTATTGGATCGAAGTGGGATTTTGATCAAAATTCTTAAAGGCGGGATTTTTAGTATTGACTCGTATTTCAAGTTACTATGAATTGAAGATATGGATTTTAATGAAGAATATTCGAGGACCCGATCAAATAATTCTTTTGATTTCTGCCTGAATCAAGCATGTGAGGCATAATTCATTTACATGAATTTGTTTCAAGATATTCAAAAGGATCAATATGTTTATGGTGCAATTTTGATATATTTGAAAAAATTCATTCATGTGAACTATTTCGAATTCAATGCAAGACATTCATCAACTTCATCCATCTTCGATCAATTTTCAAATCTTTCCCTCAAATCAATTACAAGTGCAACATTAATTCCAATTCCAAATTCAAGACATCCATTTCAAGTTTTCAAGAATTCATGATTCAATCCTGCAGGAAAATACAAAGAATTATTCAAGGCATGTTTCAAGGATTCAAGTCTCATTCTTTTCTCAAGGATCCAAAGTTTCTACAACAAAAAGCATTTTAATTTTATAGACCACAAAGAAGAATCCAAGTTATGCTCATAATTTAAATTGCATCAAAAAGGAATATTCAAGTTTTGTAGAGTACAAGAAACAAATTCAAGAGGATTTACAAGTTACAAGGGAACTAATTGGAATTATAAGTCAAGTTCTAAACCATTCAACAAGAACAATTCAAGAGAATAATTCTCAAGGTTACTAAAGCTCAAGGCTTCTTGAATCAATAAACTTCAACTTTCTTCAATTGTTTCTTCAAAGCTCCATTCCAAATTCTCCAAGACTTCGTTCGACATGGTTTCTTTTCGAACGATCATCATCATCATCACTAGCCAAGAAACCTTCATCACCAACAATTCAAAAAACAGTCATGTTACTATCCAAACACAACCTTGCAACAAACCAAAGATGAGATTAGCACACGAGTAATAGAATTTCAACAAGAAAATTTCAAAGAATTCTCTGCACTTTCATCGTTAGGCATTGGTAAGAAGAATCAAAAATAAAGGGGCAGTGTTTCGTCCGCGTTTTGTCCATTGCAAATCGCAATCTTTAGTTGGTTCATAGAGGACAAAATGGGAGGAAATAAAAAGTCAAATTCAGAATTCATCATAGTTCAAAATGCTGCACAAAAACATGTCTAAACAGATTGCATCATAGTAAAGAGTGACAAACACAAGAAAAAAAATACTATAAAAAAACAGACTGCATTGCAGCCCTGCATATGCTGTCCAAAATCTGTCAAAAGCAACTGCAATATACAGCCAAAAATTGCACACAAACAAGCCAAGTCAAAACTGCATAACAAAGACATTATGGCAGCATAACAAATCTGTTCAAATCCATATCCTCCCCCCCCCCCCCCCCCAAAAAAAATAATATTGTTTTGAGATGAATATAAGAGAAACAAATAACATAAGAGTATGGATCAGTTTTTTGTCCATCGGAAAAAGAAAAGAACAAATATTTTCTCCAGCAAAAAAAGCCACAATAAAAACCAATACAGCAACCAAGCCAAATGCGAAAATAAAATCAACACTCCCATATCATCATTTTCCCCTTCCAACCCTTTAGAAATTATAGAGAGAAAGAGAGAAAGTTTATAGAAGGAGCTTCCCTGTCAAACGAAAAGTCGTGAAGCCATCAATAACAAGGTAGACTTCCATTACTTCTCTGCATTCATCATAAAATCTATTATCTACATGCATTATATTTTTCATCATAATCAAGTAAAGCAAAGAAATTATTACACAGAAAAACTAAAAACAAAAACATGTTACTTACCTCTGCCAACCCTTTTCTATAATTTATCTTGCTTAAATCACCTCAAAACACTCCAATAAACCTCCATCCTCATCATTTAAACATACTCTCTTTTCCATTGTTCATCCACCATCACCGATCTCCCTCAATCATCATCCGCAAGCGACAGCATTGGCCAGTTACCATGACCTCTTAAATTAGAACTCCATCACTGTCCACAAATTCCTTCCATTTTTTGACCTCTACAACAACTAACTTCGATTGTACACACAATACCATAACAAACATAACCTCTGTTTTGCTTCAATTTCAATCTATAATTAACCTGCAACAACTTGAGGATTTGAGCCAAGCTATGAACAACAAACATTCCTTCCATATAACAATCATCGAATCCACATGCAAGCATTATGATCGACCCATTTGAAAGGAAGGAAATCAGAGAAGAAGCATGGAGGAAAAATGGTAGTCGGTTTAACAGAGAGAGAGAGAGAGAGAGAGACGAAGATTTGAGAGAAAGAGAGAGGTCCGTTGGATTTTGTTTTAAGGAGAATATTGGGGTAGTTCGCTTTAGTTCGTGAGAGAGAGAGGATTTGGCTTCATTAACTTTTCCTTTTGTTGGAACAACAATATGTTTAATCAATATCCCTTCCCAATAAAAACAATGATAATAAAAAAAATTATCTTCCCAATAACAGCAGCCACGGCGCTGCTTCATTAGGTCTTTACCTTGATTCCAAAATTCTCTTTTCCCTTTACAATGAACCGGGTTTGGGCCTGTTAGGTTTGGCCCAGCCCATTTCTTAAATTTCGTTTTTTATTTTAGTAAAGGCATTACAATAAACGATGGGTCGAGTGTTGCAGTGGTTAAGGCGTTGATGTTTGGAGGTAAGGTCTCGGGTTCGAGACCCCCTGAGACATTTTCTTTTTCTGGTTTCTTTTCTTTCTTTTTGGTAAGCAAACAAAAAATTTCTTGGGCTCTAAAGCCCATTCAAAAAAAAACAGCACACACCCTAAACTGCCTTACACCCTTATTTTAATGTCAAATTTAATTTTTATACCTTTTATTAATTTTTCTTAGCTCTTTTTATTTTAGTTTAAGGTCAATTTAATGATTATGTAGTCTTTTAGTAGATGGTTTTAGTAATTAGTTTCGACTTAGAATTAATGTAATAATTTTATAATTTAATTTAATTAGTAATTTTAGATTCTAACTAAGTTTTAGAATTAATTTATTGATTTTATACTTTTAGTTTAGTTTTAGGATTAATCTAGTAACTTAGAATTTTTAATTTAGTTTTTAGAATTAATTTAGTAACTTAGAATTTTAAGTTAGTTTAGATTTATTTTAATAATTTTACTTTAGTTTAGATTTATTTTTGTTAATTTTTAGTTTCAATAAAAAAAAATATAATTTCGAATTATTTAATTTTCTTAAATTAGTTTAGGTTTTTTGTGAAAATTAGTTAATTAACATTTTTTTTGTTTTGTTTAGTCAACATCCTTTTAAATTGTTTAAATTTCTTCATGATAAATAAAATTTCAAAAAAATAATAGAATAGAATTTTCTTTTTCTTTTTTTTTTAATTTCTCACAAACAAAAATACCAAGACTTTTATTTCCATATTTTTTAATTAATTTTATTTTATAGATTGTTGTAGTTTTAATTAATTGTTCGATTCGATTTGGTTGTATTGATTGCTTATTTAGATTTTTAATCGCATTGACGATTCGATCCACCCCCATTTATAAATTTGTATTCCCCATTCCCGAAAACTCTGTAATAGCGTAGAATTTTAATATCTGCAATTTACTGTTTTTTTTAAATTGTATAGTAATTAGGCGTGTATGGCAAGATTTAAAATCAAACGATAGATAACCATAAACTTCAAGATAAATGCATGCAACTAAACACACTTTTCACACGTGAACCTCTAGGGTAACCTCGCTTGTTGCCTCGGAAAAAAAAGTCATGTCCCTCGAATATGGGACGCTTTAGCAAAGACCCTTTGATAAAAAAGATCGTAGTCCCTCGATGTTCCTCGATGTTGCCTTCGGTAAATGATCTAGTCCCTTACAAAAATTGCTAAAGCGTCTCACAAGTTTCCTTCTATGACTGTATGGTTGACCCGCGCATGTCCCTTCACATCCAATGATGGGGCTTCTTATCAATCAATGATAAGATAGCAACATCTAAAGGAGGAGGAAAATAATAAAAAAAACCTTTTTAGTTGGTAGGATGCTCGTAGTTGCTTGCTCACAAATAAAAAACCATTTCCACACTTACACTTTCAAAACATCTTCAAAAACAAACATCTCTTTGAACTATTTTTAAAACCAACACTTTGTATACATTCTTATAGAGACGAGAATCATTACAAAGTTTGCCGAAACAAAGGCGTTTTCAAAATATTTTCAAACTTGCACCAATCACAAACATATTTCAAACAAAGCATTTCAAAGTGATCAAGCAACTAAGATCCCATAGATAAATATGGATGAAAAGGGTGCTAACACCTTCCATTTTCATAACCTACCCCCCAAACTCAAGAAAATATCTTGAAGGTCTTTCCTGTTCTTTTCACCCTTTCCTTATTGGATAAAATAAAAGTTGGTGGCGAATCTTGCTATCCGCAACAATTGTGATAAAACGCAAAACACCCAAGTCATTTCTTCCACCGTATTACACCAGCCTTGTCACCCGAGCCTTCAGTTGGTCATTTTCCAAAGTCATCCCAGACAGCTGCTCTTTTAAGCTATTTATCTCCTCGTAAAGCCCATTATGGATCCTATACTTTTCCTTATGATCGAGAAAATCATTCTCCAGTTTGTTCACCTCAGTTTCCATATCCAAATTCTAAACCTTCTCTTTTTTCATCTCTTTTAACGGGCATGTCTCATCGTCATTGAGGGTCATGGCAACTTCCAGAACCCTCATCACAGTAACAACATCTTCACTCAGTGCTTTACCCTGGGCAACCTTGTCCATGGCCATAATAGCCTTCGATTATGCCTCATGAATAGCCACAGAGTTGTCCCCACTAAAGATTCCCCTTTGAAGATAACAAAGGAGCGGTATGAAAGTCTCGCCGACCGATCCATCGGTGAGGTCAACATGTTCGGTCTCATTCCCACGATGCTGTTTGGAAGGATTATCGGGAGGGGATAAACTCCCTTGAGGAGAAGAAGTCTATCCGACCTGAGGTTGCTCAGTCATCTCCTGCTCCTAGAGTTGGGCGACATGACTTTTCTGTAACTTCTTGGCATCTCTGTTGGCCACTATCTTCGCCATGCGCTCATAAAAATCTATCATTTTTCCTACAACAAATAAAGAAACGCGATCAATAACAGAGAAATAGACACGTCAAACATAGAGACACACCGAGCACAAGTACACCCGATACCTAAGAGCTGTAAAGCCTCATCATCAAAATCTCACGCGAGAAGCATTTTCGTGTTAATCAATCAAGGAGTAAGGTGAGGCTTCCTGTCTGCAGTCAGAATCAGATTCATGTCTTTAGTCACACATTCAGCATGAGTGAAGCTCTCGACATACACCACGAGCTTTCCATAGGAAAGTTGGTCCTCGACATCCAACTCTTCGGGCTTCGGGGCATATGCATCAGCCGTCTTATCGAAATGGATCCTCTTCCACTCAAAGGGAAACTTCACTTGAAGCCTCGTCATTTTCCTTCTGTAGCGGTAGAAACATTGAGACTAAGCCATTGGATTGACTTGACTAACTCAGATCAAAATAAAAATTACCATCGCGCTTTATTGTTTCTAGAGGAATGGGAAAAGAGCGAATAACCCAAAAAGAGGGGGAGAGAATCTAAGTTCGGGGGTTGGTTATGCAAATGGAAGGTATTAGCATCCTAAACATCTATAGTACTCTGCAGGAACCTCTTTGTAAATTTGTGTATTTTAGCTATAAGTGTTGTATGCAAAAATAGATTGTGGAGATGAGAAAAGAAGTGTTTTTTACAATTTTTGCACCATCCATGGTTGCAAACCTTTAGTGCCTACATACCACCTTCCGTGCAATATGGGATCAGGGTACTCGTAGTTCACCTTTAAAAATTTTAAAACACAAGTGTGTTGGTTAATTTTAAGAGACGAGACATCATCGTCGTATCCAAGTGGAAGAACATACTTACTACCCACGATTATAAGAAAGGAGAATTTGCGTCGTCTCAAAGTGGAGGATATAGCTTGGATTTTAAAATCAACAAAGCCTCGCTCTACACCCAAGTGGAAAATATCTCGCTTCACTATATATCGTATAAGTATAGTAGCTCACATCACTACAAAGATCGACAAGAGTCTAATCCTTTGAGAACTTTTTAAGGTAAAATCCAAAGTGGCAAAATAATTTGAATGAGATTGATTGAATTTTAGTCTTCTCACAAAAAATGTCAAAGTATGATTAAGTTGATTAAAATTTGATTAAGAAAATATTTTGAAAATGCATGGACCTAAGTCTAAGTTTATTATGAAAGTTGTTCAAGTTTAGGAAACAAGAATAGTTTTGAAAAAAGAGGGAGGAGATTTTTGAAATTAAAGAAGATGGGAGGAGATGAATGGACTATCCTAGATCATAAGGTAAAATCTAGGGAAAAGAATCGTCTAACCAACAAGAAGCCAACACTTGATATAATGAGTCAATGTAGAATTCTCATCCTTTAGATTGAAACCAAACAAGCAAAGATAATAAACCTCTTAAGAAAACCAATCTTTAAATGCATTATGTCTTCACAAAAATTGGGCAGAGTAACGGCTGTATACAAATGAATTCTCAATCACAGACAAAGCTCATAATTAAAATAACATGCACATAAAGAAACAAACAACCCAATGTCTCGGGGTAAACCCCAAGACTGCCAAACAAAATGACAATAGAAGTCACAAGGTCTCAAGGTAGATCAAGGTCTCTAATCCTAAGTCCAAGAAGTCTATAACTCCAAAATGCCAAGGATAGTAACCAAGTAGTCCAAGTAACATTAAAGTTTTTTTATTATTCAAGTTGGTTATTAAATATCTTCAAATAGAAAATGAAAAGCTCAAGTGAGCAAAATAAAAATACATAAAGATAAATCTCAAGTGAGCAAGGAGAAAAATTGCATGAAACGAAAATGCTAAAATAAATGGTGCTTAAAGTAAAAGCATAAAAATAAAATTCAATTGTTAATGAGTTAGAAATTAGTGGTTAGTTGAATGACCATCTTGAAACTTGCATTTTAAAACTCATTAGAAGATTGATAAAATCAAAGCCTCTCAACAATAAGTTTCATTTTCTTTTTGTCAAGTATATCATTCATTTCAAAATCTTGAGGCAACAATGAATGATCAATGATGTTTAAATGATTCACTTAGATCCAAAATTTATGAAGATTCATTAGAGGATGTATAAGACCAAAGCCTCCTAACAATGAACCTCAAAGTTATTGGATCAAAGGTTTCAAATTAAACATACTTGGGCTTACAAACATAGGTTTGGGCCACGAATGATCATTTCTCGAATCGGGACAAAATTTAGCTCTATGTTAAGCAATCATAAGTGGACTTATATAGAAGTTGCACTTATTTTGAGGTCGATCAATAGCAATCTATGTGCCATATGTTTCGAGAGATGATATGTAGATCATTCTCTAACAACATTTAGCACATGTAAGAAAAGGATAAGATGAAGAGGGAGGGGAAATATTTGAATCAAAAATTTTAATCAAACTATCATTAAAATCATCCATCCATTTTGGTGGAGTTAAACTCAACACCCAAGATCCAATGATATTAATGAAGTTTATGATCATCAATCACATAGCCAGAATATATATTAAAAATTTTCATTTAATGAATAAAATAAAAAGGAAAAATGATTTTTAAATTGTTTTTTAAAATGAAAAAAAAAGGTAAAATAGTAAACTATATTCAAAGTATCAAAGGAAAATTTAAAGAGGCCATAGAAAAATCAGAAGTGATCTCAAATATTTTTATAAAAATTTTGCTAATTTTTTAAAACAGAAGAGTATTTTTTTTAACTAATTAAAATCACTCAAATAAGAGAAAAAAGATCAAAAATAGAAGAAGTCAAAATAAAATTCTAGAAAAATTTCAGAAAGTCAGAAATAAGGAAAATGATTTTTTATAAAAAAAAAATCAGAATTTAAAAATATCAAAAAGTATTTTTAATAATTAGAAACAAATCAAAATAAAGAAAAAATTATAAAAAATATCAAATCTGAAAATAAAATCATGAAAAAATAAAAATCAGTGAAAATATTTTTGTGAATTTCATAATTTTTTTGTCAAAAATGAATTTTCTATGATTTTCTGAAGTTTAAATCAATTAAAATATAAAAATTAGAAAATAAAAATAAAACAAAAAGATATAGACCATTGAATGAATGTCAAAACACGTTAGTAATCAGATCTAAGGGATCTAGCACGTTGTGCATATCATGGTCCTTAGTGAATAAACCACTGGATCAAATATTAAATCAGATTTTGAAAAAATATAAGTGACACATTATCATTGGTTGAAAGATGACATGTTGGTCATCTTCAACCTCCAGACATGTGAATTGCAGGTCTCTCATACTGTAAAATCAGGAGCTCAGACCTATGCCATTCGCTTCGTCTCATCAAGACGAAGACAATTGTACCCTCGCGAAAAATTTATTTAAGGTGTAGCTCAGTCGATTTGCAAAAAACCAAAAGGAAAAATTTGAATAGGGATTTGAAAATTCATGGCAAAAACTCACTTCCAGTTGAAAACAAATGTTACGACTAGTATCAGAATGATGAGAGCTTCATTGTAGTAACAAATTTTGAGAGAATTGATGAAGGAATCTACCTATTGAAGTTCAAATTTAGAGCTCTGAAACTTGACTTAGCTAGCACAATTTTGGATGCTTTAGGGCTTGGTTCTTCTTCTATTAGCTTCGGTGAAGTTCAAGGATGAAGAATTAGCAAAGAAAAAGGATTGAGGAAGGCTGTAAAACCAAATTTGAAGTTGCGGAAAAGTGGGTTAAGGAGAGAGTTTGGCAGGGTGATTATGGTTGTTCAAGCTTGAGAAAATGAGAGGAGTGAGGTCCTCTATTTATAGGGAAGCGAATGGTGTAGAGAATTAAGAGAAAATTTTAAGTTTGGAGGGAAATTGGATCAAGCTCGAAAGTGAAAAAAGTGTGACCCGTGTGCATCAAAACTCAATCAATTCTTGCACTTTGATCCTTAATTCAACTTTGGGAACTTTGTTAAACATGTTTAAATCAAAAACGTGTGCTAAACTGGTGATTAGAAGCCATATTATGAATTTCAAATTCTGACTTTGGAGAAAACTTCAGTTTCAAGGTACTATCTTTGAATCCATGGTGTTCACAGCTCAAGGAGTCTTAGGACATGATTCTTGAAGCATTTGAAAGATAAGGTCACAATCTTTACAATGTGCCAAGAATGAGATTAGATGGATGTTTGAGCTGAAAGTTGTGATGAGTCAAAGTTGAGAAAAAGATGTTGACTTTTTATACTTAGAAAAATTCTAAGTTTTTCTTCAAAAGTGGCCTATAATATTTTGAGTTCAAACAAGGTCTTCTCCAAAAATTGAGCTTTGATAATTGATGCTAGCTTGAAGTGGACATCCCAAAGAGCATTGTGAAACTTGAATCACTCAAAAAAACCAATTATTGAAAAAGTTATGGCCTTGTATAATTGGTGAAAATTCATGAGGTGACCTATAATCTTTTGAGTTCTTAGGGCATCTTGCACTTATTTTAAAGCTTTGCACATGAAAGAAGGGTTGAATTTCACATCCTTAAGATCATTATGGAAAAAGAATGGGCTCAAGGAGATAAAAATTGACCAAGTTATGATCTTTTGAAATCACATAAGGGAATTTGATGGCCTATCTAGAGAACTTGTAATATTTCTTCATTATTAGGCATCTTCCACACCAAATTTTCTTGAAATTATTGAAGTGATTAGTTGATAACCCTTTAAATAGAATCATGTCTTTGGAATTACTCAAAAATCTTAAAATATGAGCAAGATATAGCCCTTAGAAGTTTAAAACCCTAGCTCATTATTACGACCGGTTTTTAAATCGAGAGTCGCCACTATTAGTTTTTATCCTAAGGAAGGGCATCTAATAGGAAACCCTAATTCGTAGACAGAGATTCTAGGTTACGGACTCAATTAGATGAACGGAAGGTGTTAGGCACCTTTCATCCACCTTGTTCACAAGGATACTAAGATCTAGGTTTAGGGTAAATAGGGTTTTAGGTTTTAATTAGCAAGACTCGCCACGATTTTAGATCGCGTGCCTATGTATTCTCTTATGAGGAATCAGAGTCCCAATTCGTAGTTCGTATGGGTTGGTGTTTTTTAGGGGTTTATGAACATATTTTGAATCACTTCGAACTCAGTCGAGAGTAGTGATTGCGGAAATTTTGACTGAGTATGCAGTAAGCCAAAATTAGTTCGAAACCCATTTGCAAAAAGGAATTGTTAATTAGCTTAATTTGTTCGCGAAAATAGTTCGATATTTGTTTGTGTTTTTTACTGTATTAATTGCAAAACGTCTTTGATTAATGCATGATTAGAAAACAATTTAATGCAAATAATATATAAAGTGAAATATGCAGTTTTAATATAAAAATAAATTTCTTTGGTGATATAGTAATATTTCTATATAATAAATAATAATACTATAAATAAAAATTACTGATAATGATAATAATTATTACAATTAATAATGATAAAAATAATAAAAATATGAATATAATATAATAATAAGAAGAAGAAAATACTAATTATAAAAAAATGTAAAAATGATTAATTAGGCAGGGGGTGTAAATCTAGTTTCTAAGTAAAATAGGGAGGTGAAAAGTTAACTGGTGTTAAGCCCAAAACAAAATCTGGACAGGGGGTGTACATTATTGTTATCTTTAGTAAAGAGAGGCGAGGGGGTGTAAATCTGAATGGGCTTAGCCCACTATGCGTTTTGGAAAGGTCTGGGTGATTGAATGCGTGAGGGAGTATGGATGTTACAGTGGACTCGGTCTCATGGCCATCCACTGATGATCATGCGGATGAGATTTAAGATGCATGCTAGTTACCATGGGCACGCAGGTATCAGATCTGTACAGAATATAACAAAATATTTACATTTCATTCTCATTTTCCTCATATCATCCTCGTTCTTTCTCTCTCACCTTACCATCTTCTTCGCTCTTTAACCGTATAAACCCCTTCGCCGCCCATTCTTTAAACCCTAAGGCCATGACTACGGCGGCGTAATCCCTTCCTACCCATTTACCCCAAGCCAGAACCAATGATCATGAGAGGAAATAAAAGCTAGGTGATTGTTCTCTTACCGATTCTCGCGATCTTCTATATTTCGCGCTTCCAGTTGCTAATCTCTTCCTCCTCCTTTGTTTTGGCAGGTTCTCGGCGGTGATTAAAGGTTGGAGGATGATGGAAGCTCCGAGAAGGTCTGAAGAGCTAGCGACAGGGATACGATTAGGGTTTTAGATCTTGAAACCCTAATTCGTTTTTCTTCTCTTCCATGGATCACAAAGTATGATTTTTTATCTTAATTTCTCTGACCCCTTCCCTCTTCTTCTCTTTCTGTATTTATAGTTTCCTTCAGATCTAGGGTTTTTTATTTTTGGGCTTGAACGAATTTTCAGTCATAATCAGAATAGACTTAGGATTTAGAGACAATTGCGGATTTTCTTTTGTTGATTGACTCAGAAACTCTTTGCCATTGATTTGATTGAGTATATTATCACTTTCTGGATTTAGATTTGTTTTCATTATAATGTAAAAAGATACGATTTTTTTGTTAAAAATCTGAACATCATCTGTTAGTAGAAACCTTGTGCTAATTTTGGATTTTATTTGCAGTGCTGAGATTTATTCTGTTATGACTTGATTCTATTATTCTCTCTTGTAACAGCAAAGCTTATACTGAATATTTAGTGAAGATTGGATCCTTCAGCTATCCTACCTTGGCTTGTATGAACATATCCCGAATCTCTGCCATGATTTGTGAATCGAGCTTGCTGTAACTTGGTTCCAAGTTCTGTTTTAGATTCTCAGGTCTGCCAAATATTTAGTTTATGTAATAGGTTTAACTGATTCTAACGTTTAGGACTTGTAATGAAAAGATTTGTTCTGTAATTTAGATTTGTTCTGTTGTAAATTATTCTGGGAAGAATTGATTATGTATATTCTTATTTTAAACTGCAATTTGAGATTGGATTATATTTCGTTTTAGATTTCTTTGATTCTGTCATTGAATTTTCAGGGATCTTCTTAGATCTGCAATTTGCTGTAATAGAGATTTGGTGGATTTTGTCATGTGTAATTGAAATTGGATTTGTAATATTAATTCTGTATAATTTTAGCAATTTTGGGCCTTTTTGATCTCATTATTGATTATGTGTCACATTTTATGTTATAACAGAGATTCCTGGGCTGGATTTTAGGTTTTAGAAGATCTTATTTTGATTGAATTCTATTATGTATTATTTTGTTGTAAAATAAAGACATTATTTTCATTAGATTCAAACAGTAAGTATTATTTGGGCCAAAGCGTGTGTTAGATCCAGGGTGATCCGTACAGTGACAGTTTCAAGCAATGGGCCTGTCCGTTTCAAACAAAATTTGCATAACATAAGGATTCCTTGGCCTTGCGTTATCTACTTAATTGGGTCTTCTACTGTAAAATAATGCTTATGTCCACAACCAAACATTCATTTCGGACTGGGCCTAACTGGATTTAGTAACCTGGTCCAATGGGGTTTTTTCCTTTAAAACAAAACTTTTAAAAAAAATGTTTGATATAAGTCATCACTACATAACAAACCTTTAATCAATTAGAAGATAAATCAATCAGTAATAACAAAAATATAATTCATAAAGAAATGATAATGAAGAGGCTTAAATAATAATGTCCTTTTTCTAAAACAGTAATAATGCAAAATGCATTAGTTTTATTAAAAAATCTTAATGGGCCTATAAATTGATAAGCATACCCCATCTTTACTTTCCCTAACTAAAAAAAAATGGGACAACATGAATTCTACTGGATTTTAGATTGCAACTTCACTCCCATTCTTTTACTAAAACAGTAATACTTGCATGGGCTATAGTTATTGATACATCCCCTATTCACTGTTTAACACCACATAACATTTAAATGGGCGTAACTATTTTTTTTTTAAATTATAACCTCCCTAATAAAAACTATTAGCTTAATAAGCATTTGAGTAATTTTCCTTTCGAATCGCATGGGCCATTGGCCAAAATGCTACGCGAATGAGTTTATAAGTCTTTCTGATTTAGAAAGCCCCATTTTCCCGAGTTAAAATACACCTTTTTTCTTAGATAAAAAATGGGCCATCAGATAGTGATGTACCATCCTTAATTAAATGTTTCTTCTATTTTAGTCTTGAAGAACAGATTTATCGAGGTAGGACAAATTTGGGTTACGACACTCATCAAGCACCAAAATGAATTGGAAACCCTTCTCAATTTTGACAAACCTTCTTGCACAATAACATTTGCCATGTGAATAGAGGTTGTTGTGGATGATAATAAGAACCCATAGAAATAATAACCACCTCTAAATATTAAGGATTGAGAGAGTTATGTACTTGTGATCAAAGAATCAAGAATTTGTCTAATTAGGTCAAACTTCTTCAATCAACCCTTGCATCTTTTGACTTTCTTTAACAAATTGAGGCATGATGAATCATAGTAGACCTTGTCATGATATTACTTTAAAGCATCCTCAATGATGAAGCTTGAATCTCAATGAAGCTTTGTTGAAGAAGGCATGGAAATAAACTCATGAACCTATGAATCCACCTAATGAAATGTGTTGTGCCCTCACCTATAGAATCATCAATTAGAGAAAACATTCATTGTATTTGTTAGTTAAAAATTAATCAATACAAAACATAAATGATCACAATATACAAATCAAGGTGCTTGGTGATTCCTCATGAGAAAACCTAAAGATAGGGAGAAGAGCCAAACCCTAGTGTGTTCTTGTTGTGATTGAGTTTATATGAAATGATAGAGGAATCTTAGGGGAAAAAATTGGGGTACAACACCTACCATCCTCAAACTCTTCCACATAATCATATATGGAATCTATGGCTGCATCTGAGAGGGGTTTCACGATGTAATAACTACCTTTAAAAGAGTGGACGAAATCCAGATACGTTCAGAACAACTTCTTGAATTGCTTGAACGACACCCAACTATGGAGACCATTAGCAGACTGCCTCTAGAGATGGAAGACCGCATAAAACAAGGGCAACGTGGCACTGATCTGAAGATACCTACACATAAGCTCGAATGCTCGCGCAAACACAAGCTCGTTTGAATGAAGCTGAGAGGGCACCAACTCAAGCCATGTAAAGATGTCTGCTTGGAGACTGCTGAAGGTAAAACGAATCCCTGCCTCCTTGAAAGAAAATTTATACATCGGAAATCAAGTCCTAGCAAACACCGAGCAGATCTAACTGGTATGCTTTAGACACAGAGGCGTCCAGGACGGCTCGACACCCTCTACCCGGAGCTCGACAATGTTGAATGCGTCTGAGGAGTCAAGGGAGAATCTCGAAGCAATCTCCAACGGCTCAGTTCCTACCCAATCCAAATTCCTCCCATCCTCCTCGACATGGGTCACTTCCTCGATAGGGGGGATCCACAACATTTTGGGCCATCTTACCTGAACAACAGAGGGAAAGAATGAATTTGACGGTAACATCAAATCCACCATTCCATTGCAAATCAAGTGAAAGGGCGAAGGATTGATCGGGGACACGTCCTCGATCAGGGCCCTTGTCGGTGACCACGGGAGCACAAAGAAACCTTTCCTCAATGAAAGGTTTGAAGCAGGGGACGAGGATCCGCTCAACAGATGTCGAGCGTGGTTTTCTTCCCCCACCAAGGAGAAACCTCTCATTCACGTCTCCTCGGGAAAATAGCGAGCTTCATCAAGAAACTCATGATCTTCATTGGAACGCTCATGAGCTTCATCGAAAAACTCATGAGCTTCATCAAAAAACTCATGCATTCCACCGGAAAACTGATCGCAAAAACTTGATCGCAAGACTTTATCGTCTGTTAATCGGGAGACTGTAAGTGCACAGTCCTATCGCGTAGTTTTAAAAGATATCGAACCCACAGAGACTATAAATCGATCTATTGTTATCCTAAGTTACGGTACACATCTAAGGCGAATAGTTCTTTTAGAATATTGGTTAAGGAATATAAATATAAATAAAATGGATATCGGTACGTAAAGTAGTGAACCTAAGCGGCTTAAATTGAACTTAAGCGTATAAAGATGGTTAACTTAATTGTTCTGTAGAATTTATTAGTTTAAATATCCTCGACTCACACTTTCATGGTCTTATCTCGGATTATACGTCTAAAGCCCTATACCTGCTTTCGCTAGCCTATAAGTGTTTAGAAGTATTTTTTGGAAACTTAATTAATTCTAATTTGGTTTAAAGCGCTTTCACTGTATTTAAATCAAATGCCTAACTTTAGCTATCCGGTTAAAAACCTCACACTTTCGTGGTCTCGATCTAACCTATTTACTTTCCTTACTTTCGTAACAAAAAGCGTAGTTTTAATTATAAAAAGTCATAACCAGAAATTAAGTTAATTAGTATTTTAACTTATGAACAATTTAATTCCTACTCTTACTACTATTACTTACCGATACCTAAACGATTTAGCCAGACATATTTATTAATTCGGACATGCATAAATAATAAGGTTCAATATATTTAAACATTCCCATAATCAAATAAATAAACACCAAGCAACAATACTTAAATAAAATAAAATAATTATATTAAGAACCTGGAAATAATAATAATGCTTGAATAATCTTGTTCTTCAAAATAAACGAGCATTCCCCCACAAGTCGGTTGGATCTGCTCGGAGACTTCTTGAATTGAAAAGAAAAATTACGACAAGAAATAAAAAGCACTAGGTCTAACGTAAGGTTAGATCAGTGAAAATTATAGAAACTTAAACTAAAATAAAAACTAAAGAAAGAAACTGAACTAGAAAAGTATGGTAGAAATACAAAACTGAAAAGTAAATACGAAAACAGAAAAATAAAGAAAGACTAAATAACGGTTGTTCGGTAAAATTGCCGACCCTTGCTCTGAAGGTTGAACTTGTATTTATAGGCTTCATTTGTAACTTCCCGTTTCCATGTTGTACGAAGGCTAGTGGAGATCATGGGAATAACTACCAGAATCATGGGAGAACATGGGAATAACTACCAGAATCATGGGAGAACATGGGAATAACTACCAGAATCATGGGAGAACATGGGAATAACTACCAGAATCATGGGAGAACATGGGACACGTCTCCATAACGTGAGGAAGTTGAAATATAGCGTGTTACGGTCGTCATAGGTCTGTTACGGTCGTCACAAGGCTGTTACGGTCGTAACACCTTGTGGACTGAACTTCTGCTGGGCTTTTGCTCTTCTGGGCTTAGTCTTTTTCTTTGTATAATTATTTCTTTCTTCTTAACTCCTCCTTTTTGCTATATCACCCCTTTTGCTTCATTTCTTTGGCTTTTTAATCCGATTTTCCCTCAATTTTGTTTCTTTGCTCAATTGATCTTTTATTTAATACAAATACCTGAAACAAAAGAAATACCAACGTAATACAAAAATAAAATAGAATAAATGAATAAAAATACTAATATTATCTATGAAAATTAAGCCAAATATGTTATATAAATTCGTGTTATCAACACCCCTATACTTATACCTTTGCTTGTCCTCAAGCAAAAATTAAAAATGAAAAATTACTTAAGCATAAGTCAAACGTAGATATAAAACACTATTCAATTTGTATTTGGTTGCAGGTCAATTCTTTTGTTTGGATAACTCGAGTTCAGACTTTGACACCAAAATTACAGTAATGACACTAGATACCCTCATTTATGCAGACCAAATTAAGTCATGAATTATAACTCGACCTAATACTTTCGTTTCGTTTCACCCGTTTTCATTCTGGTGCAATCACATTAAGCCCTTTACCTTACGCGCACATAGTGGAGTAACCGGTTAGTGACTTTGATCTTTATAATCTAGCTTGGAGTTCTGGTAGTTATATTTGGTACTCCTTTATCCAATTATAAATTGTGGGGGATCGGACTGTCGTCCGCCCTACCAAGTTCAGCACCAGAGACCACTGAACCAATTCATAATGGTTGTTTGCATAAATATTTTATAGTTTCTGCAACCGTTGAATTAAATGATCTGGTAAGGATCATCTAACTTAATAAGTGCATCTTCTAATAAAAATTTCTCTTTAAAAATCTTGATCAAACACTTATATTCATCGATTCTCCACGTAGTTTGTCGTTCAAGGCGGTGCTGACTGCTTTTATAAACTACTCGGGATTACTTTAAAACTAAGTCTTAAGGTGTTGGTATAATAAGTACTTAAATCAATCTAACACGTTGGGGTATTGAAGTGTTATGATGATAATAATTTTGCTTTAGTCGCGCTCGAGTTCTTGTTTATAAAAATAAGCAACCTTAATACTAGTTGAATATGTTAATATAACGTTTGAATTTTTTCGTTATGGCTCAAGAATATGGAGGAATTCGAATAAGCACGAGAATTTTACATAAAAGGCTAAAATTTCATAAACATGTATTTTATTAAATGGAAATTTCGCAGTACATAGGAAAAAAAGGAAACTAAAAGGGAATACTAAATAGAGCAAAGATAATAAAAACGAAGTAAGAAATGTTATGACTCCCCTAAACTTAAAGTAGGCATTGTCCTCAATGCGATAGTACTAGGAGAAATCAGAAAAGAGAAGGGTGATCACTCGTCGCTTGGAGAATTTTGTCCTCTTGCTCCTCTATTTTTATTTCGTTGTCTTCTACGTCTATCAGAGTCGTAATCATGCAATCCATTGATTCTAAGGTTTAAGGCATGTATGGACTCGTTGAAATCCTCCATTTGATTTGATATCTCTTCGTAATTGCGGTTATTCCAATGTGCGTAGTCGTGTTGGTCGCGTTGCATTTCTCGAACTAGGCGCAATGTTTCATTTTGAACGACTTCCATTGCTTGGAAACGTTGATCTTGTTGTAGAATCGTAGCATACATTGCTTCTAGAGTAGCCGGAGGATGATCATTATCTGGTTGTGCAGCCGGCTTGACTGGTGCATTCAAATTGAAACGCCAATTTTGGAAATTTTGCACATTAATCTGATTTGGACATGGAAGTATTATATTGGGAATTAGATGTGAATCGCGGCAGTACATAACATCCAGCGTCTGGGCCGGCATCATATATCGTCTTCTCAGAATATAATCGTGGATAGGTCAGGTGGTGGTCGGTCTGGCCTCACTGGACGTTGAGTGTTTCGTAGAGCCATGGAAGAGTATGAAATGAAGGATAGAATGGTAGAAAATGAAATGGATGAGAGAAAGTATATGAGAATTAGATGGAAGGGACGTGAAATGAGAAGAAATATAGAAGAGTGTTTATAGAGGGTTAAGATTGAAGAGGAATTATTATAATAAAAATGTGTTGGGAAATGAAGAGGGAAAGTTTGAATAAGAATTATGGTGGAAGATGAATAAGAAGAATATTTTGATGGAAGAGTAAATAAGAGTTGAATGGGAGTAATGTGGGAAAATGAAAAGAAGAAAAGGACGAAACAAACAGTCAGTCAAGGGAGCAGAAAAGACAACATGCATCTGGAGAAACACGAGCTGAGGCGGAGGTTATGGACGTAGTGGGACGGTTATGGAGGTAGTGGAAGAAGAAGAGTGGGAGGTTGAAGAAGAAGAAGAGATTTTGTCTGCTATAGGGGTTACTGATATAACCCGTGTTACGGTCATAACACGGGCATGACGGTCGTAACACGCTAAAAGGCGTGTGACGGTCGTAAGGGCTTTGTTACGGTCGTAACAGCTACGAATTTTGTAACTTTTAGCAGAACAGAGTTGTTTCTGTTCTGTGACATTTCTTTCTTACTACAGATACATTACAAAGCATTATTGCGTCCAGTATTTATTTTCAAACTAGTGCAGATATATTCCAGAGCATGGTGTGGGGACTTGAGGCGACCGGAATAAGGAACAAGGAATTGTATTTCATCTCACATGCATACATACTATATATATATATATATATATATATATATATATATATATATATATATATATATATATATATATATATATATATATATATATATATATATATATATATATATATATATATATATATATATATATATATATATATATATATATATATATATATATATATATATATATATATATATATATATATAAAATAGATAAATCTAGAATTTTAATTAATAGTATATATATATAATACTAGTATATAATGCATTATGATTGATACTATAAATATTGGGAAGTATTAGTTCAGTATATTAATACGAGACGGGGAAATACGATAATTAAAATAATACTCAATTATAATTATAAATATTAACGTGAATTATTTAATTGAGTATAATTATCGGTATTACGGGGAAATAGTTCAAACACATCAGATGAAAGGGTGCAACCGATAATCGATTTAAATATAAAATTTAACATAAAATAGAAAATATGAAAATATGGAAGAGAAAATTTAAAATTAGAAACCAGGACGACTACTGGTTGATTTTCCATGGCCACTTATCAAGCCATCTCACATATCCCTCACCTTTTCTTTTCTTTCTTCTGTAGGGTGGTTTATTCTTTCGAAATTGTGGTAGTGGTTCTGGATCTATCATAAGTATAAGTTTTTCAAATTTGGGCTTAGTGATTTCATCCATCGCCTCATAAGTTAACCTCACCCTTTTAACAGCAATTATACCATTAATTTTATGGTCCTCTAATTTTCGCTTTTTAGGCAAGACTTCAAATAGTGGTACATTAATGTGGATATTTTTTAATACCTCAACATACGTTTTAAATTGGGAGTCTACCGGAGTTTCCATAAAAATTTTCGGGAAAGAAATCAGTGGGATGTAGTGATTTGGGATTACAATTTGCGCTTCCTTCTCTACCTCGTTTACAACCTCCTTTTCGAACAGCGTTGGTGAATCTGTCTCAATCTCCACTATTTTCTCGTCAGAACTTTCCTTGGCCGCAATATCACTCTCTTCACACTCATCATCACTCTCTAGATTTTCAAATAGTTTTTCTATAATGGTTGTTTCAACATCCACATCTTCTTTGGGGAATGGTCCTAGAAGGTTTTGTTCAAGTTGGGAGATTTGAGTTTCTAAGGCCAAGTTATGAGTCGTGAGGGACTCAACCTCAACGGTTAGTTGGCTAAGGTTTTCATTATTTTGAATACTTTGTTTTCTTACCTCTTCATTTTGGACAGTTTGTGTTTCTACAAAATGCTCAATCATAGACTCTAACCTAGCGTTGGTTATCATCTCATCAGAATCCTTTATTGGTGTTTCGAAGTTAAAATCTTGCGGTTCTTCAGAGTCTTGGAAGTAAGTTAAAGTCTCCTTTTGTGTTTCCCCTAAGTGTTTTATCATCCTAGATGTTTCATTAAAATTTTCCATTAATATTTCGAGATCAGATTTATATGGTCCAGGTGATTCTTCAAAATATTGGGTGTGGTAATTATAGAGAGAATTGGGTTGAGGAAAAGTTTGGTTGAAATTATAAGTTTCTTGGGGTTCCTCAAAATGTGGGGATTGGTAGTTTTGGAGGTAATTTGGGTAAGAGTAGGTTTGTGAAGCATTGAAATCTTCCATCAGTATTTCAAGGTTGGATCCATGATATTCTTGTGGTTCCTCAAAATACTGATAATGGGCGTAGGAAAAATTTGGGTTATACATAGTAAATAAAGTAAAGGTGCCTTAGTCTATACGGTGTAACACCAGAGTTACAATATCGACTTAAATAGTCCCCGGCAACGGCGCCAAAAACTTGATCGCAAAAACTTGATCGCAAGACTTTATCGTCTGTTAATCGGGAGACTGCAAGTGCACAGTCCTATCGCGTAGTTTTAAAAGATATCGAACCCACAGAGACTATAAATCGATCTATTGTTATCCTAAGTTACGGTACACATCTAAGGCGAATAGTTCTTTTAGAATATTGGTTAAGGAATATAAATATAAATAAAACGGATATCGGTACGTAAAGTAGTGAACCTAAGCGGCTTAAATTGAACTTAAGCGTATAAAGATGGTTAACTTAATTGTTCTGTAGAATTTATTAGTTTAAATATCCTTGACTCACACTTTCATGGTCTTATCTCAGATTATACGTCTAAAGCCCTATACCTGCTTTCGCTAGCCTATAAGTGTTTAGAAGTATTTTTTGGAAACTTAATTAATTCTAATTTGGTTTAAAGCGCTTTCACTGTATTTAAATCAAATGCCTAACTTTAGCTATCCGGTTAAAAACCTCACACTTTCGTGGTCTCGATCTAACCTATTTACTTTCCTTACTTTCGTAACAAAAAGCATAGTTTTAATTATAAAAAGTCATAACCAGAAATTAAGTTAATTAGTATTTTAACTTATGAACAATTTAATTCCTACTCTTACTACTATTACTTACCGATACCTAAACGATTTAGCCGGACATATTTATTAATTCGGACATGCATAAATAATAAGGTTTAATATATTTAAACATTCCCATAATCAAATAAATAAACACCAAGCAACAATACTTAAATAAAATAAAATAATTATATTAAGAACCTGGAAATAATAATAATGCTTGAATAATCTTGTTCTTCAAAATAAACGAGCATTCCCCCACAAGTCGGTTGGATCTGCTCGGAGACTTCTTGAATTGAAAAGAAAAATTACGACAAAAAATAAAAAGCACTAGGTCTAACGTAAGGTTAGATCAGTGAAAATTATAGAAACTTAAACTAAAATAAAAACTAAAGAAAGAAACTGAACTAGAAAAGTATGGTAGAAATACAAAACTGAAAAGTAAATACGAAAACAGAAAAATAAAGAAAGACTAAATAACGGTTGTTCGGTAAAATTGCCGACCCTTGCTCTGAAGGTTGAACTTGTATTTATAGGCTTCATTTGTAACGTCCCGTTTCCATGTTGTACGAAGGCTAGTGGAGATCATGGGAATAACTACCAGAATCATGGGAGAACATGGGAATAACTACCAGAATCATGGGAGAACATGGGAATAACTACCAGAATCATGGGAGAACATGGGACACGTCTCCATAACGTGAGGAAGTTGAAATATAGCGCGTTACGGTCGTCATAGATCTGTTACGGTCGTCACAAGGCTGTTACGGTCGTAACACCTTGTGGACTGAACTTCTGCTGGGCTTTTGCTCTTCTGGGCTTAGTCTTTTTCTTTGTATAATTATTTCTTTCTTCTTAACTCCTCCTTTTTGCTATATCACCCCCTTTTGCTTCATTTCTTTGGCTTTTTAATCCGATTTTCCCTCAATTTTGTTTCTTTGCTCAATTGATCTTTTATTTAATACAAATACCTGAAACAAAAGAAATACCAACGTAATACAAAAATAAAATAGAATAAATGAATAAAAATACTAATATTATCTATGAAAATTAAGCCAAATATGTTATATAAATTCGTGTTATCAAAAACTCATGTGTTTCACTAGAAAATTCATAGAGTTCACCAGAAACCTCATAGAATTCGCCGAAAAACTCATACATTCTTAGATAAAAAAGAAGATCTTCAAAGGAAATCCTATAAACTAGCACAAAGATAGAATACTTACCAAAGACAAGGAGTTGACAACAGATGCGACAACAGTTGTGATAGTGAACGACAACAACAACGTAAGGGCTACAGAGGATTGTGAAAAATGGTAAAATCTCAAATGAATCTCCTCTCACTCTTTTATAGCCAAACACATAACATGGAGGAGAGAACAGAAGGACATCATTGCCTAGACCCTAGGCCATCATAGGCCAGTGGCGCATTAAATAGCCATCACGCGAGGCACTTGAAATGATTCGATGCTTGTTCTCCCAAGGCCCGCTGTTACACATTCCCACGCGCCAAGACAACGCATTGACTCCCCATGTTCCCTCAGTCGAGCACTTCCCCACAACTCAGTTCTAACGTCTGAAGTCGAGCACGAACATCGCTCATCCTCGACATCCTTTTCACATTTTGTGTCGGGTAATACCTTGTGAATAAACGTGGTTGAACCACATTCGAGCATAACCAACCATCAGAAATGACGTCGAGCAGGGGCTCCTCGCGCAAATTCGAGAGTTTAGTGATCCACGTTGACAAGCGTTAAGACTCAACTCGGGCAAAGATCCTGTGGGCCCCTCCGTCGGGGATTCGAAGGAGAGTTCACGAGCAAGCACACCCCGCATATGCCCGACGACGACTGACCACCTACTTTATCCTCGACGCACAAGTTGGTTCTAAATCATATCTCATGTATCTATGAGCAACGACTTGGGGGCTCTTGTTCTGAAATGGACTCGTAAATAACCCACTGTAGGGCAAGGCCCGATCTAGCGTTAGAAAGACTCAACAGTGTGACCCAAGCAATCATAATCGTGGGAATCACTTTCATGTGCCCCTCCATGGGCACGTGTCAAACTGCCCCTAATATCACAAACCTATTGCCCTCCAAGAAGAATTGGTCACCACTATTCGAGGATCATGGGACAGTTGACTCAAGATCGTGAGAACATACTACTCCACCTTACACACGTGAATCAGTTTCTATATTGGACCTGAGCGCTTTGCTCAAAAGGAGACCTTAGGTTAGGTACATTCATTATTCTCTTAACTCTACTTACACTTTCACTCTGAACTTCACTTTGACATCAGAGTGTCTTGCAGATAACCCCATTCACATCATCAATTGTACGAGTCAATTGTTATGAACCATTGAAAATCATTCTGATCAAGTACGATCACATATCATATTAGTTTTTTTTTTTTTTAAAGGGTAGGATTTGCCTAATCTATGAGTACACTAGTTCTTTTCACTTCAGAATGTAACAATATAGAATTACAAATATCTCCATCCCTAATAAATTTGATAATGGAAATCGGGCTTAAATAGTCATCGTCCCATTCGCAACTTTTGACGTTATTTTCGATATTTCAACAAACAAACAAAAAATTAAAAATAAGACTTGTCGTCACTTGATTATAGTATAGCAAAATAGCATAGTTTGTTAAATGGAAATTTCCTTGCCATGTAGGAAAATGAAAGATACTAGTAGACATGTAAAACAAGAAAAAAAACATTAAAATATCAGAGAAACTGGACCGTTTAAAATTATCATTTACATGTGTTAATAAAAACCACACATTCAAATTTTACACCTTTGGTTTGCTACAAATGCTCCCAAATCTCATACCTTCTTCCTACTACTCCCTACTTGCCAACCTATTGCCAACCTATTTTACAAGTTAAGGCAATTTTTTCAAACAAACAAAAATAAAGGTTCATTTTTATTACTATCAAACATTATAACTAACCAATTACATTTACAGCCTGAAATGCAAAAGTTTGAACCAACCAAAACCACCTCCACCACCACCAATATCAACCTCTTTGCAACACGATGTCGCCGGAACGCCACCATCTTTTTTATTTCCAGAAATACCCTCCGCTGCATGAGGAGTGTTTCTCGGACACATAAAGAAGTTTCTAGATCCCAGTTTGACTAGCTTCTCCTCCCTACATAAACCTTCACATGACAAAAGTACAATAATCAAAACAATATTAATAAAACCTTTAATCATCAAATTAATTAAAACAAGATTAATAAAAATTGATCAGATGAAACTCACTTTCTAAACTAAACTGTGAATAGTGAAGGTCGAAATCGGAGGCAACATTTGAAGGTAAAATCGGACGGCGACCTTCCTTAACATACTGCCGAACCGCCGCGTCCACGAGATCGCCGACGGTTGATTCCGGCTTTAAAAGCATCTGAACAGGACCAAGGCTTCCGAGAACCGTAACCTTAAGGAGAAGCTTCGGAGGATGTCTAGGAAGACCTTCCGATACCGGAATCATGCTGTTCCGGTAAGATATGAGATCGGGAACGGTTTTCGGACGGCGGATTGTGGCAGTAGGCATGGCGTTGTCGTTGTCACCGTGAAAAGACGTAGATCGTTTATCTATCCTTCCCTTCCTATGGTTCTTGGGACTTGGCATGAAATCAACGTTATCTGATTATGCCTAGAAAAAAAAGGAGAAAAATGGAATATGTGTATATATACCGGGCGAAATTGGAATTTGGAGGAATTTTTTAAAATTTTGTTTTTGTTGGGTACCTTAGACGGCGGTAGCGGACGTATCTGCGGCGGTGAAAACCGAGAGCTGTGGAGGAGCTTCGGCTGAGTTTTTTACGCCGACCGGGAACTAGCATAACCAGAAGGGTATAAACGTAAATAAGTAACCCAGGTAGCGTAGAAGGGAAAGCGAAACGAAGGTTTGGAGATTTTGATTTTGAAGACGGAATATGCTTCTCTTGATGGGAATTTATATGGCTGAAATAAAATGAATATTTTTTAATTTTTAAATAGAATTAAAAAAATAGGGTTAACCGGGTGTAGCCGGTTAGTGAAAGATTCTTGCAGGTTTTGCGGGAGAGTTTGGGATTGGGAGGGGGATTGGGAGGGTGAGAAACCGTGGAGCTCGATTCTGGTTGACACGTGTGAGGATATTATTGACTTGGTTTTGAAATTGAGTGAAGTTTATTTGTTGGGTGGAGACACGTGTAGAAAAATGGGAGAAACTATGAAACTGTTTTGATGGAATAAACACTTGAAATTAGGTTTAGGAAGGTTCCTTGGTTAAACTTCAGGGGTAACGTTGGGATTTTGTTTATTCTACAATTATTTTTGTTAACAAAGTACCTAAAATCTCAAACTGAAAAGAGAAAATTTAGCTTTAAAATTAGGAAAATTTCCTTGATGTTTTTTCGAGTTCGGTAGTGATTTCCCAAAATAAATAAATAAATATAAAAATGGCATCACTTTGAATAATTTGATGATGGTACATATTCAATTAAATGTTAAGGTGTTGGAGTGTTCATTATTATTTTAAATGTATTACGTACTAATTTGCTTTGTTCAAGGAAAATTGATATGTAAAGTAATTATTACCTATGTTTTGCAAATCAGATTGTATCGGTCAGCTAAACCGATTCAACTTTAAATTATTATTTAATTCAGTTTAATTTGGACTAATAAATGATTAGGTTTAAAAATTTGAGATAAAATTATTTTAAAAAATTAAAATAATTGTAAAATTAGGATTGATTTTTGCGAATCAAACGGTTCAAAAAATAATATTTTTTTGTATATTTTTATTTTTTTTTAAATCAAAAAAATTAATTATAACAAATATTTAAAATAATATAAATAGAAAAAAAAATAAACAAAATTGAAAAATATAAAATTATGTAAATGCAAATAAAAATAAAAAAAATAATATAATATTTGTAGACACGAGATAACTGATGTTGATCTTAAAAAAATATGTAAAACTATACTGACGAAGAACTCGTAATTTTGAGTTAAACAATTAAGATAAATATATAAATATTAATCATTAACTAATATTTTAATTTATTATTGAATCTTACATTGCATTCTTCTTCTTCTTTTAAATTTGTATATTAGTATCATATTTTTTAAAAAAATTTATTTTATAAATCATAATACAAATTAATTTTATTAGAATATTTAAAAATATATTTATTTATTATTTTAATTTAAATTTAATATACAATTCAATCACGATTTAACCAATTAAATCGATTGAATCTTAATTGACATGTTTTAACAATTCTTTTTTCATTTCGGTTTTTAATGTTAGTTAAAAGCATTTATCTCAATGAAATTGTTATATTTTTTAATTCTTAGAGTAATTGAATTAATTTTGTTAATTATGTACACTCTTTAATTAATATTGCGTGAATTGTTTTTAGTTTATAATTCTAATAATCGTACAAGTAACATGTTCTTATAATTATATGATATGATTAATTTATAGTTATAATTCTTATAGTTAATGTGGTTAAATATTTGATCATTAGGTTTGATGGATAAATGAGTAAGTTATTAAAAAATTAAATAAATTTATAGTTTAAAATTAAAAAGGACGAAAACTTTATTTTCAGTATTGTATTATGAAAATAAAATATAACATTTAAAAAAAAAGTTGTAATTTTTTTAACTCACATAATTAACGAAACCGTTCCAATAAAAATTTTCTATAATAGACATATTTAAGAAAGTTCTAGTATAATTTGGGTGTGATTTGATGTAAACTTTATCTTATTTTTACATTTAATAATTGTGATTTTTTTTAGTATAAAAGTTATTTGCATTAACAAGAGAGAAAAAAATATTCATTAAAGTATTTTTATACTATATATTATAGAGATATTTTTATAGCGTAAAGTATTTTTAAATCTGTTGTTTATATTAAAATTTGTTAAATAACGGTAGTCTCTTATTAAAGGTTATTTTGTGAAATTAACTAGTGAATCTGAGATTAATGTACATGAAGTTTTTCAAATAAAGTAAAAATAGTAAGGGTTTGAGTAATTTCGACTATTGTCAAGATTATGTTATGAAATTCAAAGCAAGGGATAGTAAAATTCTAACTAGACACGTAAATCTTTCGACCATGAATCATAGAAAAATAAAGAAGGACTGAATGTAAAGATTTTGTTAGAACAATGTTTGAATCTACTACCCTATATTTAAGTTTTGATGATAACAAAGTGAAAAGATATAGTATTTATATGTTTCATGTTTGAACTATCTGCTGCCTAAAATTATTATGTTCTGACTTGCAGATACTCTGATGGACATAAACAAGATCACGTTTATTCAGCATCAGAATTTGATTTCATACACCAGCATCAGAAGTTGCCACATCAGAACGTCAAAATCAGATAATCAACTCACGTACATGCTGAAGCTTGATGAACAGAACTGCGCTCAACACTCTGATACAGAAACACAATAGTTCATCAGCAGCGAAGCAGAATCAGAATGAGCCAAGCCAGAACTTGCGTTAAAGAAGCAACGGTATTGTGCATTGAAAGCTAATTAATTCCAACGGCCTCATTCTAGACAAGATCTGCTCAAAAAGGAAAGCTTGTTATTAGCATTGAATCAAGAATATTGCATTCAACGTTCATCTTCTCAAGTGCTATATAAACAAGGCTTTGAAGATTATAATGGCTAATGCTCTCCAAATCTCTACACGCACAAAGCTGAACCATAATCTTCGTTCTACCAGTTTTGCTAAACCACATACTATGATATTCATTATTGTTTAGCAATCTTGTTTCTAAGCTTCATTTTGTGTATACATCACAGTTGTGATAAAGTTTTGTAGAAAACATCCACACACATTGTTTTATACCTTTGTAAGAAAGTGTTGCCTTGACAAACCGGGTTGTGGTTTGAATCAAGAAGGCTTTAGCAGTTGTTAAAGCAGTCTGTAATATTCAGTTGAATATAGTGAATTAAGACCTCGTTGGAGAGAGGCGAAATCACCTTGACGGGTGGACTGGAGTAGTTTGAGATCAAACGAACCAGGATAAAAATATCTTGTCAATTGCTTTAGATTTCAGTTTTACAATTCAACCCCCCCTTCTTGTGTTTTTCACCACTTCAATTGGCATCAGAGCGCCTGGTTCTGAGCTAAAACACTTAACCGTGTCAGTACAAGATCCAGCGTCAGAAAAACACAATGGCAGGAAACAATTCTCACTTCAGCAATGACAACAATGAGGACAGAGACAGATTCAGTGGCAAACCTCCAGTCTTTGATGGAGAAAACTTTGATTACTGGAAAGACAGAATTGAAAGCTTCTTTCTAGCACATGATGCTGATCTGTGGGATATGGTGACAGATGGTTACACGCACCCTGTGAATGCAAGTGGTCAGAAGATTGATAGAAAATCAATGACTGATCAACAAAAGCGTGACTTCAAGAATCACCATAAGGCCAGAACCATCCTCCTCAGTGCCATCTCCTATACTGAGTACGAAAAGATCTCCAACAGAGACACAGCAAAGAACATCTTTGATTCTCTCAGAATGACGCATGAGGGCAACGTTCAAGTCAAAGAAACAAAAGCTCTGGCGCTCATTCAGAAGTATGAGGCGTTCAAAATGGAAGAATCTGAATCCATTGAAACTATGTTCTCTAGATTCCAGATTCTGGTAGCTGGTCTCAAAGTTCTGGACAAAGGATACTCTACTGCTGATCATGTCAAGAAAATAATCAGAAGTTTACCCAAGCAGTGGAGGCCTATGGTTACTGCTCTGAAGCTAGCTAAAGATCTCAACAAAATCACTCTGGAGGAACTTATAAGCTCCCTCAGAAGTCATGAGATAGAGCTAGAAGCTGATGAGCCTCAGAAGCAAGATAAGCCTTTAGCATTAAAATCTAACAAAAAATTTGAGTCTAAAGTTTTGCAGGCAGTTGAAGAAACATCTGATGGATCCTCATCAGAAGAAGACGAACTTTCCCTTCTCTCCAGAAGAGTAAATCAACTGTGGAAGCAAAGACAAAGGAAGTTCAGGAATCCCAGAAGATCTGATCAGAACGAGTCTTCTTCCAGATACAAAAGGACAGATTCTTCCTCTGGATACAGAAGATCTGAAGGCTCCTCCAGTAGCAAGAAGCCAAACACCAAAGACATCATCTGCTACGAGTGCAATGAGCAAGGACACTACAAGAGTGACTGCCCAAAGCTTCAGAGGGAAAAGCCCAAAAAGAAGTTTGGAAGAGAGAAGAAGAAAAGTCTCATGGCCACATGGGATGACTCTGACTCGTCTGAAGCTGACTCAGAATCAGATGATGAAAGGGCAAACATAGCTCTCATGGCAAACATTTCAGAAGATAGTGAAGCTTCTGAATCAGACTCAGAATCAGACACAGAAGAGGTATTTCCTAACTTCGCTGTTAACTTTACAAAGGCTGAACTTGCTGAAAGCCTTAATGAAATTCTGGAACGTTATCAGCAGATTAGAGCTAAATTCAGAGACCTGAAAAGGAATCTTGAATCTGACTCTAATAAGTCTGAGAGTCTCAAATTGGAAAATTCTGAGCTGAGAGATAAAATTTCAAAATTAGAAAACACTTTACAAAACTCTCAGAAGGAACCAATTTCTGAAACTCCCAGCAACGCTGATGAGATCATCAAGGAGTATGATCACAGTTTCCAGAAGTTCCTTGCTAAAAGCATAGATAGAAGCAGAATGGCTTCAATGATCTATGGAGTTAGCAGAAACGGCAGGAAAGGAATAGGATACCAAGGTAAGGTTCCTACACCAAAGAATGTCATGGACTTAACCATTAAACACACTCCTTTAAATTCACACTTTGTGTATGGTCACACACATGATATCAAATATACTAGCAGTAAGCACTCTGTGAAACCAAAATTCAACCAGAGTTTTGGTAAAACTAACAAATCAGGACCCAAGAAAATCTGGGTACCTAAGGATAAAATAATACATGTTGCAGATATCTTTAGCAGCAAGTCAGAAACACCAGTCATGGTACCTGGACTCTGGCTGCTCACGACACATGACGGGAAGAAGGCATATGTTCCAAAGCCTGGAACTTAAGCTTGGAGGCCACGTTGGCTTTGGAGGCAATCAGAGGGGAAAGATTATTGGCTCTGGAACTGTAGGTAATGGAAATCTTCCCTCTATTAATAATGTTCTGCTAGTAGATGGATTGATGCATAATCTGTTATCCATAAGTCAATTAAGTGATAACGGTTATGATATAATCTTTAATCAAAAATCATGTAAAGCAGTTAGTCAGAAAGATGGGACTACCCTGTTTAATGGTAAGAGGAAAAACAACATTTACAAAATCAAACTTTCTGAACTAAAGAGTCAGAATGTAAAATGTCTTCTGTCTGTTAACAACGAGCAGTGGATCTGGCACAGAAGATTGGGGCATGTTAGTATGAGAAGAATATCTCATATTAACAAACTCAATCTGGTCAGAGGACTTCCTAATTTGAAGTTCAATTCAGATGCTCTGTGTGAAGCATGTCAGAAAGGCAAATTTGCAAAACCTTCTTTTAAATCCAAAAATGTTGTTTCCACCTCTAAACCATTAGAACTTCTGCACATTGACTTATTTGGACCAGTTAAAACTGCTTCAGTCAGTGGTAAGAAGTATGGGTTAGTAATCGTAGATGACTATAGCAGATGGACATGGGTAAAGTTCTTAAGACACAAGGACGAGTCACACTCTGTGTTTGTTACCTTCTGTAACCAAGTTCAGAATGAAAAAGATCTTAGAATCGTTAAAGTCAGAAGTGATCATGGTGGGGAATTTGAAAATAAAGATTTTGAGTCATTCTTTAATGACAGAGGCATTCTGCATGATTTCTCTTGTCCTAGAACTCCCCAACAAAATGGAGTTGTAGAACGAAAGAACAGAACATTGCAAGAAATGGCCAGAACCATGATCAATGAGACAAACGTTGCTAAGACTTTCTGGGCAGAGGCAATAAACACAGCGTGCTACATTCAGAATAGAATCTCAATAAGACCTATTCTGGAAAAGACTCCATATGAATTGTGGAAGAACAGAAAGCCCAACATTTCATATTTTCATCCATTTGGATGTACTTGCTTTATATTAAATACAAAGAATTATTTGAACAAGTTTGACTCTAAGGCACAAAAGTGTATTATGTTAGGATACTCTGAACGCTCAAGAGGGTACAGAGTATACAATACAGAAACACAGATTGTGGAAGAATCAATCAGTGTTCGTTTTGATGATAAGCTTGACTCTGAAAAGTCAAAGCAGAATGAAATTTTTGCAGGTATAGAAATTGAATTTGCAGGTTCTGAAGACAAGTCATCAGAAGCTCTCAACACAGACATTCCTTCAACGTCTGAAAGGAGCACTGCTAGAAATCCTTCAACAGCTGCTGATCAACCTCAGAAGAGATTACCCAGAAGCAGCTTGGATCACCCAGAAGAGACTATCCTAGGAAGAAAGGAAGATCCAATCAGAACAAGAGCAAGCTTCAGAAACTCTGAAGAAACTCTTATGGGACTTGTGTCTCTGATTGAACCTTCTTCTATTGATGAAGCACTTCTGGATAATGACTGGATTCTGGCAATGCAAGAAGAGCTGAATCAATTCACCAGAAACGACGTATGGGATCTCGTTCCCAGACCAAAAGGATTCAACGTCATTGGAACAATATGAGTGTTCAGAAACAAGCTATATGAACAAGGTGAAGTCATCAGAAACAAGGCACGACTGGTTGCACAAGGTTATAGTCAGCAAGAGGGGATAGACTATACAGAAACCTTTGCCCCAGTCGCCAGGTTAGAATCTATCAGACTTTTAATTTCATTTGCTGTTAATAGAGGCATCACTCTGTATCAGATGGATGTCAAAAGTGCATTCTTAAATGGTTATATAGAAGAAGAAGTTTATGTTCACCAACCCCCAGGTTTTGAAAATACAACAACAACCAGAACCAGAACCACAACAACAACAACCACTCACAGAAGAACCTCTGATCCCTGAGCAATCAGAGATTCCAACTCCCTCTCCCCAACCAGAAATAAATCCACCTTCACCACAAACAGAGTTTCACCATTCTGAAACCCCTTCTCCTCATAAATCTGACCCTCACTCACCTCAACCTTCACCGCTGGCAATCCAGTTGCCATGTGGAACCACTATTGTCATGCCCCAGTTACCATCTTCAGAAGAATCAACACCTCCAAAGACTCCCAAAACACCACCCACTCCAATCGAAATATCTGACTCTGATACCCCTCCTCCAAAACAAACAGCCTCTCAGAAAACCGCTGAAAACCCCAGCAGGACTTTCATTGACTTAACCAGTCTTGAACGTCTTGCTGATCTAAGACACAAAATTTCCATCCCAAAACCAAAGTAACCAGATGTTGGCTCTGGTATTTTGAATTTTGAAACAGGTGTGCTGCAATGGATTGCTTCTTTGAAGCAAGTCTGTCCTGGGATGATTGACCCAGCTGCTTCTGATCAGCTCTGGTCACAGTTCAGACTATGGGTACGTGCTGAAGCCCTCAAGTTGCAGGATATCAACTATGAGCAGGCACAACAGAACTTCAGCAAGCTGCTGAAGGAAGTTGAAAGTCAGCTGCCTCAGGAAGTTGTGCTCCCTCTGGACAGTGAACCTTGGTCTGAGAAACAGCAAGCTGCAGAGGTGCAACCATCAGAAGAAGACAAGACCATTCAGGATGAAAGTCAAGCAGCGAATGTTGCTGAAAGTTCTGAGAAGCCTCCTCCTTCTGATGCTTCTCAAGCTGCCTTGGACAGGTAGACTCTGGAAGAACTAAGGCTGAATGACTTGCGTCTACAGCAGCGGATGGATGACAATGATCAGAAGATGAAAGCAAGAATGGATGTGCAGGACAACAAGATTGACACTGTTGTCAGCATGGTTCATAAGTAAAATGAGACTTCTGAAAAGATTCAAGCGATGCTGGAGCGCCTGTTTACACGCTTGCCTCCTCAACCTTAAATCTTTTTTCATGCATGACATTTTTCATGTTTTCTTGATTTTCTGATGTACTATTTTGATTAAGTTTTTGTAATATTTTCTTGCTCTGATTCTGAACTATCTTAATATAATTTGTTTTTCTGATCTTAATTGTTTTAGCACATCACCAACACTTTTTGATTGCTGACAAAAAGGGGGAGAACAAGAATGATATTTAAATCAATAACGGGCTAACTAGACAGAAACTCTCAAACATTCTAACTCTATTACTTGAAATGTTTTTCTGTTTTGTTTAAAGTCTACAGGCACAAGAAAGCTCCTGGACACTCTGAAGACTAGAAGCTCTGATCAAGGTTGCTCTGATCAATATGAAGTTCTGATCGACCTAATACTCTGATCCAAAGCAAAGCTCTGACAAGAAAAGCTCTGAAGCTCTGCTCTCTGATAATTCAAAGACTCTGATAATCTGATGTTCAAAGAAAGAAAAAGATCTGATCCTGAAGAACACGTATAATCAAAGGGAAGTAATCAACTCAGGGGGAGTATCTCTTAACTCTGACTTCTCCGTACTTCTTACTCTGATACATTTTCTAGATACCTTTTCACGTTATTTTTCATTTAAAATATCTAGTTTTTGTCATCATCAAAAAGGGGGAGATTGTTAGAACAATGTTTGAATCTACTACCCTATATTTAAGTTTTGATGATAACAAAGTGAAAAGATATAGTATTTATATGTTTCATGTTTGAACTATCTGCTGCCTAAAATTATTATGTTCTGACTTGCAGATACTCTGATGGACATAAACAAGATCACGTTTATTCAGCATCAGAATTTGATTTCATACACCAGCATCAGAAGTTGCCACATCAGAACGTCAAAATCAGATAATCAACTCACGTACATGCTGAAGCTTGATGAACAGAACTGCGCTCAACACTCTGATACAGAAACACAATAGTTCATCAGCAGCGAAGCAGAATCAGAATGAGCCAAGCCAGAACTTGCGTTAAAGAAGCAACGGTACTGTGCATTGAAAGCTAATTAATTCCAACGGCCTCATTCTAGACAAGATCTGCTCAAAAAGGAAAGCTTGTTATTAGCATTGAATCAAGAATATTGCATTCAACGTTCATCTTCTCAAGTGCTATATAAACAAGGCTTTGAAGATTATAATGGCTAATGCTCTCCAAATCTCTACACGCACAAAGCTGAACCATAATCTTCGTTCTACCAGTTTTGCTAAACCACATACTCTGATATTCATTATTGTTTAGCAATCTTGTTTCTAAGCTTCATTTTGTGTATACATCACAGTTGTGATAAAGTTTTGTAGAAAACATCCACACACATTGTTTTATACCTTTGTAAGAAAGTGTTGCCTTGACAAACCGGGTTGTGGTTTGAATCAAGAAGGCTTTAGCAGTTGTTAAAGCAGTCTGTAATATTCAGTTGAATATAGTGAATTAAGACCTCGTTGGAGAGAGGCGAAATCACCTTGACGGGTGGACTGAAGTAGTTTGAGATCAAACGAACCAGGATAAAAATATCTTGTCAATTGCTTTAGATTTCAGTTTTACAATTCAACCCCCCCTTCTTGTGTTTTTCACCACTTCAGATTTACATTAAATGAAATTGGTGATCAAACATACATTGCACTCTTGAGACTCATTTCGCACTTTGTTGAATACTATGAATCTTGTATTAGTTTGATAGTAAATTTGAACACTACTATTCTACTAAAGAAATGACTATTTATAATAAAATACAAATACTGCTTCAAGGCGGGTTTTTCTCCACTGGGCGCCATGTTTCTGCTGCATGTCTTCTTATTTCGTAAACTGCCCCTACATGTCTTCCTACTAAGGATAAGGTTAAGAAGTGGTTACTGAACCATGTTTGCTCATGTCAACCGTCTGGATCGAATCTCAACCGTTTTGGTTGAAATATCTATTGTTGCTATTTGAAAAAATGCTAAGTCCACAACTTTTTTCCAGGATACATTTCGACAACCAATTCGTCATTTTCTTGTCGAACTATTGCTTTCATGCGTGTCGACCACCTTCTGGCCTTTCGCCACCCTCTTCTTTCTAAGCTTCTTTATCTTCTCCTTAATCTATCTGGAATTTTAGTCATGTCGAAAATCTCCGCTAACAAATTGTCCCCTAAAATGTCTCTTTCGACCAAAGGGAGATAAGGACATTTTTTACTCTCCAATCTCACTATTCAAAGTAGCGTGTTGACGTCATCTTCATCATGACATTCTCTTCAACCGTCGCTTCAAAGACGTTCAACCACCAATACCCTACTCACTAGCTCCAACTTCCTAGGACATTTATGGCCCACACAATCAGACTATTATGTTTCACTTAATAGATGTTCACCATTTGTCTTGTATTTTGGCGTCAACTGACGTATTTGCATAAACCAGAAGGTTTTCCCTTTGGTTATAAATACCATTTTCCACTTTAACTTCTCTTTTCTTCCATTCCCGTAACTCATAAGCTCACGTTTTCCTCAACAAACTTTCTAACTTTAGATTCTTCAACATCAACAATGGCTTCATCACTAAAATCTACAAACCCGAAGAAATCCAAAGACACTCTACCTTTGATCACTAAGATCAGCACTCCGATGACGGTTGGAAATTAACAATATATCCCTGAATCGCTATTGCACGAGGAAAGACTTTGAATCTTCCAATATCGGGTACTCATTCATATCTCTATTGTTGATAATGTTCATGCTTTGATGATTTAAAGCCCAAACCGAATGAAAGAAATTCCAAAAAAGGCCTCAGAACATGGGTTAGACTCGGGTTAGGGTCCAAACTCGATTGGATGATCACAAGGAATGGGTTCAAGAGGAACCCTAAATTGGAACTATGTTGGTTGTTCACTCCCTTGTTTCTAAATGAATCTCGACATTAATTATTTTAAAAAATAAATAAATAAAAGGAAACCACCGTATATATTTCACTCGGTATTCCCTCTGCTTCTCATATTAATAGATTTCCTCTATTTTCTCTCTCACCAATCTTCAAGTTTCTTTCTCGTTTCCACCTTCAAATTTTATGCAACAGAAACAAAAAGAAACCAAAGAAGCCCCTAGTTCTAACCCTACATCGGCCTTAAAATCACCAGTGAGCAACAAAAGAAAATCATGAGCCATCACCATAATCCCAATCGAAATCTCAACTCCCACTGTCATCAATTTCAGAAAAATACACGAAGGACCACATGGTGAATTGAAAACAAATGCACAACAACGAAAAAAAACTACAAACAAGGATAATAGAGTATGTTATAAGTTCAATTTGCCTTTCTCCTTCTCTTCTGCATCTGAGTCTGAAATCTCTTCTTCTAATTCGTTCTTCTACTGCGCGGGTTGTTTCAATGTGTCTTCTTCTTCGATCTACTTCTGAAAACCCGTGTATGGGTTATACGTTTTATGGATGCAATATGAGCGGTTGTGACAATGTTGTGGTTGAGGGCGGTGTGGATCGATGGGGTTGTAGTGGATTGTCATGTGATGGATGAAGGAGTATGCTACAGAGGGAGTATTTCGGATTAGGTGTTTTGAGCGTGAGATGCAAAGCTGTTACGCAGGTTGTTATGTGAAGGGTTTTCAGGGATTTTGATCGAATTTGGCAGAGTTTATGAGTAGGATTGTGGCTAATTGTTAGTTAGAAATGAGAGGAATAAAGAGTCTGTTTTATAGGTGAACCTGAGTGAGGGAAAAAGAGAGATTTGAGGGATTAGATAAGAATGATAAACTTGGGTAAAAATTTTGTTATTGAATGGATGAGCTGGGTTGTTGTACGATTTGGTGTGAACAATGCTGATTTTGTGGGATCGATTAAAGGGTGAGAAATGGTATTGATTTTGTACGTACTTTTGTATTTGAGACTTGATCTTTTATGTGTATTTGCATGTGGATATGTGATGTGGAATGATGGCCCACGGAAAAAAAATGAGGCTTAAAGATCGTGATCTCGAAGAAGAACAAAAATCACACTCTCTTTTGTCGTTCTTTATAATATGAAATATATAACTTTTATGTAATAAAGACACACTACTCTAATTTCTCTTCTTTTTTTCAATTGTGTGCTGAAACTAAATTATACAAAATCATTTGCACCATTATTTTAGAAATTGCATAATTAAGTAAAAACAAAAAATATATGAAAATAAAATTAAATGCTAATTAAAGTGAAACTTAAATCAAAATTGCATATTAGAATAAGTTAATATGTGACCAAAATAAAAATGACAAACAATAATAAAAAATTTGTATGCAAAAAGTCAAAAAGAATGTCAACCTCGACTTCCGACTTTTATTTTAATGGAAGCTAAAACATTTATAAACTAAATGCTATTTTACAAATAACCATGAATGAAAATCAATAAAAATTATTTAGTACCTTAAAATGCCATTTAAGTCACTAAATAATTAGCATTAATCAAAATAATAAAATAAAAATATAGGTGCAAATTCAATTAATCGAATAAATTAGTGACAAAGAGATAGAATGCAAATACGTTTAAAAACAAACCTAATGTAAAAAATGATTTAATTACTAAAATGATATGCAAAGGTGATTGAAACAATTTTTTGATGCAAAAAATCAAAATAATTACCAACTAAAAATTGAGAAACTAAATTGTGAATTCATTACAAGTAGAATGAGACATGTAAGGTTGAAATTTAATTTGGATGAAAATGATAGATGAAAAGTTAGGGAGAAATTTAGGGTGTGATAATTGCTCATTGTTGTACCTCAAAATTTTCTCTCTCATGTTTTCTAAGGTCTTCCCTTACATGGTTGGTCACAAACCTTTGTCTAAAGAAAAGGAAAATTTGTGAGTGATGTTTTTAAATTTCCTTCGATTGGCATCTACAAAATGCCTTTCGATTGGCATCTCCAAAATGCCTTTCGATTGGCATCTACATAGCGTCCTTCGATTGGCATGGACAGAGGTCTTTCAATTGGCCTGACAACAAGGCCTTTAGATTGGCATTTTAACAAGTACCCTTTGATTGGTATCTGGAAAAGGATCCTTCAATTTAGCATTGTGTCAAAGCAGCTTCGACAGGCATGTTAACCGTGTCTTTCGATTGGCATGGACAAGATCTTTCGATTGGCGTAGCAAAGGACTCTTCGATTGACATTTCAATAAATACCCTTCGATTGACATTCCAAAAGGTCCTCCGACTGGAACTTCAGAGTGTCCTTCGACTGGAACTTCAGAGTTTCCCTTAATCAAAACATCAGAATGAAATTACCTTCGAATGGCATTTCAGTGCAGAGTTTGTCCTAATCTAAGATGCTCTAATGAAGGAAGTTCTGAACACTTCAAATCATAACTTAGACTCATCACAAGACCAAGGGATGGTCAAAGTTGTCTAATAGCGAATGTTATGAATAGATTCGAATTAGACTTTGAAGCTGGCAAAGAAGGAAAATTTGAAGGAACGAAATAGGCTGGCATGACTAAGCAAAAACATATATCCTAACCTGTCCAGGTTCACCCAAAGTTCAAAATGGCATGTTTTCCTTGCAAATATGACAAGAATTCAATGTTGATTATGGATTCAACTTTTGAATTAAAGTCCAGATCCTTGCCTTGTTTGTTCACAACTCTACAAGAGCTGATTCAACCAGGGTGATTCTTTTCGAATCAAGCAATCGAAGCAGAGGGAGGCTCAATCGAAGGGGCTATGTAATCGAAGTTGGATTAATTTGAATTGGAGCTTAGAGCCTTCGAAGAGAGCAAACTCGAAGTGAAATGGATCTGCAGGGACAGGTCAGCTTTCGATTTTCATCATGTTAGAGGCCCAAACAACTCATAACAGGCTAGTAGTAACACATGAAAATAGATTGGCACGTGATTGAATCAAATATAACAAGTATTTATGAGGAAATCAAATCAAATATCTTCATCATAATGGACCAAGATTTGATACACAAATGTTGACCTAAATTCCCTTGTCTATATAAACCTCATTCTCTCAGAGAAAAAACACACGAAAAAACACAAGGAGGCTGCCTCAGAAGCAAATGCTGCCTACCCCATGAAAGTCCAGAAAATAGCATCAAATTCCAAAGTTATCAAAACTCCGTTGCATGCACCTTCCGTCCAGGTTGACACTCCGATCGTGTTCTTGGAGTTCACACAGGCATACACTCGTTCGTACCCCAACCATCTCACACCCAGGACTGCAGATCCAGGCGTCTCCAGTGGTAAGAATGTTAGATCCCACTTTATTTAGACTCATGATTGCATGTTCATAGTTTTTATTATTATTTGTGAGCAATTTAACAAAGTGTATTCAAGTTGCAGTGTTCACACGTTTGAACACCATGAATAGAGTTTTTCGAAGCTGGTTATTTTTAAAACCCATGATACCGGCTACGGAAAATCGAAATAAACCCAAATTCGGGTTCAGGGATTAATTTCGATTGGGATGTTTTTTGTTCTGTTTAGATTCGAATTAACTAATTTGCAGGACCAAAAGCAGGTGTCATGTACTTCGAATGAGCAAGCAGCTCAGGTGGCGAAAGGGAATTCACACAATCGAAGGGACCAGGGTTCGAATCCCAGGCCTTGCATTTTTAATTTCTAACGAATTTGCTTGCAGATCTAGCGCCCCCAAGACCCTCAAACGAGGTTTTAGATCAGCTTATTGGATCGAAGAGAAACCCAGGCCTCTTCGAACAGACCCTGCTCCTAAGATTTCATTCTTTTCGTTTCCTGTTTTTGGCCTTTCGATTTTGTTTCCTTTCTTTTACTCCTTCTAAGCTTTAATTATCATTAAGAAGAAAAACCCCAAAAGACATTAGGCTTAGTTTTTTTATATTAAATTAATTTTGTCAATTAGTTAATTAATTATTTTAATATTTTCTTAAAAAAAACTAAAATTGAATAGACTTAGGATTTTTTTAATTCAATTTCTTTTCATAACAAAAACGAACAAAAAAATTCCTTTCACTTAGGATTTTAGACGTATTTTAAATTCATCTGCGCGTTTATTTACTTTAGCATTTTTTGTTAATTATGTAACTGTTCCCGGTTTGTAATAGCTTAATTAGGATTTTAAATTTCCGCACTTTATTTTTTTCAGTAATTATTTATGTATCTACACCAAAGTCTTGTAATAGCGTAGGACCTTTATTTCCCGCTTTCATATTTTATATCCTTGTATATAATTGCTAGCGACCTAGGCGCGTATGACTAATCAATCAATCAGTAGATCACTAAATTCAAGATAAATATATCTGAAAAAAGCACACTATTGCACACTTGCACCCCTAGGGTATTTCCCACTTTGGTTGCCTTCGAAAATGGTCATGTCCCTCGAACGTAGGGATACTCTTAGCAAAAACCCTCAGTTTAAAGTCATCATAAAGATCATAGTCCCTAAATGTCCATCGAGTTGCCTACGAGAAATGATCTTATGATGATAGTCCCTTCGAAATGCTAAGGTATCCTTACATGTTGCCTTCAATGACCATTACGTCTCTTTCGATAGTCCCTCAACATCCAACAACTAGGGTTACCTACTCACTAATAGTAGGATAACACTGTCTAAAGGATAGGAGGAAAAGAACTAACTTTTTTTGAGTAGGTAGATAACTGTTAGGTACTTGCTCAAACAAATTTTCATACCACACTTTCAAACACTTTTCAAATAAAGTTTTCAAAATGCTTTATCACACTCTTGAGGATCGATACAAGGGTTATCATAGAGCGAATCGCCGCACTGAGGCATTTTCACACAAACACAAGAAATTTTCAAAAATGAGCAAGTACCTAAGAGCCCGTGGAAAACCACGGATGGAAATGGTACTAACACCTTCCCTTTGCATAATCTACCCCCTTACTCAGAAATCTTGAAAAAGGTATTTTCTGTTCTTTTCACCATTTCCTTTGTTGGATAAAAGAAAAGTCGATGACGACTCTTGCTTACCATGACATTTGCAAACAAAAATGCAAATCAGTATTAATAGTCGGTTCTGCCACTATATCACAAAACTGGCGACTCTGTTGGGGAGAATTATAAAGTGGGGTTTACCTTAGGGTCTAGATCATTTTAAAATTGCTTTCTCTGTTTGCTTTGACTGCTTTATCTTTGAGGGTTTGTTGGGGTATTCTTGTAAAGATCCTATAGCCGAATCTAGGGCATCTTTTTTAGGTAAACAACAATAGATCATGGAGATTGTACGACATAGGCCGATAATGTTGAAGCGATAGCTGTATTGGTGTGACACTTTGGTTAGTACTGGTATCCCTTGTGTCGAATCGAGGAGAATATGGGGTTGCCGCATGGTGTCGTGAAGCAATAACGAACCTTAGAACCTTAGTTGAACAAACTTGGCCATTAGAAGTTAGTGAGATAGCCGGCCTCTGTGTAAAGCTGGGAATCGGTTGATACTCGATACTACACTCATTGAGATCAGACTCTCGGGATGTTTTGGCCGCAAGAAAATATTGTTAAGCTAAAATAATACCGACAAAGAAAGATCAGTGATATTGAGACTCCTTAGAACCCGGTTACTATTTCTAAGACAGGTTGAGCCAAGTAAACTTCAAGAGGGTACTTACCTATGGAATCCATGCAAGCCTAAACCTAAGTCTACTTGTGTAACTTGTTTGCTTTCTTTGCCTAACAATTTAAACTCATTGCAGGGATTTGTTTGTATTTCTTGCAGGACCTTGTTTGTATAAATCCAATAATTTGGTTTCTTACCCTGCATTTTTTCTTGATGTATAACATACACATCACAGCATCATGCCACATCATTTCCTTAACCATTTCAAGGATATCAAGGGCCTGTGGTGCAGGTTATGATGAACCAGATGTCTAGAAAGGGGCAAGAGGATTTATTTTCCTCTAGATAATGTCGTCAAAAGATCAAAACACAACAACTTGAGTCAGGGGCTATGACCCACTTGATATGGTGAGCTTGACTCTCGTAGAAGGACACTCAATGATACAAAGTTCTTCAATTAAAGCTATAAATTTCAACTGCTGACATCTTCTTGTTTACCCTATGAGTCCTTGAAAACATTGCATACGCATATCATACATGTTATTGCATAAACAGGTTTCAAATCAGGGTTCTCATCTTATTCGCTGTTTATTTCAGCAAGTAAAGAAATGGCTCTTGAACAAACAATCAAAGACCTTCAGGCTCAAAATTCTTAGTTCCAACAAATGTTTCTGACTCTGACCCAGGGGCAAGAAGACCTGAAAGCTCTGATCATCAAAAAGAAGGCTAAGAGGGCAAAGAAACCAGTTCGTGTTTTGAGTGTAGGAAGAAGAAGACCGGCTAACTGAGCTCTAGATTTTGAAACCCCATCAAAGGGAGGGGATAATCAAGAGGAAGAGGACGAGGAATCAGATGAAGGAGATAACAATCCAGCGTCTAAAGAAGATAAACCTGACTATTCTTAGGAGCAATATCCTCCTGCTGACGATAAATAAAAACGACTGGGGGATTGACTCAATGCCATGGAGATCCAAAGGGTGCCCAATATGGATTTTGAAGAATTAGGTTTGGTTCCAGGGGTGGTCATACCACCTAAGTTCAAGGTCCCTATCTTCGCAAAATATGACGGTGTTTCCTATCCCAAGCTTCACTTGAGGTCATATGTCAGAAAGATCCAGCCTCACACTGCTGACCGGAAGTTATGGGTCCATTTCTTCTAAGAAATTTTAACTGGCACTCAATTGGATTGGTTTTATCAACTAGAAGGAACTGACATCTATACCTGGGAAGACTTGGTTGCTTCTTTCTACAAGCAGTACCAATACAAAATTGACCTGGCACCAACTTGATTGCAACTGCAGAATATGTCCATGAGCTCAGAAGAAGGGTTCAAGGAATATGCGCAGAAATGGAGGGATCTAGCTGGCAGGGTACAACCTCCTCTGAATGATCGGGAAATGGTAGACATGTTCATGGGCACTCTGACAGGCCCATTCTTTAATTTGCTGATTGGGAGTTCCTCATTCGGGTTCACAAAAATGGTTATGACTGGAGAAAGGATCGAAAGTGGTATCAAGAGTGGGAAGATCCTAATGGCTACATCTTTTAATGCTGAGAAGAATCCATTTTATGGTAAGAGGGAAGCCAATGTTGTGTATGGCCGAAAGGGTCGTAATAAGGCAGACGACCACAATCAATCAGTGGGGGCAATACTGGTATCTAATCCTACGCCTATGCCACGACACCAACAGGGGAACCAGTATAAAGAGGTCACACCTAAGAGACAATTCACCAGAATCAACATGTCACTAGCCCAAGCGTTACAACACACGTTGAAAGCAGGATTGATTATGTTAAAGGCTCCTCTGTGAAATCCCAAATACTTCTGCTCCTAGTTACCACTCCGACGAAAGGTGTGCATACCATTCTGAGAGTCCTGAACATGATACAAACGGCTGCTGGGCTCTGAAGAACAAAATTCAGGATATGATTGACGTCAAAGAGATTGTATTCGACCCTCCAGAGACTCACAAAGTGATCACTGCTCCTAGGCCAAATCATTGAGAATGTCTAATTCATTTTTTATTTTTCATTTGTAATTTGATTTGTTGTTCAGGGGCAGCTGTTGTACCCCAAAATTTGCCCTCTCATGTTTTCCAAGGTCTTCCCCTACATGGTTGGTCACAAACCTTTTCCTAAAGAAAAGGAAAATTTGTGAGTGATGTTTTTAAATTTCCTTCGATTGGCATTAATGCCTTTCAATTGGCATCTCCAAAATTCCTTTCGATTAGCATCTACATAGCGCCCTTCGATTGGCATGGACAGAGGTCCTTTGATTGGCCTGACAACAAGGCCTTTCGATTGGCATTTTAACAAGTACCCTTCGGTTGGTATCTAGACAAGGGATCCTTCGGTTTAGCATTGTGTCAAAGTAGCTTCGAAATGCATGTTAACTGCGTCCTTCGATTGGCATGGACAATATCTTTCGATTGGCATAACAAAGGACTCTTCTATTGACATTTAAAAAATACCCTTCAATTGGAATTCCAAAAGGTCCTTCGAATGGAACTTCAGAGTGTCCTTCGAATGGAACTTTAGAGTTTCCCTCAATCAGAACATCAGAATGAAATGACCTTCAAATGGGATTTCAGTGTAGAGTTTGTCTTAATCTAAAATGCTTTGATGAAGGAAGTTATGAACACTTCGAATCAGAACTTAGACTCATCACAAGGCCAAGGGTTGGTCGAAGTTGTCTAATAGTGAATGTTCTGAATAGATTCGAATTGGACTTTGAAGCTGGCAAAGAAGGCAGATTCAAAGGAATGAAATAGGCTGGCATGACTAAGCAAAAACACATATCCTAACCTGTCCAGGTTCACCCAAAGTTCAAAATAGCATGTTTTCCTTGCAAATATGGCAAGAATTCAATGTTGATTGTGGATTCAACTTTTGAATTAAAGGCCAGATTCTTGCCTTGTTTGTTCACAACTCCATAAGAGCTGATTCAACCAGGGTGATTCTTTTCAATCAAGCAATCGAAGTAGAGGGAGGCTCAATCGAAGGGGCTATGCAATCAAAGCTGGAGTAATTCGAATTGGATCTTAGAGCCTTCGAAAAGAGCAAACTCGAAGGGAAATGGATCTGTAGGGACAGGTCAGCTTTCGATTTTCATCATGTTGGAGGCCCAAACAACTCATAAGAGGCTGGCAGTAACGCATGAAAATAGATTGGCACGTGATTGAATCAAATATAACAAGTCTTTATGAAGAAATCAAATCAAATCTCTTCATCATAATGGACCAAGATTTGATACACAAATGTTGACCTAAATTCCCTTGTCTATATAAATCTCATGCTCTCAGAAAAAACACACGAAAAAACACAGGGAGGCTACCTCAGAAGAAAACGCTGCCTATCCCACGAAAGTCCAGAAAATAGCATCAAATTCCAAAGTTGTCAAAACTCCATTGCAGGCATCTTTCGTCCAGGTTGACGCTCCGATTTTGTTCTTGGAGTTCACACAGGCGTACACTCGTTCTTACCCCAACCATCTCACACCCAGGACTGCAAATCCAGGCGCCTCCAGTGGTAAGAATGTTTGATCCCACTTTATTTAGACTCATGATTTCTTGTTCATAGTTTTTGTTATTATTTGTGAGCAATTTAACAAAGTGTGTGCGAGTTGCAGTGTTTACACGTTCAAACACCATGAATAGAGTTTTTCGAAGCTGGTTACTTTTGAAACCCATGATACCGACTATGGCAAATCGAAACAAACCTAGATCCAGGTTTAGGGATTGATTTCGACTGAGATGTTTTCTGTTCTGTTTAGCTTCGAATTTACTAATTTGCAGGACCAAAAGTAGGTGTCATGTACTTCGAATGAGCAAGCAGCTCAGGTGGCAAAAGGTAATTTGCGCATTCGAAGGGACCAGGGTTCGAATCCCAGGCCTTGCATTTTTAATTTCTAACGAATTTGCTTGCAGATCTAGCTTCCCCAAGACCCTCGAGCGAGGTCTTCGATCAGCTCATTGGATCGAAGAGCAACCTAGGCCTCTTTGATCCAGATCTTGCTCCCAAGATTTCATTCTTTTCGTTTCCTGTTTTTGGCCTTTTGATTTTGTTTCCTTTCTTTTACTCCTTCTAAGCTTTAATTATCATTAAGAAGAAAAACCCCAATAGACATTAGGCTTAGTTTTTTTATATTAAATTAATTTTGTCAATTAATTAATTAATTAATTATTTTAATATTTTCTTAAAAAAACTAAAATTGAATAGACTTAGGATTTTTTAATTCAATTTCTTTTCATAACAAAAACGAACAAAAAAATTCCTTTCACTTAGGATTTTAGACGTATCTTCAATTCATGTGCGCGTTTATTTACTTTAGCATTTTTTGTTAATTATGTAAATGTTCCCGGTTTGTAATAGCTTAATTAGGGATTTTAATTTCCGCACTTTATTTTTTCCAGTAATTATTTATGTATCTACACCAAAGCCTTGTAATAGCGTAGGACCTTTATTTCCCGCTTTTATATTTTATATGCTTGTATATAATTGCTAGTGACCTAGGCATGTATGACTAATCAATCAATCAGTAGATCACTAAATTCAAGATAAATATATCTGAAAAAAAGCACAATATTGCACACTTGCACCCCTAGGGTATTTCCCACTTTTGTTGCCTTCGAAAATGGTCATGTCCCTCGAACGTAGGGATACTCTTAGCAAAGACCCTCAATTTAAAGTCATCATAAATATCATAGTCCCTAAATGTCCCTCGAGTTGCCTACGAGAAATGATCTTATGATGATAGTCCCATTGAAATGCTAAGGTATCCTTACATGTTGCCTTCAATGACCATTACATCCCTTTCGGTAGTCCCTCAACATCCAAAGACTAGGGTTACCTACTCACTAATAGTAGGATAACACTGCCTAAGGATAGGAGGAAAAGAACAAACTTTTTTCGAGTAGGTAGATAACTATTAGGTACTTGCTCAAAGAAATTTTCACACCACACTTTCAAACACTTTTTAAACTAAGTTTTCAAAACGCTTTATCACACTCTTTAGGACCAATACAAGGGTTATCATAAAGCGAATCTCCGCACTAAGGCATTTTCAAACAAAAACTTTTTCACACAAACACACAAGCAATTTTTAAAAATGAGCAAGTACCTAAGAGCCTGTGGAAAACCACTAATGGAAAGGGTGCTAACACCTTCCCTTTCCATAATCTACCCCCCTTACTCAGAAATCTCGAAAAAGGCCTTTTTCTGTTCTTTTCACCCTTTCCTTTGTTGGATAAAAGAAAAGTTGGTGGCGACTCTTGCTTACCACGACATTTGCAAACCAAAAATGCAAACCAGTATTAACAGTCGATTCTACCACCGTATCACACCCATATTTAACCATCTTTTAGCCTGATAACATGGATCAATGGCTAAAAGTAATTAAATACAAACAAGACTTTAATTTCGTCCCAGATGTAATAAAATGATATGACATGCTATGAATGTATGGATTCCACCGATGGGGGAATGGAAATGAAAATTAAACTCTGTAGGGATTAAAAGAGATAATATGCAAAGGAATTCCAGTGGGTAAACCTGCTAGGGAAAGGAAATGGTGTCAAAAACATCCTCAACTAATGAATTGATTCTGATTGAAGAGAAACAGAATCAACTAATGTACTATTAAAAATAAGTGAGATATGATAAACATAAACTATTATAGTGATGTATTGACACAAAATATGATAAAACATCAACCAATGTATTGATGAAAAGAAGAAAAACAAAGATAAACATCAACTAATGTACTGATGATGATAAATGAAAGATGACCGACATCAGTTAATGTACTAATGAAGGAAGATAATGAAAAACCTACATCAACTAATGTACTGACAAGGGAGGATAATGAAATAACTACATCAACTAATATACTGATGAGGGAAGATAGTGAAAGACTTACATCAACTAATGTACCGATGAGGAAGATAATGAAAACCCAATATCAGTTAATGTACTGATGAGTAAGACAATTAAAGACCTATATTAGCAAATGTACTAATGAGGAAGACCATGAAAGACCTACAACAGCTAATGTACTGATGAGGAAAAATAATGAAAAGACCTACATCAGCTAATGTACTGATAAGGAAGACAATGAAAGACCTACATTAGCTAATGTAATGATGAGGAAAAAATGAAAGGCCTACATCAACTAATATACTGATGATGAGAAAATGAAAGGCATACATCAACTAATATACTGATGAGGAGACAACGAAAGTCTTACATTAGTTAATATACTAATGATGAGACAACAAAAGACCTACACCAGTTAATGTATTGATGAGGAAGAAAATGAAAGGTGTTGTACCCCAAAATTTTCCCTCTCATTTTACTCAACACATGCCCATTGAGGTCCTCAATTTGCTCAAGGATGCCCAAGAGTTGACCAGACAAACTCTCTCCTAAGGCAATGTACCTCAAATTAGGGTTTCCATTTTCATCAGGATGCTTGAATTCCAAAGGTCCCAAATGCTTTCCATGGTCCTAATATGTTCTCAAGATCATCCATATCAAGTTTCATGCCTTTCACAAGAAGTTTGCTCAAGCAACTGCTCAGATGCCTGAAAATCAATTGTACTAGGTCAAAAGTCAACTGTGGCCCACATACAGTCAAACTTTAATATTTTTGGTCAACATCAACATTTTGAAGTTATATTCATGATTTGATCAAGGGTTGATCATGATTCCCCACGGAATGCCCCAAATTCATCAAAACCCAAAATTTGCTAAATTAGGGTTTCTTAGGAAAAGTCAACCAAACTTTGACCAAGCATAACTTCTTCATACTTTATCAGAAATTTCCCATACAAGTCTCATTTTGAAGAGGATGAAATTCCCTACAATTCATCTTCAACCCAAAAGTTCAAAATATGCACTCATCAGAAGATATGAATTTCTACATTATAGGTCCTTTTGAAAAGTCAACAAAAACACCTTTTGGGTCAAAGCTTCTTACATGAACATGGAAGACCCAATTGAGATGAGAACAAAAGGGTTGTTTAGGGGACATCCTAATATTTCTAAAAAGTCTAAGAACACCCCTCTAGGATTAAAATTGGAGGAGATATTATTTGTCAAAGTTGACCATTTTTGCAAAATTACCAAAAGTCAAATGTGCTCAAAAATACATCTTTTGTCAAATGGGCCTAGTTTTTCATGATTGAATATTGCTTTTGACATGGTCCACGACCCAAATCATAATCTACACTTTATTTGCTTCATTATTTATTTTATTTTGATTTTTTATTATTTAAAATTCAAATTAAATCAAATAAATCACAAAAAATACAAAAGATTGATTTTTGATATGTTTTTTTGTAGGAATCAAATCCAATTAAGTTGACAAATCATATCCAAAACGTGCAAAACAAATTGAATCAAAATTGGCATGTGTGTTACGGTGGGAAGAACTGACTGTTTTTAGAATGCTGGTTCGTGTTTTGCGTTTATTTTCGCAAAATGTCGCGGTAAGAAAGAGCCACCACCGTCTTTTATTTTATCCAACAAGGAAAGGAAAAAAGCACAGAAAAATTCCTTTTTCGAGATGTTTCTCGGGTCCGGGGGGTAGATTATAGAAAGGGAAGGTGTTAGCATCCTTTCTATCCGTGGTTATCCACGAGCTCTTAGGTATTTGCTCAAAGTGTTTTCAAAAATTGCTTTTCTTTGTGTTTGTGGGTTTGAAAAGAGTTTTTGTTTGAAAGGTGTAAGTGCGAAAAGTTTTTGTTTTGAAAGAGCAAGTATTTAAGAACCATCTACCTACTCAAAAAAGGAATAAATCTGTACTAATATCCTTTAGACAATGCTATCCCACTATTGATGAGTAGGTAGCACCGTCGTTGGTGTTTTAAGGGTCAATTCGATTAAGGGACGTGTGGTCACTAAAGCAATGTTAGGACGCCTTAGCGGTAACCCTAATGTCTTAGATCATTTTTCCGAGGCAACCGTTTCAAGGCAACTATGATCTTTGGACAAGAGGGCGACCTCTAAAACTTCCTATACTCAATGACCACGTTCAAAGGCAACCAAGTGAGGCGTACCCTAAGAGTGCGCATATGCGAGTGTGTTGTATTCAGTTAATTTGTCTTTTTACATGTCAATGGTTATCTAGATTGATTTTAGGTTCAAACATTTGATCTTGTCATGCATTCCCTATTATCAAACATCTAACAGTTTATAAGTTGCGGAAATTAAAACTAAACTATTACAAGGTGTCGGGTATTTACATCGCCAAAAACAACCCTTGAAATTAAAATGCGGAAAATAAATAAAGCGATAAAATATTTAAAGTCCTAATTAAACTATTACATTCCGGGAGGCAGATACAATATTGAAATCAAATGGATCGCGTGCGAGAAATTAAATCGGGCAAGTTTTTTAGGGTTTTGACCCTTTTTGAAAGAAAGTGATTTTTTTGGTTATTTTTGGATTAAAAGAAATTAAATTAAGTTAACAATTAAATAAATAAATTAATTAATTAATAAAAATATTTTTTGGAGTTTTTGATATTTAAGGAAATAAAATAAATTTGATCAAAGTTAGTAAAAACTAATTATCTACATTAATTTTAATTATTGCAAAAAATATTAAAAGTTATACCTAACTAAAACTAAATTAATTAAATTAATATTTATTTACAAAAATAAAGTGCTGAATTTAATTTTAATAAATAAAATATATTTTTTGGTTTTCTGATTTTATGAGGAAAAAATTTAATTGGTTAGTGAAATTATGAAAAATAGATAAACAATATAAATAAATAAAAGAAAGAAAATAGAGAAAGTTAGAAATATATGGGCCTGATTAGGGGGTTTGATTAGCAATTTCAAAGGCCCAATTGACCTGGCCTGGCTGACTTTTCCTGCTTCCACACGTGTACATTGACTAGGCACCATGGTGGGTCTTCCATCTGGACCATCAGATTTGGCCTGGAGGCCATCTGTCCACTGATTGCATGAGGGTGTATGGTGAACCCCGCGTTGAAGCTTGCATTGGAATACCTGGAAGAAAATAATAACAAATATGTGGGGTACCTGGGATTCAAACCCAGGTCCTGTTAGCCAATGCATATGCTCCACTACCACTCAGCCAGCGCCTTTTGATTGTTAGTGTAATGGATAATAAACATAATATGGAAAAAACAAATAAATGCCAGAAAACAAAAAAATAAAGCGCGAAATTTGAATGAGCGAATTGGAAAGGGCCACGTCTTCTCCGTTTGCCCCTGGTTTTTTACCTGCGGATTTACATCCGCAGGTAAATACGCATGTGCATTCCAAGATCTATTCTAAGCCACTAAAATTAATTCTAAGACCATGGTTCGATTCGTCTGAGCATCATGAGCACGCCTATATCCATTAATGGCGCTGATTTTACCTGTAGAGAAAACGCCCAAAAACAAACTTCCAAAACCCTAGGTTCGGTTACAAGGCTATGGCTCATGAAAACGCAATCAAATGATGCAGAAGTCTTAGAAATTGAACGATAAGCATGATTATACCAAAGATTTATTCAAAAGATGCAGAAATATGGAGTTACGATTTCAAGTGCAGAGCGATTTTTAGAGAGACTTACAACGCGATTGAGGGAGTATGATGGCTTGCTTTTGATTGCTTCTCACTCAGTGATTGCCCAGCAATTGATTCACATTGAGATTTGGTTCTGAATTGGCCTCTAAGAGTGATTTCAGTTTCAAGCTTTTTCCAAGTTTTTTCAAGTTTTGTTCTTGTGATTTTGCAGCCTCTAACCTCTGATTCGTGTGCCTCTAGCCTGTATATGTAATGAGCATTGGATTAGGTCAAATAATAGGTCTTGAATCTTTGTGCATTGATGTTTTAGGATTTGATTTGATCCTCCATTGATGTCTTTCCAAATTTGTCCAAATTTCATCTTTTTGTTCATGATATGGTATGATACGAATTTGATGCTGACCATGATGATAATTAAGACCTATAACAATCAAAAAGATCCTAGTTAATCAATATTTGGATTTTATTTGATTTAAATTGATTTAAAATGAATTAATTCAATAAAAAATCAAATAAAATAGAAAAATTAATAAATGGACACAAGTCTGGAGCTAGGACACGTGTGGAGTGTGACAAGATCAAATCAAGTGGAAAAGAATGGGCCCATTTGACAAAATTTGAAGTTTTGGGGATAGTTGACTTTTGGCAATTTTGCAAAAATGTCTATCTTCAACAATGCATAACTTCTTCAATTTTGAAAATTTGGAAGTGTTCTTGGACTTTTAGAAAGCTTGAGATGTCCTCTAACCAACCCTTTTTGTCTCATCTCATTTTGATGTTCCATGCTCAAGTTATAAGCTTTGGCAAAAAAGGTGTTTTTGTTGACTTTCAAAAATGACCTATAATGTCCAAATTTATAACTTTTTGTGAGTGCATTTCTTGATCTTGGGGTGTGAAGATGGATTGTAGGAAATTGCATCCTATTCAAAATTAGATTTGGATGGGTCATTTTTTCATAAAGTATGAGAAAGTTATGCTTGGTCAAAGTTGAGTTGACTTTTCCTACAAAACCCTAATTTAGCAACTTTTGAGTCTTGATGAATTTTGAGCAATCCTTGATGAATCATGATCAACCCTTGATCAAGTGATGAAATATCCTTCAAAATGAGAATGTTGACAAAAAATCTTGAGGTTTGACTGTATTTAGGTCACAGTTGACTTTTGCCCTAGCAGTGTCGATTTTTGGACCTTTTGAGCAATTGACTGACCAAACTTCCTCTGCAAGGCTTGAAATTTGGCATGGATGACCTTGAGAACATATTAGGACATTGGGAAACATTTGAGGTCATTTGGATGCAAGGACCCTGATGCAACACAAAACCCTAATTTGAGGTTGACTGCCTTAGGAGGTAGCTTGACTGTCCAACTCTTGAGCAATCTTTGAGCAACTTGAAGATTATTCTTGCAATGTCTTAAGAAGTATGGGAGGGAAAATTTTGGGGCACAACAACATGATTAGGCTTATTTTGTAAACATATCATACAAGAGAAAAACCAAATCAAATCTTGATGATCTTCAAAGATACAAGGCATTTTTATTGACCTAATTCGTTCTAGTATATATGCTGAACATAACCAAGCCATAAGGACAAGGATTTGCAGTAGAAAAAGGGCGTACCAAAACTCAAAAAAGTGGACAAAAGTGCTGAATCGTTTTAGGACCTAGAAGGCAATTCAAAGCATTTCAACACTCTCAATCGTTTCCTGGACCTTCCCAGAAGCTAACACGATCATTTGCAAGCTTCCACACGGCCAGAATTGCGAACTATAGACCCACGGTTTGCTCACATAATCTTGAATTTGATTTTGCAGTTTACGCATGATGAATTACTTTTAAGCATAGCATTGTGTTTGTATCACCATTTGGAATGTTTTGGTTCAATCAATTTTTCATTTGGACGTATGTATGCGTATTTGCCATTATTAGGGTTTGTTCTTGCGTTTTAGGGCTTTGTTCTACAGGTTAAATTGGCCCAAGAAAGGGGTACCATGATGCTCGTGGCATCAAGACGAATCGATCCATATACTTAGAAGTAATTTATCATGCTTGATTTTGATTTTTGAAATTTGCAGTGCTATAGCCATGAAGGATGTCCGTAGGTATAAGTCTCATACCTAAAAAACGGGCAGGGAAAGAAGAAGATACGTGGCTGATAACCATTGGTCTATTTGAATACATGGAACGCGTGTTTTTGTTATTCATTTATCCACTTGTTTTTACATTATATTATTAATTGTTGTTATTACTAACACACAAGACACATGGCTCAGATGGTAAGGCGCATTGGTATTGAGTGGGAGGACCTGGGTTCGATCCCAGGTCCCAGCAAGTTTTATTTTCTCACTTTGTTTATGCATATTCTATGCATTATCATCCAAAGCGCCTACCATGCGCTATCATCATCCTACCACTACATTCATTGCTAGGCAGATCCAACGCCCATCAAGGAAGGACTATGGTGCACCCCCAGGCTGGCACAATGCTGGATCTCACGTGGGACTGGGTTCAGCTCTTTGGGCCTAAAGAAAAATTCCACATGACATCCCCCACCCAATTGCTTAAACAGGCTCAGTTTCTATCTTTTCTATTTTAATTTCTTTTAATTATTTTCTAATCATTTTCTTTTTTAAAATAACACCAAAATTTATTTTTATTATCATTTAATCAAAAGTCACAAAAACATCAAAAAAAATCTTTTTTAGAAAAATCTTTTTTCTTTAATTAATTAAATTGTTTAATTATTTAGGGAAATTTAATTGTTTTTCTATATAATTTAAATTAGTTAGAAATTAGGATTTTTAATTTGCACATAACCTAATTAATTTTTCTCGAAAAAAATAATAACCTAAATATCTTTTCAATCAAATTTTTAGGGTTCTTTAATTCTCTCATTTAATTCGCCGCACGCCCTTTTTGATTTCCTTTAATTATTATTGTAACTGTTTCAAGGTTGTAATAGTAATTAGGGTTTAAACTTCCTCATTTTTATTTACAGTCAAGATAATTATGTATCTTTAAAAGCATTGTAATAACGTATGATATTTACCTTCTTGCTTTTATATTTTGGATGCTTGTATATAATTGTTAGCAACTTAGGCATGTATGACTAACGAATCAATCTTAGATCACTAAATTGCAAAGATAAATATAACTGAAATCAAAAACTTTTGCACACTTGCACCCCTAGGGTATTACCTCACTTGGTTGCCTCAGAAATAATGGTTGTGTCCCTCAAACATAGGGATACCTTAGCAATGACCCGCGATTCAAAGTCGTTATAAAGATCACAGTCCCTATTTGTCCCTCGAGTTGCCTACGAATTGATCTTATGACGATAGTCCCTTTGAAACTCTAAGGTATCCTTACTTGTTGCCTTCAGTGACTATTTCGTCCCTTCGAACGTCCCTTTAAAATTCTAACGACGATGCTACCTATTTCTCAATAATGGGATAACATTGTCTAAAAGGAAAACGAACAGACCTTTTTCGAGTAGGCAGATTAGTTCCTAGGTACTTGCTCAAACAAACAAACTTTTTCACACCAAACACTTTTGAAACAGTTTTCAAAAACAACTTGGTAACACTCTTGAGGACAGAAACAAGGGTTAAAACGAAGTAAAACAAAACTTTTCAAAACAAGCACACACAAGCAATTTCAAAAAATGAGCAAGTACCTAAGAGCCCGTGGAAAACCACAGATAGAAAGGGTGCTAACACCTTCCCTTTCTATAATCTACCCCCCGTACTCAGAAACATCTCGAAAAAGGTTTTTTCTGTTCTTTTTCCTTTTCCTTTGTTGAATGAAATAAAAGTCGGTGGCGACTCTTGCTTACCTCACATTTGTGAACAAACAAACGTAAAACCAGTATTAACAGTCGGTTCTGCCACCGTATCACAGAACTGGCGACTCTGCTGGGGAGTTAAATATAAAGTGGGGTTTACCTTAGGATCTAGGTCATTTTTAAATTTCTTTCTTGTTTGTTTTGTATGCTTTATTCTTAAAGGGTTTTGCTTGGGCATTGTTAAAGATCCTACACCCAGATCTGGGGACACTTTTTAGGTAAAAAACAATAGATCTTGGAGACTGTACGGCATAGACCGATATGGTTTAAGCGATGGTTGTGTTGGTGTGACGCTTTGGTTGGTACCGGTATCCTTCGTTGGGAAACGATGAGAATACGGGGCTGCCGCGTGGTGTCGTGAAGCACTAACGGACCTTAGAACCTTAGTTGAACAAACTTGGCCATTAGAAAGTAGTGAGATAGCTGGCCTCAATATAAAGCTGAGGATTGGTTGATACTCGATGCTACACTCATTGAGATCATACTTTTGGGATATTTCGGCTGCAATAAAAGATTGCTTGAGCTGAAACAATGCCCGATAAAGGATGGTCAGTGATATTGAGAATCTTTAGAACCCGGTTACTTTTCTAAGACAGGTTTGAAACCAACTAAACTTCAAGAGGGTATGACCTTAAAACTCAAGCAGGACTTAAACCTAAGAACTTGGTGTGATTTTTCTGTGTTTGCTATACCTGTGATTTATCATAACATCATGCATCATAACATAACATCCATGCTTATTGCACTAACCATTTCAAGGACCAAGGAAATTTATCTTTGTTCTATTTTGCAGATCATGGCTTCCCCTCGTAGAAACACTATCTGAAACAGCTTTGTGAAAGTACCTTCCCAACTCAAGGAGCTAGTATCAAAGGTCCCTGAAAATTCTGCGTTCACTAAGAGACACGATCGACTTCTCAACCTGGTTACTTCAAACTTTGATGAAAATATGATGAGTGCACTCTTTCAATTCTTTGATCCCAAGCACCACTGCTTCACTTTTCCAGACTATCAGTTGGTTCCTACCATGGAAGAGTTCTCTTAGTTATTAGATATACCCATTCTTGAACAGTTGCCTTTCACAGGTCTGAAATAAGTTCCTAAGACAGAAGTCATTGCCTCAGCCTTGCATCTGAAACGGGTCGACGTGGTATCCAATTGGGAAACAAGAAGGGATTCAAGGGTTTTCTAGCCAAGTTCCTGATAAACAAGGCCCAACTGTTTTGGGATGATATGGATTTTCATGCTTTTGAGGAGGTCTTGGCTCTTCTAATCCATGGGTTAGTACTATTCCCTAATCCAGACTCATTCATAGATGTGAATGCCATCAAGATCTTCCTCTCTCACAACCCCGTGCCTACCTTGCTCGGAGATATTTTGCATGCTCTCCATACTCGTACCATGAAGGGAAGAGGGGTTCTTATGTGCTGCATACCATTGCTGTCGAAGTGGTTTATTTCTCACCTCCCTAATTCCATACTGAAGAATGAAGAAGGTTTGGGTTGGTCGCAAAGGATAATGTCACTCGCTCACGCGAATATTCTCTGGTGTTCCCGAGCTATGGAAAACACTGCTATTATTGACCGCTGCGGGGAGTACCCTAATGTCCCGTTACTTGGCATCAGAGGGGGTATAACCTACAATCCTTGTTTAGCTCTGCGACAATTTGGTTACGCTCGAAGGGATGGTCCCCATGAGTTACTTATTGAGGGCATTGTATTCAACTATGAGGATGATGTTCAAGGGTATCGTCAGAGGTTCATACGAGCTTGGAGCATGGTAATCAGATCTGGCGCCAAGGCATTGGGGCCAAAGGTTTCCATTCCTATGGAACCTTATCTCCAATGGGTACGAGCTCGCGCCAAGAAAATTATGATGCCTTATATGGTCGTTCTACCAGTGATTGTGGAACCCACTACTGAAGGGGGGTATTCCTTACATGATTCTCCATCCTGATATGCCCACTGATCTTGGAGAATTACATAGGTCTTGGATTCAGTTGAAGAAAGAGAAGGATACTTACAGGGATCAATTCTATGCTCAGAAGAGGAAGGTTTTAGAGCTCACAAAGCAGCTCCATGAGGAAAGAGGACTTAATGTCTATCTCGGCACAAAGAGGAAGCATCCATGGGAATTTTGATTCTTTCTAGTTTTTAGATTTGTTTTTGTAACGCCTAAAAGGCATTTGAACTTTAAATTCAACTAATAAAATCTTTGTTTCATTTTGGTTTGCAAATTTAACTTTCTCAAAGACTTTGAAATCATTACATACGCATCCCATTCATAGCATTACATGTACAGGATTCATAACAGGTTTCTCATCTCCTCCGCTGTTTATTTCAACAATGGCTCTTGAACAAACTGTGAAAGATCTTTAGACTCAGAACACACAATTCCAGCAAATGATTGTAGCTCTGGCCATAGGACAGGAAGAGTTGAAGGCTTTGATTGTTAAGAAGAACAAGAAGACCAAGAAGACAGCCTGTGTGGCACATATGAGCAGAAGGTTCAGAGGGCCGCCAAGATGGGTTGTTGATCTAGCTTTTTCATCTAAAGAGGGAGAGAACCAAGAGGTTGAAGCCAGAGAAGAGGACCCTAGTCCTAAAGAGTCTGACAATGAAACTGATTACAATGAGGAGCAGTACCCTCCGGCTGATGAAAGGTATAAGCAGTTAGAAGAGCGTTTGAGTGCTATGGAAATCCAGAAGATTCCTGGGCTAGATTTTGAAGAGTTGGGTCTGGTCTCCGGGGTTGTCATCCCCCCAAAGTTCAAGGCACCGATATTTTCTAAGTATGATGGGGTCTCTTGTCCCAAAATGAATCTCCGTTCTTATGTGAGGAAGATACAACCTCATACTGCTGACAAAGACTTGTGGGTTCACTTCTTCCAAGACAGTATGGAACACAACTGGATTGGTTCTATCACATGGAAAGATCCAACATTCGTAACTGGGAAGACCTTGCGGCTGCATTTTACAAGCAATATCAGTATAATATGGACCTCGCTCCCACCCGTACACAACTCCAAAATCTGTCTATGGGTTCGAACGAGGGTTTCAAGGATTATGCTCAGAAGTGGAGAGATTTGGCTGGAAGAGTTCAACCTCCCTTGGATGACAGGGAGCTTGTGGATATGTTTCTGGGGACTTTGACTGGGCCATTCTTCAACCATCTGATTGGAAGTTCATCGGCGGATTTTACTGAACTGATCTTAACAAGGGAAAGAGTGGAAGCAAGAATCTGAAGTGGAAACATTTAGAAGGATGCCTCTTCTAGTGCTGCAAGGAAGCTGTTTGCAGGTAAAAAGGAAGTCAGTGTTGTCTATAACCAAAAGAATCTGAATCGAACTGAGCATCGTCCGGCGGTACGGGCTGTTATGATTCCCAACCCTGCACCTGCTCAACAAAGAATTAATCAGCCGAGAGCAGAAAGGCCAGCTAGACAATTCACTCGAATCAACATGACGCTGTCTCAGATTTTACCTCAGTTGTTGAAGACCAATCTGGTTACTCTGAGGGAAGCTCCGAAGAATCCGAACACCACCTCTCCCTACTATAAACCAAATGCTCGTTGTGCTTACCATTTGGAAAGTCCAGGCCATGATACCAATGGTTGCTGGGCTTTGAAGAACAAAGTACAAGATCTGATTGATGCTAAGGAGATTAAATTTGATCCCCCGGAGACTCCCAATGTTATCACTGCTCCTATGCCAAAACATGGTCGGGGTGTTAATGTTGTTGAAGAAGATATGTTTGTGACCTCTGTGGAAGAATTGGTGACCCCACTCATGACTATCAAAGAAAGTTTTTTGAAGTCCGGTTTATTTCCAGGCTGTGGTGAAGGTTGCCACTTTTGTTCATTTCTACCGACTGGTTGCCCTTTGTTGAAGGCATGTGTTCAGGACCTGATGAATGACAAAGAGATTTTGTTTGAGAAGACTCTTATTCCGACTGTTTCTTGTGAAGACATTGATATCATAACCATTTCTTCCAATCCTCCCAGGGCCTTCGCTAAGAGACCCTTCAGGATTACATCAATTTCGAAGGTGACTCCGTTGATCATAACCATGCCTGGACCAATCACATACTCCTCGGACAAAGCCGTTCCTTGGAACTATGGGGCCGACGTATATTAATACGGTGTCAAGCAGGACATGCTAGCCATTGAAGACAAGATTGCTAAAAATGCTGATTCTGACATCGTCAATATTGCCAGAACCAGTAAAATAACAATAAGTGGAAGGGTGTTCTCCACTGAAATTTCTCCCCCGAAGACTGCTACCAGACCTGTGATCATTCCTGTTGTGGTTCCATCCGAGACTACTACTGCAATTCCAGTAATCACTCCTGTTGACCCTCCCATCATCGAGTCGGCCGAGACTTGGGGAAAAGACATACTGATTGAGCCTGTCCTGACAAGGGCTAATTCAGTAACCATACCAGAAGCTTCCAAGAAAGAAATGGAAGAAATTTTGAAGATAATAAAGAAGAGCGACTACAATATGGTCGAGCAGCTGGGGTAGACCCCATCCAAAATTTCTATGCTGGCTTTGTTATTGTGTTCCGAGGCCCATGCGAAGGCTTTGGTTAAGTTTCTGAAGATGGCTCACGTGCCACAAGAGACATCTGCTAATCAATTTGAATATTGTGTGGCTAGTCTGACTATTGATAATGGTTTGGATTTTTCTGACGCAAATCTGACACCAAAAGGGAGGAAGCATAATGATGCTCTTCATGTTTCCGTTGAATGCAGGGGCACAACCCTGGCCCATGTTTTGGTAGATACTGGCTCCTTGTTAAATGTGCTACCTAAAAAAGCTCTGGACAGATTGGACTGCGCAGGCTTGACCTTGAAGCCTAGCAATATAGTAGTGAGAGCTTTTGATGGTTCGAAGAGGATGGTACACGGGGAAGTGGATGTCCCTATCAAAGTTGGTTCCTAGACCTTCGACTCCACTTTCAACGTAATGGATATCAAACCATCATATTCTTTCTTTTTAGGACGCCCTTGGATACATGGGGCTGGGGCTATTACTTCTACCCTCCACCAAATGTTGAAGTACCCAATAAGAGGAAAGATTGTCACTGTGCATGGTGAAGAGGAGTACATGATCAGTCACTTGAACTCCTTCAGGTATGTAGAGATGGATGGCGAGTTCATCGAGACTCCTTGCCAGAACTATGAAGAGGTACCTCAGATTATGGCTAAAGCAGAAACTACCAACAGTCCTTCGAAGGTCACCAAACCTCCCTTGAAGATGGCTTCTCTCAAGGATGAATGAGCAGTGGTTGAAGAAGGTGGGTCTACCATTTGGGGTCAGCTCCCGATTATTCATTACAAGTCTGACAAATCTGGTTTGGGCTTTACTACAGGTGCTCAAAGGGTTGTTCGTCATGCTCGGGCTGGAGGACCTCCCCTACGCATTAGCAATTCTGGGGTCAATGCACTTGAAGACAGTGATGGTGATTCTGACATTGACAGCTGGATCTTCCGAACTACCAACGGTGGAATCAGTAACTAGACTGCCAAGGACTTTGTACCGATTACTTTTTTTTAGGAGTAATTGTCTTTTTGATTTTTTCGGATATGTAATTTAAAAACAATATAAACTCTATAGCCATGTGTCTTACCCGGGGCACAATGGTTCTATTTGTGAGGGTTATCATGTTTCATTTTCATATGACATTAATAAAGCATTGGACGTTTGCATACAAATTTTGTGCTCTTTGCTCTTACACACACTCACGTATCTCAATGCAGATCTATATCCACTCTGGATCCCATTGATAACAGTTCTGCTACTGCTCATTATGACTTTGAAAATCCGATCAACCAAGTCGAGGTCGAAGGTGAGGAAGATTGTGAGGTACCCAGAGGACTTGCTAAACTATTACAGCAGGAAGAAAGGGCCATACAGCCTCATGAAGAGCCGGTTGAGACAGTGAACTTGGGTACAGAGGAAGACAGAAAAGAAGTTAAGATAGGTGAAAATCTGAAGCTTAGTGTCAAACAACGGTTGGTACAAATGTTTCATGAGTATGTTGAAATCTTCACCTGGTCATATGAAAACATGTCGGGACTAGACCCGGATATAGTGGTTCATCGTATGCCGACTAAAGAAGACTGCCCTCCGGTAAAGCAAAAGGTCCATTGTATGTGCCCTGAGATGTCAGAGAAGATTAAAGCAGAGGTTATGAAGCAGTTCAACGCAGGGTTCTTAGCTGTCACCTCCTATCCGCAGTGGGTTGCTAATGTGGTTCTAGTACCCAAGAAAGACGATAAAGTACGAATGTGCATGGATTATAGAGACCTGAACAGGGCAAGCCCCAAGGATGACTTCCCACTTCCCCACATCGATGTTCTAGTTGACAACACCGTACAACACAAAGTATTTTCCTTCATGGACGGTTTCTCTGGCTACAATCAGATCAATATGGCACCTGAAGACATGGAGAAGACAACCTTTGTTACACAATAGGGTACTTTCTGCTACAAGGTGATTCCGTTTGGGTTGAAGAATGTCGGGGCAACTTATCATCGAGCTATGGTAGCTATGTTCCATGACATGATTCACCATGAGATAAAGGTTTACGTCGATGACATGATATCCAGGTCTCAAACTAAAGAAGAACACCTTGATCATCTACAAAAGATGTTCGATAGATTGAAGACGTACAAGCCGAGGTTAAATTCGAATAAGTGCACCTTTGGAGTAAGGTCTGGTAAGCTGCTGGGATTCATTGTCAGTGACAAAGGTATTCAAGTGGACCCTTTAAAGGTGAAGGCCATACAAGGGATGTCGGCTCCTCATACAGAGAAGGAAGTTAGAGGTTTCTTGGGACGCCTAAATTACATTGCCCGATTCATTTCACATTTGACTGCTACTTGTGAGCCAATCTTCAAGCTTCTGAAGAAAGATCAAGTGGTAAAGTGGAATGACGAATTCCAGGTAGCCTTTGACAGAATCAAAAAATATCTCCAAGAGCCTCCTATTCTGATGCCTCCAACTGAAGGAAGACCTTTGATGATGTACTTAACAGTGCTAGACAATTCAATGGGGTGTGTGCTGGGGCAGCATGACGAGTCTGGTCGAAAAGAGCATGCAATATACTACCTTAGTAAAAAGTTTACCGACTGTGAAACACGATACTCACTGCTCGAGAAAACTTGTTGCGCTTTGGCATGGGCTGCTCGCCGACTGAGACAGTATATGTTGACCCACACTACTTTGTTGATATATAAGTTGAATTTGATCAAGTACATTTTCGAGAAGGCCGCTCTCTCCGGAAGGATCGTAAGGTGGAAAATGATCTTAACCGAGTACGACATCCAATACACAACACAAAAGGCAATTAAGGGAAGTGTGTTAGCTGATCATTTGGCGCATCAGGCCGTGGACGACTACCAGTCCATGAATTTCGAGTTCCCAGATGAGAATATCATGTTGGTAACCGACTGTGAAGAACTTGGACCGGATGAAGGACCTGTGGAAGGATCCCTATGGTCTATGTATTTTGATAGAGCCTCAAACGCACTGGGTAATGGTATTGGCACCGTAATCATATCTCCCGAGGGCTATCATACTTCGTTCATTGCCCGATTATGTTTCAACTGTACCAACAACATGGCGGAGTATGAAGCATGTATTATGGGTCTAAGAGCTGCTATCGACTTAAGGATCAAGTTCTTGAGTGTATTCGGGGATTCCGCTTTGGTGATAAGTCAGATCAAAGGCGAGTGTGATACGAAGCACCCGAACCTTATCCCTTACAGAGAACATGTAATGACACTGCTGTCGCATTTTGAAGAGATCACCTTTGAACATTTCCCACGAGAAGAGAATCAGTTAGCGGATGCACTAGCTACTATGTCGTCAATGTTTAACGTCAGGTGGGACAATGAAGCTCCCCAAATCACTATTGAGAGGTTGCATGAACCGGCATACTGCTGTGAGATTGATACTGAGGAGGTAGCCGACAAACCTTAGTTTCATGAGGTGAAAAGGTATCTCGAGGCTCAAGAATACCCCGAAGGGGCATCTGTCAATGACAAGAAATTTTTGAGAAGGTTTGCTGCAAAGTTCTTACTCAGCAATGGAATCCTCTATAAGCGCAATCATGACTCTACCTTACTGCGGTGTGTAGACAAGAGCGAAGCAGAGAGGATTATGGAAGACCTACATGAAGGTACCTTCGGAACTCATTCCGGTGGACATACCATGGCAAAGAAGATCCTACGAGTAGGATACTGTTGGTCCACTATGGAAGCCGACTGTTATCAGCACTCTCGAACCTGTCACAAGTGCCAAATCTATACTGATAAGGTGCATGTACCTCCAGTTCCCTTGAATGTTTTGACGGCTCCCTGGCCCTTTGCAATGTGGGGCATTGACATGATCGGCGAGATCAGACCTACTGCGTCCAACAGGCATCGCTTTATCCTAGTGGCCATTGATTACTTTACGAAGTGGGTTGAGGCTGCCTCCTTTGCGATGGTTACTAAGAATGTGGTGGCACGGTTCATCAAGCATAACTTAGTTTGTCGTTATGGTATCCCTGAGAGAATCATCACGGCCAACGGTACCAATCTCAACAACTCGATGATCACTGAACTCTGTAAATAGTTCAAGATTCAGCATCATAACTCTTCTCCTTACCGGCCAAAGATGAATGGGGCTGTTGAAGCTGCCAACAAGAATATCAAAAAAATCATACAAAAAATGATGGTGACATACAAGGACTGGCACGAGATGTTACCGTTTTCTATTCACGGGTATCGTACTTTAGTATGTACATCGACATGGGAAACACCCTATTCTCTGGTATATGGCATGGAGGTTGTCCTACCCATAGAGGTCCAGATCCATTCTCTACGGATTATGAAGGATGCGGGTTTGAGCGAAGCCGATTGGATCCAGACTCACCTTGATCAATTGAACTTAATCGACGAGAAAAGACTTATTGCTGTATACCATGGTCAAATGTATCAGAAACGGATGATCAAGGCCTTCAACAAGAAAGTTAGACAACAAGTGTATCAAGTAGGGGATCTGATAATCAAGCGCATCATACTGCCGCAAGGTGATCCCAGGGGCAAATAGACTCCCACCTATGAGGGACCATTTGTAGTCAAGAACATATTTTCAGGTGGAGCCATGATTCTGACCACCATGGATGGTGATGACCTCCCACACCCTGTCAATGTGGACATAGTGAAAAATACTATACATAACAAAGACCCGCTAGGTTGACATACCTAGGAAAAAATAAGGGCATCCCGGCGAACCAAAAGGGTTCGGGCAAAAATTAGGGATAAAAATGAAAAAATATGTACACCCGGCAAGTCGAAAACCCGAAAGGGCGGCTTGGGAAAAAGATGTATCCCGGTGGACTGAAAACCCAAAAGGGCGGTCTAGGCAAAAGTTAGGGATTAAAGCATATCACTATGTCACATTGGATCACCTTGCGATCAGACTTCAGTAATCAGATATCAAGCACAAACGGTACCGATCAATCCAGTCAGCTTCAGACAAGCAGCAAAGTGATGAGATGCTCAAAGACATAGGGGAAATAGCAGAATTGAAACTCAATGGGATCACTACACATAGCTATTTTCTTTTTGTACACAATTTATGTAATAATTTTCATTTTAACAGCGGCGTTCTCTTACTAGAGCGTCACCCTCCTTGTAAGAAACGCCTGTTATAGGAAAATTTCAAATCAATATAAAACGTCTTTTGAGTATAAAACTCTATGTTTGTTTTTCCTTTTTCTTTTTTGTTGTGAAAAAAATGTCCAATGTTTTATTCTTGACGTATGCATTTGAATATGATTACTGTTCACAAATATCTGCATATAAAACAGAAAGACAGTCACTAAGAACTCAAGGAAACTGATACAAAACCTAAATATCGACAGTTACCCCGTCCATCATGGTACAAGGGGCAGAGACAGTTGGAAGCGAAGTCACTATCACATATAAGCCAGTGATACCTATACTCCCCGCAGAGCCGAGACAACCAAGGTCCGACCTCCGTATCCCCAAGCAGGAATTCCTTCCCCAACAGGTTCCTTCAGAAAGCTAATGTTTGCATTCCCCATCCGAGCTTTATAACTATAAACAGTTTATAAAGTTTTTCTCCCAAGAAGAGTTTATTTCTCTGACAGCGGAAGCTCTATCTCCAAGAGAGCTCTTCTCTCCGGAAATGGAAGTTCATCCTTAGCTAAGTTTATTTCTCCAAATCTGCAGATCTTCCAACAAAGTACCTCTCTTCCCCCACAGAGTCATCCCCCCCCACAGGATTATTCTCAGACAGAGTCTCTCCTGGTAGAATATTCTCAAGCAGAATGGATGCAAATCTCCAGCTAATCATCTTCGTTCACTATCCCCAGCAGAAACAAAGAATTCAACTCCTTATACTCTCCAGCAGCAGCCAGGATTTATTTTCCCCAGCTAGAGAATATCACAATAGCATACCATATCCATACATCATGGCATGTGCATACATATTATACAGCTCAAACTCATTTATTTTGAGAGCATCATTACTTAATACATTTCATACATCATGACATTACATACGCCTAACTCTTTACCTTTCAGGGAAAGATGCAATCAAGTTCTCACGAGTTCTCTCTGGTGCAGTCAAACCGAGACCAAGGTTTCTATTCCAGTTGAAGATATTCCAACATTTTCTCTGGTTCAGTCAAACCGGCACTAAGGTTTCTATTCTGGTTGAAGATGTTCTAAGACTTTCGTCTGGGTCAGCCGAATCGCCGCTAAGATTCCCCTGATTTCTATGCCAGTAAAAGTTAATCCGAGACCTCCCCCAGGATCATTCAAATCGATACTAAGATTTCTCTCCCAGTTGAAGTTCTCACAAGTTTTCCTTGGTTCAGTCAAATCGATACTAAGATTTCTATTCCAGTTCAAGCTATAAAGCCCGGAAATCGACCGGATAATATCTTGATTTCTCCAAAATGCTATGAAGCCTGGAATCAACCAGATAGTGGTATATCTTAAATGCAAGCTACGAATCCCGGAAATCAACCGGAAAACAGCTCAATCCCCAGCAAGCTACTGTGAAGCCTGGAAATCGACCGGATAACAGTACAAGATACTATGAAGCCTGGAATCGACCAGATAGTGGTATATCTCAGATTCAAGCTCTGAAGCTCGGAAATCGATCAGATAATATCTTGATTTATCCAAAATAATATGAAGCCTGGAATCAACCAGATTGATTTTTGATCTGATTTTTGTAGGAATCAAATCCAATTAGGCTGTCAAATCATATCCAAAACATGCAAAACAAATTGAATCAAAATTGGCATGATTAGGCTTATTTTGGAAACATATCATACAAGAGAAAAACAAAATCAAATCTTGATGATCTTCAAAGATACACGGCATTTTTATTGACCTAATTCGTTCTAGTATATATGCTGAACATAACCAAGCCATAAGGACAAGTGTTTGCAGTAGAAAAAGGTCATACCAAAACTCAAAAAAGTGGACAAAAGTGTTGAATCGTTTTGTGACCTAGAAGTCAATTCAAAGCATTTCAACACTCTCAATCGTTTCCTGGACCTTCCCAGAAGCTAACACGATCATTTGCAAGCTTCCACACGGCCAGAATTACGAACTACAAACCCACGGTTTTCTCACATAATCTTGAATTTGATTTTGCAATTTACGCATGATTAACTACTTTTAAGCATAACATTATGTTTGTATCATCATTTGGAACATTTTGGTTCAATCAATTTTGCATTTGGACGTATGTATGCGTATTTTCCATTATTAGGGTTTGTTCTTGCGTTTTAGGGCTTTGTTCTACAGGTTAAATTGGCCCAAGAAAGGGGTACCATGATGCTCGTGGCATCAAGACGAATCGATCCATGTGCTTAGAAGTAATTTATCATGCTTGCTTTTGATTTTTGAAATTTGCAGTGCTATAGCCATGGAGGATGTCCGTAGGTATAAGTCTCATACCTAAAACGACGGACAAGGGAAGAAGAAGATACGTGGCTGATAACCATTGGTCTATTTGAATACATGGCGCGCGTGTTTTTGTTATTCTGTTATCCACTTGTTTTTACATTATATTATTAATTGTTGTTATTACTAACAAACAAGACACATGGCTCAGATGGTAAGGCGCGTTGGTATTGAGTGGGAGGACCTGGGTTCGATCCCAGGTCCCAGCAAGTTTTATTTTCTCACTTTGTTTCTATAGATTCTATGCATTATCATCCAAAGCGCATACCATGCGCTGTCATCATCCTACCACTGGATTCATTGCTAGCTAGATCCAACGCCCATCAATGAAGGACTATGGTGCACTCCCAGGCTGGCACAACACTGGATCTCATGTAGGACTGGGCTCAGCTCTTTGGGCCTAAAGACAAATTCCACATGACACCCCCCCAATTGCTTAAACAGGCCCAGTTTCTATCTTTTCTATTTTAATTTCTTTTAATTATTTCCTAATCATTTTCTTTTTTAAAATAACACCACAAATTATTTTTATTATCATTTAATCAAAAGTCAAAAAAACATAAAAAAATATTTTTTTTAGAAAAATATTTTTTCTTTAATTAATTAATTAGTTTAATTATTTAGGGCAATTTAATTGTTTTTCTATATAATTTAAATTAATTAGAAATTAGGATTTTTAATTTGCACATAACCTAATTAATTTTTCTCGAAAAATAATTATAACCTAAATATTTTTTCAATCAAATTTTTAGGGTTCTTTAATTCTCGCATTTAATTCGCCGCACGCATTTTTTGATTTCCTTTTATTATTATTGTAACTGTTTCGAGGTTGTAATAGTAATTAGGGTTTAAACTTCCGCATTTTTATTTACAGTCAAGATAATTATGTATCGTCAAAAGCCTTGTAATAGTGTAGGATCTTTACCTTCTTGCTTTTATATTTTGTATGATTGTATATAATTGTTAGCAACTTAGGCGTGTATGACTAACAAATCAATCTTAGATCACTAAACTGCAAAGATAAATATAACTGAAATCAAACACTTTTGCACACTTGCACCCTTAGGGTATTACCTCACTTGGTTACCTCAGAAATAATGGTCGTGTCCCTCGAACATAGGGATACCTTAGCAATGACCCGCGATTCAAAGTCGTCATAAAGATCACAGTCCCTACTTGTCCCTCGAGTTGCCTACGAATTGATCTTATGACGATAGTCCCTTCGAAACGCTAAGGTATCCTTACTTGTTGCCTTCAGTGACCATTTCGTCCCTTCGAACGTCCCTTTAAAATTCCAGCAACGATGCTACCTATTTCTCAATAATGGGATATCATTGTCTAAAAGGAAAACGAACAGACCTTTTTCGAGTAGGTAGATTAGTTCCTAGGTACTTGCTCAAACAAACAAACTTTTTCACACCAAACACTTTTCAAACAGTTTTCAAAAACAACTTCATAACACTCTTGAGGACAGAAACAAGGATTAAAACGAAGTAAAACAAAACTTTTCAAAACAAGCACACACAAGCAATTTCAAAAAATGAGCAAGTACCTAAGAGCCCGTGGAAAACCACGGATATAAAGAGTGCTAATACCTTCCCTTTCTATAATCTATCCCCCGTATTCAGAAACATCTCGAAAAAGTTTTTTTCTGTTCTCTTTCCTTTTCCTTTATTGGATGAAATAAAAGTCGGTGGCGACTCTTGCTTACCACACATTTGCAAATACACAAACGCAAAACCAGTATTAACAGTTGGTTCTGCCACCGTATCACAAAATGCCTACATCAACTAATGTACTGATGATAAGACAATGAAATACCTACATTAGGTAATGTACTGATGAAGAGACAACGAAAGACCTGTATCAGCTAATGTACTGATTAGGGAGACAATGAAAGACCTACATCAGCTAATATACCGATAAGGAAGACAACGAAAGGCCTACATCAGCTAATGTACTGATGAGGAAGACAATGAAAGATAACTAACACCAACTAATGTATTGATGAAAGTAAATGGATAAGAGATAACCAACATCAACTAATGTATTGATGAAGGTCTAAAGGAATAAAAAATATTAACTTCGACCAATGGGTCGTCAAATGTTAACAAGAAAGGAATGATCTCAAATTGATGAGTTGGGGATTAATATGGACTTCCATGAGTGGTTACTGAATCCATGCATGCTTTGTGATGATACATGAGATATTATTTGTTTTTTTCTTCTTTTGAGCATATTGACGCGTATGAAGTGATGCGTGTGATGCGTGATCAATGCATGGTTTACTGGTTTGTTAGACGGTGGCCAACGATCATTGGATTTTTGTTTGTAAGGTAAAGCTTGGTTTTTAATGGAAAATGCCGAGCAAAGTTTGAGATTTTTGACTATGTATGCAATTGGTGGTGCCCCATGAATTATATGTGTGGTTCGATGCATGATTAATGCATGCAAATATGATTAAGGAAACTGGTTTGAATATTTCAACGGATGCCCCTGTGGAGGGTTAGAAACAGTTAAAATGAGAAAGGCTTTAGGCCATGAGGCTTTTGTTCATTGGAAATGGTCCTCTTGTAGGATATTGCAAGCATGACTTCTCGACACCCCTTGTGAGATCGGTAGTTGCTGACAATATGTCAAGATCTTCTTGTGAACATATTGAAGACGTGGATAGGTCTTGGCCCTAGTTGTTGCCCCATATTGCTGAGTCCTTGAAAAAAATTTCTTCAATAGGAGTTTGGAAACAAATTGATGATCTTGAGATGGTAGTATGCCCCAGTGTTTAGAACTTTGAAATGAATACCCCTAATTAACTGATCTTTGGAACGGTTTATCAGGTCCTGAATAAATTTCCCCTTTAATGGGATCACCTGCAAATGATTGAGCTTTTTAACCAATTTCACATGATGAAATTTCCTTGAGATCAAGTGGTGAATTGAAAATGAATTTTCTTATTTTGAAACAGTAATTATAATGCGATGATATGCAAACTTTTGAAAATAAATCATTTATTGAAATGATATTGTGGTATACAATGGATAAATCCTGATGAGGATGCAATGTCAATTTGAAATTCAAGATGTGAAAATAATGTGATAACGAGGTATTAACATCAATGGTTTAGCAAACATTGAGGAGTCAGGTTAACACAACCTTGCTGCAATATGCTTTCAAAATAAACATTGCTTCAATTAGGTCTTTTAAATGTTGTAATTTTTCCTGGTTCACGGTTTTATGAAATAAAGGAATAAAGCTCAAATTTTGATTTTAACCCACCTTATTCTTCGTGATATTCTCCAGTCCTACATTCAGTTAATCGACTCACATAATTTCCAAGAGGAATTGCAAATGAAGATGTAGTGGATTGAGAACCAATGCTCTTTGAGGTGGAAGTCACCTATTCTTCTTTGGAGGTCACACAAGCTTGTTCTTGATTTGATCTTGATCTTGATTTGATTTGATTCCTTTTGGTTTTGTATCCCTAATTTTTCCTGGAATGTTTCTCTTGAGATTTCAATCTAGAGGGATTCCCTAATTTTTTCCTAAGTTGCTTGATGTTCTTGGATTATTAGGCTTTTATTTGATTCTATTTTTTCATCTTTTGTTTTTGAACAACTTCTGTGACACTTGTTTCCTGATGTTTATATTGAATCGGTTATGACTGTCGTATTGATGGTTCAAGAGAAACAACCATTGTAAGCTTTAAATTTTCACAGCTTCTTCGACATCGTGTGCGAATAGAGGATGTGTTTGAACCTCTTATGAGAAGGTAACTCGAATGGTTCCCTTGGAGATGAAAGGATTCTCTTGGAAATCGAATGCATTAATCATTTTAACTGAACAAATACCCTGCCTAGGTTAACATTAAGGGTTTACTTTTTATGCAAAAAGAAACTCCTACTTCTAGGCTCAAAGGGGTTAACGAGGAAATATATTTATTATATCTCCACTATTTAGGAATTTGAAGCAATGCATGTACATCATTAGCAAGATTTCATTTGAAAGCATATTGTTGCAAATTGGGTATTCGTTTTTCATCATCCTCCCTCCAATATTTGCTTAAACAGAAAGGTGATAAAGAAAGTGAAGTGGAAATAAAAGCAATATTGTTTTTGTGATTTTTGAGTGATAATAAGGAAATAAAAACGAGAACACATTATAATAGGATATGAGAACTGACTTGGGTGTTTTGCGTTTTATCGCAATTGTTGCAAATAGTAAGAGTCACCACCGACTTTTCTTTTATCCAATAAGGAAAGAGTGAAAAGAACAGGAAAGACCTTTGAGATATTTTCTTGAGTTCGGGGAGCAGTGTTGTACCCCAAAAATTTTCCTCTCAATTTCTCAAAGATTCTCTCATAAAATCTCCATTGCTCAAAATTGCATAAGGTTTGATCAGCTCAAGACACTTCCTCAACGCTGATGGCTCAAATTAAGGTTTGGGTTTGGACAAGTACAATTGGACTTTTAATGCCCCATATAGTTTCCGTGGATCATATTGGGCTCTCAAGAATCAGGTCGAAGATGGAACTTCTGAATCCTTGAAAGGAGGAAGAGGAAAGTGTCAAAAGGGCAAAGCAGATAAAAAAAGGTGTGCAGCTGCAGATAACAGTTTGAATTTTAAATCTGGTTCAGGCGGTTCGAACCACATGACTGATCCAAATGAGTGGTTGGCATATTTTTGACAAATCGAAGAAGAGAAATCCTGCTTCGATCCACAAGCTTCGACTGGGCAATGGCTTCCTTTGAGCAACTTGCTTTGATCCATAAGATTCGACTGGGCAATGGCTTCCTTTGAGCAACCTGCTTCAATCCACCTCTAAACCCTTCGACACACATAGTTTTGACATTATGAATTACAAGTCTATCTTCATGCTTGCTTTGATCCACAAGCTTCGACTGGGAAATGGCTTCCTTCGAGCAACCTACTTCGATCCACCTCTCAACCCTTCGACACACATAGTTTTGACACTATGAATTACAAGTCTATCTTCATGCTTGATTTGATCCACAAGATTCTACTGGGTAATGGCTTCCTACGAGAAACCTGCTTTAATCCACCTCTAAACCCTTCGACACACATAGTTTCGACACTATGAATTACAAGTATATCTTCATGCTTGCTTCAATCCACAAAGTGGTACATTCAGATGAATATGGTCCATTAGAAGAACATACAATTGGTGGAAACAAATATTATTTTGTCTGTTGATGAGTTTGGTCGAAAGTGGTGGATCTATGTTATCAAAACAAAAGGATGGAGTATTCGACATATTCAAGATGCTTGTCAAAAACCAGAGTAAAGAAAAAGATCAAATCAATAGGCCATGCGACATGATCTTGATTTGCAGGCCTCAAACTTGTGTTTCTCTCGACAATTAATTGTTTACACAATTAATTAAGCTCTTACCCAAGTGTTTAAAGTATTTTCCAAGCCAATTTTCCCTTAATGGCACAAAGTTACCATTACCATTTTGGAAAAGCAAGCTTTATGCAAAGTGTCAATGCATTGAGCCTTGTGACCTTTATCTCTGATTGCAAGCAATATCAAAAGCATGAATCAAGTCTCCTGCATCCAACAAACCTCAGGCCATGCTTGTACTTGAACTTTGGAACCATGAAAATCCATTCTACTTGATTTTTTCGTTTTCAACTAAACCATAACATGTTATCTCAAGATTCTGGTTACGACAAGATGCCAAAACTCTTCCCTATAAATAGAGACATTATTTGCAACATAAAGAAAGATATTACCAAGCCTTAGAACACTCCCAAAACTCTCAAAAAACTCAGAACTTGCACACAAGAACAAAACTTGGCACATTCTAACTTTACACACAAAATCTCAAATCCCTCCGTGCATTTTTTTGGACTTTCGATTCACTAAGCTTCCATACATCAGCCTTAGAACACTCCCAAAACCCTTAAAACTTCTCAAAACTCCTTGAACTCAGAATCTGCATCGAAAGCCACTTGCCATTTCTGACTTTGAAGATCCAACTCCAAAATCCTTCTGGCTTTCAAAGCAAAGTAGTGATCCCACTAGCTCAAGGAAGGTCCCTGCAAGCTTAATCCACCATCGAACCATTTCTGGAAGTCATACAGAGGTCATTCGAATTTCACTTCAAGAGGTAAGATTTCTTAACTATCATATCTTGATACAAGCATTTTCAGCACATACAAATAAAAGAAAAGATGTAGATATCATATCTAGCAAGCTGACCATGCTCTCAGTTTTAATTTTCATTACTTGTGTTTTACGAATTTCATCTTTAATCAGTTAGGTTTTAGTTTTGGTACTGAACAAAATTCATGCTAACCTTTGATCCATATCTTTTGAAAATTATGTGGTTAGATTTGTATTCAAATTATGGCAGGTTTGATGTTTACATTTTTTGATTTGGCTGAGAAATGAAGCTTTTCGAAGCTTAACAATGGAGTAATGCATCCATGCGCGCGCGAAGGAAGAAGATGAAGTCATGTTCAAATTTTCATAAATGAGTTTATTTTATATTTAATTGAAGTTATCTCATGAACAGATGAAACAGACCACCCCAGTGGTACAAACAGCGTGCGCTAAAGTTTTGCCATGTAGAAGGTCCTGGGTTCTAGTCCCAACGAGACCTTTTATCATTTTTCCAAAATTTCCCACTTTTTTGTTTGCAGGAAGCGCGCCTGAGCCTCCATTGGCCGGGCCTTGACATTTCCATTTTCTGAACCCCGTGATGTTAATGTTATATCTTTATCTCATTTTCTTTACTTTATTATTGCTATTACTATAATTATTTTTATTAATAAAAACCACCAAAAAATATATTTAAATTATTTAGTTTATTTTTATTTAACTTCTTACAATGAAAAAGACCAAAAATATTCTCCTATTTATTTTCTTTTCTTTAACTTAATCTTGATTTTTCTTTAGTTTAATTAAATTTCCTTTTAGTTAAATAGGCCAAAATATTTCTTTAACAAAATCAAAACAAATTCATTTTCTTTTCATTCATGTCTTGTACATTATATTCCTTTCAATTCTTGTACATTATTCAAGTTTCAATATGGTTGTAATAGATAATTAGGTTTAATTTCTTGCAATCCCCATTTGTAAATTTGAACACCCATCCCCAAATGATGTAATAGCATAGGATATTTATTTTCCACAATTTATCGCTTTTCATATAAATGCTAGTAATTAGGGTTTGTATGGAAAGATAAAATCAATGCTTATAAAACCTTAATCCAAGATAAAATCAAGCATGAAAAAATAAAAACTTGCACACTTATACCTCTAGGGTTAACTCCACTTTTTGCCTTGAGAAAATGGTCATGATATGCATGTGAGACATCTTAGAAAAAACAATTAAAAATACAAGATCATAGTCCCTCGATGAAGCTACGAATGTTGCCTTATAAATGATCTTAGTCCCTCAAGAGAAATGCTAAGATATCTTACAATATTAATATTCATGACCACACGATGACCCACGCTCGTCCCTTTACATCCAAAGGTAAGGCTCCTTACCAATCAATGGTAAGATAGCAATGTCAAAGGAAGAAATGAACAAAATACTTTTGAGTAGGTAGAATGTTTCTAGTTGCTTGCTCACAATCCATCTTCAAAAAACAAACATCTTTTCAAATACACCAAACACTTTCAAAACATGAAATATTTTCAAAAGTACAACACTTTGTATGTATTCTTATAGAGACGAGAATCATTACAAAGTTTGCCTAAACGAAGGCGTTTTTCAAAAATACTTTCAAAACCCACCAAAACACATTTTAAACAAAACAATTTCAAAAGTGATCTAGCAAGAAACTAAGAGCCCATAGATAACTATGGATGAAAAGGGTGCTAACACCTTCCCTTTTTATAATCTACCCACCGAACTCAAGAAAATATCTCAAAGGTCTTTCCTGTTCTTTTCACCCTTTCCTTATTGGATGAAAGAAAAGTCGATGGTGACTCTTGCTATCGGCAACAATTGCGATAAAATGCAAAACAACCAAGTCAATTCTCCCACCGTATTACAAAAATGACAACTCTGTTTGGGATATCTCAAAAGTTGGGTTACCTTAGAGCTAGATCATACTTAATTGCTTTCATTGTTTGATTTGTTTGCTTTACATTTATGGGTCCTCGTTTGGGTTTGTCTTGATCCTCTACCCGGATCGGGGAACACCATTAGGTAAGTAGCATTAGATTATGGAAAGTGTACGGTGTAGACCAATATGGTTGAAGCAGTGGCTATGTTAGTGTTACGCATTTGTTGGTACTGGTATCCTTTGTGTTGAATCGAGGAGAATACGGGGCTGCTGAGCGGTGTCATGAAGCACTAACTGACCTTAGAACCTTTAATTGAACAACTTGGCCATTAGGAAGTAGTGAGATAGCCAGTTTCGGTGGAAAGCTGAAAATTGGTTGATACTTGATACTACGCTCGTTGAGATCAGACTTTTGGGATATCTCAGCCGCAAGAAAAGATTGATTATGCTGAGACAATGCCCAATGAAGAAAGATCAATGATATTGAGATTCCCTAGAACCCGATTACTTTCTAGGATAGGTTGAACCAACTAAACTTCAAGAGGGTGCTTACCTACAAACCCCATGCAAGCTTAAACCTAAGGACTTGTTTGCTTTGTTTGTATATGTTTATTTGTACATAACATCATGACATCATACCATAGCATTGTCAATAATCATTTCAAGGATCTCAAAGGCCTATGATCCAGGGACATGTTGAACCAGACGTCTATCAAGGGGAAAGAGGATTTATTTTCCTCTAACCAAATGCTGCTAAAGACCAAAGCATGATAACTTGAGTCAAGGGGTATGACCCACTTGACATGGTGAGCTTGATTCTTAGGGAAGGACATCCAATGATACGAAGTTCTTCAATCAAAGTTCAACTTCTGACATCTTCTTGTGTTTACCCCGCGAGATCCTTGAAAACATAGAATCCACATATCATACATGTAATCGTAACATGTTTTCCCCATACAGGTTTCTCATCTGCTTATTATTTATTTCAGTAGAAGATTCCTTATTGAGGGGAAAGAAGAAGTGAAAGCACTCCTCATTGAGGGCATGACCAAAAAGATTCATGAGGACAACAGGGATGACCTGTTGGAACGATTACAAACTGAAATGGCAACAATGAAAATTCAGATGATGGGTCAGATGGTAGGTCAGATGGCTCTTATCCAAAATTTAGCTCAAGGACAAGAAGAGATGAGATCCCTCGTCAACAAGCTTTATCAAGACAGATGCAACCATATGAGACAAACAACTAGGATTGGGGATCAAGTCATTAATCAGCCTCCGATGAGACAAGAAGTTGGTTTAGTCGAGAGAACACCCTTTAAAATGGTTACTATACCAAGAGTCCAACAACAACCCCGCCAACCACAATGGGGAAATCAGCGAAGGCAAGACAAACCCAAAAGACATTTTACCAAAATCAACATGCCACTGTCTCAAGCATTGCAACACATGTTGAGGATGAATCTGATTACATTGATAGGACCTCATCCAAACCCCAAAACTTCTTCTCCTAACTACAATCCTGATGCAATATGTGCCTATCATTCCGGTAGCCCTGGGCATGATACTAACGATTGTTGGGTTCTGAATTACAAGATTCAAAATATGATTGATGCCAAGAAGATTAAATTTGGCCCTCTCGAGACTCCCAATGTGATCACTGTTCCCATGCCAAATCATTGAAGAGTGTCCAGTTCATTTTGAAATTTTCAATTGTAATTTCTTTTATTTGTTTGGACACTTACCTATTATGTCAAACTTTGTTTCATTAATGCATTGCATATGTTTGTCTTGAATTAATACATTCATTTTCACTATATTTAAACTGTGCTTTTACTCCCTTTATGATATTCAACTTTTGTTTAAAAGTTGTAAGCGTTTAGAGGGAGGATGAAATAAACAATACCATAATCCATACAATATGCTTTTGGACAGACCTTGCTGACGATGTACAGACATTCTTTCAATTCCATAAACACTGGAGTTATAAGGAAGATGATCCCTAGTCAACCCCTTTGAGCCAAAGAAGTAGAAGTTTTCTTTTTCACACAAATAGAAACCTTTAATCAAAACCTAGGGCAGGGTAGTTTCTCAGTTAATTCAAATGTGCATTTGATCACAAGCTTTCACTTCATACACAACGAGTAACATCAAGAACGTCCTTCTGAATCAAAAGACAGCAGTGATTCCCTGTAAAATAGGCAGTCATTATCTCTCAAAAGAAAAGCCCACTAAGTCAAAACCTACGAAGGAGACTTAAGAAAAACGGGGGCATCCCGCTGGCTGTAATCATAAAACAAAAACCGTCAGGCAGAAATTAGGGATAATAAATCAAAAGAAGTCGCTACAAATCCTCGATAACAGAAAAATGTTGCAAAAAATGACTACCTTCTCCAATAAACTTAACTTATCTGAACCATCACCAAAATAACATTCTAGATTCAATAGGAATTCAAACGCACAATTTATTGAGTTTAGGATTGGAGAACATCATGAAGAACGAGTGGGTATAAATAAACTTTGAGCCTTATCCTTTGTTTCTTAAACCGTGAACCAGGACACGTTACAACCCCTTAAAAGTCCTAATTTAAGCATGGGTTGGTTCGAAAGCATACTATTACAAAAGGTATCTCGACTCCTGTAAGGCTTACTGTAAATCCTGAATTAAATTCATATTCTTACAAAATTTTGTTTCTTATTTAAAATACATTTTTCAAAAAAATTTCTCAAGACAAACATAAACTTTGCATTGTTTGAATGCCGTTGTTTGCATATAGCCAATTGTTTGACAAATGGAGAAATTCGCACAAAGAATATCCAATGAATGGAAATTCTCTCAATGAATAGAATCACTTCAAATTGAAAAAACACATCTAATGACAAATCTCTCATAATCAAGGGGCACGATATGATCATTGTCTAGCACATCTGGGGAAGTCTTCAAAGAATCTCTCAAGAAGTTTTGAATAGCCATGGACATATCTCCATCTGAATCACTTGAAGCATTGAACATGGATTCCAGCAAAGGGTCACTTACGACCAAACAAACATTTTCTGTTATTTCTACAACACTTGCTATCAGAGACAGTGACAACTCTCCATGCGGACATAGTCGGAAAATACTACGCATAAAAGAGACCCGCTAGATTGAAACGCCTAGGAAAAAATAAGGGCATCCCGAAGAATAAAAAAGGTTCGGGAAAAAATTAGGGATATATTACAAAGGTGGTACACCCGGCAAGTTGAAAACCTAAAAAGGCGTATTGGGAAAAATGGGTATCCTGATGGGCTGAAAACCCAAGAGGGCGGTCCAGGCAAAAGTTAGGGATTGAAGCATATGATTATGTCCCGTTATCTCATCATTTTGTCTATCATTAAAAGATTTGTCACTCTGACAGATTTCAAACTGTATACAAATCCCCACAAGGCCAATCACATTATCCCCACAAATTTGGATTCACAAAATCCTCATCCAGAGTTTCAGCCTCCGAAAAACCTCTCCCCAGCTAAGTTGGTCTCAAGAAGAATCCTCGAGGAGTTCTTCCAAAAGAAAACACCTCCCCAGAAGATCGTAAAATATTCTCTTCAACAAGTTTTTTTCCCCAACAAACTACAAGATTCCCCAGCTTGAGTTTGCCTCTCAGACTATTACAAATTAAGGGACCACAACCCTTAATCCCCAATGAAGTCGTCAATAGAGTCGTTACTATCCCCGAAAGTGACTATGAAGCCTAGAACCTGACCATATAACAGTTGACTCCATTCCTCAAAAGCAATTTACTGTGAAACCTAGACCCGACCAGATAACAGTTTGAATTACTGAAACCTGGACCCGACAAGATAACAGTAAATCCCGAGTTACTAAAGCCTGGACCCGACCAAATATTAGTTTAACTTCTTCATATTACTGAAACCTGGACCCGACCAGATAACAGTTGTAACGCGGTTGGAGAACTGACTTGGGTGTTTTGCGATTGATCACAATTGTGCGGATAGCAAGAGTCTCCACTGACTTTTCTTTTATCCAAAAGGAAAGGCTGAAAAGAACAGGAAAGACCTTTGAGATGTTTTCTGAGTTCGGGGGGTAGATTATGAAAAGGGAAGGTATTAGCACCCTTTTCATCCGTAGTTATCTACGGGCTCTTAGTTGCTTGCTAGATCACTTGCTTTTGCTCGAATGAGCTTGTGGTGTGGGTTTTGAAAGTATTTTGAAAATGTCTTTGTAATGGTTCTTGTTTCTATAAGAATGCGTACAAAGTGTTTGTTTCGAAAATAATTCAAAGAGGTGTTTGTGGAGTGTGTTTTTTGAAAGTCTTCTTAATAAGATGTTTTTATAATGGTTCTCGTCTCTATAAGAACGTATACAAAATTCTTTTGTCTTTTGAAAAGGTTTTAATATGAAAGTGTTGGTGTAAAATGTTTGGTTGTGAGCAAGCGAGCAACTAGGAGCGAATCTACCTACTCAAAAGGTCTTAAATGTTTCTTTTCCTCCTCCTTTAGATGTTGCTATCTTACCACTGATTTGGTAAGAAGCCCCATCGTTGGATATGAAGGGACATGCGCGGGTCAATCGTACAGTCATAGAAGGCAACTTGTGAGACGCTTTAGCAATTTTTCGCAAGTGACTAGTTCGTTTTACCGAAGGCAACATCGAGGGACTACGATATTTTTTTATCGAGGGGTCTTTGCTAAAGCGTCCCATATTCGAGGGACATGACTGTGTTTCCGAAGCAACGAGTGAGGTTACCCTAGGGGGTGTGCGTGTGAAAAAGTGTGTTTGATTCAAGTTAAGTTGCTCTTTGATTAGGTTATCTAGCGATTGATTTTAATCTTACCATACATACCTAATTACTATACAGTATAAGGAAAACAGTAAATTGCAAAAATTAAAATTCTATGCTATTACGGAGCTTTCGGGAATGGGGGGTACAAATTTAAAAATAGGGATGGATTAGTACAATTAAATGTCCAGATAGGCAAACAATACAACCAAATCGAATCGAGAAATTAATCGAAATTATAACAGTTTATGAAATAAAATTAATTGACAAAGTATAAAAAATCTTGGTATTTTTGTTTTGTGAGAATTTTAGGAAGAAAAATAAAATTCTATTCTATTAAAGAAATTAAATCATTTGCATATTTTTTATCTTTTAGAATTTTTATCATGTAGAAATTAAATAAATAATTTAAAAGAGAAAAAAAAAGTTAATTACAAAAATTCCTAACTAAGAATTTTTTTAACTAATTTAAGAGTTGTATTTGATTTAATTGAATTTTAAAATTAAAACTAAACCTAAACTAATTTTGTCATAAGGGTAAATAGTTAGAAACAAAATAATAATAAAAAGGTCTTGGCAAGGTGTTAAACCCGAGTCCTCTTTATTACAATATATAAACCTTACCAACTGAACCAATGCCATTTATCTGTTATTTCTATGGTTTAAATGAAATATAAAGGTGGAAATGGTAATTGGATTGGGCCAGCAGCCCAATGGGCTGACCCGGTTTGAGAAAGTATATGAAGAAAAGGAAACAAAACCCTAACTGACTAAAAGGAACGGCGCCGCTACAAGCCAACACCACCATCTTTCAACATTTGTTCTTCCTCTCTGCATCAACACCAACAACCTCTAACATCCTCTCACTCCATCTAAATCTTCATCTGCCTCCACATTCCCACTTTTCCCAACCTTTGTTTATTTTTCCTCCGACTTCAAAACCCTAACAGAAACACAAACAACTTGAAACCAACGACTGTTGATGCAGTGATGCTGAGTCGGAGCTAGAAGCGGATTGGACTCTACCAGTAACACAAAGCTTAACGGAGATGAAGGATGGTTTCGAGAATTTGGAGAGCATGGACATGACACTCTGGTAACAGAATCATGGCTTCTCGTGGAGGTTAAGGTTGAATTGTATTTTGTAGTTTTTCTGTGTAATGGTTTTTCTTGTTTTTACCTTTACTTATTACCCCTTTCTAATGCAGTAGAAAATGGATATCACGCAACAATTGGTGCCAAAAGTATGCAAACAGAGAGATGTGAGAATAGGGGAAAGAATCTTACGTGTTGAAGCTTTTCTTTCTAGCATGGCTTGATAAAAATCCTCCTTTGTTTGCTGGTTTTTGTTCTCTTGTTGGCTTTGCTGGCTCCTACCCTTTGTTCTTTACTGATTGTTGGCTGTGTAAAATCTCTTGGTTTTTTCCTCACTGATTTCCTGCTTTGTTGTTTTTTCTGGTTTATTGGTTTTCTGGTTTGTTGGTTTTCTGGTTTGTTGGTTTTCTGGTTTGTTGGCTATCTGGTTTATTGGCTATCTGGTTTGTTGGCTATCATGTTGGTTCTGTTATCTTGTCTTGCCCTCCTCCTTTATGAAACAGTAAGTGTTATCATATTGAAAAAGTGGGGGGGGGGGGGGGGGGGGGGGGAATCTGAGAGGTTTGAACAATTTTGGTTACTGCTTCGATATTTTTTGCTGCAGTTTTTGCATTGCCATTTTGGTGTAAGTTTTTGGACAACTTTGCAGCATATGTTTGGGCTGCTTTATACAGGTTTTGGACTGGCTTCCTTGGTATTATTATGCAGACTGTGTGGGTGGTTTTGGACTATATTGGTTTGACATGATTTTGGATCATTGAAAGGGTTATTGTGCAGGCTAGGTGATATCTTTTCCTCTCTTATCTTTCAATGAAATATAAAGCCATTTGCTTTTCATACAATTTTCTGAAGGATTTGCACTTTTTAGAAAATGATGACATAAGGGCCGTGAATCAATGTTAGCTTGTCATGTTTTGAATTGTTGTTGTGCTATTTTGATAGCCTGCTGCTAATCTTGAAGCTGCTCCTTGTTTTACTTATTGTTGTTTTGTGCTGCATTTTATTGCAGTTGTTGCTATCTTGGCAGTCTTGGCAGTTTTGCTTGCTTATATTTGTTTTTGTTGGCTGCTGTTTGGCAACCTAGCTGCCGTGCTAGCCTGCTATTTTGCTGTTTGTTGATTTTGTCTTGCAGCTTAGCTGCTGCGCTAGCCTACTGTTTTGCTGTTAATTGCTTGTTTTTGTTCCAAATTTCTTTTCCCTTTTGTGAACCAAAAAATCAAACTCTTTGTTATTTGCAAATGTAGAAGGAGGTATCTTATGATTGAAAACAAAACCTTTTAAAATTTTGATTCCAAAGTGCGAATCCTAATGATGAAGTTTCCCTTTTAACAAATAATTCTTGTTTGGAATCTCTTCTCATGTTGATCATTGCTAACTCTTTCTTTTTCTTTTGTTACATGTACGAGCAATTGAATGCCGAGCGAGGCAAGGTGAAGAGAAAACCACGGCTAGCAATGAGGAGTTTCTTGAAGATGAAGCAAACTTGAAAAACAAGCATTTCTTTCTTTCTTTGTAAACAAAAAATGTAACTTGGGAACTTTGTATGAATGATGAATTTGTTGTAAGTCTTGAATTCTTGGAAACTTGGAATAATCCTCTAGAATTTAGGGTGTATTTGCTCAAAATTATAAACTCATAAATCTTCTTGAATTGATATTGCAATTTAATTGACAAACTTGGATATTTGATTTTGAACCCTTGAAATGCACTCCGAGTAGAAACACATAAACCTTTTTATCATGAACCAAATCTTGATGAACAAACAAAGAAACTTAAGAAACCTTATCTATATCCAATTTTAATTCAGTAATTACTAATGCTTCGAACATAATCAACTTGTATTATAAGCAATATATAATCAATGAAACCTCAAACTCAACATCATGCCTTTACCCTTGACTTGGTGGAGAACAAACTCAACACAAAATCAATTCTAAGTCCCAAAATGTTCCAACGAATTACATGGCCTTCTAAGCGCATTTGGCTATTGATCCTTGAAGCAATATTACAGACGACATCATTTGTGATATGTTGCAAAAAAGAACCATCCCTGATATGATGAAAATCGGAAGAGTTGCGATCCTTGAAAGTCTAGTAACAGCTTCTTGTGCAAATTATTGTCCCTTGTCTTGTAAAGATGAGTTAATGAGGACGTAAAAAGGAAAACAAATGCTCAAAGAATCACTCAGAAATATTGAATATCAAAGAAGTTATGATCTTCTGAACTTGATCTTGAAATGGTCGACTTTTACAGTTGATTTTTAGTCATTCGAGCCATTGACTGGGCACACTCGCGATGCGACGCTTGAAACTTGGCACAAACATCCTTGAGAACACGTGAAGGATCAAGAAGACCAATTGAAACTTCAGAAACTCAATTTTCTCTGAGAAATACCAAACCCTAATTGTTGACTTACTGCCTAGGAAGGGAATCTGACTGATCAACTTTTGATCCAAATTGAGTATACGAGAAACCCTAGGATAATATCTTGCATGAAAAATGGGAGGGCAAATTTTGGGGTACGACAGCTGCCCCTGTTCAATCTTCTTAAACTTGAAAAGTGAGATCGACATGTTTGTCGTTCGTAGCTTGAAAGTGGAAGATGATTGAACACTAGAGTGCCCAGAAATTTGCACTCGGTGATGTGTTGGTTGATTGTGTGGGAAATGGGCTTAAAGATTCCATTTGGAGAAATGATGGAAAGTTGTCGGAGATGGGCTTATAGATGCCATCCAAAGGTGATTATTGAAATAAATTGGACTAAGTCTGAACTTGACTTCAACTGGAAAAGAATCAGAATAAACCTTTGGTCGATTTAAACTGAAACTAGCAGAAGTCTTGCATGTTGTTTGACTGGAAAGTATCAAAATAAATCTTGGAGCGATTTATCTGAACCAGAGAAAATGTCTATTTGGAAAGTATCAGGATAAACCGTTGACAGATTTAAATTGAACCAATAGAGGTCTGGAGAAGAATCAGAATAAATCTTGGAGCGATCTATCTGGATCAGAAAAAATGTCTGCGGGAAAGAATCAGAATAAACCGTTGAGAGATCTAAACTGAAATAGCAGGGGTCTGGATCAACCTTGACTGGAATGGAAATCATAAGAATCTTAGGATCGATTCAACTGAACCAGACAAAAGTCTTGGAATATCTTTAACTGGAATAAAAATCAGAGAGATCTTAGTGTCGATCTGACTGAACCAGAGAAGGTCTTGAATATTCTTTAACTGGAGAGAATCAGAGTAGATCTTTGAGTGATTTATCTGAACCACAGAAAGTGCCTACTAAGAAAGAATCAGAATAAATTATTGAGAGATTCATCTGAACTAGCAGGGATTTGGAGAAGAATCAGAATAAATCATTGAGAGATTTATCTGAACCAGAGAAGACGTCTGCGGGAAAGAATCAGAATAAACCGTTGAGAGATTTAAATTGAACCGGCAGAGATCTGGAGAAGAATCAGGGCAAATCATTGAGAGATTTATACTGAACCAGGGAAAGTGTCTGCGGGAAAGAATCAGAATAAACCTTTGAGAGATTTAAACTGAACCGGCAGGGATCTAGATAAGAATCAAGACAAATCATTGAGAGATTTATACTGAATCAGAGAAAGTGTATGTGGGAAAGAATCAAAATAAACCATTGAGAGATTTAAACTGAATCGGCAGGGATCTGGAGAAGAATCAGAATAAATCGTTGAGAGATTTAAACTGAACCAGAGAAAACATCTGCAGGAAAGAATTAGAATAAACCGTTGAGAGATTTAAACTGAACCAGAAGGGGTCCGGATTAACCTTGATTGGGATGGAAATCAGAAGAATCTTATGATCGATTCAACTGAACCAGACAAAAGTCTTGGAATATCTTCAACTGGAATAGAAATCAGAGAGATCTTAGTGTCGATCTGACTGAACCAGAGAAGGTCTTGGATATTCTTTAACTTATGATGGGCCTGTGTAGGGCTTCTTCATGATGAGTCCGTGTAAGACTTCATATGGAATTGAGAGGAACCTGGGTAGGGTTGCTTAATGACGAGTCCGTGTAAAACTGCATCTGGAAATGAGAAGAACCTGTGTAGGGTTGCTTCAATTGGTCGTATAGATAAATGCCCGGACTTTTTACAGGTATTAAAATGATTGATGGTACTCATCTGTTGATTAACTTTTTCTTGAAAAGGTAAAACATTAGTTGTATGCCATGTCATGATGTATGAAATGCATGGTGCAATGATGTTCTCAAAATAAATGAGATTGTGTCGTATGCACTTGTTATGTATGTAACCAAGATGTATGAAATGTGAAATGTTAATGAATGTATTTTTGTCTAGGAAAACAAATCCTTGACAAATACTGGGGAGTCATTAAATCCCAGACTGTCGTCGAAGAGTAGGTGTGTCTTCAAACCTTTCTTAGAATGTTTCCACCGGGGGTTCCTGTTTTATTATTTGAGGAGAGTTCAGTTGGGGAATATTGAAAACTCTATGGAGAGTGTTGATTCTGCTTAGGGAAAAGAGTTCAGGAGTCTTGGTTGTTTGTTGCTCTACTAGGGATTCGAAGTTGAACTGATATATGGTCGAGTCCAGGCTTCACAGTAACTTGTTGGGAATTGTAGAGTAGTCTACTGGGGAAGAGGAGTTGTGGTCCTTTGATTGGTAGTAGTCGGAGAAGAAAATTCAAGTTGGGGAATCTGTAGTTTGTTAGGGAAATAAACCCTGTTGTCGTTCTGTTGGAGAGGTGTCTTCTTCACTGAGGGAAATTCTCGAGGGTTCTTGAGGTCGACTCAGCTGGTGAGAAGTTTTTAGAGATTGAAACTCTGGCTGGGAGTCATCCTATGAGAAGGATTTTGGAGAGAATTGTCACTGCCCCTAGTAGCGAGTGTTGTAGTAACATCAGAAAATGTTTGCTTGGTCGCACATGACCCTTTGTGTGGGAGCCTGTTTGCCCCCAGAGTTAAAATGGTGCACCTCGATGCTTGAGATTTTGATCACATTTTCGGTATCCCTGAACTTCCTAGAGATATTTTCTAAGACTGTCGTGGAAGAAAACGAAGACCTGATACTAACACCATCTGATACTACCGACACAGATGAACAAATTGGTGGTGCCCAAGATCTTTGGTCAAGTCTCATAATTTTCTAAGAACTGTCATGGGAGGATTCGAAGACATGATAATGACTGTGATACGGTGAGAGAACTGACTTGAGGGTTTTGTGTTTGATCGCAAATGTTGCGGTTAGAAAGAGTCACCACCGACTTTTCTTTTATCCAAAAGGAAAGGTGAAAAAGCACAGAAAAGACCTTTGAGATTATTTCTTGAGTTCGGGGGGTAGATTATGAAAAGGGAAGGTATTAGCACCCTTTTCATCCATGGTTTTCCATGGGCTCTTAGTTACTTTCTAGATCACTTGATTTTGTTTGAAATTGTGCTTTGTGTGGTTTTTTGAAAGTATTTTGTAAAGAGGCCATTGTTTAGGCAATCTTTGTAATGATTCTCGTTCGTAAGAATGTATACAAAGATGTTGATCTTTTGAAAATATTTTCAAGTTTGTAAGATGTTTGAAAGTGTTGGTGATTGTTTTTGAAAATAGCAAGGATGTTTTTTTTTTAAATTGAGCAAGTAATTAGGAGCATTCTACCTACTCAAAAAGTCTTTCTTGTTCATTTTCCTTTTCCTTTGACATTGTTGTCTTACCATTGATTTGATAAGCAACCCTATCTTTGGATGTAAACGGGACGGGCGTGGGTCATCGTATAACCATGATTAGCAATGTTGCAAGGTACCTTAGCATTTTTCTTTAGGGACAAAGATCATTTTTAAAGGCAACTTTTGATAGCGTCATCGAGGGACTATGATCTTGTATTTTTGATTATCTTTGCTAAAATACCTTACATGCGTAATATGGCCATTTTGTATAAGGCAACCAAGTGGAATAACCCTAGGGATGCTTGTGTGCAAGTGTATTATTTTAATGCTTATTTTTTCTATTAAATTAGGGTTTTCTAAGTATTGGTTTTAGTCTTTCCATACAAACTCTAATTACCAGCATTTGTATCTAAAAGCGATAAATTGCAGAATTTAAAGTTACTATGCTATTACAACATTTGTGGGGATGGTGTACAAATTGAATGGGGATTGCAAGAATTTAAAGCCTAATTAGTCTATTACAACCATATTGAATTGATATCAATGTACAAGGAAATAAATAAATGCAAAGTACAAAATGAATAAATGTACAAAAAATGCAAAATATAAAGAAAATGTATCTTTGTTTGATTTTCATGAAAAAAGGATTTTAGCTTAACCTAATTAAATAAAGAAAATGATTAATTAAATTTGAATTTTATTAAGAAAAGATTTTAAATAAAAGCCTAGCTCTATTGATTAATTAAAAGAAAATAAGTTTAAGAAAAGTATTTTTGGTATTTTTATCTTAAAAATATTTATAGTATTATAAAATATTTTTGGCCTTTTTTAATATTAAAAATAATGTATTTTAAATGGTGTGAAAAAATAAATAAATAAAAAACAAAATGTTAATTAAGTTTACAAGATTAGCTATAAAAATAAATAAAGTATAATAAATAAAAATATTTTTTATTGTGAGAAAAATAAAATAAAATAAGTCAAAATATAAATCTATCATTTTTGTATTTTTATGATTTTTAATATTTGGAAAAATATTTAAGAAAATAAAAATGAAATAAATAAATATAAAATGAACTTGGGCCAGGGGTGCCATTAGTCAACAAGGAGGTCAGCTAGCCAAAACAAAAACAAACTAGGCCCAAAGGGCCCAACGCCTACTAAAAACACAAAAATCAGCAAGTAAAAATGTGAAAAATGAAAAGGGTACCACTGGGGCTCGAACCCAGGTCCCATAGGTTATGGGCGCGCGCTTCTACCACTGGGGTGGCTATACATCCGTTAACATAAGAAAAACAATAAATATACAAGGAAAAACACGCACTGAAGACTTCATCTTCAACCTCCAGCCAGACCAACTGTAACTTGCTCATTTCTCATCAAAAATGAAAACTGTAAACATGAAACTTGTAGCAATTTTTCTCACGATTCCAGAAATGTAAAGTATTAAAACTATAGATCAAAGATAAGCCTGAATTTTAATGACCCTAATCTGAACCCTAAAAATTTCAGAAGTTTCAGTTTCAAAATTCTCTAAGCTCAAGCAAAATTAATGGAAACTATGGACATGGTTAGCTTCAGGGAAATGATATCAACATGTTTTGTTCACAAATAAACTATTGAGGATGCCTGTATGAAGAGTTCCAAGTTGAGAAAACTTACCTCAAAACTGGAAATCGTGTTTTGTGTTTGAACTTGTTTCAAGTGATGGTGATGATCAAGTTAGCTTCCTTGAGGTCCTAGGAAGTTAATGCAATGGTTTGCTTGAGTTGAGAGTGGCTGAAATGACTCGGAGAAGTCAATGCGCAAAGCTCTGTTTTTGGTTATGGAGGATATGGTAAATGATGTTACAGTAATGAAATAGGGACATAGATAGGTTACACTTGATGTAAGGAAGCTTTAGAAACTAAAAGTCCAAGAAACACATAAGGGAAATGTGAGTTTGATGTTCAAGGTCAGAAACTGTGCAGCAATGGAGTTTTTGGGCAATTTATGATTTGAGAGAGTTTTGGTGTATTTCAGGGTGCTTCATCTTGTTCTCTAGCTCACAAATAGTGACTCTATTTATAAGAAACAAGTTTGGAGTGCTCTAGTTGATCAGAATTCAAATTTACATGTTCAAGTTAAACATGTGATTTTTTTACAAAACAAGTTTCCATGCCTTGTACTTGCTAAGATACAGTGGTTATGCTTTAAACAAGCTTGCTTTTGACTTTGTGGATGGAGTGTGATCAGAGGGAACGAGTTAGAGGCTCAAGAATGAACTTTATGCAAAAAGCTTGTTTTACAAGAATGACAATGTTAACTTTGTGTCATTAATGGAAATGCAACTTGGATAATAGCTCAATTGCTTGGATCAAAGCCTTAACAGTTGTGTAAACATTTAATTATAGAGTGAAAAACAAGTTTGAGGCCTGAAAAGAAAATATTATGCAGCCTATCATGGATTTGGTTCATGTGTTCATCAAAAATGGCTTGTAATTCAAGTGACAAAACCCTAACTTCATATCTTTGATTCTCCCTACTCAAGAATGATCTCAAGGAGTTCTTGGACATTTTGGGAAGCTTGTAATGTGATCTACAACCCATCTTTGAATTGATTTTGAAGATTAACCTTGGAACTATATGAAAAAGTGCCATGAAGTTGGGTCAAAATCCCGACCAAATTAGGGCAAAATTTCACTAAGTTTTAGTTTCATGACCACATGTTCATAAAATTATAGCTTCAGATCCAAACATTTTTGGAAGCATTTCATGGATATCTACAACTTTCATGTTGGAAGTTTCTCTTGAATCATCTTGCATCATGGTGAAAATTTGGCTCAAAGTTATTAAAAAACATGAAATTTCCAACACTTAGAAAAATTTCAAAGTTTAGAAATTTTGACTTTTCAAAATGAAATCTTGACTTTTTGATTTCTTGATGAATAAGTTTAATATGTTTACATGTTTTGATGAATTGTGATCTTTGGCACTTGAATTTGACCAAACAGTCAAAGTTTGACTTTTCAGTATACAATGGACTTTTGATCAGTTGACTGGAAAATTCATCTGTCAATCCAATGGACTTGCAATGTTTTGAACCATGCCATTAGGTTAAAATGATGCAATTGGACTATTGAGATCATTCCTTAAACCAATTGACCATTTGCTAGGTCAAAAATCAGAAATTGCCCTTTCTCAATCAAAACCCTAATTTTGACCATTTTGCCCTTTTAATAATCTGATCCAATTTCTTGAGGAATTGTGGTCCAAATTTGATCAAATGATACATATTAGTTTATAATGTTGACGTGGATAAAAAATTATGGAGTTTGACTATAAATTGGCCATGGTTGACTTTTTCCTCAATACAATTGATTTTTAGGTCAACTGCTCTATTGACTGATCAAAAATGTAATCCAACGCTTGAAACTTGACATGAGTAATCTTGGGGGTCCATAATGATCCATAAAAGTAATATGGGGCACAAAAAGTTCAAAAATACTTGTGCAAACTCAAACCCTAATTTTGGTCATCAGTGCTTAAGGAGGTGTCTTGAGCTGATCAAACCCTAATGCAGTCTTGAGCCCAAGGAGATCTTGTGAGAAAATTATTGATAAGTGAGAGGGAAAATTTGGGGTACAACAGCTGCCCCTGTTCAATCTTCTTAAGCCTAAATAGTTAGATTGGAAAGTTTTGCCATTCGTGACTCGAAGGTGGAAGGTGATTGGACACTAGAGTGCCCAGAATTTTGCACTCAGTGATGTGATGGTAGAGGGAATGGGCTTAAAGATGCTATTTGGAGAAGTGATAGAAATTCGTTGGAGATGGGCTTGTAGATTCCATCCAAAGTGATTGTTGAATTGTAATTGGTAAGCTGAAAGAATGAGCATCAGAATGGCATCCGTATCTGGAGTGTATCTGTACCGCATCTGGAGGATGATTTTGAATGAGTATTAGAATGGCGTCCGTGTCTGGAGCGTATATTAACTGTATCTGAGAAAGAATCTGAATGAGTATCAGAATGGGATTCGTGTTTGGAGCGTATCTGAACTGTATCTGAAAGCTGAATCTGAATGAGTATCAGAATGACAACCGTGTCTAGAGCGTATCTGAACTGTATCTAAAAGTTGAATCTGAATGGGTATTAGGATGGCATCCGTGTCTGGAGCGTATCTGAACTGTATCTGAAGACTTTGAACATTGTTAATGGTAGTTGTTGATTAATCTTATCCTGAAAAAGATAAAATGTTAGCTAATATGAAATGTTATGTTGTATGAAATGCATAGTATAATGCATTAGCATTATCAATGTTTATGATATATGGATGCAATGTATGTGTATGTGAGCTAGTTTGTTGCACTACTGTTGGATTGGGGAAAATAAATCCCTGACTGGTGCTGAGGATATGGGATGTAAGTCTTCGCGTTGTGAAGTTGAAGTGTTGATGAATTTTCGTTTAGAGAGATAAACTCTATTGTAAGGGAAATGCTGTGTACTGTTTGAAAAATCCTGGTTGGAGAATTTTGAGAAATTTGGCGACTTCTACAGGGGATTGATAAACTGGAAGCTTTGTTCTGCTGGGGATTAAACTGCACATTGTGGAGAATTTTTATGGAAAATAACTTAGAGAGATTTCCCTATCTCTTAAAGCCATCAGTGATTGTCTTTTATTGTGTTTATTTGTAAACAGTAATTATGTTCAAATGCATATGTTCAACAATGGATCATTGGACGTTTTTGTAAACAAAACACAAGCGTAAAGAAAAACAGATAGTTTTTGCACTTTCAGAGAGATATTTTTGTATTGACTTTGAGTAAGTATTTTTGTACAGTGAGACAAACATTCTAGTAAGAGAATGTCGTCGTAAAAAATGAAAATTTAAATACAAAGAAAAGATAGTTATGTGCAATAATCCCATGGGGTTCCCATTCTGCTATAGCCTTTGTATCTCTGAGCATCTTGTCTATTTGTTGCCTTGTCCGAAGATGATTGAATTGATCAGAACCTCTGAGTTTGTAGGTTATCCATAAGGTGATCCAACGGGACATAGTCATACGCTTTATTTACCTAACTTTTTCCTGGACCTCCCTTTCGGGTTTTTAGTCCACCGGGATACCCTTTTTTGCCCAGGTCGCCCTTTCAGGTTTTCAACTTGTTGGGTGTACAATTTTTTTTGTTTTATCCCTAATTTTTGTCCGAACCTTTTTGGTCCGCCGGGATGCCCTTGTTTTTCCTAGGTGTGTCAACCTAGCGAGTCTCTTATGCGTAGCATCTTTTGACTATGTCTGCATTCGCAGGGTGCGGTAGGTCGTTTCCATCCATGGTGGTTAGGATCATTGCTCCTCGAGAGAATATGTTCTTGATTAAAAATGGTCCTTCGTATGTAGGAGTCCATTTTCCCCTGGGATCATCTTGCGACAGTATGATGCGCTTGATCACCAGATCCCCAACTTGATATACTTGTCGTCTGACCTTTTTGTTGAAAGCCTTGATCATCCATTTTTGATACATTTGACAATGACAGACAACAGTAAGTCTATTCTCATCAATCAAGTTTAGTTGATCAAGTTGAGCCTGGATCTAATCTTCTTCATTCAACCCCGCGTCCTTCATAATTCTCAGAGAGGGGATCTGGACCTCAATAGGCAAGACAACCTCTATGTCGTATACCAGAGAATAGGGTGTTTCCCCGGTCGATGTGCGTTCCGTGGTACGGTAACCATGGAGAGAGAATGGTAGCATCTTATTTCAGTCTTTGTATGTGACTGTCATTTTCTGTATGATCTTTTTAATGTTCTTATTCGCGGCTTCAACAACACTATTCATCTGTGGCCGGTAAGGGGAAGAATTATGATGCTGGATCTTGAATTGCTCGCACAAGGCGGTGATCATAGTATTGTTCAAGTTTGTACCATTGTTTGTAATGATTCTCTCCGGGATACCTTACCGACAAATGAGATTCTGCTTGATGAACCGGGCAACAACATTCTTGGTAACAGAAGCTTAGGAAGCTGCCTTCACCCACTTTGTAAAATAGTCAATGGCCACTAAGATGAAGCGGTGTCCATTGGATTCTGTTGGCTTGATTTCCCCAATCATATCAATCCCCCACATAGCGAAGGGCCAAGGATCCGTCAAGACATTCATAGGAACCAGAGGTACATGCACTTTGTCAGCATAAATCTGACACTTATGGCAAGTTCGAGAGTGTTGATAGCAATCTACTTCCATGGTAGACCAGTAATAGCCTTCCCGTAGGATTTTCTTCACCATCGTATGCCCACTGGAATGGGTGCCAAAAGTTCCTTCATGTAACTCAGTCATGATCCTTTCAGCTTCAACCTTGTCTACGCACCGAAGTAGCACAAAGTCATGGTTGCGTTTGTAAAGAATGCTATTACTAAGGAAGAACTTAGCAGAGAATCTCCTTAATAACTTCTTATCATTAACTGAAGCTCCTTCTGGATATTCTTGAGTTTTGAGATACCTCTTGACTTCGTGAAACCAAGGCTGGTCCACTACTTCTTCAGTATTAATCTGGTGACAGTGTGCTGGTTCAACCCTTCGTTCAATGGTGATCTAGGGAGCCTCGTTATCCCATTTAAGTTTAAACATAGATGACATTGTGGCTAGTGCGCCCGCTAGCTGATTTTCTTCTCGCGGGAAATGCTTAAAGGTAATCTTCTTGAAATGTGGGAGCAACGTCAAAACATGTTCTTTGTAAGGGATAAGGTTAGGGTGTTTGGTATCCCATTCCCCTTTGATCTGGCTAATAACCAGATCTGAATCTCTGAATACATTTAAAGATTTGAACCCCAAGTCTATGGCAGCTTTGAGACCAAAGACGCACGCTTCGTATTCCACCATGTTATTTGTACAATTGAAGCAGAGTCTTGCCATAAAAGGAGTATGACATCCTTCAGGAGATATGATTACAACACCAATACCATTGTCGAGCGCGTTAGATGCCCCATCAAAAACCAGGGTCCATTGGGATCCTTGTTCAGGTCCGTCATATGGTCTGAATTCTTCACAGTTGTTTACTATCATGATGTCTTCATTTGGGAATTCGAACTTCATGGACTGATAGTCTTCTACAGCTTGGTGAGCAAGGTGATCAACTAGTACACTGCCCTTTATAGCTTTCTGGGTAGTATATTGTATGTCATATTCTGTCAGGATCATCTGCCATCTCGCTATTCTCCCAGAGAGAGCAGGTTTCTTGAAGATGTATTTTATCGGATCCATTTTAGATATCAACAAGGTAGTATGGGTCAGCATATACTGTCTTAGACAGCGAGAAGCCCATGCTAGAGCGCAGCAAGTTTTCTCGAGCAGTGAATATCTTATTTCACAGTCGGTAAACTTTTTGCTCAGGTAATAAATAACATGCTCTTTTCGGCCAGACTCGTCATGCTTCCCCTGCACACACCCCATTGAATTTTACAAAATAGTTAAATACATGATCAATGGTCTTACCTCGACTGGTGGCATCAAAACAGGAGGCTCTTGCAGGTACTCTTTGATCTTGTCGAAAGTAGTTTTGCACTCATCATTCCATTTGACTACTTGATCTTTCTTCAATAGTTTAAAGATTGGCTCACAAGTAGCTATCAGGTGAGAAATGAATCTGGAAATGTAGTTTAAACGTCCCAAGAATCCTCTAATTCCTTCTCAGTACGAGGAGAAGGCATCTCTTGTATCACTTTTACCTTGGCAGGATCTACTTCAATACCCTTATTGCTGACGACAAAGCCTAAGAGCTTACCAGACCTCACCCCAAATGTGCACTTATTTGGGTTCAACCTCGGCTTGTACTTCTTTAATCTCTCAAATAGTTTCTATAAATGATCAAGATGCTCTTCTTCTGTTTAAGATCTAGCTATCATGTCGTCCATATAGACCTCTATTTCGTGATGTATCATGTCATGAAATAGAGCGACCATGGCACGCTGATAGGTTTCCCCAGCATTCTTCAGTCCGAATGGCATCACCTTGTAGCAGAATGTGCCCCACTGTGTGACAAAGGTTGTCTTTTCCATGTCCTCAGGCGCCATTTTGATTTGGTTGTAACCTGAGAAACCATCCATGAAGGAAAACACTTTGTGTTGTGTTGTATTGTTAACCAGGATGTCAATGTGGGGAAGTGGGAAATCATCCTTAGGGCTTGGCCTATTCAAATCTCTGTAGTCCATGCACCTTTGTACCTTGCCGTCCTTTTTGGGCACAGGAACAACATTGGCAACCCATTGCGGATAGGAGGTAACGACCAAGAATCCAGCATTGAATTGTTCCTTGAGTGACTCAAATAGAGATTTGCCCCTGGTTATTCAGCATTTCTTGAGAGATTTCTTGGAATCTTAACTGGACTGTCCCAGGTGTGCTGGATAGTGACATGTCATGCCTCCTTGTTGATAGGAGATTTGCCATTGGAAGTGTCATCCCACTTGAAGTGATTTTGTTCATTGAGAGAGCTTTTATTCATCAGATATTTGTCGTGTGAATTTCTCCGCTGTCAAACAAATAGCCATATGCAAACAACGATATTCAAATAATGTAAAGCTTATGCTTGTCTTGAAATTTTGAAAATGCGTTTTAGCAAGTAAAGAAGTTTTGTAAGAAAATTCAAACTCAAGATTTTGAGTAAAGCCTTACAGGAGTTAGGATACCTTTTATAACAATATGCTTTCGAACTAACCCGTGCTTCAATTAGGACTTTTGATAGGTTGTAGCGTGGCTTGGTTCATGATTTAAGAAACAAAGGATAAAGGCTCAAAGTTTATTTGTACCCACCCGCTCTTCGTGATGTTCTTTAGTCCTAAACTCAGTTAATTGTGCATTCGAACTCCAAATTGAGTCTGGAATGACGCGTTGGTGATGGCTCAGACAAGTTAAGTTTTTCGGAAGACAGTCATTTTTGCAACATTTTTCATGTTGTTGAGAATTTGTAGTGACCTCTTTCTTTGGATTTGTTATCCCTAATTTTTCCTGACTGTTCTTACGGTCAGCGGGATGCCCCAGTTTTTCTTAAGTCTCCTTCGTAGGTTTTGACTTAGTGGGCTTTTCTCTTGAGAGCTAATGACTGCCTATTTGGTAGGGAACCATCATTGTCTTTTGATCCCAAAGGAATATTTTTGATGTCATTCGTTTTATTACGAGACGAGAGTTTGTGATTTGAACACGCATTTGAACTAACTGAGACACTACCCTGCCCCAGGTTTTGATTAAAGGTTTCAATTTGTGTAAAAAGGAAACTTCTACTTCTTTGGCTCGAAGGGGTTGACTAGGGATTATCTTCCTTATAACTCCAGTGTTTAGGATTTGAAAAAAAACGCCTGTACATCGTCAGCAAGGTCTGTCCAAAAGCATATTGTATGAGATGAAGGCATTGTTTTCGTCATCCTCCCTCTAAAGGCTTGTAACTTTTAGCAAGAGTTAAATGTCATAAAGAAAGTAGAAAGCATAGTTTAAATATAGTGAAAACGAATGGATGAATTCAAAACAAACATATGCAATGCATTAATGAAACAAAGTTTGACATTAATAGATAATTATTTGAATAACAAAGGAGATTACAATTGAAAATTCAAATAAACAGAAAATTTCCTTGTCCAGATCGTCGCTTCAAGTGGATGACCTTGAGGGGTGATAGAAGAGTTCCAGTTGATCGTCTTGTGTAAATTCCAAAACTCCTTCGTTAATTAGGTCCTGAATCCTGTTCTTCAGAGCCCAACAATTGTTCGTATCATGTCCAAGACCATCAGAATGGTATGCACACCTCTTATTGGGATGGTAACTAGGAGCAGCAGTGTTAGGATTCTGGGGAGGAGCCTTTAATGTAATTAGTTCCGCCTTCCACAAGTGTTGTATCACCTGAGCTAGCGACATGCCAATCCTAGTAAATTTCCTCTTAGGTGCGGCCTCCTTGCGCTGATTCCCTTGTTGTTGTTGGTGAGGTTGTTGTTGTACTCGAGATGCGGCAGGAATTTGGAACGATCTACTCTCCACCAAACCGACCCCTTGTCTCATGGGAGGCTGAATGGTGACTTGATCCCCCATCTCGACGGTTTGTTTCATTCGGTTGCAACTGTCTTGATGAAGTTTGTTAACAAGGTTCCTTAGCTCTTCTTGTCCCTGAGATAAGTTTTTGATAAGAGCTATCTGGCCCACCAATTGTCCCATCATCTGGACTTTCATTGTTGCCATTTCAGTTTGTAGCCACTCCAACTGGTCATCTCTATCGTCCCTGGGATTTCCCGTGATCATGCCCCTGGTGAGGAGCGCCTACACCTCTTCTTGTCCCTTGGATAGGTTCAAGAACATCTCTTGAAGTTGAGCATTCTGAATCTGGATGCTCTTCATGGTCTGTTCTAGGGCCATCTCTACTGAAATAAATAGTAGGAAGATAAGGAAACTTGTGTGGGAGAAACCTGTCATGATATGATGCATGATATGTGGATGCATGTTTTCAAGGATCTCACGGGGTAAACAAGAAAAATGTTAGGCGTTGAACTTTACAACTTTGATTGAAGCACTTCGTATCGTTAAAGGTCCTTCTACGAGAGTCAAGCTCACCAGATCGAGTGGGTTATAGCCCTTGACTCAAGTTTGTTGTACTTGATTTTTGACGGCATTTGGTTAGAGGAAAATAAATCCTCTTACCCCTTGATAGACGTCTGGTTCAACATGACCCTGCACCATAGGCCCTTGAGATCCTTGAAACGGTTATTGAAAATGCCATGGTATCATGTTATGTACAAGTATGCAAAGTAAGCAATTTCATATACACACAAAGCAGACAAGTCCTTAGGTTTAGGCTTGCATGGATTTTAAGGTGATACCCTGTTGAAGTTGGGTTGGCTCAACCTGTCCTAAATATAGTAACCGAATTCTAAGGGATCTCAATATCACCGGCCTTTCCCCCAAATCTCGTTCTGATAGATAATTGACTTGCCACCAAACAAAACTCAAGGGTCAAACCTCAATGAGTGTAGCATCGAGTATCAACCAACTTTGGGTTTACACCAAAGACAACTATCTCACTACGTCCTAAAAGCCAAGTAGGTCAATTAAGGTGCTAATGTCAATTGACGCTTTATGATACCACGCAGCGGCCCTGTATTCTCCTTGATTACTCAAGGGCTACCGATACACACCAAAGTATCACATCAACGTAGCTACTGTTTCAACCGTATCGGTATACCCCACACAGTTCCCTCACAGTTTATTGTTACTTACCTAGAAAGATGCCCTAACTCCGGGTGTAGGATCAAAGCAAGCCCAAACAAGGAACCATAATGTAAAGCATGCAAGTCAAACAAGGAAAGTGAGTAAATGTGATCTAGCCCTAAGGTAACCCCAATTTTAAAATGGTCCCCAACAGAGTCGCCAGTTCTGTAACACGGTGGGAGAACTGACTTGGGTGTTTTGCGTTTGATTACAATTGTGCGGATAACAAGAGTCGCAACCGACTTTTCTTTTATCCAAAAGGAAAGGCTGAAAAGAACAGGAAAGACCTTTGAGATGTTTTCTGAGTTTGGGGGGTAGATTATGAAAAAGAAAGGTATTAGCACCCTTTTCATCCGTAGTTATCTACGAGCTCTTAGTTGCTTGCTAGATCACTTGCTTTTGTTTGAATGTGCTTGTGGTGTGGGTTTTGAAAGTATTTTGAAAATTTATTTGTAATGGTTCTCGTTTGTATATGAACGCATACAAAGTGTTTGTTTCGAAAATAGTTCAAAGATGTGTTTGTGGAGTGTGTTTTTTGAAAGTCTTCTTGGAAAGATGTTTTTGTAATGGTTCTCGTCTCTATAAGAACGTACACAAAAAGCTTTTGTCTTTTGAAAAGGTTTTAATATGAAAGTGTTGGTGTAAAATGTTTGCTTATGAGCAAGCGAGCAACTAGGAGCGAATCTACCTACTCAAAAGGTCTTAAATGTTTCTTTTCTTCCTCCTTTAGATGTTGCTATCTTACCATTGATTTGGTAAAAAGCCTCGTCGTTGGATGTAAAGGGACAAGCGATGGTCAATTGTACAATCATAGAAGGCAACTTGTGAGATACTTTAGCAATATTTCGCAAGGGACTAGATCGTTTTACCGAAGGCAGCATCGAGGGACATCGAGGGACTATGATCTTTTTTTATCGAGGGGTCTTTGCTAAAGCATCCCATATTCGAGGGACATGACTGTGTTTCCAAGGCAACGAGCGAGGTTACCCTAGGGGTGTGCGTGTGAAAAAGTGTATTTGATTCAAGTTAAGTTGCTCTTTGATTAGTTTATCTAGCGATTCATTTTAATCTTACCATACACACCTAATTACTATACAGTATAAGGAAAACAGTAAATTGCGGAAATTAAAATTCTACGCTATTACAGAGCTTTCAGGAATGGGGGGTACAAATTTACAAATGAAGATGGATTAGTACAATTAAATATCCAGATAGGCAAACAATACAACCAAATCGAATCGAGAAATTAATCGAAATTATAACAGTTTATGAAATAAAACTAATTGACAAAGTATAGAAATTCTTGGTATTTTTGTTTTGTGAGAAATTTAGGAAGAAAAATAAAATTCTATTCTATTAAAGAAATTAAATCATTTGCATTCTTTTTATCTTTTAGCATTTTTATTATGTAGAAACTAAATAAATAATTTAAAAGAGAAAAAAAAGTTAATTATAAAAATTCCTAACTAAGAAATTTTTTAACTAATTTAAGAGTTGTATTTGACTTAATGGAATTTTAAAATTAAAACTAAATCTAAACTAATTTTGTCATAAGGGTAAATAGTTAGAAACCAAATAATAAAAAAAAGGTCTTGGCAAGGTGTTGAACCCGGGTCCTCTTTATTACAATATATAAACCTTACCAACTAAACCAATGCAATTTATCTGTTATTTCTATGGTTTGAATGAAATATAAATGGGGAAATGGTAATTGGATTGGGCCAGCAGCCCAATGGGTTGACCCGGTTTGAGATAGTATATGAAGAAAAGGAAACAAAACCCTAACTGACTAAAAGGAATGGCGCCGCTACAAGCCAACACCATCATCTTTCAACATTTGTTCTTCCTCTCTGCATCAGCACCAACAACCTCTAACATCCTCTCACTCCATCTAAATCTTCATTTGCCTCCACACTCCCACTTTTCCCAACCTCTGTTTCTTTTTCCTCTGACTTCAAAATCCTAACAGAAACACAAACAACTTGAAACCGATGACTGTTGATGTGGTGATGCTGAGTCGGAGCTAGAAGCGGATTGGACTCCGCCGGTAACACGAAGCTCAACGGAGATAAAGGATGGTCTCGAGAACTTGGAGAGCATGGACATGACACTCCGGTAACGGAATCATGGTTTTTTGTGGAGGTTAAGGTTGAACTATATTTTGTAGTTTTTCTGTGTAATGGTTTTTCTTGTTTTTACCTTTACTTATTACCCCTTTCTAATGCCGTAGCAAATGGATATCACGCAACAATTGGTTCCGAAAGTATGCAAACAGAGAGATGTGAGAATAGGGGAAAGAATCTTACTTGATGAAGCTTTTCTTTCTGGTATGGCTTGATAAAAATCCTCCTCTATTTGCTGGTTTTTGTTCTCTTGTTGGCTTTGCTGGCTCCTATCCTTTGTTCTTTGCTGGTTGTTGGCTGTGTAAAATCTCTTGGTTTTTTCCTCACTGATTTCCTGCTTTGTTGTTTATCTGGTTTATTGGTTTTCTGGTTTGTTGGTTTTCTGGTTTGTTGGTTTTCTGGTTTGTTGGCTATCATGTTGGTTCTTTTATGTTGTCTTACCCCCCTCCTTTGTGAAACAATAATTGTTATTATATTGAAAAAGTGGGGGGAAAATCTGAGAGGTTTGAACAATTTTGGCTACTACTTCAATATTTTTGCTGCAGTTTTTGCATTGCCATTTTGGTGTAAGTTTTTGGACAATTTTGCAGCATATGTTTGGGCTGCTTTATACAGGTTTTGGACTGGCTTCCTTGGTATTATTATGCAGATTGTGTGGCTGGTTTTGGACTGTATTGGTTTGACATGATTTTGTATCATTGACAGGGTTATTGTGCAGGTTAGGTCATATCTTTTCCTCTCTTATCTTTCAATGAAATATAAAGCCATTTGCTTTTCATACAATTTTCTGAAGGATTTGCACTTTTTGGAAAATGATGACATAAGGGCCGGGAATCAATGTTAGCTTGTATTATTTTGAATTGCTGCTGTGCTATTTTGACAGCCTGCTGCTAATCTTGAAGCTGCTCCTTATTTTACTTATTGTTGTTTTGTGTTGCATTTTATTGCAGCTGTTGTTATCTTGGCAGTCTTGGCCATTTTTTTTGCTTATATTTGTTTTTGTTGGCTTCTGTTTGGCAGCCTAGCTGCTGCACTGGCTTGCTGTTTTGGTGTTTGTTGATTTTGCTTTGTAGCTTAGATACTGCGCTAGCCTACTTTTTTGTTGTTAATTGCTTGTTTTTGTTCCAAATTTATTTTTCCTTTTGTGAACTAAAAAAGCAAACTCTTTGTGATTTGCAAAAGTAGGAGGAGGTATCTTATGATTGAAAACAAAACCTTTTAAAATTCTGATTCCAAAGTGCGAATCATAATGATGAAATTTATCTTTTAACAAATAATTCTTGTTTGGAATCTCTTCTCATGTTGATCATTTCTAACTCTTTCTTTTTCTTTTTTTACGAGCAATTGAATGGCGAGCGAGGCAAGGTGAAGAGAAAACCACGACTAGCAATAAGGAGTTTCTTGAAGATGAAGCAAACTTGAAAAACATACATTTATTTCTTTCTTTGTAAACAAAAAATGTAACTTGTGATTCAATTTATATTTTGCATTGTAAACCCTTTTGCAAATTGTTCAAGACTGTAGCCCGAACACAACATTTAAATGAAATGTATGAATGATGAATTTGTTGTAAGTATTGAATTCTTGGAAACTTGGAATAATCCTCTAGAAATTAGGGTGTATTTTCTCAAAATTCTAAACTCATAAATCTTCTTGAATTGATATTGCAATTTAATTGACAAACTTGGATATTTGATTTTGAACCCTTGAAATGCACTCCGAGTAGAAACACATAAACCTTTTTATTATGAACCAAATCTTAATGAACAAACAAAGAAACTTAAGAAACCTGAGCTATATCCAATTTTAATTCAGTAATTACTAATGCTTCGAACACAAGCAACTTGTATTATAAGCAATATATAATAAATGAAATCTCAAACTCAAAATTTTTCCTTTACACTTGACTTGGTGGAGAACAAACTCAACACAAAATCAATTATAAGTCCCAAAATGTTCCAACGAATTTCATGGCCTTCTAAGTGAATTTGGCTATTGATCCATGAAGCAATCTTATAGATGGAAATATTTGCGATATGTTGCAAAAAAGAACCATCCCTGATATGATGAAAATCGGAAGAGTTGCGATCCTTGAAAGTCTAGTAACAGTTTCTTGAGATTAAGCCAAGGTCCACAAAGCGGCCTCTAAAGTATCCAAACTTTTGATGATCTTGTGCAAATTATTGGCCCATGACTTGTAAAGATGAGTTAATGAGGACGTAAAAAGGAAAACAAATGCTCAAAGAATCACTCAGAAATATTGAATATCAAAGATGTTATGATCTTCTGAACTTGTTCTTGAAAGGGTCGACTTTTACAGTTAATTTTTAGTCATTCAAGCCATTGATTGGGCACACTCGCGATGCAGGGCTTGAAACTTGGCACGAACATCCTTGAGAATGCATGAAGGATCAAGAAGACCAATTGAAACTTCGGAAACTCAATTTTCTCTGAGAAATACCAAACCCTAATTGTTGACTAACTGCCTAGGAAGGGAATCTGTCTGATCAACTTTTGAGCCAAATTGAGTATATGAGAAACCCTAGGATAGTATCTTGCATGAAAAATGGGAGGGAAAATTTTGGGGTACGACAACAGTAAATCTCAATTTTAAGTTACTAAAGCCTGGACCCGGCCAGATATTAGTTTGACTTCTACAAATTACTGAAACCTGGACCCGACCAAATAACATTTTGAGTTGCTGAAAGCTGGACCCGACCAGATACCAGTTAACCTCAAGATCAAATTGCTAAAACCTGGACCCGACCAGATAACAGTTTGAGTTGCTGAAACCTGGACCCGACTAGATAACAGTTAACCTTAAGTTCAAGTTGCTTAACCCTGGATCCAGCCAGATAACAACTTAACTTCTTCAATTTTCTGTGAAACCTGGAATCCGACCAAATAACAGTTAATTTCCTCTTCCCCAGTAGAGTTTGCCACTATCCCCAGTGAGTTGCTGCAAAGCCTGGAAACCTACCAGATAAAAGTTAAATTCTTTATCCCCAACAAGTTGTTGTGAAGCCGGGAATCTGACCAGATAACAACTAAACTTTCTTCCTCTCCAATCAAGAGATAATTCCCCAGTAGAGAAATGGACAACTAAAATGCCTGAACTCTATTCCTCAAGCAGAAATCAGTATCCCCTGCAGATTTTCTTCAGAGAAAACAGGAATTCCCAGCGGAAGCACTCTAAGCAATGTTAAAGATACACACACTCTCCATCTCCAGCAGTAGTCCGGGATTTAAGCTTCCCAAATCACCCCAGCAGTTGCCAGGGATTTATTTTCCCAAACATAGATACATTTCAATAACATTACACATTCACACATCATGACATATGCATACAAAACGTATATAACACAATCTCATTTATTTTGAGAACATCATTACACAATGCATGCATTATGACATTTCATACAAATAACTCTTTACCTTTTCATGAAAAGATCAATCAACAGATGAACATCATCAACTATCAGTAAACTTCTCCGAGACAAAATTAAGCTTGGATTTTTTCTGATACCTGTTGAAGTAGTAGTCATCTAAGATTCCTTTATTACTTGTTAAAGTAGTAGTTGTCAAAGATTCCTTCATTACCTGTTGAAGTAGTAGTCATCAGATTCCTTTATTACCTGTTGAAGTAGTAGTCATCAGATTCCTTCATTACCTATTGAAGTAGTAGTCGTAGATTCCTTCATTACCTGTTGAAGTAGTAGTCATCAAAGATTCCTTCATTACCCGTTGAAGTAGTAGTCGTCATATTCCTTCATTACCTGTTAAAGTAGTAGTCGTCAAAGATTCCTTCATTACATGTTGAAGTAGTAATCGTCAGATTCCTTTATTACCTGTTGAAGTAGTAGTCGTCAGATTCCTTCATTACCTATTGAAGTAGTAGTCGTCAGATTCCTTCATTACATCTTGAAGTAGTAGTCGTCAGATTCCTTCATTACCTGTTTAAGTAGTAGTCATCCAAGATTCCTTTATTACCTGTTGAAGTAGTAGTCATCAGATTCCTTCATTACCTATTGAAGTAGTAGTCGTCAGATTCCTTCATTACCTGTTGAAGTAGTAGTCGTAAGATTCCTTCATTGCCTGTTGAAGTAGTAGTCGTCAAAGATTCCTTCATTATATGTCGCAGTCAAGCTTTATATTTACCATCAGTCACTTTGGATTGCATCTATAAGCCCATCTTCGAAAACTCTCCATCATCTCTCCAAATGGCATCTATAAGCCCATTCCTAATTCAATACATCATCGAGTGCAAATTTCTGGGCACTTTAGTGTTCAATCATCTTTCACCTTCAAGTCACGAAAGGCAGATTTGCCAATCTCACTCTTCAAGTTCAAGAAGATTGAACAGGGGCAGCTGTTGTACCCTAAAATTAGCCCTCTCAATTTCTCAAAGATTCTCTCACAAAATCTCCATTGCTCAAATTTGCATAAGGTTTGATCAGCTCAAGACACTTCCTCAACGTTGATGGCTCAAATTAAGGTTGGGCTTTGGATAAGTACAATTAGACTTTTAATGCCCCATATAGTTTCCACGGATCATATTGGGATCTCAAGAATCAGGTCAAAGATGGAACTTCTGAATCCCCGAAAGGAGGAAGAGGAAACCATCGAAAGGGTAAAGCAAATAAAAAAGGTGTGCAGCTGCAGATAACAGTTCGAATTCAAAATCTGGTTCAAGTTGTTCGAACCACATGATTGATCGAAATGAGTGGTTGGCAGACTTTTGACAAATCGAAGAAGAGCAACCCTGCTTTGATCCACAAGCTTCGTCTGGGAAATGGCTTCCCTTGAGAAACCTGCTTCAATCCACAAGCTTTGACTAGGCAATGGCTTTCTTCGAGCAACCTGCTTAGATCCACCTCTAAACCCTTCGACACATATAGTTTCGACACTATGAATTACAATACTATATTCATGCTTTCTTCGATCCACAAGCTTCAACTGGGCAATAGCTTCCTTCGAGCAACCTGCTTCTATCCACCTCTCAACCCTTTGACACACATAGTTTCGACACTATGAATTACAAGTCTATCTTCATGCTTGCTTCGATCTACAAGCTTCGACTGGGAAACGGCTTCCTTTGAGGAACCTGCTTCGATCCACCTCTAAACCCTTCGACACACATAGTTTTGACACTATGAATTACAAGTTTATCTTCATGCTTGCTTCTATCCACAAAGTGATACGTTCAGATGAATGTGGTCCAATCGAAGAATCTACAATTGGTGGAAACAAATATTGTTTTGTTTGTTGATGAGTTTGGTCGAAAGTGGTGGATCTATGTGATCAAAACGAAAGGATGGAGTATTTGACATATTCAAGATGCTTGTCGAAAACCAAAGTAAAGAAAAAGATCAAATCCATAGGCCATGCTACATGATCTTGCTTTGAAGGCCTCAAACTTGTGTTTCACTCCATAATTAATTATTTACACAATTAATTAATCTCTTACCCAAGTGTTTAAAGTATTGTCCAAGCCAATTTTCCCTTAATGGCACAAAGTTACTATTTCCATTTTGGAAAAGCAAGCTTTATGCAAAATGTCAATGCATTGAGCCTTGTGACCTTTATCTCTGATTGCAAGCAATATCAAAATCATGAATCAAGTCTCCTGCACCCAACAAACATCAGGCCATGCTTGTACTTGAACTTTAGAACCATGAAAATCCATTCAACTTGATTTTTTCGTTTTCAACTAAACCATAACATATTATCTCAAGATTCTGGTTACGACAAGATGTCGAACTTATTCCCTATAAATAGAGGCATTATTTGAAACATAAAGAAAGAGATTACCAAGCCTTAGAACACTCCCAAAACTCTCAAAAAACTCAGAACCTGCACACAAGCCCAAAACTTGGTACATTCTAACTTTACACATAAAATCTCAAATCCCTCCGTGCATTTTTTTGGCCTTTCGATTCACTAAGCTTCCATACACCAGCCTTAGAACACTCCCAAAACCCTTAAAACTTTTCAAAACTCCTTGAACTCAGAATCTGCATCGAAAGCCACTTGCCATTTCTGACTTTGAAGAGCCAACTCCAATATCCTTCTGGCTTTCAAAGTAAAGTAGTGATCCCACTAGCTCAAGGAAGGTCTCTGCAAGCTTAATCCATCATCGAACCATTTCTGGAAGTCATACAGAGGTCATTCGAATTTCACTTCAAGAGGTAAGATTTCTTAACAGTGATATCTTGATACACGCATTTTCAGCACATACAAATAGAATAAAATATGTAGATATCATATCTAGGAAGCTGACCATGCTCTCAATTTTGATTTTCATTACTTGTGTTTTGAGAATTTCATCTCTGATCAGTTAGGTTTTAGTTTTGGTATTGAACAAAATTCATGCTAACCTTTGATTCATAGCTTTTCAAAATTATGTAGTTAGATTCGTATTCAGATTTTAGGCAGGTTTGATGTTTACATTTTTTGATTTGGCTGAGAAATGAAGCTTTTTGAAGCTTAACAATGGAGTTATGCATCCCTGCACGCGCGAAGGAAGAAGATGAAGCCATGTTCAAATTTTCAGAAATGAGTTCATTTTATATTTAATTGAAGTCATCTTATGAGCAGATGAAACAGACCACCCCAGTGGTACAAACAACATGCACTAAAGCCTTGCCATGTAGAAGGTCCTGGGTTCTAGCCCCAACGAGACCTTTTGTAATTTTTCCAAATTTTCTCACTTTCTTTGTTTGTAGGAACCGCGTCTGGGCCTCCATTGGCTGGGCGTTGACATTTCCATATTCTTAACCTCCTGATGTTAATGTGACATCTTTATCTCATTTTCTTTACTTTATTATTGCTATTATTATAATTATTTTAATTAATAAAAAAACCAAAAAACATATTTAAATTATTTAGTTTATTTTTATTTAACTTCTTACAATGAAAAAGACCAAAAATATTCTCCTATTTATTTTTTTTCTTTAACTCAATCTTAATTTTTCTTTAGTTTAATTAAATTTCCTTTTAGTTAAATAGGCCAAAATCTTTCTTTAACAAAATCAAAATAAATTCATTTTCTTTTCATTCATGTCTTGTACATTATATTCCTTTCAATTATTGTACATTATTCAAGTTTCAATATGGTTGTAATAGATAATTAGGTTTAATTTCTTGCAATCCTCATTTGTAAATTTATACACCCCATCCCCAAATGATGTAACATCGTAGGATATTTATTTTCAGTAATGTATCGCTTTTCATATAAATGCTAGTAATTAGGGTTTGTATGGAAAGATAAAATCAATGCTTAGAAAACCTTAATCCAATATAAATCAAGCATAAAAAAATAAACACTTGCACACTTACACCTCTAGGGTTAACTCCAGTTGTTGCCTTGAGAAAATGGTCATGATATGCATGTGAGACATCTTAGCAAAAACAATAAAAAATACAAGATCATAGTCCCTCGATGATGCTACGAATGTTGCCTTATAAATGATCTTAGTCCCTCAAGAGAAATGCTAAGATATCTCACAACATTTCTATTCATGACCATACGATGACCCACACCCGTCCCTTTACATCTAAAGATAAGGCTTCTTACCAATCAATGATAAGATAGCAATGTCAAAGGAAGAAATGAACAAAAGACTTTTTAGTAGGTAGAACGTTCTTAGTTGCTTGCTCACAATCCATATTCAAAAAACAAACATCTTTTCAAATACACCAAACACTTACAAAACATGAAATATTTTCAAAAGTCCAACACTTTATATGCATTCTTATAGAGACGAGAATCATTACAAAGTTTGCCTAAACGAAGGCGCTTTTCAAAAATAATTTCAAAACCCACCAAAATACATTTCAAACAAAGCAAATTCAAAAGTGATCTAGCAAGCAACTAAGAGCCCATAGATAAATATGGATGAAAAGAGTGCTAACACCTTCCCTTTTCATAATCTACCCCCCGAACTCAAGAAAACATCTCAAAGGTCTTTCCTGTTCTTTTCACTCTTTCCTTATTGGATAAAACAAAATTCGGTGGCGACTCTTGCTATCCGCAATAATTGCGATAAAACGCAAAACAACCAAGTCAGTTCTCCCACCGTATTACAAGTAGGTTATGAAAAGAGAAGGTGTTAGCACTGTTTTCATCCATAGTTATCTATGGACTCTTAGTTACTTTCTAGATTACTTTTGAAATTATTTTGTTTAAAATGTGTCTGTGGTGGATTTTGAAAGTATTTTAGAAAAGCGCCTTCGTTTAGGAAAACTTTATAATGATTCTCGTCTCTATAAGAATGCATACAAAGTGTTGGACTTTTTGAAAAATATTTCATGTTTTGAAAGTGTTTGGTGTGTTTGAAAAGATTTTTGTTTTGAAGATGGATTGTGAGCAAGCAACTAAGAACGTTATGCCTACTCAAAAGTCTTTTGTTCATTTTTATCTTCCTTTGATATTGTTATCTCACCATTGATTGGTAAGTAACCCTATCTTTGGATGTAAAGGGACGAACGTGGATCATCGTATAGTCATAAAATGCAATGTTGTGAGATACCTTAGCATATTTCTTAAGGGTCTAAGATCATTTGTAAGGAAACATTCGAAGCGTCATTGAGGGACTATGATCTTATATTTTTTATTGTTTTTGCTGAGATGTCTCACATGCATAACATGACCATTTATTCTCAAGGCAACAAGTGGAGTTAACCCTAGAGGTGCAAAGTGTGAAAGTGTTTATTTTTCATGCTTGGTTTATCTTGAATTAAGGTTTTCTAAGCATTGATTATATATTTCCATACAAACCCTAATTACTAGCATTTATATGAAAGCGATAAATTGCGGAAAATAAATGTCCTACACTATTATAATCATTTTTGGGGATGGGGTATACAAATTACAAATGGGGATTGTAATAAATTAAACCCTAATTACCTATTACAACCATATCGAATCAAATGAATACATGTATAAGAATTGAAATATACAATGTACAAAGTATGAAAAGAAATAATGTATAGTGTAATGGATAAAAAAAAGAATAGATTTTTTTTTGGTTTTGTTAAAGAAAAGTTTTGTTTCGACCTAATAAACTAAAAAGTAATAATTAGTTAAGAAAAGAAATTTAAACTAATTTAATTTAGAAAAGAAAATATTTTTTAGTGTTTGTTTTAAGGTAAGTTTTTAATATTAACTAAAAAGTGTGAGAATTAATTAAATTAAGAAAAACCTAAATTATAAGTTAGTGTTAATTAAAAAAAAGGAAATAAATAAACCTAAGTCTAATTATTAAATTAGTTAAGGAAAATAAATAAAGTTTGTGTGGAAAATGTTTTTAATGTTTTGGTCTTGAAAACAAAATAAATATATAGTATATGATAAAATAAAATATTTTTGGGCCTTTTTCATTAATAAAATAAATATTAAGATAATGTTAATAATAAATAAAATAAAGAAAATGAAAATAAAAGGAAATAAATAAAATAAGTCAGGGGTGTAAAAATCAGGTTGGGTTGTTTTTGTATAGAAAACAACTTTTTTTTTGCAAAAGTATGGCCCAATGTTATTTGTAAACAGAATAGAAAATAAAATAAAACAAAGGAATGGGCCCATGTGATGATTAGCAGTGGGGGGTACGTGTGTGAGCGTGGCACTGGGCCCAGGAAATTTAAGCCCAAAGAGCAAAACAAATGTTATAGAAATTGAACAAAATAGTGCAAAGAAACAAAATGGCTCTGGGGGGACTCGAACCCCTGTCCTCACGCTTGCACTACTACGCATTTACCACTGAGCCAGATGCTTTGTTATGTTATCATTCTAACTTTAATAACATATAAAAAATAAAACGCCGGGTTTGAAAAAAACTATATGGTGGGCTTGGGCCAAATTGGGTCGACCCAAGACCCATATATTATAATGTAAACAACAAAAGAGAATGGTTTATGAACCCTAAACAGAACAGAGGCAGAGACACCTCCTCTATCTCTCTTGTGGCATTGCGGTCACGTCCACTTCATCTTCCTCGCAACTCACGAACGCGACCTCTTCATTTTCTTCGTGGTGACGCGATCATGTCTTCTTCATCTTCTCGTTACGAGCGTGGTCACATCCTCTTCATCTTCTCGTTGGCTTCTTTGACTCAGTGAGTTCGTTCCTTTTATCTTCATATTCTATGATTCTGAAGGGTTAGGATTTCAGGGAAATGATGATAAAAAAATGTTAGGGTTTTGTTTGTGTTTGCTATGATTTGTTGTATAGTGAAGTTTGTATATTTTGTGAACATAAATTTGGAGGGGATTATGTGGGTTGCTGCGATTTTTGTACCTCTGTATATTTTTTGTGAAAAAAGGCTCTCCTTCTTTGTGTCCTCTGTGCTGGTTTCATACTATGTTTTGCTTGCTCGGTTTTCTGTAGTAATAAAAAAAATACTGACTTTTAGGGAGGCTTTAGTTTTGACTTGTTACTTTTGTTGTACTAGTTTGCTTGTTGGACTATTATTCATTTGTGATAAAGGCTGGATTTTGGTACTTGTTGTACTAGTTTTCTTGTGATGCTGGTTGTACTGGTTTCTTTTTACAGGCTTTGTACTTTGCACAATAGTTCTGCTTTTCTGAATTCTTATACCTACTGTGAACCAAGATTGACTTTTCCTTGTGATTTGTAGCAGAGGTGACTAGCCTGTGATTTTGACATTATAATTTATGATTTTTCTTTGATATGAAACAACATGAGGATTTTGATCTCTTGCGTGAACCCATGACGCTAATCTGATTTCTACTGGTTTATTTCCTATCTTTTGTGAACCAACTTTGTGATTTGCACAAGATTGATTTTTTTTCTTCTGAAATACTGGTTTGTCTTGTTAGTGAACCAAGTTTGTACTTTTGATTTGCAATGGGAAAATTCCTTGGCCAATGTAAAACAAAATAGTTTGAGGCTTTAGTTATTTGGGATGAAGTGAAATTATGATGGGCTTGAATCAGATTTGAATTCTTGTTGGCATCTTTTCCTCTGTTGTGAACCAAAACAATTTGTAATGTGCAATAGCATTGGCCCATGATAGAAAATTAAATGTTTGAGGTTTTAACACAAAAAACCCTTCTTTTCTTATTCCAAAAAAAACCACCCTAATGATGAATCTAAATCAATTTCAATTTTATTCACTTTTAGTTGCTTGATAAACTAACTCTTGCTTGATTTTTGTTTCATGTATGCTTGATGAGGAGTGGAGGAAGATGGCAAGGAAACTGCGGCATGGCTTGGAGAAGAAGCTTGAAGGCTAGGAGCATGAAGAATCTTTTGCTTGAATGGTATATTAGAAGATAGAAAACATAGGATAGAAAAAATGTAATAGGCCTTTAAAATCTAATTTGAACTTTGTAATTATTTGGAATGTATTTGAACAATAAATTTCCCAAAATGTATTGAATGATATTTAAAAGGGAATGAAACTTGTTTGATTTGAATGAAGATTGAAATGGATGATGAAAGAATGATATGAACTTTGAATCTTTTAAAGTTGAATAGGAATTTTAGACTTTATGACATAAGATCAAATGAAACTCAAATTTCAAATCTCATTCACAAACTTAAAATCCCTTGCATCCTTAACTTCAAATTATCCCAAATCCAATATGTCTTGCAATTAAAACGAACAAATCCGTCTTGATCATAATATTGATCCACAATTTCCTCTCTTGCACCATGCTCCACATTCACTCCTCTTTGGAAATGATTCCTTTAGATGATTGTCAACAAAAAATAAAACAGGAGACGAGCAAACCCTGATCTCAAATCCAGATTCAACTAACTTTCTTCACAAGCAAACAAATGTATCATTAAAGAATCCTCGCACTCAACATCTGTTTATCATGAATCAAAACCTTAATTCAAAATAAACTCAAACGTAATCCTTAATATTACATAATCATTGAAATCATGAATCTTGATCTCAACAGGTGTCACACCTCCAGAAGTTAAAACCCTAATACCAAACCAAAGTATAGAAAAATGTGATTCTCTCTTGATACATTTGTAATCCTTAATCCTTGATAAAACAAAGAAGTCAATTGACGTGTCTTGAAGCCTGAGAAACCTTGAATAGTTGCAAAACCCTAGAAGAAAATCTTAAAAGAAAGGAAGGGAAAATTTTAGGGTATAACAGCTTCCCCTGTTCAATCTTCTTAAACCTGAAAAGTGAGAATGGCATGTCGTCGTTCGTAGCTTGAAGGTAGAAGATGATTGAACACTAGAGTGCCCAGAAATTTACATTCACTGATGTGTTAGTTGATTGTGTCAGGAATGGGCTTAAAGATGCCATTTGGAGAATAATGGAAAGTTTTTCGGAGATGGGCTTACAGATGCCATCCAAAATGATAGGAAGTCGTCAGAGATGGGCTTATAGATGCCATCCAAAATGATTGTTGATAGAGATTGGAAGAAATATCAGAATAAATCTTTGATCGACTTATACTGAAACAACTGATGTCCTGAATAATCTTTCAATGAATAACGAATCAGTATAAATCTTCAGAGAGATTTAACTGAACCATGGAAAGTGTAGACTGGAACGAAATCAGGATAAATCAATGGTCTATTTCAACTGAAACAACAGATGTCTTGAAGGAAGTGTTTGTTATGTAGATAGTCACCCCGACTTGCTTTGGGAATTAATCTTTGACCTATTTGGGAAATGTTGATGATATTTTCCTGTCTTTAATTAGAAGAAGTAAATCTAACCAGAAGAGGTCTTTGATTCGCCTGTCTTTAAATGGAAGAAATAAATCTAACCAGAAGAGGTCTTTGATTCGCCTGTCTTTAACTGGAAGAACTAAATCTAACCAGAAGAGTTCTTGGATTTGACTGTATTTAACTGGAAGAACTAAATCTAACCAAAAGAGTTCATTGTTTGCCTGTCTTTAATATTGAAGAAATAAATCATACCAGAAGAGGTCTTTGTTTACCTGTCTTTAATCTAGAAGAAATAAATCTAACCAGAAGAGGTCTTCGTTCACCTGTCTTTAATCTGGAAGAAATAAATCATACCAGAAGAGGTCTTTGTTCGCCTGTCTTTAATTTGGAAGAAATAAATCTAACCAGAAGAGGTCTTTGTTCTCCTGTCTTTAATCTGGAAGAAATAAATCATACCAGAAGAGGTCTTTGATTGATGATTCCTGCAAGGAAGAGAGTTAGTTGCATGCAGGTGTATGCATGATGTAATGATGTTCTCAAAATAAATGAGATGTGCTATATGCGTTAGCCATGTATGTGATATGATGTATGATGTGAAAAATTATTGAAGTGTATTCTTGACAAATACTGGGGAGCTTCGGGAAGTCAAATATCATATTACTGTTGGAGATGAAGAATATGTGTATCTTCAAACTTTGTTTAAAATGCTTCTGATGTGGATTCCTATTTTGTTGAGGAGAACTCCTCTGGGGAATATTGACTTTGGCTTGAGAAAACTTTACGAAGAGTGTTGATTTCTGCTTGGGAACTAGAATTCAGGAGTTTTAGTTGTCTATTGCTCTATCGGGAATCTATCTCTTGATTTGAGAGGAAGAAAGTTTAGTTGCTATCTGGTCGGATTCCGAGCTTCACAATAACTTGCTAGGGATAAAAAAGTTAACTGTCATCTGGTTGGTTTCCAGGCTTTACAGCAACTTACTGGGGATAGTGGCAAAATATACTGGGGAAGAAGAGTTTTATCAGTAATTTGAAGAAATTAAACTATTATCTAGTCGGGTCCAAGTTTCGTAGTAACTCGAACAATTATCTGGTCGGGTTCAGGTTTTAGTAATTTGATCTTGAGGTTAACTGGTATCTGGTCGGGTCCAAGTTTTAGCAACTCAAACTGTTATCTGGTCGGTTCCAAATTTCAGCAATTGAAGAAGTTAAACTATTGTCTGGTCGGGTCCAGGCTTTAGTAACTTAAAATTGAGATTTATTGTTATCTGGTCGGGTCCAGGTTTCAGCAATTCAAACTGTAATCTGGTCGGGTCCATGTTTCAGCAATTGAAGAAGTTAAACTAATATTTGGCCGGGTTCAGGCTTTAGTAACTTAAAATTGAGATTTACTGTTATCTGGTCGGGTCCAGGTTTTAACAACTGAAACTGATATCTGATCGGGTCCAGGTTTCAGCAATTGAAGAACTTAAACCATTATCTGGTCGGGTCTAGGAATTAGTAACTTAAAATTGAGATTTACTGTTATTTGGTCGGGTCCAGGTTTACTCAATTGAAGAAGTTAAACTATTATTTGGTAGGGTTCAGGCTTTAGTAACTTAAAATTAAGATTTACTATTATCTGGTCGGGTCCAGATTTCAGCAACTCAAATTGTTATCTGTTTGGGTCCAAGTTTCAGTAATTAAAGTTAAACTAATATCTGGTCGGGTCCAGGCTTTAGTAACTTAAAATTGAGATTTACTGTTATCTGGTCGGGTCTAGGTTTCAGCAACTCAAACTGTTATCTGGTCGGGTCCAGGTTTTAGTAACTTAAATTGAGATTTACTATTATCTGGTCGGGTCCAGGTTTCAGCAATTGAAGAAGTTAAACTATTATCTGGTTGGGTCCAAGCTTTAGTAACTTAAAATTAAGATTTACTGTTATCTGGTCGGGTCCAAGTTTCAACAACTCAAACTATTATCTGGTCGGGTTCAGGTTTCAGCAATTGAAGAAGTTAAACTATCATCTGGTCGGGTCTAGGCTTTAGTTGCTTAAAATTGAGATTTACTATTATATGGTCGGGTCCAGGTTTCAGCAACTCAAACAGTTATTTGGTCGGGTCCAGGTTTCAGTAATTGAAGAAGTTAAACTATTATCTGGTCGGGTCCAGGCTTTAGTAACTTAAAATTGAGATTTATTGTTATTTGGTCGGGTCCAAGTTTCAGCAATTGAAGAAGTTAAACTATTATCTGGTCGGGTCCAGGCTTTAGTAACTTAAATTGAGATTTACTGTTATCTGGTCGGGTCCAGGTTTCAATAACTCAAAATGTTATCTGGTCGGGTCTAGGCTTTGCAGTAATTGAAGAAGTTAAACTATTATCTGGTCGGGTCCAGGCTTTAGTAACTTAAAATTGAGATTTACTGTTATCTGGTCGGGTCCAAGTTTCAGCAACTCAAACTATTATCTGATCAGGTCCAGGTTTCAGCAATTGAAGAAGTTAAACTATTATCTGGTCGGGTTCAGGATTTAGTAACTTAAAATTGAGATTTACGGTTATTTGGTCGGGTCTAGGTTTCAGGAACTCAAACCGTTATCTGGTCGGGTCCAGGTTTCAGTAATTGAGAAGTTAAACTATTATCTGGTTGGGTCCAAGCTTTAGTAACATAAAATTAAGATTTACTGTTATTTGGTCGGGTCTAGGTTTTAGTAACTCAAACTGTTATTTGGTCGGGTCCAGGTTTTAGTAGCTTAAAATTGAGATTTACTGTTATCTGGTTGGGTCCAGGTTTCAGTAATTGAAGAAGTTAAATTATTATCTGGTCGGTTCCAAACTTTAGTAACTAAAAATTGAGATTTACTGTTATCTGGTCGGGTCCATGTTTCAGCAACTCAAACTGTTATCTGGTCGATTCTAAGTTTCAGTAATTAAAGAAGTTAAACTATTATCTGGTTGGTTTCAGGCTTTAGTTACTTAAAATTGAGATTTACTATTATCTGGTAGGGTCCAGGTTTCAACAACTCAAACTGTTATCTGGTCGGGTCCAGGTTTCAGCAATTGAAGAAGTTAAACTATTATCTGGTCGGGTCCAGGCTTTAGTAACTTAAAATTGAGATTTACTGTTGTGATACGGTGGGAGAACTGACTAGAGTTTTGCGTTTGTATTCGCACTTGTTCGGTTGAGCAAGAGTCGCCACCGACTTTTTATTTTATCCTAAAGGAAAGGTTTAAAAAGCACAGCAAAAACCTTTTGAGATGTTTTCTGGGTTCGGGGGGTAGATTATGAAAAGGGAAGGTATTAGCACCCTTTTCATCCATGGTTATCCATGGGCTCTTAGTTACTTGGTTTTTTAGATCACTTGCCTTGATTTTCGATTGCTTGAAAATAGTGTGTGTGTGTGTGTGTGTGTTTTTTGAAAATGTTTTTGAAGAAGGTGCCTTGTCTTAGGCAACCCTTGTAACAATTCTTTACTCGAATGTTTTACAAAGGTGTGTATCTTTTCGAAAATATGTTTCAAATGTTTTTGGAAGTTGTTTTTTTGAAAGTGTGTATGAAGTGTGGTTTTTTGAAAAGAAGGCAAGTGTTTTTGCAAGTTTGGATCTCAAGTAACTAAGAGTTTTGTCTACCCCTAAATTTACTCAAAGGTTTTTCTATGTTTTCAACCCTTTTTAACAATTTTGTTCCACCATTGAATTTGGTGGGCAATCTTGCGTTTAGGATGTGATCGGGACATGCACGGGTCATCGTATGGACCAAGAATGCAATGGTGCCAAGTGTCTTTGGCAATTTGCTTGAAGGGGCTTTGATCATTTTGATAGGCGACTTTCGAAAGCGTCATCGAGGGACTTATGATCATTGGATTGTTTTGCCAAAGAAACTCGACGTGCAAGCATGGCCCATTTTGGAAGGCAACATGTGGGATTACCCTAGGGGGTGCAAGTGTGATTGTGTATTGATTTCATGTATTTGTCTTTGTATTAGGTTATCTAGCGTTTGATTTTATGTACATACAAACCCTAGGTCTAACCATGGTATAATTCGAAAGCGGTAAATTGCACGAATTTAAAATCTACGCTATTACAAATAGTATCCGGAAGTGGGGGTACAAATTTACAAATGGGGATGAGACTTTAGGAATGTAGTGTCCAATAATTTACAACCAAATTGAATTTGCGATCAAATGTAATCAATGTAATGTAAAGTATAAGATAAGCAAATGTGTATAAGAGCAATGTAAATGTATTTGTGTATTGTAAAGGTGTACGTGTACGTATATGAGAACTATTTACAAGTTAAGAAAATGTGAATTTTAATGCGTATTATTAAGTATTTGTTTGTTCTTTTGTTAATTATGTACAAATTTGATTTAAATTTGTATTTTCATTTTTCATGTATTAATGTATTTTAATAAATATTTTTATGTATAAAAGGGAAAAGAAAAAAGTTTCAAATTTAGGAAAGAATTGATGTTTGTATATTTTCTATAAAAAAATGTAACAAATAATAATATTTAAAAAAAAGGGGTATTATTTTATTTAACAAAAAAATATTAGTTATTAGTTTAAACCAAATTAATAAAAGATAGGTAAAAGAAAAGTTAATTAAATGATAAAAAGGTTAGTTGTGTTAAAAACAAAAAAAACATGGGCTAAGGGAGGTTTGGGCCCAAATGGATTAATCAGAATGATAGAGAAAGGGGGGTATACGTGGGAAAACGTTCTGGGTTTAGCAAATGGGCTTTAAGCGCTGAAACGGGCAAGGCCCAGGTGGGTTTGAGACAAATGTTTTCTAGGGTTGGGACGTTTCGTTCAGAAATGGATTGGATTAGGGTTCCAACGACAGAAGCGGCGCCGTTCACTTCTTTCTCCGTCTTCGTCTTCTCATGCCTTGATGCCTCTGAACGTTGTTCATCCTTTGCCTATGGCCACCAACGCCACCGTTCCCTTTTCTCCCTCCAATGGACCATTTAGGTGACACTTACAAGGTTCGAACTCTGTCTTTCTCGCGTTTATGGTTTTCGTTATATCTTTGATTTTAAGTTTCGATTGGGTCTTGGTTTATGTGTTTTCTTTCGTTATTTTGACATGTATGCAAAGGATATAAGAAGACTACCTTTCGGAGACGGAGGAGGGATCCAGGAAGCGTTTGGAGGGCCGGCGGCGAGGAAAACTTGATGAGGCTGTGAACTTTGGGGAGACTTCCCTGGTACTCAGTATTTTTGCCCTTTTCTTTTCGTTGTTTAATGATGCATGCTGAAAATCCAGTATATCCTCTTTTCTTCTTCTTCTTCCGTCCCTCTTTGCTTCGTATGCTTCGTGTGTTGGCTTGATACCTTGTATTTTTTCCCTATGATGAGGCTTTCTCTGAGGGTTTGTGGCCTTGAAATACTGAGTTGCTTGTTGCTTTTTCTATATGCCCTGTGATGCTTGAGTTGCCTAGCTTACTTTGCTTGATGTTGTATGATTGTGGTTTGTTAGCTTCCCAATGATGAACTTACAGTTCTGAGGGCTTGTACCTGTTGCCTTTGAATGCTTGCCCCTTCTGTGCTTGGTTAAGACACTTCTTTTCTTCTTCTTTTGGCTTGTCTAGCTTGACTTTGGTTATTGGTACGCTGGGGTATGTTTGTGATGCTTTGGATGTTTTCTTGCCCAGTGATGAACTTACAGTTCTGAGGGCTTAAGTGGGTTTAGAAACTGGTTCAAGCTTTGGTTTTATGGTTGGATGCTTGCTTCAGGTTGTGATTGAGGCTTAACAGGTTTTGAATGGTAAGGTTTGAAAACTCAGGCAGGGTTTAGACTAGACAGTTTTGCTTTGGTTCAAGGTTTGAATATTTTGGCTTAAGCTTTATGCAGGTTATATGTTTTGATAGTTTTCTGGTTAGGCTTGATGCTGTTTGGACATGGCTTTCAGCATGTTGTTGGTTTGGAGCTGGAGGCTGGAATGTTTTTGACAGGTTATGGGGCTTTTGTGTTTGCTTCAGACAGGTTATGGCCTTACTGGTTTTTTAGGCTTCAGGCAGGTTGGGTGTTTTTGTTGGACACAGGTTTGGTCCTTGAATGGTTCAGCTTGGTTCAGGCTTATGCTGGTTTTTGCATGGCTAGTTGTTAGCAGGTTGGGTTTTACTGGTTTATGCTTCCAGTTCTGCTTCAGCTTGGACAGTTTTTGTGGTTATTGTTTTTGGTTTGTGATTTTTCCCCCTTTACTGTGTTATGAACAGGTTGTTTTATATTTTGTTTCTCATGCCTAAAGCCTAAGCCTGCAAAACCTGCACCTCTTTTCTCTTCTCTCTCTCTTCAGTACAATTCAAAACAATAAAAAAATGTTTGTGTTTGTACCTTTCTGAAAAAGCAAACAGCTGGGAAATGATGACTTGAAAACCTTGCTTGCACTTCTAACCTTTCTCTGCATACTTTCTACTTTCCTGATATTTGCATATCTTCTTTTGACAGCTTTGATGGCTTTTTGTACTTTGACATCCTTTGGGCAAATTTTGTTTAATTTGTGACTTTAGTTAGGCCATTTTGTTTGCCTTTGGACTCTGTAGTTTGATTTGGATTTGGACTTTGTATCATGCTCATGCAGTTTTGACAAATTTGTGCATTTTTGACTTTGTGCATTCATTTTCACCCTTCTTTGTGAACCGGGAGAAATCCCGTGATTTGCAGAGAGGGCTAACTGATCCCGGCCGTTTGCTTTTAATGATGACCTTTATTTTTATCTGTCTCTTTAATTGTTTATCCGCTTCAACTGACTTCTTTTCTTTTGCAGATAAAAATTGAATGGAGAGGATTTAGCAACAGATGAAGAATTAAAGATTTAGAAAAAATTAGGATAGTCTTTTTTAGGTTTAAATTACTGTAAAATCATTGTTGTAAACAATTTGTAAACAAAACAATTGTACAAATAATTTAAAAATAAATAAAAAGTTTTTTTTTATCCAATTAATTATTTTCCTCTTTTTACTTATTTACTTTACTATCTATAATTCTTTAAATTAAATAATTGAAAATAAATTCCAACTATTTAATCTTAGAATATAAATAATTAAATAAACAATGCTTCAGCATTTGATCAATTAAACTTGGCGCTTCCGACATCCGAAGCAAAACAACAGTCAATCACAGCAATTGCCCAGACGCTTTTTCCCTTTACTGACTTTAATCAAACATTGCAAATTCAAACCCAATGCATCCTTTCACTGATTTAGTCACACAATGCGAATTCCATCCAAGTCTCGGAATATCTTGCAAAGCACCGTAGAATTAAATCTTTCTGAGGAACCGCACATGAAAACCCTAATTCCTGATTAAATGCTAAAGAAGCGTTCGCCTGATCGAAGTTGAGTCAAAATCAACCAAAACTCTAAGCAAACTATTTGAAATATTCTAGGGCCATGAAAACCAACGAAAACCCTAATTTTGTCTGACTGACGAGAAAAATCTGTTTGACCGATTCTTGAGTCAATCTAAAATATCAGGAAAAGCTTGAAGTTGTGATTTCTTGTGGAAAAATGCGAGGGCAAATTTTGGGGTACAACAGTTGCCCCTGTTCAATCTTCTTGAACCTGAAGAGTTAAATTGGCAAGTTTGCCTTTCGCGACTCGAAGGTAAAAGAAGATTGGACACTAGAGTGCCCTAAAATTTGCACTCGGTGATGTGATGGTAGAGGTGAATCGGCTTACAGATGCCATTTGGTGATGGGCTTAAAGATGCCATCTAGGGATACGATAGAATCTTGTCGGGGGATGGGCTTAGAGATGCCATCTGAGAATGGGCTTAAAGATGCCATTTGGTGACTGCTGGTAGGAGGATGGGCTTATAGATGCCATCTGAGAATGGGCTTAAAGATACCATTTGGAAATGTTGAACTGTATTTCGTTGGTGAGTGGACGAGTATCAGAAAGGCATCCATGTTTTGGAACATCTCTGAACTGGGGGTCTGAGCCAGCAATAGATTGACATCCGTGTCTGGAGAATCCGTGAACTGTTTTCAGGAGTTGAGATTGAATAAGCAATAGATTAACATCCGTTGTTGGGAAGAATCCATAAACTATTTTCAAAAGTTGCATCTGAACAAGCGATAGATTAACATCCGTTGTTGGGAAGAATTCGTAAACTATTTTCAGAAGTCTTGAAGTTGAATAAGCAATAGAGCAGCATCCGTTGTTGGGAAGCGTCCGTAAACTGTTTTCAAAAGTTGCATCTGAACAAGCGATAGATTAACATCCGTTGTTGGGAAGAATTCGTAAACTGTTTTCAGAAGTCTTGAAGTTGAATAAGCAATAGAGCAGCATCCGTTGTTGGGAAGCGTCCGTAAACTGTTTTCAAAAGTTACATCTGAACAAGCGATAGATTAACATCCATTGTTGGGAAGAATCCGTAAACTGTTTTCAGAAGTCTTGAAGTGGAAGAGGAACCGGTGTAGGGTTTCCTGATGATGCGTCCGTGTAAAACTGCATCTGAGTGAATCTGGAATAAGTATCAGAATGTCGCCGTGTCTGGGTCACATCTGAACTATTTCTGGATGAATCTCGGAAAATGATCTTTGTCTGTCGACTGATCTTACCTGAAAAGGTAAAGGGTTAGTTGTTATGCAATGTCATGATGCGTGATGCAATGTATGTTACACCAATGTTTATGATATGAATGTGATGAATGCGCATGTAAGCTGATGAGCTATCTTGCTGAGGATAAATGAATCCTGGATGGCTGAAGATAGAAGAATCTTGACTGCTGTCGGGGAGGGCAAGAATCTTCTGATTGTTGAAAATGAGAAGTCTTGGGACCACTGTTGGGGAAATCAGAAGCTTGGGTTGTATGCCAAACTACCGGGGACTTCCTGTTTTGAGGAGATCTGTGTAGGATTTCCTGATGATGAGTCCGTGTAAAACTGCATCGGGGGTTGAAAGGGAACCGGTGTAGGGTTTCCTGACGATGAGTCCGTGTAAAACTGCATCGGGTTTTTGAACACTTTTGACATTCGAATGCCCCAAGTGGTGATGTAGATAAATTCCTGGCTTGTTACAGGTGTTGATCCATAATCAGTCGTTCACAGATATTTTCCTGGCTTGTTACAGGTGTTGATCTGGAACTTAAGAAAGGTGACAGAATGGCAACCGTGTTTGGAGCACATCTGAACCGTATCTTCCAACAGGTGATGAAGGAATGATTGAACACTTTTGACATTCGAATGCCCCAAGTGGTGTTGTAGATAAATTCCTGGCTTGTTACAGGTGTTGATCCACAATCAGTCGTCCACAGATATTTTCCTGGCTTGTTACAGGTGTTGATCTGGAACTTAAGAAAGGTGACAGAATGGCAACCGTGTTTGGAGCACATCTGGACCGTATCTTCCAACAGGTGATGAAGGAATTACTGAACACTTTTGACATTCGAATGCCCCAAGTGGTGTTGTAGATAAATTCCTGGCTTGTTACAGGTGTTGATCCACAATCAGTCGTCCACAGATATTTTCCTGGCTTGTTACAGGTGTTGATCTGGAACTTAAGAAAGGTGACAGAATGGCAACCGTGTTTGGACACATCTGGACCGTATCTTCCAACAGGTGATGAAGGAATTGCTGAACACTTTTGACATTCGAATGCCCCAAGTGGTGTTGTAGATAATTTCCTGGCTTGTTACAGGTGTTGATCCACAATCAGTCGTCCACAGATATTTTCCTGGCTTGTTACAGGTGTTGATCTGGAACTTAAGAAAAGTTGGTCAAGGAGATATTGTCCTGGCTTGTTACAGGTGTTGATCTCTGACCTGAGAAAGAAAGATGGTTCCCTGGCTTGTTACAGGTGTTGATCTTCAATCTCTTCATGTAGATGATTTCCTGGCTTGTTACAGGTGTTAATCCATGATCAATCGTCCACAGATATTTTCCTGGCTTGTTACAGGTGTTGAATCTGGAACTTCAAAAGGTTGCTTACAGACGTGCCCTGGCTGGATACAGGTATCGAATCTCTAAACTCCTTATGCAGACATGCCCTGGCTGGATACAGGTATCGAATCTACAATCAATCACTCACAGACATGCCCTGGCTAGATACAGGAATCGAATCTGGAATTGTGATAGTTGATCTGTTGGCGGTTGTAATTTCCAGCAGGTGGTGAGGGAATGATTGAACACTTTTGACATTCGAATGCCCCAAGTGGTGTTGTAGATAATTTCCTGGCTTGTTACAGGTGTTGATCCACAATCAGACGTCCACAGATATTTTCCTGGCTTGTTACAGGTGTTGATCTGGAACTTAAGAAAGGTGACAGAATGGCAACCGTGTTTGGAGCACATCTGGACCGTATCTTCCAATAGGTGATGAAGGAATTGCTGAACACTTTTGACATTCGAATGCCCTAAGTGATGATGAGTCTTGAATCAGATTATTCTGCGAATTGAGAGATTTCTTGAAATCTTGACTGGACTGCCCCAGGTTAACTGAATTTTGAAAGATCTGTTGAAACCTTGACTGGACTACCCCAGGTTAACTGGATGGTGCTATGTCATGCCCCTTGTTGATAGGAGATTTGTCGTTGGAAGTGTTATCCTTTTGAAGTGATTTTGTTCACTGAGAGAGTTTTCGTTCCTCCGAACATTCGCTGTATGAATTTCTTCGCTGTCAAACAAAAAGCCAAATGCAGACAGTGATATTCAAGCAATGCAAAGTTTATGTTTGTCTCGAAGTTTTGCAAAATGCATTTTTTAGCAGAAAACTTTTTATAAGACAAGTCAACACAAGATTTAGAGCAAAGCCTTACAGGAGTCAGGATACCTTTTGTAATAGTATGCTTTCGAACTAACCCATGCTTCAATTAGGACTTTTAAAGGGTTGTAACGTGGCTTGGTTCACGGTTTAAGAAACAAAGGATAAAGGCTCAAAGTATATTTGTACCCACCCGCTCTTCGTGATGTTCTTCAACCCTAAGCTCAGTTAACTGTGCGTCGCACCCTGTTTTGAGTTTGGAACGACCTTTTGGGTGATGATTCACCAATTGAATTTGGGAGACAGTCATCATCTCCTTTTTTCTTTTACAACATTTTTCATGCTGTTGAGGATTTTTCATGACCTCACTATTTTGATTTTGATTTGTTATCCCTAACTTTTGCCTGACTGTTCCCATTTCCGAGATTACAGTCAGCGGGATGCCCCGGCTTTCTTAAGCCTCCTTTATAGGTTTTGGCTTGGTGGGCTTTTCTCTTTTGAGAGATTGACTGCCTATGTGATAGGGAACCACCCTTGTCTTTTGATTCCAAAGGAATGCCTTTCTTTTGCTTTGACGTCGTTCGTTGTGTTACGAACTGAGAGTTTACGACTTCAATGCGCGCTTTCTCTTGAATTAACTGACATACTACCCTGCCCCAGGTTTATATCAAAGGTTTTGATTGTTTAGAAACAGAAAACTCCTACTTCTTTGGCTTGAAGGGGTTGACTAGGGATTATCTTCCTTATAACTCCAGTGTTTGGGATTTGAAAGAAATGCCTGTACATCATCAGCAAGGTCTGTTCAAAAGCATACTGTATGAGATTATGGTATTGTTTCGTCATCCTCCCTCTAAAGACTTGCAGCTTTTTATCAAGAGTTAAATATCATAAAGAAAGCATAAGAGTAGTGAAACGAATGGATGAATTCAAGACAAACATATGCAATGCTTTAATGAAAACAGAGTTTAACATCAACAGATAATTGTTTGACAACAAAAGAAATTACAACTTTGAAAATTCAAAATGAAGCAAAAGTCTTTCAGCTTGAGCTTTGTCACTCCATGTGGAGAACTCCTTAACGGAAGATTTTCATATCACCGTCTGGCATGAATTCCAGCACTCCAATGTCGATCAGATCTTGAATCTTGTTCTTCAAGGCCCAACAGTCGTTGGTGTCGTGTCCCGGGCTGTAGGAGTGGTAAACACAAAATGCGTCGGGACGATAGTTAGGAGAGGAGGTATTGAGCTTCTGAGGAGGATCCCTTAAAGTAAGCAGGTTGACCTCCAACAGGCGCTTCAGTATGAAGAATGATGGTATCTCAGTCTCCGTGAACTGTCTTCCCGACGTTTCTTGCTTACGCCGATTACCCCGTTGACGCTGGCGAGGTTGTTGCTGGGCTTGTGACCCTGAAGCAAGCAAAGGAGCCTTCCCCTTGTCTTCTTGAGTGGATGGAGGCTGAGCGGTGACTTGCTCTTCAACCTCAGATGTTTGCCCCAATTGGTTGTTTTGAAGCAGTTGGCGGACGAGAACTCTGAGTTCCTCTTGTCTTTGAGATAGGTCTTGGATGAGAGCCATCTGGCCCACTAACTGCCCCATCACTTGGATCCTCAATGTTGCCAGATCAAACTGTAGCTCCGCAAGCTGATCACTCCTAGCATTGTTTGAATTGTCCAAGCCCTTTGTGAGGAGAGCTTTCATTTCTTCTTGCCCCAGAGACAAGTTCAAAAACATTTCTTACAGCTGAGCAGTCTGGTCCTGGATATCCTTGACAGTTCTTTCTAGAGCCATCTCTTACTGAAATAAACAGCAGGAGAGTAAGGAAACTTGAAAAAGGAAAGATCGTCAAGATGCAATGCATGATATGTGGATGCATGCTTTCAAGGATCTCTTGGGGTAAACACAAGAAAATGTTAGAGGTTGAACTTTGCTCTTGGATTGGAGAACTTTGCACCGGTGGATGTCTTTCCACTAGAATCAAGCTCACCATGTCGAGTGGGTCATAGCCCCTGATTCAAGTTGTTGTACTTGAACTTTGATGGAGAACTTTGCACCGGTGGATGTCTTTCCACGAGAATCAAGCTTACCATGTCGAGTGGGTCATAGCCACTGATTCAAGTTGTTGTACTTGAACTTTGATGGCATTTGTTTAGAGGAGAAACCTCTTTCCCCTTGGTAGATGTCTGGTTCAACGTAACCCTGCATCAAAAGAACCTTCAAGATCCTTGAAATGGTTATTGAAAATGCTATGGTCTGATGTTAAGATGTTATGTACATGTATGCAAAAACAAGTGAGTGTATATACAGGTAATCATATTCACACAGAGCAAACAAGTCCTTAGGTTTAGGCTTGCATGGGGTTGTAGGTAAGTACCCTCTTTGAAGTTAGTTGGCTCATCCTGTCCTAAAATAGAAACCGGGTTCTAAAGAGCTCAATATCATTGGATTGTTTTCTGTGTTCATTGTTTCGGTTTAGCCACTTACTGGCGACCAAAATATTCCAAGAAAACAACCCTCAAATGAGTGTAGTATCGAGTATCTACCAACTTCGCACTGCACCAAAGTCGGTCATCTCACTACCCCTAAAAAAGGCTAAGATGGTCAATTAAGGTTCTAAGAGTTCGTTAGTGCTTCACGACATCACTCAGCGGCCCCGTACTCTCCTTGATTGAACTCAAGGGTTACCGGTACTCACAAATATGTCACACTAACATATCTTACTGCTTCAACCATGTCGTTATACCCCGCACAATCCCTCGCAGTTTTTTTGCTATTTACCTAAAAAGGTGCCCCAAATTCGGGTGTAGGATTTACAACAAACCCAAACAAGGACCCAAAAGAGTAAAGCAAACAAGGCAATCAAAGCAAGAATGTAAAGGTGATCTAAACCCTAAGGTAACCCCACTTTTGAATTTATTCCCCAGCAGAGTCGCCAGTTCTGTGATACGGTGGGAGAACTGACTAGAGTTTTGCGTTTGTATTCGCACTTGTTCGGTTGAGCAAGAGTCGCCACCGACTTTTTATTTTATCCTAAAGGAAAGGTTTAAAAAGCACAGCAAAAACCTTTTGAGATGTTTTCTGGGTTCGGGGGGTAGATTATGAAAATGGAAGGTATTAGCACCCTTTTCATCCATGGTTATCCATGGGCTCTTAGTTACTTGGTTTTTTAGATCACTTGCCTTGATTTTCGATTGCTTGAAAATAGTGTGTGTGTGTGTGTGTGTGTTTTTTGAAAATGTTTTTGAAGAAGGTGCCTTGTCTTAGGCAACCCTTGTAACAATTCTTTACTCGAATGTTTTACAAAGGTGTGTATCTTTTCGAAAAGATGTTTCAAATGTTTTTGGAAGTTGTTTTTTTGAAGGTGTGTATGAAGTGTGGTTTTTTGAAAAGAAGGCAAGTGTTTTTGCAAGTTTGGATCTCAAGTAACTAAGAGTTTTGTCTACCCCTAAATTTACTCAAAGGTTTTTCTATGTTTTCAACCCTTTTTAACAATTTTGTTCCACCATTGAATTTGGTGGGCAATCTTGCGTTTAGGATGTGATCGGGACAGGCACGGGTCATCGTATGGACCAAGAATGCAATGGTGCCAAGTGTCTTTGGCAATTTGCTTGAAGGGGCTTTGATCATTTTGATAGGCGACTTTCGAAAGCGTCATCGAGGGACTTATGATCATTGGATTGTTTTGCCAAAGAAACTCGACGTGCAAGCATGGCCCATTTTGGAAGGCAACATGTGGGATTACCCTAGGGGGTGCAAGTGTGATTGTGTATTGATTTCATGTATTTGTATTTGTATTAGGTTATCTAGCGTTTGATTTTATGTACATACAAACCCTAGGTCTAACCATGGTATAATTCGAAAGCGGTAAATTGCAAGAATTTAAAATCTACGCTATTACAAATAGTATCCGGGAGTGGGGGTACAAATTTACAAATGGGGATGAGACTTTAGGAATGTAGTGTCCAATAATTTACAACCAAATTGAATTTGCGATCAAATGTAATCAATGTAATGTAAAGTATAAGATAAGCAAATGTGTATAAGAGCAATGTAAATGTATTTGTGTATTGTAAAGGTGTACGTGTACGTATATGAGAACTATTTACAAGTTAAGAAAATGTGAATTTTAATGCGTATTATTAAGTATTTGTTTGTTCTTTTGTTAATTATGTACAAATTTGATTTAAATTTGTATTTTCATTTTTCATGTATTAATGTATTTTAATAAATATTTTTATGTATAAAAGGGAAAAGAAAAAAGTTTCAAATTTAGGAAAGAATTGATGTTTGTATATTTTCTATGAAAAAATGTAACAAGTAATAATATTTAAAAAAAAAAGGGTATTATTTTATTTAACAAAAAAATATTAGTTATTAGTTTAAACCAAATTAATAAAAGATAGGTAAAAGAAAAGTTAATTAAATGATAAAAAGGTTAGTTGTGTTAAAAACAAAAAAAAACATGGGCTAAGGGAGGTTTGGGCCCAAATGGATTAATCAGAATGATAGAGAAAGGGGGTATACGTGGGAAAACGTTCTGGGTTTAGCAAATGGGCTTTAAGCGCTGAAACGGGCAAGGCCCAGGTGGGTTTGAGACAAATGTTTTCTAGGGTTGGGACGTTTCGTTCAGAAAGGGATTGGATTTGGGTTCCAACGACAGCGGCGCCGTTCACTTCTTTCTCCGTCTTCGTCTTCTCATGCCTTGATGCCTCTGAACGTTGTTCGTCCTTTGCCTATGGCCACCAACGCCACCGTTCCCTTTTCTCCCTCCAATGGACCTTTTAGGTGACACTTACAAGGTTCGAACTCTGTCTTTCTCGCGTTTAGGGTTTTCGTTATATCTTTGATTTTAAGTTTCGATTGGGTCTTGGTTTATGTGTTTTCTTTCGTTATTTTGACATGTATGCAAAGGATATAAGAAGACTACCTTTCGGAGACGGAGGAGGGATCCAGGAGGCGTTTGGAGGGCCGGCGGCGAGGAAAACTTGATAAGGCTGTGAACTTTGGGGAGACTTCCCTGGTACTCAGTATTTTTGCCCTTTTCTTTTCGTTGTTTAATGATGCATGCTGAAAATCCAGTATATCCTCTTTTCTTCTTCTTCTTTCGTCCCTCTTTGCTTCGTATGCTTCGTGTGTTGGCTTGATACCTTGTATTTTTGCCCTATGATGAGGCTTCCTCTGAGGGTTTGTGGCCTTGAAATACTGAGTTGCTTGTTGCTTTTTCTGTATGCCCTGTGAATGCTTGAGTTGCCTAGCTTACTTTGCTTGATGCTGTATGATTGTGGTTTGTTAGCTCCCCAATGATGAACTTACAGTTCTGAGGGCTTGTACCTGTTGCCTTTGAATTCTTTCCCCTTCTGTGCTTGGTTAAGACACTTCTTTTCTTCTTCTTCTGGCTTGTCTAGCTTGATTTTGGTTATTGGTACGCTGGGGTATGTTTGTGATGCTTTGGATGTTTTCTTGCCCAGTGATGAACTTACAGTTCTGAGGGCTTAAGTGGGTTTGGAAACTGGTTCAGGCTTTGGTTTTATGGTTGGATGCTTGCTTCAGGTTGTGATTGAGGCTTAACAGGTTTTGAATGGTAAGGTTTGAAAATTCAGGCAGGATTTAGACTGGACAGTTTTGCTTTGGTTCAAGGTTTGAATATTTTGGCTTAAGCTTTATGCAGGTTATGTGTTTTGATAGTTTTCTGGTTAGGCTTGATGCTGTTTGGACATGGCTTTCAGCAGGTTGTTGGTTTGGAGCTGGAGGCTGGAATGTTTTTGACAGGTTATGGGGCTTTTGTGTTTGCTTCAGACAGGTTATGGCCTTACTGGTTTTTTAGGCTTCAGGCAGGTTGGGTGTTTTTGTTGGACACAGGTTTGGTCCTTGAATGGTTCAACTTGGTTCAGGCTTATGCTGGTTTTTGCATGGCTAGTTGTTAGCAGGTTGGGTTTTACTGGTGTATGCTTCCAGTTCTGCTTCAGCTTGGACAGTTTTTGTGGTTATTGTTTTTGGTTTGTGATTTTTCCCCCTTTACTGTGTTATGAACAGGTTGTTTTATATTTTGTTTCTCATTCCTAAAGCCTAAGCCTGCAAAACCTGCACCTCTTTTCTCTTCTCTCTCTCTTCAGTACAATTCAAAACAATAAAAAAATGTTTGTGTTTGTACCTTTCTGAAAAAGCAAACAACTGGGAAATGATGACTTGAAAACCTTGCTTGCACTTCTAACCTTTCTCTGCATACTTTCTACTTTCCTGATATTTGCATATCTTCTTTTGACAGCTTTGATGGCTTTTTGTACTTTGACATCCTTTGGGCAACTTTTGTTTAATTTGTGACTTTAGTTAGGCCATTCTGTTTGCCTTTGGACTCTGTAGTTTGATTTGGATTTGGACTTTGTATCATGCTCATGCAGTTTTGACAAATTTGTGCATTTTTGACTTTGTGCATTCATTTTCACCCTTCTTTGTAAACCGGGAGAAATCTCGTGATTTGCAGAGAGGGCTAACTGATCCCGGCCGTTTGCTTTTAATGATGACCTTTATTTTTATCTGTCTCTTTAATTGTTTATCCGCTTCAACTGACTTCTTTTCTTTTGCAGATAAAAATTGAATGGAGAGGATTTAGCAACAGATGAAGAATTGAAGATTTAGAAAAAATTAGGATAGTCTTTTTTAGGTTTAAATTACTGTAAAATCATTGTTGTAAACAATTTGTAAACAAAACAATTGTACAAATAATTTAAAAATAAATAAAAAGTTTTTTTTATCCAATTAATTCTTTTCCTCTTTTTACTTGTTTACTTTACTATCTATAATTCTTTAAATTAAATAATTGAAAATAAATTCCAACTATTTAATCTTAGAATATAAATAATTAAATAAACAATGCTTCAGCATTTGATCAATTAAACTTGGTGCTTCCGACATCCAAAGCAAAACAACAGTCAATCACAGCAATTTCCCAGACGCTTTTTCCCTTTACTGACTTTAATCAAACATTGCAAATTTAAACCCAATGCATCCTTTCACTAATTTAGTCACACAATGCGAATTCCATCCAAGTCTCGGAATATCTTGCAAAGCACCGTAGAATTAAATCTTTCTGAGGAACCGCGCATGAAAACCCTAATTCCTGATTAAATGCCAAAGAAGCGTTCGCCTGATCGAAGTTGAGTCAAAATCAACCAAAACTCTAAGCAAACTGTTTGAAATATTCTAGGGCCATGAAAACCAACGAAAACCCTAATTTTGTCTGACTGACGAGAAAAATCTGTTTGACCGATTCTTGAGTCAATCTAAAAAATCAGGAAAAGCCTGAAGTTGTGATTTCTTGTGGAAAAATGCGAGGGCAAATTTTGGGGTACAACAACTGTTATCTGGTCGGGTCCAGGTTTCAGCAATTAAAGAAGTTAAACCATTATCTGGTCGGGTCCAGGCTTTAGTAACTTAAAATTGAGATTTACTATTATCTGGTCTAGTCTAGGTTTCAGCAACTCAAACTGTTATCTGGACGGGTCTAGGCTTTGCAGTAATTGAAGAAGTTAAATTATTATCTAGTCGGGTTCAGGCTTTTTAGTAACTTAAAATTGAGATTTACTGTTATCTGGTCGGGTCCAGGTTTCAGCAACTTAAACTATTTTTTGGTCGGGTCCAGGCTTTGCAGTAATTGAAGAAGTTAAACTATTATCTGGTCAGGTCTAGGCTTTTTAGTTACTTAGAATTGAGATTTACTGATATCTGGTCGGGTCCAGGTTTCAGCAACTCAAACTGTTTTCTGGTCAGGTCCAGGCTTTGCAGTAATTGAAGAAGTTAAACTATTATCTTGTTGGGTCCAGGCTTTTTAGTAACTTAAAATTGAGATTTACTGTTATCTGGTCGGGTCCAGGTTTCAACAACTCAAACTGCTTTTTGGTCAGGTCCAAGCTTCGCAGTAACTTATTAAAAAGATGAAGGTTAACTAGTAACTGGTCGGATCCAGGCTTTGTAGTAACTTGTTAGGATAGTAATGACTCTGTTGGGGATTGAGGGGTTTCGTCCGTTGATCCGTGATAGTATGAGAAGCAAACTCAAGCTGGGGAATTTGTAGTTTTGTTGGGGAAATAAACCCTGTTGAGAAGAAATTTTGACATCCTACTTGGTGAAATGAATTCTTTAGGAATAAACTCAACAAGCTTCTTCTTTTAGAACCAAACTCAAATGGGGAGAGACTTTTCCAGAGATTGAAACTTTGGCTGGGGATTTTATGAATCCAAATTCGTGGGGATAATTTGATTGAAGTAACTTTGTGGGGATAATTTGATTGAAGTAACTTTGTGGGGATAATTTGATTGAAGTAACTTTGTGGGGATAATCCCAAATCCTTAAGGAAAATGCTTGTTACTATTGTTATGTATACATTTGGTTAACAGTTTAATCATGTTCATATGCATATGTTCATTCAATTTTAGTCATTGGACGCTTTTGTACTCAAAACAGAAAAACAAAAAGTTTGCACTTCAAAATATATTTGTATTGATGTTTGCCTATAAACAGGCGTTTTTTGTACAAGGAGACATATATCCTAGTAAGAGGAAATCGTCGAAAGAAATGAAAAGTGTACAAAGTGGAAGCAAAAATAATAGCCATATGGAAGTGATCTCATTGTGTTCCAACTCCGCTATTGCCCCTATGTCTTCGAACATCATCCCTTGCCGTTGGAATAATTTGATTGAACTGATCTGGTACCATTGAATTTGGACTTTGGTAATAAACCAGCTGCAGGGATACAACGGGACATAGTCATACGCTTTAATCCTTAACTTTTGCCTAGACCGCCCTCTCAGGTTTTGAGCCCACCAGGATACCCATTTTTGCCCAAGCCGCCCTTTCGGGTTTTCGACTTGTCGGGTGTATAATCTTTTGCATATATCCCTAAATTTTTCCCGAACCTCTTTGGTTCGCCAGGATGCCCTTATTTTTTCCTAGGTATATCAACCTAGAGGGTCTCTTTTCATGTGTAGTATTTTCTGACTATGTCCACGTTCATAGGGTGTGGAGAATTGTCATTGTTTAGTGGTAGTAGTGGTAGTAAGCGTTGATCGGTCACCATTTGTACTCTGTTTTCAGCAATCAGTCGGCAGAAAGTCTATCATTTCGGTAACACAGTGTTTCATCTTTTATCGTTCTCAGTATTTTGTTTTAGTTTTCATGGTAAGTGGTTTTCCATTGCATTTATTTGGGAATGCATATCAATTAGGGTGCTTTTGATGCTTGGTTTGGTATTGTTAATGTCTCAGATACACGTGAGCAAATCTTAGTAACTGATGTAAAGCTGGAGGATATTTCGCGGAAGTTAAAAGTGCAAAAACAGAATCCTGACACGGATGCTCGTGTCACCTGACACAGCCCGTGTTAGGGTGTGAAAATGAAGAGCACGAGAGGATAAAAGTAGAAGGCTGACACGGGTGCCCATGTCACCTGACACAGCCCATGTCAACAGGCCTGTGAGCAAGAAAATTTGACAGCAAAGGTAGAGGGCCAACACGGGTGCCCGTGTCACCTGACACGGCCCCTGTCAGTAGGCCTGGGAGCAAGAAACTTTGATAACCAAAGCAGGGGGCCAACACGGGTACTCGTGTTTCCTGACACGGCCCGTGTTGGCAGGCGTGAGATAAATCACATTTTCATTCACTTTAAATGGCCGAGCTTATTAAGGATAATTTTGATTTTCCACGCGGATTTGTTGTGATTTGATACTATTTAAACCTAGTTTTGAGAAGCATTTAGGACATCTTTGATCATAGAGAAGAGAGAATTATAGAAGAAAGAGAGCGAGCAAGGGTTTCAAGGAGGAACGATCTTCAAGGGCAATCACAATTGAAGATCAACGGAATCGATAAATCTTTGTAATGTCTACACTTTGTTTTGTAAGCTTTATGAATATTATGAGTAGCTAAACACCCAAATGCTAGGGGGTGTCCCTGAATTGTGAATTTTATGAACCAAATGTCCATTGTTTTTATGATATTTATGTTTTTACGAGTTTAATTTATTGTGCAATGAGTTTAATGTTTTTTCTATCGGATAAATAGTTATTGATTTAAGGTTAAGGTTAGATCGTACAAACCACCTTAATGTTGTTTGCACAATAATACAACGGTGAAATCGCTTAGGAATGAGGATTTAACCATAGTAACCATTAAAATCTTGGTAAACAATTCGAATTACTTGATATTGCCGTTAATAGCTAAGGAATTAGGATTAAGGATGAATATCAAAGGTTTTCAGTTAAGGAATTAAGGGAAAGAACTCTTGAGATTTGGTATTAATTCATTTTCACAATATATCATGAAACATGGAAGAAAGGTCGTCACTAAGCAATTCACACACATAACCCTAGCATGCTTTCTCATATATTATACACCTTTACTTTTCCCCTTGTTTAATTTGCTATCATTTAATATTACTCTCACACAATCAACAAACCCCTATGTTCTTTTATTCAGTTGAGTCACTATAATAACTTATATTTCCTACGCAGTTCGTGATATTGATACTTGGGATTAACTCCTTCTTATTACTACATCGGTAAAAATAGTACACTTGCTATTTTTCCGATCAAGTTTTTGGCGTCGTTGCCGGGGACTGCCAAAATATAAGTGGATTAATAATTCAATTGATTTTTGTTGCTCTGTGTTGTACCCCAAAATTTTCCCTCTCATTTCACTCAAGACATACTCCTAGAGGTTCTCAATTGCTCAAGGTTGACCAAGAATTGACTAGACAAATTCTCCTCCTAGGGCAATGAACCCCCAACTAGGGTTCCAATTTTCATCAATATGGTTGAACTCCAAAGATCTAAAATGTTATCCATGGTCCTAATATGTCTTCAATATCATCCATGCCAAATTTCATGCCTTGCATAATAAGTTTGCTCAGTCAATTGCTCAAGTATTGGAAAATCAATTGTGCTAGGTCAAAAGTCAATTGTGGCCCATGTACAGTCAAACTTCAAGATTTTTGGTCAACATCAACACTTTAGAGTGATATCCATCATTTGATCAAGGGTTGATCATGATTCCTTAAGAAATGCTCCTAACCCATCAAAAGTAAAAATGGCAAATTAGGGTTTCTATTGGAAAAGTCAACAAAACTTTGACCAAGCATGACTTTGTCATACTTTATCAGATATTTTCCAACCAAAGTGCATTTTGAAGAGAATCCAATTCCATACAACTTCTCTTCAGCCCCCAAGATCAAGAAACGCACCATTTGAAAGATATGAGCTCAAACATTACAGGTCATTTTCAAAAAGTCAACAAAAGCCACTTTTTGCCAAGATCTTTTACATCAAGATAACATCTTAAAATGCAAAATTGATCAAACGAGGGATTGAAGTAGGCATCTTGGGCTTTCCAAAAAGTACAAGATCATCATCATGAGATAAAAATTGAGCAAGTTATAGCTTGCCCAAGTTGAGAAAATTTTGAAAATTTTAAGATTGGTGAATTGAGCAAATTTGGATTTTGGGGTCAATGGCCTAACTTTTTAAGGTTCAAATATCTTGCTAAGGTCATAGAGGACCTCTAATCTTATTTTTGCATGGCCTTGCATTTTCTACCTATTTTTTACATATTTATTTTAATTTATTTCAAATAAATATAAAATAAATGGTACAAAATATTTGGAAATGGGCTTAGGCATGTGGGCTAGTGTTTTGGGTCAGTCTTGAGGCCCATTTTTCATGCAAACCTGGCCAGATTCATTGAACATCACAAAATGGCATGAAATCTCAAGTTTGGTATTTTTTTAAAATTGTGATAATGGCTTTAAAGCATGGCTTTAAAGCATGGCTTTATGGGCTTGATTCTTTACTCCTTATCTTGTCCCCTCCTTCTATGCTATAATTACATCACTTTGGCAAGCCAAACACACGCATATACGCTGTATAAAAAGCTCTACCAAGTTTGCAAAAAATCATCCAAATCGTGAAAATCCAAACAGACCTTCCCGACCTGTTTTAGTCTAGCATAAGCCCTCCATTCGCGTCCAAATATTCCCAGGAGCACGTATTCATCTTTGTTCGAACAATCTCACGCCCAGTAGCACCAAACTGAAACACTCATCGTTGGTAACTTTTTGAATTCATATTTTTTATTTTCATGATGAACTAAACTCTTTCAGTGTTTGATTTATATTCAGGGTAGCCTATAGGACAGGTCCAACATAAAATATATGAGGAAGAGGGCCAAAACAAGATCGTGCCATTGCTAGGGCATGATCTGTATTCGTCGTTATACCTCCCAATTCAGGCTGTTTCAGGATAAACAACCCCCAGAAATGGAACCATGAGGGTCAATTTGGGGGGGGGGGGAGGGGGGTAGCCTTGATTGTAGGCTTTGATCTTTTCATTTTTGCAGGTTTTACATTTTGACATCCCGGAGAAGGCGACCAGAGTTTGACTCTGGCGTCCCTCCGGCCAGTTGACTCAAGTAGGCGCATGCGTGACTGGATCAACATCTCTGATTGGTTCATTTAAACTTCAGGGTCCCACCTGGAGCACGCGCGTGTACAACTCATCATAATCCACTTGCTTCATATATATATTACTGTTCTCGTTTATATACACGAATGATAAGTTGGTATGGTTGTGAAGCGTTTGTGTGTATGGCTAGAGGTCCTGGGTTCAATCCCAGATTGCTGGATTTTGCTTTATTTCCTTTGACATTTCTCTTTTGTAGGTTTTTTTAGCAAGTCGGACCTTCCTTTGGGCCTAACAAAAATTCCAACACACCTGTTTTATTAATCAGCCAGGCCCATGTTTTGTTTTATTTTTATTATTTTATTTTATTTTGTTTATTATTTTTAAAAGTAATTTTTTAACAAATCATAAAAAAAAACAAAAAGTTAATAAATAGATTTAGGTTTTTTTCTTCCTAAAATCATATTAATTAATTATTTAATTATTTTAATGTTATTTTATCAATTTAAAATCAAATTAGACCTAGGTTCACTTTAATTTAAGTTATTTTCTTAATAAAAAATATACAAAAAAACATTAGAACTATGATTTATTTCATCTAATTTTTTACTTCTCTAATTAAATTTTAGATATTTACTTCACTTTAGTTCTTTTATTAAAAATCAAATAAAAAAAACAAACAAAAATATGTTCTTGTTTACTTAGAATTTTTACTAGGTTTTTAGACGTTTCTTTATTTCGCGTACTTATATTATTATGTATCTGCCTATGGTTTGTAATTTCATCGCGCGCGCATTTTATTTCCTGATTATGTATCTGCCTATGGATTGTAATAGCCCTAATTAGGATTTTCATTTTCTGCACTTTACATTTCAAGTCAGATATAACTGTAATTGTCCTGAAGCGTTGTAATAGCTGTAGAAACTTTATTTCTCACTTTATATTTCTTATATGCCCGTATATGAACTGTTAGTAAAATTAGGCGTGCATGACAAGATTAATTGAATTAATCAGTAGGTCATTAACTTCAAGATAAATATCTGAAAAAAGCACATTGTTGCACACTTGCACCCTTAGGGTATTCCTCACTTGTTGCCTTCGGAAATGGTCATGTCCCTCGAACGTAGGGATATCTTAGCAAAGACCCTTAGTTTAAAAGTCATCATAAAAGATCATGGTCCCTTGATGTCCCTCGAGTTGCCTACGAGAAATGATCTTGTCCCTCGATGTTTCCTATATGATGACAGTCTCTTCGAAACGCTACGGTATCCTTACATGTTGCCTTCGATGACCATAAACATCTCTTTCGATAGTCCCTCAACATCTAACGATAGGGATACCTACTCACTAATAGTAGGATAGCACTATCTAAAGGAAAAGAGGAAAAGAATATCCTTTTTCGAGTAGGTAGACAGTTCTTAAGTACTTGCTCAAACCTGATTTCCTTTTACACTTATACACTTTCAAACTTTTTTTCAAAAACGCTTTATCACACTCCTGAGGACTGATACAAGAGTTATCATAAAGAAAATAAATCTTTCAAAACACACAAACACGAAAATAGTTTTAAAAATAAGCAAGTACTTAATAGCCCGTGGAAAACCACGGATGGAAAGGGTGTTAACACCTTCCCTTTCCATAATCTACCCCCCTTACTCAAAAAATCTCGAAAAAGGTCTTTTTCTGTTCTTTTCACCCTTTCCTTTGTTGGATAAAAGAAAAGTCGATGGCGACTCTTGCTTACTGCAACATTTGCAAACAAAAAATGCAAACCAATATTAAACAGTCGGTTCTGCCACCGTATCACACTCTGCAACCAAAAATTTTTTTTAATTTTTTTTTCATTTGCTCTCTATTAATATTTGTCTAATCTTTGTATGCGAAGTAAGGCCTCAGTTGAATTTCTTTTTGACACAGAACTAGAGCGTTCGTTGTGAGTTAGACTCCGAAAAGCTACACGATAAAGGCTGGAAGCGATACAAGAAACATTGATAGTTTCGGAGCCTGATCAAGAGGAAAAAATTTCTATTCATTCTGAGTATTCTGATTCAGAGTCTGAAACTATGGAAGCTGATCCACCTCCCATGGAGAGACTTCTAGGTGATTATGGAGGAGCAAATGCACCAGCTAGCCGAATGACAATAGTAAATCAACCGGTCAATGTTTCTCATTTTTAGTTACACCCTTCAACAATAAGACAACTTGAAAGGACACCTTTCTCTGGAAAAATTAATGAAGATGGAAATAACCATTTACAAAGGTTCCTTACTATGACTACGTCATTGAAGATTGAGGGGCATTCTGAGGAAGCAAATAAACTAGTAATGTTTTGTTTACATTGTCAGAAGATGCTGAAGAGTGGTTCTACTCTTTACCTGCTGGGAGCATTACAACATGGCAACAAATGGAAACAACCTTTTTGAACGAGTATTTTCCTTCCGCTGTGTATATTCGCAAGAGATATGACATAATGAACTTTAAACAGAAGGAAGGAGAATCACTTGGTGACGCTTATAAGAGGTTCAAATGAGTGTTGGTTGCATGTCTAACTCATAACATGGATGCAACCGAACAAATGCAAATTTTTTTGAACGGTCTCAAGATGAAGACTAAGCAACTCATCAACACAGCTGTCGGTGGCTCAACTAACTTTGCAACAGCCACCGGTCTTAAGAAGATCATATAATCCATATCAGCAAATGAGCATTTAGAGTTATATGACTGTAATGTTAGTCAGCCTGAAGGGATAGTCGATTTAAAATTGGTAGATCAAGTTGTGAAAATGGAAGACTAAATTGCGGCTGAAGTTGAAAGATGAATGGAAAAAATGGATCTTGAGACTCAAATTGTGGCAAAGGTTCAACCAGCTCAATCGATCCAGGTGGTAAATTGTGAAATTTGTGAAGGACCCCATTTTTCCATGCACTGTGTGGCGACTGCACAACAGGTGGAGGAAATAAACTTTCTGAAGCAGAACAATCCCTACTCTAACACTTATAATCTGGTGTGGAAAAGTCATCCAAATTTCTCCTGGAAAGATCAACAAGTGAATGTTCAAAAATAAGGGTTTATTCCGTATCAAAGTCAACCACAGAAACAACAGTATCAGCCACCATAACAACAACTGTATCAACAACCATATCAGCAACCTCAGCAATAATTTCAACAACAAGGGAAGAGGAAAGCAGATTGGGAGATCGCCATTGAAAAGATGGTTGCACAAAGCTCCCAGTTCCAAGAAGAGACAAGAAGTAACTTTCGAAACACGGGTGCATCTATTAAGAATCTTGAAATACAGATGAGTCAAATAGCCCAACAACTTGTAAATCCTCAACCTCTGGGTGATCTACCTATTGCTACTGTTACAAACCCGAAAGATCAAAATAATGTGAGTGCGATAACCACTAGAAGTCGTAGATCAAAAGGGATTTAAGAGGAAAATGCTGAAGAAGAAGACCTATTGCTTGAAGTTGATCTAGAAATTAAAGAAAATAAGGTTGAAACTGAAGAATTGGTTACATCAGAACATGTGGCGAAAGAGAAGTTTATTGAGCCAAAACCGGTCGTTAGACTTCCTTTCCCCATAATAAATAAGAAGAAGGGACAACAAGAGAAGAATTTTGAAAAATTCTTGGAGATGTTCAAAAAGCTTGAAATTAAAATTCCGTTCTTTGAGGCATTGGACCAAATGCCTACATATGCCAAGTTCATGAAGGATATCGTCTCCAAGAAGAGGACCATCGATCGTGACCCGATTATTCTAACCGAAACTTGTAGTTCTATTTTGCAGGGTATGAAGATTCCGATGAAAAAAAAGGATCGAGGTTCTGTGACTATCTCCTGCACCATTGGAGATAGGTCATTCAAAAAAGCTCTTATTGATTTGGGAGCAAGTGTGAGTCTTATGCCGTTGTCCATATACAAGAGATTAGGGATAGGTAAAGTGCAAGATACAAGAATGAAACTACAATTTGTTGACAATTCTGTGAAAAGACCATACAGGATAGTAGAAGATGTGTTTGTTAATATTGACAAGTTTGTGTTCCCGGTGGATTTCGTTATTTTGGAAATGCCAGAAGATGAAGAGATTTTGATCATTATGGGCAGACCATTTCTACAGATCAGGAGATTTTTGATAAACATAGAAGAGGGCACGATGACACTGAAGCTCTATGATGAGGAGTTAAAAATTGATGTGTGAAATACCATGAAGCACAAGGATGATGTTGCCACAAGTCAACATGTTGAGGTAATTGATCAAATTGTTGCTAATGAAAATTCTTTGAAGACACACCAATTACGTTTTGAAAGAGTGTTGAGTTTATCAATTTTTGACGAAATTGAAGAGGTTGATGAAAAAGAGATAGAAGTGTTAGCCATGATGGAAGCAATACCATCTTTTAAAGGTTCTCAACCAAACCGGTGGGAAGATCTAAGGAAACCTTTAATGGAGAAAAAGAAAGATGAACCTAAGAAGGGGGTTGAATTGAAACAATTACTGGAGAACCTCAAATATGTCTTCCTTGACACCGACAGTAGATGCCCGACTATAATAAGTTCCAATCTTGAAGTTCTCCAAGAAAATAAGCTTATCGAAGTTCTGAAGAAACACAAAAGTGCTATGGGATGGTCGATTGAAGATTTGAAGGGGATTAGTCATACGGTTTGCATGCACAAAATTCTCATGGAAGATGATCATAAACCGGTAGTCCAACCCCAGAGGCGACTAAATCCAGCTATGAAAGAGGTGGCCAGAAAAGAAGTGGTCAAACTGTTAGATACGAGGATGATTTATCCTATATCTGATGGTGCTTGGGTGAGTCCTGTACATGTGGTGCCAAAGAAGGGAGGCACTATAGTTATTAAGAATGAGAAAAATGAGTTTATCCAGAAAAGGACAATTACAGGTTGGAGAGTGTGTATTGATTATAGACGGTTAAATCTGGCTACGAGAAAGGATCACTTTCATTTGCCATTCATCAACCAGATGTTGGAAAGGTTGGTTGGTCATAACTACTATTATTTCTTCGATGGTTACTCGTGATATAATCAGATAGCTATTGCACCTGAAGATCAGGAGAAAACCGCTTTTACATGCCCCTTTGGTATTTTTGCCTACAGAAGAATGCCATTTGGGTTATGTAATGCTCCAACCACATTTCAATGATGGATGCAATCTATCTTTGCTGATATGCTTGAAAAGCACATGGAATTCTTCATGGATGACTTCTCGGTTTTTGGTAAGTCTTTTGATAATTGTTTAACTAAACTTTCTCTTGTCTTATAAATATGCCAACAAACCAACCTAATCCTAAATTGGGATAAGTGTCACTTCATGGTACGTGAAGGTATGGTTTTGGGTCACAAAATTTCCCACAAGGGAGTAGAAGTGGACCAAGCGAAGATAGAAGTTATATCAAACCTGCCTCCACCACTGAATGAAAAAGGTATTAGAAGTTTCTTAGGCCATGCAGGTTTTTACCGTAGGTTCATCAGAGATTTTTATAAGACAACCAAAACCTTAACTACTCTTTTGGTTAAAGATAAGGCTTTTGTGTTTAACAAAGAGTGTGACGTAGCATTTGAGATAATAAAGAAAAAATTAGTGTCGACACGAATTGTTGTAGCCCCTGATTGGTCTCTACCTTTTGAGATCATGTGTGATGCAAGTGATATTGCAGTAGGGGAAGTTCTAGGACAACACAAAGAAAAATTGTTACATGTCATTTACTACGCTAGTCATGTGTTAAACCCTGCACAGATGAACTATGCGACCACTGAAAAGGAGTTACTGGCTGTTGTTTATGCCTTTGATAAATTCAGGAAATATCTGTTGGGGTCTAGAGTCATTGTTTACACTGAACATGCTGCTTCGAAGTATCTTTTTCCTAAACAGGACTCTAAACCAAGACTTTTGAGATGGATCTTACTCCTTCAGGAGTTTGATGTAGAGATTCGTGACAAGAGAGGGTGTGAAAATACTGTGGCAGATCACCTTTCTCGGATGTCACCTATAGAGGAAATAGAAGACGAGCGTCCAATAAAGGATGAGTTCACGGATGAACACATCCTCGCTGTTATTGGTGTGCCATAGTTTGCATACTACACGAATTATCTGGTAGGTGGGGAAATCCTTGATGATTTCGATTCTAATAGGAAGAAATTTTTTTTGCATGATTGCAGGTTCTACTTGTGGGATGACCCATTCTTGTACAAGCGAGGAATTGATGGGCTGGTTAGAAGGTGTGTTCCAAAAGAGGTACAGAGAGACGTGCTAAAAGCATGCCATGACTCAGACTATGGGGGACATTTTAGTGGTGATAGAACTACATCAAAAGTTCTCCAGTCAGGTTTATACTGGCCTTCTCTATTCAAAGATGCCCAAGAGGTAACCAAAGAGTGCGACAAATGTCAAAGAACGAGCAATATTTCGAAAAAAATCAGATGCCTCAAAATGCCATGCTGGAGATCAAACTTTTTGATGTTTGGGGTATAGATTTTATGGGCCCATTTCCACTGTCTTTTGGAAAGAACTACAAATTGGTGGCGGTGGATTACGTATCAAAGTGGGTTGAAGCAATGGCTTTACCAACTAATGATGCGAGGGTTGTGATCAAATTCTTTAAGGAAAACATTTTCGCAAGATTCAGAGTACCAAGAGCTCTAATAAGTGATGAAGGAACTCACTTCCTCAATCACCTCATGGAAAAGATGCTCTTGAAATACAATGTAAAGCATTGATTAGCTACTTTGTAACACCCTCAGACCAGTGGGTAAGTGGAAGTGTCAAACAAGAAGTTGAAACAGATCCTAGAGAAGACAGTTAACTCATCTCGAAAGGACTGGGCTAGTAAGTTAACTGATGTGTTATGGGCGTACCGCACTACATTCAAAACGCATATATGTATGTCTCCTTACCAACTAGTTTATGGTAAAGCTTGTCATTTTACTTTATAACTAGAACACAAAGCTTTATGGGCCTAAAAATTCCTTAACTTGGATCTGACTAAAGCGGGAGATTCCTGAATACTTCAACTCCATGAGTTGGAAGAATTTCGGAACCAAGCGTATGAAAATGCCAAGATTTACAAAGGTCAAACCAAGAAGTGGCATGATCATTGGATCCAAAGGAAGGAATTTTTGGAAGGTCAATTGGTGCTCTTGTATAACTCCAGGTTGAAGTTGTTTCCTGGTAATTGAGGTTGAAATGGTCAGGACCATTTGTAATTCACAAGGTTTTTCCCCATGGCGCGATTGAATTAAAAAATAAAGCAAATGGGGATACCTTTAAGGTTAATGGACAAAGGTTGAAACCGTATTACCAAGGTCAAGTGAGTGGCTAGATACGTGTTGTTCATCTTACGAGTTGAGATGAACAACCGTCGGGCCATGTGACATTAAACGAAGCGCTTCCTGAGAGGCAACCCACGGTTTTAGTTCTAATCATTTCCGATTGTTTTTGGTTTTATGTGTTTCATTTTTAGGTATTAATAGTGTGTTCCTGTAGAAGGTGTAAATTTTTTTTTCAAATGCATCATTGTAGGAGTTGTACCAGTGCAAGAACTTGAAAAAGAGCAGAAAAACTTTGTTGTTGTGCAGTTACAGGGGTCTGACACGGCCAACCGTGTCACCTGACATGGCCAACCGTGTCACCTGACACGGCCCGTATCAGAAAGGATAAAAAATGAAATTTTGATGGCTTTCCAGCAGCCTGACACGGCCTCCCGTGTCACAGGACACAACCAGTTTCAGACATCCTGAAGCTTTTTGAAAAAAACTCAAGCAATGAGCATCCAGTGGCGCAACATGGATGCCAGTGTCACAGGACACGACCCGTGTTGCACAGTACGAACCAATTTTTCTCAATTTCTTTTAAAATTTCCCTAGTTTCTTGGGTGGGACCTATAAATCATTACACTTAAAATTTCAGTCCCACCTTCTTTTAACCTATTTTCTTCACTTTTTATCTCACCATAAAAAAATAAAAATTTCATCTTCTCCCTCTATTCCCCTCTTCCTAAACCTAAACTCCATAACCACCACCCTCAAAAAGCTTCAACCTTTACCACTAAAACTTCTCCTATTTTAAAACCTGCTTCACAAAATTTATTCTATTTTGCGCCCTCTACCTAGTGGCAGTAACATTTTCATCTAATTTTGTCGTTTGTTTTTACTCTAAAAATTTTGTAGGTACCCAAGATGCCCCCAAGAAGATCTATTCCAACTAGTGACGTGATTGAGTCTTCAAGGCCACGACATCGTGCTAGGAGAGCTACAAATACTCATGACATTATTTTTGACAAAGAGGAACACCAAAAATGGTATTTGGCTCACCTTAAACGTAAGCTCATTCCGACAAGGTATATCTGTGACAATACTTGTTGTACCCCAAAATTTGCCCTCCCATATTCTTCAAGATTGCTCAAGGGATTGCACAGTCAAACATCCTCCTAAGCCAGTCAAAATTAGGGTTTTGTTTCTTGCAAGGAAATTGAGGTTTTCAATGGCTCAATCAAGTCCCATAGTCCTATACACATTGTCAAGCATCTACATATCAAGTCTCAAGACTCACAGGGTCAAGTTGCACAGTCAAAAGCTCCATTTGCTTCACAATCAACTGCAAGGGCAAAATGGTCATTTGGCAGTCAAAAGTCAAAAAATTTGGTCAACATCTTATTTTGAGCCCACAATCATCATTTTATCAAGTCTTGATCATGATTCCTCAAGCATGGCTCAAAAATCATCAAAGATGACAAAGTTACTATTTTTGGACAGCTGAAAAGTCAACTGTGTCTTGACCAAGGCATAACTTTTTCATGGTTCATCATAAAAATCCCATCAAATGCTCATTTTGAAGGGGAGGACATTTCCTACAACTCATCTTCGAATTCCAAGTCCAAGAAATTCTCTCACAAAAAGTTATCAATTTCTACATTATAGGTCAATTTCAAAAGTCAACAAAAGTGCACTTTAAGTCAAAGACCATAACTTGAGATTGGTAACTCCAAATGACATGGGAACAAAGGCATTGGTTAGAGGACTTCAAGACCTTTCCAAAATGTCAAAGAATATGTTCATATGATCAAAATTGAGCAATATATGCATTGGAGAAGTTGGGAAATTTTTGTGAATTTGCAAAAGTCAACTTTGCTCAAAACACATCATTTTTGCTAATGGGCCTCAAATTCCTTCTTGAATATATACCCAAGGCTTATGCATGACCCATTGATATTAAATTGATTTATTTTCTTATTTTTAATTAATTAATTGAATTTTTTATTCATATTAATTCATTTAATTGATTTAAAATGTAGGAAATTCAAAGATATGGTTTTCAAATCATTTTATGAAGCAAATAAACTCAGGGCAAGCTGGAAAATTCGTGTATCAATCAAGGACATCAAAATCTCCATGTTTGGCAAGTTTTCTGAATCAAAAAGATTGAAAAATATTTGATTTTCAATCAAATATTGGAACATCAATGCAAGGGATTTCTTGAGCAAGATTTAACCTAAAACCATTCTACTATAAGTGCATAAGCTAAACCTAATTCCACACACGTGAGAGCTGCTGTCAAAAGCCATAAACCAATTCCAAAAATTCAAGAAAATTTGAAAACTGAATTCCATGTTCTAGCACAATTCAAAGCTTTTTATTGATTTCAATCCATTGCAGGGACTCTCAGTAACATTTTGCAATCAAAATCATACGCCAAAGCTCAAGAAAACGCTCTACACAGACCCACGGTTTGAACAATTTTTCCAAAATCATATACTTTGATTCATGCATATTTAACATCTTTTGTTGATTGTTTTGTGTTCATAAGGACTGTACGAAGCTTTTGGTACAAGATAATTGGATTAAGATGCCCTGAAACGCAAGTTGCCATTGAAGGATTCTAGGTTTTTCAAGCTTCAAAATTAGGGCTTTTCACATCCAGTAAAATCAGAACCTCTCACGACCATGGCTAAACTCGTTGAAACCAGACGAATTCAATGGACATGTCGCGCCCTATTTATATAGCTTCTACGCCTAATCGCTATTTTTGGTCATGCTATTTTATGGGGGTTAAAAACCCCCGCTATCTAACCTTGTTTCTTGCAGTTTCAGCGAAGAAGACAATACGTGTTCATGCGTGTTTGGTTGGTTTGAATGAGGCACGCGTTTTTTTGTTTTAATAGCATATGCAGTGACTTTACTATATTATATTCTCTCTCCATTATATTATCAAAGCGCGCAGATTGGTGTAGTGGCAAGGGCGAACAAGCATTGATCATTGGGACCTGGGTTCGATTCCCAGGTCCCCCAAAATAATTATTCATATTTTTCTTAACGTGATTCTATGCAGGATGCCCAACATGTTCCACTATGAACCTCATGTCCCAGCCTGCCAAGTGGCTATACGCATGGATCCAATGATCAAAAGATGAGGAGCACCATGCTCCCAGTCAACAAGCGCTCTAGAGGATCATCAAAGTCGATGGACTGAATTGTTAATGGGCCTGGAAACTGCTCCTTCACCCCCCAAAGTTGGCCCAACACCCCTGGTTCTTTATTCTTTTTTTCTTTTCTATTTCAAATTCTATTTAATTATTTTCTTAATTATAGTTATTATTATTATTTAATTAACTCACAAACTATTATTTTCATAAAATCAGAAAACTAATATTATTATTATTTATTAATTTCATATTATTTTTTGTAAATAAACTGTAAATATAATTAATTTAGTTAATTAGGTTAACTTTAATCTTTTTACAATAAATAAAAATCATGTAGAATTAGGGTTTGACAATTTTCAATCATATTTTCTTGTTATTTTATTTTTATTAAAAAACATAAAACATAAAAAACATTTTTTTCTTTTAATTAATTAATTAATTAGTAAATTAGGTTTAATTTAATTAAATGCAAAAAAGGACCAATTTCTTTCTTTTCTCAAAAAGGGTCAAAACCCTAAGACTTTCCGGATTTAATTTTTATCCGCGCGTTATTATTTTTGATCATATTTTTGTATCTGTTTCCGAGGATGTAATAGTTGATTAGGATTTTACCGCTTTCTTTACTTTTTTCGCATTTATTTTCCAAACGGGTTTTGTTTTTGGCGATGTATATACCCGCGCCTTGTAATAGTGTAGATTCAATTTTCCGCACTTTATTTCCCGCAAACTATTAACTGTTAATTATGCCTGCAAGACTTGTATGAAAAATAAAATCAACCCGTAGCTCACAATGATGCATGTTCAAAGATAAATATAAACATGAAACTGGACACACATGCACATGCCACTCCTAGGGTACGCCTCACTCGGTTGCCTCGAGGTGGTCGTCAAGTATAGGATGTTTTAGAGGTCGCCCTCCTGCCTAAAGATCCAGTTGCCTCGAAACGGTTGCCTCGGATAAAAAAGGATCTAGGACATTAGGGTTACCGCTAAGGCGTCCTACTATTGCTTTGGTGACCACATTGTCCCTAATAATCGAATTGACCCGAATAACTCCAACGACGGTGCTACCTACTTCTCAATAGTGGGATAGTACTGTCTAAAGGACTCTTACACAACCTAATTCCTTAGAGTAGGTAGATTTCTCCTGGGTACTTGCTCTTTCAAAAAAAAAAAACAACTTTTCGCACCTACACTTTCAAAAAGTTTTCAAACAAATACTTCATACACTCTTGAGGACTGATACAAGAGTTACCTAGAAGTTTTTCAAACTAAACTTTTTCAAACCCACATACAAAAGAAAAGAAAACAATTTTTGAAAACATAGTGAGCAAGTACCTAAGAGCCCGTGGATAACCACTGATAGAAAGGGTGCTAACACCTTCCCTTTCTATAAATCTACCTCCCGAACCGAGAAACATTCTCGAAAAGGAATTTTGTTGTGCTTTTGTCCTTTCCATGTTGGAGAACATAAAAGATGGTGGCGACTCTTGCTTACCGCGACATTTCGCGAACCAGCTTAAAAAACAGTTAGTTCTATTTCCACTGATCACAGAACTGGCGACTTTGCTGGGGATTTTTAATAAGTGAGGTGTACCTTAGGATTAGACCACTCTTATGTTTTCAATTGTATGCCTTGATTGCTTTTATATTTGTGGGCTTGCATCGGAGTTTCATAGATCCTAACCCGGATCTGGGGAATACCCTTTAGGTAGCATAAGCTGTGAGGGACCTGTCCGGCGTAGACCGACACAGGTGAAGCAGTGGCTACGTTGGTGTGACACCTTGGTCTGTACCGATATCCCTTATGTTGCAACAAGGAGAATATGGGTCTTCTGAGGAGTCATTAAGCACCAACCGACCTTAGAACCCTAAATTGACCCAACTTGGCCATAGAACAGTAGCAGTATGCTACACTCATTGAGGCTAAACTCTCGCGATGGTTCTGGCCACAAGAAAAGATTGCGACGCTGGAGTTATGACCGATTGAGGGTAGTCAGTGATATTGAGATCCTCTAGAACCCGGTTACTATTTTCTAGGACAGGTCTTAACCAACGAAACTGAAAGAGGGTAGTACCTGAACTTCATGCTGGCCTAAACTCTAAGGGTTGTCTTGTGTGACTTGTGTGCCTTATCATGCTTGCCTTTGTGAATACTTGTGGTGTGCTTTATCATAACATCATACCATCATACCATTGCATGCATCCTGCATAAGGACTGGCCCATTTCAAAGACAAGAGGGTTTCATCTTTGCTCTGTTTTGTAGGACATCATGATGCATGTGCGGAGGAATACTATCCGGCTCAATTTTGTTCACCCACCTGATTTGCTTAAAGAATTGGTTGACAGAATTCCAAACACTACTTCCTTCATCTAGAGGCATGGTTCTCTTCTCGGTTTAGTCACTTCAAAGTGGGACCAACAACTGATGAGTGTCCTGACCCAGTTTTATGATCCCCTGCACCATTGCTTCACCTTTCAAGACTTCCAGTTGGTCCCTACCCTGGAAGAATTCTCTGATTTGCTTGGTATCCCTGTTTTGGAACAGACTCCTTTCACTGGTTGGGAAAAGACTCTTAGGCTTGAGGAGATTGCTGCAGTCCTTCCTTTGACCACCAAAGAGGTAATGGACAACTGGGTGACTAGAAGCGGAGTTAAGGGCTTTTTGGCTAAGTTTCTGATTGGTAAAGCTAACAGTTTCTGGAATGACTTAGACTTCAGGGTGTACGAAGACATTCTGGCTCTCTTAATCTATGGTCTGGTTTTGTTTCCAAATCCTGATACCTTTGTCAATGTCAATGCCATAAGGATCTTCATGTCTCGGAACCCTGTGCCCACTCTTTTGGGTGATATCCTGCAACAACTCTATGCTCGTACTGCCCGAAGATGGGGAACTCTGTGGTGTTGTGCTCCTTTGTTAGTGAGGTGGTTTATTTCGCACCTCCCTAAGTTCGTGCTGAAGAACAAAGAAGGAAGAGGCTGGGCTCATAGGTTAATGTCTCTCACTGATAATGACATCATTTGGACTCTCAGAGGTTTGGATGAGGTAGCTGTTATTGATCGTTGCGGAGAATATCCTAATGTTCCATTGATCGGTACCCAGGGAGGAATCTCTTATAATCCATGTTTAGCTCTCCGTCAGTTTGGAAGGGCCAGAAGAGCAGGGCCTCATGAGATGTTGGTACCTCACATCAGTTTTGAGTTTCAGGTAGACAGTGACGAGCTGCGTCGTAGATTCATCAAGGCTTGGGACAGAATTCATAAAGCTGACCCACATGAGTTGGGACCGAAGACTTCTCTACCTATGGAATCCTATTACAGATGGGTCCGCATCCGTGCTCAAAAGTTAGGTATGCCATATGAAGCCGTCAGACCTATCATTCTTGAATTTCCTGGTGGAGACGGGGTTCCTCCAACTGTACTCCCTCCTCAGATACCCACTGATGTTGATACACTAAAGAGGTCTTGAGCGCAACTACAGGAAGAACAGGATTCTTATCGGGAAAGGTTCAATGAACAGGAACAGAAAATCCAGAAGCTGACCAAGCAGTTGGAGAACGAGCGAATCCTGAATGACTATATCCGCACCGAGAAGAGGAGGCCATGGGAGCACTGATAGACTTTGGATGTTTCTTTTACAGTTTTTATTTCCCTTTCAGTATTTTCATTCTTGTAACGCCTAAGGGCAATTTGTTGAACAATTTAAAGTTTGTATCTAATAAAGTTTGTTTCCTTTTGTCTACAAAGTTGAATCCCGATTGTCTTTGAAAACATAAATCATACGCATCTCATTGCATCATATGCATAACAAGTACTCTTTTTCTACAGGTTGCTTAATCTTCTTCGCTGTTTATTTCAGCAGTCATCATGAATCCTGAACCTACTACGGAACAAGCTATCAAGGCCCTCCAGGCCCAGAACGCCCAGTTTCAAGAGTTAGTCATGAGCTTAGCCCAGGGTCAACAGGAATTGAAGACTCTGCTTTTGAAGAAGAAGAAGAAGAGGACTGTGTTGTTCAACACTGGATGAAGGTTTGGGAATACACTGCAAAATGAGGCTGATCAGGCTACTTCCTCTATAGGGAAAGACAGTCCCCAAGGGGGGAGGGTTCCTAGTCCTGTGGTCTCCGAAAACGAGACAAATTAAAATGATGAACAGTACCCTCCTGCTGAGGACAGGTACAAGCAACTAGAGGACCGTCTAAGTGATATGGAAATTCAACATGTGCCTGGGTTGGATTTTGGAGATCTAGGTTTATCTTCTGGGGTGGTGATCCCACACAAGTTCAAGGCACCTTCTTTTGCAAAGTACGATGGGGCTTCCTGCCCTAAGCTGCATCTCAGATCATATGAAAGGAAGATCCAACCTTACACTGCAGACAAGAATCTATGGATCCATTTCTTCCAGGATAGTCTTTCAGGGACTCAACTCGAATGGTTCTATCAGCTGGATGGAACCAGTATTCGTAATTGGGAGGACTTGGCTACTACGTTTTATAAGCAGTATCAGTACAATTCCGACCTCGCTCCCACGCGTACCCAACTCCAGGGTATGTCACTTGGGACGGGTGAAGGTTTTAAGGAGTACGCGCAAAGTGGAGAGACCTGGCTGGCAGGGTGCAGCCACCGTTGACTGACCGAGAGCTTGTTGACATGTTCTTGGGGACCCTGTCTGGTCCATTCTTCAACCATCTGATTGGTAATTCTTCTGCAGGGTTTATAGACCTCATTCTGATTGGTGAAAGGATAGAAGATGGTATCAAGTCGGGGAAGATATAAAAGGGTGCCTCCTCGAGCTCTAAAAAGAAGCCCTTCAAGAAGGAATCTAGTGCTGTTTATGGTCCAAGAAAACAGAATAAACCGGAACGCCGCCAAGCTATCAACGCGGTGGTAATCTCAAAGCCTGCTGCTGCTCCTCAGCAATATAACCAACCAAGGGGTGAGAGACCCAAAAGGCAGTACACTCGGCTCAGTATGACCCTGTCTCAGATATTGCCGCAACTACTGTCAACCAATCTGGTAACTGTCAAAGAAGCTCCGAAGGTAGTGAACACCACATCTCCAAAGTACAATCCCAACGCCCGCTGCACTTATCACTCTGACAGCCCGGGGCATACTACGGATGATTGTTGGGCTCTGAGGAATAAGGTTCAAGACCTTATTGATGCTAAAGAAATACAGTTCGAGGCGCCCAAAAGGCCCAATGTTGTGACTGCTCCCATGCCCCAGCATGGAGTGAATGCTGTGGAAGAAGACCTGTATGTAGCCTCTGTGGATGATATTGTTACTCCGTTGTTGACCGTCAAGAGGAACCTGTTGCTAGCTAGTTTATTTCCGGGATGTAGTAAAGGTTGCCTTCTATGTGCTGTTTCACCTGCTGGCTGTCCTTTGTTGAAGTCGGGCGTCCAAAACCTTATGGATAACAAAGAGATCTTGTTTGAGAAGATTGTTGTTCCTGCTGTCCCTGCTGAAGAAGTGTCCATTGTTACTATTTTCAACAACCCTCCTAAGGCTCCTTCAAAGAAGCCTATCAAAATCATGTCTACTCAGAAGATTGCTCCTATCATCATCACTGTTCCGGGGCCCCTCCCCTATACATCTGACAAAGCTGTCCCGTGGCACTATGGGGCAGACGTTTATGTGCTCGGAGTAAAACAAGAGTTTGATACCAGTACCGGCGTCACCAACATCACCAGGCCTGCTAAGGTTACTCGTAGTGGTAGACTCTTCTCACCAGATATTGCACCTCCAGCTATTCAGAGACCTCTTGTTGTCACACCTGCAAGTGTGCCTGCTTCCCCTCCTGATCAAGTTCCTATTTCTACCCCTACTGCCGAGTCATCTGACGCTCGGGGCAAAGGGATTGCTACTGATGTGCCTGCCCAGACGGAGGCACCGAAGACCGTCAATGTTGAAGCTTCCTAGCAAGAGATGGAAGAGATTTTCAAGATTATCAAGAAGAGTGATTTCAATGTAGTTGAGCAGCTGGGGCACACCCCATCTAAGATTTCCATTCTATCACTGCTGTTGTGTTCAGAGGCCCATGCCAAGGCCCTGATTTCCTTCCTGAAGACGGCCCACGTGCCACAAGAGACGTCTGCTGATCAATTTACCGATTGTGTGGCCAACTTAACTGCTGATAATGGTCTGGGTTTCTCCGACGCTGATCTGACTGCTAAAGGGAAGAACCATAACGATGCCTTGCATGTCTCCATTGAATGCAGGGGCACTACTCTTGCCCATGTGCTGGTTGACACAGGTTCCTCATTTAACGTATTGCCCAAAAAGGCTCTAGACAGGTTGGATTGTGAGAGTTTAGAGCTCAAGCCTAGTAACATTATTGTCCGGGCCTTTGACGGGTCCAAGAGGATGGTACATGGTGAAGTGGACATTCCAATCAGGGTTGGCTCTCAGGTCTTTGACTCTACATTCTATGTGATGGACATCCGACCATCCTATTCTTGTTTGTTGGGTCGTCCATGGATCCACAAGGCTGGAGCTGTGACCTCCACACTACATCAGAAGCTTAAATACCCAGTCAGGGGGAAGATTGTGACGGTTCAGGGGGAGGAAGAATATATGGTCAGCCACCTTAACTCGTTCTAGTACATAGAGATGGATGGGGAGTTCATTGAGACCCCCTTTCAACACTTTGAAGAGGTGCCTCAGACATTGGCATCAGCAGAGACTGTGACTGAAGAAGACTCTCCTTTGAAGATGGCTTCCTTAAAGGATGCTCGGGCTGTTATTGAGAAGGAAGCTCATAGGGCTGTTCGTAAAGCAAGGATTGGAAGACCTCCTGTGTTCATCACCAACTCGGGAGTAAATGCTATTGAAGATGACGAGGAGGAATCTGAATTCAACAGCTGGATCTACCCAACGACCAACGGTGGACTGAACAACTGGACTGCGAAAGACTTCGTACCTATTACTTTTGTCACTCAATAATGAACTCCTTTGTTTTGAATTTGTAACGAACAATAATTTGAAACTTTATGGCCCTATGTCTTACCCGGGGCACCGTGGCTTCATTTGTGAGGGCTTATTATTTGTCATTTTCATATATCATGAATAAAAAACATTGGACGTTTTTGCATTTCAAATCTTGCGCTCCTTGTCTTTCTTATTTATATATTGCAAAATAGCTATATTTACACACACTCACCCATACAGGTTCCAATCCACTCTGGATCTCACTGGTAACGACTCTGCTACTGCCAGTTATGACTTCGAAAATCCGATCAACTTAGCCGAAGACGAAGGTGAAGATGATTGTGAAGTGCCTGGTGAGCTTGCAAGACTGTTACTCCAGGAAGAGAGGGCCATTCAGCCACATGAAGAGCAAGTGGAAACGGTAAATTTGGGTACTGAGACAGACAGAAAGGAAGTCAAGATTGGTGCCAATCTGGAGGCTAATGTGAAACAACGGTTGATTCAGATGTTGCATCACTACGTGGAAATATTTTCCTGGTCTTACGAAGACATGCCTGGGTTGGATACTGACATTGTGGTTCATCACCTGCCTACCAAGGAAGAATGCCCTCCGGTAAAACAGAAGGTTCTCCGTATGCGTCCAGAGATGTCCGAGAAAATCAAGGTTGAGGTTATGAAACAATTTGATGCCGGGTTTCTAGCAGTGACTTCTTACCCTCAGTGGGTTGCCAACGTGGTTCCAGTGCCGAAGAAGGATGGTAAGGTCTGAATGTGTGTTGATTACAGGGATTTGAACAGGGCGAGCCCTAAGGATGATTTCCCTCTGCCTCATATCGACGTTCTGGTTGACAATACCGCTCAGCACAAGGTGTTCTCCTTCATGGATGGTTTTTCAGGTTATAATCAGATCAAGATGGCTCCTGAAGACATGGAGAAGACCACTTTTGTTACTCAGTGGGGCACCTTTTGCTACAAGGTCATGCCTTTTGGGTTGAAAAATGACGGGGCAACCTACCAACGTGCCATGGTTGCTCTGTTTTATGACATGATCCATCACGAGATAGAAGTATACGTCGACGATATGATTGCAAGGTCCCAAACTAAGGAGGAACACCTTGACCATCTACAGAAGCTGTTTGACCGTCTGAAGTTGTACAAGCTGAGGTTGAACCCGAACAAGTGCACCTTCGGGGTGAGATCTGGAAAACTACTAGGTTTCGTCGTGAGCGACAAAGGTATTCAAGTAGACCCTGCCAAGGTGAAAGCCATACAAGAGATGCCAGCTCCCAAGACAGAAAAAGAAGTCAGAGGCTTTCTAGGACGGCTGAACTACATTTCCCGATTCATCTCACATCTAACTGCTACCTGTGAACCAATCTTCGAGCTACTGAAGAAAGATCAGGTGGTACATTGGAACGATGAATGTCAGGCCGCTTTCGAAAGAATCAAAGAGTATCTCCAAGAACCACCCATTCTTATGCCACCGGTTGAAGGGAGACCTCTAATCTTATACTTGACAGTACTTGACAGCTCAATGGGGTGTGTGCTAGGGCAGCATGACGAGTCTGGCTGAAAAGAGCACGCCATTTATTACCTTAGCAAAAAGTTTACCGACTGTGAGACCCGATACTCACTGCTCGAGAAAACTTGTTGCACTTTGGTATGGGCTGTTCGTCGGCTGAGACAGTATATGTTGACTCACACTACTTTGTTGATTTCAAAAATGGATCCAATCAAGTACATCTTCGAAAAGCCTGCCTTGTCCGGAAGAATAGCAAGATGGAAAATGATCTTGACTGAATACGACATCCAGTACACGACTCAGAAATCAATCAAGGGAAGTGTATTGGCAGACCATTTGGCACACCAAGCAGTGGATGATTACCAATCGATGAACTTTGAATTTCCAGACGAGAATATCATGGTAGTGACTGATTATGAAGTACCTGGACCGGATGAAGGACCTGAGGAAGGATCCCGATGATCTATGCACTTTGACGGAGCCTCAAACGCTTTGGGTAATGTCATTGGCGCTGTGATCATATCTCCAAAAGGCACTCATACTCCCTTTATCGCCCGGCTATGTTTCAACTGTACCAACAATATGGCAGAGTATGAGGCATGCATCATGGGTCTTCAAGCTGCAATTGACCTAAGGATCAAGTTTCTGAGTGTCTTCGAAGATTCCGCTCTCGTGATCAGTCAGATCAAAGGCGAGTGGGATACGAAACACCCAAACCTTATTCCTTACAAAGAGTATGTACTGACATTGATCCCTCATTTCGAAGAGATAACCTTTGAACACTTCCCAAGAGAGGAGAATCAATTGGCGGACGCGCTAGGTACGATGTCTTCTATCTTCAAAGTCAAATGGGACAACGAGGCTCCCCGGATCATTATCTGGAAATTGGATGAACCTGCATATTGTTGTGATCTTGAGGCTGAAGAGGTAACTGAAAAACCCTGGTATCATGAAGTAAAAAGGTATCTTGAAGCTCAATAATACCCCGAGGGTGCATCCGTTAATGACAAGAAGTTTATGAGAAGGTTCGCGGCGAAGTTCTTCCTCAGCAACGGCATTCTATACAAGCGAAACCATGATTCGACCTTACTGCGTTGTGTGGATAAGACTGAAGCAGAAAGGATCATGGCAGAGCTACATGAAGGTACCTTCGGAACACATTCCAGTGGACATACCATGGCAAAGAAAATCCTTCGGGCAGGATATTTCTGGTCCACAATGGAAGCTGACTGTTACCAACATTCTCGGACGTGTCACAAATGCCAGATCTATGCAGATAAGGTGCACATTCCTCCAGTACCTCTGAACGTCTTGACAGCACCTTGACCTTTTGCAATGTGGGGCATTGATATGATCGGCGAGATCAGACCTACGGCATCTAGCGGGCATCGCTTCATCCTGGTAGCGATTGATTACTTTACAAAGTGGGTTGAAGCAGCTTCCTATGCTACGGTAACCAAGAACGTCGTGGCACGGTTCATTCGGCACAACCTGATCTGTCGATATGGTGTACCTGAGAGGATCATTACGGATAATGGTACCAATCTTAACAATAAGATGATCACTGAGCTTTGCGAGTAATTCAAGATACAGCATCACAACTCTTCTCCTTACCGGCCGAAGATGAATGGGGTTGTAGAAGGGCGAATAAGAACATCAAGAAGATTATGCAGAAGATGACAATGACCTATAAAGTTTGGCACGAGATGTTACCGTTCGCTCTTCATGGGTACCGTACCTCAGCACGGACGTCAACAGGGGCAACACCATTTTCCTTGGTCTATGGCATGGAGGCAGTCTTGCCTATTGAAGTCCAGATACCCTCTCTCCGGATAATGAAGGATGCAGGTTTGAGCGAAGATGACTGGATCCAGACTCGACTTGATCAATTAAATCTAATCGATGAAAAGAGACTCATCGCTATCTGTCATGGTCAAACGTACCAAAAACGGATGATCAGGGCATTTAACAAGAAAGTCAGATGACAGGAGTATCAAGTCGGAGACCTGGTAATTAAGCGCATCATTCTTCCTCAAAGTGATCCCAGGGGAAAATGGACCCCTACGTACGAAGGGCCATTTGTGGTCAAACATATCTTCTCAGGAGGAGCTATGATTCTAACCACCATAGATGGTGACGAACTTCCTCACCCCGCCAATGCAGACATAGTAAAAAGATACTACGCATGATTAAAGACCCGCTAAGTTGACACACCTAGGCAAAAATAAGGGCTTCCCGGCGAACTAAAAGGGTTCGGGCAAAAATAAGGGATGAAATGAAAAAAATCTGTACACCCGGCAAGTCGAAAACCTGAAAAGGCGGCTTGGGCAAAAATGGGTATCCCGGTGGACTGAAAACCCGAAAGGGCGGTCCAGGAAAAAGTTAGGGATAAGTGTAATACTATGTCTCATTGAATCACCTTGCATCCAGAATTTGGTATCAACTATCAGGTTCAGACGGCATCGATCAATCAACTTCATCTTCAACCAAGCAGCAAAGTGATGAGACGCTTGAAGACATAAAGGCGATAGCAGAGTTGAAACCCAGTGGGATTATTTTTTTCACATAGCTGTTTTGTTTCCTTTTCACAAAATTGTATAAACTCTGTTGTTCGGCGGTGTTCTCCTACTAGGACGTCAGCCTCTTGTACATAAACGCCTATTTACAGGCAAATTTCAAAATTAATACAAGTTCATTTTCAGACAAAGTGCCAACTGTTTTTCCTTTATCTGTTTTGTTTTGCAAAGAACGTCCAATGTTCATTTTTGATATATGCATTTGACATTAATTGCTAATCATAAATATTTGCATACGAGACAAAGGACTAATTACAGGTGACATCAGAAACAGGGGCAATAATGAGTTGTCTAAGCGATCTAGTTGCTCTGTCCACCAAGGTACTATGGTAGGTTCAGCTGAAGAATGTAACCAAGATACCTTCACTCCACGCAGAGTAAGACAAGAGTCAGCCATGCTCTCTCCCCCTAGCAGAGTTGGTCTTCCATCAGCCCTAAGAAGGCACAGTATCCCTAGCAAGTCAGCAATACTCTCCCCAAGCAGAGTTAGTCTACTGACAGCCCTAAGGAAGTTGGGTACCCCCAGAAGATCTCAATATTCCCCAACGGAGTATACAGATATTCTTAAGCAAGCATCCCCGGCAGTCTCAATATAAGATTGTTCCCCGGTGGAATACCAGGCACCCCCGTGGAGCCACTTCCCCAGTGCAGTCCCAAAAGTTTCCCCAGGAGAGTTGAATCATCCTCCCCAGTAGATTCTGGAAGCTTATCCCCAGTAGATTCTGGAAGCTTATCCCTCGCAGAGTACAAATATCTCTCCCCGGCTTTATTCAGAAGATTAGTCCCCACCAGAGCCTATAACTGGGTTATCCTCAGCTAATTACCACGAAAGGATCATCCTCAGCGAAGTTCTTCCTACCCCCCAGCGGAGTTCATCAAATTCCCAACAAAACCTATCAACGGTATCCCTAGTGGAGTTATCACCAAACCTCAGCGAAGTATCTCTTCCCACAGAGTAATTCCCCGCAGAGTAATCTCTTCGCCAAGTTTATTCACCAACGGAGTCAGCTTCTCCTACCGGTTTATTCTTGCAATCATAATCCCCAGCGGAAACGAAGAACTCCACTCTTCAACATCAGCCCAGGATTCAACAAGCTCCCGACATTCGTCAAGGATTTATTTTCCTAGACGAAAATACATTCATAGACATTTCACATTTCATACATCCTTCTTACATAAATGATAAAGTGCATACGGCACGATCTCATTTATTTTTGAGAACATCATGACATCATGCATTTCATACATCATGACATTGCATACAACTGATGTTTTGCCTTTTCAGGAAAAAGGTCAATCCAAAGATGATTACTATCAACTGTTGCAATTCCAGATTCGATACCTGTATCTAGCCAGAGCATATCTGTGAGTGATTGATTGTAGATTCGATACCTGTATCCAGCCAGGGCATGTCTGCATGAAGAGTTTAGAGATTTGATACCTGTATCTAGCCAGGGCATATCTGTAGACGACTAATTCCAGATTCGATACATGTATCTAGCCAGGGCATATCTGTGAGTGATTGATTGTAGATTCGATACTTGTATCCAGCCAGGGCATGTCTGCATGAAGAGTTTAGAGATTCGATACCTGTATCCAGCCAGGGCATATCTGTAGACGACTAATTCCAGATTCGATACCTGTATCTAGCCAGGGCATATTTTTGAGTGATTGATTGTAGATTCGATACCTGTATCCAGCCAGGGCATGTCTGCATGAAGAGTTTAGAGATTCGATACCTGTATCCAGCCAGGGAATATCTGTAGACGACTAATTCCAAATTCGATACCTGTATCTAGCCAGGGAATATCTGTGAGTGATTGATTGTAGATTCGATACATGTATCCAGCCAGGGCATATCTGCATGAAGAGTTTAGAGATTCGATACCTGTATCCAGCCAGGGCATATCTGTAGACGACCAATTCCAGATTCGATACATGTATCTAGCCAGGGCATATATGTGAGTGATTGATTGTAGATTCGATACCTGTATCCAGCCAGGGCATATCTGCATGAAGAGTTTAGAGATTTGATACCTGTATCCAGCCAGGGCATATCTGTAGACGACCAGTTTCGGATTCGATACCTGTATCTAGCCAGGGCATATTTGTGAGCAATTGATTGTAGATTCGATACCTGTATCTAGCCAGGGCATATCTGCATGAAGAGTTTGAAGATTAACCCCTGTAACAGGCCAAGAAATTATCTTTCTTTCTCAAGTACACAAGTTCTCGCTAAGGAATCTCTTACGCGATCGACATCTCCGGATGGCATCTTTAAGCCCATCTCTACAACTACCCATTACAATCCCAAATGGCATCTATAAGCCCATTCCCGAGAAGGTTCTGTCACATCTTCAGATGGCATCTATAAGCCCATCCTCCCATCCATCACATCTCCAAATGGCATCCATAAGCCCATTCCCGACATCACATTGCTGATATTCTACTATGCGAGTGCAAATTTCTGGGCACTCTAGTGTTCAATCATCTTCCACTTTCGGATCACGAAAGGCATGCAAGCCAATCTACATCCTTAGGTCTAAGAAGATTGAACAGGGTCAACTGTTGTACCCCAAAATTTGCCCTCCCATATTCTTCAAGATTGCTCAAGGGATTGCACAGTCAAACATCCTCCTAAGCCAGTCAAAATTAGGGTTTTGTTTCTTGCAAGGAAATTGAGGTTTTCAATGGCTCAATCAAGTCCCATAGGCCTATACACATTGTCAAGCATCTACATATCAAGTCTCAAGACTCACAGGGTCAAGTTGCACAGTCAAAAGCTCCATTTGCTTCACAATCAACTGCATGGGCAAAATGGTCATTTGGCAGTCAAAAGTCAAAAAATTTTGTCAACATCTTATTTTGATCCCACAATCATCATTTGATCAAGTCTTGATCATGATTACTCAAGCATGGCTCAAAAATCATCAAAGATGCAAAAGTTACTATTTTTGAACAGTTGAAAAGTCAACTGTATCTTGACCAAGGCATAACTTTTTCATGGTTCATAAGAAAAATCCAATGCTCATTTTGAAGGGGAGGACATTTCCTACAACTCATCTTCACATTCCAAGTCCAAGAAATGCTCTCACAAAAAGTTATCAATTTCTACATTATAGGTCAATTTCAAAAGTCAACAAAAGTGCACTTTAAGTCAAAGACCATAACTTGAGATTGGTAAATCCAAATGACATGGGACCAAAGGCATTGGTTAGAGGACTTCAAGACCTTTCCAAAATGTCCAAGAACATGTTCATATGATCAAAATTGAGCAAGATATGCATTGGAGAAGTTGGGAGATTTTTGTGAATTTGCAAAAGTCAACTTTGCTCAAAACACATCATTTTTGCTAATGGGCCTCAAATTCCTTCTTGAATTTTTACCCAAGGCTTATGCATGACCCATTGAGCTTAAATTGATTTATTTTCTTATTTTTAATTAATTAATTGAATTTTTTATTAATATTAATTCATTTAATTGATTTAAAATGTAGGAAATTCAAAGATATGGTTTTCAAATCTTTTTATGAAGCAAATAAACTCAGGGCAAGCTGGCAAATTCGTGTATCAATCAAGGACATCAAAATCTCCATGTTTGGCAAGTTTTCTCAATCAAAAAGATTGAAAAATATTTGATTTTCAATCAAATATTGGAACATCAATGCAAGGGATTTCTTGAGCAAGATTTGACCTAAAACCATTCTACTATAAGTGCATAAGCTAAACCTAATTCCACACACGTGAGAGCTGCTGTCAAAAGCCATAAACCAATTCCAAAAATTCAAGAAAATTTGAAAACTGAATTCCATGTTCTATCACAATTCAAAGCTTTTTATTGATTTCAATCCATTGCAGGGACTCTCAGTAACATTTTGCAATCAAAATCATACGCCAAAGCTCAAGAAAACGCTCTACACAGACCCACGGTTTGAACAATTTTTCCAAAATCATATACTTCGATTCATGCATATTTAACATCTTTTGTTGATTGTTTTGTGTTCATAAGGACTGTACGAAGCTTTTGGTACAAGATAATTGGATTAAGATGCCCTGAAACGCAAGTTGCCATTGAAGGATTCTAGGTTTTTCAAGCTTCAAAATTAGAGCTTTTCACATCCAGTAAAATCAGAACCTCTCATGACCATGGCTAAACTCGTTGAAACCAGGCGAATTCAATGGACATGCCGCGCCCTATTTATATAGCTTCTACGCCTAATCGCTATTTTTGGTCATGCTATTTTGTGGGGGTTAAAAACCCCCGCTATCTAACCTTGTTTCTTGCATTTTCAGCGAAGAAGACAATACGTGTTCATGCGTGTTTGGTTGGTTTGAATGAGGCGCGCATTTTTTTGTTTTAATAGCATATGCAGTGACTTACTATATTATATTCTCTCTCCATTATATTATCAAAGCGCGCAGATTGGTGTAGTGGCAAGGGCGAACAAGCATTGATCATTGGGACCTGGGTTCGATTCCCAGGTCCCCCAAAATAATTATTCATATTTTTCTTAACGTGATTCTATGCAGGATGCCCAACTTGTTCCACTATGAACCTCATGTCCCAGCCTGCCAAGTGGCCATACGCATGGATCCAATGATCAAAAGATGAGGAGCACCGTGCTCCCAGTCAACAAGCGCTCTAGAGGATCATCAAAGTCAATGGACTGAATTGTTAATGGGCCTGGAAACTGCTCCTTCACCCCCCAAAGCTGGCCTAGCACCCCTGGTTCTTTATTCTTTTTTTCTTTTCTATTTCAAATTCTATTTAATTATTTTCTTAATTATAGTTATTATTATTATTTAATTAACTCACAAACTATTATTTTCATAAAATCAGAAAACTAATATTATTATTATTTATTAATTTCATATTATTTTTTGTAAATAAACTGTAAATATAATTAATTTAGTTAATTAGGTTAACTTTAATCTTTTTACAATAAATAAAAATCATGTAGAATTAGGGTTTGACAATTTTCAATCATATTTTCTTGTTATTTTATTTTTATTAAAAAACATAAAAAACATTTTTTTCTTTTAATTAATTAATTAATTAGTAAATTAGGTTTAATTTAATTAAATGCAAAAAAAGACCAAATTTCTTTCTTTTCTCAAAAAGGGTCAAAACCCTAAGACTTTCCGGATTTAATTTTTATTCGTGCGTTATTATTTTTGATCATATTTTTGTATCTGTTTCCGAGGATGTAATAGTTAATTAGGATTTTACCGCTTTCTTTACTTTTCTCGCATTTATTTTCCAAACGGGTTTTGTTTTTGGTGATGTATATACCTGCGCCTTGTAATAGCGTAGATTCAATTTTCCGCACTTTATTTCCCGCAAACTATTAACTGTTAATTATGCCTGCAAGACTTGTATGAAAAATAAAATCAACCCGTAGCTCACAATTATGCATGTTCAAAGATAAATATAAACATGAAACTGGACACACATGCACATGCCACTCCTAGGGTACGCCTCACTCGGTTGCCTCGAGGTGGTCGTCAAGTATAGGATGTTTTAGAGGTCGCCCTCCTGTCTAAAGATCCAGTTGCCTCGAAACGGTTGCCTCGGATAAAAAAGGATCTAGGACATTAGGGTTACCGCTAAGGCGTCCTACTATTGTTTTGGTGACCACATTGTCCCTAATAATCGAATTGACCCGAATAACTCCAACGACGGTGCTACCTACTTCTCAATAGTGGGATAGTACTGTCTAAAGGACTCTTACACAGCCTAATTCCTTAGAGTAGGTAGATTTCTCCTGGGTACTTGCTCTTTCAAAAAACAAAAACAACTTTTCGCACCTACACTTTCAAAAAGTTTTCAAACAAATACTTCATATACTCTTGAGGACTGATACAAGAGTTACCTAGAAGTTTTTCAAACTAAACTTTTTCAAACCCACATACACAAGAAAAGCAAACAATTTTTTAAAACATATTGAGCAAGTACCTAAGAGCCCGTGGATAACCACGGATAAAAAGGGTGCTAACACCTTCCCTTTCTATAAATCTACCTCCCGAACCGAGAAACATTCTCGAAAAGGAATTTTGCTGTGCTTTTGTCCTTTCCATGTTGGAGAACATAAAAGACGGTGGCGACTCTTGCTTACCGCGACATTTCGCGAACCAGCTTAAAAAACAGTCAGTTCTATTTCCACCGATCACAATACTCTTGATACTTTAGGTTTAAAATCTGAAATTCATCGTATGTTTCATGCGTTGGGTATGTTAGAATTTATGCAATTCGAAGCACCCACTTTTGAGAGAATAACCTTGGAATTTTTTAGTACTATAGAGTTTAAACTGAAACACATGTGGACGGGCTCAAAGAGGGAGTATTACGATACTTTTACATTCCGAATTTTTAATAATGACCATGAGCTTACTGTTGAGAAATTGGGAGAAATTCTTCATCTCTCAATTACTGGTCCAGGTACTGTACCAGACACTTTTGTCCCGGATGATTTCTGGGCAGAAATTACAGGTAAAACTGGTTATGTTGCTAAAGAGGCCAAAGCGTCGGGTATTCACAACTCGTGTTTCAGGTACGTGCAGAAAGGGATGGCATACTTTTTATTTGGAAGAGGGGATAGTACATGTGTAGCAACTCAGCGGAAGTTATTCTTTTTGTTTAGTATGGTCCACCAACAACAGGTAAACGAGGCCGCTTTTGTGGTGGACTATTTGGGTCGAGTAGGCCGAGAAAGTACATGTGGCATTTCTGTCAGCGGTATGATCACTCATATCGCCGATCATTTCCATTATAATCGTGAACTGTTTGAAATTGCTACTGTGCCAAGTAAGTCCAAAATTGATTTGGAGGCTCTTGTGAATCAGCAGATGATTGTGGTTCACCATGATTATTATTCACTAGTTATTCACAAGAGACACATTCTCGCTCTACCTGCACCTGACCGCATTAGTATTTCTAACACTGCTAATTGGTTATATGAGGACATCACCCCGAAAGAATGGGACGATGATATTGAAGGTTTTTTTGCAGGTGCAGATGGTGAGGAAGAGAAAACGAGAGAGGAATAATTTATACCTTCTTCTGGTGCAAATCAGTCGGCTGAAGGATCCTCTTATATACCTCCAAATTAATGGGAGTGGGTTCAGAATGAGATCGGCTACCTCCGAACCGAACAAACCCGACAAGGGGAAGAGCTTTTTAGGCAAGGAGTGGAGCAAACCCGCCAAGGGTCTGCTATTGATGAGATGTACGAGATGATGCGACGCATGATGTTACATTATCCACACCCACCACCTCCACCTCAGTGAGCACCGTGATTCTCCTCGCGCTTGGGTAAAAACATTATGGACAATGTTTAGTTCAAGTGTGAGGGAGTTTTATTTTATCTTTTATTTAGTTGTTTTCAGTTTTTTTAAATTCCTTTTAATTCATAGTTTTTGGTTAAATTTTTCTGTTAGTTTTTTTGTTTTGTGGTGTACACTGTGTTATAGAGTGAGTAGAATTTACCTACGAATGATGGACTGGTATCTAGTGGATGGAAGACGCAACTCAGACTCACTCACGAGGTACCCTAGAAGGTTGATACAACCGAAGAAAAAGGATAAAAGAGAAAGTGTTGGACGCAACATGTTGAAATCAAACTAAGATTGTAGGATGGTACAACTGAACCAGAAAAGAAGCTGCATTACACACAGAGTGCTTTTGAACCTGTAAGCTTTCCCAACATTGGTGAGTGTACAAAAATCCAAACACAAAAATATCATCATGAGAGTTCACTCATGTATGACTTTACCACTCTGATTTTGCGTATGTTCTACTAACACAGCACTACATGATGGCATACACTAAGGCATGTTGTTTATTTTACCCCTGAGCCTTTCCAACCACCCTCCATTATGTTTATCTTTTGTAAACCCATTTTGAGCCTATATCCCTTATTTGTTTTAACCGCATATGTTAACCCACGACCAAAAAGAAAAAAATATATATCCTCTTACCCTGGCTCGGCATAAGCATTGTGGATTTTGGAATTGTGCATTCTAAGTTTGGGGTGGTGAACCTTATACAAAAAAGGAGCAAGTGTGCAAAAAAAAGATAAGAAAAAAATGGAGACTCTTGAATACTCCTAAGAAAAAAAGCAAGAAAAACAAAAGAAGAACTCATAGAGACATACTTGGTCAAGCGAAAAGACTCAGTTATAATTGAAACACTTGATCAATTGAGTGAGACTAAAGAGTCCATGTGAAACATTGTGGCACTAAAAGAAGCATAGATACAAAAGAAACAACATGAATTCTGATCCCAAAAAAACCTTTGTGTGTCCATTTTTTTTTTGTTTTCCCCACTGTACCTAAGCTCCGTTATAACCCAAAGACCTCCAAAAGTGTGTGAAATTTGTTTGTGCAGTGAAAGTGGAATTCATTCAAAGTTAAGAGTCGATTTTGTATACATTGAATTTAGAGTTTAAAACACTTTAACCCTGACATATTTGGTGAGAGTGTGAAAAATCTTGCAGGTAAAGAAGTATTCTGATGTGGAAGTGTAACGTAAAATTCGGATCGGTGAACCAGAATCTTGACTAGAAAGGTGGAAAGCAAGTTGTGAAGAACACCGGCTGTATTATGGTAAGAAGAAATTCTGGGGTGACCTCTTTGTAATCTCATACATTACTTGAGGACAAGCAATGAGATAAGTTTGGGGTTGTGATCGGTCACCATTTGTACTCTGTTTTCAACAATCAGTTGGCAAAAAGGCTATCATTTCGGTAGCATAATGTTTCATCTTTTATCGTTCTCGGTATTTTATTTTAGTTTTCATGGTAAGTTGTTTTGCATTGCATTGATTTGGGAATGCATGTCAATTAGGGTGCTTTTGATGCTTGGTTTGGTAGTGTTAATGTCCCAGGTACACGCGATCAATCTGAGTAACTGATGCAAAGCTAGAGGACATTCCGCGGAAGTTAAAAGTGCAAAACTAGAAGCCTAACACGAATGCCTGTGTCACCTAACACGGCCCGTGTCAGGGTGTGCAAATGAAGAGCACAAGAGGACAAAAATAGAAGGCTGACACGGGTGCCCGTGTCAGCAGGTCTAGGAGCAAGAAAATTTGACAACAAAGGCAGAAGGCCAACACGGGTGCCCGTGTCACCTGACACAGCGTGTGTCAGCGGGTCTGGGAGCAAGAAACTTTGATAACCAAGGCAGGGGGCCAACACGGGTGCACGTGTTTCCTGACATGGCCCGTGTTGGTAGGCGCGAGATAAATCATATTTTCATTCACTTTAAATGGTTGATCTCATTAAGGGTAGTTTTGACTTTCCACACAGCTTTGTTGTGACCTAATACTATTTAAACCTAGTTTTGAGAAGCATTTAGGACATCTTTGATCATAGACAAGAGAGAATTATAGAAGAAAGAGAGTGAGCAAGGGTTTCAAGAAGGAACGATCTTCAAGGGTAATCACAACTGAAGATCAACATAATCGATAAATCTTTGTAATGTCTACACTTTGTTTTGTAAGCTTTATAAATATTATGAGTAGCTAAACACCCCAATGTTAGGGGGTGTCCCTGAATTGCGAATGTTATGAAACAAATTTCCATTTTTTTATGATATTGATGTTTTTACGAGTTTAATTTATTATGCAATAAGTTTAATGCTTTTTCTATCCGATAAATAGTTCTTGATATAAGGTTAAGGTTAGGTCGGACAAACCACCTTAACGTTGTTTTCACAATAATACAGCGGCGAAATTGCTTAGGAGTAATGATTTAGACGTAGTAACCGTTAAAGAATTGGTAAGCAATTCGAATTGCTTGATATCGCCGCTAATAGCTAAGGAATTAGGATTAAGGATGAATATCAAAGGTTTTCAGTTAAGGAATTATGGGAAATAACTCTTGAGATTTGGTATTGATTCATTTTCACAATATATCATGAAACATGGAAGAAAGGTCTTCACTAAGCAATTCACACACCTAACCCTAGAATGCTTTCTTATATATTATACACCTTTACTTTTTGCCTTGTTTAATTTGCTATCATTTAATATTACTCTCACACAATCAACAAACCCCTATGTTCTTTTGTTCAGTTGAGTCATTATAATAACTTATATTTCCTACGCAGTCCGCGAGATCGATACTTGGGATTAACTCCTTCTTATTACTACATCGGTAAAAATAGTATACTTTCTATTTTTCCGATCACTCGTCATCATAGATACATTCGAGCCTCCAGATTTATGAAGCTGTTGGTTGACCGAACTGTCCAACGTTATCAGATTTTTCAACTAGAATGGCTTCAGATGCCATATTTTGAAAATCTTCTTTTAAGCAGAATAATTATCCATCTTTTTTTGGTCCCAATTAAAATAATGTGTTGGATACAAGTTCAGGTAATACATGACATCCATATGAAGGGAAAAGGTCGACTCCGATGGATAACACGGAGGGATTTTGGCCAGATTTCTATCAAAACTCTTCTTGTTAACCATGTTAACATCATCCATAAAGTAGCTCTAGTCTGCTTCGATGTTTTCTACGATTCCATCTTGGCAACAAATTGATATTCTTTGGTGCAAGGTCGAAGGGATTGCACCTATCCCATAAATCCATTCACTTCCCAACAATAACTTGTAATTTGCCTTGGATGATATTACCATAAATTGTGTTGATCTTATAGTAGTGCCAACTGCTAGATCCACTTGTATCACTCCAAGTACGTGACTGGTTTTTCCTTCATAGTTAGACAAAACCATATATATGGTCTAAGTTCTGTGTCGATCTTCCTAATCTTTCTTAGCAAAGATTGTGGCATTAAATTCATAAAAATACTTTCATCGACGAACACCTTGTTAACAACCACACCATCTACCTTCGCTCTGATGAACAAAGGTTTTAGATGATATATCATCCTAACATCAGGTTTTTCAAAAATGGTTTGTTGCTCTTCGACAACGCCATTATTCATCACATAGTAGCATAACAATTTTTGATTTACTGCTTCATCTTAAGCAGCTTTGTCTTCAGCTTCAGACACTTCAGATACACAATCATACTCAACTGACAACACAAAAACGTTGTTACAAGTGATTTGAAATTCGTTGTCTGAACTCTCATTAAATTGTCTGACACCATTTCGTCATCAGGATTTATAACATGATTTTCAGGATCCCCTTTCACAGGCTTCACAGACGAAACAGCTAGGGTTAACCTTTCTTTCATTAGTTTCTTGACCATTTCTTTCTTTTCTGCCACTGGCTCCGTCTGAACCTTGCATTGTGAAGCTTCTCTTGCAGCTTTCTTATTTCTCTAAGACCATCTCCACTGGGTTCTTGTTATTGGGTTCATGTTTTTTTCAATCACATTACAAAATAACTTAAGATCTCTCTCATCTCTCATAAACTTCCTTTGGGTTGAGACTCAAAAATCAAATCACTCGAATAGGAGACTAATATATCAAAATTCATTGAATCTTACAAGGTATGACAACCTCCATAACTCATCTTCACCATATGAATGACTTGGATCTGGTGATTTTCGTTGATATAATTTGACCTTTTCATTGAGGTATGTAATATAAGGTGTAATAAATCAATTGTTCTGTTAATGCTCAACTTTTGTGTTTGTGATTAGCGTTTAATCATATATTCAACTAAATGCTTAGATTGTCAACTTTAAATTAGGAAATTTTTCTTTGAAATATTCTCTAATTTTTCTTTGAAATTTTAATTTAAATAGACCATACTACTTTGTCCCATATTATAAGAAAATTTCACTTTTTTAGATTAATTGAATAATTAATGTATCTTATTTATATATAAATCAGATATATTAATTATTTAATAAATCTAAAAAAACAAACTTTGTTTATAATTTAAGATGGTGAGAGTACCCGATAAGGTTTAGTTTTGTGGATCTTATGCAAGCATTCTAGATTGCAACAACAACATACTTAAAAATGTCTTTGTTAAAATTTCACAATTTGTTAAACTTTTGATATCTATTCTAGATCTGTAATTTTCTCTCTTTTTTCTACCTTTCTTTTACTCTCATTTCTTTAAAAGTTTCTTCTCCTCTTTCCCTTATCAATTTGAATCACATACGATTTGAATTTTAAATTTTATGAAGAAATTTATTTTTTTAGGTTGAGGATTTATATGTTGTTTATGTAATTAAAGTTGTTTCTTGGGTTCATGTTTTTTCTTTAACAAAATTAATTTTATAGGATACATGACCTTATGTTTTTAAATATACAAAATATGAGCATCATATATGTAATTATTGATTAAAGTACAACTGATACCGATTGAATTTTAGAATTTTTCACAAATCTATCGTTCTTTTTTAATTTATTATCTAAAATAACATACTTTTTCAACTTATTATTAAACTAACATCTTTTTAAAAAAAAAAAATTTATTACTACACATCCGTCCAATACTTTAGCGGATGAATGTTATTTTTTTTAAATTTATTTACAAATTATTTGTGGATTTTTCTGCACTATTATCTGCAGATTTTCCTACAAAATTATTTGCGAATTCTTTAAAAATATGATTATTTTAAATAATTTTTTATTAAAATTTGCAGAAAATTCTGCTTGAAATTTCGCAGAAACCAATTTTTGTGAAAAAATCCACAAAAAAATATCATAAAAGTTAGATTTCACAAGAAAATTCATATAAAAATAAAAAATAATAAAATAGAAAGGTCCGTTCATGCCAATTCAATTGGCAGATACAGTTTAATTTTTAAAAAAAAATGATATTTTAGAATTTATTGAGAAAAATATAATAGTTTGTCTTTAAAATGGAAAAAGATGGTAGTTTGGTGAAAATCTCACAATTTATGCGAGCATACAATTATGTATTTCTAACCAAATATAAGTCAACACGTAGGGTCATGTGATTTGATATTTGACCAGCTTGCAAGATGAGAATGAAAGTTAGGTCTATAGTGATCAAAATTGTTTGTGAACTTCTATAATAATTTTTATAGGTGTTCAAATTCAAATTAATTTAAATCAAAAATCAAAAATTGATTTAAAAAATTTGAAAATCACAAAAAATTAAAATTGTTTAGATATGTTTAGATATTATTATCGAAATTTGAATTAATTTTTTAAAATCGATCTAAAATTAAATTGAATCGCATATATATATATATATTAATTAAATATATACTTTTTTATTTTTTATTATTATGATATGTTACATGAATTTATTATTAGATAATAATTATTTTTTTAATAATATTTATTAATTAAATATAATTTATTTATTTTTATTATTTCAATCATAATTAATCATTCTTATTTTATAATATTATTTTCTTATATATTATATGTTATATATTATATCAAATCTATGATTTATTACTAGTTTTATAATATTAATAAAAATATAATATGTAATTTAGATATTCAAAAACCAATTTAAATTAAATCGTATAAAATTAGATTGAATCAGATTAAATTTTTTTAATATATCATTAAATATCAAATTAAATCGTAAATAAATTTATCTCTAAATCAGATGAATTTTTGTTTATCAAACTACAAATCCTTAATAATTTTTACTCCATGAATATTGGTAGTGATCAAATTATGTTAGATAAATCTGATAGGACATGATTGCACGAATAAAATTTAAAATATATATATAGAATATAAAGTTTTGAGTTTGATTCAACATCATTAATTTAGATAAATTGAAAATAAATGCATAAATTATAAATATATTTTCTATATAATAGATTGTGAACTTTAATTTAAATTAAACATTCACATCCATTATATTTATTTATTAATATTTAGATAATGCTAATTTGTGTTTCAAAATATAAGTTAAAAATTAAATATAAAATATTTTTTTAGAACTTATGTATTGCCTTTATCAAAGACTTATAATCAATTTTTTTAATTACTTTTTCTAATATAAATTTTTTATTTATGAATTTTAATATGTGTTTCTAAAACACGGTTAGCATTATCTTTAATATTTTCTAAAGTAGAATTTCATTCATTACTTTCATATACAAATAAATAAAAAACAAATTTATAAATAATTTTCACATGTGATTGTTTGCTGTTACAAATATGTATTTAGTGTCAAATCAAATATATCAATAGAGCGATTTTGTTTTATATAAAAACTGATAGTATCATTCAATATTTCAATGAAAAGAAACAATTTTTAAAAGTGATTAAGGGGGTAATGTTGAAATATTAAATTAGTCATAGTGTGTATCATTATTTGTACACTTGAATAATATAAATTCTTATTTTTTTATTATTCTCTCTTTCTCTCCTCACTAAAAATGTCTTACGCACTAATAAATTAGTATCCAGAGCTTCCGGTTATTGTTCTTGATCAAGTTTTCAAGAATTTCACGTCAGAGATCGTTTTTCTAAGGCAAGTAAATCAACCGCTGCGAAAATGGCTAGTGATAAGGGCATTCTGAATTCTCTTCCAATGTTTGACGGTAAAAATTGGATCCGATGGAAAAAATAGACGCAATCCTTGTTTGGCTTCCATGAAACCCTAGAAGTGGTTACCGACGGCGTTCCTGTGTTGGCTGCAAATGCAACCGACGAACAGAAAAAAGCCCACAACAAAGTCAAGAAGAAAGATTGCAAGGCTGCTTATTGCATTCAAACGGTTGTCGATGCTGCTAACTTCGACAAAATCTCTCATGCTGAAACGACGAAGGAGGCATGGGATATTCTAGTAAAGTATTTCGAAGGAGGTGAGAAAGTCAAGGTTGTCAAATTACAAACCTTGCATCGACAATATGAGTTGTTGTCGATGGGAGAAGATGAAAAGTTGCAGAATATGTGTCGAAGGTTCAGAAACTCGTTCATCTCATGAAGGGTTGTGGTGAAACCATTAATGATAAGATGATAGTTGAGAAGGTAATGAGAACGTTGACATCTCACTTTGATCATGTTATCGTAGCTATTCAAGAATCCAACAATCTTGAAACCACTAATGTGGAAGATTTGGTTGGTTCGTTGGAGGCGCATGAGATGAGGATTGTCGAAAGGAAAGGAGCTCAGGACTCGATACAGGCACTGCAAGCTCAATCATGGAAAAAAGATGGCGGTTCCAACAAATTCAAAGGCAAGTTCGACAAGACTCATGGCAAGAAGTCTTGGTCGAATTCCCATAAGAATAAGGTTGAAGATAGATCTTCTAAATCCTCGAAAAGGGGAGGAGGAAACTATCGAAAGGACAAAGAAGATAAGAAAGGTACGCGGTGTTATAACTGTGAAAAGTGGGGACACTTGGCCAAGAATTATTGGTACAGAAAAGACAAGGGATCGAAAGGCAAGGACGAAGGAGCGAACCTTGCACGCCAAGATTCAGATGATTCTGAAGGTGGTATGATGGTTATGACTGGTCGAAAGGAGTGGTTGGCAGATTTTGACGAGTCGAAGAAGAGCAATGTAAAACTTGCTGATAATAGTTCGTTGCAAGCAGAAGGTACTGGCAACATAGTCTTTCAAATGAGTAATTAGGGGAAAGCTATGATCAAAGATGTGCTCTATGTACTTGGAATGAAATGTAACTTGCTAAGTGTTGAACAACTAGTCGAAAAAGGTTTCTCAGTTGTCATGAAAGATGGAGTTTTGAAATTGTTCGACACAAAGAACAATTTGGTCTTAAAATCTCCATTGTCGAAGAATAGAACATTTAAGACTATGATCAGTTCGACAGAAGTTCAATGCTTGAAAACTGTTGTCGACCACAAGGATAGTTGGTTGTGGCACTTGAGGTTTGGACATTTGAATTTTCGATCACTTAATCAACTGATTACTCAAGATATGGTTACTGGTATTCCAAGCCTTGAGATGCCTGAAAAACTTTGTGAAGGTTGTTTAGTGGGAAAGCAATCCATAAATTCTTTCGTTTCGACTATGTCAATGAGATTATCATGTATTCTCGAAGTGGTGCATTCAGATGTATGTGGTCCATTCGAAGAACATATAATTGGTGGAAACAGATATTTTGTTTCATTTGTCGATGAGTTTAGTCGAAAGCTATGGATCTATCTGATCAAACGAAAGGACGAAGTATTCGAAATCTTTAAGAGATTCAAGATACTTGTCGAAAACCAGAGTGAGAAGAAGATCAAAGTTCTGCAAACAGATGGAGGTGGCGAATACACATCCAAGATGATTGAAAATTTATGTGCAGAACATGGTTTTGATCATGAGGTAACTGCTCCCTACACACCTCAACATAATGGAATTGCTGAAAGAAGAAATGGAACCATATTAGATATGGCGAGATGCATGCTGAAGTAAAAGAATTTGCCAAAATCTTTATGGGGAGAAGTTGCTTCGACTACAGTTTATATTTTGAATAGGTATCCTACTAAGATATTGAAGAACAAGGTTCCTTAAGAAGTGTGGAGTGGCAAACGACCATCAGTAAGTCACTTGAAGGTGTTTGGCTCTATGTGTTACAAGCATGTTCCTGATGCAAGGAGAAGGAAGCTTAACGACAATAGTGAACCTATGATTCTGGTAGGATATCATAAAACTGGTGCATACAGACTATTCAATCCAGTTAATGAGAAGATTTTGTTATGTCGAGATATTGTGATTAATGAAAATTCTGCTTGGGATTGGAATTCTAGCAATTCAATTAACAAATCATTAATGAAATTTGATTTAGACGAAGAAACTAATGAAGTAGAGGTCGAAGGAATTGTTAAGAATCCAGTCGAAGTCGAAGAAGCGATTGCTGACACTCCCGTCACAGTCGAAGTCGAAGAGGTTATGGCTGAAACAAGCCAAAGACCTCAAAGAAATAGAGTTCTTCCAATAAGACTTCATGATTATGAAGCGGTGGGTGATGATGAAATCACACCAGATAGAGAATTAGTTCATTTTGCTTTACTTGCAGGTGCTGAACCAATCAACTATAGCGAAACTTTGAAGATTAACATGTGGAAGTTAGTTATGGTCGAAGAGTTACAGGCAATCGAAAGAAACAACATATGGGAGTTAGTCGAATTGCCAACACATACAAAAGCTATCGAAGTAAAGTGGGTGTTCAAGTTAAAACACAATGCATATGGGTCAATAGAAAGACGTAAAGTAAGATTAATAGCTCGAGGTTTTCTTCAAAGAGCAGGACTTGACTACTCTGAAGTATTTGCTCCAGTAGCAAGATTAAAGACTGTTCGACTAGTAGTAGCATTGGCATGCAACCAAGGTTGGTCAATATTCCATCTAGATGTAAAATCAACATTTCTGAATGGTCCTTTAGACAAAGAAGTTTATGTCATACAACCTCCTTGGTTTGTGATTCAGAAGGAAGTGAGTAAAGTATATAGATTGCACAAAGCGCTTTATGGCCTTAAGCAGGCACCTAGGGCATGGAATAAGAAGATCGACTGATACTTAGTCAAATTAGGATTTGTCAAATGCAAATCAGAGTATGGTGTCTATGTTCAGGTTGTACCACAAGATATAACAATCATCTGCTTGTATGTTGATGACTTGCTAGTAACTGGAAATAGTTTGGAGAACTTGTCGATGTTCAAAGAGCTGACGACGAAGGAATTTGAAATGTCGGATCTAGGAAAATTGTCTTATTTTCTAGGCATGGAATTTCAAATGTCGAAGCAAGGTATGGTGCTACATCAAAGAAAGTATGTCAAAGAGATACTCAAGAGATTCATAATGGATGATTTGAATCTTGCATCCTCACTTGTCGAACCAAATGTGAAGTTGGAGAAGAATGGAGAGGAAGACAAAGTCGACGCAACTTTGTTCAAGAAAATTGTGGGATCTCTGAGGTATGTGTGCAACAGTCGACCTGATATAGGTTTTGCAGTCGGACTAGTAAGTAGATATATGGATGAACCAAGAGTGTCACATATGAAGGTTGTAAGAAGAATCCTTCGATATTTGAAGGGTTCAATAAAATGTGGAATACTATTTCAACGAGATTCTGAAGGCAAAGAAGCAATAGTTAATTGTTTTTCAGATGCTGATTGATGTGGAGATAAGGAAGATCGAAGAAGCACAATTGTATATGTCTTTCAAGTATTTAGTGCCCCAATCTCATGGTGTTCGAAGAAGCAACCTGTGGTGGCATTGTCATCGTGGGAAGCTGAATATATAGCAGGATCCTATGTTGCATGTCAAGCAATTTGGATCAGATATGTACTTGAAGAAATGACTGTCGAAGTGAAGAAACCTATAATATTGCAAATTGACAACAAGTCAGCCATAAATCTGGCGATGAATTCAGTTCTGCATGGAAGAAGTAAACATATTGAAGCAATGTGTCACTTCTTAAGGGAAAAAATAAATCAAGGTGAACTTGAAATTAGGCATTGCTCAAGTGAAGCACAGTTGACCGATATTTTCACCAAAGGATTGAAGATCGACAAATTCCTGAATTTGAGAAAGAAATTAAGAATAGTTCAGATTGACTATTTTTGAGGATGTTCGACAACTTGGATTATGGGAGTGTGTTGAAATATTAAATTAGATTTGATTAGATTTAATATTTAATATAATCTAAGTTGTGTTAGTTCAAACCCAATTAGAGTTGTATATAAATAGTCATAGTGTGTATCATTATTTGTACACTTAAATAATATAAATCCTTATTTTCTTTATTATTCTCTATTTTTTCTCTCACTAAAAGTGTCTCACACACTAACAGATAAAATATTTCAAATGCATTGTTATTGAAAGATATTATAATATATCATACTTTAAAAAAAAAATCTAAAGATACCTCACTTTTTTAACACCATCGACTATTTATTAGTCAAGGGTATATCATGTGACATTTTTGAGAGTTTTAAAATACTACAATCTAAAAAGAGCTTTAAATGGGGGGTTTTTAAACCATTTTAAGATGCAATACGGAAACTGTTAAAAATTCTATGCACTGTAGTAGCTTACAACACCCGGAAAATGAAACCCAAAATATAGTAATTTAAATCAATTTAAGATAAATAATTTTTGAAAATTTGTTTCTAAATCTAAGATTAATATAGTGATTTAAACCAAATGTGTCTTTCACGACAAACTTAATGAAAATGGAATTATTTTAAAAAATAATTCAATTTTTGTTGTGAATGTTTCCAATCAAGGGTTAAATATATAGATTCTTCTTGTAAATTTCTAGATTCCGTTTATAACACCTTTTAGTGTTAAATTCCTCCAAAGATTCATTTATTTCTTAAAGATGACATTTTTATATTGACATCATGGTTTTTATTTTTATTTTTTTAAATCACGTGGTTTTTTTTTTTGGTTTAATTTTAATTTTTACAGAATATATATCAATTAATCATTTCTGTTTTTATTTTTAAATTATTTAAATAAAAATTAATGAATAATTTATTGGGTTTTTGGACCTTTTACTCTAAATATGTTTTCGATTTAAATATTACTCATGAGTGTATGCTTTATAAACACTAATGTTGTTTCCATGATTCTAATCTATTTGAAATTGTCATAATTCTCTTCAAAGTGGTTGCTGCAAGTTGAGAATGCACGAAGAAGCATTGATATTGAAGACATGTTGAATGTGGTTGTTGTTCTATTAGTGTGGTTAATTGTTGCTAAAATAGTCTCACATCGGTTGAGATCTTAAAAACATTAGTGTTTATAAAGCAAACACTCATGAATAATATTTAAATTGAAAACATATTTAGAGTAAAAGGTCTAAAAGCCCAATAAATTATTCATTAATTTTTATTTAAATAATTAATAAAAACAAAAATGATTAATTAATATATATTATGTAAAAATTAAAAATAAACAAATAATTAATAAAAACAAAAATGATTAATTAATATATATTATGTAAAAATTAAAAATAAACAAAAAAAACCACGTAGATTTAAAAAATAAAAACAAAAGGCACTGTCAATATAAAAATGTCATGCTGGAAAAGTAAATAAATCTTTGGAGAAATCGCTAACTCGCTAACATTGCAGAAGGAATTTATATATTTAACCCTACAATCAATAATATAAGATATATTATATAGACCATAAGAATGTTTCTTGCTTTTTTCTACATCATGAATTTTAAATTTTTTCGAATGGATATAAAGAACATATTTCTTAATGCACTATTATAAGATTTACTTTTGACAAAATAATATTATTCCGGCCGTCTAGTTAGCCATAGTAATAAAGGTTAACAACCATTCTGGTATAATAAAGGTTACTTGCTTCGATTCTCAGCACTAACAATTTTTACGACTTTTCGTTACAAAAAAAGATTGTCATTACACTCTTATAAATATATTAAAAAAACCTATCATCATGATTAATGCCAGAAGCCGTCGTGAATAATACTTACATATGATCACAGTTTATACTAACAACGACAATGATATGTTTAACTTATATATATATATATATATATATATATATATATATATATATATATATTGATCGTACCTAATCAGAAGGGATCGTCGATGGCCCACAAGCTTGAGTTGAACGGTGGTCGAAAGTGAAGTGGGGGGGGGGGGGGGATGTACCTGCAAGACACTCTGATGCCAAACTAAGCTTCAGAATAAATGCAAGTAATGAATGAATGAATGAATGAATAGATGACTCTCTCGTGTGAGAGGATATTTATAGCCCCAGCAATGGGCTGGGATCTTTGTATTGGGCCAAATAGTTGGGCCCAACAACAAAGACTACTAGCATTACGTGAGTAGTGGAGTCTAGCACGTGGTCTCCTTCCTGGTCAACTGCTCCGAGATAATAGAGAGGTTATGGACCCATTATTCTCGGCGGGCAGGATGGTGGAAGCTTCAGATAACAGTTGGCCACGTCCCCTTCGTGGCCACGTGGGAAATTTCCAACCGTTGTTGATTTGGGTTGTATGCCATTGGGCCATAGCAAGGATGTTGGATTGGGCCTGCTCAACAGAGGGCCAAGTGCTGGCCCAGTCCAGAACATAAGCCCCCTAAGTCATTGCTCTTAAGCAAAAGAGTGATGACTTAAGACCAGCTTAATCGTCGAGGAAAAGTTGCTCAACAAAAGAGGATGTCGCTTCCTTTCGTATTTGCCATCAAGGGCTTGAGTCGAGGACCTACCCTCAAGGCGCTCCTCGCCCTTTCACTTGACTTGCGGTGGAAGAGTGAATTTGATGATGTCAAATTCACTATTATCCCCTGCTTTTCAGGTAAAATGGCTCAACCAGTCAAAGAAATTGTTTTGCCTGGGTCAAACGGTGAGCAAAATGTAGGCATAGGTAACAATCTAAATTGGGTTGCGCCTGAATCCAGAAACCTGATGTCTCGGTTTGTTCATGATGCCTATGACGCATTAAATGTCTTCAAGGAAAAGGAAGATGATATCCCCGCCTCCTGGTCGCTCCTCATTCCGCACAAGAACAAGAGGATCTACACGACTTTCCCGAGCAAACGCTTTCCCATGTATGAGTTTGCCTTTAAAGAAAAGGGGATACGCCTGCCCTTTACAGATTTTCAGGTGGGGGTTTTCAAGTGGTTGGACCTGGAACCCTCTCAACTCCACCTGAATGCGCTCGCGTTTATGTGGGCATTTAAGCTTATTTTCCAATACCTTAATATTGGTGCCACCCTGACCCTGTTTTTCCGAATCTTCCATCTCCAACAACAGACTGTTGATAGACTTCAGGCCTGGGTGTCATTCAAATAGTTTGGGAAACTATTTCGGCTGTACCTGGAATCTATCCGTCATTTCAGGAAAGGTACTGTAATATGGTGGGAGAACTGACTTGGTTGTTTTGCGTTTAATCGCAATTGTTGCGGATAACAAGAGTCGCCACCAACTTTTCTTTTATCCAATAAGGAAAGGGTGAAAATAACAGGAAAGACCTTTAAGATGTTTTCTTGAGTTCGGGGGGTAGGTTATGAAAAGGAAAGGTGTTAGCACCCTTTTCATCCGTAGTTATCTACGGGCTCTTAGTTGCTTGCTAGATCATTTTTAAAATTTCTTTGTTTGAAATGTATTTGTGGTGGGTTTTGAAAGTATTTTTGAAAAGAGCCTTCATTTAGGCAAACTTTGTAATGATTCTCGTCTCTATAAGAATGCATACAAAGTGTTGGACTTTTTGAAAATATTTCATGTTTTTGAAAGTGTTTAGTGCGTTTGAAAAGATGTTTGTTTTTGAAGATGGATTGTGAGCAAGCAAGTAAGAACGTTCTACCTACTCAAAAGTCTATTTTTTTTCATTTCTCTCTTCCTTTAACATTGCTATCTCACCATTGATTGGTAAGTAGCCTTATCTTTGGATGTAAAGGGACGCGCGTGGGTCATCGTATAGTCATAAGATGCAATGTTGTGAGATACCTTAGCATATTTCTTAAGGGTCTAAGATTATTTGTAAGGCAACATTCGAAGCGTCATCGAGGGACTATGATCTTGTATTTTTTATTGTTCTTTGCTAAGGCGTCTCACATGCATAACATGACCATTTTTAAGGCAACAAAGTGGAGTAGACCCTAGAGGTGCAAAGTGTGCAAGTGTTTATATTTCATGCTTGGTTTATCTTGGATTAGGGTTTTCTAAGCATTGATTTTATCTTTCCATACAAACCCTAAATTAACTAGCATTTATATGAAAACAATAAATTGCGGAAAGTAAATATCTGACGTTATTACATCATTTTTGGGGAATGGGGGATACAAATGTACAAATGGGGATTGCAAGAAATTAGAACTAATTATCTATTACAATCATATTGAACTTTGACTAATGTACAAGAATTGAAATGTATATAATGTACAAGACATGAATGAAAAGAAAATGAATTTGTTTTGATTTTGTTTAAGAAAATATTTTAACCTAATTTTCTAAAAGAAGATAAATAGTTAGAAGTAAGAAAATTAAACTAAGTTAATTTTAATTTAAACAAAGAAAATGAACTAAATCTAAGTTTAATATTAAGTTAAAGAAAATAAATTAAATAGGAAAATATTTTTGGTCTTTTTATTTTAAGAAGTTAAATAAAAATAAACTAAATAATTTAAATACTTAATATAATATTTTTGGTGTTTTTTTATTAATAATAAAAATAATAATAACGATTCTAAAATAATAAAAGAAATAAAATAAAATAAAAATATAATGTAGTTGTTTAGTTATTGGCTTGCATTTTTGGTAAAATCCAAGTGTATGTGTGAATGTCATGACTGATGTCATAACATTCTAGTTTAGTTTGTACTGATTCATTAGGTACCTTTGCAGAAAAATATTGTCATACATGTACTGATGTTTATAAGTGTGTATCTGAGCATTTTGCAAAATGATCACATTTTCCTAAATCAGTAGACAGGTTTTCAAATGTCATAACAGATGTTAAGACATCCTGTTCTGAACTAACAGGTATGCAGTTTGGTTAATTCTGAGTTTTTTCAGGAAAATGACTCAGTCTTTCCAGAACAGAATCCTGCGTTTTCTTTGGGTTAACCTAGCTCAACCCCAACCTGGTTGATAAAGTCTTGTGACCTAGTCTTAAGGTCAAACGGAATTAACCCTAACTTTTTGTGGAAACCCTAACTGAAGTTGCAGCTGCTATATATTCAACAGGGCTGCTGTTTTGAATGCAATCCCTTTTGACAGAAGATCATTTAGAAGTTGTATAGTTTTAACTATTGTAATCCAAGCAATTATCATTGTGATAAGTGACTTGGAATAGGTTTTTAATTGTAAGGGTTGTGTAGCACTCAAAGCTTTGAAGCAAGAGTGTTTGTATGTCTCTTGACTAAAGCTGTGAAGCAGAGTCAAGTTAGGTGTGTGTATCACTCAAAGCTGTGAAGCAAGAGTGGTTGTGTTGCTTGATTAAAAAGCTGTGAAGCTTAATCAAGTGTATGTTTTTGAAGAGTGTCTTCATCAATTCATTAGTCAAATTGTTTTATGTATCACTGCTGTGATTGAGGGGGAGTGAGTAGGAACTCAGGTTTAAGTTGTACTTAGATTGAAGTTGCATTGGGTAGGTCTTAAGTGAAAGAGATAAACTGGTTGGTTTATTCCTGAATTAACATCTCTTATAGTGGATTTCCTCCCTGGCTTGGTAGCCCCCAAAGTAGGTGTTGTTGCACACTAAACAGGGTAAACAATTGACTGTGTTCTTTACTGTTTTTGTATTTACTGTCTTATAGAAAGTCAGATACGGTGTCATAACATTGAACGTGACATTGAGTATCTGCAGCCAGAATTTCAATTGGCATCAGAGCAGGAACCCTGCCTGTATTACTGGGTGAGATCTAGGGATATCACTTTCTGGCACTATGGACAAAGAAGGAGTTTTTGGAAATAGACCACCCATTCTGGATGGAACTAATTATGACTACTGGAAACCTCGTATGATTGCCTTCTTAAAATCTCTGGACAAAAAGGCTTGGAGAGCTACTGACAAAGGATGGATCCATCCCACCATAACTAAGAAAGATGGAACAATCAGTCTGAAGCCTGAGGAAGATTGGAGTAAAGAAGAAGATGAGTTAGCCCTGGGAAATTCCAAAGCTTTAAATGCCTTGTTCAATGGAATTGATAGAAACATTTTCAGACTACTACATCAATATGAACTGGCCAAGGAAGTTTGGGACACTCTCAAAACTACTCATGAGGGCACTTCCAAAGTAAAAATGTCAAGGCTTCAGATGTTGACTACCAAGTTTGAAAATCTAAAAATGATGGAAGATGAAACCATTCATGAGTTTCACATGAACATCTTGGAGATTGCCAACACCTCAGGAGCACTGGGAGAAAAAATGGCAGAAGAAAAATTGGTGAGAAAGATTCTCAGATCCTTACCCAAAAGATTTGCAATGAAGGTAACTGCCATAGAAGAAGCCCAGGACATCAGCAAGTTGAAAGTGGATGAACTTATTGGGTCTCTTCAGACTTTTGAGATGGGGATCACTGATAATGGTGACAAGAAGAACAAGAGCATAGCACTTGTATCCAACACTGATGTTGAAAACAAGGAGGATGAAGAAGAAAATATTTCAGAAGCTATAGCCATGCTTGGAAGACAGTTCAACAAACTCATCAAAAGAATGGATCCAAAGTCAAGGTCTAATGGTCATAACATTCCCTCTGACATTGACAGTTCCAGCAGAAGACCAAGGTCAGAAGAGAAGGGAAACCAAGGCAGAGGAATTCAATGCCATGGTTGTGAAGGATATGGGCATATTCAAGCTGAATGTCCAACCTTTCTTAAGAAACAAAAGAAAGGAATGACTGCGACTTGGTCTGACTGTGATTCAGAAAGTAATTCTGAAGAAGAATCTGCCAAACTAGTTACTGCTCTAACTGGTGTTTGTACATCTGAAAGTGACACCAGTGATGAAGAAGTGACATTTGAAGAACTGGCTGATACCTACAAGAAATTGTGTATCAGAAGTGCTGAAGTCTGTGTGCAGAATGAGAAACAATCAAAACTCATTATAAAGCTGGAGGCTGAAAAAAGGGCAGATCTTGAAACTATAAGTCATCTAGAAGGGGAAGTTCAATTGCTGAACTCACAACTGAACCAAATGACCAAATCTGTCAAGATGCTGACCAATGGAACAGATAAATTGGAAGAGATTCTTCAAGTTGGACAAAATGTGGGAAACAAATCTGGACTAGGATTTGTGGAAGCTAAGAAATCTGGTGCAGACAAGAAAATAAGGCCTGTTAAACAATTGTCAAAGCAGATGTCGCAACACAACTCTCAACATCAGAAACAGAGACATATGAAGAAAAGGTACCAAAGATGGAGATGTCATCATTGTGGGAGATATGGCCACATAAAGCCCTTCTGCTTCAGATTGCATGGATACCCCAATCAAAACTCAGGTGTCAAACCTAAGTCTAAAAATGTACCACATACTCCTCAATGGAAGAAAAAGGCTACTGCCCTGATAGCCCATACTTCCCTGAGAGTGTCTGCAAAGGAAGGCTGGTACTTTGACAGTGGGTGTTCTAAACACATGACTGGAATAAAGAACATTCTCAATCATGTTAAACCTCACAACACTAGTTATGTGACCTTTGGAGATGGTACTAAAGGTGAAATCAAAGGAGTTGGTAATTTGGACTGTCCTGAAGTTCCAAGTCTGAGTGAAGTCTTGCTGGTAAAAGGGCTGACTGCTAATCTCATTAGTATCAGTCAATTATGTGATCTAGGATTCAAGGTCAACTTCTCAAAATCTGAATGCCTAGTAATTAATGAAAAACTAGAAGTTGTAATGAAAGGAATTAGATCCAAAGATAACTGTTACTTGTGGCAGCCTGAGAACACTAATAACTCCACTATGTGTCCAATTACCAAAGAAGAAAAAGAGATGAAACTGTGGCATCATAAGCTTGGTCATCTTCATCTAAGAAGAATGAAAAGAGCTATCTCTATGGAAGCAGTCAGAAGGACTCCAAAACTACAGATTGATAAAAGAAGGGTTTGTGGTGAACTTAAAATTGAAAGGCTTGGTAAAAAGAAACATGTCTATGATGTGGTGAATAAACTTGAAGAAGGATGTGTTGTCAGAACCAGAAGTAATCATGACAAGGATGTTGGAAACAACAAGTCTAATAAATTCTGTTTCCCTGAAGAAATGAGTCGTGAAGTCTCTTCTCCTATAACTCTCCATCAAAATGGAGTGGACAAAAAGAAAAATAAGATCATTCAAGAATCAACCAGAACTATGATTCATGTCAAAAGAATGCCTTCCCAACTCTGTGCTGAAATGGTTGCAGCTAGGAGTAACTGTTCTCAAAATATCTGGACAAAACAGATGCTCACTGAGTATAATGTCTCACAAGATGTTGTGACATTATATTGTGACAATCTGAATACAATCAATATTTCCATGAACCCTATTCAGCATAGCAGGACCAAGCACATTGACTTTGTAGAGAAGAAGTCAATTAAACTGGAACATGGTATCATTAAGCTTCAGCTGGCTGATTCTTCTACCAAGGCTCTTATTGGAAATAAACTTGAAAACTTGAGGGGCAGGTTGGGTATTTGCCAACATGAGAAATTATAGCAATTAATTTTGCTTAAAACAAGGGTTGAAGGAGTTAATTTTGTTAAGTCTATTTTTAGTGGGTTAATCATATGTTTTCCAAATTCTTTCAAAATACTTAAGAAGTTGAAAATACTCTCTTTTGCCTCCTACCTCTCTCGACTTTGCAACCTGTTCCCTTCTCTCAATCAAAATTTTCTCTCAAATTGCTACTGGTGCTCAAAGTCAATCAAAATGTCTCAGACATCATCTTCAACCAAGGCGACTTCATCATCCTCATCATCTTCATCATCTGACCAAGACTCTAGAGCAATCACCACATGCATAGAATCTGAAGTTCTTGAGGTCACTCCTCTCAGAGAGATGGCAACTGACCCCGCCAAAGTCAAAAAGCTAAGAACTAGACATGCAGGAAGAGCTCAAGCTGCAGCCTCTAGTAATCCTTCTCATCCTTCTTCTTCTGTACCAAATAGAGAAGGATCAGTTCAAGTTCATCAAGCTATTGCTAGGCTTGTTACTAGTATACTAAGCGGAAACCAACCTGTACCGGGGATTTCTGTCCCTTTAAATCAATAAGGAAGCTCCCCTCCAGCAAAATTGCTAGAGTTCCTGAAGTCCCAACAGACAACATCTCTTTCCACCACCCTGACAATGCAAACAGATGGAAGTATGTTTGCTTGAAGAGAATAGCTTTAGAAAGAGAACTCAACAATGATGCCATGGAATGCAAAGACATCATGGACCTGATCAAGAATGCTGGACTGATGAAGACAGTGATAAAATTTAACAAGTGTTATGAAAATCTGGTCAAGGAGTTCATAGTTAACTTGTCTAATGATTGTGCTGATGGAAGGTCAGCTGACTTTGAAAGTGTTTTTGTTAGAGGAAGAAGGGTTAATTTCTCTCCATCAGAAATTAACAAATTTCTTGGAAGAACAAATGAGGATTGTCCTGGTCTGGAAGTCACTGACAATGAAGTTTGTCAAACCATCACAGCAAGGCAAGTGAAGTGCTGGCCCTTGAAAGGCAAGCTGAATGCCAGCAAACTTAGCATGAAATTTGCCATCCTGCACAAGATTGGTGAAGCCAACTGGGTGCCTACAAACCATAAATCAACTATCTCCACAGGATTGGGGAGATTTATTTATGCTGTGGGAACCAAGACTGCTTTTGACTATGGCAGGTATATTTTTGAACAAACTTTAAAACATGTTGGTAGTTATGCTGTCAAAGGACCAATTACCTTTCCCTCCCTCCTTTGTGGAATTATCCTTGCACAATACCCTGATATCCTGGTGGCAAGAGATACTGCTTGCAAAAGAGCTCCTGCCCTTGGGTTGCACTACAAACTGTTTCAGGGATCTCATGCTCCTGATATTGTCATAACATCAGCTGAGACATCGTCTGTGAAGACCCAGTCCAAGACATCTGATGTCATAGCTGTATTAAAAGAGACCTACAAAGAACTGGAAGCTAGGAAAAAGACCCTAGAAATCCTAATTGCCAGGTTAGAAAAGGAGGAAGCTGAAGGAAACAGAAGGGAAGAGGGTGTAGAAGCTGAAGGTCATCTCAATACTGAAGAAACTAGCTCCTCTGAGTCTGATGACAGTGCTTAAAGGTTGGTTGCTATTTGGTGGAGTTGATGCTGGTCCCTGGTGGAGTTTGGAAGTGTGTTTAGTTTTCAGTTGCTGCTCTTATTACTTTTTCTGGATGACTGTATAATTTTTATGAACATGTATCTTTGGCCCATTTGTGGCTAAAGAGGGGGAGATATATTTTGGTACTTACTTAATTAGACATTCTATTTTTCTGCAGTCATTTCTTTCTGCTGCTATCTATCTCTGATTGCTTAGGGTCTTTAGCCAAAAATCTGCCAAAGGGGGAGTTTGTAGTTGTTTAGTTATTGGCTTGCATTTTTGGTAAAACCCAAGTGTATGTGTGAATGTCATGACTGATGTCATAACATTCTAGTTTAGTTTGTACTGATTCATTAGGTACCTTTGCAGAAAAATATTGTCATACAGGTACTGATGTTTATAAGTGTGTATCTGAGCATTTTGCAAAATGATCACATTTTCCTAAATCAGTAGACAGGTTTTCAGATGTCATAACAGATGTTAAGACACCCTGTTCTGAACTAACAGGTATGCAGTTTGGTTAATTTTGAGTTATTTCAGGAAAATGACTCAGTCTTTCCAGAACAGAATCCTGCATTTTCTTTGGGTTAACCTAGCTCAACCCCAACCTGGTTGATAAAGTCCTGTGACCTAGTCTTAAGGTCAAACGGAATTAACCCTAGCTTTTTGTGGAAACCCTAACTGAAGTTGCAGCTGCTATATATTCAACAGGGCTGCTGTTTTGAATGCAATCCCTTTTGACAGAAGATCATTTAGAAGCTGTATAGTTTTAACTATTGTAATCCAAGCAATTATCATTGTGATAAGTGACTTGGAATAGGTTTTTAATTGTAAGGGTTGTGTAGCACTCAAAGCTTTGAAGCAAGAGTGTTTGTATGTCTCTTGACTAAAGCTGTGAAGCAGAGTCAAGTTAGGTGTGTGTATCACTCAAAGCTGTGAAGCAAGAGTGGTTGTGTTGCTTGATTAAAAAGCTGTGAAGCTTAATCAAGTGTATGTTTTTGAAGAGTGTCTTCATCAATTCATTAGTCAAATTGTTTTATGTATCACTGCTGTGATTGAGGGGGAGTGAGTAGGAACTCAGGTTTAAGTTGTACTTAGATTGAAGTTGCATTGGGTAGGTCTTAAGTGAAGGAGATAAACTGGTTGGTTTATTCCTGAATTAACATCTCTTATAGTGGATTTCCTCCCTGGCTTGGTAGCCCCCAGAGTAGGTGTTGTTGCACACTGAACTGGGTAAACAATTGACTGTGTTCTTTACTGTTTTTGTATTTACTGTCTTATAGAAAGTCAGATACGGTGTCATAACATTGAACGTGACATTGAGTATCTGCAGCCAGAATTTCATATAAAATTAAAGTCAGGGGGTTTAGAAAGTGGAAAGGATGTTTCTAAGTAAAATGAGGAAGCCTAGAAGTTTTGGCCCAGGCGTGCTGTTAACAGGGGGGTGATGCTGGAAGCAAAAAATGAGACAACCTAGAAGTTTTGGCCCAAGCGTGTTGTTAACAGGGGGGTGATGCTGGAAGCAAAAAATGAGCCAGCCTAGAAGTTCTGAACCAGGCGTGTTGTTAACAGGGGGTGATGCTGGAAGCAAAAGTGAGACAGCCTAGAAGTTCTGGCCCAGGCGTATTGTTAACAGGTAAATAGGAAGGGTGATGCTAGGAGTAAAAATGAGACAGCCTAGAAGTTTTGGCCTAGGCGTATTGTTAACAAGTAAATAGGAAGGGTGATGCTAGGAGTAAAAATGAGACAGCCTAGAAGTTCTGGCCTAGGCGTGTTGTTAACAGGTACATGGAGAGGGTGATGCTAGGAGTAAAAATGAGACAGCCTAGAAGTTCTGGCACAAGCATGTTGTTAACAGATTCATGGGGTAAAATGTTAAGAAATGAAAACAAAAGGTGCTCCTAGGGCTAGAACCCAAGACCCTTAACACTAATGCCTTACGCGCGCACTCTCTACCACTGGGGTGGTTATACATCTGGTATTATAAACAAAACCAAAAATATGTATTACAAAATCAGTTTCGATGATGAACTTCATATTCTTCCTCGCGCCAGCCAGAGCATCTGCAACTCATTCATTTCTCAACCAAAATGGAAAATGTAAACGTGAAAGTTATGGCAAATTTAATCATGGTTCAAGAACTATAAAGCATTAAAAGTATAAATCAGAAACAAACATGAATTTTGCTAGCCCTAATCTGAACCCTAACTTTTTTCAAGAAGCTCTGATCCAAAATTCTCTCTACTCAGGCCATATAAATGGAGTCTATGGATATGTACAATTTCAGAGCAATGAGATCTACATTTTGTCTTTCAAAATGCAAGCCTAACAATGCCTAAATAATGAGATGAAAATCAGAAGAACTTACCTTGCAGCTGGAGATCGTGTTTTGAATTAAAGCTTGATTCAAATAGTTGTGATGATCTGGTTAGCTTCCTCAAGTTTCCAGGAAGCTAATACAATGGTTAGCTTGAGCTATGGATGACTGGAATGTTCTATAGAAGTCAATGTGTAATGCTCTGTTTTTGAAAATGGAGGTTGGTGAAGATGATGTTACAGTCTGAAAACAGAGGTTGGGATAGCTTCTATTTGTGTATCACAAACTTTGTGGATGGTTTGGCCAAGAAACACACGAGGGGATTTGGAGATTGGATTCAAAAATCAGAAATGACAAGTTTTTTGTGCTTGTGTTGCAATTTCTGGTTCTAGAGAGTTTTAGTGAGATTCAGGGCTCGTCCAAATCCTCTTCAGCTTGCAAATGAAGGTTTAATTTATAGGCAAAGTGTCTGAAAGCTTGGTGAAGTCAGAAGTACAAAAGTACATGTTGTGGATTTTGACTTGTTGTTGAAGCAAGCTTAGGAAAACATGGTTTCAAGGCAAGATAAGGTGACTAGCAACTTTAAACACACTCGTTCTGAGTTGTAGGGGATGCTTGTGCAAAAAGAACAAACACAAAGCTCAAGAAGAGTGGACTTTGTAATTAAAGTCACTTTTCCAGAATAGAAGTGTGAACTTTCTTCCTTAAATGGCAAGGTGTATTGGAAAGAGCTTAAATCAAGTGGTTCATAGCTCAAAAGATTATGTAATCTTCTGATTAAGGATATATACACACGTTAGAGGGTATGAAAAGTGGGATTATGCAGCATTTCTTGGAATTGGATAAGATGTTCATCATGAAAATGACTCATAATTTAAGAACGAATGCCCAACTTTTGATCTTTGATTCTCCCTGATCCAACATGATCTGAAAGATTTCTTGGACTTCTTAGAAATCTTGTAAAATTCTATGCAATCCCTCTTTGAATCACTTTTGCAAACTCCCATTGTAACTGTATGAAAATTGGCCCATAAGTTCTGTCAAAATTCTGACTTAAAATGCCTAGAATTTTACTAAGTGTTTTAGTTTCAAGGACATGTCTTCATGGATTTATAACTTGATATCAAAGCATTTCTAGAAGAAGTTATTCCCTACAAATTTTCTGATCTCGTTGAGATCTACAACTTCCATGTTGGAAGTTTTTCTTGAATCATCTTGCATCATGGTGAAAATCTGGCACAAAGTTATGAAATTATCATATTTTTCTTAACACTTAGAAAATTTTCTAAGTGTTTAGCACTTTGACTTTTTTCAAAGTAATATTGACTTTTGATTTCTTGATGAACAATCTTCATACTCTGACATGTCTTGGCGAAATATGATTTTTGAAACTTGATTTTGATCTAAAAGTCAAGGTTTGACTTTTTAGTGTACAATTGACTTTTTCATCAATTGACCAAATTTCAATTATCAATCAATTGATCTTGAGAAATGTTTTGAACCATGTCATTAGGTCAAAGTGATGGACTGAATTCTTGATATCATGTCTCAAACCAACAAGTCATGTGCTAGGTCAAAAAGTAAAAAATTGAACCTTCTTAGTCAAAACCCTAATTTTGACCATTTTGCCCTTTTGATGATCTGATCAAATTTCTTGAGAAGTTGTGATCCAAACTTGCCCAAATGGTTCATATGAGTTTAATATGTCGATATGGATAAAAAATTATGAGTTTTGACTGTAAATTGACCACAATTGACTTTTCCCCCAATATAGTTGGTTTTAGGTCAACTAACCAATTGACTTGAGCAAAAATGTGATCCAAAGCCTGAAACTTGACATGAGCAATATTGGGGGTCCAAAATGATATATGAAAATCATATGAAGCATTAAAGGTCCAATTGTCTTTATACAAACTCAAACCCTATATTTGAGTCATCAATGTTTGGGGAGGTATTTTGAGCTGATCAATCTTGGTGCAGTCTTAAATCAATGGAGATCTTTTGAGAGAATCTTTGAGAAATTGAGAGGGAAAATTTTTGGGGTACAATAGGTACTTTGTCACGAGGCCTATTTCCTAAGAGGCCGTGGATTTTTTATATGATCATTCAATCGAGATTGAGGATGGTCTGAAAGTGACGAAGCTAAGGGTGAAATTTCCCCTTGAGTGGCAATGGAAGCACTTCGAGCAGAAGCTAGAGCATTATGCAGTCAAGCCCGAGGAGCTGGATGCCCATGATAGCCTTGCTTATGACAAACTAGCAGCCTATGTCAAGAGTTTATCCCCCGCCAACAACTTCATTTTTTATAATAAGGGGGATCATATCTATGTTTCCCGACTGATAAACACGAAAGTGCTCCTCGAATGTTTCTCTGACAAAGAGTATTTGAGCCTCCAAGGTAGGGAGCATGTCCGTAGTTGCTATTTGTCTATTTTGTTTTATAGAATTATTGTTTCCCCTTTTAGATTGTAGGTTAAATGGAAACTCTCCCGGAACATGTGCTCAAGTTGAGGGGAAAAGGTGGAAAAAGTTGCCTAAAGGATGTGCTACTTAGATCCAAGAATAGGCCAAACTCAGCGCTCATATCGATGATTTATCTTCCCCTCGAGGTGACCAGTTCTCTCCCTCTGAATAGCCCATGAAAAGGAGGCGCGAGGAAAGTCTCGAACTCGTGGTCCTTATGGATAAAGGAAAGAATGTAAGGGAGATCTTCATGCTGCCCCTGTTATCTCAACCGTGGTATTTTCAGCGAGGAAAACTCTTTAGGTCTCCATAAGGGGGAGAGGAAATCCATTATGTTCGCGGACAAGGAGACTCGACAAAAAAATGAGTCAGAGGACGTGGCCGCCATAATTAGGGTTCTCGAGACTGCCCTGACCCTAAATGACGCGACGAAGTGCTCGCAGGCTTCTCTTGACAAAGCAAAGGGCCGAATCGAGAAACTGGAAAGGCACAATGAAAAGATGAAGAACAATCTTATTACTCATCGGGAGAAGAAAGAGATCTAAGTCGCGTTCATCTAATAGTTGAATGAGTTAAAGCCACAAATGGAAGCCGCAACCAAGGAGAATGAAAGGTTGACTGCCTGGATAAAAGAGATGGAAAGGGTTATGGAACCTACTGAGGAGGAAATCGATGATGAGAAGGCTTTACAGGCTAGGACATAGCTGATTGCTCGGATTCGTCAGCTTGAGCAGGACATCTTGGATACCCTTGGGTATGGCTTTAATACTGTTGTGGCGCAACTCAAGATTATCAACACCAGGGTCGAGCCCGTGACCAAAGGGACTGGGCCTTTTCACCAAGTGGTCTACGGGAAGATAATTCCTCCTCCCGAAGATTACCCCGAAGAAAATTCGGATGGCGAGGAGGATGGGTGTGAAGAATAATTAAGTTTTAGGCATACGTTCCTGTATGTTTACCCGACATGCGTGCTGAATTTTTGCTTAATGTCTGGACAATGGGCCTTTCCTGGTTTTTGTATATGTTTTTTGTTTGGGAATGTGTGCCCTTCCTTGTAGTATCTAGACAACATTGGCCCTAGTGGTCGTCTTTTTGAATGCTTTTAAATTTACATGTTTATCTTGTGAAGATGTTTTTTGCTTTCGTACAAATGTGGAAATTCATGCTCGACCTGGTTGATGGACGACAATGTATGGGGACATGTCATAGATATTGTTGTACCCCAAAATTTTCCCTCTCTTTTCCACAAGAAAACACAGCTTCGGGCTTTTCCTGATTTTTCAGATTGGCTTAAGAATCGGTCAAACAGACTTTTCTCATCAGTCGGACAAAATTAAGGTTTCCATTAACTTTTGAATCAGTTCAAGCAGGTTGCTAGGGTTTGTTTGAGTTTGGCTCAGGGTTTGATCAAGCAGACGCTTCTTTGACATTAAATCTTAGGGTTTGCACGCGCAGTTTCAGAAGAATTTGAATCCACAGTATTTTAATTGGTTGTTACACTGCTTTGACGTTTGCTCAAGATTTCTGTTTGTTTCTCAAGGTCTAAACATCTGAGATATGGGTTGAGGCTTCTGATTGAGAGTTTTAAGTGTTTGGTCTAATCAGTGAAATAAAGGACATATGGACGTTGCTTGTGCGATGTTTTTTGGTTATTCGGAACGCCAAACGTTTATTGATTATTTATAATTTCTAAGTTAAAATTATTGGATAATTTCCAATTATTATAATTTAAGAAATTAAAGTAATTAAATATATGAATGCAGAAGAATTAAAGAAATGTCTGACAAAGAAGGATTTTTATTCATCTTTAATTGTTTGTTACAATTATTATTTGAACACTGTAAATTTATTTACAGATGTTTACATTAATATTGTTACAATGATTAAAGGTAATTTAAAACTATATCCTAAATCTCCTAAATCTTCATCTTCTACTGCTGCTCCCCATTGCTCAACTGATTTTTTATCTGCAAAAACAAAAAAAAAGAAAGAAGTCAGTACAGATAAATTAAGAACATTCTCAGACAGTTAATCATAAAAAGCTCATCATTAAAAGTGTTGGCCGGAATCAGTTTGTTCGCCCTCTCTGCAAATTGCAAGAAAACTCTTGGTTCACAAAGAGGGAAAGAAAATAATGTTGCAAGCATATGAATATGTACAAGGCTGCATAATTCCAAAACAAGTTGCAAAGTTCAAATTGAACAAACAGGCTACATGAAAAGGGACAAGCTACTGCATATGTCAAAACAAGTTGCAAAGTCAAGCTGAAACCAACAAGTTGCAAAGTTCAAATTGAACAAACAAGCAAAGCTGTCAACTAAACTGAATTGCACTATCAGACAAAGCAAAACTAAGTCAAAATGGCCAACTAAGTTACAATGTCAACCAAGAAGCCAATAAAGCTGTCAACAAGTACACAAAATGCAGAAAATCTGAAGAAAGAAGATATGCAGAGCAAAACTAACAATGCAAGCAACATATTCAAAAATTGTCATCATTTTCCAGGCCATCACTTTTTCAGAAAAAAAGGACAGTAAAGCATTAAAATATGCTTTTCTGATAGAGAGAGAAAGAGAGTAAAAAAGTAGCAGGCTTACAGTTTCTTGAGGCAGGCTTAAGAGATATAAAACAAACATATCAGAACTGTTAAAAAAGAGGCAGAACAACACACCAGAAGAATATATCACAAAAACAAGATATACCACAAGCTTGCCTCCAACTTGTTGGATCCTGCCTAAAACACATAACAGAAACAACAAGCTTGCAACCCCAGCCTGTCAAACACAAACCTGTGTCCAAAGCCTAAAAAACCTGCATAAATCTCAAACACAAGCCTTTCAAAACCGGTGTCAAGCAAAAAAACAGCCTGTTCAAGTCTAAGCCAACCTCAGCTGGTTCAACCTCAAGCCAAAACACAAGCCTGAAGTCAGTAAACCTGTTTCAAACCACAAACATCAAAACCAGCATATCAACCTGCATAAACTCAAGACATAGTAACCCAAAGCAAACCTAACAGCCTTCAAACCAGAAGCCCACAAGCCATTCCAAATAACCAAACTCAAACAAACCTTTGTACAAACATAGGCCTGCCTTCATTCCAAAATCCAAAACATCAACTATTGCAATCCATCATCACAGAGTCAAACAAATAAGCATATCAAAAGCAACTCAGATTCGAAATCATCATCATTATCAAAGAACACAAAATTTCATCAAAAGTTAGAATCACACATATCCAAACAAGCTCTCAGAACAAAAAGTTCATCCTCGAGAAACCAAGCATACAGTCATCAAAGCAAGCATCTCAGAAATTCAACATTTTAAAATCATCAAAAAGTCCAAATCTCTCAGAACCAAGGTTCATCATTGAGCAAGCCAAAGCCAAAGATATCAAAGGCAACTCAGAATCAACATCATTAATATTCAGAGGCCAGCAATCAGAAGAAGAGGAAAAGAAATTATACAAGCGTTTTCAGAAGTAAAGCGTCATCATAAAACACAAAAGCAAGATACAAGTACCAGGAAGCCTTTATCATTGCGTCCCCGCCTCCGGCCGCCTGAGGATACTGCCGGTCCACCTCCGTCCTTTCCCCAAAGGTATCGCCTTCTACTCCCTCAGTCCATTGATATACCTCATGAACACAAACAAAACACAAAAATCAATAACATGTAGAAATTAATAACATGCGAGAGAAAGTCCGAAAACCCTAAAACATGAAAAGCAGGAATCAATACCTTCATTTTTCATCACTGCCTGAGCGATCTTAGGGAGGAAAAGGTGGAAGTAGTGTCCTAGTGGCCGGAGGCACGGAGAAAAGCGTCAGAAACCATGGCTTGAGAAAGTGAAGAGGCGAAGAAGGAGAAGATGAGAGCGCCGTTCTAAGCAAAACTGTGTAACCCTTACTCTGAAGCCAACAAAACAAACCCCAAATTCTTTGTAAAACCCGGTTGGGCCTGCCCCATGTACAAAAACCCCTTAGGCCCAATTGATTCAGGCGCCTCACCCCCCTTCTCTGACTTTGTTTGCTCTTTTGTTTGGGCCAAACAATATAACACCAAGCCCATCTAATCTTTTACCCTTTTTTATTTTATTTTACTCAAACTAATACTATTTTTTCTATCACTTTACTTTTTATATATAACCTAAACAAATATTTTTGTTAAATAAAAATAATACAGTAATTTCCTTTTTTGTAAAAATCTTACTAATACTGTTTATCACACTTGAAATGTAAATATTAGATTTTATTAGGTTTAAACAATTTTCTCTTTAGAACTTTTTTTAATTTAAATATTTTTCTTTTCTTTAAAACTTTTGTTTATACATAATTAACAAAAATCCAAAAATAAATAAAATACTTAATAATTGCATTAAGTTAATATTTGCATCATTTGTAAATAATCACATACACTTTCACAAATACTTTTATTTCTCTTTGATTCTTATACATTGCTATACTTTACATTGAGAATACGATTCAATTTGGTTGTAAATATTATTTGGACACTACTATCCTGATAAGACTCATCCCCATTTGTAAATATTTGTACCCCCATCCCCGGATACTTATTTGTAATAGCTTAGACTTTAAATTCCCACAATTTATCGCTTTCTATATACTGTATAGTAATTAGGGTTTGTATGCGAAGATTCAAAATCAACCGCTAGATAACCTAATACAAGACAAATGCATGAAAATCAATACACAATTCACACTTGCACCCCTAGGGTAATCCCGCTTGTTGCCTTCCAAAAATGGTCCATGTTGCATGTTGAGGTTCTTTGGCAAAACAAAGCAAATCAAATGATCATAGTCCCTCGATGACGCTTTCGAAGTTGCCTAAACAAAATGATCATAGTCCCTCAAGCAAATTGCCAAAGACACTTGACACTATTGCATTCATGGTCTATACGATGACCCGCGCCCGTCCCGTTAAACATCCCAACACAAGATTGTCCACCAAATACAATGGTGGAACAATACTGTTAAAAGGGTTAAAACATAGAAAAAATCTTTGAGTAAATTTAGGGGTAGACAACTCTTAGTTACTTGATCAAACTTGCAAAACACACTTGCCTACTTTCAAAACACACTCCACAACACTATTTCCAAAACAATTTTCAAAAACCTTGAAACATCTTTTCAAAAAGACAAACACCTTTTGTAAAACATTCGAGTAAAGAATTGTTACAAGGGTTGCCTAGACAAGGCATCTTTTTCAAAACATTTTCAAAACCACACACACACAAACACCATTTCAAGCAATTGAAAATCAAGGCAAGTGATCTAAAACAAGTAACTAAGAGCCCATGGATAACCATGGATGAAAAGGGTGCTAGCACCTTCCCTTTTCATAATCTACCCCCCGAACCCACGAAAACATATCAAAGGTTTTTCCTGTGCTTTTTAACCTTTCCTTTAGGATAAAATAAAAAGTTGGTGGCGACTCTTGCTAAACCGAACAAGTGCGAATACGAACGCAAAACCTCAAATCAGTTCTCCCACCGTATCGCCAGAACTGGCGACTCTGCTGGGGAATCATTTAAAAGTGGGGTTACCTTAGGGTTTTAGATCACCTTTACATACTTGCTTTGATTGTTTTACTTTTTGGGTCCTTGTTTGGGTTTGTTGTAAATCCTACACCCGGATTTGGGGGCACCTTTTTAGGTAAATAGCAATAAAACTGTGAGGGAACTGTGTGGGGTATACCGACATGGTTGAAGCAGTAAGCTATGTTAGTGTGACATATTTGTGAGTACCGATAACCCTTGAGTTCAATCAAGGAGAGTACGGGGCCGCTGAGTGATGTCATGAAGCACTAACGAACTCTTAGAACCTTAATTGACCGTCTTAGCCTTCTTAGGGGTAGTGAGATGACCGACTTTGGTGCAGTCCGAAGTTGGTAGATACTCGATACTACACTCATTGAGGGTTGTTTTCTTGGAATATTTTGGTTTCCAGTTAAGTGGCTAAACCAAAACAATGAACACAGAAAATAATCCAGTGATATTGAGCTCCTTAGAACCCGGTTTCTATTTTAGGACAGGATGAGCCAGCTAACTTCAAGAGGGTACTTACCTACAAACCCCATGCAAGCCTAAACCTAAGGACTTGTTTGCTTTGTGTGAATATGATTACCTGTATATACACTTACTTGCTTTTGCATACATGTGCATAACATCATAACATCATACCATAGCATTTTCAATAACCATTTCAAGGATCTCGAGGTTCTTTTGATGCAGGGTCACGTTGAACCAGACGTCTACCAAAGGGGCAAGAGGTTTCTCCTCTAAACAAATGCCATCAAAGATCAAGTGCAACAACTTGAATCAGGGGCTATGACCCACTTGACATGGTGAGCTTGATTCTCGTGGAAAGACATCCACAGGTACAAAGTTCTCCAATCAAAGATTGAAGTTCAACCTCTAACATTCTCTCGTGTTTACCCCAAGAGATCCTTGAAAATGTTTCATACATATATCATACATATCATTGCATAACAGGTTTCTCCCATACAGGTCTCCTTATCTTCCTACTGTTTATTTCAGTAAGATGGATATGGAGCAAACGGTGAAAGATCTCCAAGCTCAAAACACTCAATTCCAACAAATGCTTCTGACTATGGGTAAAGGGCAAGAGGATCTGAAAGCTCTCCTTCTCAAAGACAAGAAGAAGAAGTCCAAGAAGGCAGCGAGCGTCTTGAACTTGAGAAGAAGACCTAAAACCCTTGACCTTGCAACTCCATCCAACATGGGGGATAGTCTTGAAGAAGACCATAATTTGGAGATTGATGAAGCTGAAGCTGACTACTCCGAGGAACAATATCCTCTCGCTGATGACAAGTACAAACAGTTGAAGGATCGCCTCAATGCCATGGAGGTCCAACAAATACCTAGCTTGGATTTAGGAGACATGGGTTTAGTTTCTGGATTGGTCATCCCTCCAAAGTTCAAAGTCCCTACTTTGGCCCTGTACGATGGAGTCTCTTGCCCTAAGATGCATTTAAAATCTTATGTCCGCAAGATCCAGCCATACACAACTGATCCAAAGCTTTGGATCCATTTCTTCCAAGAAAGCCTGGTAGGAACTCAACTCGAGTGGTTCTATCAATTGGAGAGTTCTCGCATCCACACCTGGGAAGATTTAGCTATGGCTTTTTACAAACAGTATCAATACAATGCTGATCTTGCACCAACTCGTGTGCAATTGCAGAACATGACCATGGGTTCTGACGAGAGCTTCAAATGATATGCCCAAAAGTGGAGAGACCTGGTTGGTAGGGTGCAACCCCCTTTAACTGACAGAGAGATGATTGACATCTTCATGGGAACTTTGACAGGGCCTTTCTTCAGGCACTTAATTGGAAGCTCCTCAGTCGGGTTCACTGAGCTAGTACTGGCTGGCGAAAGGGTCGAAGCTGGCATCAAAAGTGGAAAGATCCAAGGAACTACACCCTCGGATACTCAGATAATTCCCTACAATGGGAAGAAAGAGTCCAATGCAGTGACTGGTCAAAAGAGTCGTCATGGTCAACATGTAGGGGCAATCCTAATCTCTGATCCCACGCCTGTTCAACAAAGACGGGGCAAGAGGCGTTGGGTAAGATATCAAGAAAGGCAGTATACTGAAATCAGCATGCCTTTGTCTCAAGCATTACAACATTTGCTGAAGTTGAAGCTAATCACGCTAAAGGATCCTCCTCAAAATCCTGATACTTCCTCTTCCAAGTATAACCCGAGGGTGAGATGTGTCTACCATTCTAACAGTCCTGGACACGACACTGACAGCTGTTGGACTTTCAAGAACAAGATTCAAGACTTGATTGATGCCAAAGAGATCGAGTTCGACCCTCCGGAGACTCTAGCATAATCACTGCTCCTTTGACAAATCATTGAGAACACTTTTGTCTCATTTGAATTTTCAAGTTGTAATCTCTTTGTTATTCAAACAATTAACTGTTAGTGTCAAACTCTGTTTCATTAATGCATTGCATATGTTTGTCTTGAATTCATCCATTAGTTTTCACTACTCTTATGCTTTCTTTATAATATTTAACTCTTGATAAAAAGCTGCAAGCCTTTAGAGGGAGGATGACGAAACAATACCATAATCTCATACAGTATGCTTTTGAACAGACCTTGCTGATGATGTACAGGCATTTCTTTCAAACCCCAAACACTGGAGTTATAAGGAAGATAATCCCTAGTCAACCCCTTCGAGCCAAAGAAGTAGGAGTTTTATGTTCTAAACAAATTAAAACCTTTGATTTAAACCTGGGGCAGGGTAGTCTCTCAGTTAATCCAAAAAAGGTGCGCATTGAAGTCGCAAACTCTCAGTTCGTAATACAACGAAAGACATAAAAAAAGAAAGCATTCCTTTGAAATCAAAAGACAGTGATGGTTCCTTATCTCATAGGCAGTCATTACCTCTCAAAAGAGAAAATCCCACTAAGCCAAAATATATAAAAGAGGCTTAAGAAAGCTGGGGCATCCCGCTGACTGTAACCTCGAAAACAGGAACAGTCAGGCAAAAGTTAGGGATAACAAATCAAAAGAAAGAGGTCATTACAAATCCTCAACAAACATGAAAAAATGTTGCAAAAGAAAAAGGAGATGATGACTGCCTTCCAAATTCAACTGGGGAACCATCACCAAAAAGTCGTTCCAAACTCGAATAGAGTGCGACGTACAATTAACTGAGTTTAGGATTGAAGGACATCACGAAGAGCGGGTGGATACAAATATACTTTGAGCCTTTATCCTTTGTTTCTTAAACCATGAACTAGTCCACGTTACAACCCTGCAAAAGTCCTAATTGAAGCACGGGTTAGTTCGAAAGCATACTGTTTCAAAAGGTATCCTGACTCCTGTAAGGCTTTGCCCTAAATCTTGTGTTGAATTTGTCTTATAAAAAGTTTTCTGCTAAAAAATGCATTTTTCAAAACTTCGAGACAAGCATAAACTTTGCATTATTTGAATATCATTGTTTGCACATGGTTATTTGTTTGACAGCGGAGAAATTCACACAATGAATATCCGATGAACGAAAGCTCTCTCAGTGAGCAAAATTACTTCAAGAAGGATGACACTTCCATTGACAAATCTCCTATCAACAAGGGTGATGACATGTCACTATCCAGTTAACCTGGGGCAGTCCAGTCAAGATCTCAACAAATCTTTCAAAGTTCAATTAACCTGGGGCAGTCCACTCAAGATTTCAACAAATCTCTCAATTACAGATTAACCTGGGGCAAGTCTCCCTCACCATCACTTGGGGCATTCGAATGTCAATCTTAAAGGTTACGAGCAGTCCAAGTTTCCTGGCCATATCACACGCATCTGATACTAGGGGCAGTGATGACACCTCTCTAGCAGACCAGCAGTCATGGGTTTATTTCCCCAACATTTTTCAAGGATTTATTCTCCAAAACAAATTACATTTCAATAGCATTCTTAACATATGCAGATTGATCAAAAAATTCCTTCATCTTTTGGAGTAGTAATCATCAAAGATTCCTTCATATTTTGGAGTAGTAATCGTCAAAGATTCCTTCATCTTTTGGAGTAGTAATCGTCAAAAATTCCTTCATCTTTTGGAGTAGTAATCGTCAAAGATTCCTTCATCTTTTGGAGTAGTAATCAAAGATTCCTTCATATTTTGAAGTAGTAATCAAAGGTTCCTTCATCTTTTGGAGTAGTAATCGTCAAAGATTCCTTCATCTTTTGGAGTAGTAATCGTCAAAGATTCCTTCATCTTTTGGAGTAGTAATCGTCAAAGATTCCTTCATCTTTTGGAGTAGTAATCAAAGATTCCTTCATCTTTTGGAGTAGTAATCCAAGATTCCTTCATCTTTTGAAGTAGTAATCAAAGATTCCTTCATCTTTTGGAGTAGTAATCGTCAAAAAATTCCTTCATCACCTGCTGGAATTCAAGAGCGTTCAAAAATTTCCTTCATCACCTGCTGGAAGTTACAACCACCAACAGAATAATGGACAACTGAAGCTCCTAAAAATCTGTTTCTCTCAAGAATGAAGACTCTCATCCTTTAAAACCCAAGAAGATTGGTATACTCCCAGTTTCTGACCATTAACAGAATGAAGATTCTCATCACCTCAGAAGATTGGTATACTCCCAGTTTCTGACCCTTAACAAAATCAAGATCATCTTATTCCAGATTTCCTTCTAGAGATAGTTCAGATGTGACCCAGACATGGCGACATTCTGATGCTTATTCCAGATTTCCTTCTAGAGATAGTTCAGATATGACCCAGATTTGGAGACATTCCGACACTTCTCCCAGATCAGTACCTGCAGCAATCAAAAGATTCTTGCAATCCCCAGCGGAGCTAAAACTTCCAACTATCAATCCCCAAGCAGAATGAAGACTCTCATTCTCAGTTCCTCACAGGATATTCAGATATTCCCCAGTGAAGATCTCCTCAAGACAGGAATCCCCAGTAGATTGGCATACAACCCAAGCTCCTGATTCCCCAACGGTGGTCCCAGGACTCCTCATTTTCAACGATCAAAAGGTTCTTGCAATCCCCTGCAGCATTCAAGGATTCACTTTCCCCGGAAGCAGTCAATATTTTATTATCTCCGGCTATCCAGGATTCATCTATCCTCAGCAAGACAGCTCATCCGCTTACATGCACATTCATTACATTCATATCATAAACATTGATGAAGTACAATTCATTACATCATGACATTGCATACAACTAACTTTTTACCTTTTCAGGAAAGATCAATCAACAGACAAAGATCATCATCTTCCGAGATTCCTTCTAGAAATAGTTCAGATGTGACCCAGACATGGTGATATTCTGATACTTATTCCAGATTCCAAGACCTCTGAAAACAGTTTACGGATTCTCCAAACACGGAGGTTAATCTATCGCTTGTTCAGACTCAACTTTTGAAAACAGTTTACGGACGCTTCCCAACATGGATGCTGATCTATTGCTTATTCAACTTCAAGACTTCTGAAAACAGTTTACGGGTTCTCCAGACGCGGATGTTAACCTATCGCTTGTTCAGATTCTTCAACCTCTGAAAACAGTTTACGGATTCTCCAAACACGGATGTTAATCTATCGCTTGTTCAAATGCAACTTTTGAAAACAGTTTACGGATGCTTCCAGATATGGATGTCAATCTATTGCTTATTCAGACCCCCAGTTCAGAGATGTTCCGAAACATGGATACCTTTCTGATACTCACCCACTCACTAATGACATACAGTTCAACAAACATTTCCAGATGGCATCTCTAAGCCCATCCTCCTACCAGCAATTTCCAGATGGCATCTCTAAGCCCATCCTCCTACCAGCAATTTCCAGATGGCATCTCTAAGCCCATCCCTCTGTCATATCTCCAGATGGCATCTTTAAGCCCATCACCAAATAGCATCTTTAAGCCCATTCCCTCAAACTACGCTTTGACGAGTGCAAATTTTTTGGGCACTCTAGTGTCCAATCTCCTTTTACCTTCGAGTCGCGAATGGAAAGCTTGCAAATCTAACTCTTCAGGTTCAAGAAGATTGAACAGGGGCAACTGTTGTACCCCAAAATTTTCCCTCTCTTTTCCACAAGAAAACACAGCTTCGGGCTTTTCCTGATTTTTCAGATTGGCTTAAGAATCGGTCAAACAGACTTTTCTCATCAGTCGGACAAAATTAAGGTTTCCATTAACTTTTGAATCAGTTCAAGCAGGTTGCTAGGGTTTGTTTGAGTTTGGATCAGGGTTTGATCAAGCAGACGCTTCTTTGACATTAAATCAAGAATTAGGGTTTGCACGCGCAGTTTCAGAAGAATTTGAATCCACAGTGTTTTAATTAGTTGTTACACTAATTTGACGTTTGCTCAAGATTTCTGTTTGTTTCTCAAGGTCTAAACATATGGGATATGGGCTGAGGCTTCTGATTGAGAGTTTGAAGTATTTGGTCTAATCAGTGAAATAAAGGACATATGGACGTTGCTTGTGCGATGTTTTTTGGTTATTCGGAACGCCGGACGTTTATTGATTATTTATAATTTCTAAGTTAAAATTATTGGATAATTTCCAATTATTATAATTCAAGAAATTAAAGTAATTAAATAAATGAATGCAGAAGAATTAAAGAAATATCTGACAAAGAAGGATTTTTATTCATCTTTAATTGTTTGTTACAATTATTATTTGAACACTGTAAATTTATTTACAGATGTTTACATTAATATTGTTACAATGATTAAAGGTAATTTAAAACTATATCCTAAATCTCCTAATTCTTCATCTTCTACTGCTGCTCCCTATTGCTCAACTGATTTTTTATCTGCAAAAACAAAAAAAAAAGAAAGAAGTCAGTACAGATAAATTAAGAACATTCTCAGACAGTTAATCATAAAAAGCTCATCATTAAAAGTGTTGACCAGAATCAGTTTGTTCGCCCTCTCTGCAAATCGCAAGAAAACTCTTGGTTCACAAAGAGGGAAAGAAAATAATGTTGCAAGCATATGAATATGTACAAGGCTGCATAATTCCAAAACAAGTTGCAAAGTTCAAATTGAACAAACAGGCTACATGAAAAGGGACAAGCTACTGCATATGTCAAAACAAGTTGTAAAGTCAAGCTGAAACCAACAAGTTGCAAAGTTCAAATTGAACAAACAAGCAAAGCTGTCAACTAAACTGAATTGCACTATCAGACAAAGCAAAACTAAGTCAAAATGGCCAACTAAGTTACAATGTCAACCAAGAAGCCAATAAAGCTGTCAACAAGTACACAAAATGCAGAAAATCTGAAGAAAGAAGATATGCAGAGCAAAACTAACAATGCAAGCAACATATTCAAAAATTGTCATAATTTTCCAGGCCATCACTTTTTCAGAAAAAAAGGACAGTAAAGCATTAAAATATGCTTTTCTGATAGAGAGAGAAAGAGAGTAAAAAAGTAGCAGGCTTACAGTTTCTTGAGGCAGGCTTAAGAGATATAAATCAAACATATCAGAACTGTTAAAAAAGAGGCCGAACAACACACCAGAAGAATATATAACAAAAACAAGATATACCACAAGCTTGCCTCCAACTTGTTGGATCCTGCCTAAAACACATAACAGAAACAACAAGCTTGCAACCCCAGCCTGTCAAACACAAACCTGTGTCCAAAGCCTAAAAAACCTGCATAAATCTCAAACACAAGCCTTTCAAAACCGGTGTCAAGCAAACAAACAGCCTGTTCAAGTCTAAGCCAACCTCAGCTGGTTCAACCTCAAGCCAAAACACAAGCCTGAAGTCAGTAAACCTGTTTCAAACCACAAACATCAAAACCAGCATATCAACCTGCATAAACTCAAGACATAGTAACCAGAAGCCCACAAGCCATTCCAAATAACCAAACTCAAACAAACCTTTGTACAAACATAGGCCTGCCTTCATTCCAAAATCCAAAACATTAACTATTGCAATCCATCATCACAGAGTCAAACAAATAAGCATATCAAAAGCAACTCAGATTCGAAATCATCATCATTATCAAAGAACACAAAAGTTCATCAAAAGTCAGAATCACACATATCCAAACAAGCTCTCAGAACAAAAAGTTCATCATCGAGAAACCAAGCATACAGTCATCAAAGCAAGCATCTCATAAATTCAACATTTTAAAATCATCAAAAAGTCCAAATCTCTCAGAACCAAGGTTCATCATTGAGAAAGCCAAAGCCAAAGATATCAAAGGCAACTCAGAATCAACACCATTAATATTCAGAGGCCAGCAATCAGAAGAAGAGGAAAAGAAATTATACAAGCGTTTTCAGAAGCAAAGCGTCATCATAAAACACAAAAGCAAGATACAAGTACCAGGAAGCCTTTATCATTGCGTCCCCGCCTCCGGCCGCTTGAGGATACCGCCGGTCCACCTCCGTCCTTTCCCCAAAGGTATCACCTTCTACTCCCTCAGTCCATTGATATACCTCATGAACACAAACAACACGTAAAAATCAATAACATGTAGAAATTAATAACATGCGAGAGAAAGTCTGAAAACCCTAAAACATGAAAAGCAGGAATCAATACCTTCATTTTTCATCACTGCCTGAGCAATCTTAGGGAGGAAAAGGTGGAAGTAGTGTCCTAGTGGCCGGAGGCACGGAGAAAAGCGTCAGAAACCATGGCTTGAGAAAGTGAAGAGGCGAAGAAGGAGAAGATGAGAGCGCCGTTCTAAGCAAAACTGTGTAACCCTTACTATGAAGCCAACAAAACAAACCCCAAATTCTTTGTAAAACCCGGTTGGGCCTGCCCCATGTACAAAAACCCCTTAGGCCCAATTGATTCAGGCGCCTCACCCCCCTTCTCTGACTTTGTTTGCTCTTTTTTTTGGGCCAAACAATATAACACCAAGCCCATCTAATCTTTTACCCTTTTTTATTTTATTTTACTCAAACTAATACTATTTTTTCTATCACTTTACTTTTTATATATAACCTAAACAAATATTTTTGTTAAATAAAAATAATACAGTAATTTCCTTTTTTGTAAAAATCTTACTAATACTGTTTATCACACTTGAAATGTAAATATTAGATTTTATTAGGTTTAAACAATTTTCTCTTTAGAACTTTTTTTAATTTAAATATTTTTCTTTTCTTTAAAACTTTTGTTTATACATAATTAACAAAAATCCAAAAATAAATAAAATACTTAATAATTGCATTAAGTTAATATTTGCATCATTTGTAAATAATCACATACACTTTCACAAATACTTTTATTTCTCTTTGATTCTTATACATTGCTATACTTTACATTGAGAATACGATTCAATTTGGTTGTAAATATTATTTGGACACTACTATCCTGATAAGACTCATCCCCATTTGTAAATATTTGTACCCCCATCCCCGGATACTTATTTGTAATAGCTTAGACTTTAAATTCCCACAATTTATCGCTTTCTATATACTGTATAGTAATTAGGGTTTGTATGCGAAGATTCAAAATCAACCGCTAGATAACCTAATACAAGACAAATGCATGAAAATCAATACACAATTCACACTTGCACCCTGTGATACGGTGGGAGAACTGACTTGAGGTTTGCGTTTGTATTCGCAAATGTTGCGGTTAGCAAGAGTCGCCACCGACTTTTTATTTTATCCTAAGGAAAGGTTAAAAAGCACAGCAAAAACCTTTTGAGATGTTTTCTCGGGTTCGGGGAGTAGATTATAGAAAGGGAAGGTATTAGCACCCTTTCTATCCATGGTTATCCATGGGCTCTTAGTTACTTGCTTAGATCACTTGCCTTTTGTTTTCAATTGTTTTAAATGGTGCTTGAGTGTGTGGGTTTTGAAAATGTTTTTGAAAAGAGGCCAATGTGGTGGCAACCTTTGTAATGATCCATGTGGGGATGTATACAAAGATGTATGTCTTTTGAAAAAGGTTTTCATTTGTTTTTGAAAGTTGTTTTGAAAGTTGTTTGAAAGTGTAGTGATGTGTGATTTTGAAATTAGGCAAGTGTTTTGTTTTGCAAGTTGGTTCAAGTAACTAAGAGGTTATCTACTCCTAAATTTCTCAAAAGATCATTGCTATACTTTAACCCTTTTAACAAGTTTGCTCCACCATTGTATTTGGTGGGCAACCTTGTGTTAGGATGTGAAAGGGACAGGCGCGGGTCATCGTTTTAGACCATGATTGCAACGACGTTAAATGTCTTTGGGCAATTTCTCTAAGGGACTTGATCATTTGTTTTGAAAAGTTTTATCGAGGGACTATGATCATTCAAACTGTTTGCTTTGCCCAAAGATGTTCAACATACAATATGGCCCATTTATTTGAAGGCAACAAGTGGAATACCCTAGGGGGTGCAAGTGTGATTTGTGTATTCATTTTCATGCTTGTTTATCTTGTATTAGGTCAAACTATTTTTTTATCGTTTTTTCGCATACAAACCCTAATTCTAGCATGTTATTATTTAGAAAGCAATAAAGTGCGAAATTAAAATTACTAAGCTATTACACAACCAAATATGGGAAGGGGGGTACAAATGTTCAAATGGGGGATATTGACAAGAATTTAAATCTAAATTATTACATCAATTGGATATTTGCAAGGTAAATAAATGTACTAAAATTAAACGGAAACTAAATAAATATGTAAAATGCAAAAATAAAGTTTTTATGTGTATGAGAAAATATTATTTATGTAAAAGAGAAAAGAAAATAAAATGTATTATTTTTGGAGTATTTTGAACTTAGGGTAAAAACCCTAAATTTTTTAAAGAAAAAAAGGGGTATTATTCAATTTAATTCAACTATTTGTTTATTATTTACAAAAATAAAATAAAATGGAGTATTTTGTGAAAAAAGTATTCTTGTATCAAATATTAATAAAAATGAAGAAAATCAAGTATTTTTATATTTTTGTCTTAAATATATTAATAAACATATATATATATATATTAAACCCTAAATAAGTATTATACAAAATAAATATTTATTTAATATTTTAATAAAATAAATAAAAGTATTTTTTTGTGTGAAATATTTTCAGAAAGTAAATAAAAAATAAAAATGTATCTACATTATTTTCTATTTATTTTAATAATAGTATATATATATATTTGTATATGAACAAAAGAAATAAACAAACAAATATGCCATAAATACAAAAAATGATGGAAAAAATATTTTAAAAATTTTAATGGCATGAGAAAAAATAAACAAAGTCAAACCAAAAGGAAAAAGTCAAAAATGTTGAAAAATAAACAAATGGGCTCAGGGGGGTGTAAACATGAAAATGGGGTGTGAAAAGAAAATAATTCTAGGCCCAGCCCAGACCACTTCTTCTTCAATCTCTGTACAGCTTTCTTCACACAAAACACGCGTTTTTTATCTCTGGATTCCTGGACTTTCAAGCAAAACTCATAACATGAAAAGTGTAGAGCATTAAGAGACGGTTTCAACCATATAAAGAACATGACCTATCTCTCCAAGATGAGAGAGAATTTCTCTCCCCCTCTTTTCTGACCTAGTTTTTCTATCATTTTCAGAGCTCAAATTCTCTCTACTCAGACAAAAGAAATGAAAAGTAAAGCTATGTACATGTTCAGGGCTATGAGTAGGACCTTGTTTCTTCACAAACTTAAGACTAAAGATGCCTAATAAGAGAGATACGAATTCAAACTTTTACCTGTGCAGTTGAACTTCTATGTGGAGAATGAGAGACTTTCAGTGCAATGTAATGATTGGAAAAGCTTCCTTGAGGTCCAGGGATGCTTTTTCAATGCTCACTTTGTCTTGAACCTTCTTGTATCAAGCTATAGAACTTCACCTGCAAGTCAAAGATGTGAAAATGGTGGAAGTGGTTAGAGCAACTACAGATCGTGCCTTAGCTTCTGGATAGCTTGCATATGTTGTAAGGAAGGTAGAGGAACAGGTTTTGATCAAAATGCTTGAAGGGTTTGAGAGATTGCACTCAAACTGCAGGGGCACCCCTGTTTGTGCAGTTTGAGGATGATTCTGAGATGGAAGGTGTTTTGGAGGTCAAGAGCTCGTGTGTTAGCTTGGATATGTTATGTGTAATGTGTTTGATATCTTTTGTGCTGTGTTCTTTTGCTGATATGAGAGATAGCATAAGTTATGGAAGTTACTTCTATGTGAAGCAAGCAAATGTCAACTTGGTTTCTAGGCCAGTACAATGCCTCAATCTATGCTGCACATTTGAGTCTTGATCAGTGGGATATGCCTATGCCTTTTTGCTTCAAAGATCTGCATTGTACCTCATAGATTTGCAAAGTTGCCATAAAGTAACACTTTACAAGAATGGATAACATGCTTTTTCTAGTTTAGGCTTGATTTTGTGTGTATTATCCAAATGAGCAAAATAATGCTAGAACACAAAGGATATGCATTGAATTATTGAGTGAAAATGGGATTAGAGGCCTGCAATATAGCTTAAGCATGCTGAATTCAAATTTGCCAAGTTTATGAACATGCTTTGATGAAGAACAAAAGTGAATTTTTACCAACTTGTGAAATTCGAATCTCTCAAGTTATGAGGTTGTTTGATGAGTTCTTGGACATTTTGGAAAGCTTGGAATGGGTACTACAATCCATCTTTGAAATGCAATTTGAAATTCCAAGTGGAAGGGTATGAAAAGTGGCCTTGAAGTGGGGTAGAAAACCTTGTCAAAATAGGTCAAATTTCACTAAGTTAAAAGATGGTTTAGTGCCCTTATTCAAAAAATCATAACTTGAGATACAAGCTTCAAATGAGAAAACTTTGTGAATAAAAGTTGTAGATTATGCAACAAGCTACAACTTTCATGTTTTGACTTTTGTTTGAATCCAAATGGATCATGGTGAAAAGATGGGGCAAAGTTGGGAAAAAATTAGGGTTTTTCATAACTTAGAAAAATTCTAAGTTATGAAAAATTCCATTTTCAAACCCTAATTTGCATTTTGTGATTTCTTGGTGAACAAGTTTCATGATTTGGCATGTTTTGATGAAAAATGAATCTTGACTCTTGATTTTGACCAAAAAGTCAAAGTTTGACTTTTCAGTATACAGTCAAAATTGATCAATTGACTGGGAAATTCAACTGTCAATCTTATGTACTTGGGATCTTTTGAGCTTGATGAACATGTCAAGATAATTCCATGGGGTCCTTGAGTCCATATGTGAGCTTGGTTTGCCATTGGCTAGGTCAAACAGTCAAAAATTGCCTTTGTGCAGTCAAAACCCTAAAAATGACCATTTTACCCTTTTGATGATCTGATCAAATTTCTTGTGGAATTGTGATCCAAACTTGATCAAATAGTCCATGTGAGTTCATAATGTTGATGTGGATCAAATTTCATGAGGTTTGACTGTCAATTGGCCACAGTTGACTTTTTCCCCAATACAGCTGATTTCTAGGTCAACTGTCCAATTGACTGGGTAAAACTTGGAATCAAGACCTGAAACTTGGTATGGGTAAACTTGGGAGTCCAACATGAAGCATGAAAGTCATCTTAGGCATTTTAGGTGAAAGCATCCTTAGGCAAACACAAACCCTAATTTGAGTCCACAGTGCAAGGAGAAGCCTTGAGCAGAGGAAACCCTAACTGGATCTTGATCTTCAAAGGTCTTGTGATGAGAAAATGTTGAGGAAATGGGAGGGAAAATTTTGGGGTACAACAGTTGCCCCTGTTCAATCTTCTTGGACCTGAAGAGTTAGATTGGCAAGTTTGCCTTTCGTGACTCGAGGGTAAAAGGAGATTGGACACTAGAGTGCCCGGAAATTTGCACTCGCATGTTGAAGTATCAGCAATGTGGTGTCGGGAATGGGCTTATAGATGCCATTTGGAAGTGTCGATCGCATAAGAGATTCCTTAGCGAGAACTTGTGTATTTAAGAAAGACAGATGTTTTCCTGGCTTGTTACAGGCGTTTGATCTTTAGTCTCCTTATGCAGATATGTCCTGGCTAGATACAGGTATTGAATCTACAATTGGTTGCTCAGATGTGCCCTGGCTGGATACAGGAGTCGAATCCGGGAATAGTCGTCAAATAGATGTGCCCTGGCTGGATACAGGAATCGAATCTTCGAACTCTTCAGACGTGCCCTGGCTAGATACAGGAGTCGAGTCTGGAAATGTGGTCAACAGATATGCCCTGGCTGGATACAGGAATCGAATCTGGAAATGTGGTGGTTGATAGATGTGCCCTGGCTGGATACAGGAGTCGAATCTTTGAACTCTGCAGACGTGCCCTGGCTAGATACAGGAATCGAGTCTGGAAACTGATCACTCTCAGATGTGCCCTGGCTAGATACAGGTATCGAATCTGGAATTGTGACAGTTGAAGGTAGTCGTTTTTGAGATTGTCTTTTTCCTGAAAAGGCAAAGACGTAAGCTGTATGCAATGTCATGATGTATGATATGCATGATGTCATGATGTTCAATATTTGACGTTGTATGTGTTTCATCATGTATGTAAGCAAGATGTATGAAAATGTGGAATGTTTATGAGTGTAATTTTATCTTAGGAAAATAAATCCTTGACGAACGGCCGGGAAGCTGCTCTGTGGAAGAGATACTTGGCCGAAGTTCTGATGAGAGGCCTGCTGAGGACTTTAACGATGGATTCCGCTGAGGATAATGATGATAAACTCCGCTGGGGAAACCCAAAAATAAACTCTGCTTGGGAATACCAAAGATAGACTTCGCTGGGGATTGAAGGAACTTTTGCCGAGAACGGTCTTCCGTGGCTTTTAGCTGAGGATAACCCAGTTATAAGTCCTTGTGAGGAAATAACTCTAAATAAAACTCGGGAGAGACGTTCGTACTTCGCCGGGGATAAGCTCGCAGAATCTACTGGGGATGAGCTTTTAAGGCCTGCCGGGGAATGTTGCCTTTTTCAGGATCGACGGGGAATCAATTCTGCTTGGGAGAAGTATTGCTGAATCTTGTTTGTACTCTGCGGGGAGTTGAGATGTTTTGGCCACATTCTTCAGTTGAACCTACCTTGGTGCCTTGGCGAACAAAACAACCAGACGGCATTAGACAAACTCCACATTGCCCCTGTCTTTGATGTCACTTGTAATTAATCTCTTTTTTTCATATGCAAACATTTATGAATCAGCAATTTAATGTCAAATGCATATATCAAAAATGAACATTGGACGTTCTTCGCAAGACAAAACAGAAAAAGAAAAAAACAATGGCAATTTGTATGGACAAGTGAATTTGTATTGATTTAAACTTTGCCTGTGAATAGGCGTTTTTGTACAAGAGGCTGATATCCTAGTAAGAGGACATCGCCAAAAAGTATAGAGTTTACAATTTGAAAAAGAAAACAAAACAGCTATGTGAACAATCCCACTGGGTTCCAACTCTGCTATTGCCTTTATGTCTCTGAGCGTCTCATCGCTTTGCTGCTTAGTTGAAGATGAAGCCGATTGATCAATGCCGAAATCTGGAGCCAGATAGTTGATGCCGAATTCCGGATGCGAGGTGATCCAATGAGACATAGTGTTACGCTTTTATCCCTAACTTTTGCCTGGACCGCCTTTTCGGGTTTTCGGTCCACCGGGATACCCTTTTTTGCCCAAGCCGCCCTTTCAGGTTTTCGACTTGCCGGGTGTACAGATTTTTTTCATTTCATCCCTTATTTTTGCCCGAACCCTTTTGGTTCGCCGGGAAGCCCTTATTTTTGCCTAGGTATGTCAACCTAGCGGGTCTTTTATTTATGCGTAGTATTTTTTCACTATGTCTGCATTGGCGGGGTGAGGAAGGTCGTCGCCATCCATGGTGGTCAGGATCATGGCTCCTCCTGAGAACACACGCTTAACCACAAATGGCCCTTCGTAAGTAGGGGTCCATTTGCCCCGGGGATCACTTTGAGGAAGGATGATGCGTTTGATTACCAGGTCCCCAACTTGATACTCTTGCGGTCTGACTTTCTTGTTAAATGCCCTGATCATCCGTTTCTGATACGTTTGGCCGTGACAGATAGCAGTGAGCCTCTTTTCGTCAATCAGATTTAGTTGATCAAGTCGAGTCTGGATCCAATCATCTTCATTCAAGTCTGCATCCTTCATTATCCGAAGAGAGGGTATCTGGATTTCAATCGGCAAGACTGCCTCCATGCCGTAGACCAAGGAGAAAGGAGTTGCCCCGGTTGATGTCCTTGCTGAGGTGCGATACCCATGAAGAGCGAACGGTAACATCTCGTGCCAATCTTTGTAGGTCACTGTCATCTTCTGCACAATTTTCTTGATATTTTTATTGGCTGCCTCTACAGCCCCATTCATCTTCGGCCGATAGGGGGAAGAATTGTGGTGCTGTATCTTGAATTGTTCACAGAGTTCAGTGACCATTTTGTTATTGAGATTGGTACCGTTGTCCGTAATGATTCTTTCCGGGACACCGTACCGACATATCAGATTATGCCGGATGAAACGCGCCACGACGCTCTTGGTTACCGTGGCATATGAAGCTGCCTCAACCCATTTCGTGAAGTAATCGATCGCCACCAAGATGAAACGATGCCCATTGGATGCCGTTGGTCGGATCTCACCGATCATATCGATGCCCCACATTGCGAAAGGCCAAGGTGCCGTTAGGACATTCAAAGGAACCGGAGGGATATGCACCTTGTCAGCATATCCTGCCCGAAGGATTTTCTTAGCCATGGTGTGTCCACTGGAATGGGTCCCAAATGTACCTTCATGTAGTTCCATCATAATTTTCTCTGCTTCAGCCTTATCCACACAACGTAACAGAGTTGAATCATGATTCCGTTTGTAGAGAATGCCGTTGCTGAGGAAGAATTTTGCAGCAAATCTCCTCATGAACTTCTTATCATTGACAGATGCACCTTCAGGGTATTCCTGGGCTTCCAAGTACCTCTTCACCTCGTGATACCAGGGTTTTTCAGTCACCTTCTCAGCCTCGAGCTCGCAGCAGTATGCCGGTTCATCCAACTTCCAGATTGTGATTTGGGGAGCCTCATTGTCCCATTTAACTTTGAACATTGAAGACATCGTGGCTAGTGCGTCCGCTAGCTGATTCTCCTCTCTGGGGAAATGATCAAAAGTTATCTCATCAAAGTGAGGGAGCAAGGTCGACACATACTCCTTGTAAGGAATGAGATTCGGGTGTTTCGTATCCCACTCGCCTTTGACCTGATTGATCACGAGAGCGGAATCCCCGAAGACACTTAGAAACTTGATCCTCAAATCGATCGCAGCTTGTAAACCCATGATACATGCCTCATATTCTGCCATGTTGTTGGTGCAGCTGAAACATAATCGGGCGGTGAGTGGAGTATGAGTTCCCTTGGGAGATATGATTACAGCACCGACGCCGTTACCCAAAGCATTGGAGGCTCCGTCAAAATGCATAGACCATCGGGATCCTTCCTCAGGTCCTTCATCCGGTCCAGGTACTTCACAGTCAGTTACCACCATGATGTCTTCGTCCGGAAAATCAAAGTTCAATGATTGGTAATCGTCCACGGGTTGGTGTGCCAAATGATTAGCCAGTACACTTCCCTTAATTGCTTTCTGAGTTGTATACTGGATATCATATTCTGTTAAGATCATTTGCCATCTCGCTATTCTCCCAGACAGAGCGGGCTTTTCAAATATGTATTTGATGGGATCCATCTTCGAAATCAATAAAGTAGTGTGAGTCAACATATACTGTCTCAGCCGGCGAGCAGCCCATACAAGAGCGCAGCAAGTTTTCTCAAGCAGTGAGTAACGAGACTCACAGTCGGTAAACTTTTTGCTCAAGTAATAAATAGCGTGCTCTTTTCGGCCAGACTCGTCATGCTGCCCCAGCACACACCCCATTGAATTATCGAGCACTGTCAAGTATAGTATCAGAGGTCTTCCTTCCACCGGTGGCATAAGAATAGGTGGCTCTTGGAGATATTCCTTTATTCTTTCAAAGGCGGCCTGACATTCATCATTCCAGCGTACCACTTGATCTTTCTTCAGTAATTTGAAGATTGGCTCACAAGTAGCAGTCAGGTGTGAGATGAATCGGGCAATGTAATTCAGTCGTCCTAGGAACCCTCTGACTTCTTTCTCTGTTTTTGGCGTCGGCATCTCTTGAATAGCTTTAACCTTGGCAGGGTCCACCTGGATACCTTTATCACTTACAATGAAACCTAGCAATTTTCCGGACCTTACCCCAAAGGTGCATTTGTTGGGATTCAATCTCAGCTTGTACAACTTGAGTCGGTCAAACAACTTCCTCAGATGATCAAGGTGTTCCTCCTCAGTTTGAGACCTTGCAATCATGTCATCAACGTATACTTCAATCTCATGATGGATCATATCATGAAATAAAGCAACCATGGCACGCTGATAGGTTGCCCCAGCATTTTTCAATCCGAATGGCATGACCTTATAACAGAAGGTCCCCCACTGAGTTACAAATGTAGTCTTCTCCATATCCTCAGGAGCCATCTTGATCTGATTATACCCCGAGAAGCCATCCATGAAGGAGAACACCTTGTGTTGAGCTGTATTATCAACAAGGACATCGATGTGAGGTAGGGGGAAATCAACCTTGGGGCTGGCCCTGTTCAGATCCCTGTAGTCGACACACATTCTGACTTTACCGTCCTTCTTCGGCACTGGCACAACATTGGCAACCCACTGAGGGTAAGAAGTTACTGCAAGGAAACCCGCATCAAACTGTTTCATCACCTCAGCTTTAATCTTTTCAGACATCTCTGGACGCATTCGTCGAACTTTTTGCTTTACTGGAGGGCAATCTTCCTTGGTTGGCAAATGGTGAACTACAATGTCGGCATCCAAACCAGGCATATCCTCATAGGACCAAGCAAAAATCTCCATGTAGTCTTGTAGCATCTGGATCAATCGTTGCTTCACGCTGAGTTCTAGATTGGCACCAATCTTGACCTCTTTCCTATCTGTCTCAGTACCCAAGTTAATTGTCTCCACAGGCTCTTCATGTGGTTGAATAGCCCTCTCTTCCTGTAGTAACAGTCTTGCGAGTTCACCAGGCACTTCGCAATCATCTTCACCTTCGTCTTCGGCCAAGTTGATCGGATTTTCGAAGTCATAACTGGCGGTAGCAGAGCTGTTGCCAGTGAGATCCAGAGTGGATTGAAACCTGTATAAGTGAGTGTGTGTAAATATAGCTGTTTTGCAATATGTATAACACAGAAAGAAAAAGAGCACAAGATTTGAAATGCAACAAACGTCCAATGTTTTGATTGATGATATATGAAAATGTCATACAAAAAGCCCTCACAAATGGAGCTACGATGCCCCGGGTAGGACACCGAGCCAATAGAGTTTTAACATATTGTTTGTTACAAATTTGGAAATCAAAAGAAATCAATTACTGCGTGACAAATGTGATAGGGGTAAAGTCCTTTGCTGTCCAGTTGCTTGGTCCGTCGCTGGCAGTCAGGTAGATCCAACTATCAAACTCAGCTTCCTCCACGTCTTCCTCAATAGCGTTCACCCTTGAGCTGGAAATAAACACCGGAGCCTTTCCAATCTTCTCTTTGCGCACTGCCTTCTGAGCCTCTGCAGTAAAGCCTAGCCCAAACTTGTCGTTCTTCTGAGTGAAGTCAGGAAGCTGACCCCAGTGTGCACCATTGCCTTTCTGAACCACAGCCCGGGCATCCCTTAGGGAAACCATCTTCAAAGAATCATTCTCTTCGGCCATTGTCTCCGCAGCTGCTGAAATTGGATGTACCTCCTCGAAATGTTGGAAGGGAGTTTCAATAAATTCTCCGTCCATCTCGATGTACCTGAAGGAATTCAAATGGCTCACCATATACTCCTCTTCTCCTTGCACAGTGACAATTTTCCCCCTGACAGGATACTTCAGTTTTTGGTGCAAGGTGGAGGTCACTGCCCCAGCTTTGTGGATCCAAGGTCGACCCAACAGACAGGAGTACGATGGACGTATATCCATCACGTAAAAGGTAGAGTCAAACACTTGAGAGCCCACACGAATAGGGATGTTAACCTCTCCATGAACCATCCTCTTGGAACCGTCAAAGGCTCTGACGATGATATTGCTGGGTTTCAACTCCAGGCCTTCATAATCCAGACGATCTAAAGCCTTTTTCGGAAGAACATTCAAAGAAGAACCAGTGTCCACCAGTACATGTGCCAGAGTAGTGCCTCTGCATTCAATAGAGACATGCAGGGCATCATTGTGGTCCCTCCCTTTTGCGGTTAGGTCAGCATCTGAAAAGCCCAAGCCGTTGTCCGCCGTCAGATTTGCTATGCAGTCAGTGAACTGAACTGCAGACGTCTCCTGCGGCACATGGGCCGTCTTGAGAAATGAGATTAAGGCCTTAGCATGAGCCTCGGAGCATAGCAATAGGGAGAGCAGGGAGATCTTGGAGGGTGTATGTCCCAACTGCTCGACAACATTAAAATCGCTTTTCTTTATTATTTTCAGAATCTCCTCCATTTCTTGTCGGGAGGCCTCAGCATTTACGGGTATTGGTGCCTCCATCCGGGCAGGCTCTTCTTCAATCCCTTTGCCCCGAGCATTTGATGACTCGGCAGCAGGGGACACAATTTGATCAGCAACGGGACTTGGTAAACTTGCAGGTTTTATGAGGAGGGGTTTTCGAATAGCGGGCGGCGCAATGTCAGGCGAGAAGAGCCTGCCACTGCGGGTGACTTTAGCTGGACCGGTGATATCGCAGATACTAGCACTAGCATCAAATTCTTGCTTGATTCCATTTACATACACGTCTGCCCCATAATGCCAGGGGACAGCTTTATCAGACACGTAGGAGAGGGGTCCTGGAACAGTAATGATCACAGGCGCAACTGTCAAGATTTGAGTAGGCTTCTTTGGGGGAGCCTTGATTGGATTTTTGAAGATGGTAATCACGGAAACTTCTTTCATCGGAACCAATTGAACAGCAGTCTTCTTGAATAGAATTTCCTTGCTATCCATTAGGCCTTGTATGCCTAACCTTAGCAAGGGACAATCAGATAGGGAAATAGCACAGAATGGGCAACCTTCACCGCAACCCGGAAATAAACCGGCCCGCAGTAGGTTCTTCTTAACAGTCTTCAAAGGGGTAACAACTTCATCTACCGAAACAGCGTACACTTCTTCCTCAATGGCATTTATCCTATGCTGGGGCATAGGAGCCGTTACAACATTCGGTCTTTCCGGCGCTTCAAACTGAATTTCTTTTGCGTCAATTAGATCTTGCACTTTGTTTCTCAAGGCCCAGCAATCATCAGTAGTGTGCCCGGGACTATCAGAATGATAAGCACACCGGGCATTTGGGTTGTATTTAGGAGACGCAGTGTTGACGACTTTAGGAGCTTCTTTGAGGGTCACCAGGTTGGTGGATAACAGTTGGGGTAAAATTTGAGATAATGTCATACTCAATCGGGTATACTGCCTCTTGGGCCTTTCACTTCTTTGTTGATTGTACTGCTGAGGAGCAGCAACAGGTTTGGAGATGACCAAAGCATTAACGGCTTGGCGACTTTCGGGCTTGACTTGTCTTCTAGGGCCATAGACGGCGCTTGCTTCCTTCTTAAATGGCCTCTTCTCAGCACTTGTAGAGGCAGCCTTCTGTATCTTGCCTGACCTGATGCCAGCTTCAATTCTCTCTCCCGTTAATATCAAATCTGTGAACCCAGCGGAGGAGTTACCAACCAAATGATTGAAAAACGGACCAGACAACGTTCCCAGAAACATATCAACCAGCTCTCGATCAGTTAATGGAGGCTGCACCCTGCCAGCCAAATCTCTCCATTTTTGAGCGTACTCTTTGAATCCTTCACCCGTCCCTAGAGACATACCCTGAAGTTGGGTACGCGTAGGAGCGAGATCAGAATTGTATTGGTATTGTCTGTAAAATGCAGTTGCCAAATCTTCCCAGTGCCGGATGCTAGCTCCGTCCAATTGGTAGAACCATTCAAGTTGTGACCCCGAGAGGCTGTCTTGGAAGAAGTGGATCCAGAGGTTTTTATCCGCCGTGTAAGGTTGGATTTTCCTTACATACGACCTCAGATGCAGCTTTGGGCAGGAGACCCCATCATACTTGGCGAAGGCAGGCGCCTTAAACTTGTGTGGAATCACTACTCCAGAAGATAATCCCAAATCTCCGAAATCCAGTCCCGGCACGTTCTGAATTTCCATAGCGCTCAAGCGGTCCTCCAATTGTTTGTATCTGTCAACAGCAGGTGGGTATTGTTCATCGTTATAGTCCGTCTCGTTGTCGGAGACTGCGGGACTAGGAGCTCCTCCCCCCTGGGGACTGTTTTTCTCAACAGAAGAAGTGGTTGGATCAGCTTCATTGTGGAGTGTGTTCCCAAATCTGCGTCCGGTGTTGAACATCGCCGTCCTCTTTTTCTTCTTTTTCTTCAGGAGTAGAGTCTTCAACTCTTGCTGACCCTGGGCTAGGCTTAGGACCATCTCTTGAAACTGTGCACTTTGGGCCTGAAGGGCCTTGATTGCTTGCTCACTGGATGATTCCGGATTCATGATGACTGTGCACACAAACAGCGAAGAAAATTAAGCAACCTGTGAAATAGGGTACCTGCTATGCATATGGTGTAATGGGATGCGTATGTTTTATGTTTTCAAAGACAAACAAGATTCAACTTTGTAGACAAAAAGGGAAACACACTTCATTAGATTAAAATTTTCAATCGTTCAACAATTTGCCCTTAGGCATTACAGGAATGAAAAATACTGGAAGGGAAATAAACTATAAAAGGAAACATCCAAAGCTCCTCAATGCTCCCATGGCCTCCTCTTTTCAGTGCTGATGTAGTTGTTCAGGACCCGTTCTTCCTCCAATTGCTTAGTCAGCCTTTGGACCTTCCTTTCCTGCTCGTTGAAATTCTCCCGATAGAAATCCTGTTCTTCCTTTAGCTGTGCCCAAGATCTCTTCATGGTGTCAAAATCAGTAGGTATCTGAGGAGGGAGGACAGTTGGAGGAACCCCATCTTCATCGGGAGATTCAAGGATGATTGGTCTGACAGCTTCGTACGGCATACCTAACTTCTGAGCACGGATGCGGACCCATTTGCAATAGGGCTCCAATGGTAAAGAAGTCTTTGGTCCTAACTCATGTGGGTCAGCCTTGTGGATTCGGTCCCAAGCTCTAATGAATCCCAGGCGTAGTTTGTCACTGCCTGCCTGAAACTCAAAATGGAAGTGAGGAACCAGCATTTCATGAGGCCCATCTCCTCTGGCTCTTCCAAACTGACGGAGAGCTAAACATGGATTGTAAGAGATTCCTCCTTGGATACCAATCAACGGGACATTAGGGTATTCTCCGCAACGGTCGATAACAGCTACCTCATCCAAGCCTCTGAGAGTCCAAGTGATATCCTTATCTGTGAGAGACATTAACCTCCGAGCCCACCCTTTTCCTTCTTCATTCTTCAGCACGGACTTAGGAAGGTGCGAAATAAACCACCTTACTAGCAAAGGAGCACAACACCACGGAGTCCCCCGTTTTCGAGCGGTACGAGCATAGAGTTGTTGTAGAATGTCACCCAAGAGAGTGGGTACCGGATTCCGAGACATGAAGATTCTTATGACATGGATACTGATGAAGGTGTCAGGGTTGGGAAACAATACCAGACCATAGATCAAAAGAGCCAGAATATCCTCATATGCTTTGAAGTCCAAGTCATTCCAGAAACCATTAGCCTTGCCAACCAGAAATTTGACCAAAAAGCCCTTGATCCCATTTCTAGTTTCCCAGTTGGACAATACCTCTTCTTTGGTCAAGGGGAGAATTGCAGCAATCTCTTCAGGCCTAGGAGTCTTTTCCAAACCGGTGAAAGGAGTTTGTTCCAAGACAGGAATCCCAAGCAAATAAGAAAATTCTTCCAGGGTAGGAACCAGCTGGAAGTCTTGAAAGGTGAAACAGTGATGCAGAGGGTCATAAAACTGGGTCAGAACACTTATCAATTGTTGGTCCCATTTTGCAGTGATCAAGCCAAGGAGAGAACCATGTCTGTTGATGAAGGAGGTAGTGTTTGGAATCCTTTCAACCAGATCCTTGAGTAGAACTGGTGGTTGAACAAAGTTGAGCCGGACAGTATTTCTACGCACGGGCATCATAATGTCCTACAAAACAGAGCAAAGATGAAACCTTTTTGTCTTTGAAATGGGTTAGCCTTTATACAGGATGCATGCAATGGTATGATGGCATGATGCTATGAGGAAGCACAACACAAGTATTCACATAGGCAAATAAAGCACACAAGTCACACAAGACACCCTTATGTTTCAGGCCAGCATGAGTTTCAGGTATTACCCTCTTTTGGTTTTGTCGGTTAAAACCTGTCCTATCAAAAGTAACCGGGTTCTAGAGGATCTCAGATCATTGGCTACCCTCAATCGGTCATAACTCCAGCATCGCAATCTTTTCTCGCGGCCAGAACCATCTCGAGAGTTTAGCCTCAATGAGTGTAGCATACTGCTACTGTCCTAATAGCCAAGTTGGTCAATTTAGGGTTCTAAGGTTGGTTGGTGTTTAATGACCCCTTAGAAGACCTATATTCTCCCCGTTACAACACAAGGGATATAGGTACAGACTAAGATGCCACACCAACGTAGCCACTGCTTCACCCATGTCGGTCTACGCCGGACAGGTCCCTCACAGATTATGCTACCTAAAAAGGGTATTTCCCAGATCCGGGTTAGGATCTATAAAACTCCGATACAAAGCCCACAAGATGTAAAAGCAAACAAAGCAAACAATTGAAAACAAAGGTGATCTAAACCCTAAGGTTACTCCACTTTAAAAAATGTCCCCAGCAGAGTCGCCAGTTCTGTGATACGGTGGGAGAACTGACTTGAGGTTTGCGTTTGTATTCGCAAATGTTGCGGTTAGCAAGAGTCGCCACCGACTTTTTATTTTATCCTAAGGAAAGGTTAAAAAGCACAGCAAAAACCTTTTGAGATGTTTTCTCGGGTTCGGGGAGTAGATTATAGAAAGGGAAGGTATTAGCACCCTTTCTATCCATGGTTATCCATGGGCTCTTAGTTACTTGCTTAGATCACTTGCCTTTTGTTTTCAATTGTTTTAAATGGTGCTTGAGTGTGTGGGTTTTGAAAATGTTTTTGAAAAGAGGCCAATGTGGTGGCAACCTTTGTAATGATCCATGTGGGGATGTATACAAAGATGTATGTCTTTTGAAAAAGGTTTTCATTTGTTTTTGAAAGTTGTTTTGAAAGTTGTTTGAAAGTGTAGTGATGTGTGATTTTGAAATTAGGCAAGTGTTTTGTTTTGCAAGTTGGTTCAAGTAACTAAGAGGTTATCTACTCCTAAATTTCTCAAAAGATCATTGCTATACTTTAACCCTTTTAACAAGTTTGCTCCACCATTGTATTTGGTGGGCAACCTTGTGTTAGGATGTGAAAGGGACAGGCGCGGGTCATCGTTTTAGACCATGATTGCAACGACGTTAAATGTCTTTGGGCAATTTCTCTAAGGGACTTGATCATTTGTTTTGAAAAGTTTTATCGAGGGACTATGATCATTCAAACTGTTTGCTTTGCCCAAAGATGTTCAACATACAATATGGCCCATTTATTTGAAGGCAACAAGTGGAATACCCTAGGGGGTGCAAGTGTGATTTGTGTATTCATTTTCATGCTTGTATATCTTGTATTAGGTCAAACTATTTTTTTATCGTTTTTTCGCATACAAACCCTAATTCTAGCATGTTATTATTTAGAAAGCAATAAAGTGCGAAATTAAAATTACTAAGCTATTACACAACCAAATATGGGAAGGGGGGTACAAATGTTCAAATGGGGGATATTGACAAGAATTTAAATCTAAATTATTACATCAATTGGATATTTGCAAGGTAAATAAATGTACTAAAATTAAACGGAAACTAAATAAATATGTAAAATGCAAAAATAAAGTTTTTATGTGTATGAGAAAATATTATTTATGTAAAAGAGAAAAGAAAATAAAATGTATTATTTTTGGAGTATTTTGAACTTAGGGTAAAAACCCTAAATTTTTTAAAGAAAAAAAGGGGTATTATTCAATTTAATTCAACTATTTGTTTATTATTTACAAAAATAAAATAAAATGGAGTATTTTGTGAAAAAAGTATTCTTGTATCAAATATTAATAAAAATGAAGAAAATCAAGTATTTTTATATTTTTGTCTTAAATATATTAATAAACATATATATATATATATATATTAAACCCTAAATAAGTATTATACAAAATAAATATTTATTTAATATTTTAATAAAATAAATAAAAGTATTTTTTTGTGTGAAATATTTTCAGAAAGTAAATAAAAAATAAAAATGTATCTACATTATTTTCTATTTATTTTAATAATAGTATATATATATATTTGTATATGAACAAAAGAAATAAACAAACAAATATGCCATAAATACAAAAAATGATGGAAAAAATATTTTAAAAATTTTAATGGCATGAGAAAAAATAAACAAAGTCAAACCAAAAGGAAAAAGTCAAAAATGTTGAAAAATAAACAAATGGGCTCAGGGGGGTGTAAACATGAAAATGGGGTGTGAAAAGAAAATAATTCCAGGCCCAGCCCAGACCACTTCTTCTTCAACCTCTGTACAGCTTTCTTCACACAAAACACGCGTTTTTTATCTCTGGATTCCTGGACTTTCAAGCAAAACTCATAACATGAAAAGTGTAGAGCATTAAGAGACGGTTTCAACCATATAAAGAACATGACCTATCTCTCCAAGATGAGAGAGAATTTCTCTCCCCCTCTTTTCTGACCTAGTTTTTCTACCATTTTCAGAGCTCAAATTCTCTCTACTCAGACAAAAGAAATGAAAAGTAAAGCTATGTACATGTTCAGGGCTATGAGTAGGACCTTGTTTCTTCACAAACTTAAGACTAAAGATGCCTAATAAGAGAGATACGAATTCAAACTTTTACCTGTGCAGTTGAACTTCTATGTGGAGAATGAGAGACTTTCAGTGCAATGTAATGATTGGAAAAGCTTCCTTGAGGTCCAGGGATGCTTTTTCAATGCTCACTTTGTCTTGAACCTTCTTGTATCAAGCTATAGAACTTCACCTGCAAGTCAAAGATGTGAAAATGGTGGAAGTGGTTAGAGCAACTACAGATCGTGCCTTAGCTTCTGGATAGCTTGCATATGTTGTAAGGAAGGTAGAGGAACAGGTTTTGATCAAAATGCTTGAAGGGTTTGAGAGATTGCACTCAAACTGCAGGGGCACCCCTGTTTGTGCAGTTTGAGGATGATTCTGAGATGGAAGGTGTTTTGGAGGTCAAGAGCTCGTGTGTTAGCTTGGATATGTTATGTGTAATGTGTTTGATATCTTTTGTGCTGTGTTCTTTTGCTGATATGAGAGATAGCATAAGTTATGGAAGTTACTTCTATGTGAAGCAAGCAAATGTCAACTTGGTTTCTAGGCCAGTACAATGCCTCAATCTATGCTGCACATTTGAGTCTTGATCAGTGGGATATGCCTATGCCTTTTTGCTTCAAAGATCTGCATTGTACCTCATAGATTTGCAAAGTTGCCATAAAGTAACACTTTACAAGAATGGATAACATGCTTTTTCTAGTTTAGGCTTGATTTTGTGTGTATTATCCAAATGAGCAAAATAATGCTAGAACACAAAGGATATGCATTGAATTATTGAGTGAAAATGGGATTAGAGGCCTGCAATATAGCTTAAGCATGCTGAATTCAAATTTGCCAAGTTTATGAACATGCTTTGATGAAGAACAAAAGTGAATTTTTACCAACTTGTGAAATTCGAATCTCTCAAGTTATGAGGTTGTTTGATGAGTTCTTGGACATTTTGGAAAGCTTGGAATGGGTACTACAATCCATCTTTGAAATGCAATTTGAAATTCCAAGTGGAAGGGTATGAAAAGTGGCCTTGAAGTGGGGTAGAAAACCTTGTCAAAATAGGTCAAATTTCACTAAGTTAAAAGATGGTTTAGTGCCCTTATTCAAAAAATCATAACTTGAGATACAAGCTTCAAATGAGAAAACTTTGTGAATAAAAGTTGTAGATTATGCAACAAGCTACAACTTTCATGTTTTGACTTTTGTTTGAATCCAAATGGATCATGGTGAAAAGATGGGGCAAAGTTGGGAAAAAATTAGGGTTTTTCATAACTTAGAAAAATTCTAAGTTATGAAAAATTCCATTTTCAAACCCTAATTTGCATTTTGTGATTTCTTGGTGAACAAGTTTCATGATTTGGCATGTTTTGATGAAAAATGAATCTTGACTCTTGATTTTGACCAAAAAGTCAAAGTTTGACTTTTCAGTATACAGTCAAAATTGATCAATTGACTGGGAAATTCAACTGTCAATCTTATGTACTTGGGATCTTTTGAGCTTGATGAACATGTCAAGATAATTCCATGGGGTCCTTGAGTCCATATGTGAGCTTGGTTTGCCATTGGCTAGGTCAAACAGTCAAAAATTGCCTTTGTGCAGTCAAAACCCTAAAAATGACCATTTTACCCTTTTGATGATCTGATCAAATTTCTTGTGGAATTGTGATCCAAACTTGATCAAATGGTCCATGTGAGTTCATAATGTTGATGTGGATCAAATTTTATGAGGTTTGACTGTCAATTGGCCACAGTTGACTTTTTCCCCAATACAGCTGATTTCTAGGTCAACTGTCCAATTGACTGGGTAAAACTTGGAATCAAGACCTGAAACTTGGTATGGGTAAACTTGGGAGTCCAACATGAAGCATGAAAGTCATCTTAGGCATTTTAGGTCAAAGCATCCTTAGGCAAACACAAACCCTAATTTGAGTCCACAGTGCAAGGAGAAGCCTTGAGTAGAGGAAACCCTAACTGGATCTTGATCTTCAAAGGTCTTGTGATGAGAAAATGTTGAGGAAATGGGAGGGCAAATTTTGGGGTACAACACACCCCTAGGGTAATCCCGCTTGTTGCCTTCCAAAAATGGGCCATGTTGCATGTTGAGGTTCTTTGGCAAAACAAAACAAATCAAATGATCATAGTCCCTCGATGACGCTTTCGAAGTTGCCTAAACAAAATGATCATAGTCCCTCAAGCAAATTGCCAAAGACACTTGACACTATTGCATTCATGGTCTATACGATGACCCGCGCCCGTCCCGTTAAACATCCTAACACAAGATTGTCCACCAAATACAATGGTGGAACAATACTGTTAAAAGGGTTAAAACATAGAAAAAATCTATGAGTAAATTTAGGGGTAGACAACTCTTAGTTACTTGATCAAACTTGCAAAACACACTTGCCTACTTTCAAAACACACTCCACAACACTATTTCCAAAACAATTTTCAAAAACCTTGAAACATATTTTCAAAAAGACAAACACCTTTTGTAAAACATTCGAGTAAAGAATTGTTACAAGGGTTGCCTAGACAAGGCATCTTTTTCAAAACATTTTCAAAACCACACACACACAAACACCATTTCAAGCAATTGAAAATCAAGGCAAGTGATATAAAACAAGTAACTAAGAGCCCATGGATAACCATGGATGAAAATGGTGCTAGCACCTTCCCTTTTCATAATCTACCCCCCGAACCCACGAAAACATCTCAAAGGTTTTTCCTGTACTTTTTAACCTTTCCTTTAGGATAAAATAAAAAGTCGATGGCGACTCTTGCTAAACCGAACAAGTGCGAATACAAACGCAAAACCTCAAGTCAGTTCTCCCACCGTATCACAGATATGAATTTTGATTCTGTTGGAACTAGGCCAAGGCCGCGTTTGAGACCTTATTCTCGTGGCGGGAATAGTTCCATCGCGAGCGGGGTGTTATGCCCGTTTGGTACATCGGTGACAGAGCTCGGTCGAGGTGTCCTCGTCGGGATGGAGTCTTGCTTGTCCCATGAGCGAGGATATTCCTTTCATCTGGGTTGGATGCAATGTTCGTACCTTAACATGCTTCCATGGTCGAACAAGACCCATCTCTGTCGAAGAAGTCAGGTCAACTTCCAAGCCCTAGCTTTTGCTTAAGACTTAACTGTAATATTGTTTTAGCTTGTCAATGTTCCAAGGTCGAGTAATTGTTTCCCATTTAGGTGTTTAAGGTAGTTTTCTCCATTGCCTGTCTTATCATAGACGCGGTAGGGGCCTTCCCTGTTGAAGGCTAGCTTTTCTTCACGGGAATCCTTCTGATTTCACTGTAGGAGTAGACTAACGATTTGGAACTCGCGTTTGATGACTTTGGCGTCATGTTGAAAAGTTATCTGTTATTTTAATTTATCCTCACAAAGGGATGCTCCCGGCCGAATCTCTTTGACTAGGTCGAGCTCCTCTCTCAAGGCTTCATCGTTTAGCTCCTTATCGAGAGGGGATTAAGTCCACTTAGATGGCCCTCTAATTTCTACGGGGATGACTGCACCAGTGTTGTACATTAGTTAAAAAGGTGTTTCCCCGATAGTCGTGCGAGGATTCGTTCTATAGGCTCAGAGCATGTTGTGGAGCTCTTCGACCCACCCCTTCTTAGCCTCGTCAAGTCTGTGCTTTAGTCCCTACAAGATGACTCTGTGTTGTAGATTCTGCTTGCCCGTTTATTTGTGGGTGTTTGAAAGATGTGAAATGTTGCTTGGTGCCTAACTTAACAACAAAATCTTGGAGTTTCTGACAGTAAACTGTGTCCCGTTGTCAGTGACAAGTTCTTGCGGTATGCGGAACCGGGCGAGCATGTTTCTTTTGTATAAAGAAGAATATTGTGCGACGTGATTTTGGCGAGGGATTTGGCCTCTATCCATTTAGTGTAATAATCAACAATGACGATTAGGAATTTGTTTTGATATGATCCTTGAGGGAAGGGAATGAGGATATCCATTCTCCACCAGGTGAATGGCCATAGAGAAGATAACGTTTTGAGATCGTGCGTAGGTGTTAGGTGCATATCTATATGGCGCTGGCATCTACCACACTTTTTAACGTGCTCCTTAGCATCATGTTGCATTGTGGGTCAGTTTTATCCTGCTCGCAACACCTTTCGCACCAAGGATCTCCTTCCTAGGTGTTGGGAGTTGATTCCTCTGTGTATTTCTCGTAAGAGGTCAGGAACTTTAGTCTCTTTGACGCACTTTAGGAGCGGAATGGATAATCCTTGCCTATATAGCTTCTGCTCGACTAAAACTTATGAGCAAGCTTGGTGTTTGGTCGCACTGGCTTCTTTTGGGTCGGATAAAAGTTCCCTTTTAGTGAGGTAATTGAACACTGGGGCCATCCAATAGGTATTGTCCCTAATGGTGTTGACGTCGAGCGTTGCGGTGGTATTTTCGATGCTTGGTCGAGATAGGGATTCCTGGATAACATATTTGTTTCCCCCTTTTTCCTTGTGCTAGCGAGTTTTAAAAGTACATCAGCTCGAGTGTTTTGTTCGCGAGGAACATGCTTAATCCCAGCGTGGGCGAACTTTTCATTTTTTCTATGACTAAGTTTATGTATTCGACCAGGCTGTCATTCTTGGCCTGGTATTCTCTCCAGACTTAGGATGCAACGAGCTAGGAATCAGTGAAAATTTATACCTCCTGGATACCCAAGTCTTTGGATAGCCGCAACCCAGCAAGCAAGGCTTCATACTAGGTTTGGTTGTTCGATGTTAGGAATGATAAGGCGAGCGAATGCTCAACTACAACACCCTCATCATTCTCGAGGAGGATGCCTACCTAGATTCCCGTCGAGCTGGAGGCTCCATCTACAAAGATGGTCCACTTCTGAGCCCCGTCTATAGGGTGTTCGATAGTGGACATTTCTACAATGAAGTCAGCCAGTGCTTGGGCTTTGAGGGATTTCCTGCTCTCATAGTAGATGTCAAATTCTTACAGCTCTAGTGACTATTTTAGAATTTTGTCGGCCATGTCTGGTCGTTCTAGTAGTTGTCTTATAGGTTGTTCAGTTTGCACGGTGATCGTGTGGGTAAAGAAGTAATACATGAGTCTCCCCGCGACATTGATGAAGGCCTAGGCTACTTTTTCAATCTATTGATATCTGATCTCTGGTCCTTGTCGCGCTTTATTGGTGAAGTATATGGGTTTTTTCCCGTCCAGGGTTTTGCGATTGAGGGCCGCGCTAACAGCCTCATTTGAGACAACTATGTACAGGAATATGGTCTCCCTGTTCTCAGGTCGTGAGAGCACGAGTGGCTGGAAGAGAGCTTGTTTGAGGCGGAGGAGAGCTTGATCGCACTCCTCTGTTCATTCGAAGGTTGATTCCTTGCATAAGAGTTTGAGAAATGGGAGTTCATGTTGTGCAAATTTCGCCACGAAGCGAGAGAGCAAGGTGAGCATATTGTTCAAAATTTGTATGGATTTTTTTGAGTCTGGTGTAGGGAGTTCGGAGAAGGCCCTTTATTTGTCAGGGCTGACTTTGATCCCTTGTTCTGTCAAATAGAAACCGATGAACTTTCCCGCCTTAACCCTGAAGGAGCATTTTATCGGGTTAAATCTCATCTAGCATCTCCTTGCCCGGTCGAAGACTCATCCTAAGTGGGTCGTGTGGTCGGTTTCTGCTCAAGACTTGACGATTATGTCTTCCTGGTATACCTCAAGCGTGTCCTTGATCTAGCCACAAAAAACCTTCTTCATCATCCGTTGGTATGTCGTGCCTGCGTTTTTCAGACTGAAGGGCATTATGTTGTAGTAATAATTTCCCGACTCGGTCATGATGGTCGTGAATTGTTTGTTGCTCATTGCAATGGGAATTTGATTATAACTTGAATATTCATCCATAAATGATAAGCGTTTATATCCGGTCGAGTTGTCGACCATCCTGTCAATATTAGGTAAAGGATATGCATATTTGGAACATACCCGGTTGAGATCAATATAATTAACACACATAGGCCATTTTCCATTATTTTTCTTAACAAGTGCAACATTGGAGATCCAGGTTGAATACCAGGCCTCAGAAAAGAAATTTTCCTCTAGGAGGTCTTTTATAGCTTTTTCAACAGCCTCCGCTTTTTAAATAGACTGCATATGCCTATGTTGAACTACCGCCCTAGCGGCAACATCTACGGTAAGCCGGTGATAGGAAACCTCAGGGTCGAGTCTGGGCATCTCCGCAGCGCTCCACGTGAACAAATCAGTGTTCTCCCTTAGACAAGCTTTGAGCTACTTCCTTGCTAGATTGGAGAGTCCAACTCCAATCTTCTCGCCTTTGTTTAGGTCCTTGCCGAGGAGGATGATTTCAAAATCTCTGTCAGGGACAGGATGAAGATGATCTTGTTCACCATTGGGGACTTCGACTTCATATTTATTGAAGCGGGTGTTGAGGTCGATGATTCGACATAGGGTGGAGCCTCCTATTCTTAAATATGAGCGGGCTTGGCTGCAGAAGAGGTTGTTTCGATGACAATCTTCATCTTTATGTCGACCATGTTCTGCCCCTTTGAGGATGCATTAAAACACTTCTTTCAGCTTAGATGTCTCCGTGAATGGTGGCGTTGTGGCCCCTCTTCTTGTAGAACTTCATTTTAGATGGTCCGTTGAGAACACGACGGTCAAATCGGCCCCTCTCCAGAATGCAGTTGTAAAGAGATAGGTAGTTAACCACTAGGAAGAATAATTTTAGTTGCCTTGTAGTTTTTTCTATCCCGAATATGAAAAGAAGCTCGACATATCCCCATGGCTTAGAGGTCGAACCATCAAAGACCTACAGGTCAGACCCCACTTACAGTGACAAGTGGGACTTGTCGAGCTGTAGGGTCTACAGTTGAGTGTGCATGACATCGACATAACTCCCCTTGTAGACTAGGATGCGATGCATGTCGAAGTTGGCCATCTTTTCCTTTACTAGCAGAGGGATATGGGAGTTGGGGGCTCCTCCAGGAAGTTCCTCGAGGTAGAAGGTGACAGGCTCCGATTTTCCCAGGAATCTATCCAGGGTCACGGTCTGGACTGGAGCCGCGTCTATCAGCTCATCAAACTTTCTTTTCATCGGGTTCACAGAAAGGGTTTTGAATCCCCCACCGGATATGACCATGGTGGAGGGGAACTTCTTATATCTGCTGTGGGTGAACAAGGGCTCCCCGTCTTCAATGTTGTCAGGGATTTAGAAATCCTCGGGTCGAGAGACGCACAAAATAACTTGGAGAGGGATAGCTTCGCTAGAGGGTCGTGCTTCTTCCTTAATCTCTTTCACCTCACGATTATCACGACAGGGGGCGTCGTTTCTCTTGTACTTCCCGAGTCTCCCCGCCTTAATGAGGGTCTCAATGCCATCCTTCAGGTGGACACAATCCTCAGTGACATGGTCGCGACTCCAGTGGTACTGACAATATTTGGTCATGTCGACCCCGGGCTTGAGAGGTATAGGTTTAGGTCGTCTAACCCCTTCATCCTTGAACTCGAAATTGGCACACTCCACGAGGATATGCTCGCAGGGAGAGGTCAGTGGGGTGTACTGGTGAAGCATCCAGCTGGGCCTTGATGCTCGCGAGAATTGTAGGGCCTGTCTTCTTTTCTCTTATCCCTAGTTCGTCGAGCAGGACCTATATCATTGTACCTCGGGGCCCCAGGCGTCCCGTGCTCTCTAGAATCGCGGCCGTTATTAGAGGCCTCATTCTCCTCATACGTGATGTAGGCTCAGGCTTTATAGAGGAGGTCGTCCAAGGATCTGGGAGGTTCGATGCCGACTGCCTAATTGAAGTTGTTGCCCGAGCAAAGCCCTCTTTCGAGCAAGTATCTCTTTATGCGGTCGGTGGTGACGACTTGGATGGTCTCGCGATTGAACCTCTAGATGTATGCCCAAAAAGATTTGTCTCTTCCCTAGATGATGGCCTTGAGAGACGCCTCGGTCTTGGGGTGTCATTGAGAGGCTGTGAAGCTACTCGCAAATTGGCTCTTCAGCCTCTTCCACGAGGTGATGGACTCGGGGGCGAGGCTTTTGTACCAGTCCATGGAAGTTTTCTACAGAGTCATGGGAAATATCCTACACTTGATGGAACCCCCAATATTATGGAAGTGAAGCATTGCCTCGAAGGTGTCGAGGTGGTCATCAGGGTCTATAACGCCATCGTAGATGTTCAAAGGTGAAGGTTTCTCCATCCCCCGGGAATGAGGGCCTCCATAATAACTTGTGACAACGGACCGCAGGGGTCCTTCATTGCTTTGTTCTGGGGAACGAGACATGGAATAGTCAAAACGATGGTCTCTTCAGCATGGATAGATCTTTTCCCAAGTTCTCTTCTCTTCCTTGCCCTTGACTTTTTAGTGTACAATTGACTTTTTCCACCAGTTGACCGGATTTTGTCTATCAATCCACTGATCTCAGGAGATGAATTGAAATATGCGATTAGTTAAAAATGACGCGCTCGAATCCTTAAGATCATGCTTCCGACCAATAAGTCAGGTATTAGGTCAAAATCAAAGTTCGGTCATTTCCAGTCAAAACCCTAATTTTGCCCATTTTGCCCTTTTGATAATTTGAATGAATTTCTTGGAAAATTGTGATCCAAGACTTGAGACTTGACAAAAATAATCCAGAGGGTCCATAATGATCCATGAAAGTCATTTGAAACATTAGAAATCCAATTGCCTTTGTACAAAACTCAAACCCTAATTTGAGGCATCAGTGTTGAGGAGATTGTTTGACCTAGTCGATACTTGCGCAAGCTTGAGTCATTGAAGATCTTTGTAGGAAATATATTGATAAGTGAGTGGGAAAATTTTGGGGTACAACACCTTCTTAATTTCCGAACACAGTCTATTTTCAAACTTCACACACTTTGAGAATTCAGCAGTCTCTTCGCTGTCATGAGGATAATAGTTTGCCAATTCCACGAATTTGGCACCATAATTAGTTATCAATAAACTCCATTGTTTCAGTTCCAGATATTCGATCTCCTTGTTTCCACGGACATCCTCTGGGTAATACTTCACCAGGAATTCCACGCGAAACACAACCCAAGTGATAGCCTCTCATGTACCTTCCAATCTCTGGCGAGTAGTAATCCACCAGTCACCAGCCTCTCATGCCAACATATGCGTATCAAAACACACTTTTTGCGCATTAGAATAATCTATAACCCGTAAGATCCTGTCAATATCCTTGAGCCACTCCTGCGCTCCTTCAGGATCATGCTTCCCTTTAAATGTAAGTGGATGATTCCTCTAGAAAGTCTCTAAAGCATGAGCTCCATTGTTCCCACCCGCGTTAGGCTGATTCGACATTGCCTGAGCTAACGCCTGCAATGCCTTAGCAAGCACACAGTTTCCTCTTCCAGCCATCACTCTGCTCACATCATAATATCAAACAATGGTTAGACAGAAAACATCGACAATATTCTACTGTCACACTACACTAACGACTCGACAACCTGGCCGGATGGACCGACCTGCTCTGATACCAATTGTAACACCCTATTTCCATGTAGGTAATTTATATATAATCAAAGTAATTTAATTTCTAAATAAACATCAAACAAATAGGATTTCACATACTTCGCCCATCAAACTTGCTCAAATTAGGATACACAACACAAATTGTGTATTCAAAAGTCTTAAACTTTAATGCATTTATTTGCAGCGGAAAAACATCAATTAATTAATCATCTCGATCCTCCAACTGGAATCATAATTATAATCCTTTGCACATAAGCATAATCATAAAATAATTCAAATAAAAGAGTAACACGTGTTCACTCCTAATCATAGTAAAACAAATCACGCGAGACCCCTAAGTGTTACGTATCAGAGCAGACACTGACTCAATCTACGCAACTGAAGGAACTCCTCAACTAACCTTCAATCTCTAGCTACTTCGTATCATTTGTATGTTACCCACGTGGAGGTAACATTCAAACAGAAAGGGTGAGATATCATAACAATATACGAGAAAACATAATGATAAGTAGGTAAGATTCAAGTACATAATCAACACATAACATACATCCTAATATAATACACACTTTTATCAACCTTCGCTCATAGGTTTATCAATCACAATATGATGCAAGGATGGACACTAATGCAATGCATGTGGTACCAATCAGGGTATAACCCTCTTTGCAATAATGTCAATTTAAGGCAATCAACTTCGCTCGCTAATACAGGCCTTCGGTCGCCAATACAAGCCTTCGCTTTATGAATGCATGAGACACTATCATGCAACAATATACTCCTCATTCATCACTATTATTAATTATAATTTCACCAATGCAGGCCATTCATCAACATCATCATCGTATAACTCGTGTCACACAGTCAAAATAATCATCGCAAAGGACCACAATATAATTCATGGCATACAAATCAAAACACACTTACGAATCAGTGGAAATGTTGATGAAATAATTAACTACTACATTATAAATCATTTTTATAAAATAGGAAATTATTTTAGCTTTCCAATGGTCCAAACGGTGCATCAAACGGACACCCGAGGCAAAAGTTATGGGTTTTAGAAGTTTTTCAAAAATTGCTCAGTAGCAGTGGTAACTGGTTACCCAGTTATGGGAACCGGTTACCGCAGGACAGTAGCCTCATTGTTTTTCAAAAATCTCTCGCGGTAACCGGTTACCCTATTATGGGAACTGGTTACCGCGGGACAGTAGCTAAACCTCGTTTCAACCATTGATATTGTAACCGATTACCATATTTCGGGTAACCGGTTATCTTGCGATAACAATGAAAAACTATGCAGTTTCCAGGTTACGAAATTCCATATTTCCACACCGAAAAATCATAATTTTTACATCAAAATTCATCTTTTTAACAGTTTAATTATTCATCAACATTCATCTACCAATTCTAATCAATTCATATCATTCAATCGCATAAAAACACACCAAAATCACCCAAATTCTATCAACGGAAATAAACCCCAAAAATAACCAAACATGGAGGAATCAAAGCATGTGATTACACAATCTAAATTCTACCATACACCATCATTAGGCAAACCCTTATAGAGTTAGAATCCCCCCTTACCTTAGGTTCTCGCGGTTCATGATTCCTACTGATGAACTTCTTGCCCTAGCTTCCTAGTGCTCTTTCTCATCTTCTCTCTTCTACGCTTCTTTTCTCTGTTTCTACGTACTGACTCTTTTTCCTAATCTCACTTCTTATAATCTAATAATAATAATAACTATCCCAAATAAATAATTATTTAATTATTACTATAAAATAATTATAATTATCCTAATATAATAATAATCCATATTATTCTACACACCCTACGTTTCTACATAATTAGCCAAACACCCCCATAACCTCAATTTCTATGATTCTAAGGAATCTATCCCCCAACAAGGTATCACACCACATCATAACTCCATCGACTCACATAATTTCATCGCATCATCTTATTATTTAATTAAAAATAAATTTTAATTAAATCAGCGTGTTACAATTAATATATTGATGCTTTGCAAAATAAACTAGGAATGAATTGCATTGAATAAATCGGTGCATTGAACTAAATATTATGTCTTAAGTAGCAAGAGATGAACTACGGTTTGAATGCAATTTGAAAAATAGTCGTTCGTTTAAGTTGTTTTTCAAGAATAACTTAGTTTTTCAAATTATTATCTGCTACATCATTTTTAATGGTTGTATACGTTTAGTGAGGTGTATGGAAAAACAAATAATCTACATATTTTATAATAAACTCAAGATACATACCACAACAGTTATCTTATGTAACCATGGTGAAATGTTAATTATATTTCAAATAAATTGTTGTTGCTGGATTTCAAATCCATGACCTAAATATATAAAACTGTTGTGATAGGTAGAGCATTACCTGGATTTCTACTATGGTGTGCGACCATGGTGATAAGCGTCATACAAACAACCACACCTTATTTCACAATGATTAGTCCATCGCTGTGGTATCCTTTTTCTAGTCGTTGTGGTATGGCTTTTCTGTAGTAGTGATGATTACATCCAAAGGGAAAGGTACATTGACCAACCTCCTAGTTTTAAAAAATTTCTCTTATCCTGAGCATGTCTTCAAGTTGAAAAAGGCTCTTTATGATTTAAAGCAAGTCCCTGAAGCTTGGTATAACTGCTTGACAAACTTGAAAACTCTTTTCAAAGAGAAAAGGTTTATACAATGTTGTTTATAAAACAATTTTAACATAACATTTTACTTGTTCAAATTTACGTTGATGATATTATATTATGTATTATTGAAAAATTTGTGTGTAAGGATATTTTTTAATATGATAAAAAATGAGTTTGAAATGTCAATTATGGGTGAACTTGAGTACTTTCTGAAATCACAAATACATCAAATAAAAGAAGGCAAGTCAGAATCAGAATGGAAAAGGAAAAACCCAATATCTACTACCATGAGTACACCTTGTTACTCAAATTATTATCTGCTACATCATTTTTAATGATTGTATAAGTTTATTGAGGTGTAGGGAAAAACAAACAATCTAAACATTTTATAATGAATTCAGGGTACATACCACAACAATTATCTTATGTAACCATGGTGAAATGTTAATTATATTTCAAATAAATTGTTGCGGCTGAATTTCAAACCCATGACCTATATATATATATATATATATATATATATATATATATATATATATATATATATATATATATATATATATATATATATATATATATATATATATATATATATATATATATATATATATATATATACATATATATATATATATATATATACATATATATATATATATATATATATATATATATATATATATAGTTGTATAATAAAACTGTTGTGATAGGTAGAGCGCTATCTAGCTTTCCACCACGGCGTGCGACCATGGTGATAAGCATCATACAAACAACCATCTCTTACCTCACAATGCTTAGTCTATCATTGTGGTATTCTTTTTCTAACCGTTGTGGTATGGCTATTTTGTAGTATTAATGGTTACATCCAAAGGAAAAGGTACATTGATCAACCTCCTGGTTTTAAAAAATTTTACTTCTCCTGAACATGTCTTTAAATTGAAAAATGATCTTTATGATTTAAAGCAAGCCCCTGACGCTTGGTATAACTTCTTGACCAAGTTTCTAGTTGAAAACTCTTTTTAAAGAGAAAAGGTTTATATAACATTTGTTTATAAAAAATTTCAGCATAGGGTCTGAGCTACTTTGGTTAGATGGTGTTTGTGTTTCATGTCATTGAAGGTGATCAATCATATTTTTCTTGTTTAGTATTCTTAATTAATGATGTTATTTTCATTCACTCGTTTTTCTGTTTGAGAAACTATTGGAATTAATTTTGTTCATGTGGTTGATTTTTTAGAGACTAAAGAAAAAAGAGATGTTTCAAGGGATGAAAATATTCAGATTCTACAAGCTATTGCATCTTCCGAGAGGTTCTGGTGAGAGTTACTTTTGTGCTTTAAACGGATAGGGATAGTTCCTTGTGTGAGTTTGAAATGTGGATGTGCCTTTTGGTTCCATTGGCTATACTGCATTATGTTTTTGCACTAATAATATTGGAGTATGTGACTATGATAATTAGTTATTTTAGGATATTTGTGATCCTTTTATCTCATACAATTATTGTTTTCTTCCTTTTTGTTCCACTTGCAGCAAATTTTCCCCTTTTGAATTGATTTAGTTAAGTTTTCTTTGCTAAAGGACTTCAATTGCAAATGGAAATTAACGACTTGCCAACACTTTGAAATGATGACATAGTTCTATTATTTATTTGTTTGGTTGCTTTAGTGAGCCTAAAAGGAATATGGAGAATACATATTATTTAATTGCACTGAATCACAATATTATAGTGCCAATGCGACCTCACTGTCTTGTGTTGCTTCATTGAGATTGAGGTTTAGGGCCTTTGGCCCTCCTTGTAATAAAAAAAAGTGGCATTGGAAAGTACTTTAAGAAATTATAAAAAGTCAAATTAAATATATTTTTAAGAGATCAATGCCTTATTCTATCTTATCACTAGGTTGATGGTTTAATAGAAAGAAATTGGACTTTGGAGGACTTCAAATTGAACAGAGTCTTTCTGTATTTGAATTGTTATCTTTAAATTTTTGTCCAGATTTTATATTTTTTTTGGCTTCGTCACTGCAAACAAGTGTTGCGTTACCCATAGCCGAAACAGAATATATTATTATAGGTAACTATTGTGCATAGATAATTTGAATGAAACAATATTTTAATTGTGATATTAGTCTCAGAGTTATTCTAATTCAGTGAGACAACACTATTACCGTAAACCTCTCTAAGAATATGATACTTCACACTCGGACAAAACTCATTAAAATTAAACACCACTTTATTATGGATTATGTTGAAAAAGCAGATTGCATAATTGAGTTTGTATCTTCATCTAATAAATTTGAAGATATTTTTACTAATTCTCTTCCTAAGAATTTTTTTATAAGAACATGATTAGGAATTTTAAGCCAATCATGCATTGATTGAATTGCCCTATATGATTTTTATTTTTCAGCATAATTTATAGCATGATGTCTATCTAGTAATTTGATCATATCTAGAGTTTCGTAGCTCTGATTGAGATGAGACTTCTTGAAAATGAAAGCTAGCAGAAAAATATAGCCACTGAAAAAAAATCATGTGGTCATCACGACACGATAGGTGCTCATCGCAGCGTAATGAAAAACATTGTGGTTGCAATCTAGCCGACACCAATCACATCTTGGGCACAATTTTGTACTTGATCCGACTTTAATTTGACAACGAACCCGTTTCTGATGCTCTGGAGCGGAAATTTTCACCACCAGAAGCCAAATTCAATTCATAAATTCATGTACTATTTCTTTATTATTTTACTTATGATTCCTATGAGTATGACTAGCTAATTTGTATTGATTATGGCTTGTTATATGAACCGGTGGAGACATATGTTTGAGACTTTGTAATATTTACATCTTTGATTTATTCAATATCACTTTTTTAGTTTAATATTTACGAATACATATATTGATCTAGACTCTTAGTGATTACTGACTATAACTCTATGAATCAGAATTAAATTAATCTGTTCAACTTAGTAATTAATTAGGGATAAAAAACTATAAGTTGTGACTTCGGGTTTAACGCACATAAATATTGTCTAATTTAACTAGCCAACTGACCTAAGGGATTATGGAGCATATTGTAGAATAATGAGTTATACGCCAAGGAATTGGGTATTACGGCTAAGTTAAACTGTCGTAATCACTGATAAATCATCTTAGGGGCAAATAGACGCCAATGTCAATAAAGACATACATGGGATTCGAAACAAGGTATAATCATCATTAATTTGATCACATTTTCCACCAATTTAATTTACGCGTTTACTTTACCAAATTAAATATGAAAACCCCCCAATTTTAAGTTCAATAGTACACGAATTGCTTTGTTAAAATAGCATGATCCCCGTGGAGACGAACTTATAAATTTTATTACTTCAATACAATTAGTACATTTGTTAAATTTTCATCACACACATACACACACACTAAAATTCTTTTTGAAACTTTACATAATTTCAAAACCTACCTTTTAAACATCTTGATTTGGGAAAATCATTTGAAAATCGAAGCATAATCGATTATAATGTTTATTTAATCGATCATTTAACAAAATTTGCCTTCTAATCGATTATGGAAATTGTGTAATAGATTATGGAGAGAAATCGCTCAATAATCGATTAAGGAAGCCTTCTAATTGATTATTATTCAAATCCAATAACAAATGTCCTATTTTTCTAGGTCATAATCGATTATGACCACAACTTAATTGATTATGATGTAGATCCGATCCTAAAAACCTTCATTTCTCGGTTAAATATTTTACTATAACATAAGGACTTTTGATCATTTAAAAATACACAAGAAAAATATGAAAATAACCTCTCGTCTATTCATTCTCTTGCTCTTAGAATTTTTAGAAACATTTTAACATTATTTTAGTGTTGAAATGACAAACACTTAAGAAGAACTATCTTATGTTGGCTGTTGATATATGTAACTGTAAAACAGGAAAGGACTATTCTCTTGGACTATGATATATTGATATAAAAGTTACAAGCTAAACCTAAGATAAGAGTTTGATGTAAGAGGGTTGTGAGTTGATCGTGTTGTAAAAGCCCTATGATAATGGAAATATCAAAGATCTATCATTGTGGACCAAACACATGCCTCATGCTTTTGTGCCAAACTAGGATAAAGTCTAATGCGTTCTTCTTAGATATATCATCTATTTATTTTTTTTTGTCTTTATCTACTTGTCTTTCTTTTCTTCTTCTACTTATCTTCTTAAAATCAACTCTAAAATAGATTTATTTTTAAAAGTGTTTAAAAAAATTATATCACAATTCACATCTCCACTTGTGTTTGAAGTCACTTGGATAACAATCGTTTTCATAATGATAATAGAAAACGGTTGTAAAAGCGCAATAGAAGAAATCAAAGAAATTTGGTGAAAAGTGAGAATAAAAAAACAATTCAACAAATCACATCACTATTCCGTAGTGGAACAATAGTAGATAAACAGTTGAAAATGACCACCATGATGAAGTTTCTAATTTAGTGGTTACGATCTCTGGTGATCATAGATAAGGTACCTACATGATCAACACTTCAATGGTCAAATTAATATCTGAAAAAAGTGAAACTCTTACAAGTAGAAATGAAAAGAATATTTGAGTGACTTACAGTCACACTTATATAAAAAAAGACAGTTAAAATTATACTCAATTTAATCAATGTAAAATACAGATGATAGTTGAATGTGATGAATGATAAAAGATAATGAGAAATACCATATTCTTATGTGGTATCCGAAATAAAATAAAAGTTCATTTAGGAGTGAGTGAAACATCTTTTATTAAATTGAACCTATGAATTAGACAAATCTTAATAAAAATTTATCCAATTTGAAATGTTGTTTTCTTTTCCCTTCAATAAAGAATAGTAAAAAGAATGCACTCTTTCTCAATACATGAATACAATAATGTTAACGATTAATTTTAGCCCAATTAATTTTATTTATTTTTTTCTTTTCAATTTTCTTTCCTCTTTTCCTCCATTAACACCATATGTTTTTAAGTTTTGAAATTATGCATTTTGTGTGTGGCACGAGTACACCACCTTTCGATATAGACGACACCTATTAGAGTGACTATTAGTTCCTATGCAAACATAATTCAACCTATCATTAAACACACTATAAAAAAATTGGCCTAGGTTATTACATTTAAAAACAAAAGCAGTATATTATGTAGCGATTCATTCTAGTTTTTTATTCTGTCTATTTTAATTTTTCCTTCAAAATATTAATTAACTTTTTTTTTTTAAATGCTTCTAATAAGATAGTAAAAAAAATTAATAAGTTGGACATAAATAATTTAAATATCATTTTATTTGTTATTTTTCTTAAATATGTTTTTAAATAGTTATAGTATATCAATTTTTTAATTTATATTTTAATTATATAAATGTGTGTCTTATTTTAAATATTTTTAATAAATTAGTCATAGAATGAATTAAATAAATTCCTTACTCTATAATTGACATGTATAGACAAATTGAATTTTTAAATTTTTTCAATACCTGTAATACGGTAAGTTTTGAATTGGTAATTAATATATTTTTTTAATTAACATGTTACTCTATGTTTATCCAATTATTTTAATTATTTTAAAAAATGATTGATTAAATTGAAATGTCATTTTTCTATGTCATATTATTACTTGTTGAATATTCATATGATAATTATTTGACTATTAATGAAAAATGATTGAAAGACAAACATATTTATTTTAGATAGTATAATAGTAATGTGGATAATTATTCTTTAATTAAAAATATATTATTTAATTAAAAAAGTTATATAAAATTAATTATATTATTAAAAAATTACAAATATAAAAATGAGGTATATATCCTGAATTTTATATCTTGAATATTGGCGTATAGGATAAAACTGTTCTTAAGTGTTTCATCTCTTTGGACCTTGCACTTAGAAAATTGACAAACAAGTAAATAAATTTAAAAGTATGGCCTTCGAGAGTCTGTTTTATCAATTAGACTCTCGAATGTTAGATTTCGATGGCTTGTTCAGAATTTGGAGTATCAGATTCTGATCATCTTCAGAATCTAATCTTTAGAATCTTCCTCTAAGAAATATTCTCTTTCAAAGTTCAATGCAATTTCAGAACTGATTGTCAATCAGTATATTGATCTTTGTACTTGCACACTTAAACACACATTAGACTATTCAATTTTTCTTCAAATATTTTGTTATCATCGGAACCTAAGGAATATGGTATCAACCAATCTTATTTCAATATTTTCTTCGGCAACACCCGAGGCTGAAGAAGGCGAGGAGTGGTTGCACCGCATGTAACACCCGAGATCGAAGGGAGCAATGATGATCGCCACATCAGAATGAGAGGGATTCTGAGACTGGAGAAGAAAGAGACTATATGGTTTGAAGGATGTCTTATAAGAATTGATAGATACTACCTATATCAACAAGATGTGTCTTCTTTTCAGTAATCAGTTTCATAAAAACTCTATAGTTAAACGTATATGAGTTGTATTTAAGAAGATTTTTTAAACTATAATTATATATAAATATCTAATACTTACAAAAACATTATTGAAAAAATATAATTTAATATAAATATTATGCAATAAATAATATTATAAATAATAAATATAATAGAGTCCAATGTAAAAAAAAAAAACTATAACAATCTTTAAAATACTGTATAACATTGTAATAGAGATAATGAATTACTGGTGTCCATTTATACGGGGTTGCAATGAATTTAAAAAATCAAAAGTATAAAATCATAATCAAATAAATATTCTAAAAATGAATACTATAAAAATATTCGAAGTTTAAATATAATAAAAAATGATTTAATAATGATAATAATCACAAAATTGTTCTATAATTAAGTTCAGCCAACTAGAAAAAAAAAATTAACACGTAAATATTTATAAAATATATATGTTTGAATATTTTAGGTAAAGTACCGTGTATGCTTTGAAAATATCAATATAAAAATATTGTAGATTTTAAAAAATTTCAACTTACACTAACTGAATACTTAATTATAAATTTTTGGCCAATATAAAAAAATAGGAAGTGTGTGTGTTATTATTATAAATGTGATACAGTCCTATATGAAATTTGCCCTTGGCCAACATATATAGATGGATAGATAAGAATAATTATACATTTTAGAACCTCTTAACCTAAGCAATGGCCAAAAGAACATGTGACAAGAAAGTGACAAATCAACTCAATATCATTGTCACCTTGTATATCTTCGTAAAAATAATAATAAAATAATTTAATAAATAACTAAATATACCCTTCTTTTATCTAGATAAGCTTGCATCTGATTTTAAAATGGCCATTTGCCAATAATTTACTTCAATTCCCAAACTCTATAATTGCACATATGACTCTGTCTGCGTTTTAAATTATATATTCCACTCACGCAATAAAAAAATTGTACTATCTTGTCTATTATACATTGCTTTTGGGATATTTAGTACTACCTTAACGATGTTTTTTACGCAATAGAGTATCACTAATGGACCAGATTCGTTGTGGAATACTGTGGTTGAATTGAAGCAATTGAAAACAAGTAAAAGATTATGGTTGACGTAGTTTGCACTTAAGATAAGGTTTGGACGGTTACTTTAGATTATCATAAGATGAGAGTTGTGTGAGAGAAATACCTAACCTAAATTTTGATGTTAATTTGAAAAAATGACAACTGAACATATTTTAAACCGTAAATAATAATGATAAATACACACGTTTCGAATCAATGATCACAACTTACTCGAAATGAAATCTAATAGATGCATGATTGAAAATTGACTTCCAAATAATAATTGATCAAATTAAAGTTTGATATAATAGCTGATCTTATCGGTTGATCAAAATCTGTAAGTTGGTCTAATAGTGATTTATAGTTGGGTTGTGATGTCGAGGAGGAAAAAAAGGTTGTATCTGCAAGGCACTACGACGATCAAGTAAGAGTGAGAACAAGGAGATACAGGCAAAGTGTTAAGGTATTGGTGTTGAATAGTGAATATTCGATACCTGAACCTTACAGGTGTGAGAGTTTATATAATGCCCCTGACGCATGACCATTCGTTCTTGTTTTTGCGCCTGGATATGCGGGTTCGCAAAATCAGGTAGCTTCCAGGACTTGTTCAAACCGGGCCCATTCTAGCTGTCGGGCCAGTCCAGAACAGTAGCCCCCCAAGTCATTGTTTCTGCGCACGTGAGTGATGGTTTTAACACCTGCTCGTGGAACGGGGAGCATTTTACGGGGAGAATGAGTGTCTCGCATTACACGTTTCTCGCGGGGAGATGAGGAGTTGGTCGTTAGGAGTCTTGAACATGAAGAGGTAGCGTGTTTCGGGTAGTGTGCTGGCGGAGCAATGATGGTCTAGGGGCTAGGGTGTAATGATGACGACCCTAGGGTTTCCCAGGCGTGTGTCTCGCATGCACGAATGGCCCTAGCTATAAATACGAGTGGAGTAGGGAGTTCAGTGTTTTTCATTCTCTCTCTAAATTGCTCGTAATTGCTCGTTTGTCGACCACCGCCGTTTCTTGAGATTTGCTGCTCGCTGCTGCTACCTCCAGCCTTCTTTCTTCTTTAATCCGTAAAGCTTTATGTTTTTTCATTATCGTTTGCTTTCAGTAGTTCAGGTTTTCGTAGTTTTCTTTCTAGAAATGCATGCAGATAGGGTTTAGCATGACGCCGTTGGGGAGTGTTGGTGGTAGGCGGCGGTTCTGTAGTTTAGAATCTCCAGAGCCGCCGTAGATTCTCCCCGGGAATTTCATGACGTGTAGTAGATGGTCCCTTAGGGCCTAGGGATTTTTCTGTAACTTCTTCCCGTTTATACGTCTTAGTGAGGGTTCTGGTCGAGGACACAGTCCTTGTTTCCCAGCGCCCTTTCACTTGATTAACGGTGGAATGGTGGTTCTGGCATTAATTCCGAACTCATCTTCATCCTCTGCTTTTCAGGTACTATGACGAACAACGCCCGGGTTGATCTCTCAAGAAAATCTTCTGGATCTTCAAGAATTTCTTCAGACGAGGCGAGTAGCTCGTCGAGAATTCTGGAGATTTTTAGGGACACGCAGAATCAGCCGGAGCAGCAAGCGGGGGGAGGCGATGTGGAGATGACCTCTGCCGATCAAGGTTGCTTGTTTCCCCCCAAGGACAAGGAGGATCCGCGGGCTTGGGTCGCGATTGATCCCTGGGAGTTCCCCTCATATTTCTTTGAGAATCAGGATGATGTTTTTACAGAAGTGTATACTCACGAGAAAGGGAACCAAGGAGAGTGGTTGCTATACATCCCCGGGAAAGAAAGTAGAATCTGCTCAAAATGAGATAGGAGGCGGATTCCCATGTATGACATCGTATTTCAGGAGATGGGTCTTTGGCTCCCTTTCTCGGATTTTGAGGTGGCCGTATTCAGGCACCTGCGCGTGGATCCTTCCCAACTGCACCCGAACAACATCGCATTCATGCGAGCATTCAAGATAGTTTGTGATTACTTGAAGATAGGGGCCACCATCCCCTTGTTCTTCTACTGCTTCCACCTCCTGAGGAGAAAGATCGATGGAAAATGGGGATGGGTTTCCCTGAAGGAAGGCAACAAGAAGGTGTTTAAAGCTTATCTGGAGTCTGTTCATCACTTCATAGACAAATACATATTCGTGAAGCCTTCTTCGAGCAAGGCGATGTTGAACATCTTTAGGACAGTACCGGCGCATAACGAGGATCGTACTCCCCGTCTGAACGAGTTAGGAGACCCCGTGGTAAAACTGGTTTACAAGTTCCTATTTCAGTGGACGAGGAAGCACTTTGATAATGAATTGGGCTCCTATGTCTGGAGGAAGGGGGAGCTCAGAGTCGAGGACCTGGAGAGCTTCACTGTCTTGACTTCCTTTGTGGCTAAGATCCCTTGTGTCCAGCGAGTCGGCAGGGGAGGCAGGCTAGTGATGGACAAGAACGAGGAGCCTGTATACGAGCCTGACCTCATAATCATCAAAGAGCTCCTCGGGAGTGAGGGCCCCGTTAAATACTTGTGTATTTATATATTAAATAGTAGTCTGTGGTCGTCGTTTATTTGACTCCTCGTTTGCTAACTACGTTTCTTTTTGTTTATTTTGTAGATAGCATGAATCCCGCCGAGGAGCGCATAGCCAAAACCCTTGCTGCTAGAGCGAGAAAGGCTCAAAAGGATGCTCAGATTGGCTCGGGGGTTGCCCCTACTTCGGGTTCGTGCGAATCGTCTTCGGCCCAAGCTACGGTCGCTCTCTTTCCTGCCGCCGTGTCCTTGAAAGCAAAGAGGCCGCATGCTAAGGGAAGCGTCAACCTGACTGGGGAAAGGGGAAGGGGACGTACGACCTACCCCATTGCTGGCTGGAGAAGGCTTTCTTCGAGGGCGCAACTTTTCGCGTCCCTCGGTCCGAACCCCTTCATCTCGAGGGTTTGGGCCGCCCGAAGAAGAGGGCGATGCTGGCACAAGATGCTGGTGGTTTAATGCAGATTATGGAGATGGCTGTCACCTATACCAAGGGAAGTTCCTCCCAGGAGGCCGAGCTGAAGAATCTTTGGGCCAAGTTGGTTGCGAGAAGGCCCGGATCAAGGAGGAAAAGGCTCATGAGTTATCCGAGGAAGAATCAGGGAGGCTCTTCGAGGAACGCAGGATCCTTTGGCTTGAGAAGAAATATCTTGAGGAAAAGGTGGTGGCCTTGACTGCCGAGGATACGCCCTTTTAAGATGAGCCGGAGGACACCAAAGATTTAAAAACTCGGATTGAGCTTGTTGCCCGTTTTTAGCTGGCGGTGAATGACGCCCAGGCTGCCTCTGAGGGGAGCTTTGAAAATGCTGTAAAGCAGATGCACGTGCTAAACCCTGGTGTTAAACTCAATACTTCAGGAATAGGGGTCAACTATCACGTGGCTGGCTGTAAGATTCTGGTCCTCAACTATCTCAAGGAGTTCGTCGCTTATCCTGCTGGGGGTCCTGCCCAGTTGTTGCATGTCGCCAAAGAAGAAGCTGAAGGATGATTGTTCTATTTATTCCGGCCTGCGTGCCATATTGTTGTATCTTTGTTTCTCCGGGCTTTTTCCCATTTATGTAATTTTCGAACAAGTGTGGTTTATGGCCACAAATTTATTCTTTTTTGGATGGGGCGTTAAAAGCTTCTTTTGTGGTAATATTCGCACAATAGTGATCCATGTGGTCGTTTCTTTTAGTTTTCTGGCCATGGTGGTCATTTGCTTCGAATATTTAACTTGTGTTTGCATGTTTATTGATAAAATTGCCCGTTTGTGAGACATTTTTTATTTTGCTAAGAGTTTGTAGCGGGGATTTGCTCGTTTAGTTTGTATGTTTGTCAGTGTAGGGAAACTGATCAAATAGCCAGGGTGAATATCGGGCATGGGCTGAAACTCAGGTCTCGTTTCAAGGGACCTGGGTTCGGCAGTGTTCCCGTCGCGAGTCGGGCGTTCTACCGTCATAGCACGAGGAATATGGAGTTCGATTGAGTTATCCATGTCGAGCTGGTGGTGCACTCGTTAATAAAGCGGAGCTTCGCCCCTTCTAAATTTTTTAGGTGCTATGCTTGTGCCTAGGCATGCACGTGTGGTCGGGCCTGGGTGAGTTTGTCTTGTCGACCAAACTCGCCGACTTCTCAGTGTTTTTAACTGTAATATTGTTTTACCTTTTCAGTGTTCCATGAACGAACGAGTTGTTCCCCTTGTAAGTTTTCCAAGTAATACGCTTCAATCCTTGTTTTCGCATAGACGCGGTAAGGACTTTCCCAGTTAGTTGCGAGCTTTCCCTCACGAGATTCTTTGTGATTTCTCTTTAAGACAAGACTGTGGACCTCGAACTCTCATTGTATGACTTTGGCTTCGTAGCGCATGGCTATTTTTTGTTTGAGCGAGGCCTCTCGTAGGGCCGCTCCTGTTCTGATTTCTTCTACTAGATCCAGTTCCTCCCGAAGGGCGACATCATTCATGTCCTCGTATGGAGGAGCCTCGGTTCATCTGGAAGGTTCTTCGATCTCCACGGGAATGACGACCTCCGTCTTGTAAGCTAGTCGGAAAGGGGTCTCCCCGGTTGACGAATGCGCAATTGTTCGATATCCCAAGAGTACACTATGTAACTCCTCAACCCATTTTTTCTTGGTTTTGCATAACCTTCGCTTGAGGCCCCTGAGTATTACTCTATTTGCATATTCGGCTTGGTCGTTCATCTGCGAATGCTCGACAAAGACGAAGTGCTGGGTGGTGCCTAGTTTGGCAACGAATTTCTGAAAGGTGTGATCTGTGAACTGGGTTCTATTGTCGGTGACTATCGCTTATGGGATACTGAACCGAGCGAGGATGTTTCTCTTGTAGAAGCGAAGGACATTTTGGGCGGTGATTTTGGCCAAAGCTTCAGCTTCTATCCATTTGGTGAAGTAGTCGACCGCTACGATCAAATATTTGTTCTGATTGGTTCTGACCAAGAATGGACCGAGGAGATCCAATCCCCACCAAGCGAAGGGCCAAGGAGAGGAGAGGGATTTGAGCTTGTTGGGAGGAGCTAAATGCATGTCTCTGTGTCGTTGGCATTTGTCGCATTTTTTCACGTGCTCTTTCGCATCGTGCTGCATGGTGGGCTAATAATATTCTGCTCGCAAAGCTTTTCTCGCGAGGGATCTTCCACCCAAGTTCTGGCCGTTGATACCCTCGTGGATTTTAAGCAAGACACGATCTGCACTTCTTCGATCGACGCACTTGAGAAGGGGAATGGAAAATCCTCTCCTGTAAATTTTTCCCTCGAGCAAGCTCTTCACCTGACAACAAATGCTTCTTTCGGGTCGTCGGAGAGTTTTCCCTTAGTGAGGTAATCATGTACATGGGTCATCCAGCAATCGTTGTCCCCGATGGCGAACACTTATAAGGTAGAGGATGGCTTATGGATGGTTGGTCGAGGAAGGATTTCCTGTATCACCGACTTATTCCCTGCTCTCCTCTTCATGCTTGCTAGCGTATATAGGATATCTGCACGGGCGTTATGCTCACGGGGAACATGCTTCACGTCCACAAATTTAAATTTCTTTTTCCTCTCATGGACCAGGGCCCAATAATCAGCGAGTTGGTCGTGTTTAACCTGATATTCGCCTCGGACTTGAGAAGCGACCAACTGAGAGTCTGTGAAGATCTTTACTTCCTCGGCTCCCAGATCTTTGGCCAATCGTAAGCCTGCGAGGAATGCCTCATATTTGGCCTGATTGTTAGAGGTCAGGAAAGATAGAGCGAGGTAGACCTCGATTAGGGTCTCTTCCTTGTTTTCCAATATGATGCCAGCACCACTTCCTGTCGAACTAGAGGCGCCGCCAACGAAGATCGTCCAGCAGCATGATCCGTCGAGGTCTGCGGGTGAAGTCATTTCAGCTCCGAAGTCAGCCAAGGCATGGACCTTAAGGGATTTTCTGCTCTCATATTAGATATCAAATTCAGAGATCTAGGGACGACTTCAAAATTCTGTCGGCCATGTCCGGTCTTCCGAGTAGCTGCTTTATTGGCTGATTTGTTCTGACGATTATGGTATGGGCCAGGAAGTAGTGTCTAAGCCTCCTCGCCGCGTTCACAAGGGCTAAAACTACTTTTTAAATTTGTTGATATCTCTTCTTTAGGCCTTGTAGGGCCTTGCTCGTGAAATAAATTGGTCTTTGTCCCTCTGGAGTTTCTCTAATCAGTGTTGAGCTTATCGCCTCAGAGGCAAAGGATAGATAGAGGTAGAGGACCCCATCTTTCTCGGGTCGAGAAAGGACGGGCGGTTGTGATAGTGTTCATTTTAAATGAATGAGGGCTCGCACGCATTCGGGCATGCATTCGAAGGCAGCTTCCTTGCGGAGGAGTTTGAACAAGAAAAGCGTCTGCTGGGCAGATTTCGTGACGAGTCGAGAGAGAGAGAGAGAGAGAGAGAGAGAGAGAGAGAGAGAGAGAGATAGATAGATAGATAGATAGATAGAGAGAGAGAGAGGTGAGCATTCCATTTAGGATTTGGATGGACTTTTTCGAGGTGGGTGTCAGGAATTCAGAAAATTCCTGACATTTGTCGGGGTTTGCTTTGATGCCTCGTTCTGTTAGGTAGAATCCGAGGAACTTGCCTTCCCGTACGCCAAAAGTACATTTTTCCGGGTTGAATTGCATCCGGCACTTTCGAGCCTGCTCGAACACTTTCTTCAAGTGGACGGCATGGTCGAGCTCCTAGGTGGACTTGACGATCATGTCGTCCATATAGACTTCGAGAATGTCACCTATCTCGTTGCGAAAAAATTTATTCATCATGCATTGATATGTAACGCCCACATTTTTTAGGCTGAAGGGTATTACATTATAGTAATAGTTGCCCGATTAGGTAATGAAAGCGGTGTATTTTTTGTCTGTTTTCGCCATTGGGATCTGGTTATTACCAGAGTATACGTCAATAAACGATAGCAATTTGAAACCGGCCAAGTTGTCGACCAGTTTGTCAATATTGGGGAGAGGATAAGCATCTTTCATGAAAGCCCGATTGAGGTCAGTATAATCAATACACATGCGCCACTTTCCATTAGATTTTTTCACAAGAACTACATTTGAGAGCCTGGTTGTGTACTAGGCTTCAAAAATAAAATGTGCCTCTAGGAGGTCTTTTACAGTTATTTCTGCAGCCTTCGCTTTCTCAGAAGTCTGTTTTCTTCTACATTGGGCGACTGCCTTGAGGGAAGGATCTATAGTCAAGTGATGGCATGCAATTTTTGGATCTAATCCAGGCATCTCGATCGCACATCAGGAAAACATGTCAGTATTTTACCTTAGGCAAGCTTTGAGTTTCCTTTTTTCTAAGTCAGGGAGGTCTGCTCCAATCTTCACTCCTCTGGTTGGATCTTCTCCGAGGGGAACGAGCTCAAAGTCACCGTCCGGGATTGGTCGTGCATGACTCAAGAGTTCATCATGATCAGCAGAAGGGGTTGAACCTTCACCTTCGACCATGGGCTCCTTTCCTTTCCTTCTTTGCTCAACACGATATTCCTTGGAGAAGCGACTGTCGAGGTCAATGGTGTCGACCCTCGGCGGTGGCTTGACCTCCTCAGAGCTGGAGGGCAGTGTAGCTTTGGTGTTCGTTCGAGGTTGAACGTTGATTAAACTGAGGCCCTTGGCTGAAGCTTCAAAACACATTTTTGCTGCATAGATGTACCTGTGGAGGGTGGCGATCAAGCCTTCGACGATGTAGTACTTCATTTTGAGATGCACAGTGGAGGGAACTGCAATGAGTTCAGAGAGAGTGGGTCTCCCAAAGATGCACTGGTAGAGAGACAAGAAATCTACCACCAGGATTTGGGTCTTGATGGCTCTGGCTGTTACCCCTCTCCTGAAGGTGGCAATCAACTCGACATATCCCTAAGGTTTTGTGTTGGCCCCATTGAAGCCCTATAGATCTGATCCTATGTACGAGGTCAAATGGCTTTCATTCAGCTTGAAGGTGGTGAATAGATGGGCGTACTGATGTCCACCGAGCTGCCTTGATCGACCAGTATGTGTTGCACGTCAAAATTCGCCATGCGAGCTCTTACGAGCAGTGGGATGGTCGAATTCGGGGCTCCGCCCATCAGTTCCTCCCTGTAGAAGGCGAGGGGATGAGAGCCTCCTCAGAATTTGTCCACTGTGGCGTCCATGTCCGAGTTAGCTTTGATGAGCTGGTCGAATATTCTTTTTACCGAGCCAACCGTGTGCATGTTGAATCCCTCGCCGGAGATAACCATGGCTGCAGGGAAATATTCCCAAGGAATATGAGAGGAGAAGTACAGGGGGAAGTTCTCCATGTTCGGGTAGTAGAAATCTTTTGGCTGCAAGATACTCACAGTGACCAGAACGACGTCGATGTCGGGGGACTTCTTCTCTTCTTCAATGTTTTTAGTTTTCGGTGCTTCTTCAAGAGCGCCCTCCTTCTTTTTTTATTGTTTTTGGTTCCCATCTCGAATTAGTATTTTGATTGCATCCTTGAGATAAATGCAATCTTCGATTTTATGCTAGTGACTTTTGTGGAACCTTTAATATTTTCTCTTGTCGGTTCCCGGTTTGGACGGTGTTTGTCGGGGGAAGCGCACTCCAGCCTGCTTAAATTTAGAATTGGCACATTCAGATAGAATACGCTCCCTTGAGGTAGTCATAGGGGTGTAGTCATGGAAACGACCAGTTGGCCTGTTGTAGTCTGTAATACAGTGGGAGAACTGACTTGGTTGCTTTGCGTTTGATCGCAATTGTTGTAGATAGCAAGAGTCGCCACCGACTTTTCTTTTATCCAATAAGGAAAGGGTGAAAAGAACAGGAAAAACCTTTGAGATATTTTCTTGAGTTCGGGGGCTAGATTATGAAACGGGAATGTGTTAACACCCTTTTCATCCATAGTTATCTATGGGCTCTTAGTTGCTTGCTAGATCACTTTTGAAATTGCTTTGTTTGAAATGTGTTTGTGATGGGTTTTAAAATTATTTTTTGAAAAGCGCCTTTGTTTAGGAAAACTTTGTAATGATTCTCGTCTCTATAAGAATGCATACAAAGTGTTGGACTTTTTGAAAATATTTCATGTTTTGAAAGTGTTTGGTGTGTTTGAAAAGATGTTTTTTTTGAATATGGATTGTGAGCAAGCAACTAAGAGCGTTCTACCTACTCAAAAGTCTTTTGTTCATTTCTTCCTTCCTTTGATATTGCTATCTCACTATTGATTGGTAAGTAGCCTTATCTTTAGATGTGAAGGGACGGGCGTGGGTCATTGTATAGTCATAGATAGCAATGTTGTGAGATATCTTGGCATATTTCTTAAGGGACTAAGTTCATTTGTAAGGCAACATTCGAAGCGTCATCGAGGGACTATGATCTTGTGTTTTTGATTGTTTTGCTAAGATGTCTCACATTCATAATATGACAATTTTTAAGGAAACAAGTGGAGTTAACCCTTGAGGTGCAAGTTTGAAAAGTGTTTTCATTTCATGCATTATTTAGTCTTGGATTAGGGTTGTCTAAGATTTGAATTTTATCTTTCCATACACACCCTAGTTACTAGCATTTATATTTGAAAACGATAAATTATGGAAAATAAAAATCCTACACTATTACATCATTAGGGGGATGGGGTATGATTTACAAATGGGGATGAAATAGGAGCTTAAATTTTACAACCATATTGAATAGCCATGAAGAAAATATGTGAAACATATAAAAATAAAAGAAACACAAATAAAATTGCATTTTTGAACCTTATGCGTCGACACATGCTCTTTTGCAGCGACACATAACCTTCCCTTGCCCCTGTATTGCCAAATCAACTCAGTATGAGTCGATGCATAATGGTATGTTTCGACTCATACCCTGCATCTGTCGACTAATACGTGATTTGTGTCGAGTCATACACTTTTAATTCCTTCTGTTTTGTCCCAGTATAACAGTATGTGTCGACACATAAAGGCTTTGTGTCGACTAATACACCCTTTTTACTTTTGTTTTGGGCCTGTATAGAAGTATGTGTCGACACATAAGGATTTGTGTCGACTCATGCTGTAACTTTTCACTCTAACATTGTTTTATGGTCTGTACAAGTTAATTCTTAACATATAATTGACAATAATGGAAAACAAACAAAAGGGTTAGCTTCAATGGAAATGGTTACTACACTTTATCTTCAAAAATGAATCACTAATGATTCTTGAAGTGGAGATTTTAAAGTCAAGGAGACTTACCTTGAAGCTGGAATTTGTGCTTTGAGTTTGAGTTGTTGTCTTGACTGTTCTTAAACTTGGAAAAACAGAGGTGTTACAGATACTTGTTCTTGAGTTTAAACAAATTCTATATGGTGTATGTGGGGTGCTTATATGTTTGGACAAAACTAGTAAAGTATGAGAGGTTCAAAGGTTTGGACTTCAAAACTCAAGAGTGGAAGCTTTATGGACTGTTATGGCCTTTGTGAATATGAGATTTTTGAGCGTTTATCAACATAACAAAACTTCAGGCCTTTCTCTTTATTTTTTTGGACCTTTTTCTCTTGCAATTGGCCTCTCTATTTATAGAGAAGGTTTGAGACTTGAAACAACTCAGATTTTGAATCACATGTTATGGCTATCTTGCTTGTTTTTGAAGCAAGCATGAAGAACATGTTTCCAATGCTTGTACCAAGCTATCTAAAGTGGTTGATCACTTTAAACATGTTTGTTCTGACTTGTAAGAGTTGAGTGTGATCAGAACAATAAGTTAGATGCTCAAGAAATTGACTTTGTGATTAAAGTGAACTTTGCAAGAATGGCAATGGTGCCTTTGTGCCAAAAATGGAAAGATGCAATGGGAAATACTTGAATCACTTAGATAATGGTTCAATCAATTGTGTAAACAAATGATTATAGATAGATTTTCAAGTCAAGAGGCCTACAAAGTAAGATTATGCAGCATGGCATAAGGATTTTGTTCATTGTTCATTACAAATATGCCTTGCAAATCAAGAATGAATGCCCAACTCCAGGCCCTTGAATATCTTAGCTCAAGTATGACAAATTAATTCTCTTGGATATTTGGAAAGCTTGAAACACCCTCTACAACTTTCATGTTTACCACTTTTGAAGAATCCAATTGGAACTTGATGAAAATTTGCCAAGAAGTTGGGATAAAAACCTGACCAAACCTGCTGTGAATTTCTCCAAGTGTTTAATTAAAAATGCCATGACTTCATGAATTTATAACTTAAAATCCAAGCATTTCTAAAAAACGTCCTTCCCTACAATGGTTTAGATCTCATTGAGATCTACAACTTTCATGTTGGAAGTTTTATTTGAATCATCTTGCATCTTAGAGAAAGAATGACATGAAGTAATGAAATTATCATATACAAAAACGCTTAGAAAAAATTTCTAAGTCTTAAAAAGTTTGACTTTTCACATTGACTTTTGACTTTCTTGATTTCTTGATGATAAAGCTTGATATTCTTGAATGTCTTGATGATTTTTGATCTTTGAAACTTAATATTGATCAAAAAGTTAAAGTTTGACTTTTCAGTGTACAATTGACTTTTCAACAGTTGACCAAATTTCATCTGTCAATCCAATGATCTTGAGAATGTTTTGAGCCATGAAATTAGGTAAACATGTTATATTTCAGTCTTTGAGATTATGCTTCAAGCCACTAAGTCATGTATTAGGTCAAAAGTCAATGATCAGTCGTTCTTTGTCAAAACCCTAGTTTGTGGTCTCAATATTTCAGAGGTTATTTTGTCTGATCAATTCCTTGAGAATCCTTGAGCATTAGAGGTCTTTGTGAGAAATGTATTAAGGAAAGAGAGGGAAAATTTTGGGGTACAACAGCTGCCCCTGTTCAATCTTCTTAAATCTGAAGAGATAGATTGGCGAGTCCGCCATTCGTGACTTAAAGGTGGAAGATGATTGAACACTTAAGTGCCCAAAAATTTTCACTCGCTTGTGCATGAGGTGAAATGTTTGTTAATTATCGGGAATTGGCTTAGATATGCCATTTGGAGAAGTGATAAAGAGCTATCAGAGATGGGCTTATAGATTCCATCCAAAGTGACTGATGGCAAGTATAAAGCTTGACTGCGACTGTTGTGCCCCAAAATTTGCCCTCTCATTTTTCAAGGCATTTCTCACAAGGGTTCTCAAAGATCCAAGCTTGCACAAGTACAATTGGATTTTCCACTATCAAGTTAGAAGGGAAACTGTTAAAAAAGGGGAAAATAGATAAAAATAATCTTTTTGACAAAATTGGAGAAAAATAAGTCTTTTCGATTCAGCTCCTTCGATTGGCCTTTTGGCCTCTTTCGATGCAAGTTTGGATTGCATCTTTTGACTGAGTGTTGGCCTCTGGCATGCTGGCTTGGATTCACAAGGCAGGAGCTTCCTGCATGCCACCTTTGATTGCACCTTTGGCCTCACAGGGTTCAAAATGCAATGGCTTCCTATGTGCCTGCTTCGATTGGATGTTTGATGCGTGCATGCCTATGTTGACTGGACAAATATTCCCCCATACTTGCTTTGATTCACAAGTTCATGACTAGCTGCATACAAGCCTTTGTTTGATCCATAACTTCTTTCTTGCACGCAAGAGGCTCCCCCCATTCTAGCATGCATTTGTCACAAAGCCTCCTGTAGCCTCCTTCGATTACAAGGAAAAATACATCCTTTTTGCATCCTTCAATTGCAAATTTTTTCCAGCCTAGCATGCCTCTTTCGTTTGGGCATGTGATTCCCTTCATGCATGTGTTCGTTTGAGCATTGTCCTCTTGTATGCTTGCTTGGAGACACAAATTTTAGACCTCCTGCATGCAGGTTTTGACAGGGACATTGTCTATGTTTATGCTATCTTCAACTGGAAAAATTTCCCTTTAGCATGCTTCAATTCTACCCTTAACAACCTTCAGCATACATGGTTGTGGATTTGAAGGGCATACATAGGAGTCCCTGTTGAAGGTTTTCATAACCCATTCGAAGGACACATTTGGCCCTTTTCCAAGAAGCATACATGACCCATTCAAGGGACACATCTGGGCATCCCATCGAAGGACATGCTTGATGGCCCATTCAAAGGATTTACAAAGCCCAACTTAAGGCATGTTTTAGTGACCCATCCAAGGGTCACACATTTGGCTCTTTCGAAGGATGCACAAAAGTGACCCATTTGAAGGACACTTGTTGGAGGAAAAATCAAATAACATTGTTGGAAGAAGAGTATGGTCGAAGGAGGGTCAAAACGAAAGGGTGAAATATTCAAAGATGCTTGCTGCCAAGTTCAGGCCTGGTACACTGGCCAAAAATGCTGCACAACAGTCCTGAAACACTGCCCCATTCTTGCACCAAAATAGCATACAAGCACCGTCCCTCGAAAGCTACAAAGATTAGTTTACTCAAATTGTTCAAATTATTTTGTTTTCCCTCCAAAAGCTTCAGCCAACTTTGCCTATAAATAAGAGGCTCCATAACATGTTTAAGGGGCTGGAGACACGTCCAAGGACTGTGGGGAACAAATCTTCAACACTCTCAAACACTTAAACACAAACACAACCCCAGAATCCAAACACTTTCCTCCTTCAAATCTGAAGCAATCCCTTACACCTTGTCCCTTTGAATCCAATAGGAAGAACATCACACTTGTTCTTCTCCTTCGAATCCAGTACTAAAGGCATAACCTTTTTTTCCTCCCTTCGAATCCATAGGTACTCAGAGAAACCACTCAAGGTTTAGCACACGTTCCATCTTGAAGCAAGGTAAGTCAATCTTACCCTTGAATCTTTCATTTCAGGCATAATATATGAATAATCTCCCCTTTTCGTTTCAAACATGTACATAACATTTTTCTTCTTTTCGTTTCCACCCTTTTAACTTGATTTCATTGATAACCTTCTTGGTTTTAATTCTTGTTTATTTAAACATGTTGTAAGAACTAACCTAGTGTGATACGGTGGGAGAACTGACTTGAAGTTTTGCGTTTGTATTCGCACTTGTTCGGTTTAGCAAGAGTCGCCACCGACTTTTTATTTTATCCTAAGGAAAGGTTAAAAAGCACAGGAAAAACCTTTTGAGATGTTTCGTGGGTTCGGGGGTTAGATTATGAAAAGGGAAGGTATTAGCACCATTTTCATCCATGGTTATCCATGGGCTCTTAGTTACTTGGTTAGATCACTTGCCTTGATTTTCAATTATTTGAAATTGTGGTGTGTGTGTGTGTGTTTGAAAATGTTTTGAAAGAGATGCATTGTCTTAGGCAACCAATGTAATGACTCGTGTTTGAGTGTTTTACAAAGGTGTGTATCTTTTCGAAAAGATGTTTCAAATGTTTTTGAGAGTTTGTTTTTGAAAGTGTTTGTGGAGTGGTTTGAAAAGTAGGCAAGTGTTTTTGCAAGTTGATCAAGTAACTAAGAGTTTGTCTACCCCTAAATTTACTCAAAGGTTTTTCTCATGTTTTAACCATTTTTAACAATTTTGTTCCACCATTGTATTAGGTGGGCAATCTTGCGTTAGGATGTTTAACGGGACATGCGCGGGTCATCGTATGGACCATGAATGCAATGGTGCCAAGTATCTTTGGCAATTTGCTTGAAGGGACTATGATCATTTTGATAGGCAACTTTCGAAAGCGTCATCGAGGGACTATGATCATTTGAATTGTTTTTCCAAAGAAACTCGACGTGCAAGCATGGCCCATTTTGGAAGGCAACAAGCGGGATTACCCTAGGGGTGCAAGTGTGATTGTGTATTGATTTCATGTATTTGTCTTTGTATTAGGTTATCTAGCGTTTGATTTTATGTACATACAAACCCTAGGTCTAACCATGGTATATTTGAAAGCGATAAATTGCGGGAATTTAAAGTCTACGCTATTACAAATAAGTATCCGGGAGTGGGGGTACAAATTTACAAATGGGGATGAGACTTTGATGGGAGAGTAATGTCTAAATAATTACAACCAAATCGAATCGATCGCAATGTAAAATGTATCAAATGTACAAGAATAAGCAAATGTATAATGTAAATGTGTCAATGTATTTGTGTAGGTATATGTAATTATTTACAAGTGATAAAAATGTTTAACTTAATGCAAAATTAAGTGTTTGTTATATATTTTGTATTTTTATCTTGTATTTTGTTAATTATATACAAATAAGAAAATTTAATTAAAAGAAAAGAAAATGTTTTAAGTTCTATTTTTTTAGGTATTAAAAATAATGTATTTTAATTAATTATGTACAAAGCTAAGGATTTAATCAAAGAAAAGAAAATGGTTTTAAGAAATTAATGTTTTATGTACTTTTAATTAACTAAAAAAAAGCAATTAAACAGTTTTTATATAAAAGGAAATCAATGTATTATTTAATTTATAAACAAAATTAAATTATGATATATATAAAAAAAAGAAAATCAAAGAGTTAATGAAATTTGAATGTAAAAAATAGTATGTTAATTTATTAAAAGAGAGATATGATATGATAAAAAGATATTAGTTAAAAAATGAAAAAAAAGATGAATGGGCCTTAGAGATATTCCTGGCCCAAAGCAGAGTTGGGAGTGTACTCAATCCAAGGGGGGGGGGGGGGGGGGTGCGCCTGATTTGGAAATGGGCTTTAGGCTTGTTTTTGTGGGGCAAGGCCCAGGTTTGACTCAACAACATTTTAGGGTTGTTTTTGTTTTATTTCAGAAAAGGAATTAGGGTTAGGTAAGAACACAGAGACGCGGCGCCGTTCGTCCTCTTTGTTCCTTCCTTTTCATTTTCCTCAACGTAATGGCCACTGAATCGAGACCCTCCGCCTAGGGCCACCGCGCCATCATCCGTCTTCCTCCCTCCATGGACCGCTCGAGCAAAGATAAGCAAAGGTAACGACCTATCCTTCTTATGCCTTAGGGTTTTTGTTAGTTCTTTTTGATTTCATGTTTTTATTCATTTCTGATTCTTGATTATTCGCGTTTTTGTTTGAGGTGCATGAAAAGGGAGAGAAACTATACCTTTGGGGAATGGGGACTTTTGGGAGATGGAGGAGGACGGAACTTGGAGGTGCTTCAGGCGGCCAAGGGCGAGGGCTTGGTGATGATGTGCGCTTTGCTTGGAAATCCTGGTATTCTGTATTTTTTGCCTTTTTGTCGTTGATTTGATGATGATGCCTGGAAATATGAAAATGCTTAGTATAATTTCTTTTCCTCTTCTTTTCTGGTTGCCTCGCCCTTTGTATGTTCTGAGATGATGATGTTTGCTCTGAGTGTTTTGAATGGCTTTCTTACTTTCTGAGATGCTTATTTGATGATGCTGTTGGATATGATTTGTTGCTTCAGTACTTGATGCTGTTGGATATGGTTTGTTTTGACTTTAAGTTGCCTTGAATGCTAACCCTGTGATGAACACAGTTCTGAGGGTCTTGGTCTTTAATCTGATGCCTCTGAGCTGATTGGCTTTTTAGGCTTTGGTTAGGCTTAGTGTGCTTACAGGTTGATGCAAGGCTTGAAAGGCTTTAGCAGGTTTTGAAAAGGGTTTTGATGTAGGCTTCAGGCTTATGCTGTTTTGAGATTACAGGTTTGGCTTGAGCAGTTCAGGCAGGTTAAGACTTGACAGGTTAAGCTTGAACGAGTTTAGGCTTTAGCAGATCTGGGCTTTGGCTTGCTGTTGAAGCAGGTTAAAGGCATTTGTGAGGTTTGGAGCTTAGGCTTCAAGCTTGTGGAGGCAGTTTGCAATGTTTATTATCGATACAGTTTGAGAATTTTCTTTTGTGATCTTTTCTGCCCTACTTTTGCTGTGTTGATGACAGTTTGTTTTATATATTTGTCCTTAAGCCTCAGCCTGCTGTAAGCCTATCTTCTTTTTCTCTTTTCTCTCTCTCTAGTATTAAAGCATATTATATTGCTTATTTGTACTATTTTTCTGAAAAGGTAGTTGGCTGAAAATGATGTAACTTGGATGTTGCTTGCAATATTTGCTTAGCTCTGCATACTTCCTTCTTTCCTGCATACTTTAATGACAACATTTTGTACTTCTTGATATCTTGAGATACTTCTATATCTTTGGACAGATTTTGATAGCTTTTTGGTTTAGTTTGAAATTGTGATTCAGTTTGCCTTTATACTTGTACATGCTGTTTGTTTTGAAACTATGCAGTTGGTTGACAAATTTGAATTGTGCAATTTGTATACTTGTGCATTTCATACTTTTTTGCAAGCATTTTTATCCTTCCCTCTTTGTGAACCGGGAGAAATCTCGTGATTTGCAGAGAGGGAAAACTGATTCCGGCCAGTTGCTTTTAATGATGAATCTATTTTTTATCTGTCTGTCTTTTTAATTTTATCTGTTTTTGACTTCTTCTTTTCTTTTTGCAGATAAAAATTAAATGGAGAGGAGTAGCAGTAGAAGCTGAAGATTTGAAGACTTAGGAATATTTAGGATAGTTTTATTTCAAATTTAATCATTTGTAAAATTATTATTGTAAACAAAAATGTAAATAAATTTACCGTTGTTCAAATAATAATTTGTAACAAAACAATTAAAGATGAATAAATAAAAATCCTTTTAATCAGTTAATTCCCTTTTTTAGCTGTCTATTTAATTACTTATAAATTCTTAAATTATAATAAATGGAAATAAATTCCAATTATCCTAACTTAGAATAAATAAACAATTAATAAACACTGTGGTTTTAGCATCGATCAATTAATAAACCCGGCGTTTCAAATGGCCACAACAATGCACAGTCAAATCATAACACATGCCCAAATGTCTTTTCCTTTTACTGATTTAATCAAACACTGCAAACTTAATCCAAATGCTTCAGTCCAAATTTCAGAGTAAACTGAAAAGAACTATAGACTTAATTCTTTCTGAGAAATACGCGCACAAAACCCTAGTTCTTGATTAAATGTCCAAGAAGCGTCCGCCTGATCAAAACCTGAGCCAACTCAACCAAACCTTAGAAATCTGCCTGAACTGCTTTAAAATCAATGAAAACCCTAAATTTTGTCTGATTGACGAGAAAAGTCTGTTTGGCCGATTCTTGAGCAAGTCTGAAAAAATCAGGAAAAGCCCGAAGCTGTGATTTCTTGTAAAAAGAGGAGGGCAAATTTTGGGGTACAACAGTTGCCCCTGTTCAATCTTCTTGAACCTGAAGAGTTAGATTGGCAGGTTTGCCTTTCGCGACTCGAGGGTAAAAGGAGATTGGACACTAGAGTGCCCAAAAATTTGCACTCGGTGATGTGATGGTAGAGGGAATGGGCTTAAAGATGCCATTTGGTGATGGGCTTAAAGATGCCATCTGGAATGTGACAGAATCTTGTCGGGGGATGGGCTTAGAGATGCCATCTAGAAATGGGTTTAAAAATGCCATTTGGAAGTTGCTGGTAGGAGGATGGGCTTAAAGATGCCATCTGGAAATGTCTGGAGGAGGATGGGCTTAAAGATGCCATCTGGAAATGTCTGAAGGAGGATGGGCTTAAATATGCCATCTGAAGGAGTTGGACTGTATGTCATTGGTGAGTGGGCGAGTATCAGAAAGGTATCCATATTTTGGAACATCTCTGAACTAGGGTTCTGAATAAGCAATAGATTGACATCCATGTTTTGGAGAATCTGTAAACTGTTTTCAGAAGTTGAAGTTGAATAAGCAATAGAGTAGCATCCGTTGTTGGGAGGCGTCCGTAAACTGTTTTCAAAAGTTTTGAAGTGGAGAAGGAACCGGTGTAGGGTTTCCTGATGATGAGTCCGTGTAAAACTGCATCTGGATGAATCTGGAATAAGTATCAGAATGTCGCCGTCTCTGGGTCACATATGAACTATTTCTGGATGAATCTCGGAAGATGATGATTTTTGTCTGTTGACTGATCTTTCCTGAAAAGGTAAAGAGTTAGTTGTATGCAATGTCATGATGCATGATGCAATGTATGTTATATCAATGTTTATGACATGAATGTGATGAATGCGTATGTAAGCTGATGAGCCGTCTCGCTAAGGATAGATGAATCCTGGATGACTGGAGACAAAAGAATCTTGACTGCTGCCGGGGAAAATAATTCCTTGGCTGCTGCTGGGGAGGGCAAGAATCTTTTGATTGCTGCAGATGAGAAGTCCTGGGACCACTGCTGGGGAATCAGGAGCTTGGGTTGTATGCCAATCTACTGGGGAATTCCTGTCTTGAGGAGATCTTCACTGGGGAATATTCGAATATTCTGTGAGGAATTGAGAACGAGAGTCTTCATTCTGCTTGGGGATTGGTAGTTGGAAGTGTTAGCTCCGCTGGGGATTTTGAATCTTGACTCTGAGGGGAATTAGATTCTGGAAGGCTCTGGCTGGGGATTGCAAGAATCTTCTGATCGCTGCAAGTGTTGATCTGGAATAAGTTACTGAATGTCGCCATCTCTGGGTCACATCTTGAACTATTTCTGGAAGCAGGTCTGGATAAGTTATAGAATGTCGCCGAATCTGGGTCACATCTTGAACTATTTATGGAAGGAAATTCTGAATAAGTTATAGAATGTCGCCGAATCTGGGTCACATCTTGAACTATTTCTGGAAGGAAATCTGGAATAAGTTACTGAATGTCGCCGAATCTGGGTCACATCTTGAACTATCTCTAGAAGCAAATCTTGAATAAGTTATAGAATGTCGCCGAATCTGGGTCACATCTTGAACTATATCTGGAAGCAAATCTGAATAAGTTATAAAATGTCGTCGAATCTGGGTCACATCTTGAACTATATCTGGAAGCAAATCTGAATGAGTTATAGAATGTCGCCAAATCTTGGGTCACATCTTGAACTATATCTGGAAGGAAATTCTGAATAAGTTATAGAATGTCGCCGAATCTGGGTCACATCTTGAACTATCTCTGGAAGGAAATCTGGAATAAGTTACTGAATGTCGCCGAATCTGGGTCACATCTTGAACTATCTCTAGAAGCAAATCTTGAATAAGTTATAGAATGTCGCCGAATCTGGGTCACATCTTGAACTATATCTGGAAGCAAATCTGAATAAGTTATAGAATGTCGTCGAATATGGGTCACATCTTGAACTATATCTGGAAGCAAATCTGAATGAGTTATAGAATGTCGCCAAATCTTGGGTCACATCTTGAACTATATCTGGAAGGAAATTCTGAATAAGTTATAGAATGTCGCCGAATCTGGGTCACATCTTGAACTATCTCTGGAAGGAAATCTGGAATAAGTTACTGAATGTCGCCGAATCTGGGTCACATCTTGAACTATCTCTAGAAGCAAATCTTGAATAAGTTATAGAATGTCGCCGAATCTGGGTCACATCTTGAACTATATCTAGAAGCAAATCTGAATAAGTTATAGAATGTCGCTGAATCTGGGTCACATCTTGAACTATATCTGGAAGCAAATCTGAATGAGTTATAGAATGTCGCCAAATCTTGGGTCACATCTTGAACTATATCTGGAAGGAAATTCTGAATAAGTTATAGAATATCGCCGAATCTGGGTCACATCTTGAACTATCTCTAGAAGCAAATCTTGAATAAGTTATAGAATGTCGCCGAATCTGGGTCACATCTTGAACTATATCTGGAAGCAAATGTGAATAAGTTATAGAATGTCGCCGAATCTGGGTCACATCTTAAACTATCTCTAGAAGCAAATCTTGAATAAGTTATAGAATGTCGCCGAATCTGGGTCACATCTTGAACTATATCCGGAAGCAAATCTGAATAATTTATAGAATGTCGCCGAATTTGGGTCACATCTTGAACTATATCTGGAAGCAAATCTGAATAAGTTATAGAATGTCACCAAATCATGGTCACATCTTGAACTATCTCTAGAAGCAAATCTTGAATAAGTTATAGAATGTCGCCGAATCTGGGTCACATCTTGAACTATCTCTAGATCTTGATTTTGTTAAGGGTCAGAAATTGGGAGTATACCAATCTTCTGAGGTGATAAGGATGAGAGTCTTCACTCTTGAGAGAAACAGATTTTTAGGAGCTTCAATTGTCCGTTATTCTGTTGGTGGTTGCAACTTCCAGCAGGTGATGAAGGAATTATTGAACACTTTTGACATTCGAATGCCCCAAGTGGTGATGAAGGAATTGTTGAACACTTTTGACATTCGAATGCCCCAAGTGGTGATGAAGGAGTCTCTTCAGGTTACTCTGCAATTGAGAGATTTTGTTGAAATCTTGACTGGACTGCCCCAGGTTAACTGAACTTTGAAAGATCTGTTGAAACCTTGACTGGACTGCCCCAGGTTAATTGGATGGTGACATGTTATGCCCCTTGTTGATAGGAGATTTGTCGTTGGAAGTGTCATCCTTTTGAAGTGATCTTTGTTCACTGAGAGAGTTTTCGTTCCTCCGAACATTCGCTGTATGAATTTCTTCGCTGTCAAACAAATAGCCAAATGCAAACAGTGATATTCAAGCAAAGCAAAGTTTATGTCTGTCTTGAAGTTTTGAAAGATGCGTTTTTTAGCAGAAAACTTTTTATAAGACAAGTCAACACAAGATTTAGAGCAAAGCCCTACAGGAGTCAGGATACCTTTTGTAACAGTATGCTTTCGAACTAACCCATGCTTTAATTAGGACTTTTGAAGGGTTGTAACGTGGCTTGGTTCACGGTTTAAGAAACAAAGGATAAAGGCTCAAAGTATATTTGTACCCACCCGCTCTTCGTGATGTTCTTCCATCCTAAGCTCAGTTAATTATGCGTCGCACTCTATTTGAGTTTGGAACGACTTTTGGGTGATGGTTCACCAATTGAATTTGGGGAGACAATCATCATCTCCTTTTTCTTTTTCAACATTTTTCATGTTGTTGAGGATTTGTAATGACCTCTCTATTTTGATTTTGATTTGTTATCCCTAACTTTTGCCTGACTGTCTCTGTTTTCGAGATCACAGTCAGCGGGACGCCCCAGGTTTCTTAAGCCTCCTTTACAGGTTTTGGCTCAGTGGGCTTTTTCTCTTTTGAGAGATTGACTGCCTATGTGATAGGGAACCACCCTTGTCTTTTGATTCGAAAGGAATGCCTTCTTTGTTGATGTCGTTCGTTGTATTACGAACTGAGAGTTTGTGACTTCAATGCGCATCCTTTTGAATTAACTGAGAGACTACCCTGCCCCAGGTTTATATCAAAGGTTTTGATTGTTTAGAACAGAAAACTCCTACTTCTTTGGCTCGAAGGGGTTGACTAGGGATTATCTTCCTTATAACTCCAGTGTTTGGGAATTGAAAGAAATGCCTGTACATCATCAGCAAGGTCTGTTCAAAAGCATACTGTATGAGATTATGGTATTGTTTTGTCATCCTCCCTCTAAAGGCTTGCAGCTTTTTATCAAGAGTTAAATATCATAAAGAAAGCATGAGAGTAGTGAAAACGAATGGATGAATTCAAGACAACCATATGCAATGCATTAATGAAACAGAGTTTGACATTAAAAGATAATTGTTTGAATAACAAAAGATTACAACTTTGAAAGTTCAAAATGAAACAAACACAATCTCAATGAGCTGGCATAGGAGCAGTGATCATGCTGGAGTCTCTGAAGGGTCAAACTCGATCTCCTTGGCATTAATCATGTCTTGGATCTTGTTCTTCAGAGGCCAACAGTTGTTTGTGTCATGTCCCGGACTGTCAGAGTGGTATGCACACCTTTTATTGGGATGATAAGTAGGAGCAGAAGTATTTGGGTTCCGGAGAGGAGCCCTTAATGTAATCAGATCCCTCTTCAACAAGTGTTGCAGTGCTTGAGACAATGACATGTTGATCTTGGTGAACTGTCTCTTAGGTGCGACTTCCTTACGCTGATGCCCCTGTCTTTGTTGAGCAGACGTAGGATTAGAGATCAAGATTGACCCTACGTGTTGGTCATGACGACCCTTTTGACTGTTCGTAGCATTGGACTCTTTCTTTCCATTGTAGAGAATTATTTGAGTATCCGAGGATGTAGTTCCTTGGATCTTTCCACTCTTGATGCCAGCTTCGACCCTCTCGCCGGTCAGTATCAGTTCGGTGAACCCGACTGAGGAGCTTCCAATTAAGTGTTTGAAGAAAGGTCCAGTTAAAGTTCCCACGAAGATGTCAATCAGCTCCCTATCAGTTAAAGGAGGTTGCACCCTACCAGCCAAATCTCTCCACTTTTGGGCATATCCCTTGAAGCTCTCGTCAGAACCCATGGTCATGCTCTGCAATTGCACACGAGTTGGTGCAAGACCAGCATTGTACTGATACTGCTCATAGAAAGCAAAAGCCAAGTCCTTCCAGGTGTGGATGCGAGAACTCTTCAATTGATAAAACCACTCAAGTTGAGCCCCTACCAGACTTTCTTGGAAGAAATGGATCCAAAGCCTTGGATCAGTTGTGTATGGTTGAATCTTGCGGACATAAGACGTTATGTGCATCTTAGGGCAAGAAACTCCATCGTATACGGCAAATGTAGGGACTTTGAACTTCGGAGGGATGAACAATCCAGGAACCAAACCCATGTCCCCTAGATCCAAGCCAGGTATTTGTTGGATCTCCATAGCATTGAGACGATCCTCCAACTCTTTGTACTTGTCATCAGCGAGAGGGTATTGTTCCTCGGAGTAGTCAGCTTCCTCTTCATCAATCTCCACATTGTGGTCTTCTTCAAGAGTATCCCCTATGTTGGATGGAGTTGCAAGGTCCAGGGTCTTAGGTCTCCTCCTCAAGTTCAGGATGCGGGCTGCCTTCTTGTACTTCTTCTTCTTGTCTTTGAGAAGAAGAGCTGTCAGATCCTCTTGCCCTTTACCCATAGCCAACAACATTTGTTGGAATTGAGCATTTTGAGCTTGGAGATCTTTCACCGTTTGTTCCATATCCATCTTACTGAAATAAACAGCAAGAGGATAAGGATACCTGTATGGGAGAAACCTGTTATGCAATGATATGTGTGATATATATGCAATGTTTTCAAGGATCTCTTGGGGTAAACACAAGAGAATGTTAGAGGTTGAACTTCGATCTTTGATTGGAGAACTTTGCAACGGTGGATGTCTTTCCACGAGAATCAAGTTCACCATGTCAAGTGGGTCATAGCCCCCGATTCAATTTGTTGCACTTGATCTTTGATTGCATTTGTTTAGAGGAGAAACCTCTGGCCCTTTGGTAGACGTCTAGTTCAACGTAACCCTGCATCGAAAGAACCCTCGAGATCCTTGGAAATGCTATGGTATGATGTTATGATGTTATGTACATGTATGCAAAAACCAGTAAGTGTATATACAGGTAATCATATTCACACAAAGCAAACAAGTCCTTAGGTTTAGGCTTTCATGGGTTTGTAGGTAAGTACCCTCTTGAAGTTAGTTGGCTCATCCTGTCCTAGAAATAGAAACCGGGTTCTAAGGAGCTCAATATCATTGGATTGTTTTCTGTGTTCATTGTTTTGATTTAGCCACTTAACTGGCGACCAAAATATTCCAAGAAAACAACCCTCAATGAGTGTAGTATCGAGTATCTACCAACTTTGGACTGCACCAAAGTCGGTCATCTCACTACCCCTAAAAAGGCTAGGATGGTCAATTAAGGTTCTAAGAGTTCGTTAGTGCTTCACGATATCACTCAGCAGCCCCGTACTCTCCTTGATTGAACTCAAGGGTTACCGGTACTCACAAATATGTCACACTAACATAGCTTACTGCTTCAACCGTGTCGGTATACCCCGCACAGTTCCCTCACAGTTTTTTTGCTATTTACCTAAAAAGGTGCCCCAAATCCGGGTGCAGGATTTACAACAAACCCAAACAAGGAACCAAAAAAAGTAAATCAATCAAGGCAATCAAATCAAGAATGTAAAGGTGATCTAAACCCTAAGGTAACCCCACTTTTAGAATCTCCCCAGCAGAGTCGCCAGTTCTGTGATACGGTGGGAGAACTGACTTGAGGTTTTGCATTTGTATTCGCACTTGTTCGGTTTAGCAAGAGTCGCCACCGACTTTTTATTTTATCCTAAGGAAAGGTTAAAAAGCACAGGAAAAACCTTTTGAGATGTTTCGTGGGTTCGGGGGGTAGATTATGAAAAGGGAAGGTATTAGCACCATTTTCATCCATGGTTATCCATGGGCTCTTAGTTACTTGGTTAGATCACTTGCCTTGATTTTCAGTTATTTGAAATTGTGGTGTGTGTGTGTGTGTGTGTTTGAAAATGTTTTGAAAGAGATGCCTTGTCTTAGGCAACCAATGTAATGACTCGTGTTTGAGTGTTTTACAAAGGTGTGTATCTTTTCGAAAAGATGTTTCAAATGTTTTTGAGAGTTTGTTTTTGAAAGTGTTTGTGGAGTGGTTTGAAAAGTAGGCAAGTGTTTTTGCAAGTTGATCAAGTAACTAAGAGTTTGTCTACCCCTAAATTTACTCAAAGGTTTTTCTCATGTTTTAACCATTTTTAACAATTTTGTTCCACCATTGTATTTGGTGGGCAATCTTGCGTTAGGATGTTTAACGGGACAGGCGCGGGTCATCGTATGGACCATGAATGCAATGGTGCCAAGTATCTTTGGCAATTTGCTTGAAGGGACTATGATCATTTTGATAGGCAACTTTCGAAAGCGTCATCGAGGGACTATGATCATTTGAATTGTTTTGCCAAAGAAACTCGACGTGCAAGCATGGCCCATTTTGGAAGGCAACAAGCGGGATTACCCTAGGGGTGCAAGTGTGATTGTGTATTGATTTCATGTATTTGTCTTTGTATTAGGTTATCTAGCGTTTGATTTTATGTACATACAAACCCTAGGTCTAACCATGGTATATTTGAAAGCGATAAATTGCGGGAATTTAAAGTCTACGCTATTACAAATAAGTATCCGGGAGTGGGGGTACAAATTTACAAATGGGGATGAGACTTTGATGGGAGAGTAATGTCTAAATAATTACAACCAAATCGAATCGATCACAATGTAAAATGTATCAAATGTACAAGAATAAGCAAATGTATAATGTAAATGTGTCAATGTATTTGTGTAAGTGTATTTGTGTAGGTATATGTAATTATTTACAAGTGATAAAAATGTTTAATTTAATGCAAAATTAAGTGTTTGTTATATATTTTGTATTTTTATCTTGTATTTTGTTAATTATATACAAATAAGAAAATTTAATTAAAAGAAAAGAAAATGTTTTAAGTTCTATTCTTTTAGGTATTAAAAATAATGTATTTTAATTAATTATGTACAAAGCTAAGGATTTAATCAAATAAAAGAAAATGGTTTTAAGAAATTAATGTTTTATGTACTTTTAATTAACTAAAAAAAAGCAATTAAACAGTTTTTATATAAAAGGAAATCAATGTATTATTTAATTTATAAACAAAATTAAATTATGATATATAAAAAAAAAAGAAAATCAAAGAGTTAATGAAATTTGAATGTAAAAAATAGTATGTTAATTTATTAAAAGAGAGATATGATATGATAAAAAGATATTAGTTAAAAAATGAAAAAAAAGATGAATGGGCCTTAGAGATATTCCTGGCCCAAAGCAGAGTTGGGAGTGTACTCAATCCAAGGGGGGGGGGGGTGCGCCTGATTTGAAAATGGGATTTAGGCTTGTTTTTATGGGGCAAGGCCCAGGTTTGACTCAACAACGTTTTAGGGTTGTTTTTGTTTTATTTCAGAAAAGGAATTAGGGTTAGGTAAGAACACAGAGACGCGGCGCCGTTCGTCCTCTTCGTTCCTTCCTTTTCATTTTCCTCAACGTAATGGCCACTGAATCGAGACCCTCCGCCTAGGGCCACCGCGCCATCATCCATCTTCCTCCCTCCATGGACCCTCGAGCAAAGATAAGCAAAGGTAACAGCCTCTCCTTCTTATGCCTTAGGGTTTTTGTTAGTTCTTTTTGATTTCATGTTTTTATTCATTTCTGATTCTTGATTATTCGTGTTTTTGTTTGAGGTGCATGAAAAGGGAGAGAAACTATACCTTTGGGGAATGGGGACTTTTGGGAGATGGAGGAGGACGGAACTTGGAGGTGCTTCAGGCGGCCAAGGGCGGGGGCTTGGTGATGATGTGCGCTTTGCTTAGAAATCCTGGTATTCTGTATTTTTTGCCTTTTTGTCGTTGATTTGATGATGATGCCTGGAAATCTGAAAATGCTTAGTATAATTTCTTTTCCTCTTCTTTTCTGGTTGCCTCGCCTTTTGTATGTTCTGAGATGATGATGTTTGCTCTGAGTGTTTTGAATGGCTTTCTTACTTTCTGAGATGCTTATTTGATGATGCTGTTGGATATGATTTGTTGCTTCAGTACTTGATGCTGTTGGATATGGTTTGTTTTGAATTTAAGTTGCCTTGAATGCTAACCCTGTGATGAACACAGTTCTGAGGGTCTTGGTCTTTAATCTGATGCCTCTGAGCTGCTTGGCTTTTTAGGCTTTGGTTAGGCTTAGTGTGCTTACAGGTTGATGCAAGGCTTGAAAGGCTTTAGCAGGTTTTGAAAGGGTTTTGATGTAGGCTTCAGGCTTATGCTGTTTTGAGATTACAGGTTTGGCTTGAGCAGTTCAGGCAGGTTAAGACTTGACAGGTTAAGCTTGAACGAGTTTAGGCTTTAGCAGATCCGGGATTTGGCTTGCTGTTGAAGCAGGTTAAAGGCGTTTGTGAGGTTTGGAGCTTAGGCTTCAAGCTTGTGGAGGCAGTTTGCAATGTTTATTGTCGATACAGTTTGAGAATTTTCTTTTGTGATCTTTTCTGCCCTCCTTTTGCTGTGTTGATGACAGTTTGTTTTATATATTTGTCCTTAAGCCTCAGCCTGCTGTAAGCCTATCTTCTTTTTCTCTTTTCTCTCTCTCTAGTATTAAAGCATATTATATTGCTTATTTGTACTATTTTTCTGAAAAGGTAGCTGGCTGAAAATGATGTAACTTGGATGTTGCTTGCAATATTTGCTTAGCTCTGCATACTTCCTTCTTTCCTGCATACTTTAATGACATCATTTTGTACTTCTTGATATCTTGAGATACTTCTATATCTTTGGACAGATTTTGACAGCTTTTTGGTTTAGTTTGAAATTGTGACTCAGTTTGCCTTTATACTTGTACATGCTGTTTGTTTTGAAACTATGCAGTTGGTTGACAAATTTGAATTGTGCAATTTGTATACTTGTGCATTTCATACTTTTTTGCAAGCATTTTTATCCTTCCCTCTTTGTGAACCGGGAGAAATCTCGTGATTTGCAGAGAGGGCAAACTGATTCCGGCCAGTTGCTTTTAATGATGAATCTATTTTTTATCTGTCTGTCTTTTTAATTTTATCTGTTTTTGACTTCTTCTTTTCTTTTTGCAGATAAAAATCAAATGGAAAGGAGTAGCAGTAGAAGCTGAAGATTTGAAGACTTAGGAATATTTAGGATAGTTTTATTTCAAATTTAATCATTTGTAAAATTATTATTGTAAACAAAAATGTAAATAAATTTACCGTTGTTCAAATAATAATTTGTAACAAAACAATTAAAGATGAATAAATAAAAATCCTTTTGATCAGTTAATTCCATTTTTTAGCTGTCTATTTAATTACTTATAAATTCTTAAATTATAATAAATGGAAATAAATTCCAATTATCCTAACTTAGAATAAATAAACAATTAATAAACACTGTGGTTTTAGCATCGACCAATTAATAAACCTGGCGTTTCAAATGGCCACAGCAATGCACAGTCAAATCACAACACATGCCCAAATGTCTTTTCCTTTTACTGATTTAATCAAACACTGCAAACTTAATCCAAATGCTTCAGTCCAAATTTCAGAGTAAACTGAAAAGAACTACAGACTTAATTCTTTCTGAGAAATACGCGCACAAAACCCTAGTTCTTGATTAAATGTCCAAGAAGCGTCCGCCTGATCAAAACCTGAGCCAACTCAACCAAACCTTAGCAATCTGCCTGAACTGCTTTAAAATCAATGAAAACCCTAAATTTTGTCTGACTGACGAGAAAAGTCTTTTTGACCGATTCTTGAGCCAGTCTGAAAAAATCAGGAAAAGCCCGAAGCTGTGATTTCTTGTAAAAAGAGGAGGGCAAATTTTGGGGTACAACACCTAGCCATAAGATAATGCTGGCATGGCTTTGGGCCATGTTGCTGTTTAAAGTCTCAAATGAAAGAAACAGGGGAAGGAAGTATGAAATGAAGCCTTAGGCTTCCACAATAACCTCCAGGTCCAAACGAAAGAGACAACCAGAAGAACGCCCATACTGATTCCAGGCCCAATCAAAAGGCACGACCATACTGATTCCAGCCTTCAGTCGAAGGAGGCAGAAAGGTAGAATCAAAGACTGCACCTCATGCCTCAGGTTAAGCCCAAATCGAACTGTATGACCTCACTGACTCCAGGCCCAAATCGAAGGAAGCCAAGAAGTGTAAATCGAAGAGTGTGGCTGCCTGAATCGAAAGAGCCCCTTTTTCCTTCTTTATTTTATTTTTGCCTTTATATTTTATTGCTATTCAATATGGTTGTAATAGTGTAGGATTTATTTTTCTGCATTTTTATTACTTTTGTACAATTGCTAGTAAATTAGGATGTATGGCAAGATAAAAATCTACAAGTAGACAACCTAAAAATTAAAGACTAAATGCATGCAAATCAAACACACTATTCACACATTCACCCTTAGTGTAATCTCACTTGTTGCCACGGAAAATAGTCATGTCCCTCGAATATGGGCATTTTACAAAGACCCTCAATAAAAGATCGTAGTCCCTCGATGACCCTAGATGTTGCCTTTGGTAAACGATCTAGTCCCTAAAAGACATTGCTAAAACGTCCCATAAGTTGCCTTCTATGACTATACAAACGTCCCACGCCCATCTCTTTACATCCAATGATGGGGCTTCTTACCAAATCAATAGTAAGATAGCAACATCTAAAGGAGGAGGAAAGGAACATTAAGACCTTTTGAGTAGGTAGGATGCTCCTAGTTGCTCGCTTGCTCACAACAAAAACTTTTTGTACACCACACTTTCATTTTGAAACATTTTCAAAAGGCAAAACACTTTGTACGCGTTCTTATAGAAACGAGAACCATTACAAAGACACTTTTCAAAATCACTTTCAAAAATACATTCCACAAACACCTCTTTGAACTATTTTCGAAACAACAATTTGTACGCGTTCTTATAGAAACGAGAACCATTACAAAGACGTTTTCAAAATACTTTCAAAACCCATACCACAAGCACATTTTCAAACAAAAGCAAGTGATCTAGCAAGAAACTAAGATCCCGTAGATAACTACGTATGAAAAGGGTGCTAATACCTTCCCTTTTCATAACCTACCCCCTGAACTCAAGAAATAATCTCGAAAGGTCTTTCCTATTCTTTTCACCCTTTCCTTATTGGATAAAAGAAAAGTCGGTGGCGTCTCTTGCTATCTGCAACAATTGCGATCAAACGCAAAACACCCAAGTCAGTTCTCCCACCGCATTATAGAACTGTCGACTCTGCTGGGGACATGCCTAAAAGTGGGGTTACCTTAGGGCTAAATCACCTTTACTTGCTTTCATTGTTTGACTTGTTTGCTTTACATTTTTGGGTCCTTGTTTGGGTTATTGTTAAAGATCCTACACCCAGATCTGGGGCACCTTTTTAGGTAAGTAGCAATAAATCATGGAGGCTATACATCATAGACCGATATGGACGAAGTGATAGCTATGTTAGCGTGATACTCTGGCTTGTACTAATGTTCCTTGAGTCAGTCAAGGATAACATTAGGCTTCCTTATAGTGTCATTAAGCGCTAACTAACCTTTAGAACCTTTAATTGACTCATCCTTGGCCATTAGGAAGTAGTGAGATAGCCGACTTTGGTTCCGACCGAAGATTGGTTGATACTCGATACTACGCTCATTGAGATCAGACTTTTAGGATATCTCGGCCGCAAGAAAAGATTGATTAAGCTGAGACAATGCCTAAAAGAAAGGTTAGTGATATTAAGATCCCTTAGAACCCGGTTACTATTACTAGGACAGGTTGAGCCAACTAAACTTTAAGAGGGTACTTACCTACAAACCCCATGCAAGCCTAAACCTAAGGACTTGTCTGCTTTGTATGTATATGAATATTTGTACATAACAACTTGCTTGCTTTGCATAATTGTATATAACATCATGACATCATACCATGGTGTGATACGGTGGCAGAACTGACTATTATACTGGTTTGCGTTTTTTGTTCACAAATGTCGTGGTAAGCAAGACTCACCACCGACTTTTCTTTTATCCAACAAAGGAAAGGGTGAAAAGAACAGAAAAAGACTTTTTTCGAGATTTATGAGTAAGGGGGTAGATTATGGAAAGGGAAGGTGTTAGCACCCTTTCCATCCATGGTTTTCCATGGGCTCTTAGGTACTTGCTCATTTTTTAAATTGCTTGTGTTTTGTGTGTTTTGAAAATTGTTTTGAAAATGCCTTAGTGCGGCAATTCGCTTTGTGATAACTCTTGTATCAGTCCTCAAGAGTGTGATAAAGCGTTTTGAAAACTTTGTTTGAAAAGTGTTTGAAAGTGTGGTGTGAAAATTGGTTTGAGCAAGTACCTAATAGTTATCTACCTACTCGAAAAAAGACTGTTCTTTTCCTCCTATCCTTTAGACCGTGTTATCCTACTATTAGTGAGTAGGTAACCCTAGTTGTTGGATGTTGAGGGACTATCAAAAAGGACGTAGTGGTCATTGAAGGCAACATGTAAGGATACCTTAGCATTTCGAAGGGACTATCATCTATAAGACGATTTCTCATTGGCAACTCGAGGGACATTGAGGGACTATGATCTTTATGATGACTTTAAATTGAGGGTCTTTGCTAAGAGTATCCCTAAGTTCGAGGGACATGACCATTTTCGAAGGCAACCAAAGTGGGAAATACCCTAGGGGTGCAAGTGTGCAATAGTGTGCTATTTCGGATATTTTATCTTATAGTTTAGTGATCTACTGATTGATTGATTAAGCATACACGCCTAGGTTGCTAGCAATTATATACAAGCATATAATATAGTGCAGAAAGTAAAACCTACATCTATTACAAAGCTTTGAGGCAATTACAATTATATTGGACTAAGAATGTAAAATGTGGAAATTTAAAAAACCTAATTAAGCTATTACAAACCGGACACAGTTACATAAATGATAAAAAATTATCGTATAAAAAGGAAATGATGCGTAAAAAATTAAGACGGGAATAAGTTCTAAACCCTAAAATCTAATTGCTCATTGAAAATGTTTTTTGATGTTTTATGAAAACAATTGGAAGTTGAACCTAATTTCTAACTAATTTAAAATTAAAGAAAAAAAAGGTTAAAGTTTAATTAAATTAATTTGCAAAATTAATTTTATTAAGAAAAATTCTAAATCCTAATTTTTATGATTTTTTTCTGAATTTTTATGATTTTATTGGAAAAATGAATGAATAGAAAATATAAACTAATTAACAAGAACTAAAATTAAATAAAATAAAGGGAAGAAAAATGGACCTGGACCGAAGAGGCTTGGGTTGCCCTTCGGTCCAGGGGGCTGATCGAAGGCCTTGTTCGAGGGTCTTGGGGGGGTGCTAGATCTGCAAGAAAATACGTTAGAAATTGAATATGTAAGGCATGGGATTTGAAGAAGCTTGGGTTGCCCTTCGATCCAGGGGGCTGACCGATGGTGCCTGCGAGACTGCACGTCTGGGGCGTTTGACCTGGATATGACATCCTTCGATCTGGAATTCTGCAAGGAAGTTTGTTAGAAAAAACACAAAATATATGACCTGGGTATCGAACCCAGGTCCTTTTTGCTGCAACACATCTTCCTCACCAACCTGGTTGAAAGATATTTATTGGTACAAACGAAACTACAATGTTACGTTAGAAACAAAAACACAGTATTTAACTTAAATATTGAATCTGCATGCTCAGTGGTCCCCCTATGGTGTTAACCCATTGAAAGCGAACTACAACTGTAAAAATCGAAGGTAAGCTCGGATCGTGCCCCAACAATGGCACGATCTCAATCCTATATCTTTGCTCACATGTAGCACACTCAAACAAACATGAATATTAGCTGCCGTATGTATATATGTTTGGCATGAATTTAATTTATACAACATGACTTTACATTTTGGCTAACATTTTACCCTTTTCAGGATAAGGTTAACAACTACCATTAACAATGTTCAAAGTTTTCAGATACAGTTCAAATACGCTCTAGACACGGATGCCATTCTGATACTCATTCAGATTCAGCGTTTTAGATACAGTTCAGATACGCTCTAGACACAAATGCCATTCCAATACTCATTCGGGTTCAGATTTTCAGATACAGTTTAGATACACTCCAGACACGGATGCCATTCTGATACTCATTCCGATTCTTTCTCAGATACAATACAGATACGCTCCAGACACAGACGCCATTCTGATATTCATTTAGATTCTCTTTCAGATTCAACAATCATTTTTGGATGGCATCTACAAGGCCATCTCCAACAACTTTCCATCACCTCTCCAAATGGCATCTTTAAGGCCATTCCCTCAATCCTCACATCATCAAGTGCAAATTTCTGGGCACTCTAGTGTCCAATCATCTTCCATCTTCGAGTCACGAATGGAAAGACTCGCTAATCTAACTCTTCAGGCTTAAGAAGATTGAACAGGGGCAGCTGTTGAACCCAAAATTTGCCCTCTCACTTATCAAGAATTTTCTCACGAGATCTCCTTAGACTCAAGACTGCACTAGAGTTTGATCAGCTCAAGACACCTCCTTAAAAACTGATGACCAAAATTAGGGTTTGAGATTGCACAAGGATTTTTGGATTTCCTATGTCCCATATGACTTTCATTGATCATTATGGACCCCCAATATTACTCATGTCAACTTTTAAGCCTTGTATCACACTTTTGCTCAGTCAATTGAGCAGTTGACCTAAAAATGAGCTGTATTGGGGAAAATGTCAACTATGGCCAATTTACAATCAAACTTCATAATATTTGATCCACATAAACATTTTAAACCCATATGTATCATTTGATCAAGTTTGGACCATAATTTCCCAAGAAATTTGATCAAATCTCCAAAAGGGCAAAATGGTCAAAATTAGGGTTTTGACTGGGAAAGGGCAATTTCTGATTTTTGACCTAGAAAATGGTAAATTGGTTTAAGGCATGATCTCAAGAGTCCAATTGTATCATTTTTACCTAATGACATGGTTCAAAACATTGCAAGTCCATTGGATTGACAAATGATTTTTTTCAGTCAACTGATAAAAAGTCAATTGTATACTGAAAAGTCAAACTTTAACTTTTTGGTCAAATTCAAGTGCCAAAGATCATAATTCATCAAAAAATGTCAAAATATGAAACTTATTCATCAAGAAATCAAAAAGTCAAGATTTCATTTTGAAAAGTCAAAATTTCTAAACTTAGAAATTTTTCGAAGTGTTGGAAATTTCATATTTTTTCACAACTTTGAACAAATTTTTCACCATGATACAAGATGATTCAAGAGAAACTTCCAACATGAAAGTTGTATATCTCCATGAAATTTAAAACTTTTCTTTACACAACTCCTTCCAAAAGTGCTTGGATCTCAAGTTATAATTTTATGAACATAGGGCCATGAAACAAAACACTTAGTGAAATTTTGCCCTAATTTGGTCCGGATTTTGATCCAACTTCATGGCACTTTTTAATATAGTTCCAAGGGTAATATTAAAAATCAATTCAAATATGGGTTGTATATCACATTTCAAGGTTTCCAAAATGTCCAAGAACTCCTTGAGATCATTCTTGAGTAGGGAGAATCAAAGAGATGAAGTTAGGGTTTTATCACTTGAATTACAAGTCATTTTTGATGAACACATGAACCAAATCCATGCTAGGCTGCATAATCTTTGCTTTGCAGTCCTCAAAATTGTTTGTCACTCCATAATTAAATGTTTACACAGCTGTTAGGGCTTTGATCCAAGCAATTGAGCTATTATCCAAGTTGCATTTCCATTAATGGCACAAAGTTAACATTGCCATTCTTGTAAAGCAAGCTTTTTGCATAAAGTCCATTCTTGAGCCTCTAACTTGTTCCCTCTGATCACACTCCATCCACAAAGTCAGAAGCAAGCTTGTTTAAAGCATAACCACTATATGAACCAAGTACAAGGCATGGTAACTTGTTTTGTCAAAAAATCACATGTTGAACTTAAACATGTAAATTTGAATTCTGATCAACTAGAGCACTCCAAACTTGTTGCTTATAAATAGTCACTATTTGTGATCTAAAAGACGAGTTTTAACACCCTGAAACACTCCCAAATTCCCTCTAGCCAGAAATTGCACAAAAAACTCCATTGATACACAGTTCTGACCTTAAACTTGTATCTCTCATTTCCCTCAAATTCATTCCTAAAGCTTCATTTCTTTAAATACAACTCATCCCCATCCTTATTCCAGAACTGTAACACCATTTACCATAACCTCCATAACCAAAAAACAGAGTCTGCAACTTGACTTCTCTAGGCCATTTCAGCCACTCTCAACTCAAGTAAACCATTGCATTATCTTCCTAGGGACTTGAGGAAGCTAGCCTGATCATCACCACTGCCTGAAACAAGCTCAAATCCATTTCACGATTTCCAGTTTTGAGGTATTTTTCTTGAACTTCTATCTTCATATTTAGGCATTGTTAGGCTTGCATTTGTGAAGATAAAATGTAGATCTCATTGCACTGAAACTATACATGTCCATAGATTTCATTTATTTTGATTGAGCTAGGAGAATTTTGAGTTTCAATTTTCTGAAGTATTTAGGTCAGAATTTGGTACTTCTAGAAATTCTCATTCATCTTTGATTTATAGCTTATGATATTTATATGGTTGGATTCGTGTGACAAAATGGAGCAATTTTCATGTTTACATTTTTGCAAATGGTTGAGAAATGAGCAAGTTACAGATCCTTTGGATGGAGGTTGAAGATGAAGTGTAATCAGGGCGCGTTTTGTGTTATGTATTTATCTTTTCACACAAGTTAACAGATGTATCACCACCCCAGTGGTTAAAGCGCGCGTCTGTCACCCTTATGTACTGGGTTCAAGCCCCAACGTGACCTTTTTGCATTTTTTCACTTATTTTTTGACATTTTTGTGCCTTTTTTCGCAGCGCCTGGGCCCTTATGCTGGGCCTTCCATTTTTGTTGACTTCTAACCCTAGTTTCACTTTTGCACCCCCTAGCCAATTATTTTCTTTATTTCATTTTTCTTTATTTTATTTTATTTTCATTTCATATTTTCTTTTAATATTTTCACTATTATTATTATTATTATTATTATTATTATTATTATTATTATTATTATTATTATTATTATTATTATTATTATTATTAATAAAAATCCAAAAATATTTTTATTTATTATTTACACTTATATATTTTATTTTATTTTTCTTATAAAAAACAAAAGGACTAAAAATACTTTCTTAAATAAATTAATTTCCTTTTTATTAATAAATATTTAGACATAGGTTTAATTATCTATTTTCTTAGTTAAGATTAATTTAGAACTTAGGATTATTTTGGTTAATTAATTTTAATATTACTATTATTTAACTTAAAACCTTTTTATAAAAACCCTAAAAAACATTTTTAACTTAATTTACCTCCTAACTAATTTAGGTTTAAATTTTGTTTATTTTTTCATTAATCATCTCACTTAATTAGGTCAAAACCCTTTCATTAAAAAAACAAACAAAAATCATATTTCTTTACATTCATATTCTTGCATTTTTATCTTTATTTTTGTACATTTGTTCAATTTCATTATGGTTGTAATATTATTTAGGTTTAATTTTCTTGCAATATTCCCTATTTGTAAATTTGTATACCCCCCTCCCCTAAATGATGTAATAGCGTAGTAATTTTAAATTTCGCAATTTATCACTTTATATACAAAATACTAGTAATTAGGGTTTGTATGGAAAGACTAAAACCAATCAATTAGAAAACCCTAATTCAAAATAAAAACAAGCATGGAAACAATACACTTGCACAGAAGCACCCCTAGGGTTATTCCACTAGGTTGCCTTATACAAAATGTCCATATTACACATGTGAGGTATCTTAGCAAAACAAGCAAAATACAAGATCATAGTCCCTCGATGACGCTATCCATGTTGCCTTTCAAATGATCTTAGTCCCTAAAAAGAATGCTAAGATACCTTGCAACACTGCTAATCATGGTTATACGATGACTCGCGCCTATCCCGTTTACATCTAAAGATAGGGTTACTTACCAAATCAATGGTAAGAGAACAATGTCAAAGGAAAAGGAAAATGAACAAGAAAGACTTTTGAGTAGGTAGAATGCTCCTAATTAATTGCTCAATTTCAAATAAAACATCCTTGCTATTTTCAAAACAAACACCTACACTTTCAAAACATCTTACAAAACTTGAAAACATTTTCAAAAAAGATCAAACATCTTTGTATACATTCTTACAAATAAGAATCATTACAAAGATTGCCTAAACAATGGCCTCTTTACAAAATACTTTCAAAAACCACACCAAGCACAATTTTCAAACAAAAAGCAAGTGATCTAGCAAGTAACTAAGAGCCCATGGATAAAAAGGGTGCTAACACCTTCCCTTTTCATAATCTACCCCCCGAACTCAAGAAATAATATCAAAGGTATTTCCTGTGCTTTTTTACCTTTCCTTTTGGATAAAAGAAAAGTCGGTGGTGACTCTTGCTAACCACAACATTTGCGAACAAACGCAAAACACTCAAGTCAGTTCTCCCTCCGTATCACAGAACTGGCGACTCTGCTGGGGAAAATTCTAAAAGTGGGGTTACCTTAGGGTTAGATCACATTTACTTGCTTACATTGTTTGAATTGTATGATTTACATTATGGTTCTTTGTTTGGGTTTGAAATCCTTTACCCGAATTTGGGATACCTTATAGGTAAGTAGCAATACGTTGTGGAAACTGTGCAGGGTATACCGACATGGTCTAAGCAATAGCTATGTTAGTGCGACATATTTGTGGGTACCGGTAGCCTTTGAGTTAATCAAAGAGAATACGAGGCTGCTGAGTGATGTCGTGGAGCACTAATGAACTTTTAGAACCTTTACTTGACCAACTTGGCCTTTAGGATGTAGTGAGATGACCAGCTTTGGTGCAGTCCGAAGTTGGTAGATACTCGATACTACACTCATTGAGGTTTGGTTTCTTGGGATATTTCGGTCGCCATTAAAGAGGATTGTGATGAAAAAATGACCAAGGAAATAAACCAGTGATATCGAGCTCCTTAGAACCCGATTACTATTACTAGAACAGGTTTGAGCCAACTAAACTTCAAGAGGGTACTTACCTATAAGACTCCATGTAAGCCTAAACCTAAGGAATTGTTTGTATATACATACTTGTAGATAACATCATGAACATCATAACATCATACTCATTCAATAACCATTTAAAGGATTTTAGGATTCATCTTTGTTCTTGTTTTGTAGGATATGGATTCTCTTCGCAGGAAAACTATTCAAGTCAACCTTGTAAGGATCCCTCCACAACTTAAGGAGCCAGCTTCAAGGATTCCTGAAAACTCTCCATTCACCGAGAGACATGGTCGTCTACTCAACTTGGTCACCTGCAACACAGATAAGAACATGGTGAAGGTTCTTTTTCAGTTCTTTGACCCCTTACACAATTGCTTCACATTTCCCGACTATCAACTTGTGCCTACTTTGGAAGAATTCTACCGATTCTTGAGAATTCCCATTCTCAACCAACTACCTTTCAACGGTACGGAAAGAGATCCAAGGCCAGAAGAGATTGGTCAAGCTCTACATTTGCACTTATCTGATATCACAACTCATTCGGAAACAAGGAGTAGTGTCAAAGGTTTCCTAACAACGTTCTTGTTTGAGAAAGCCCAAAACTGTTGGAATTATTTGGACCTGCAAGCTTTTGAGGAAATTGTGGCTCTCCTCATCTATGGGATACTTTTGTTTCCAAACCCTGACCAACTCATAGACGTGAACACCGTCAAAATCTTCATATCCCGCAACCCGGTGCCTACTTTGCTAGGGGGCATTCTACATTCTTTTCACACTCGCACTATGAGGAAAAAAGGTGCCCTTATGTGTTGCACTCTTATCTTGGCAAGATGGTTTATTTTGCATCTTCCACAATCTGTATTGAAGAACGAGCAAGGTTCAAGGTTGTCATAAAGGTTGATGACACTCAAGCATTCAGACATCCATTGGTGTTCCCGATCTATAGAGAATGTTACTATTGTCGATCGTTGTGGAGAATTCCCTAATGTCCCCTTACATGGCATTAGGGAAGGTATCACCTACAACCCCTGTTTAGCCTTAAGACAGTTTGGTTACGCCCGAAGGGATGGCCCGCATGAGATGCTGATTCAAGATTTGGTATTTGACTACGACAATGACGACCAACGTCTTCACCAGAGATATATCCGATCTTGGAGGATGCTGAACAAGGTAGATAGAAAGACATTGGGGCACAAGAATTCCATCCCTCTTGAGCCTTACCTCAAATGGGTACGAAATCGTGCTCAGAGTCTTATGATGCCTTATCCCTCCATTCTCCCGGTAATCATTGAGCCTGTCATGGAAGGAGATGTTCCATATACTATCCTACATCCTGACATGCCCACCTCTCTTGAAGACCTACAAAGGGATTGGATACAACTCAAAGGGGAGCAAGATACTTTCGAAGCTCAATTCTACGCAAGCGAGAAGAAGGTTTTGGAACTCACTAGGATACTTCATGAGGAGTAGACTCTGAATGCCTACATTGCACCAAAGAGGATGCGTACTACCTTTTTATCTTAGAGTTCTTGTAATATTTTTCCCAATAAGGCATTGATGTACTCGAGCTTTAATTTATAAATATAACGCGTGTTTCCTTTTTGTCTAAAACGAATTTGAATCTTTAAGCTCCTTGAAATCATTGCATACGCATTTACCATCCATCATAACATAAGCAGGTTTCTTGCAATAAGTCTCCTCATCTCTCTACTGTTTATTTTAGTAAGATGGATCTCGAGCAAACAGTGAAGGACCTCCAAGCTCAGAATGCACAGTTTCAACAGTTGTTCTTAACTCTGGCCAAAGGACAAGAAGAGTTTAAGACCTTGCTGGTTGAGGAGAAGAAAAATAAGACAAAGAAAATAACCGGAATTCTGAACATGGGAAGAAGATTCCAAGGGCAAACAAGAAGGGCCTTAGACTTTGCAACGACATCCGGTGAGAAAGACAATCAAGACGGAAAAGGCAAGGAAACAATTGTTCAATCTGATTCAGAAGAGGAAGAGGAAGAAGAAGACTATTTTGAAGAACAATAACCTCCAGCCGATGACAAGTATAAGCATCTAGAAGAACGGTTGAGTGCAATGGAAATCCAAAAAGTGCCTGGATTAGACTTTGAGGAGTTGGGACTAGTATCGGGAATTGTCATTCCTCCAAAATTCAAAGCACCTGTGTTCGCCAAATATGACGGAGTCTCATGCCCCAAAATGCATCTCCGGTCCTATGTGAGGAAAATCCAACCCCATACCACTGACAAAGATTTATGGGTACATTTCTTCCAAGACAGTCTGTCTGGAACTCAACTTGATTGGTTTTATCAGTTGGAAAGAGCCAATGTTCATGACTGGGAGGATCTTGCTGCAGCCTTTTACAAACAATACCAATACAATGCTGATCTTGCGCCTACCCGTACTCAACTCTAGAGTATGGCCGTGGTTTCAAATGAAGGCTTCAAGGACTATGCGAAAAAATGGAGGGACTTGGACGAAAGAGTTCAACCTCGCCTATCTGAAAGAGAGTTGGTAGACATGTTTTTGGGCACCTTGTCTGGTCCCTTCTCAATCACTTAATTGAGAGTTCATAGACAGGTTTTACTGAATTGACATTGACTGAAGAAAGGGTAGAAGTCGGGATAAATAATGGAAAGATTCAAAAATATGCATCCTCTACTATTGTAAGGAAGCCATTCATCGGAAAGAAAGAAGTGGTTGCTGTATATCCTCAGAGAAATCAAGATAGGGCTGAACACCGTCCAATGGTAGGGGCATTTATAATTCCTAAACCTGCGCCTGATCAGCAAAGAAACAACCAACCAAGAATGGAAAGACCAGTCAAACAGTTTACTAGAATTAACATGACACTCTCTCAAGTATTGCCACATTTGTTAAAATCCAATCTAGTAACCTTGAAAGAAGCTCCAAAGAAGCCTAACACAAACTCTCCTCACTATCATCCTAATTCCCACTGTGCATACCAATTTGAGAGTCCTGGACATGACACTAATAACTGTTGGGCTCTAAAGACCAAAGTACAAGACCTCCTTGAAGCCAAAGAGATTGAATTCGATGCACCAGAAAAGCCCAATGTCATTTTCTGCCCCTATGCCCAAACATGGCCATAATACCAATGCTATTGAGGAATATATGTTTGTTACTTCAGTTGATGAACTTATGACCTCACTCCTAACTATCAAAAAGAACTTATTGAATGCAGGTGTTTTCCAAGTGTGATCGGTGGATCTGGAACTGACTGTTTAACGCTGGTTCGCGAAATGTCGCGGAAGCAAGAGTCGCCACCGTCTTTTATTTTCTCCAAATGGAAAGGACAAAAGCACAAAAAAATTCCTTAAAGAGATTGCTCTCGGTTCGGGAGGTAGGTTATAGAAAGGGAAGGTGTTAGCACCCTTTCTATCCATGGTTATCCATGGGCTCTTAGATACTTGCTCACTTGTGTTTTCAAAATGTTTGTTTGCTTTTCAATTGTGGGTTTTAAAAAGTTTCTTTGAAAAATTTCAGTTCGACTCGTACGTCAGAGTGTTTGAAAAAATTGCTTTGAAAGCTTTTGAAAATGTGTTGGTGTGAAAAGAGTTCAGTTTGTTTTGAAGAGAGCAAGTATCCATGAGTCGTCTACCTACCCTAAGGAATTCGTCTGTGTAAATGTCCTTTAAAGTAGTGCCATCCCACCATTGAGAGGTAGGTAGCACCACCGTTGGAGGTATTCGGGTCAATTCGAGTTTGTAGGGATATGGTGATCACCAGAGCAATGGGAAGACACCTTAGAAGCTACCCTCATACCAGGTTCCCGGATCATGAGGACTTACTAAGACGTCCTCTACTTGACGACCACCTTTCGAGGCAAGGCAACAGTGAGGCGTACCCTAGGGGTGGTGTGTGCGATTCGTGTGTCGTTTTCATTGATATTTGTCTTGTCATGTTTGTTGTGATCTACGCTTGATTTTATTTAAGGCCATACATTCTTTCATGCTTTTTTGGTTAACAGTTAAAATACTTGCGGGAAAATAAATCTAAACTATTACAAACGGCGCGGGTCCACATCGCCAAAATTAAACCGGACCCGATTTGATAGAAAAATAAATAAAGTAAAAGAAAGTGCGAAAAGTTTAGGTTACACGGCTTTGGGAGAGATACATAATTATTTAAGCAATAAAATAAATACGCAAATTAAACAATTAAAAATATGGGCGTTGGACCCTTTTGCAAAATTAAAATTAATAAGGAATTAAAATTAAAATTAAATGTTTTTTTGGTATTTTTTGTGTTTTTTAAGAATTAATGGAAAAAGAGAATTAATCAAAATTAAAATTAAAAGGCAAACCCTAATTCTAATAGCTTTTAAATTTATTGTGAAAATATTAAATTTTAACCTAATTTAAATCTAAGTTAATTTACATGCATTTTTAATTATGAAAATAAATAAAATAAATATTATTATTGTGAAAAAAAGGGAAATTAAAAGGAAATAAAAATTATCACTTAAACCTAATTCTACTTTTGGATTTTTAGTTATTAAAAGAATTAAAATTATATCCTAATTAAAACTAAATATTTACATGTGAAAATACTTATAAAAATAATTAAAATAAATATTATATTTTGCTCTTTTTCTGATTTTCTGTGTACTTTTATATTTTATAGCAATAATTAATTAGATTAAACAATCAAGAAAATAAAATAATAATTTAAATAAAATATAAGAAAAATAAAAAGAATTGCAAACCAGGGGGGGGGGGGGGGGTAGTCCCCAAATAGAGGTATGGATCCAGTAATTTGGCCCAGTTAAGTGTTGATCCGTTTGACTTTTTGAACAGCCTACAGCAATGTTGACCTACGTCCATGGTGTGCTTTCAATCTATGCCCTTGACTGGATCTCAGCGCGCACGTGGATGGTTGATCAGGAATGTGTATGATGCACCTTAACCCTTGAAACTGCATATGAACATTTGGTGAAAAATAATATTGGGATAACGTAGACCTGGGACTTGAACCCAGGTCATGAGCATCACCAGCTAACACCTGTACCGCTGAGCCACTATCACGCATTCGTTAGCTAAATAAACAATAAATATAATGAAAGAAAACAACGTGTTATTGGACCCACGCGCAAAAATATTTGAATGTGCCAATCAATTCTTGCCACGACTCCGTCTTCCTCATGGCCCTTTTTTTATTTTTCTGAAACGAAACCATAACGCAACGGTTTTCACGCGTGGGTTTAGAGATGTTTTACGAAAATAACGATTAGCCCCTCAACGCTCATAAATTGAGCGCGAGGGTTCCATCCTCTTCGTCTTCAAACGCTGAGTTGAATGGCATTGGTCTGGAGTTCTAATTTTGCCTCGTTACCAAAGCCCTAAATTGACGAACCTGTAAACCCTAGAAATCGCGCATGGTAAAACCTCATATACGGCATAAAAATCAAATTGAATGCATTGGTTAGTTTCAGGACAAGATGATAAACATGAATCAACAATTAATTTTCATAAAAAATGCCTAGAACATGATATGCGATTATGAGTTTCATGCTGTACAGTTTCAGTTTAATCTACCAATTCTTGAGGTTTTGGTTGTTGTTTTTGATTGGAATGCGTTCAGGGGACCACAAGGAAGCTTTTGGAATGAATTTCGTGCCTTGAATTCCTCTCTAGGGTGGTTTTCAGTTTTGAGTTTTATGGAGAAAATTTCAAGTTTGGTAGGGGAATTGCTGCGCAGTTTTCAGTCTTATACAATTAGGTTTAGGTTCCTGGTTATGTAGTGGAAGCATTAGGTCAAAGAAATTCAATCAAATCTCTTCCATTCAATGATTTTGCAAAATTGATTTTCTAAGATCTTTTTGAATCTTTTTCATGTGTATTTGGTGTCAATCAGCTCAAATCAAACCAAAACTTTCCACATTTGCATATGCACGAATTATAGAAGCCAAAACATGTATAAAAAGATTGGTTTTGTTAGGTTAAATAATTTTTCACATATTTAATTGATTTAATTGAATTAATATAAATAAAAACTCAAATAAATAAATAAAAAATGAGAAAATACTTCCCTTTGGGCCAAATGGTCGTGCACATGTTTAGAATGATGAATCTTGGAAGAAAAATGGGCCCATTAGCATTTTTAGGTCATTTGGATCAATGTTGACTTTTCAAAATATCCAAAAATTTCCCAACTTCCACAAGGCATAACTTGCTCCATTTTAAAGCTTTTCTCATGTTCTTGGACATTTTGGAAAGGTCTTTGAGTCCTCTAACCAATGCCTTTGGTCCCATGTCATTTTGATTTACCAATCTCAAGTTATGGCCTTTGACTTAAAGTCCCTTTTTGTTGACTTTTGAAAATGACCTATAATGTTGAAATTGATAACTTTTTGTGAGAACATTTCTTGGACTTGAAGTATGAAGATGAGTTGTAGGAAATGTCTTTCTCTTCAAAATGAGCTTTGGATGGAATTTTTCTGATAATCCATGTGAAAGTTATGCTCTGGTCAATTTCAGTTGACTTTTTCAGCTGTCCAAATATAGTAACTTTTGCATCTTGATGATTTCTGAGCCAAATTTTGAGAATCATGATCAAGCATTGATCAAATGATGTTTGTGGCTTCAAAATGATATGTTGACCAAAAATTTGAACTTTTGACTGTCAAATGACCATTTTGCCCCTACAGTTGACTGTAGTGCAATCTAGGGTTTTGACTGTGCAATTTTGATCTGAATGCCTTGAAACTTGATATGAAGATGCTTGACCATATTTGTAGGCATATGAGACTTGATTGGACCTTTGAAAACTTCAATTTCTTGATCAGCACACAAACCCTAGTTTTGACTGTATGTGAGACCTTTGACTGTACAACCCTTGGGGAATTTTGTGACTTGGCTTGGCAATTTCTTGAAGAATATGGGAGAGCAAATTTTGGGGTACAACAGTTGCCCCTGTTCAATCTTCTTAGACCTGAGGATGCAGATTGGCTGACGTGCCTTTCGTAATCCGAGGATAGAAGATGATTGGACACTAGAGTGCCCAGAAATTTGCGCTCACATAGTAGCAGTATGATGGGGGAATGGGCTTATAGATGCCATTTAGAGATTGCTGGATAGGATGATGGGCTTATAGATGCCATCTGGATGTTATTCGCATAAGAGATTCCTTAGCGAGAACCTGTATACCTGCAAAAGAAAAATGAGTACCTGACACGTTGCAGGAGCTGATTTTCAGATGCTTGGTATAGATGTGTCCTGACTGGTTACAGGAGCTGAGTCTGGAGCTTCAAACAACAATGAATAAACCAGGTATGGTTACTACCTTAGCATGAATGGTAAGAGACCCTTGGGTGATTTTAACTTCAACAACGCTCGTTAAGAAAATCTTAGCGGGAAATACCATCTTCGCAGGATCGGAATGAGAACCATAGGCCATTATAATCTGAAAGAGAATCACCTCACTCGCCGTTGGAGAGGGAATCATAGGAAAAGGAATTGTCACCTCACACTCATCATCGGAGAGGGAAACATCTGAAAAGGACTTACCACCTCACACACCGTCGGAGAGGGAACCGTAGAAGACTATCACCTCACACTCATTGTCGGAGAGGGGAACATCTGAAGAAGGAATTACCACCTCACGCACTTGCCGGAGAGGGGACCATAAGAGACTATCACCTCACACTCATCGTCGGAGAGGGAAACATCTGAAAAAGGACTTACCACCTCACACACCGTCGGAGAGGGAACCATAAGGAGATTATCACCTCACACTCATCGTCGGAGAGGGAAACATCTGAAAAAGGAATTACCACCTCATGCACTTGTCGGAGAGGGGACCATAAGGAGATTATCACCTCACACTCATCGTCGGAGAGGGAAACATCTGAAAAAGGAATTACCACCTCACGCACTTGTCGGAGAGGGGACCATAAGGAGATTATCACCTCACACTCATCGTCGGAGAGGGAAACATCTGAAAAAGGAATTACCACCTCACGCACTTGTCGGAGAGGGGACCATAAGGAGATTATCACCTCACACTCATCGTCGGAGAGGGAAACATATGAAAAAGGAATTACCACCTCACGCACTTGTCGGAGAGGGGACCATAAGGAGAAGGAATTACCACCTCACTCGCCGTTGGAGAGGGGACCATAACTTCTGCTGAGTCTTTATCAGAAAAATCTGTTGGGAGTCGATTTAGCTGGACTAGAGAAGGCTTTGAAATATGTTTGAGCATTTTAACTGCGTCTTTCCTGAAAGGTAAAGGTCAGTCATATGCAATGCATGATATGGATCAAGCAATGATGTTCTCAACATAAATGAGATTTGTATGATATGATGCGTCTATGCATGCTATAATGATGTATGTGATGTTTTATGAATGTATGTTTTCGTCTAGGGAAGTAGATCCTTGACGGGTGCCGGGAAGTCGTATCCTGGGCTGATGTTGAAGAATAAGCTTTTACTTCCGCTGGGGATGATAGTTGCAAGAATACCGGTAGGAGAAGATGACTCCGTTGCGGAATAAACTTGGCAAATGGAAGATTCTGCGGGGAGAGAAAGATACTCTAGCGACCGTGCTGGGAAGCAATACTCTGTGGGAAGAGGGATGCCTTGCTGAGTGTTGAGAGTAACTTGCTGGGGATACCAGGTTGTTGGAAATGCTGATAGACTTTGCTGGGGTAAGAAGACTTTGTCGAAGACGCTCTTTCCGAGGCTTTTGGCTGAGGATAACCCAGTTATATCCTATTGAGGAAATAACTCTTTAAATCAAGCCGGACGAAGCGTTCGTGCGCTGCGAGGGGATAAGCTTCCAGAATATACTGGGGATGAGCTTACTGCTTGGGGAGATAGATTCCATCTTTCCTGGGGAACTGGATTGGATTCTTCTGGGGAAGTTTTTGGAACTGCGGGGGAAGTGATTCCTTTGAATGTTGAGATATCGCCGGGGAACAATCTTTAGGCCAAGACTGCCTGGGATGCTTGTTAAGAATATATGCTGCTGGGGAAGTATTGAGATCTACGGGAGGATAATCAACTTCCTTGAGATTTGATAGCTCTGCTTGGAGAAGAATGCACTTTTGTTGGCTCACTCTCTGGGGAATTCAGGTATACTGGTCATGTTCTTTAGCTGAACCTACCTTGGTACCTTGGAGGATAGAGCAATTAGACTGCTCAGACAACTCTTTATTGCCCCTGTTTCTAGTGTCACCTGCAATTAATTCCTTTGTTTCGTATGCAAATATTTATGAGTTAGCAAATTATTGTCAATGCATATATCATAAATTGAACCTTGGACGTTCTTCGCAAAACAAAACAGAAAAAGAAAAACACTTGGCACGTTTAACTGAAGATATATTTGTATTGATTTTGAACGGCCTGAAAATAGGCGTTTTGTATACAAGAGGCTGACGTCCTAGTAAGAGGAACGTCGCCGAACAAGAGAATTTATACAAGTTTTGTACAAAAGAAAATAAAACAGCTGTGTGAAATATGAATGATCCCACTGGGTTTCAACTCTGCTATCGTCTTTATAACTCCGAGCGTCTCATCACTTGATGACCTTGGTTGAAGGTGAAGCTGACTGATCGATGCCGTCTGAACTTGATGTAGATACCGGATTCTGGATGCAAAGTGATCAATGAGACATAATATTACGCTTTTATCCCTAATTTTTGCCTGGACCGCCCTTTCGGGTTTTCGGTCCACCGGGATACCCATTTTTGCCCAAGCCGCCTTTTCAGGTTTTCGACTTGCCGGGTGTACAGATTTTTTCATTTTCATCCCTTCATTTTGCCCGAACCCTTTTGGTTCGACGGGAAGCCCTAATTTTTGCCTAGGCATGTCAGCCTAGCGGGTCTTTTTTTTTATGCGTAGTATTTTTTTACTATGTCTGCATTGGCGGGGTGAGGAAGGTCGTCACCATCCATATTGGTCAATATCATGGCTCCTCCTGAGAACACATGCTTAACCACAAATGGCCCTTCGTACGTGGGGGTCCATTTGCCCCTTGGATCACTCTGAGGAAGGATGATTCTCTTGATTACCAGATCCCCAACTTGATATTCCTGTGGTCTGACCTTTTTGTTAAATGCCCTGATCATCCGTTTCTGATACGTCTGACCATGACAGATAGCAGCAAGTCTCTTTTCGTCTATGAGGTTGAGCTGATCAAGTCGTGTCTGGATCCAATCATCTTCGTTCAGATTTGCATCCTTCATTATCCGGAGAGAGGGTATTTGCACTTCGATCGGCAAGACTGCCTCCATGCCATAAACCAGAGAGAAAGGAGTTGCCCCGGTTGACATCCTAGCTGAGGTACGGTACCCATGCAGAGCGAACGGTAACATCTCGTGCCAGTCTTTATAAGTTACTGTCATTTTCTACACGATTTTCTTGATGTTTTTATTTGCTGCTTCTACAGCCCCATTCATCTTCGATCTGTAAGGAGAAGAATTGTGGTGCTGTATCCTGAACTGTTCGCAGAGCTCAGCGATCATCTTGTTGTTCAGATTGGTACCGTTGTCTGTAATAATTCGCTCAGGGACGCCGTATCGACAGATCAGATTATGTCGAATGAACCGTGCCACAACAGTCTTGGTTACCGTAGCATAGGATGCTGCCTCAACCCACTTCGTAAAATAATCGATCGCCACTAGGATGAAGCGATGCCCATTAGATGCCGTAGGTTTTATCTCGCCGATCATGTCTATGCCCCACATTGAAAACGGCCAAGGCGCAGTCATAACATTTAGGGGAACCGGAGGAACATGCACCTTGTCTGCATAAATCTGGCACTTGTGGCATGTCCTGGAATGTTGGTAGGAGTCAGCTTCCATTGTGGACCAATAATATCCTGCCCGTAGGATCTTCTTAGCCATAGTGTGCCCACTGGAATGCGTACCAAAGGTCCCTTCATGTAGCTCTTCCATGATTCTTTCTGCTTCAATTTTATCCACACAACGCAGTAAGGTTGAATCATGGTTTCGCTTGTACAAGATGTCGTTGCTTAGGAAGAACTTGGCTGAAAACCTCCTCAGGAATTTCTTATCATTGACAGAGGCACCTTCAGGGTATTCCTGAGCTTCCAGATATCTCTTCACTTCGTGGTACCAAGGTTTCTCAGTCACCAATTCAGTTTCGAGATCACAACAGTATGCCGGTTCGTCCAGTTTCCAGATGATGATCCGGGGAGCCTCATTATCCCATTTGACCTTGAACATTGAAGACATTGTAGCTAACGCGTCCGCTAACTGATTCTCTTCTCTTGGAAAGTGCTCAAAGGTTATCTCTGTAAAGTGGGGAATCAGGGTCAATACACATTCTCTGTAAGGAATCAAGTTTGGATGTTTCGTATCCCACTCTCCTTTGATCTGATTGATCACAAGAGCGGAATCTCCGAAGACACTTAGAAATTTGATCCTTAGGTCGATCGCAGCTTGAAGACCCATGATGCACGCCTCATACTCCGCCATGTTGTTGGTACAGTTGAAACACAGCCGGGCAGTGAGTGGAGTATGAGTACCTTGAGGAGATATGATGATGGCGCCGATACCATTTCCCAAAGCATTGGAGGCTCCGTCGAAGTGCATAGACCATCGGGATCCTGGCTCAGGTCCTTCATCCGGTCCAGGTACTTCACAATCTGTTACTATCATGATGCTTTCATCCGGAAACTCGAAGTTCATAGACTGATAGTCATCTACAGCTTGATGTGCCAGGTGGTCTGCCAATACACTTCCCTTGATGGCTTTCTGAGTGGTGTATTGAATGTCGTATTCCGTCAAGATCATTTGCCATCTTGCAATTCTCCCAGACAGAGCAGGCTTTTCGAATATGTACTTTATAGGATCCATCTTTGAGATCAATAAGGTAGTGTGAGTCAGCATATACTGTCTCAGCCGGCGAGCAGCCCATACCAAAGCGCAGCAAGTTTTCTCAAGCAGTGAGTATTGGGTCTCACAGTCGGTAAACTTTTTGCTAAGGTAATAAATGGCATGCTCTTTTCGGCCAGACTCGTCATGCTGCCCCAGCACACACCCCATTGAATTGTCGAGCACTGTCAGGTATAATATCAGAGGTCTCCCTTCAACCGGTGGCATAAGGATGGGTGGTTCTTGGAGATACTCTTTGATTTTGTCAAAAGCAGCCTGACATTCATCGTTCCAATGTACTACCTGATCTTTCTTCAGCAGCTTGAAGATTGGCTCACAGGTAGCAGTCAGATGAGAGATGAATCGAGCGATGTAATTCAGACGTCCTAAAAAGCCTCTGACTTCCTTCTCTGTTCTAGGAACTGGAATCTCTTGAATAGCTTTGACCTTAGCAGGGTCCACTTGAATTCCCTTATCACTGACTACGAAGCCTAGCAGTTTTCCAGATCTTACCCCGAAGGTGCACTTGTTCGGGTTCAGTCTCAGCTTGTACAGTCTCAACCGGTCAAACAACTTCTGCAGATGATCTAGGTGCTCTTCCTCAGTTTGGGACCTTGCGATCATGTCGTCCACATACACTTCTATCTCATGATGGATCATATCATGAAACAAGGCGACCATGGCACGTTGGTAGGTTGCCCCAACATTCTTTAATCCGAACGGCATGACCTTGTAACAGAAGGTGCCCCACTGAGTAACGAATGTAGTCTTTTCCATGTCTTCAGGTGCCATCTTGATCTGATTGTAGCCTGAAAAGCCATCCATGAAAGAGAACACTTTGTGCTGAGCCGTATTATCAACAAGGACATCAATGTGAGGTAAGGGGAAGTCATCCTTGGGGCTGGCCCTGTTTAGATCCCTGTAGTCGACACACATTCTGACCTTTCCATCCTTTTTAGGTACCGGCACCACGTTAGCAACCCACTGAGGGTAAGAAGTTACTGCAAGGAACCCCGCATCAAACTGTTTCATGACCTCGGCTTTAATCTTCTCGGACATCTCTGGACGCATCCGACGAACCTTTTGTTTAACTGGAGGGCAATCTTCCTTAGTCGGCAAGTGATGGACCACAATATCGGTATCCAACCCGGGCATGTCTTCGTAGGACCAGGCAAAGATCTCCATATAATCATGTAACATCTTGGTTAACCGTTGCTTCACGCTGAGCTCTAGGTTGGCACCAATCTTTACCTCTTTTCTGTCTGCCTCAGTACCCAAGTTTATGGTTTCCACTGGCTCTTCGTGGGGTTGAATTGCCCTCTCTTCCTGAAGCAACAGTCTTGCAAGCTCGCCAGGCACTTCACAATCATCTTCACCTTCGTCTTCGGCTAAGTTGATCGGATTTTCGAAGTCATAATTGGCAGTAGCAGAGTTGTTGTCAGTAAGATCCAGAGTGGATTGGAACCTGTATGAGTGAGTGTGTGTGTAAATACAGCTGTTTTTGAAAAAATTATGTAAAGGAAAAGAAAGACAGAAAATGAGCACAATATTTGCAATGCGAAAAACGTCCAAGATTTTCATTCATGATGTATAAAATGACAGTTTGTATGCCCTCACAAATAGAACCACGGTGCCTCGGGTAAGACACCGGGCCATAGAGTTTATCATTGTTTATTACAAAATAACAAAACATAGGAATTCATTACTCAGTAACAAGAGAAACAGATAAGTTGTCCTTTGCACTCCAATTGTTAGATCCGCCGTCGGTTGCCGGGTAGATCCAGCTATCAAACTCAGCTTCATCAACTTCGTCCTCGTCCCCAATAGCATTCACTCCATGAGCAGGCAGGGGAGCTGTCACCACATTAGGTTTCTCAGACGCCTCAAACTGTACCTCCTTGGCGTCAATAAGGTCCTGCAGCTTGTTCTTTAACGCCCAACAGTCATCAGTAGAGTGCCCCGGGCTATCTGAATGGTAAGCACAACGAGCATTCGGGTTGTACTTGGGAGATGTTGTATTGGGGAACTTCGGGGTTTCCCTGACAGTCACTAAGTTGGTGGCTAGCAACTGTGGCAGAATCTGTGATAGGGTCATGCTTAACCGGGTAAACTCTCTCCGGGGTCTTTCAGCCCTTTGAGGATTATTCGACCGAGGAGCGGCAGCAGGCTTAGCAATCATCACCGCGCTGACAGATTGGCGGTGCTCAGGTCTTTCTGATTTCCTAGAACCATACACGGCACTAGACTCCTTCTTGAATGGTTTCTTTTCCGAACTAGACGATGCACCCTTTGTAATCTTCCCAGATTTCAGCCCAACCTCAATTCTCTCTCCAGTCAAGATCAAATCAGTGAACCCAGCAGAAGAATTCCCAATGAGATGGTTGAAAAACGGCCCAGATAGGGTCCCTAAGAACATGTCTACCAGCTCCCGATCAGTCAATGGTGGCTGCACCCTGCCAGCCAGGTCTCTCCACTTCTGAGCGTACTCCTTAAAACCTTCGCTTGCACCTAACGCCATACCCTGGAGTTGGGTACGTGTGGGGGCAAGGTCGGCATTATATTGATACTGCTTATAGAAAGTAGTAGCCAACTCCTCCCAGTTACGAACCTTGGTCCCATCCAGCTGATAGAACCATTCGAGATGAGTCCCTGAAAGACTCTCCTGGAAGAAGTGGATCCATAAATTCTTATCCGCAGAGTACGGCTGAATTTTCCGAACATAGGACCTTAAATGCAGCTTGGGACAAGACGCCCCGTCATATTTGGAGAAGGATGGTGCTTTGAATTTATGCGGGATAATCACACCAGTCGACAAACCCAGATCTCCAAAATCCAGCCCAGGTACCTGCTGAACCTCCATAGCCTTCAACCTGTCCTCCAATTGCTTATATATGTCGTCTGCAGGAGGGTACTGCTCTTCATCAAAATCTGTCTCGTTGTCGGAGACTACCGGACTAGGAACTTTTACTTCTGCCTGAGAAGGACTCTTGCCAACAGAAGAACCAGCCTCTTCATGCTGCAGAGTATTACCAAACCTTCGGCCCGAGTTGAACAAAACAGTTCTTCTCTTCTTCTTCTTCTCCTTCTTCAGGAGCATAGCCTTTAGTTCTTCTTGGCCTTTAGCCAGACCCTTGATTAGTTCTTGAAACTGCGCATTCTGCGCCTGAAGAGCCTTGATTGATGTCTCAGTTGATGCAGATTCGGGATTCATGATGCTGAAATAAACAGCGAAGAACTGTAAGCAACCTGAAAAGGGGAAAAACCTGCTATGCACATGATGTATGAAATGCGTATGAATTATGTTTTCAAAGACAATCAGGAATCAACTTTGTAAACCAAAATAGAACACACTTCATTAGATTCAACTTTGCAACTGAAATTATTCAACAAGTTGCCCTTAGGCGTTTACACGAAAGGAAATACTGAAAAGGAAATAAAACTGTAAAAGCACATCTGGAGCTCCTTATTGATCCCATGGTCTCCTCTTCTCAGTACGGATGTAGGCGTTCAGAGCTCTCTCATTCTCCAACTGCTTTGTCAGCTTCTGGATCTTTGATTCCTGCTCGTTGAACTTTTCCCGGTAAGAATCCCGCTCTTCTTGCAGTTGCGACCAAGATCTCTTCAATGTCTCATAATCAGTAGGTATCTGAGGAGGAAGGACAGTTGGAGGAACACCATCCTTATCAGGACACTCAAGAATGACGGGTCTGATAGCTTCATACGGCATACCTAACTTCTGAGCACGGATGCGAACCCATTTGTAGTAGGCTTCCATAGGTAAAGAAGTCTTTGGCCCTAGCTCTTGAGGGTCAGCTTTATGAACCTTGTCCCAAGCCTTGATGAACCTACGACGTAGCTCGTCACTATCCACCTGAAATTCAAAACTGATGTGAGGCACTATCATCTCATGGGGGCCTGCTCTTCTTGCTCTTCCAAACTGACGGAGTGCTAGACATGGATTGTAAGAGATCCCTCCTTGAGTACCAATCAGAGGAACATTAGGATACTCCCCGCATCAATCAATAATAGCTATCTCATCCAAACCTCTGCAAGTCCAAATGATGTCTTTATCGGTGAGAGACATTAACCTATGAGCCCAACCTCTTCCTTCTTGATTCTTCAGTACGAACTTAGGGAGGTGCGAAATAAACCACCTCACCAACAAAGGGATACAACACCATAGGGTTCCTCGTCTTCGGGTAGTACGGGCATGAAGTTGTTGCAAGATGTCACCCAAGAGAGTGGGCACAGGATTCTGAGACATAAAGATCCTTATGGCAGTGACATTGATGAAATTGTCAGGATTAGGAAACAGGACTAACCCATAGATTAGGAGAGCCAAGATGTCTTCATATGCCCTAAAGTCCAGGTCATTCCAGAAATTGTTAGCTTTACCAATCAGAAACTTGGCCAAGAAACCCTTAACTCCGCTTCTAGTTACCCAGTTGTCTGTTACCTCTTGATGGGTCAAAGGAAGAGCTGCAGCCACATCCTCAAGCCTGAGGGTCTTTTCCCAACCAGTAAAGGGAGTCTGATCCAAGATGGGGATACCAAGTAAATCAGAGAACTCTTCCAGGGTAGGGACCAGCTGGAAGTCTTGAAAGGTGAAGCACTGGTACAGAGGGTCATAGAACTGGGTCAGAACACTCATCAACTATTGATCCCGCTTTGCAGTGACTAAACTGAGAAGAGAGCCATGCCTCTGAATGAAGGAAGTGGTGTTTGGAATTCTGCTAACCAACTCATCAAGCAACTCAGGTGAACGAACAAAGTTGAACCGGATAGTATTCCTTCGCACAGGCATCATAATGTCCTACAAAACAGAGCAAAGGTGAAACCTTCTTGTCTTTGAAATGGTCAGTCCTTATGCAGGATGCATGCAATGCTCATGATGCTATGATGTTATGATAAAGCACACCACATACAGATACAAAGGAAAACATGGTAAGGCACACAAGTCACACAAGGCAAGCCCCTAAAGTTTAGGCCAGCATGAGGTCTAGGTACTACCCTCTTTCAGTTTGTTGGTTCATACCTGTCCTAATCAAAAGTAACCGGGTTCTTAGAGGATCCCAATATCATTGACTACCCTCAATCGGTCATAACTCCAGCATCGCAATCTTTTCTTGCGGCCAGAACCATCACGAGAGTTTAGCCTCAATGGGCGTAGCATATTGCTACAATTCTAAAGGCCAAGTTGTGTCAATTAAGGTTCTAAGGTTGTTGGTGCTTAATGACTCCTCAGAAGACCCATATTCTCCTCGTTGCGACACAAGGGATATCGGTACAGACCAAGGTGCCACACCAACGTAGCCACTGCTTCACCCGTGTCAGTCTACGCCGGACAGGTCCCTCACAGCTTATGCTACCTAAACAGGGTATCCCCAGATCCGGGTTAGGATCTATGTAACTCCGATGCAGCCCACAATAGTAAAGCAAGCAAATCAATACAATTGAAAACACAGTTATGACCTAGCCCTAAGGTACACCCCACTTTATAAGATAGTCCCCAGCAGAGTCGCCAGTTCTGTGATCGGTGGATCTGGAACTGACTGTTTAACGCTGGTTCGTGAAATGTCGCGGAAGCAAGAGTCGCCACCGTCTTTTATTTTCTCCAAATGGAAAGGACAAAAGCACAGAAAAATTCCTTAAAGAGATTGCTCTCGGTTCGGGAGGTAGGTTATAGAAAGGGAAGGTGTTAGCACCCTTTCTATCCATGGTTATCCATGGGCTCTTAGATACTTGCTCACTTGTGTTTTCAAAATGTTTGTTTGCTTTTCAATTGTGGGTTTTAAAAAGTTTCTTTGAAAAATTTCAGTTCGACTCGTACGTCAGAGTGTTTGAAAAAATTGCTTTGAAAGCTTTTGAAAATGTGTTGGTGTGAAAAGAGTTCAGTTTGTTTTGAAGAGAGCAAGTATCCATGAGTCGTCTACCTACCCTAAGGAATTCGTCTGTGTAAATGTCCTTTAAAGTAGTGCCATCCCACCATTGAGAGGTAGGTAGCACCACCGTTGGAGGTATTCGGGTCAATTCGAGTTTGTAGGGATATGGTGATCACCAGAGCAATGGGAAGACACCTTAGAAGCTACCCTCATGCCAGGTTCCCGGATCATGAGGACTTACTAAGACGTCCTCTACTCGACGACCACCTTTCGAGGCAAGGCAACAGTGAGGCGTACCCTAGGGGTGGTGTGTGCGATTCGTGTGTCGTTTTCATTGATATTTGTCTTGTCATGTTTGTTGTGATCTACGCTTGATTTTATTTAAGGCCATACATTCTTTCATGCTTTTTTGGTTAACAGTTAAAATACTTGCGGGAAAATAAATCTAAACTATTACAAACGGCGCGGATCCACATCGCCAAAATTAAACCGGACCCGATTTGACAGAAAAATAAATAAAGTAAAAGAAAGTGCGAAAAGTTTAGGTTACACGGCTTTGGGAGAGATACATAATTATTTAAGCAATAAAATAAATACGCAAATTAAACAATTAAAAATATGGGCGTTGGACCCTTTTGCAAAATTAAAATTAATAAGGAATTAAAATTAAAATTAAATGTTTTTTTGGTATTTTTTGTGTTTTTTAAGAATTAATGGAAAAAGAGAATTAATCAAAATTAAAATTAAAAGGCAAACCCTAATTCTAATAGCTTTTAAATTTTTTGTGAAAATATTAAATTTTAACCTAATTTAAATCTAAGTTAATTTACATGCATTTTTAATTATGAAAATAAATAAAATAAATATTATTATTGTGAAAAAAAGGGAAATTAAAAGGAAATAAAAATTATCACTTAAACCTAATTCTACTTTTGGATTTTTAGTTATTAAAAGAATTAAAATTATATCCTAATTAAAACTAAACATTTACATGTGAAAATACTTATAAAAATAATTAAAATAAATATTATATTTTGCTCTTTTTCTGATTTTCTGTGTACTTTTATATTTTATAGCAATAATTAATTAGATTAAACAATCAAGAAAATAAAATAATAATTTAAATAAAATATAAGAAAAATAAAAAGAATTGCAAACCAGGGGGGGGGGGGGGGGGGGGGGTAGTCCCCAAATAGAGGTATGGATCCAGTAATTTGGCCCAGTTAAGTGTTGATCCGTTTGACTTTTTGAACAGCCTACAGCAATGTTGACCTACGTCCATGGTGTGCTTTCAATCTATGCCCTTGACTGGATCTCAGCGCGCACGTGGATGGTTGATCAGGAATGTGTATGATGCACCTTAACCCTTGAAACTGCATATGAACATTTGGTGAAAAATAATATTGGGATAACGTAGACCTGGGACTTGAACCCAGGTCATGAGCATCACCAGATAACACCTGTACCGCTGAGCCACTATCACACATTCGTTAGCTAAATAAACAATAAATATAATGAAAGAAAACAACGTGTTATTGGACCCACGCGCGAAAATATTTGAATGTGCCAATCAATTCTTGCCACGACTCCGTCTTCCTCATGGCCCTTTTTTTATTTTTCTGAAACGAAACCATAATGCAACGGTTTTCACGCGTGGGTTTAGAGATGTTTTAAGAAAATAACGATTATCCCCTCAACGCTCATAAATTGAGCGCGAGGGTTCCATCCTCTTCGTCTTCAAACGCTGAGTTGAATGGCATTGGTCTGGAGTTCTAATTTTGCCTCGTTACCAAAGCCCTAAATTGACGAACCTGTAAACCCTAGAAATCGCGCATGGTAAAACCTCATATACGGCATAAAAATCAAATTGAATGCATTGGTTAGTTTCAGGACAAGATGATAAACATGAATCAACAATTAATTTTCATAAAAAATGCCTAGAACATGATATGCGATTATGAGTTTCATGCTGTACAGTTTCAGTTTAATCTACCAATTCTTGAGGTTTTGGTTGTTGTTTTTGATTGGAATGCGTTCAGGGGACCACAAGGAAGCTTTTGGAATGAATTTCGTGCCTTGAATTCCTCTCTAGGGTGGTTTTCAGTTTTGAGTTTTATGGAGAAAATTTCAAGTTTGGTAGGGGAATTGCTGCGCAGTTTTCAGTCTTATACAATTAGGTTTAGGTTCCTGGTTATGTAGTGGAAGCATTAGGTCAAAGAAATTCAATCAAATCTCTTCCATTCAATGATTTTGCAAAATTGATTTTCTAAGATCTTTTTGAATCTTTTTCATGTGTATTTGGTGTCAATCAGCTCAAATCAAACCAAAACTTTCCACATTTGCATATGCACGAATTATAGAAGCCAAAACATGTATAAAAAGATTGGTTTTGTTAGGTTAAATAATTTTTCACATATTTAATTGATTTAATTGAATTAATATAAATAAAAACTCAAATAAATAAATAAAAAATGAGAAAATACTTCCCTTTGGGCCAAATGGTCGTGCACATGTTTAGAATGATGAATCTTGGAAGAAAAATGGGCCCATTAGCATTTTTAGGTCATTTGGATCAATGTTGACTTTTCAAAATATCCAAAAATTTCCCAACTTCCACAAGGCATAACTTGCTCCATTTTAAGGCTTTTCTCATGTTCTTGGACATTTTGGAAAGGTCTTTGAGTCCTCTAACCAATGCCTTTGGTCCCATGTCATTTTGATTTACCAATCTCAAGTTATGGCCTTTGACTTAAAGTCCCTTTTTGTTGACTTTTGAAAATGACCTATAATGTTGAAATTGATAACTTTTTGTGAGAACATTTCTTGAACTTGAAGTATGAATATGAGTTGTAGGAAATGTCTTTCTATTCAAAATGAGCTTTGGATGGAATTTTTCTGATAAACCATGTGAAAGTTATGCTCTGGTCAATTTCAGTTGACTTTTTCAGCTGTCCAAATATAGTAACTTTTGCATCTTGATGATTTCTGAGCCAAATTTTGAGAATCATGATCAAGCATTGATCAAATGATGTTTGTGGCTTCAAAATGATATGTTGACCAAAAATTTGAACTTTTGACTGTCAAATGACCATTTTGCCCCTACAGTTGACTGTAGTGCAATCTAGGGTTTTGACTGTGCAATTTTGATCTGAATGCCTTGAAACTTGATATGAAGATGCTTGACCATATTTGTAGGCATATGAGACTTGATTGGACCTTTGAAAACTTCAATTTCTTGATCAGCACACAAACCCTAGTTTTGACTGTATGTGAGACCTTTGACTGTACAACCCTTGGGGAATTTTGTGACTTGGCTTGGCAATTTCTTGAAGAATATGGGAGAGCAAATTTTGGGGTACAACAGTTGCCCCTGTTCAATCTTCTTAGACCTGAGGATGCAGATTGGCTGACGTGCCTTTCGTAATCCGAGGGTAGAAGATGATTGGACACTAGAGTGCCCAGAAATTTGCGCTCACATAGTAGCAGTATGATGGGGGAATGGGCTTATAGATGCCATTTAGAGATTGCTGGATAGGATGATGGGCTTATAGATGCCATCTGGATGTTATTCGCATAAGAGATTCCTTAGCGAGAACCTGTATACCTGCAAAAGAAAAATGAGTACCTGACACGTTGCAGGAGCTGATTTTCAGATGCTTGGTATAGATGTGTCCTGACTGGTTACAGGAGCTGAGTCTGGAGCTTCAAACAACAATGAATAAACCAGGTATGGTTACTGCCTTAGCATGAATGGTAAGAGACCCTTGGGTGATTTTAACTTCAACAACGCTCGTTGAGAAAATCTTAGCGGGAAATACCATCTTCGCAGGATCGGAATGAGAACCATAGGCCATTATAATCTGAAAGAGAATCACCTCACTCGCCGTTGGAGAGGGAATCATAGGAAAAGGAATTGTCACCTCACACTCATCGTCGGAGAGGGAAACATCTGAAAAGGACTTACCACCTCACACACCGTCGGAGAGGGAACCGTAGAAGACTATCACCTCACACTCATTGTCGGAGAGGGGAACATCTGAAGAAGGAATTACCACCTCACGCACTTGCCGGAGAGGGGACCATAAGCGACTATCACCTCACACTCATCGTCGGAGAGGGAAACATCTGAAAAAGGACTTACCACCTCACACACCGTCGGAGAGGGAACCATAAGGAGATTATCACCTCACACTCATCGTCGGAGAGGGAAACATCTGAAAAAGGAATTACCACCTCATGCACTTGTCGGAGAGGGGACCATAAGGAGATTATCACCTCACACTCATCGTCGGAGAGGGAAACATCTGAAAAAGGAATTACCACCTCACGCACTTGTCGGAGAGGGGACCATAAGGAGATTATCACCTCACACTCATCGTCGGAGAGGGAAACATCTGAAAAAGGAATTACCACCTCACGCACTTGTCGGAGAGGGGACCATAAGGAGATTATCACCTCACACTCATCGTCAGAGAGGGAAACATCTGAAAAAGGAATTACCACCTCACGCACTTGTCGGAGAGGGGACCATAAGGAGAAGGAATTACCACCTCACTCGCCGTTGGAGAGGGGACCATAACTTCTGCTGAGTCTTTATCAGAAAAATCTGTTGGGAGTCGATTTAGCTGGACTAGAGAAGGCTTTGAAATATGTTTGAGCATTTTAACTGCGTCTTTCCTGAAAGGTAAAGGTCAGTCATATGCAATGCATGATATGGATCAAGCAATGATGTTCTCAACATAAATGAGATTTGTATGATATGATGCGTCTATGCATGCTATAATGATGTATGTGATGTTTTATGAATGTATGTTTTCGTCTAGGGAAGTAGATCCTTGACGGGTGCCGGGAAGTCGTATCCTGGGCTGATGTTGAAGAATAAGCTTTTACTTCCGCTGGGGATGATAGTTGCAAGAATACCGGTAGGAGAAGATGACTCCGTTGCGGAATAAACTTGGCAAATGGAAGATTCTGCGGGGAGAGAAAGATACTCTAGCGACCGTGCTGGGAAGCAATACTCTGTGGGAAGAGGGATGCCTTGCTGAGTGTTGAGAGTAACTTGCTGGGGATACCAGGTTGTTGGAAATGCTGATAGACTTTGCTGGGGTAAGAAGACTTTTTCGAAGACGCTCTTTCCGAGGCTTTTGGCTGAGGATAACCCAGTTATATCCTATTGAGGAAATAACTCTTTAAATCAAGCCGGACGACGCGTTCGTGCGCTGCGAGGGGATAAGCTTCCAGAATATACTGGGGATGAGCTTACTGCTTGGGGAGATAGATTCCATCTTTCCTGGGGAACTGGATTGGATTCTTCTGGGGAAGTTTTTGGAACTGCGGGGGAAGTGATTCCTTTGAATGTTGAGATATCGCCGGGGAACAATCTTTAGGCCAAGACTGCCGGGGATGCTTGTTAAGAATATATGCTGCTGGGGAAGTATTGAGATCTACGGGAGGATAATCAACTTCCTTGAGATTTGATAGCTCTGCTTGGAGAAGAATGCACTTTTGTTGGCTCACTCTCTGGGGAATTCAGGTATACTGGTCATGTTCTTTAGCTGAACCTACCTTGGTACCTTGGAGGATAGAGCAATTAGACTGCTCAGACAACTCTTTATTGCCCCTGTTTCTAGTGTCACCTGCAATTAATTCCTTTGTTTCGTATGCAAATATTTATGAGTTAGCAAATTATTGTCAATGCATATATCACAAATTGAACCTTGGACGTTCTTCGCAAAACAAAACAGAAAAAGAAAAACACTTGGCACGTTTAACTGAAGATATATTTGTATTGATTTTGAACGGCCTGAAAATAGGCGTTTTGTATACAAGAGGCTGACGTCCTAGTAAGAGGAACGTCGCCGAACAAGAGAATTTATACAAGTTTTGTATAAAAGAAAATAAAACAGCTGTGTGAAATATGAATGATCCCACTGGGTTTCAACTCTGCTATCGTCTTTATAACTCCGAGCGTCTCATCACTTGATGACCTTGGTTGAAGGTGAAGCTGACTGATCGATGCCGTCTGAACTTGATGTAGATACCGGATTCTGGATGCAAAGTGATCAATGAGACATAGTATTACGCTTTTATCCCTAATTTTTGCCTGGACCGCCCTTTCGGGTTTTCGGTCCATCGGGATACCCATTTTTGCCCAAGCCGCCTTTTCAGGTTTTCGACTTGCCGGGTGTACAGATTTTTTCATTTTCATCCCTTCATTTTGCCCGAACCCTTTTGGTTCGACGGGAAGCCCTAATTTTTGCCTAGGCATGTCAGCCTAGCGGGTCTTTTTTTTTATGCGTAGTATTTTTTTACTATGTCTGCATTGGCGGGGTGAGGAAGGTCGTCACCATCCATATTGGTCAATATCATGGCTCCTCCTGAGAACACATGCTTAACCACAAATGGCCCTTCGTACGTGGGGGTCCATTTGCCCCTTGGATCACTCTGAGGAAGGATGATTCTCTTGATTACCAGATCCCCAACTTGATATTCCTGTGGTCTGACCTTTTTGTTAAATGCCCTGATCATCCGTTTCTGATACGTCTGACCATGACAGATAGCAGCAAGTCTCTTTTCGTCTATGAGGTTGAGCTGATCAAGTCGTGTCTGGATCCAATCATCTTCGTTCAGATTTGCATCCTTCATTATCCGGAGAGAGGGTATTTGCACTTCGATCGGCAAGACTGCCTCCATGCCATAAACCAGAGAGAAAGGAGTTGCCCCGGTTGACGTCCTAGCTGAGGTACGGTACCCATGCAGAGCGAACGGTAACATCTCGTGCCAGTCTTTATAAGTTACTGTCATTTTCTGCACGATTTTCTTGATGTTTTTATTTGCTGCTTCTACAGCCCCATTCATCTTCGGTCTGTAAGGAGAAGAATTGTGGTGCTGTATCCTGAACTGTTCGCAGAGCTCAGCGATCATCTTGTTGTTCAGATTGGTACCGTTGTCTGTAATAATTCGCTCAGGGACGCCGTATCGACAGATCAGATTATGTCGAATGAACCGTGCCACAACAGTCTTGGTTACCGTAGCATAGGATGCTGCCTCAACCCACTTCGTAAAATAATCGATCGCCACTAGGATGAAGCGATGCCCATTAGATGCCGTAGGTTTTATCTCGCCGATCATGTCTATGCCCCACATTGAAAACGGCCAAGGCGCAGTCAGAACATTTAGGGGAACCGGAGGAACATGCACCTTGTCTGCATAAATCTGGCACTTGTGGCATGTCCTGGAATGTTGGTAGCAGTCAGCTTCCATTGTGGACCAATAATATCCTGCCCGTAGGATCTTCTTAGCCATAGTGTGCCCACTGGAATGTGTACCAAAGGTCCCTTCATGTAGCTCTTCCATGATTCTTTCTGCTTCAATTTTATCCACACAACGCAGTAAGGTTGAATCATGGTTTCGCTTGTACAAGATGCCGTTGCTAAGGAAGAACTTGGCTGTAAACCTCCTCAGGAATTTCTTATCATTGACAGAGGCACCTTCAGGGTATTCCTGAACTTCCAGATATCTCTTCACCTCGTGGTACCAAGGCTTCTTAGTTACCAATTCAGTTTCGAGATCACAACAGTATGCCGGTTCGTCCAGTTTCCAGATGATGATCCGGGGAGCCTCATTATCCCATTTAACCTTGAACATTGAAGACATTGTAGCTAACGCGTCCGCTAACTGATTCTCTTCTCTTGGAAAGTGCTCAAAGGTTATCTCTGTAAAGTGGGGGATCAGGGTCAACACACATTCTCTGTAAGGAATCAAGTTTGGATGTTTCGTATCCCACTCTCCTTTGATCTGATTGATCACCAGAGCGGAATCTCCGAAGACACTTAGAAATTTGATCCTTAGGTCAATCGCAGCTTGAAGACCCATGATGCACGCCTCATACTCTGCCATGTTGTTAGTACAGTTGAAACACAGCCGGGCAGTGAGTGGGGTATGAGTACCTTGTGGAGATATGATTATGGCGCCGATACCGTTTCCCAAAGCATTGGAGGCTCCGTCAAAGTGCATAGACCATCGGGATCCTGGTTCAGGTCCTTCATCCGGTCCAGGTACTTCACAATCTGTTACTATCATGATGCTTTCATCCGGAAACTCGAAGTTCATCGATTGGTAGTCATCTACAGCTTGATGTGCCAGGTGGTCTGCCAATACACTTCCCTTGATGGCTTTTTGGGTCGTGTACTGAATGTCGTATTCCGTCAAGATCATTTGCCATCTTGCAATTCTCCCAGACAGAGCAGGCTTTTCGAATATGTACTTTATAGGATCCATCTTTGAGATCAACAAGGTAGTGTGAGTCAGCATATACTGTCTCAGCCGGCGAGCAGCCCATACCAAAGCGCAGCAAGTTTTCTCAAGCAGTGAGTATCGGGTCTCACAGTCGGTAAACTTTTTGCTAAGGTAATAAATGGCATGCTCTTTTCGGCCAGACTCGTCATGCTGCCCCAGCACACACCCCATTGAGTTGTCGAGCACTGTCAGGTATAGTATCAGAGGTCTCCCTTCAACCGGTGGCATAAGGATGGGCGGTTCTTGGAGATACTCTTTGATTTTGTCAAAAGCAGCCTGACATTCATCGTTCCAACGTACTACCTGATCTTTCTTCAGCAGCTTGAAGATTGGCTCACAAGTAGCAGTCAGATGTGAGATGAAGCGAGCAATGTAGTTCAGGCGTCCTAAAAAGCCTCTGACTTCCTTCTCTGTCATGGGAACTGGCATCTCTTGAATAGCTTTGACCTTAGCAGGGTCCACTTGAATACCTTTATCACTGACCATGAAGCCTAGCAACCTCCCAGATTTTACCCCGAAGGTGCACTTGTTCGGGTTCAATCTTAGCTTGTACAGTTTCAACCGGTCAAACAACTTCTGCAGGTGATCTAGATGCTCTTCCTCAGTCTGGGACCTAGCGATCATGTCATCCACATACACCTCTATCTCGTGATGGATCATGTCATGAAATAAGGCAACCATGGCACGTTGGTAGGTTGCCCCAGCATTCTTTAATCCAAATGGCATGACCTTGTAACAGAAGGTGCCCCACTGAGTAACGAATGTAGTCTTTTCCATGTCTTCAGGTGCCATCTTGATCTGATTGTAACCTGAAAAGCCATCCATGAAAGAGAACACCTTATGCTGAGCTGTATTATCAACAAGGACATCAATGTGAGGTAAGGGGAAGTCATCCTTGGGGCTGGCCCTGTTCAGATCCCTGTAATCGACACACATTCTGACCTTACCGTCCTTCTTAGGTACCGGTACCACATTAGCAACCCACTGAGGGTAAGAAGTCACTGCAAGGAACCCGACATCAAACTGTTTCATGACTTCGGCTTTAATCTTCTCAAACATCTCTGGACGCATCCGACAGACCTTTTGTTTGACTGGAGGGCAGTCTTCCTTAGTTGGCAAGTGATGGACCACAATATCGGTATCTAATCCGGGCATATCTTCGTAGGACCAGGCAAAGATCTCCATATAGTCATGCAGCATTTTGGTTAACCGTTGCTTCACGCTGAGCTCTAGGTTGGCACCAATCTTTACCTCTTTTCTGTCTGCCTCAGTACCCAAGTTTATGGTTTCCACTGGCTCTTCGTGGGGTTGAATTGCCCTCTCTTCCTGAAGCAACAGTCTTGCAAGCTCGCCAGGCACTTCGCAATCATCTTCACCTTCGTCTTCGGCTAAGTTGATCGGATTTTCGAAGTCATAATTGGCAGTAGCAGAGTTGTTGTCAGTAAGATCCAGAGTGGATTGGAACCTGTATGAGTGAGTGTGTGTAAAAATACAGCTGTTTTGAAAATTATGTAAAGGAAAAGAAAGACAGAAAAGGAACACAATATTTGCAATGCGAAAAACGTCCAAGATTTTCATTCATGATGTATAAAATGACAGTTTGTATGCCCTCACAAATAGAACCACGGTGCCTCGGGTAAGACACCGGGCCACAAAGTTTATCATTGTTTATTACAAAATACGAAACAAAGAAATTTATTACTGCGTCACAAAGGTAACAGGGGTATGGTCCTTTGCACTCCAATTGTTCAATCCGTCCTCGGCCGTCGGATAGATCCAGCTGTTGAATTCAGCTTCGTCCACTTCATGGTCTTCCCCAACAGCATTCACTCCTGAACCTTTAATAAATACCGGAGGCCTTTCGATCTTCGCTTTCCTCATAGCTCTCTGACCTTCTGTGGTAAAACCCAGCCCAAGTTTATCAGTCTTCTGAGTAAAGTCCGGAAGTCTGCCCCAGTCGGCACATTCACCCTTCTGCACCACAGCCCTGGCATCCTTCAGGGAAGCCATCTTCAAAGGACCACTTGCTTCTGTTGTTTCTGCTGCAATTGGAAACACCTCCTCGAAATGCTGAAAGGGGGTCTCAATGAACTCCCCATCCATCTCAATGTACCTGAAGGAGTTCAGGTGGCTCACCATATATTCTTCCTCTCCTTGCACGGTGACAATCTTCCCTCTGACGGGGTACTTCAGCTTCTGATGCAAGGTAGAGGTCACTGCCCCGACCTTATGTATCCAGGGTCGACCCAATAGACAAGAGTAAGATGGACGGATATCCATCACATAAAAAGTGGAGTCGAACACCTGAGAGCCCACACGAATCGGAATGTCAACCTCTCCATGGACCATCCTCTTTGAACCATCAAAGGCCCTGACGATGATGTTGCTGGGTTTCAATTCCAGGCCTTCACAATCTAGACGATCTAGAGCCTTCTTGGGTAGCACATTCAAAGATGACCCAGTATCAACCAACACATGTGCCAGGGTGGTGCCCCTGCATTCAATTGAGACATGCAGAGCATCATTATGGTCTCTCCCCTTTGCGGTCAAGTTAGCATCTGAGAAACCCAAGCCATTATCTGCTGTTAGACTTGCCACGCAATCAGTGAACTGGACTACAGAGGTTTCATGTGGCACATGGGCCGTCTTGAGGAACGAGATTAGGGCCTTTGCATGGGCCTCGGAGCACAGCAATAAAGAGAGCATGGAGATCTTGGAGGGCGTATGCCCCAATTGTTCCACAACATTAAAATCGCTCTTCTTTATGATCTTTAGAATCTCCTCCATCTCTTGTGGGGAGGCCTCAACAGCTATGGGTATGGGTGCCTCCATCTGGGCAGGCTCAACTTCAATTCCCTTGCCCCGAGCATTGGATGACTCGGCAGCAGGAGAAACAATCGGATCAGTAGCAGGAACAACAACTTGATCAGCAACAGGAATAGGTGTACTTGTAGGAACTATCAGGAGCGGTCTTCGGGCAGCAGGCGGTGCAATGTCAGGCGAGAAGAGCCTGCCACTGCGGGTAACCTTGGATGGGCCAGTGATGTCACAAATGCTGGCGCCAGCGTTGAACTCTTGTTTGATCCCGTTTATATATACATCTGCCCCATAGTGCCAAGGGACAGCTTTATCAGATACATAGGGCAGGGGCCCTGGAACAGTGATAATAACGGGTGCAACGGTCATAATTTGAGCGGGCTTCTTCTGGAGAGCCGGGATCGGATTATTGAAGATAGTCACCACAGAAACTTCTTCCATTGGAACCAACCGAACAGCAGACTTCTTGAATAGAATCTCCTTGCTATCCATTAAGCTTTGGATGCCTAACTTTAGCAAGGGACAACCAGATGGGGACACAGCACAGAATAGGCAACCCTCACTACAACCCGGAAATAAACCGGCCTGCAGTAGGTTCTTTTTGACGATCTTTAGAGGAGTGGCTAGATCATCCACAGAAACAGCATAAACATCTTCATCAACAGCATTTACCCCGTGCTGAGGCATAGGGGCAGTAACTACATTCGGCTTTGCAGGCGCTTCGAATTGTATTTCCTTTGCGTCGATAAGGTCTTGCACCTTATTCTTCAACGCCCAACAGTCATCGGTAGAGTGCCCCGGGCTATCTGAATGGTAAGCACAACGAGCATTCGGGTTGTACTTGGGAGATGTTGTATTGGGGAACTTTGGAGCCTCCCTGACAGTCACCAAATTGGTTGAGAGCAACTGTGGCAGGATCTGCGATAGGGTCATGTTTAACCGGGTAAACTCCCTCCAGGGTCTTTCAGCCCTTTGAGAATTGTTTGGCCGAGGGGCGGCAGCAGGCTTAGCAATCATCACCGCGCTGACAGATTGGCGATGCTCAGGTCTCTCTGATTTCCTAGAACCATACACGGCATTAGACTCCTTTTTGAATGGTTTCTTTTCCGAACTAGATGATGCACCCTTTGTAATCTTCCCAGATTTCAGCCCAACCTCAATTCTCTCTCCAGTCAAGATCAAATCAGTGAACCCAGCAGAAGAATTCCCAATGAGATGGTTGAAAAATGGCCCAGATAGGGTCCCTAAGAACATGTCTACCAGCTCCCGATCAGTCAATGGTGGCTGCACCCTGCCAGCCAGGTCTCTCCACTTCTGAGCGTACTCCTTAAAACCTTCGCTTGCACCTAACGCCATACCCTGGAGTTGGGTACGTGTGGGGGCAAGGTCGGCATTATATTGATACTGCTTATAGAAAGCAGTAGCCAACTCCTCCCAGTTACGAACCTTGGTCCCATCCAGCTGATAGAACCATTCGAGATGAGTCCCTGAAAGACTCTCCTGGAAGAAGTGGATCCATAAATTCTTATCCGCAGAGTACGGCTGAATTTTCTGAACATAGGACCTTAAATGCAGCTTGGGACAAGACGCCCCGTCATATTTGGAGAAGGATGGTGCTTTGAATTTATGCGGGATAATCACACCAGTCGACAAACCCAGATCTCCAAAATCCAGCCCAGGTACCTGCTGAACCTCCATAGCCTTCAACCTGTCCTCCAATTGCTTATATCTGTCGTCTGCAGGAGGGTACTGCTCTTCATCAAAATCTGTCTCGTTGTCGGAGACTACCGGACTAGGAACTTTTACTTCTGCCTGAGAAGGACTCTTGCCAACAGAAGAACCAGCCTCTTCATGCTGCAGAGTATTACCAAACCTTCGGCCCGAGTTGAACAGAACAGTTCTTCTCTTCTTCTTCTTCTCCTTCTTCAGGAGCATAGCCTTTAGTTCTTCTTGGCCTTTAGCCAGACCCTTGATTAGTTCTTGAAACTGCGCATTCTGCGCCTGAAGAGCCTTGATTGATGTCTCAGTTGATGCAGATTCGGGATTCATGATGCTGAAATAAACAGCGAAGAACTGTAAGCAACCTGAAAAGGGGAAAAACCTGCTATGCACATGATGTATGAAATGCGTATGAATTATGTTTTCAAAGACAATCGGGAATCAACTTTGTAAACCAAAATAGAACACACTTCATTAGATTCAACTTTGCAACTGAAATTATTCAACAAGTTGCCCTTAGGCGTTTACACGAAAGGAAATACTGAAAAGGAAATAAAACTGTAAAAGCACATCTGGAGCTCCTTATTGATCCCATGGTCTCCTCTTCTCAGTACGGATGTAGGCGTTCAGAGCTCTCTCATTCTCCAACTGCTTTGTCAGCTTCTGGATCTTTGATTCCTGCTCGTTGAACTTTTCCCGGTAAGAATCCCGCTCTTCTTGCAGTTGCGACCAAGATCTCTTCAATGTCTCATAATCAGTAGGTATCTGAGGAGGAAGGACAGTTGGAGGAACACCATCCTTATCAGGACACTCAAGAATGACGGGTCTGATAGCTTCATACGGCATAACTAACTTCTGAGCACGGATGCGAACCCATTTGTAGTAGGCTTCCATAGGTAAAGAAGTCTTTGGCCCTAGCTCTTGAGGGTCAGCTTTATGAACCTTGTCCCAAGCCTTGATGAACCTACGACGTAGCTCGTCACTATCCACCTGAAATTCAAAACTGATGTGAGGCACTATCATCTCATGGGGGCCTGCTCTTCTTGCTCTTCCAAACTGACGGAGTGCTAGACATGGATTGTAAGAGATCCCTCCTTGAGTACTAATCAGAGGAACATTAGGATACTCCCCGCATCGATCAATAATAGCTATCTCATCCAAACCTCTGCAAGTCCAAATGATGTCTTTATCGGTGAGAGACATTAACCTATGAGCCCAACCTCTTCCTTCTTGATTCTTCAGTACGAACTTAGGGAGGTGCGAAATAAACCACCTCACCAACAAAGGGATACAACACCATAGGGTTCCTCGTCTTCGGGTAGTACGGGCATGAAGTTGTTGCAAGATGTCACCCAAGAGAGTGGGCACAGGATTCTGAGACATAAAGATCCTTATGGCAGTGACATTGATGAAATTGTCAGGATTAGGAAACAGGACTAACCCATAGATTAGGAGAGCCAAGATGTCTTCATATGCCCTAAAGTCCAGGTCATTCCAGAAATTGTTAGCTTTACCAATCAGAAACTTGGCCAAGAAACCCTTAACTCTGCTTCTAGTTACCCAGTTGTCTGTTACCTCTTGATGGGTCAAAGGAAGAGCTGCAGCCACATCCTCAAGCCTGAGGGTCTTTTCCCAACCAGTAAAGGGAGTCTGATCCAAGATGGGGATACCAAGTAAATCAGAGAACTCTTCCAAGGTAGGGACCAGCTGGAAGTCTTGAAAGGTGAAGCACTGGTACAGAGGGTCATAGAACTGGGTCAGAACACTCATCAACTGTTGATCCCGCTTTGCAGTGACTAAACTGAGAAGAGAGCCATGCCTCTGAATGAAGGAAGTGGTGTTTGGAATTCTGCTAACCAACTCATCAAGCAACTCAGGTGAACGAACAAAATTGAACCGGATAGTATTCCTTCGCACAGGCATCATAATGTCCTACAAAACAGAGCAAAGATGAAACCCTCTTGTCTTTGAAATGGTCAGTCCTCATGCAGGATGCATGCAATGCTCATGATGCTATGATGTTATGATAAAGCACACCACATACAGATACAAAGGCAAACATGGTAAGGCACACAAGTCACACAAGGCAAGCCCCTAAAGTTTAGGCCAGCATGAGGTCTAGGTACTACCCTCTTCCAGTTTGTTGGTTCATACCTGTCCTAATCAAAAGTAACGGGGTTCTTAGAGGATCCCAATATCATTGACTACCCTCAATCGGTCATAACTCCAGCATCGCAATCTTTTCTTGCGGCCAGAACCATCACGAGAGTTTAGCCTCAATGGGCGTAGCATATTGCTACAATTCTAAAGGCCAAGTTGTGTCAATTAAGGTTCTAAGGTTGTTGGTGCTTAATGACTCCTCAGAAGACCCATATTCTCCTCGTTGCAACACAAGGGATATCGGTACAGACCAAGGTGTCACACCAACGTAGCCACTGCTTCACCTGTGTCGGTCTACGCCGGACAGGTCCCTCACAACTTATGCTACCTAAACAGGGTATCCCCAGATCCGGGTTAGGATCTATGTAACTCCGATGCAGCCCACAATAGTAAAGCAAGCAAATCAATACAATTGAAAACACAGTTATGACCTAGCCCTAAGGTACACCCCACTTTATAAGATAGTCCCCAGCAGAGTCGCCAGTTCTGTGATCGGTGGATCTGGAACTGACTGTTTAACGCTGGTTCGCGAAATGTCGCGGAAGCAAGAGTCGCCACCGTCTTTTATTTTCTCCAAATGGAAAGGACAAAAGCACAGAAAAATTCCTTAAAGAGATTGCTCTCGGTTCGGGAGGTAGGTTATAGAAAGGGAAGGTGTTAGCACCCTTTCTATCCATGGTTATCCATGGGCTCTTAGATACTTGCTCACTTGTGTTTTCAAAATGTTTGTTTGCTTTTCAATTGTGGGTTTTAAAAAGTTTCTTTGAAAAATTTCAGTTCGACTCGTACGTCAGAGTGTTTGAAAAAATTGCTTTGAAAGCTTTTGAAAATGTGTTGGTGTGAAAAGAGTTCAGTTTGTTTTGAAGAGAGCAAGTATCCATGAGTCGTCTACCTACCCTAAGGAATTCGTCTGTGTAAATGTCCTTTAAAGTAGTGCCATCCCACCATTGAGAGGTAGGTAGCACCACCGTTGGAGGTATTCGGGTCAATTCGAGTTTGTAGGGATATGGTGATCACCAGAGCAATGGGAAGACACCTTAGAAGCTACCCTCATGCCAGGTTCCCGGATCATGAGGACTTACTAAGACGTCCTCTACTCGACGACCACCTTTCGAGGCAAGGCAACAGTGAGGCGTACCCTAGGGGTGGTGTGTGCGATTCGTGTGTCGTTTTCATTGATATTTGTCTTGTCATGTTTGTTGTGATCTACGCTTGATTTTATTTAAGGCCATACATTCTTTCATGCTTTTTTGGTTAACAGTTAAAATACTTGCGGGAAAATAAATCTAAACTATTACAAACGGCGCGGGTCCACATCGCCAAAATTAAACCGGACCCGATTTGACAGAAAAATAAATAAAGTAAAAGAAAGTGCGAAAAGTTTAGGTTACACGGCTTTGGGAGAGATACATAATTATTTAAGCAATAAAATAAATACGCAAATTAAACAATTAAAAATATGGGCGTTGGACCCTTTTGCAAAATTAAAATTAATAAGGAATTAAAATTAAAATTAAATGTTTTTTTGGTATTTTTTGTGTTTTTTAAGAATTAATGGAAAAAGAGAATTAATCAAAATTAAAATTAAAAGGCAAACCCTAATTCTAATAGCTTTTAAATTTATTGTGAAAATATTAAATTTTAACCTAATTTAAATCTAAGTTAATTTACATGCATTTTTAATTATGAAAATAAATAAAATAAATATTATTATTGTGAAAAAAGGGAAATTAAAAGGAAATAAAAATTATCACTTAAACCTAATTCTACTTTTGGATTTTTAGTTATTAAAAGAATTAAAATTATATCCTAATTAAAACTAAATATTTACATGTGAAAATACTTATAAAAATAATTAAAATAAATATTATATTTTGCTCTTTTTCTGATTTTCTGTGTACTTTTATATTTTATAGCAATAATTAATTAGATTAAACAATCAAGAAAATAAAATAATAATTTAAATAAAATATAAGAAAAATAAAAAGAATTGCAAACCAGGGGGGGGGGGGGGGGGGGGGGTAGTCCCCAAATAGAGGTATGGATCCAGTAATTTGGCCCAGTTAAGTGTTGATCCGTTTGACTTTTTGAACAGTCTACAGCAATGTTGACCTACGTCCATGGTGTGCTTTCAATCTATGCCCTTGACTGGATCTCAGCGCGCACGTGGATGGTTGATCAGGAATGTGTATGATGCACCTTAACCCTTGAAACTGCATATGAACATTTGGTGAAAAATAATATTGGGATAACGTAGACCTGGGACTTGAACCCAGGTCATGAGCATCACCAGCTAACACCTGTACCGCTGAGCCACTATCACGCATTCGTTAGCTAAATAAACAATAAATATAATGAAAGAAAACAACGTGTTATTGGACCCACGCGCGAAAATATTTGAATGTGCCAATCAATTCTTGCCACGACTCCGTCTTCCTCATGGCCCTTTTTTTATTTTTCTGAAACGAAACCATAACGCAACGGTTTTCACGCGTGGGTTTAGAGATGTTTTAAGAAAATAACGATTATCCCCTCAACGCTCATAAATTGAGTGCGAGGGTTCCATCCTCTTCGTCTTCAAACGCTGAGTTGAATGGCATTGGTCTGGAGTTCTAATTTTGCCTCGTTACCAAAGCCCTAAATTGACGAACCTGTAAACCCTAGAAATCGCGCATGGTAAAACCTCATATACGGCATAAAAATCAAATTGAATGCATTGGTTAGTTTCAGGACAAGATGATAAACATGAATCAACAATTAATTTTCATAAAAAATGCCTAGAACATGATATGCGATTATGAGTTTCATGCTGTACAGTTTCAGTTTAATCTACCAATTCTTGAGGTTTTGGTTGTTGTTTTTGATTGGAATGCGTTCAGGGGACCACAAGGAAGCTTTTGGAATGAATTTCGTGCCTTGAATTCCTCTCTAGGGTGGTTTTCAGTTTTGAGTTTTATGGAGAAAATTTCAAGTTTGGTAGGGGAATTGCTGCGCAGTTTTCAGTCTTATACAATTAGGTTTAGGTTCCTGGTTATGTAGTGGAAGCATTAGGTCAAAGAAATTCAATCAAATCTCTTCCATTCAATGATTTTGCAAAATTGATTTTCTAAGATCTTTTTGAATCTTTTTCATGTGTATTTGGTGTCAATCAGCTCAAATCAAACCAAAACTTTCCACATTTGCATATGCACGAATTATAGAAGCCAAAACATGTATAAAAAGATTGGTTTTGTTAGGTTAAATAATTTTTCACATATTTAATTGATTTAATTGAATTAATATAAATAAAAACTCAAATAAATAAATAAAAAATGAGAAAATACTTCCCTTTGGGCCAAATGGTCGTGCACATGTTTAGAATGATGAATCTTGGAAGAAAAATGGGCCCATTAGCATTTTTAGGTCATTTGGATCAATGTTGACTTTTCAAAATATCCAAAAATTTCCCAACTTCCACAAGGCATAACTTGCTCCATTTTTAAGCTTTTCTCATGTTCTTGGACATTTTGGAAAGGTCTTTGAGTCCGCTAACCAATGCCTTTGGTCCCATGTCATTTTGATTTACCAATCTCAAGTTATGGCCTTTGACTTAAAGTCCCTTTTTGTTGACTTTTGAAAATGACCTATAATGTTGAAATTGATAACTTTTTGTGAGAGCATTTCTTGGACTTGAAGTATGAAGATGAGTTGTAGTAAATGTCTTTATCTTCAAAATGAGCTTTGGATGGAATTTTTCTGATAATCCATGTGAAAGTTATGCTCTGGTCAATTTCAGTTGACTTTTTCAGCTGTCCAAATATAGTAACTTTTGCATCTTGATGATTTATGAGCCAAATTTTGAGAATCATGATCAAGCATTGATCAAATGATGTTTGTGGCTTCAAAATGATATGTTGACCAAAAATTTGAACTTTTGACTGTCAAATGACCATTTTGCCCCTACAGTTGACTGTAGTGCAATCTAGGGTTTTGACTGTGCAATTTTGATCTGAATGCCTTGAAACTTGATATGAAGATGCTTGACCATATTTGTAGGCATATGAGACTTGATTGGACCTTTGAAAACTTCAATTTCTTGATCAGCACACAAACCCTAGTTTTGACTGTATGTGAGACCTTTGACTGTACAACCCTTGGGGAATTTTGTGACTTGGCTTGGCAATTTCTTGAAGAATATGGGAGAGCAAATTTTGGGGTACAACACCAAGGCTGTGATGAAAGTTGTCATTTCTATTTGTCCTCACCAACCAACTATCCTTTGTTGAAAGCAGGCGTTCAGTGCCTAATAGACAACAAGAAAATTTTGTTCGAAAAGACTTCTGTTCCAACTATTTCTTATAATGATGTTTCCATCGTTACCATTTCTGAAAATTCTACCAGGGTCTCCACCAAAAGACCCGTTAGAATTACATCAGTTCTAAAAGTAGCTCCTTTGATAATTACAATACCTGGACCAATCCCGTATTCGTCAGACAAAACCGTACCATGGAATTATGGAGGGGATGTCTACTACCACGGTCTCAAGCAAGATTGGCCAGCTTCCGATGATTCAAGTTCTGAGGAAGTTGACTCTGATATCAGTAATATTGCAGGGACTAGCAAGATTACCTGAAGCGGAAGGATATTCTCTCCAGAAATTGCTCCCTCAAAAGCAGTTTCTGCACCCGTAATCATTCCTATTGTTGTTGCTCCCCCAAAGGCCGTTCCCAGTCCTACAATAATCTCTGCTAATACTCCTGCTGACAGAGCTGTTACAATCCCTGCTATTACCCCTACTGACATTCTTAATGCCGAGTCAACCGAAACTCGAGGTAAAGGTATTTTGATTGAGCCTGTCCGGACGAAGGCACGATCATTGGCTATCCCTGAGACCTCCCGAGAGAGATGGAGGAAATTCTAAAGATCATGAAAAGAAGTGACTACAATGTAGTTGAGCAACTGGGGAAAACTCCATCTAAAATTTCCATGATGGCTTTATTACTATGTTCCGAGGCGCATGCAAAGGCCTTGGTAAAATTCTTGAAAATTGCCCATGTACCCCAAGAAACATCTTCCAATCAGTTCCAAGACTGCGTAGCCAACTTGACTGCAGATAATGGTTTAGGTTTCTCAGATGCTGATTTAACGCCAAGAGGGAGGAAACATAATGAAGCATTTCATGTCTCAGTGGAATGCATGGGCACAACCTTGGCTCATGTTTTGGTGGACACCGGTTCGTCTCTGAATGTACTGCCTAAAAAGGCTCTTGATAGGCTTGACTGTGGGGAATTGACTTTGAAACCAAGCAATATAGTAGTGAGGTCCTTTGACGGCTCAAAAAGGATGGTGCATGGGGAAGTGGACATCCCCATAAAGGTTGGAACCCAAACATTTGATTCAACTTTTTATGTAATGGATATTCACCCTTCATATTCCTGCTTGCTAGGCCGACCATAGATTCGCAATGCTGGCGCTGTTACTTCTATGTTGCACCAAATGCTGAAATATCCGATTCAAGGGAAGATTATCACCTTTCATGGAGAAGAAGAGTATATGATCATCCATCTCAATTCCTTTAGATATGTGGAATTAGATGGTGAATTTATTGAAACTCCATTCCAGCACTTTGAAGAAGTCCCACAAGACGTGGTAGTAAACAAGGCTGTGTCTCAAGTTCCCAAGATTACAAGGCCTCTACTCAGGATGTCATCTTTAAAGGATGCCAAAGCAGTGATAAAAGAAGGTGGGTGCACTATTTGGGGATAAATCCCAGATATCCCATGCAAGTCTGACAAGTTTGGCCTGGGTTTATTTCAGGTGCCCAGAAGGCTGTACGCCGTGCTCGTGCCGGAGGACCACCCTTGAGGATCAGTAACTGCGAAGTCAATGCAATGGAGGATGATGAAGATAGATACAACCTGGAGGATTGAATTTTCCCAACTGTCAGTGGAGGGCTCAACAACTAGGAGGCGAGAGATTTTGTCCCAATCACTTTTATCCCACAGTAATTTGTCTTTGCATTTTGTTGGATTTGTAATATTAAAACAATTCAGACTCTTAAAACCTTATGTCTTACCCGAGGCACAATGGTCCATTTGTAAGGGTTATTATCTCATTTCCATATGACATCAATGAATCATGGATGTTTTTGCATACAAACTTTGTGCTCATTGTTTTTATTTTTACATATTTATTCCTTTCAAAGATAGCTATACTCTTACACACACTCACACTCACAATGCAGGTCTACATCCATTCGGGATCTCATGGGTAACGGTTCTGCTATGGCTTTCTGTGACTCTGAAAATTTAATCTACCAAGCCGAAGATGGAGGTGAGGAAGATTAGGAATTGCCAGGGGAACTTTCCAGATTGCTACAACAAGAAGAGAGAACCATTCAGCCCCACGAGGAGCCCGTGGATACAATCAACCTAGGTACCGAGGAAGCCAAAAGAGAAGTCAAGGTTGGTGCCAATCTGGAACCCAGTGTCAAGGAGCGTCTGATTCAGTTGTCACACGAGTATGTTGAAGTCTTTGCCTAGTCGTATGAATACATGCCAGGACTTGATGCAGATATCGTAATACATCGTCTACCTACAAGAGAGGATTGTCCACTAGTAAAGCAAAAGGTTCGTCGAATGTGACCAGACATGTTAGAGAAGATTAAAACAGAAGTCATGAAACAATTTAATGCTGGATTCTTGGCCGTCACCTCATATCCATAATGGGTTGCCAATGTTGTTCCCGTGCCCAAAAAGGACGGCAAGGTACGAATGTGCATGGACTATAGAAATTTTAATAGGGCAAGCCCTAAGGTTGATTTCCCACTTCCCTACATTGATGTTCTAGTTGACAATACGGCACAACATAAAGTGTTTCCCTTCATGGACGGTTTCTCAGGCTACAACTAAATCAAAATGGCGCCTGAGGACATGGAGAAGACAACCTTTGTCACACAATGGGGCACATTCTGCAACAAGGTTATGCCGTTCGGACTGAAGAATGTTGGGGCAACCTATCAGCGTACCATGGTAGCTCTATTTTATGACATGATACATCACGAAATAAAGGTCTATGTGAACGACATGATAGCTAGATCTCAAACAGAAGAAGAGCATCTTGATCATTTACAGAAACAGTTTGAGAGACTAAAGAAGTACAAGCTGAGGTTGAACCCAAATAAATGCACGTTTGGAGTAAGGTCTGGTAAGCTCCTAGGTTTTATCGTCAGCAATAAGGGTATCGAAGTAGATCCCGCCAAGGTAAAAGCGATACAAGAGATGCCTGCTCCTCGTACTGAGAAGGAAGTCAGAGGATTTTTGGGTCGTTTGAACTACATTGCCAGATATATTTCTCACCTGACAGCTACCTGTAAACCAATCTTCAAACTACTGAAGAAAGATCAGGTAGTCAAATGGAATGATGAGTGCCAAATTGATTTTGACAAAATCAAAGAATACCTGCAAGAGCCTCCTGCTTTGATGTCGCCAGTCGAGGGAAGATCGTTGATCATGTATCTGACTGTTTTGGAAAATTCAATGGGGTATGTGCTGGGGCAGCATGACGAGTTTGGCCGAAAAGAGCACGCCATTTATTACCTGAGCAAAAAGTTTACCGATTGTGAAACAAGATATTCACTAATCGAGAAAACTTTCTGTGCTCTGGCTTGGGTTGCTCGCCGACTAAGACAACATATTCTGACTTATACTACCTTGTTGATATCTAAAATGGATCCAATAAAATACATCTTCGAGAAGCCTGCACTCTCTGGGAGAATAGCGAGATGGCAGATGATCCTGACATAATATGACATACAGTATACTATCCAGAAAGTAATAAAGGGCAGTATACTAACTGATCACCTTGCTCACCAAGCTGTAGAAGAGTATCAGTCCATGAAGTTCGAATTTCCAGATGAGGACATCATGATGGTAAACAACTGTGAAGAATTCAGGCCATATGACAGACCTGAACAAGGATCCCGATGGACCCTTGTTTTTGATGAGGCATCTAACTCACCTGGCAACGGTATCAGTGCTGTACTCATATATCCTGAAGGGTGTCATACTCCTTTTACTGCAAGACTCTACTTCAATTGTACAAACAACATGGCGGAATACGAAGCATGCATCTTTGGTCTCAAAGCTGCCATAGACTTGGGGATCAAATCTTTGAATGTATTCGGAGATTCAGCTTTGGTTATCAGCCAGATCAAAGGGGAATGGGACACCAAACATCCTAATCTTATCCCTTACAAAGAACATCTTTTGACATTGCTCCCACATTTTGTAAAGATTACCTTCGAGCACTTCCCGCAAGAAGGAAATCAGCTAGCAGATGCACTAGACACAATGTCATATATGTTTAAACTAAAATGGGATAACGAGGCTCCCCAGATTACCATTGAACGAAGGGATGAACCAACACACTGTCACGAGATTAATAATGAAGAAGTAGTGGACCAGCCTTAGTTTCACGATGTCAAGAGGTATCTCGAGGCTCAAGAATATCCAGAAGGGGCTTCAGTAAATGATAAGAAGTTCTTAAGGAGATTCTCTGATAAATTCTTCCTTAGTAATGGCATAATTTACAAACGCAACCATGACTTTGTGTTACTTCGGTGCATAGACAAGGTCGAAGCTGAAAGGATCATGGCTGAATTACATGAAGAAACTTTTGGCACCCATTTCAGTGGGCATTGGATGGCAAAGAAAATCCTACGGGCAGGCTATTACTGGTCTACCATGGAAGCAAATTTCTATCAACACTCTCGAACCTGCCATAAGTGTCAGATCTATGCTGACAAGGTGCATGTACCTCCGGTTCCTCTGAATGTCTTGACGGCTCCTTGGCCCTTTGCTATGTGGGGGATTGATATTATTGGGGAAATAAAGCCAACAACATCCAATGGACACCGCTTCATTTTAGTGGCCATTAACTATTTTACCAAGTGGGTGGAGGCAGCTTCTTTCGCTTCCGTTACCAAGAATGTTGTCGCCCGGTTCATTAAACAGAATCTCCTGTCGATACGGTATCCCGGAGAGGATCATTACAGACAATGGTACAAACTTGAACAATACTATGATCACCGCCTTGTGCGAACAATTCAAGATCTAGCATCACAATTCTTCCCCTTACCGGCCGAAGATGAATGGTGCTGTCGAAGCCGCAAATAAAAACATTAAAAAGTTCATACAGAAAATGACAATCACGTACAAAGACTGGCATGAGATGCTAACATTAGCTATCCACGGGTGTTGTACCCCAAAATTTCCCTCTCATTTATCAAGACTTTTCTCACAAGACTTCTTAGACTCAAGACAAGATTAGGGTTTGGTCAGCTCAAGACACATCACCTTGCACTAATAACCCAAAATTAGGGTTTGGATTTGCATAAGGATTTTTAGACCATCAATGCTTCATGTGACTTTCATACACCATCTTGGACACCTAAGATTGCTCATGTCAAGTTTCAAGCCTTGAACCACATTTTTGATCAGTCATTTGGACAGTTGACCTAAAAATCAGCTGTATTGGGGAAAAAGTCAATCATGGCCAATTTACAATCAACCTTCATAATTTTTTATCCACAACAACATTTTAGACTCATATGTACCATTTGATCAAGTTTGGATCACAACTCCTCAAGAAATTTGATCAAATCATCAAAAGGGCAAAATGGTCAAAATTAGGGTTTTGACTGAGAAAGGGAAATTTCTGATTTTTAACCTAGCCAATGACCAATTGGTTTCAAAAATGATTTCAAGGATTTATTGGCATAATCTTGACCTAATTACATGGTTCAAAAGATCTCAAGTTCATTGGATTGACAGATGAATTTTGCAGTCAACTGATCAAAAGTCAACTCTACACTGAAAAGTCAAACTTTGACTTTTTGGTCAAAATCAAGTGCCAAGGGTCATAATTCACCAAGATATGTCAAAATATGTAACTTGTTCACCAAGAAAACCAATTTTGAAAATTAGGGTTTTGAATTTGAAAATTTTCATAACTTAGAATTTTTCTAAGTATGGAAATTTTCTTATTTTTTCCCAACTTTTCACCACTTTTTCACCATGATGCATTTTGATTCAAGAAAAGTTCCCAACATGAAAGTTGTAGTCCTTCATGAAATCTACAACTTTTCTTCACAAACGTTTCCCAAAAGATGCTTGGATCTCAAGTTATAAATTTGTGAATATAGGTCCATGAACTAAATAACTTAGTGAAATTTTGCCCTAATTTAGGCAGGTTTTGGACCCAACTTCATGGAAATTTTTCACCTAGTTCCAAGAGGTATCTCAAAATGAATTTCAAATATGGATTATATAGCACATTGCAAGCTTTCCAAAATGTCCAAGAACTCTCCAAGATCATTTTTGGTTAAGGAGAATCGAAGAAGAGAAGTTGGCATTTTATCACTTTTGTTCAAGCCATTTTTACATGAGATTAAGTTGCAAATCAGATCTTTGATGTTTGAATCTTGCTTTACAGGTCCTAAACTCATTCTACACTCCACAATTAAATGCAAACTCAGAAGCTAAAGGTATTAATTTTGCTTTTGAAGCATTGTACAAGAGATAATTCCATTTTAGGCATAAAGGTTACAATGCCATTTTCATAAAGGGCAACTTTTGCAACTTTGTCCATCTTGAGCCTTGGACCTGTCCATTTGGTACAAACAACTTCCACATATCTCAAGAAAATTGTACAAGTTCATTTCAGCTCTCAAGCAAGCAAGGACAGGCCTATTTGTATGGTCACTTGACTTTTCTTCAAATGCAAGAAAAGTTGCAAAAAGTGCTAGAACTTGTACAGCTAGTGAGGGCTGACCTTGTATCCTTTCTATACATATTTACAAACTTGTTAGAAACCAGAACACGATGGAATTGAAGCTAGAACTCACTCAAACTCAAAAACTCCATTTTTCTGCCAAAACACACAGTTGCTGCAAAATCAAAGCCATTTCATTTTTGGCTCGTGCGTTTTGCATTTTAACACTTGAAACACCTTCTACATATCAAACCAAAGCAAGCCAAGCCCTTACCCTGCTTCTGTAAGCCCTGTTTTAGCCATTGCCATTTTCACTTTGGAAGCTTGCAACTTGACTTGTGCAAAGAGTTCTAGCTATCCACAAAGCAAGCTAGGCATTGGAATAGCTTGAAGGAAGTTCAAGGAAGCTCACATAATCCTCAGGCCTCCATCAAAGTCCCTGCATTGCTCTATCCAAATCCAACTGGAGGAGGTATTTTTCAAAACTCTATCTCTCTGAATAGGCATCCCCAAGCCACGATTTGTGAAGAAAAAGTGTAGTCCATAACATGGTGAAGCTGTACATATGCATACTTTTTATTTATATTAACTGTGCTGTGAGAATTTGAAGCTTGAAGTTCATGAAAAAATTAGGTCACGAATTAGGGCTGCCAAAATTCTCTCTGATCTTTGAGAGTTAGGTTACAAATTTTATATGGTTGGAATCGTGAGATTAAATGCCACAAGTTTCATGTTATGAGTTTTTGTTTTTATGCAAGCATGTGAAAGTTGCAGGATTGAACATAGAACGCGCGCAGGGAAGCTTGGCTGGAGGACAAGGATGAAGCCTTGGGCTTTTTGGCGCCTGGGCCCTTTTTGTTTTTGCTTTTCACACCTCCTGACCCACTATTTGCACCCCCTAACTTATTTTGTTATATTTTTCATTTTTTTTCTTCATATTTTCAGATTTATGGCTTTTGATTATTTTTTCTGAACATTAAAAAATCCTAAAAAATAATTAAATAATTTTTTGCAATTTTATTATATTTTTTCACATTAAAAAAAGTTTAGAGAACTTATTTTCTTAAAAAAAAATTGCAAATATATTTAAAAATACTATACATTTTTATTATATTATTTGTACACATAAAATATTTATCTTCATACATACTTAATTTTTAATATTTAAATCTAATATTATTTATTATTTTCTTAGATAAAAATGTACAAATTAATAATAGGAAACATCATTTTCTTTTAATCAAAAAATTAGGGTTTCACCCTTCCAAAAATAAATAATATTTTTTCTCTTTTTTCTAAGGTTTAATTAATTTATTTTCTCATACAAAAAACAAAACATAAAACTTTTTTTGCATAAATACATTGCATTGCATTTTAATACTTGTATATTTATTTAATGCGCACAATATTCAATTGGATTGTAATAATATCTTTAGCTTTACATTTTGTGCAAAATCCCCATTCAAAACTTGTATCCCCCCCCCCCCCCCCCCCCCCCCCATAATAAATGTTGTAATAGCTTAGTTTATTTTATGCAATTTATTGCTTTCCTATACCATGTTTAGTAAACTAGGGTTTGCATGGCAAGAAGAAAAACCAAACAAATAGAAAAAACCTAATGCAAGACAAAAGCATGAAAAATGACACACTTTGCACACAAGCACCCTTAGGGTTTCACCCACTTGGTTGCCTAAATTAAAATGACCATGTTACGCATGCGAAGTATCTTAGCAAAACAAAACAAGTATAAGATCATAGTCCCTCGATGACGCTATACAAAGGTTGCCTAAACAAATGATATTGGTCCCTCAAAAATGCTAAGATACTTTGCAACATTGCTATCATGGTCATACGATGATCCACGCCCGTCCCGTTTACATCCAAAGATAGGGTTGCTTACCAAATCAATGGTAAGTCAACAATGTCAAAGGAATAAAAATGCACAAGAAAGACATTTGAGTAGGTAGATAGCTTCTAAGTTAGTTGCTTCATTTCAAAACAATCCTTGCTATTTTCAAAAACAAACACACACACATTTCAAAACATCTTACAAACATTGAAACATTTTTCAAAAGACAAACATCTTTGTATACATTCTTACGAACGAGAATCATTACAAAGATTGCCTAAATGAATGGCATCTTTTAAAAATACTTTCAAAACCACACAAAGCACCATTTCAAACAAAACAAAGCAAAGCAAGTGATCTAAGCAAGTAACTAAGAGCCCATGGAAAACCATGGATGAAAAGGGTGCTAGCACCTTCCCTTTTCATAATCTACCCCCCGAACTCAAGAAAACATCTCAAAGGTCTTTCTTGTTCTTTTTTACCTTTCCTTTTGGATAAAATAAAAGTCGGTGGCGACTCTTGCTAACCGCGACATTTGCGACGAAACGCAAAACCTCAAGTCAGTTCTCCCAGCGTATCACAGAACTGGCTACTCTGCTGGGGACAATTATAAAAGTGGGGTTACCTTAGGGTTTAGATCACATTTATTTGCTTACCTTGTTTGACTTGTTTGCTTTACATTTTGGTTCTATTGTTTGGGTTTGAATCCTCTACCCGAATTTGGGAAACATTATAGGTAAATAGCAATACATTATGGAAACTGTGCGGGGTATACCGACACAGTCTAAGCAATAGCTATGCTAGTGTGACATATTTGTGGGTACCGGTAGCCTTTGAGTCAATCAAAGAGAATACGGGACCGCTGAGTGATGTCATGAAGCACTACCGAACTTTTAGAACCTTTGCTTGACCAACTTGGCATTTTAGGATGTAGTGAGATGACCGGTTTTGGTGCAGTCCGAAGTTGGTAGATACTCGATACTACACTCATTGAGGGTTGGTTCCTTGAAATATTTCGGTAGCCAGTAAAGAGGCTTGAATTGAAACAATGAACAAGGAAACAATCCAGTGATATTGAGCTCCTTAGAACCCGGTTACTATTTACTAGGACAGGTTGAGCCAACTAAACTTCAAGAGGGTACTTACCTATGAAACCCCATGCAAGCCTGAACTAGGAACTTGTGTGATTTGCTTGTACATATATACTTGTGCATAACATCATGGACATCATGAGCATCATTTGCATCTACTAACCATTTCAAGGATTTTGGAAATTCATCTTTGTTCTTGTTTTGTAGGATATGGATTCACTTCGCAGGAAAACTATCCAAGTCAACCTTGTAAGAATTCCTCCACAACTCAAGGAGCTAGCTTCAAGGGTTCCCGAGAACTCTCCATTCACCGAGAGGCATGGTCGTCTACTCAACTTAGTCACTTCCAACACAGAGGAAGACATGATGAAGGTTCTCTTCCAGTTCTTTGACCCTTTGCATCACTGCTTCACATTTCCTGACTACCAGCTTGTGCCTACTTTGGAAGAATTCTCTCAACTCTTGAGGATTCCTATTCTCAATCAACTACCTTTCAATGGTACAAAAAGAGATCCAAATCCAGAAGAGATTACTCAAGCCCTGCACTTGCACTCATCTGATGTCACAACCCATTGGGAAACTAGAAGTGGTGTCAAAGGCTTCTTGGCAAAGTTCTTGTTTGAGAAGGCCCAAAGCTGTTGGAAGTCCTTGGACTTACAAGATTTTGAGGAGATTGTAGCTCTTCTCATCTATGGGATGGTCTTGTTCCCTAACCCTGACAAACTCATAAATGTGAGCACTGTCAAAATCTTCATGTCTCGCAACCCGGTGCCTACATTGCTTGGGGATATCTTACACTCTTTTCACACTCGTACAATGAGGAAAAGAGGTGTTCTCATGTGTTGCACTCCTCTCCTGGAAATATGGTTTATTTCTTCCCCAATCAGTCTTAAAGAATGAGCAAGGTTTGAGGTGGTCACAAAGGTTGATGACACTTAAACATTCAGATATTCATTGGTGTTCTCGATCCAAAGAGAATGTTATCATTGTCGACCGTTGTGGGGAATTCCAAAATGTACCTCTACTTGGCATTAGGGGAGGCATCACCTATAACCCTTGCTTAGCTCTAAGACAGTTTGGTTATGCCCGAAGGGATGGTCCACATGATATGCTGATTCAAGGCTTGGTTTTCGACTTCGACAACGACGATTAAGGACTTTAACAAAGATTCATCCGAGCTTGGAGGATGCCAAACAAGGTAGATAGTAAGACTCTGGGACACAATAATTCCATCCCTCTTGAGCCTTACCTCAAGTGGATACGAACCCGCGCCCAAAGTCTTATGATGCCTTACCCCTCCATTCTCCCTGAGATTATAGAGCCTGTTAAGGAAGGGGAGGTTCCATACACCATCCTACATCCTGACATGCGGACATCACTCGAAGATCTACAAAGGAGTTGGATACAGCTCAAAGGAGAACGTGATACTTTTGAAGCCCAATTCTACGCAAGCGAGAAGAAGGTTTTGGAACTCACTCGGTTACTTCACGAAGAGCAGACTCTCAACACCTACATTGCACCAAAGAGGATGCGCAACGTCTTTTTATCTTAGAATTTTGTATTATTTTTCCCTAGGGGCATTGATGTACTCAAATTCTATTTTATTAATATAACGTGTGTTCCTTCTTGTTTGAAACAAATTTGAATTTCCAAATCCTTGAAAACATTGCATGTATACATATCATTCATCATGAGCATAAACAGGTCTTTGCAACAAGTTTCCTCATCCTTCTACTGTTTATTTCAGCAAGATGGATCTTGAACAAATGGTCAAAGATTTGCAAGCTCAGAATTCATAATTTCAACAGTTACTCTTGACCTTAGCCAAGGGGCAGGAGGAGCTAAAGACTCTGCTAGAGAAAGAGAAAGAGAAAAAGAAGAAGAAGCCAACCAGTGTGGTTATCATAGGCAGAAGGTTTTACAGACATGCCAGAAGGACCTTAGATTTCCCAACCACATCTGATGAAGGGGAAAGAAAAGGAAAAGAAACGGCAGTACCATCAGATTCTGAAGCAGAAGAAGAGGAAGAAGAGGACTACTCTGAACAATAATACCCTCCGGCCAATGACAAATACAAACACTTGGAAGAGCGTCTAGCTGCTATGGAGATACAGAGAGTACCGGGGCTAGATTTCGAGGAATTGGGGCTGGTGTCAGGAACAATAATCCCTCCTAAGTTTAAAGTACCTTTATTTGCCAAGTATTATGGGGTGTCTTATCCCAAAATGCACTTACGATCTTATGTCAGGAAAATTCAACCGCATTCTGCTAACAAAGACTTGTGGGTCCACTTTTTCCAGGACAGTTTATCAGGAACACAACTTGATTGGTTCTACCAGTTTGAGAGGGCTGATGTCCACAATTGGGAAGACTTGGCAGCAGCCTTCTATAAACAGTATCAGTATAACACTGATTTGGCACCAATCCATACTCAACTCCAGAGTATGGCTATGGTATCAAATGAGGGCTTCAAAGACTACACTCAAAAGTGGAGGGATCTAGCCGGAAGGGTGCAACCCCCTTTATCTGAAAGGGAGCTAGTGGACATGTTCTTGGGAACTCTATCAAGCCATTTCTTTAATCATCTAATTGGAAGCTCTTCTTCAGGGTTTATTGAATTGATTTTAACTAGCGAGAGGGTGGAAGCCGGTATAAGAAGTGGAAAAATTCAGAAAGACGCGTCTGCCTCTACAGCTGTAAAAAAGCCCTTCACTGGAAATAAGGAAGTGTCTGCTGTCTATTCACAGAGGAATCAGGGAAGAACTGAGCACCGACCAACGGTGGGAGCTGTTATGATTCAAAAGCCTGCGTCAGACCAGCCAAGAAATAAGCAGTCGAGAACTAATCAGCAAAGGGTAGAAAGGCCAGTTTGACAATTCACCAAGATTAATATGACTCCAGCCCAGGTCCTACCGCATCTTCTGAAGTTGAATATGGCCATGTTAAAAGAGGCCCCTAAAAATCCCAATAATGCGTCTCCACACTACCATCCGAATGCCAGGGGTGCATACCATTCTGAAAGTCCAGGGCACGACACCGATAAATGTTAGGCTCTGCAGAACAAAATTCAAGACCTGATAGACGCAAAGGAAGTTGAGTTTGAAGCGCTTGAGAAACCGAATGTTATTTCTGCTCTAATGCCTAGGCATGGTCACAATGCCAATGCTGTTGAGGAAGATCTGTTTGTTTCTACCGTGGATGAACTATTAACTCCGCTCCTGATCCTCAAGTTGAATTTGTTAAAAGCTGGTATATTCCCAAGATGTGACAAAGACTGCCTTGTTTTCCTATCCTCATCATTTGACTGCCCTCTGTTGAAAAAAGGTATCCAACAACTGATTGATAACCAAGAAATTTTGTTTGAGAAAGCTCCTATTTCACCCGTTCCAGTTAAAGAAGTTTCAATAATAACCATCTATGCCAATCCTTCCAGGGTCCCTAAAAGACCCGTTAGGATTACATCTGCTCCAATGACTACTACACTTAAGATAACAATGCCCAGGCCAACCCCGTACAAATCAGATAAAAAGGTACCATGGAATTATGGTGGAGAAATCTACTACCATGGTGTCAAACAGATTGAATCGACTGCCGAAGAAGAGAGCTCCGAAGAGGACAGTTCCAATATCAGTAACATTGCCGGTATAAGCAAGGTTACCCGTAGTGGAAGAATTTTATCTCCAGAGATTGCCCCTCCAAAGGCAGTCTTTGGACCTGTGGCCGCTCCGAAGATTACCTCTGCACCAGTAATTATACTTGCAAGCGTACCTACCAAAGAAGACAACACAATTCCTATCCGTACTTTCATTGCTGAGAATAAAGGAAAGAATGTTCAGGAGGAGCCTATCCTGACGAAGGCTCAATCACTAGCTGTTCCTGAAACGTCCAAGAAGGAGATGGAAGAAATCCTGAGGATCATAAAGAAGAGTGATTATGATGCGGTTGAACAAATGGGGCAGACCCCCTCCAAAATCTCTATGTTAGCATTGCTGATGTGCTCTGAGGCACATGCAAAAGCTTTGGTAAAGTTTCTGAAGACAACTCATGTGCCGCAAGAGACGTCTGCAGATCAATTCCAAGAGTGTATGGCCAATTTGACAGCTGACAATGGCCTGGGTTTCTCTGATGCATACTTGACCCCCAAAGGGAGAAACATAACGAGGCATTACATGTCTCAGTGGAGTGTAGGGGAATGACCCTAGCCCATGTATTGGTTGATAATGGATCATCTTTAAACGTCTTGCCGAAGAAAGCCCTAGATATATTGGATTGTGAGGGGCTGACACTAAAACCCAGTAATACAATTGTGAGAGCATTTGACGTCTCTAAAAGGATGGTGCATGGGGAGGTGGACATCCCGATCAAGGTCGGAACTCAGACTTTCAATTCAACCTTCTATGTGATGGACATCCATCCTTCTTACTCTTGCCTGTTGGGACGCCCCTGGATTCACAATGCCGGTGCTATCACCTCCACTTTGCATCAGATGCTGAAGTACCATGTCCAAGGGAAGATCATAATTGTCCATGGGGAAGAGGAATACATGATTAGTCATCTGAATTCTTTCCGATATGTAGAGTTAGATGGCGAGTTCATTGAAACCCCTTTCCAACATTTTGAAGAAGTCTCTCAGGAAATAGCAACGACCAAGGCGGTATCTTCAATTCCTTTGATCACAAGACCTCCACCTCGGATGTCATCTCTAAAGGATGCAAAGGCAATAGTGGAAGAAGGGGGATGCACCATCTGGGGGAAGCTTCCAGACATTCCGTACAAGTCAGACAAGTTCAGCTTGGGGTTTACTTCGACTGCTCAGAAGACTGTGCGCCGCGCCCGTGCCGGAGGGCCACCTGTGAAGATTACCAACCAAGGAGTCAATGCACTAGAAGACAGTGAAGAAGATGGCAGCTTGGAAGATTGGATATTTCTTACTGTCAGCAGAGGAATTCATCCCAATAACTTTCATATCGCAGTAATTTATCTTTTACATTTCTGTTGGACTTGTAATAATTCACAAACAATTCGTACATTTTCAACCTTGTGTCTTACCCGAGGCACAACGGTCCATTTGTAAGGGTTTTTATTTCATTTTCATATGTCATTCAATGAACCGGGGACGCTTTTTCATATATAAACCTTTTGTGCTCATTGTCTTTCTTTTACATTTTATTGTTTTAAGATGGCTATCCCTTACACACACCCACAGTCACAAATGCAGGTACCCATCCATTCCGGATCCCATGGGTAACGATACTGCTATAGCCTTTAGTGACTCCGAAGATCTGATCTACCAAGCCGAATATGAAGGTGAGGAAGATTGTGAGGTTCCAGGGGAATTGGCCAGACTACTACAACAAGAGGAAAGAGCTATTCAGCCTCATGAGGAGCTGTTGGATACAATCAACTTGGGTACCGAGGACGATAAAAAGGAAATCAGAGTGGGTGCCAATCTAGAGCCGAGTGTCAAGGAGAGCCTAATTCAGCTGTTGCATGATTATGTTGAGATCTTTGCCTGGTAATATGAAGACATGTCGGGACTCGATACAGACATTGTGGTACACCATCTACCTACAAGAGAAGACTGTCCACCAGTGAAGCAAAAAGTCCGCTGCATGAGACCTGACATGTCAGAGAAGATCAAAGCAGAAGTTATGAAGCAGTTCAATGCTGGATTTCTGGTTGTTACTTCCTATCCTCAATGGGTTGCTAACATTGTTCCCGTGCCTAAAAAGGACAACTAAGTGAGAATGTGCGTAGATTATAGAGATTTAAACAGGGCCAGCCCTAAAGATGATTTTCCACTTCCACACATCGACATCCTGGTTGACAACACAACCCAACACAAAGTATTTTCTTTCACGGACAGATTCTCAGGCTATAACCAGATCAAAATGGCACCTGAGGACATGGAGAAAACTACATTTGTCACACAGTGGGGTACGTTCTGCTACAAAGTGATACCATTCGGACTAAAGAATTCCGGGGTAACCTATCAATGCGCCATGGTAACTTTGTTTCATGATATGATACATCATGAGATAGAGGTCTACGTAGATGACATGATAGCCCGATCACAAACTGAAGAAGAACACCTTGATCACTTGCAAAAGCTGTTTGTCAGATTGAAGGAGTACAAGTTAAGGTTGAATCCAAACAAGTGCACGTTCGGAGTCCGGTAAGCTCTTAGGTTTCATTGTCAGCAACAAAGGCATCGAGGTTGATCCTGCCAAAGTCAAAGCGATACAAGAAATGCCTGCTCCTCGCACTGAGAAGGAAGTCAAAGGTTTTTTGGGACGCCTAAACTACATTGCTAGGTTCATTTCTCACCTAACATCTACTTGTGAACCAATCTTCAAGCTGTTGAAGAAAGATCATGTAGTTAGATGGAATGATGACTGTCACGTTGCTTTCGACAAAATCAAGGAGTATTTACAAGAGCCTCCTATCTTGATGCCACCAGTCGAGGGAAGACCGCTAATCATGTATCTGACCGTCTTAGAAAACTCAATGGGGGTGCGTATTGGGGCAGCATGATGAGTATGGCCGAAAAGAGCACGCCATTTATTACCTTAGCAAAAAGTTTACCGGCTGTGAAACCAGATATTCACTGCTCGAGAAAACTTGCTGTGCTCTGGTATGGGCTGCTCGCCAGCTAAGACAGTATATGTTGACTAATACCACTTTGCTGATATCTAAGATGGATCCGATAAAATACATCTTCGAAAAGCCTGCTCTGTCTGAGAGGATAGCTAGATGGCAGATGATCTTAACAGAATATGATATACATTACACTACCCAAAAAGCCATAAAGGGCAGTGTGCTAGCTGATCATCTGACCCATCAAGCTGTAGAAGATTATCAATCCATGAAGTTTGACTTCCCTGACGAATACATCATGACATTTGACAATGTTGAAGAATTCAGACCATATGATGGACCTGAACAAGGATCCCGATGGACCCTATATTTTGATGGGGCCTCCAATGCACTTGGTAACGGTATCGGCGTTGTGCTTATATCTCAGGAAGGATGCCATACTCCTTTCACGGCCAGACTTTGCTTCAACTGTACGAACAACATGGCAGAGTACGAAGCATGCATCTTTGGTCTCAAGGCTGCCATAGACTTGGGAATCAAATCTTTAGTTGTGTTTGGGGATTCATCTTTGGTCATCAGTCAGATCAAAGGAGAATGGGACACTAAGCACCCAAACCTTATCCCTTACAAAGAACATGTTCTGACATTGCTATCGCATTTCGAGCAGATTACCTTCGAGCACTTCCCGCGAGAAGAAAATCAACTAGCAGATGCTCTAGCTACAATGTCATCCATGTTTAAACTTGATTGGGATAACGAGGCTCCCCAGATCACCATTGAACGAATGGATGAACCGACACACTGTCACGAGATTAATACCGAAGAAGTAGTGGACCAACCTTGGTTTCATGAAGTCAAAAGGTATCTCGAGGCTTAAGAATACCCTGAAGGAGCTTCAGTCAATGACAAAAAGTTCTTGAGGAGATTCTCCGCTAAGTTCTTCCTAAGTAATGGCATCCTGTACAAACGCAATCATGATTCTATTCTGCTCCGTTGTGTGGACAAGACTGAAGCTGAAAGGATTATGGATGAATTGCATGAAGGTACCTTTGGCACTCACTGTAGCGGGCATACGATGGCAAAGAAGATTCTACGGGCAGGCTATTACTGGTCTACCATGGAAGCAGAGTGCTATCAACACTCCCGGACTTGTCATAAATGTCAAATCTATGCAGACAAGGTGCACGTGCCTCCGGTTCCTCTAAATGTCTTAACAGCTCCTTGGCCCTTCCCTATGTGGGGAATTGATATGATTGGGGAGATCAAGCCTACAGCCTCCAATGGACACCGCTTCATTCTGGTGGCCACTGATTATTTCACAAAGTAGTTCGAAGCAGCTTCCTTCGCCTCCGTTACTAAGAATGTTTGTTGCCCTCTTCATTAAGCAGAATCTTATCTGTCGGTACGGTATTCCGGAGAGGATCATCACTAATAATGGTACAAACCTTAACAATACTATGATCATCGCTTTGTGCGAACAATTCAAGATTCAACATCACAATTCATCCCCCTATCGGCCAAAGATGAATGGTGTTGTCGAAGCTGCGAACAAAAACATCAAAAAGATCATACAGAAAATGACAGTCACCTACAAGGACTGGCATGAGATGCTACTGTTTTCTCTCCATGGGTACCGTACCACGGCCTGCACATCAACTGGGGAAACACCATATTCTTTGGTTTATGGCATGGAGGCTATTTTACCTATTGAGGTTCAGATCCCCTCTTTAAGAATCCTGAAGGATGCAGGTCTGAGTGAAGACGATTGGATCCAGACCCGACTTGATCAGTTGAACTTAATTGACGAAAAGAGACTTACTGCTGTTTGCCATGGTCAGATATATCAAAAGCGGATGATCAAAGCTTTCAATAAGAAAGTCAGACGCCAAGTGTATCAAGTTGGAGACCTAGTGATCAAGCGCATCATCTTGCCACAAAGTGATCCCAGGGGCAAATGGACTCCTACTTATGAAGGACCATTTGTAATCAAGAACATCTTTTCTGGTGGGGCAATGATCTTAACCACCATGGACGGTGACGACCTGCCACACCCTGCAAACGCAGACATAGTCAAAAGATACTACGCATAAGAGACCCGCTAGGTTGACACACCTAGGCAAAACAAGGGCATCCCGGCGAACCAAAAGGTTCAGGCAAAAATTAGGGATAAAATAAAAAAAATCTGTACACCTAAAAAGTTGAAAACCCGAAAGGGCGACTTGGGAAAAAAAGGGTTTCCGGGTGGACTGAAAACCCGAAAGGGCGGTCCAGGCAAAAGTTAGGGAATTAAAGCGTATGACTATGTCTCATCGGATCACTTTGAGGACAATCTCTTCACTGACAAACTTGGAGCTTCTGATCAATCCAATCATCTTCGGACGAAGCAACAAATGGATAAGATATTCGGAGATACGCAGGCTATAGCAGAATGGGAACCCCATGGGATTTTTTTTTACACATAGCTATCTTTCTTTGTATAAATTTTTCTTATGACACCATTCTCTTACTAGGATGTCTGTCTCCTTTGTACACAAATACTTACTCAAAGTAAATACAAATACATCCCTTTAAAGTGCAGAAAACCATTTGTCCTTTTCTTTTTACACCTGTGTTTTATTTGCACAAACGTCCAATGATTCATTAATGAATATATGCATTTGAACATAATTACTGTTTACAAATAAACAAAGTGGAAAAGAACAATTACTGACAGGTTGAAAGATTAGGAAAACGTCTTTAGGATATTCCATGAGCAATCCCTACAGTACGTCATTAAGATCTCCAGCGGAGCCAAAACTTTGAACTATAGATCCCCAACGGAGCTGCAATTTCCAACTATCAATCCCCAGCGGAAACCTTTCAGTTACTCCAAATTCCCCAGCAAGTTATCTTGAAGCCTGAAAACCAACCAGACAACAACTTCTGATAACTCCCCAGTAGAATAACAGACGACCGAAACTCTTGAACTTTATTCCAAACAGGAATAAGCTTTTTCTCAGAGTCTTCACTACTCCCCAGCAGGATAGCTTTCTTCCCCATAGAGTTTCCATTGCTCCCCAAAAGAATGAAGATTCTCATTCTTAATTCCCAACAGAAGTCATCAAAGTTCTCTGGATTCTCCAAGCATATTTCTCAAGCAGTACATGGCATTACGCTCGCAACAAAATTTCTGTCAAATACTCCAACTTCAAGACATGAAGGAACCCTATATCCCCAGAGAGGTCGCCAAGGATTTCTTATCCTCAGCAATCAAGGATTTATTGTCCCCGGCAGCAGTCAAGGATTTATTTTCCTCAACAATACATCACATCAGCTTACATGCGCATACATTACATCCATATATCATAAACATTGATAAAGAACATTTATTGCATCATACATTTCATGCAACATAACTTTGTATTTTAGCTAAAATTTTTACCCTTTTCAGGATAAGATTAACAGCTATCATTAAAAATATTCAAAGACTTCAAGATACAGTTCAAATACGCTCCAGACACGGATGCCATTCTGATACTCATTCAGACTTCAACTTCAAGATACAGTCCAGATACAATCCAGACACGGAAGTCATTCTGTCAATTATTTAGATTCTAGTACGGATACGCTCTAGACACGGAAGCAATTCTGTCACTAATTCAAATTCCAAGTTCATGATACGGTTCAGATACGCTCCAGAAAAGGATGCCATTCTGATACTCATTCAGACCTTAATTTCAAGATACAGTCCATATACGTTCCAGACACGGAATCAATTCTGTTACTTATTCAGATCCTAGTTCAGATACGCTCCAGATACGGATGCCATTCTGTCACTTATTCAGATCCTAGTTCAGATACGCTCCAGATACATATGCCATTCTGTCGCTTATTCAGATTTCAGATTCTAGATATAGTAAAGATACACTCCAAACATGGAAGTCACTCTGTTACTCATTCAAATTCAAGCTCGGATACGCTGCATACACGTACACTATTCTATTGCTCATACAGATTCAGTCTCCGGATACAGCTCAGATACGTTCCAGATACAGACACCATTCTGATACTCATTCTTTTGACTTACAACTATCAATTCAACAAACATTCTTGGATGGAATCTACAAGCCTATCTCCAACAAGATTCTATCACATCTCCAAATGGCATCTTTAAGCCCATTCCCTCAACTACACTTTGTCGAGTGCAAATTTATGGGCACTGTAGCGTCCAATCATCTTTTACCTTCGAGTCACGAACGGCAAAACTCGCCAATATAACTCTTCAGGTTTAAGAAGATTGAACAGGGGCAACTGTTGTACCCCAAAATTTTCCCTCTCATTTATCAAGACTTTTCTCACAAGACTTCTTGGACTCAAGACAAGATTAGGGTTTGGTCAGCTCAAGACACATCACCTTGCACTGATAACCCAAAATTAGGGTTTGAGTTTGCACAAGGATTTTTGGACCATCAATGCTTCATGTGACTTTCATACACCATATTGAACCCCTAAGATTTCTCATGTCAAGTTTCAAGCCTTGAACCACATTTTTGATCAGTCATTTGGACAGTTGACCTAAAAATCAGATGTATTGGGGAAAAAGTCAATCATGACCAATTTACAGTCAAACTTCATAATTTTTGATCCACAAAAACATTTTAGACTCATATGTACAATTTGATCAAGTTTGGATCACAACTCCTCAAGAAATTTGATCAAATCATCAAAAGGACAAAATGGTCAAAATTAGGGTTTTGACTGAGAAAGGGCAATTTTTGATTTTTAACCTAGCCAATGACCAATTTGTTTCAAACATGATTTCAAGGATTCAATGGCATTATCTTGACCTAATTACATGGTTCAAAAGATCTCAAGTTCATTAGATTGACAGATGAATTTTGCAGTCAACTGATCAAAATTCAACTGTACACTGAAAAGTCAAACTTTGACTTTTCGGTCAAAATCAAGTGCCAAGGGTCATAATTCATCAAGATATGTCAAAATATGAAACTTGTTCACCATGAAAACCAATTTTGAAAATTAGGGTTTTGAATTTGAAAAATTTCATAACTTTGAATTTTTCTAAGTATGGAAATTTTCTTATTTTTCCCCAACTTTTCACCACTTTTTCACCATGATGCATTTTGATTCAAGAAAAGTTCCCAACATGAAAGTTGTAGTCCTCCATGAAATATACAACTTTTCTTCATAAACTTTTCCAAAAAGATGCTTGGATCTCAAGTTATAAATTTTTGAATATAGGTCCATGAACGAAATACGTTACTGAAAATTTGCCCTAATTTAGGTAGGTTTTGGACCCAACTTCATGGACATTTTTCACCTAGTTCCAAGAGGTATATCAAAATTCATTTCAAATATGTATTATAGATCACATTGCAAGATTTCTAAAATGTCCAAGAACTCTCCAAGATCATTTTTGGTTAGGGAGAATCGAAGAGGAGAAGTTGGCATTTGATCACTTTTGTTCAAGCAATTTTTACATGAGATCAAGTTGCAAATCAGATCTTTGATGTTTGAATCTTGCTTTACAGGTCCTAAACTCATTCTACACTCCAAAATTAAATGCAAACTCAGAAGCTAAAGGCATTATTTTTGCTTTTGAAGTATTGTACAAGAGATAATTCCATTTTAGGCGTAAAGGTTACAATGCCATTTTCATAAAGGGAAACTTTTGCAACTTTGTCCATCTTGAGCCTTGGACCCGTCCCTTTGGTACAAACAACTTCCACAGGTCTCAAGAAAATTGTACAAGTGCATTTCAGCTCTCAAGCAAGCAAGGACAAGCCTGTTTGTATGGTCACTTCACTTTTCTTCAAATGCAAGAAAAGTTGCAAAAAGTGCTAGAACTTGTACAACTAGTAAGGGCTGACCTTGTATCCTTTCTATACATATTTACAAACTTGTTACAAACCAGAACACAATGGAATTGAAGCTAGAACTCACTCAAACTCAAAAAATCCATTTTTCTGCCAAAAAAAACAGTTGCTGCAAAATCATAGCCCTTTCATTTTTGGCTCGTGCGTTTTGCATTTTAACACTTGAAACACCTTCTACATATCAAACTAAAGCAAGCCAAGCCCTTACCCTGCTTCTGTAAGCCCTATTTCAGCCATTGCCATTTTCACTTTGGAAGCTTGCAACTTGACTTGTGCAAAGAGTTTTAGCTATCCACAAAGCAAGCTAGGCATTGGAATAGCTTGAAGGAAGTTCAAGGAAGCTCACACAATCCTCAGGCCTCCATCAAAGTCCCTGCATTGCTCTATCCAAATCCAACTGAAGGAGGTATTTTTCAAAACTCTATCTCTCTGAATAGGCATCCTCAAGCCACGATCTGTGAAGAAAAAATATAGTCCATAACATGGTGAAGCTGTACATATGCATACTTTTTATTTATATTAACTGTGCTGTGAGAATTTGAAGCTTGAAGTTCATGAAAAAATTAGGTCACGAATTAGGGCTGCCAAAATTCTCTCTGATCTTTGAGAGTTAGGTTACAAATTTTATATGGTTGGAATCGTGAGATTAAATGCCACAAGTTTCATGTTATGAGTTTTTGTTTTTATGCATGCATCTGAAAGTTACAGGATTGAACATAGAACACGCGTATGGAAGCTTGGCTGGAGGACAGGGATGAAGCCTTGGGCTTTTTGGCGCCTGGGCCCTTTTTGTTTTTGCTTTTCACACCTCCTGACCCACTATTTGCACCCCCTGACTTATTTTGTTATATTTTTCATATTTTTTTTCATATTTTCACATTTATGGCTTTTGATTATTTTTTCTGAACATTAAAAAATCCTAAAAAATAATTAAATAATTTTTTGCAATTTTATTATATTTTTTCACATAAAAAAAAGTTTAGAGAACTTATTTTCTTAAAAAAAAATTATAAATATATTTAAAAATACTATACATTTTTATTATATTATTTGTACACATAAAATATTTATTTTCATACATACTTAATTTTTAATATTTAAATCTAATATTATTTATTATTTTCTTATATAAAAAATGTACAAATTAATAATAGGAAACATCATTTTATTTTAATCAAAAAATTAGGATTTCACCCTTCCAAAAAAAAATAATATTTTTTCTCTATTTTCTAGGGTTTAATTAATTTATTTTCTCATACAAAAAACCAAACATAAAACATTTTTTGCATAAATACATTGCATTGCATTTTAATACTTATATATTTATTTAATGCGCACAATATTCAATTGGGTTGTAATAATATCTTTAGATTTACATTTTGTGCAAAATCCCCATTCAAAACTTGTATCCCCCCTCCCATAATAATTGTTGTAATAGCTTAGTTTATTTTACGCAATTTATTGCTTTCCTATACCATGTTTAGTAAACTCGGGTTTGCATGACAAGAACAAAAACCAAACAAATAGAAAAAACCTAATGCAAGACAAAAGCATGAAAAATGACACACTTTGCACACAAGCACCCGTAGGGTTTCACCCACTTGGTTGCCTAAATTAAAATGGCCATGTTACGCATGTGAAGTATCTTGGCAAAACAAAACAAGTATAAGATCATAGTCCCTCGATGACGCTATACAAAGGTTGCCTAAACAAATGATCTTGGTCCCTCAAAAATGCTAAGATACTTGGCAACATTGCTATCATGGTCATACGATGACCCACGCCCGTCCCGTTTACATCCAAAGATAGGGTTGCTTACCAAATCAATGGTAAGTAAACAATGTCAAAGGAATAAAAATGCACAAGAAAGGAATTTGAGTAGGTAGATAGCTTCTAAGTTACTTGCTCCATTTCAAAACAATCCTTGCTATTTTCAAAAACAATCCTTTTCATAATCTACCCCCCGAACTCAAGAAAACATCTCAAAGGTCTTTCCTGTGCTTTTTTACCTTTCCTTTTGGATAAAATAAAAGTCGGTGGCGACTCTTACTAACCGCGACATTTGCGACGAAACGCAAAACCTCAAGTCAGTTCTCCCACTGTATCACAACGGGTATTGTACCATAGCTCGCACATCAACCGGGGAAACACCCTATTCTCTAGTATACGAAATGGAGGTTGTCTTGCCTATTGAGGTCCAGATCCCCTCTCTAAGAATTATGAAGGACGCAGGGTTGAATGAAGATGATTGGATCCAGACTCGACTTGATCAACTAAACTTGATTGATGAGAAAAGACTTACTGCTGTCTGTCATGGTCAGATGTATCAAAAACGGATGATCAAGGCTTTCAACAAAAAGGTCAGACGCCAGGGGAAAATGGACTCCTACATACGAAGGAACATTTGTAATAAAAAACATATTTTATGGTGGAGTAATGATCTTGACCACCATGGATGGCGATGACCTGCCGCACCCTGCGAACGCAGACATAGTCAAAAGATACTACACATAAGAGACCCGCTGGGTTGACATACCTAGGAAAAACAAGGGCATCCCGATGAACCAAAGAGGTTCGGGAAAAAATTAGGGATAAAAAAAAGAAAATCTGTACACCCGGCAAGTCGAAAACCCGAAAGGGAGACTTGGGAAAAAAAGGGTATCCCGGTGGACTGAAAGCCCGGAAAGGCGGTCCAGGAAAAAGTTAGGGATTTAAAGCGTATGACTATGTTCTGTTAGATCACCTTACGGACAACATGACAAGCTTAGAGGTTCTGATCAATTCAATCATCTTGATACGAGGCAACAAATAGACAAGATGCTCAGAGATAGGAAGGCTATAGCAGAATGGAATCCCCATGGGATTATTGCACATAGCTATCTTTTCTTTGTATAAAAATTTTCATTTTTTACGACAACATTCTCTTACATGAATATTTGTCTCATTGTACAAAAATACTTACTCAAAGTCAATACAAATATATCCCTTTGAAAGTGCAAAATTATTTGTTTTTCTTTACTCTTGTGTTTTGTTTACAAAAACCTCCAATGATTTATTTTTGAACATATGCATTTGAACATAATTACTATTTACAAATAAACAAAATAAAAAGACAATCACTGATTGCTTTAAGAGATAGGGCAATATCTTTGAGCTATTCCATAAAATTCCCCACAGTGTGTAGTTTAGTCCCCAGCGGAACAAAGCTTCCAGTTATCAATCCCCGGTAGAAGTCGCCAAATTTCTCAGGATTTTCCAACAGGATTTTACAAGCAGTACGCGGCATTTCCCTTGCAACAGAGTTTATTTCTATGAGAGGAAATTCATCAACACTTCAACTTTACAACATGAAGATTTATATATCCTTAACATTGGTCAGGGACTTATTTTCCCCAAATACAACAGTAGTGCAGCAGACTAGCTCACATACGCATACATCGCATCCATATATCATAAACATTTATAACACAAATGCATCATACCGTGCATTTCATACAACATGGCTTTACATTTTGGATAAAATTTTACCCTTTTCAGGATAAGGTTAACAACTACCATTAACAATGTTCAAAGTTTTCAAATACAGTTCAGATACGCTCCAGATACGGACGCCATTCTGATACTCATTCAGATTCAACCTTTCAGATACAATTCAGATATGCTCCAGAAAAGGATTCCATTCTGATACTCATTCGGGTTCAGCTTTTCAGATACAGTTCAAATATTCTCCAGACACGGATGCCACTCTGATACTCATTTTGATTCTTTCTCAGATACAATACATATACGCTCCAGACATGGACGCCATTCCGATATTCATTCAGATTCTCTTTCAGATTCAGCAATCAATTTTGGATGGCATATACAAGCCCATCTCCAATAACTTTCTATCACCTCTCCAAATGGCATCTTTAAGGCCATTCCCTCAATCCTCACATCATCAAGTGCAAATTTCTGGGCACTCTAGTGTCCAATCATCTTCCACCTTCGAGTCACGAATGACAAGACTCGCCAATCTAACTCTCCAGGATTAAGAAGATTGAACATGGGATTCTGTTGTACCCCAAAATTTTCCATCTCACTTATCAAGAATTTTCTCACAAGATCTCCTTAGACTCAAGACTGCACTAGGGTTTGATCAGCGAAAGACACCTCCTTAAACACCGGTGACCAAAATTAGAGTTTGAGATTGCACAAGGATTTTTGGACTTCCTATGTCCCATATGACTTTCATGGATCATTATGGACCCCCAAAATTACTCATGTCAAATTTCAAGCCTTGGATCACACTTTTGCTTAGTCAATTGAGTAATTGACCTAAAAATCAATTGTATTGGGGAAAAAGTCAACTATGGACAATTTACAGTCAAACTTCATAATTTTTGATCCACATCAACATTTTAAACCCATATGTATCATTTGATCAAGTTTGGACCATAATTTCCCAAGAAATTTTCTCAAATCTCCAAAAGGGCAAAATGGTCAAAATTAGGGTTTTGATTGGGAAAGGGCAATTTCTGATTTTTGACCTAGAAAATGTTCAATTGGTTTAAGTCATGATCTAAAGAGTCCAATTGCACCATTTTGACCTAATGACATGGTTCAAAACATTGCAAGTCCATTATATACTGAAAAGTCAAACTTTGACTTTTTGGTCAAATTTAAATGCCAAAGATCATAATTCATCAAAACATGTCAAAATATGAAACTTATTCATCAAGAAATCAAAAAGTCAAGATTTCATTTTGAAAAGTCAAAATTTCTAAACTTAGAAAATTTTCTAAGTGTTGGAAATTTCATATTTTTTCAAAACTTTGAACAAATTTTTCACCATGATACAAGATGATTCAAGAGAAACTTCCAACATGAAAGTTGTAGATCTCCATGAAATCTACAACTTTTCTTTACACAACTCCTTCCAAAAGTGCTTGGATATCAAGTTATAATTTTATGAACATAGGGCCATGAAACAAAACACTTAGTGAAATTTTGCCCTAATTTGGTAAGGATTTTAACCCAACTTCATGGCACTTTTTAATATAGTTCCAAGGGTAATCTTCAAAATCAATTCAAATATGGGTTGTATAGCATATTTAGAGCTTTCCAAAATGTCCAAGAACTCCTTGAGATCATTCTTGAGTAGGGAGAATCAAAGAGATGAAGTTAGGGTTTTATCACTTGAATTACAAGTCATTTTTGATGAACACACGAACCAAATCCATGCTAGGCAGCATAATCTTTTCTTTCCAGGACTCAAACTTGTTTGTCACTCCATAATTAAATGTTTACACAGCTGTTAGGTCTTTGATCCCAGCAATTGAGCTATTATCCAAGTTGCATCTCCATTAATGGCACAAAGTTAACATTGCCATTCTTGTAAATCAAGCTTTTTGCATAAAGTCCATTCTTGAGCCTCTAACTTGTTCCCTCTGATCACACTCCATCCACAAAGTCAGAAGCAAGCTTTTTTAAAGCATAACCACTCTATGAACCAATTACAAGGCATGGAAACTTGTTTTGTCAAAAAATCACATGTTGAACTTAAACATGTAAATTTAAATTCTGATCAACTAGAGAACTGCAAATTTGTTGCTTATAAATAGAGTCACTATTTGTGAGCTAAAGGACGAGTTTTAACACCCTGAAACACTCCCAAATTCCCTCGATCCAGAAATTGCACAAAAAAATCCATTGATACACAGTTCTGACCTTAAACTTGTATCTCTCATTTCCCTCGTGCGTTTTCCCTTAAATTCATTACTAAAGCTTCCTTACATCAAATATAACTCATCCCCATCCTTATTCCAGAACTGTAACAACATTTACCATAACCTCCATAACCAAAAAACAGAGTCTGTAACTTGACTTCTCTAGGCCATTTCAGCCACTCTCAACTCAAGCAAACCATTGCATTAGATTCCTAGGGACTTGAGGAAGCTAGCCTGATCATCATCACTGCGTGAAACAAGCTCAAATCCATTTCACAATTTCCAGTTTTGAGGTATTTTTCTTGAAGTTCTATCTTCATATTTAGGCATTGTTAAGCTTGCATTTATGAAGATAAAATATAGACCTCATTGCCCTGAAACTATACATGTCCATAGATTTCATTTATTTTGATTGAGCTAGGAGAATTTTGAGTTTGAACTTTATGAAATATTTAGGTCAGAATTTGGTACTTCTAGAAATTCTCATTCATTTTTGATTTATAGCTTATGATATTTATATGATTGGATTCGTGTGACAAAATGGAGCAATTTTTATGTTTACATTTTTGCAAATGGTTGAGAAATGAGCAAGTTACAGATCCTTTGGCTGGAGGTTGAAGATGAAGTGTAATCAGGGCGCATTCTGTGTTATGTATTTATCTTTTCACACAAGTTAACAGATGTATCACCACCCCAGTGGTTAAAGTGCGTGATTGTCACCCTTAGGTCCTGGGTTCAAGCCCCAGCGTGACCTTTTTGCATTTTTTCACTTATTTTTTGACATTTTTGCAGCGCCTGGGCCCTTATGTTGGGCCTTCCATTTTTGCTGACTTCTAACCCCAGTTTCACTTTTGCACCCCCTGGCCAATTATTTTCTTTATTTCATTTTTCTTTTTCTTTTATTTTATTTTCATTTTATATTTTCTTTTATTATTTTCACTATTATTATCAGTATTATTATTATTATTATTATTATTTTTATTAATAAAAATCCAAAAATATTTTCATTTATTATTTACATTTATATATTTTATTTTATTTTTCTTATAAAAAACAAAAGGACTAAAAATAATTTCTTAAATAAATTAATTTCCTTTTTATTAATAAATATTTAGACATAGGTTTAATTATCTATTTTCTTAGTTAAGATTAATTTAGAACTTAGGATTATTTTGATTAATTAATTTTCATATTAGTTTTATTTAACTTAAAACCTATTCATAAAAACCCTAAAAAACATTTTAAACTTAATTTCCCTCCTAATTAATTTAGGTTTAAATTTTGTTTATTTTTTCATTAATCATCTCACTTAATTAGGTCAAAACCCTTTCATTAAAAAAACAAACAAAAATCATATTTCTTTAGATTCATATTCTTGCATTTTTATCTTTATTTTTGTACATTTGTTCAATTTCAATATGGTTGTAATATTATACGGGTTTAATTTTCTTGCAATATTCCCAATTTGTAAATTTGTATACCCCCTCCCCTAAATGATGTAATAGCGTAGTAATTTTAAATTTAGCAATTTATCGCTTTATATACAAAATACTAGTAATTAGGGTTTGTATGGAAAGACTAAAACCAATAAATTAGAAAACTCTAATTCAAGACAAAAACAAGCTTGAAAATAATACACTTGCACACAAGCACCCATGGGGTTATTCCACTTGGTTTCCTTATACAAAATGGCCATATTACGCATGTGAAGTATCTTAGCAAAACAAGCAAAATACAAGATCATAGTTCCTCGATGATGCTATCCATGTTGCCTTTCAAATGATCTTATTCCCTAAAAAGAATGCTAAGATACCTTACAACATTGCTAATCATGGTTATACGATGACCCGCGCCCGTCCCGTTTACATCCAAAGATAGAGTTACTTACCAAATCAATGGTAAGATAACAATGTTAAAGGAAAAGGAAAATGAACAAGAAAGACTTTTGAGTAGGTAGAATGCTCCTAATTACTTGCTCAATTTCAAACAAAACATCCTTGCTATTTTCAAAACAAACACCTACACTTTCAAAACTTGAAAACATTTTCAAAAAAGATCAAACATCTTCATATACATTCTTACAAACAAGAATCATTACAAAGATTGCCTAAACAATGGCCTCTTCACAAAATACTTTGCAAAACCACACCAAGCATAATTTTCAAACAAAAAGCAAGTGATCTAGCAAGTAACTAAGAGCCCATGGAAAACCATGGATGAAAAGGGTGCTAACACCTTCCATTTTCATAATCTACTCCTCGAACTCAAGAAATAATCTCAAAGGTCTTTCTTGTGCTTTTTCACCTTTCCTTTTGCGACTCTTACTAACCGCAACATTTGCGATCAAATGAAAAACACTCAAGTCAATTCTCCCACCGTATCACAAACAACTTCGACCAGCTCTTGTCCTTGTGATGAGTCTGAGTTCTGATTCAAAGTATTCAGAACTTCCTTCATCAGAGCATCTTAGATTAAGGAAAACTCTGTAATGAAATGCCATTCGAAGGTCATTTCATTCTGATGTTCTGATTGAGGGAAACTCTGAAGTTCCAGTTGAAGGACCTTTTGGAATGCCAATCGAAGGGCCTTTGTCCATACCAATCGAATGACCTTTGTCCAAATACCAATCGAAGGGTACTTGTTAAAATGCCAATCAAAGGACACTACTACAATGCCAATTGAAAGGTACTTGTTAAACTGCCAATCGAAGGACACTGTTACAATGTCGGTCGAAAGGTACTTGTTAAACTGCCAATCGAAGAGACTTGTTAATAGGCCAATCGAAGGACCTTTGTCCATGCCAATCGAAGGGCGCTATGTAGATGCCCATCGAAATGTATTTTGGAGATGCCAATCGAAAGGAATTTTGAAGAGTCCAATCGAAGGAAACTTAGAAACATCACTCACCAATTTTCCTTTTCTTTAGGAAAAGGTTTGTGACCAACCATGTAGGGAGAAATCTTGGGAAACATGAGAGGGAAAATTTTGGGGTACAACACATGGAATTTTCAATAACCATTTCAAGGATCTCAAGGGCCTTTGATGCAGGGTCATGTTGAACCAGACGCCTGTCAAGGGGAAAGAGGATTCATTCTCTAATCAAATGCCGTCAAAGACTAAAGCACGGTAACTTGAGTCATGAGCTATGACCTAATTGACATGGTGAGCTTGATTCTCATGGAACGACATCCACCGATATGAAGTTATCCAATCAAAGCTGTTAATCAAAATTCAACTTCTAACATCTTCTCGTGTTTACCCTGCGAGATCCTTGAAAACATTGTATCCACATATCATGCATCATATCATGACATGCTTTTCCCACACAGGTCTCTCATCTGCTTACTATTTATTTCAGTAGAGATGGCTCTAGAACAGACTATCAAGGACATTCAGACTCAAAATGCTCAATTCCAACAAATGTTCTTGACTTTGGATAAAGGGCTAGAGGACCTGAAGACTCTTCTTCTCAAAGACAAGAAGAAAAAGACAAAGAAGTCAAGGGGTGTCCTGAATTTGGGAAGAAGACTTAAAGGACCAGCCAAGAGAGCTCTAAATCTCTTAACTCCATCAAATGAGGGGAATGATCATGAAGAAGATAACAACCCAGGGACCAAGGAAGATGAAGTTGACTACTCTGAGAAATAATATCCTCCCGCTGATGTTAAGTACAAACAGTTGGAGGATCGCCTCAATGCTATGGAGATTCAGTAGATACCTGGCTTAGACTTTGAAGAGTTAGGGTTGGTTTCCAGAGTGATCATCCCACCAAAGTTCAAAATCCCTACCTTTCCCAAATATGACGGGGTCTCTTGTCCTAAGATGCATTTGAGATCTTATGTCCGCAAGATTCAGCCTCACATTACTGACCGAAAGCTATGGGTCCATTTCTTCCAATAAAGCTTGGCTGGAACTCAACTGGAGTGGTTCTATCAATTAGAAGGAACCGACATTCATACCTGGGAGAACTTGGCTGCTGCTTTCTACAAGAAGTACCAATACAATGCGGATCTCGCACTAACTCGTGTGAAATTGCAGAGTATGACCATGCGTCCCAATGAGGGTTTCAAAGAATACGCTCAGAAGTGGAGAGACCTGGCTGGTAGGGTGCAACCCCCATTAACTGACAGGGAGCTGATTGATATCTTCATGGGAACTTCGGCAGAACCTTTCTTCAATCACCTAATTGGAAGCTCCTCGGCCGGATTCACCGAGCTAATCCTGACAGGAGAAAGAGTAGAGGCTGGCATTAAGAGTGGTAAAATCCAAAGGGGTTCATCTTCAAATGCAGGGAAACAACCTTTCAGTGGGAAGAAAGAGTCCAATTCTGTGTATGGCCAAAAGGGTCATAACAAGAGCAACCACGATCAACACGTGGGGGCAATCCTGATCTCTAATCCTACACCTATCCAAAAAAGACAGGGAAATAGGCGAAGGACAAAATACCAAGAAAGGCAGTATGCTAACATCAACATGCCATTGTATCAAGCGTTACAACAATTTTTGAAAGCGGAGATGATCACACTAAGAGATCCTCCCCAAAACCCTGATACCTCATCTCCTAAGTACAATCCAAATGTAAGATGTGCCTACCATTCTGATAGTCCTGGACACGACACCGACAGTTGTTGGACTTTAAAGAACAAGATTCAAGATTTGATTGACGCCAAGGAGATTGAGTTCAACCCTCTAGAGACTCCTAACGTGATCACTGCTCCTATTCCAAATCATTAAGACCGTACTTTTCATTTTGAATTTTCAATTGTAATCTCTTTTGTTGTTCAAACACTTATCTATTAATGTCAAACTTTGTTTCATTAATGCATTGCATATGTTTGTCTTGAATTAATCCATTCGTTTTTGTTATATTGAAACTATGATTTTTACTCCCTTTATGATATTCAACTCTTGTTTTAAAAGTTGCAAGCCTTTAGAGGGAGGATGACGAAAACAATGCCATAATCTCATACAATATGCTTTTGGAGAGATCTTGATGACGATATACATGCGTTCTTTCAATTCCAAAACACTGGAGTTATAAGGAAGATAATCCCTATTCAACCCCTTTTAGCCAAAGAAGTAGGAGTTTTCTTTTTCACACAAATTGAAACCTTTAATCAAAACCCGGGGCATGGTAGTTTCTCAATTAATTCAAACGCACGTTCAGTCTCAAACTTTCATTTCGTATACGACAAATGACACCAAAAACATCCTTCTGAATCAAAAGATAGTGCCGGTTCCCTATCAAATAGGAATTCATTATCTCTCAAAAGAAAAGTCCACTAAGTCAAAACCTACTAAGGAGACTTAAGAAAAACTGGGGCATCCCGCTGACTGTAATCTCAAAACAAGAACAGTCAGAAAAAAATCAGGGATAGTAAATAAAAAAAAAGAACACTACAGATCCTCAACAAACACGAAAAGTGTTGCAAAAATAACTGCCTTCTCAACTTCCAAATATCTGAACCATCATTCCAGATTCAATAGGAGTTCAAATGCACAATTGACTGAGCTTAGGACTGGAGAACATCACGAAGAACGAGCGAGTTCAATTACACTTTGAGCCTTATCCTTTGTTTCTTAAACCGTGAACCTAGACCATGATACAACCTTTAAAAGTCCTAATTGAAGCATGGGTTAGTTCGAAAGCATACTGTTACAAAAGGTATCATGACTCCTGTAAGGCTTACTCTAAATCCTAAGTTGAATTCACATTCTTACAAATTTTTTTTATCTGCTAAAATGCATTTTCAAAACTTCAAGACAAGCATGAACTTTGCATTATTTTCAAATACCGCTGTTTGCATATAGCTATTTATTTGACAATAGAGAAATTCACACAACGAATATCCAACGAACGAAAGCTCTCTCATTGGACAAAATCACTTCAAATGGGATGACACTTCCAATGACAAATCTCCTATAAGTAAGGGGGCATGACATATCACTGTACAACTCATCTGGGGCAATCAAGTCAAGATTTCAAGAAAGCTCTCAAGAAGTGCTGAATAACCAGGGACAAGTCTGTATCTGAATCACCTAGGAGCATTGAACTTGAATTCCATCAAAGGGTCACATACGGTCAAGCAAACATTTCCTGACAATGCTACAAACACTTGTTACTAGGGCAGTGACAAATCCCCCATGAAGTCCTTTTCATTAGGGTGACCCATAGCCAAAGTTTCAATCTCTAAAAACTTCTCCCCAACTGAGTTGATCTCAAGAATCCTCGAGGAGTTTCTGCCAAAAGAAAACGCCTCTCTAGCAGACTGGCGATAGGGTTTATTTCCCCAACAAACGAAAAGATTCCCCAGCTTGAATTTACCTTTCAAATTATCACAAATGAAAGGACCCCAACTCCTCTTCCCCAGTGGACTTCTCTGCAATCCCCAGTGAGTGGCTGCAAAACCTGGGAGACAACCAGATAATAGTTAATTTATTTGTCCCCAACAAGTCGTTACTCCCTTTCTCTTCCATTAAGAGATAGCTCCCCAGTAGAGCAACATACAAGTAAAACTCCTGAACTCTTTTCCCCAGCGAAGTTTCTCCTCAAACAACAAAACAGGAATCCCCAGCGGAAACATTCTAAAAACAAGGTATCGAAAGGTGTGCATACTCTTCATCCCCAACGGCCGTCCGAGATTCAGCTTCCTAAAACTCCCCGGAACTTGTCAAGGATTTATTTTCCAAGACAAAATTACATTCCAACAACATTTCATGCATACAACATAATCTCATTTTTTTTGAGAAACATCATTACGCCATGCATTTCATCCATCATGACATTGCATACAACTAACTCTTTACCTTTTCAGGAAAAGATCAACAGATAAGTGTCATTAATTATCTGTAATTTTCTCCAAGACAAAATCAAGCTTGATTTTCTTCATTATCTATTGAGGTAGAAATTTTCAAAGATTCCTTCATTGTCCATTGAGGTAGAAATCATCAAAGATTCCTTCATTATCCGTCGAGGTAGAAATCATCTAAGGTTCCTTCATTATCTTTTGAGGTAGTAATCATCTCAGATTCCTTCATTTTCCGCTGAGGTAGTAATCGTCCTAGATTCCTTCATCATCTTCTGAGGTAGTAATCATCCAAGATTCCTTCATTATCCGTTGAGGTAGTAATCGTCCAAGATTCCTTCAACATCCACCGAGGTAGTAATCATCCAAGATTCCTTTATTATCTGTTGAGGTAGTAATCGTCCAAGGTTCCTTCATCATCTGTTGAGGTAGTAATCGTCCAAGATTCCTTCATTATCTGTTGAGGTAGTAATCATCCCAGGTTCCTTCATCATCTATTGAGGTAGCAATCATCCAAGATTCCTTCATCATCTATCATCTTTAAGCTTAATACCTAAAATCAGACAGGACAACTATCTATGAACAAATCAATTGTAGATCAATCCCCAAAACAGGACAGGGGTAACTATCTACATGACAAACACTTCTATTCAAGACCTCTGCTGGTTCAATTTAAATGTATCAATAGTTTATCCTGATTCCTTTCCGGTAGACATTTTCTCTGGTTCAAATAAATTGCTCTAAGATTTATTCTGATTCTTTCTAGTTAAAGAATATTCAAGACCTCTATTGGTTCAGTTTAAATCTCTCAATGGTTTATCCTAATTCTTTTCGGTAGACACTTTCTCTGGTTCAGATAAATCACTCCAAGATTTATTCTGATTTGTTCTAGTTAAAGAATATTCAAGATCTATGCTGGTTTAGTTTAAATCTCTCAATGGTTTATCCTTATTCTTTCCCAAAGACATTTTCTCTGGTTCAGATAAATCGCTCCAAGATTTATTCTGATTTTTTACATTTAAATAATATTCAAGACCTCTGCTTGTTCCATTTAAATCTCTCAATGATTTATCCTGATTCCCTTCTGGTAGAATTTTTCTCTGGTTCAGATAAATCGCTCCAAGATTTATTCTAATTGTTTCCAGTTAAAGAATATTCAATACCTCTGATGGTTCAGTTTAAATCTCTCAATGGTTTATCCTGATTCCTTTCGGGTAGACATGTTCTCTGGTTCAGATAAATTGCTCCAAGATTTATTCTGATTCTTTCTAGTTAAAGTTAAGTTTCGACTTATTCCGATTTCTATCAACAATCACCTTTGGATGGCATCTATAAGCCCATCTCCGACAACTCTATGTCATCTCCCCAAATGGCATCTGTAAGCCCATTCCCTACACAATTAACCAACACATTATCAAGTGAAAATTTCTGGGCACTTTAGTGTTCAATCATCTTACAACTTTAAGTCACGAATGGCAGATTTGCCAATCTAACTCTTCAGGTTTAAGAAGATTGAACAGGGGCAGCTGTTGTGTCCCAAAATTTGCCCTCTCATATTTCAAGGCATTTCTCACAAGGGTTCTCAAAGATCCAAGCTTGCATAAGTACAATTGGATTTTCCAGTATAAAGTTAGAAGGGAAACTGTTAAAAAGGGGAAAATAGATAAAAATAATCTTTTTGAAAAAATTGGGGAAAAACAAGTCTTTTCGATTCAACTCCTTCGATTGGCCTTTTAGCCTCTTTCAATGCAAGCTTGGCTTGCATCCTTCGACTGGGCATTATCCTCTGGTACGATGGCTTGGATTCACAAGGTAGGAGATTCCTGCACACCACCTTCGATTTCACCTTTGGACTCACAGGGTTCATAATGCTATGTCTGCCTATATGCCTGCTTCAATTGGATTTTGATGCGTGCATGGCTGTGTTGACTAGAAAAATATTCCCCCATACTTTCTTTGATTCACAAGTTGATGACTAGTTGCATACAAGCCTTTGTTTGAGCCATAACTTCTTTTTTGCGTGCAAGAGGCTCCCCCCATGCTAGCATGCATTAGGCACAAAGCCTCCTGTAGCCTACTTCAATTACAAGGAAAAAGCCTCCTTTTGGCATCCTTCAATTGCATATTTTTGCCAGTCTAGCAAGCCTCTTTCGTTTGGGCATGTGATTCCCTTCATGCAAGTCTTCGTTTGAGCATTGGCCTCTCGTGTGCTTGCTTGGAGTCACAAAGTTTAGACCTCTTGCATGCAGGTTTCGACAGGAACATTAGCTATGTTTACGCTAGCTTCGACTGGACACATTTCCCTTTAGCATGCTTCAATTCTACCCTTGATAACCTTCAGCACACATGGTTGGTGGATTTGAAGGGCATACATAGGAGTCCCTGTTGAAGGTTTTCATAGCCCATTCGAAGGACACATTTGGCCCTTTTCAAAGAAGCATACATGACCTATTCAAGGGACACGTCTAGGCATCCCATTCGAAGGGCATGCTTGATGGCCCATTCAAAGGATTTACAAAGCCCACCTTAACGCATGTTTTGGTGACCCATCTAAGGGTCACATTTGGCTCCTTCGAAGGATGCACAAAAGTGACCCATTTGAAGGACACTTGTTGGAGGAAAATCAAATAACATTGTTGGAAGAAGAATCTGGTCGAAGGAGGGTCAAAACGAAACGGTAAAATATTCAAAGATGCTTGCTACCAAGTTCAGGCCTGGTACACTGGCCAAAACTGCTGCACAACAGTCTTAAAGCACTGCCCCATTCTTGCACCAAAATAGCATACAAGCACTATCCCTCTAAACTACAAAGAGCAGTTTACTCAAATAGTTCAAACTATTTTGTTTTCCCTGCAAAAGCTTCAGCCATCTTTTCCTATACATAAGAGGCTCCATAACATGTTTAAGGGGATGGAGACAAATCCAAGGACTGTGGGGAACAAATCTTCAACACTCTCAAACACTTAAACACAAACCCAAACCCAAACCCAAAATCCAAACACTTGCCTCTTTCGAATCTGAAGCAATCCCTTACACCTTGTCCCTTCAAATCCAATAGGAAGAACACCACACTTGTTCTTCTCCTTTGAATCCAATACTAAAGGCATAACCTTTGTTTCCTCCCTTCGAATCCAAAGGTACTCAGGGCAACCAGTCAAGGTTCAGCATACGTTCCATCTTGAAGCAAGGTAAGTCACTCTTACCCTTGAATCTTTCATTTCAGGCATAATATGTGAATAATCTCCCCTTTTCGTTTCAAACATGTACATAAAATATTTCTTCTTTTCGTTTCCACCCTTTTAACTTTCTTATATTGATAACCTTCATAGTTTTGCTTCTTGTTTATTTAAACATGTTGTAAGAACTAAGATGTCCATAAGATGATGTTGGCATGGCTTTGGGCCATGTTGCTGTTTAAAGTCTCAAATTAAAGAAACAGGGGGAAGGAAGTATGAAACAAATCCTTAGGTTCCTCACTAACCTCCAGGTCCAAACGAAAGAGACAACCAAAAGAATGCCTATACTGATTCCAGGCCCAGTCGAAAGGCACGACCACACTGATTCCAGCCTCGAGTCGAAGGAGACAGAAAGGAAGAATCGAAGGCTACGCCTCATGCCTCAGGTTAAGCCCTAATTGAAGGGCATGACCTCACTGACTCCAGGCCCAAATCGAAGGAAGCCAAGAAGTGTAAATCGAAGAGTGTGGTTTCCTAAATTGAAAGAGCCTCATTTTCTTTGTTTATTTTATTTTTGCCTTTATATTTTCTTGCTATTAAATACAGTTGTAATAGTGTAGGATTTATTTTTTCTGCATTTTAATTACTTTTGTACAATTGCTAGTAAATTAGGATGTATGGCAAGATAAAAATCAACAAGTAGACAACCTAAAAATCAAAGACTAAATGCATGCAAATCAAACACACTATTCACACATGCACCCTTAGGGTAATCTCACTTGTTGCCTCGGAAAATAGTCATGTCCCTCGAATATGGGCGTTTTAGCAAAGACCCTCGATAAAAGATCGTAGTCCCTCAATGACCCTCAATGTTGCCTTTGGTAAATGATCTAGTCCCTAAAATACATTGCTAAAACGTCCCATAGGTTGCCTTCTATGACTATACAAACGTCTCACGCCCATCTCTTTACATGCAATGATGGGGCTTCTTACCAAATCAATGGTAAGATAGCAACATCTAAAGGAGGAGGAAAGGAACATTAAAACCTTTTAAGTAGGTATGATGCTCCTAGTTGCTCGCATTCTCACAACAAAAACATTTTATACACCCACACTTTCATTTTGAAACATTTTCAAAAGACAAAACACTTTGTACGTGTTCTTATAGAAATGAGAACCATTACAAAAACACTTTTCAAAATCACTTTCAAAACCACATTCCACAAACACCTCTTTGAACTATTTTCGAAACAACACTTTGTACACGTTCTTATAGAAACGAGAACCATTACAAAGACGTTTTCAAAATACTTTCAAAACCCACACCACAAGCACATTTTCAAACAAAAGCAAGTGATCTAGCAAGCAACTAAAAGCCCGTAGATAACTACGGATGAAAAGGGTGCTAATACCTTCCCTTTTCCTAACCTACCCCCCGAACTCAAGAAATAATCTCGAAAGGTCTTTCCTGTTCTATTCACCCTTTCCTTATTGGATAAAAGAAAAGTCGGTGGCGACCCTTGCTATCCGCAACAATTGCGATCAAATGCAAAACACCCAAGTCAGCTCTCCTACCGTATTACAACGAAGTATAATGAAGGAATCTTTAACGACTACTACTTCGACAGGTAATGAAGGAATCTTTGATGACTACTACTTCGACAAGTAATGAAGGAATCTTTGACTACTACTACTTCAGAAGGTAATGGAGGAATCTTTGACGACTACTACTTCAACAGGTAATGAAGGAATCTTACGACTACTACTTCAATAGGTAATGAAGGAATCTGACGACTACTACTTCAACAGGAAATGAAGGAATCTGATGACTACTACTTCAACAGGTAATGAAGGAATCTTACAACTACTACTTCAATAGGTAATGAAGGAATCTTATGACTACTACTTCAACAGGTAATGAAGATATCTTGGACGACTACTACTTCAATAGGTAATGAAGGAATCTGACGACTACTACTTCAACAGGTAATGAAGGAATCATATGACTACTACTTCAATAGGTAATGAAGGAATCTTGGACGAATACTACTTCAACAGACAATGAAAGAATCTTACGACTACTACTTCAAAAGGTAATGAAGGAATCTTTAACGTCTACTACTTCAACAGGAAATGAAGGAATCTGACGACTACTACTTCAACAGGTAATGAAGGAATCTTACGACTACTACTTCAACAGGCAATGAAAGAATCTTACAACTACTACTTCAACATGTAATGAAGGAATCTTTGACGACTAATACTTCAACAGGTAATGAAGGAATCTTTGACGACTATTACTTCAACAGGTAATGAAGGAATCTTTGACGACTACTACTTCAATAAGTATCATAAAAAATCCAAGCTTGATTTTGTCTTGGAGAAGTTTACAGATAGTTGATGACGTTCATCTGTTGATTGATATTTTCCTAAAAAGGTAAAGAGTTAGTTGTATGCAATGTCATAATGCATGCATTGCGTAATGATATTCTCAAAATAAATGAGATCGTGTTATATGCGTTTTGTATATATATGTCATGATGTATGAAATGCATTGTGTAATGTTCTCAAAAATGAGGTTGTGCTATATGCGCTTCGTATGCATATGCTATGAATGTTGTTGAAATGTATCTTTGTCTTGCAAAATAAATCCTTGACAAATGTTGGGGAGCCTTGGGAAGTTAAATCCTGGACTGCTATTGGGGATGAATAATATGCATATCTTTAGACCTTGTTTAGAATGTATCCACTAGGGATTCCTATTTTTGTTGTTTGAGGAGAAATCCGCCGAGGAACGTTGATTTTTCTTGAGCGAAACTCTATGGAGAGTGTTGATTCCTGCTTACGAAAAAGAGTTTGGGAGTTTTAGTTGTTCATTTCTCTACTGGGGATTTATCTCTTGATTGGAGCGAATAGAAGTTAAGAACTTGTTAGGGATAAGGAAGTTAACTGTTATCTAGTCGGTTTCCAGGCTTTGCAGCAACTCACTGGGGATAGTGGAAAACTCTATCGGGGAAGAGGAATTTTGTTAGTGATTTGAAGAACTTAAACTATTATATGGTCGAGTCCAGGTTTCGTAGTAACTCGAACAGTTATCTGGTCGGGTCAAGGTTTCAGCAACTCAAACTGTTATCTGGTCGGGTCCAGGTTTCAGCAACTCAAACTGTTATCTGGTCGGGTCCAGGTTTCAACCATTTGATCTTGAAGGTAACTTGTACCTTGTCGGGTCCAGGTTTCAGCAACTCGAACTATTATCTGGTCGGGTCCAAGTTTCAACAATTATCTATTTTGAAAGAGATGAAGTTGAACTAGTATCTGATCGCGTCCAGGCTTCGTAGTAACTTACTTTGAAAGAATAAAGTCAACTGTTATCTGGTCGGGTTCCAGGCTTTACAATAACCTCTGGTGATAGTAACGACTCTATTGGGGGTTGTAATGACTTAACCTGAGGTTAAGGGGTTTTGTCTATTGATTTGTAATAGTCTGAGAGGTCAACTCAAGTTGGGGAATTTGTAGTTTGTTGGGGAAATGAACCCTATTGAAGAATGTATTTTGACGACCTGCTGGGAAGGTGACTTCTTTAGGTAGAATTCCGTAAGGCTTTATCTTTTAAGACCAACTCGGTTAGGGATTGGGTTTTCCAGGGATTAAAACTCTGGTTGGGGATTGCATGAATCCAAGTCTGTGGGGATAACCTTATAGAGGTGTCTCTGGTGAATTCACTGGGATCATCTTATGAAAATATTTCGTGAGGATTTGTCACTGTCCATAGTAGTAAGTGTTGTAGCATTGCCAGAAAAGTTTTGCTTGGTCGTGCGTGACCTTTTGCTGGAATTCATGTTCGATGCCCCAAGTGATTCGGATGGAGACCTGCCCTCGGCTATGAGAGATTTCTTGGAATATTGACTTGACTGCCCCGGATATGTTGGACAATAATCAGGTTATGCCCCTTGATTATGGAGAGTTTGTCATTGGAAGTTTCTTTCCATTTGAAGTGATTCTATTTATTGAGAGAATTCTCGTTCATTAAATATTCACCATGCGAATTTCTCCGTTTGTTAAATAATTAGCCATATGCAAACAATGATATTCAAACAATGCAAAGTTTATGTTTGTCTTGAAGTTTTGAAAATGCATTTTTAGCAGATAAAAGAATATTTTGTAAAAATATGAATTTGACTCAGGATTTATAGTAAGCCTTACAGGAGTCAGGATATGTTTTGTAACAATATGCTTTCGAACTAACCCATGCTTCAATTAGGACTTTTAAGGGGTTGTAACGTGGCCTGGTTCACGGTTTAAGAAACAAAGGATAAGGCTCAAAGTTTATTTGTACCCACCCGTTCTTCATGATATTCTCCAGTCCTAAACTCAGTTAATTGTGCGTTTGAACTCCTATTGAATCTGGAATGATATTTTGGTGATGGTTCGGAAAAATTAAGTTTATTTGAGAAGGCAGTCATTTTTGCAACATTTTTCTGTTTTCGAGTATTTGTAGCACCCTCTTTTTGATTTATTATCCTAATTTTTGCCTGACTTTTTTGTTTTGAGACTATAGTCAGCGGGATGCCCCAGTTTTTCTTAAGTCTCCTTCGTAGATTTTGACTCAGTGGGCTTTTCTTTTGAGAGATAACGACTACCTAGTTTACAGGGAACCATTACCGTCTTTTGATTCAGAAGGATGTTTTTGATATCACTCGTTGTGTATGAAGTGAAAGTTTGCGACTGAATGCGCATTTGATTTAGCTGAGAAAATACCCTGCCCCAGGTTCTAATTAATGGTTTCAAGTTTGTGTGAAAAAGAAAACTCCTACTTCTTAGGCTCAAAGGGGTTGACTAGGGATTATCTTCCTTATAACTCCACTGTTTAGGAATTGAAAGAACGCCTGTACATCGTCAGCAAAGTTTGTCCAAAAGCATATTGTTGTACCCCAAAATTTCCCCTCTCATTTCTCAAGAATTTTCTCATAAGATCTCTATTGATTCAAGACTGCACAAGGTTTGATCAGCTCAAGTTACCTCCTCAAACACTGATGACTCAAAACTAGGGTTTGAGTTTGCACAAGTACAATTGGACTTTTAATGCCCCATATGGTTTCCATGAATCATATTGGGCTCTTAAGCATCAGATCGAAGAAGGGAGGAAGAGGAAACTATCAAAAGGGAAAAGCAGATCGAAAGGTGTATAACTGCAGATAACAGTTCGAATTCAAAATCTAGTTCAGGTTGTTCGAACTACATGACTGATTAAAAAGGAGTGGTGGGAAGATTTTGACAAATCAAATAAGAGAAAGCTTTCTTAGATCCACAAGCTTCGATTGGGCAATGGCTTCCTTCGAGCAAGCTTGCTTCAATCCACAAGCTTCGACCGGGCATTGGCTTCCTTCAAGCAATCTTGCTTCAATTCACAAGCTTCGATTGGGCAATGGTTTCCTTCGAGCAACCTGCTTCGATCCACCTCTAAACCCTTTGACACACATAGTTTTGACACTATGAATTACAAGTCTATCTTCATACTTGCTTTAATCCACAAGGATATTTGGTTGTGGCATTTGAAGTTTGGACATTTGAACTTTCGACCACCAAATCAACTGATTACTCAAGATATGGTTTTCCACCTCTTGAGATGCTTGAAAAAACCTTGTGATGTTTGTTTGGTAGGAAATCAATCCAGAATTTCTTTCGTTTCGATTATGCCAATGAGATCATATTGCATACTCAAAGTGGTACATTCAGATGAATGTGGTCCATTCGAAGAACACACAATTGGAGGAAACAAATATTGTTTTATCTATTAATGAGTTTGGTCGAAGGTTGGATCTATATGATCAAAATGAAAGGACGAAGTAAGTGGTACATTCAGATGAATGTGGTCCATTCGAAGAACACACAATTAGTGGAAACAAATATTGTTTTGTCTGTTGATGAGTTTGGTCGAAAGTTGTGGATCCATGTGATCAAAATGAAAGGATGAAGTATTTGACGTCTTTAAGAGATTCAAGATGCTGGTCAAAAACCAGAGTAAGAAAAATATCAAAGTTCTACAGTAATCCAAGATCTTTGTAGAAGGAATCAAGTTGAAGACAAAATTTTGAAGAACATAACAAAATCCTTATGCTATGTTGCATAATCTTGTGTTACAGGCCTCCTTACTTGCAAATCCCATCATAATTACATGCTTACACCCACTTTTGAGCTATTACCCAGGTGTTTAAGCCTTTGTCCAAAAGAGTTTTACATTTATGGCATAAAGTTACCATTGCTATTCTTGGAAAGCAAACTTTTTGGTACAAGTTTGTCTTGAGCCCATACTTTTTTTGCTTCTGATTTTTCCCCCACCATAAATCATATAAAGCAACTCCTCTAAACCAGTAACTTTGGTACTTCATCTTGGGATCATGGAAAACTTGACATAACTTGATATTTGCATTCCAACTAAACCATAATTTGTTATCTTGCAAATCTGATTACTTTAACTTCTCAAACCTCTTCCCTATAAATAGAGACATTATTTGCAACATAAATAGGGAATGACCAGCTTTAGAACACTCTTAAAACTCCTTGAAATCATAATCTGCATTCAAAGACACATTGCTTGCCATTTCTGACTTTGAAGAGCCAACTCGAAAATACTTCGTGCATTATCCATTTTTTCCATTAGAACATCATCTATACACCACATAGAAACTATTCCAGCCCTTAAACCACCTCTGTAACTCCTTCTTCCTCATCCACCATTTTCAAAAATCCACCATTACAACTTGACTTGTCCAGAACAATTGGGCAAGCTACAAGACATTCTAGCAATTGGAGTAGCTTCAGGGAGGTTTTGGCAAGCTTAATCTATCATCAAACCATTTCTGGAATTCGTGTAGAAGTCCTTCAAATTTCACTCCAAAAGGTAAGCTTTTTGCAAACTTGGAACTCTTCATTCAAGCATCATTTGTATATACATTGTGAAGAAAAGATGTAGATATCATGTCTAGGAAGTTGACCATGTCTATAGTTTTGATTATCTTTGCTTGTATGTTGAGAATTTCTTCTCTGATCAGTTAGGTTTTAGTTTTAGTACTAAACATAATTCATGCTAACCTTTGACCCATAACTTTTAAAAGTTACATGGTTAGATTCGTATTAAAATTTTAGGCAGGTTTGATATTTATATCTTTCGATTTGGCTGAGAAATGAAGCTTTTAGAAGCTTGACAATGGAGTTATCATGGCCTGCGCTTGAAGGAAGAAGATGAAGCCATGGTCAAAATTTCAGAAATGAGTTCATTTTATATTTAGTACAAGTTGGATAACTAACAGATAAAACAGACCACCCTAGTGGTAAAAACAGCGTGCACGAAAGGCATATATATATATATATATATATATATATATATATATATATATATATATATATATATATATATATATATATATATATATATATATATATATATATATATATATATATATATATATATATATATATATATATATATATATATATATATATATAAGGTCCTGGGTTTAAACCCCAGCGAGACCTTTTGTATTTATTTTGTCATTTTTTCCAAACTAACACGTAGGCTTATAACATATTGAGTGTTGGCTGTTTTGAATGGAAGGTGTGGAGAACCTGGGTTCAAACCTTGGCAGGACCAAAACAGTTTTTTATCACTTGTTTGTTTTCATTTTTTTTTAACAAACTTCAACATTTTTTCCAACCAATCAAAACAACTCCTTTTGAGTTGATTTTTTGCACACAATTTATTTACAATGTCTATTTTATGAATATATAAAAAAATCACAAAAATATTTTATTTTCATATTTATTTTAATTAACCAAAAGACTTCCATAAAAAACCCTAAAAATGATTTCTTGATTTCCTTTTAACTTATGATTAATTTTCCTTTTTTAATATTAATCACATCCCTTTAGGTTAATTAGGCCAAAACAATTTTCCTAACAAAAATCCAAAGCAAACTCCATTTCTTTTTATATTCCTTGTACATTATATTCATGTCATTTCTTGTATAAATTCAATATAGTTGTAATAGATAATTAGGGTATAATTTCTTGCAATCCCCATTTGTAAATTTATATCCCCTTCCCAAATGATGTAATAACGTAATAAATTTACTTTCTGCAATTTATCGCTTTCATATCAATTCTAGTAAATTAGGGTTTGTATGGAAAGATAAAATCAATGCTTAGAAAACCTTAATCCAAGAAAAAATCAAGCATAAAAAAATAAATATTTGCACACTTACACCTCTAGGGTTAACTCCACTTGTTGCCTTGAGAAAATGGTCATGATATGCATGTGAGACATCTTAGCAAAAATAATAAAAAATACAAGATCACAATCCCTCGATGACACTACAAATGTTTCCTTACAAATGATCTTAGTCCCACAAAAGAAATGCTAAGATATCTCACAACATTGCTATTCATGACCATACGATGACCGAAGCCCATCCCTTCACATCCAAAGATAGAGCTTCTTACCAATCAATGGTAAGATAGCAATGTCAAAGGAAGATAGAAATGAACAAAAGACCTTTTGAGTAGGTAGACTGTTCTTAGTTGCTTGATCATAATCCATCTTCAAAAAACAAACATCTTTTCAAACACACCAAACACTTTCAAAACATGAAATATTTTCAAAAGTCCAACACTTTGTATGCATTCTTATAGAGATGAGAATCATTATAAAGTTTGCCTAAGCGAAGGCACTTTTCAAAAAATACTTTCAAAACCCATCACAAACACATTTCAAACAAAGCAATTTCAAAAGTGATCTAGCAAGCAACTATCATCCCATAGATAACTATGGATGAAAAGGGTTCTAACACCTTTCTTTTTCATAATCTACCCCCCGAACTCAAGAAAATATCTAAAAGGTCTTTCATGTTCTTTTCATCCTTTCCTTATTGGATAAAAGAAAAGTTGGTGGAGACTCTTGCTATCCTCAACAATTGCGATCAAACGCAAAACAACCAAGTCAGTTCTCCCACCGTATTACACATATTGTATGAGATCATGTTATTGTTTTCATCATCCTGTCTATAAAGGCTTGCAACTTCTAACGAGAGTTTAATATCACAAAAAGGGAATAAAAAAGCACAATTTGAGTATAGTGGAAACAAATGGATTAATTCAAGACAAACATATGCAATGCATTAATGAGAGTAACCAAAGTCTGACATAAATATAAGTGTTTAAGAAAACAAAGGAATTACAACTGAAAATTTGAATGAACGAAAGCTTCTCCGCCTAAACTTCTCGCTTCAGATGATGTGTCTTTGAGGGATGATAGAAGAACTCCAGTTGACCTTCTTGTGTAAATTACAACACTCCTTCGTCAATTAGATCTTGAATCTTGTTCTTCAATGCCTAGCATTGGTTAGTGTCATGTCCCTGACTGTTGGAATAGTATGTGCAACTTTCATTGGGATGGTAACTAGGAGCAGAAGTATTAGGTTTTTGAGGAGGCTCCCTCAATGTAACCAGCTCGGCTTCCAACATATGATGCAATTCTTGGGTTAAGGACATGTTGATCTCGGTAAATTGTCTTTTGGGCGTATCTTACTTATAATGACCACCCTTTTTTGGTTGGCGAGGTCGTTGTTGGACTTGCGGTGTATTAGCCATTTTGAAAGGTGTTTTCTCGACCAAACCAACTTCTTGTTCTATCGGAGGATGATTAATGACTCGATCCCCAAATCTATCCGTTTGTTTTGTATAGTTTCACCCGTCTTGATGAAGCTTGTTGACGAGGGCTCTCAGCTCTTCTTGTCCCTGAGCTAAGTTTTGGATAAGAGCCATCTGACCTACCATCTGGCCCATCATATGGATTTTCATTATTGCCATTTCACTTTGCAACCGTTCCAACTGGTCATCCCTGTTGTCCTCATGATTATTTTTGGTCACGCCCTTAGTAAGGAGTGCTTTCATTTCTTCTTGCCCCTTGCGGTCAAACGCAAAACAACCAAGGCAGTTCCCCAGCAGAGTCACAAGTTTTGTAATACAATGGGAGAACTTAACACCAACGCCTTAGCCACTGCACTATCTTGTTCATTCATTATCTTTACAGTTTTGTAAATATAAAAAGAAAAATTTAAGAAATGGGTTGGGCCAAAAACTAGGCCCAAACCCAGTTTGCTTTTCAAAGGAAAAGGGAAAAAATTGAAAACCCTAGGCATCAAGAAGTACGGAGATGTTGTTTGGTGTTGGGAAAATGGAAAAATTTCATTATTTATTTTTGTTATCTTAATCCCTATTCCCAATTTAACAGTAATTAAAACAAAAAACCAAATCATAATCTCTCTCTCTATTTGCAACCGAGTAACCACATCTTCACTACATCATCATCTTCCTCGCATCTACTGCACTTCCATAATCAAAATATATATCACGCACGCTTCAATCTATTTCATATCATCTCTATCCTCTTCTCACTCTCATCACCTAATTACAAATAATCTAAATCTGAGTTATCGGAATTCGAGTCGTCAATCTCCTCTTTCGCGGCTACTTCCTCCAGGTTCGATCGTGTTCTAGAGATGAAATTCTACCCAACAACGATGTGATCTCCTGTGCATGTTATTTCAGACTACTCTGACTCTAAATCCGAGATCGGTGACCAAATGGTGCAAGCGGCCATGCATATACATCCATCCCCACATCTCTATTTTTGTTCTGTTTGAGGAGATAACACATCAAGGGTTTTGGTATATTCATGAGTTGAAATGGGTTTTACGGTTGAACGGTTGGGTTTGCATGAAGGGATGTACTGTATAATTCTTTTCTTGATTTTTTCTTGTATTGATTTTGAATTTTTATCTGCCTTTTTTCTTTCTCATAGTAACAACAACAAGTTATGATAATGGCATAACAAACAATTATTTTTGAACATGTGCGATTGGGAAGCGAAAAATTACCTGTGGCGAGGAGGTTTCGCGAGTTGTCCCTTGCTGAATCAGTTGAGTTGTTAAGGTTGGATTTGAAAGTTACGGGTTGTGATTACAATGAAGTCCCTTCTGTAAACTTTCTCTCTTTCTCTCTTTAATTTCTGAAGGGTTGGAAGGGGAAAATGATGAAGATTTTCTATGTTTTTTGTCTTGGTGCAGCTTTCTATATTTTGTGAATAATGTTTTTTTATTGCTTGCTGTTATTTCTTTGGAATAAAAAAACTGTTATGTTTTTTTCTTCTCTTCTAATGGATAAAATTGATCTCTCTTGTTATGTGCCTACTGTATTATATTCATCTGAAAAACCAAATTTTGGGGGGGGGGGGGGGGGGGGAAGGATATGGATTTTGAACAAATTTGTTGTGCTGCCATATTGTCTTTATTATGCAGTTTTAACTTGACCTATTTGTGTGCAATTTTTGGCTGTATATTACAGTTGCTTTTGATAGGTTTTGGACCGTCATCTTGTAGCAGGACAATAGTGTTTGGACAACATGTATAATATGTTTTTTTACAGTACTTTGGCCTCTTGTATTTTTCCCTTTTAACTGTGATGCAATCTGTTTAGACATGTTTTTGTGCAGCATTTTGGACTATGATGAATTATGAATTCGACTTTTATTTCCTCCCATTTTGTCCTCTGTGAACCAATTAAAGATTGCGATTTGCAATGGACGAAACGCGGACGAAATGCTGCCCCTTTATTTCTGATTCTTCATACCAATACATTATGATGAAAGTGTAGAGAATTCTCTGAAATTTTCTTGATGACATTCTATTACTCATGTGCTAATCTCGTCTTTGGTTTGTTGCAGGGCTGTGTTTGGATAGCAACATGACTGTTTTTGAGTTATTGGTGATGAAGGTTTCTTGGCTAGTGATGATGATGATCATTCGAAAAGAAGCCGTGTCGAACGAAGTCTTGAAGAATTTGGAATGAAGCTTTGAAGAAACAATTGAAGAAAGTTGGAGTTTATTTATTTAAGAAGCCTTGGAGCTTTAAGAACCTTGGAAATTATTCTCTTGAATTATTATTTTTGAATGGTTTAGAACTTGACTTATAATTCCAATTAGTTCCCTTGTAACTTGTAAATCCTCTTGAATTTGTTTCTTGTAGTCTACAAAACTTGAATATACCTTTTTGATGCAATTTAAATTATGAGCACAACTTGGATTCTTCTTTGTGGTCTATAAACTTAAAATGCTTTTTGTTGTAGAAACTTTGGATCCTTGAGAAAAGAATGAGACTTGAATCCTTGAAACATGCCTTGAATAATGCTTTGTATTTTCCTGTAGGATTGTATCATGGATTCTTGAAATGGATGTCTTGAATTTGGAATTGTAATTGATGTTTCACTTGTAATTAATTTGAAAGAAAGATTATAAATTGGAATGAAGATGAATGAAGTTGATGAATGCCTTGCCTGGAATTTGAAATAGTTCACATGAATGAATTTTTTCAAATATATCAAAATTGCGCCATAAGCATATTGATCCTTTTGAATATCTTGAAACAAAAACAAATTCATGTGAATGAATTATGCCTTACATGCTTGAATTGAGCCGAAGTCAAAAGAGTTATTTGAATGGATCCTCGAATCTTCTTCATTAAAATCTATGTCTTCAATTCATAGTAACTTGAAATACGAGCCAATACTATGAATCTTGCCTTTAAGAATTTTGATCAAAATCACACTTTGATCCAATAATCGTTATCGTTCAAATGCAAACAATTTAAAGTACGAATAACAAACTAACCATGAACCTTAAAACTCAAACTCTTGTTTCAATGAATTATCTCAACATAATGATCAACATCTAGAAGTTAATAACATTATAAAGTCAAGATATTCCTATAGAATTTCAATAAATTTCATGGTCTCCGAAGCGCATTTTGACTTTGATCGTTGAAGCAATATCATAGACAATGATATTTGTGATACTTCACTAAATGAATCGCTTCAGAACGTTGGAAATTTAAGAAGTTACGAACCTCCAAAATTGGACAAGAATTTCTCGTGATTAGGTCAAATTTGCAAAGTGACCTCTAAAGTATTCAAATTTTCTGATGATCTTTCGCACGTAATCAACTCTTGACTTGTGAAGAGAAATTTGGGATGACGTCAAGGATAGTCATACGCAAAAATAAACGCTAAAAAATATCAAATAATGAAGAAGTTACAATCGTTTGACCTTGATCTTGCAAAGGTCGATTTTTGGGTCAATGCAATTCATTTTTAGTCATCTGAACCATTGAATGAGCAAACTTGCGATGCAAAGTTTGAAAACGGACATGAACATCCTTGAGAATACATGAATAACCATGAAGACCATTTGAAACTTTGGAAACTCAATTTTTCTTGAGAAGTAACAAACCCTAGTTGTTGACTCAATGCCTAGGAAGACAATTTGTCTGATCAAACCCTGAGCCATTTTGAGTATTTGAGAAACCCTAGGATAGCATCTTGAATGAAAAACGGGAGGGAAAATTTTGGGGTACAACAGATTCCCCTGTTCAATCTTCTTAAACTTGAAAAGTGAGATTGACATGTTTTCCGTTCATAGCTTGAAAGTGGAAAATGATTGAACACTAGAGTTCCCAGAAATTTTCACTCACTTGTGTTTATTGTATCGGGAATGAGCTTAAAGATGCCATTTGGAGAGTGATATGATATTGTCGGAGATGGGCTTATGGATGCCATCCAGAAGTGGTTGAGAATCGTTAGAGATGGGCTTATAGATTCCATCCAAAGGATTGTTGATAGATATTGGAAGAAGTATCAGGGTAAATATTTGGCTGATTTATACCGAAAAAACAGATGTCTGTATTTGTTTTTGTCTGGATAGGAATCAGAAAAATCTTAGGGTCGATTTGACTGAACTAGAGAAAATGTCTACCGGAACAAAATTAGGATAAATCATTGGTCGATTTAAACTAAACCAACAGAGGTTCTGAAGGAAGCGTTTGTCATGTAGATGGTCACCCCGTCCTGTTTCAGGAATTGATCTACAAACAATTTGTTGGTAAACCCGTCCTGTTTCGGGAGTTCATACCATTGGTAATAGAAATATTCTCCCCGTCCTGTTTCGGGAATTGATCTTTATCCGACTAAAGAGAAATAAAGATAGTTTCCCCGTCTTGTTTCGGGAGTTAATCTTCAATCTGCTTTATGTAGATAGTTGTCCTGTCTTGTTTTAGGTATTAATCTATAATCAGTTGTTCACAAATAGTTGTCCTGTCTAGTTTCAGGTATTAATTCGGAACCGACTTTTTGTTGGTCGTAGAGATAGTTGCCCTGGCTTGTTTCAGGAATTAATCTCTGACCTATTTGAGAAACGTTGGTAGTATTTTCCAGAAGAGATCTTTTGTTTTGTTTATTGACTTTTCCTGCAAGGAAGAACTTTAGTTGCATGCAGATGTATGCATGGCTTAATGATGTTCTCAAAATAAATGAGATTATGCTGTATGCATTTATCATGTATGTAATATGATGTATGAATGTGAAATATTGTTGAAATATATCTTTGTCTGGGAAAATAAATCCTTGACAAATGTTGGGGAGTCTTTAAATCCCGGACTACTGTTAGGGATGAATAATATGTGTGTCTTCAGACTTTGTTTAGGATGTTTCCGATGGGGATTCCTGTTTTGTTGAGGAGAAATCTGTTGGGGAATATTGGCTTTGGCTTAAGAAAAACTCTGTGGAGAGTTCTGATTTCTGTTTGGGGGAAAGAGTTTAGGAGTTTTAGTTGACTATTACTCTATTGGGGATTTGAAACTTATGTGTTATCTGGTCGAAATCCAGGCTTGGCAGCAACTTGCTGGGGATGATAAAACTAACTGTTATCTGGTCGCAATCTAGGCTTTGCAGTAACTCAGTGGGGATAATAGAGAACTCTACTGGGGAAGAGGAGTTGTGTTAGTGATTTGAAGAAGTTAAACTATTATCTGGCCGGGTCTAGGTTTTGTAGTAACTCGAACGGTTATCTGGTCGGGTCTAGGTTTCAGCAATTTGAACTTGAGGTTAATTGTTATCTGTTCGGGTCCAGGTTTCAGCAATTTGAACTTGAGGTTAACTATTATCTGGTCGGGTCCAAGTTTCACAATAACTTAGATGAAAGGACGAAGTTAATTGCTATCTGGTCGGATTCCAGGCTTCATAACAACTTACTGAAATTAATCTGTTATCTGGTCGGATTCTAGGCTTTACAGAAAATTCAATTTAAACTATTATCTGGTTAGATTCCAGGCTTCACAGTGACTTGATTTGAAAGAGATGAAGTTGAACTAGTATCTGGTCGGGTCTAGGCTCCGTAGTAACTTGCTTTGAAAGAGATGAAGTTGAACTAGTATCTGGTCGGGTCCAGGCTTCGTAGTAACTTGCTTTGAAAGAGATGAAGTTGAACTAGTATCTGGCCGGGTCCAGGCTTCATAGTAACTTGCTTGGAGAAAAGGAGTCAACTGTTATCTAGTCAGTTTCCAGGCTTCATAGTAACTTTAGGGATAGTAACGATTCCTTTGGAGATTGAAATGGCTTTACCAGGGGTTAAGGGGTTTCGTCCATTGATTTGAAATAGTTTGAGAAGTAAACTCAAGCTAGAGAATTTGTAGCTTTGTTGGGGAAATAAACCCTGTTGAATAGAATATTTGACGATCTATAGGGGAGGTAAATTCTTTAGACAGAAATTTCACAAGGTTTCCAACTCAGCTTGGGAGAGGGTTTTCCGAAGATTGAAAATCTGGCTAGCGGATTGCATGAATCCAATCTCCATGGGGATAATTTGATTGAAGTAACTCTGTGGGGATATCCCAAGTTTTTTTAAGTAAATACTTATTACTGTTTTTATGCACACTTTTGTTAACAGTTAATCATGTTCATATGCATACGTTCATTCAATTTTAGCCATTGGACACTTTTGCACTTAAAACAGAAAAACAAAAAGTTTTATACTTCAAATAGTATTTGTATTGACACTTTGCCCAAAAAATAGGCGTTTTTTGTACAAGGAGACATAAATCCTAGTAAGAGGAAATCATCGAAAGAATGAAAATAGTACAAAGTGAAAACAAAAATGAATAGCCATGTGGAAGTGATCTCGTTGTGTTCCAACTATGCCATTTCCCCTATGTCATTGAACATCATCCTCTGCCGTTGAAAGAAGTTGATTGGATTGATCAGTACCATGGAATTTAGACCTCACTAATAAAGCTGGTTGTAGAGATCTAACGGGACATAGTTGTACGCTCTAATCCCTAACTTTTCCCGGACCGCCTGTGATACTGTGGCAGAACTGACTGTTTTTTAGTTACTACTGCTTTTGCATTTGTGTTCGCAAATGTCGCGGTAAGCAAGAGTCGCCACCGTATTTTATTTTATCCAACAAAGGAAAAGGGAAAAAGAACAGAAAATACCTTTTTCGAGATGTTTCTGAGTACGGGGGTAGATTATAGAAAGGGAAGGTGTTAGCACCCTTTCTATCCATGGTTTTCCATGGGCTCTTAGGTACTTGCTCATTTTTAAATTCCTTTTGTGTGTGTTTTGAAAAGCTTTGAAAATTGCGTTAGTGCGGCGTTTCACTTTATGGTCACCCTTGTGTTAGTCCTCAAGAGTGTGATAAAGTGTTTTTGAAAACTTTAGTTGAAAAGAGTGTGAAAGTGTAGGGTGTAAAAAGTTGTTGTTTTGAGCAAGTACTTAAGAGTTTCTACCTACTCGAAAAAGACTGTTTATTTTCTTATTTCCTTTAGACAGCGCTATCCTACTATTAAGGAGTAGGTAGCTCCACTGTTGGAGTTTGAGGGACAATCGAAAGGGACAATTACACCACTAAGGCAACTGGGCAAGATCTTTTAGTAACTGTCCTAAAGTTCTAAGATCACTTTTTTACTGAGGCAACGTCGAAAGGGTCAATCGAAAGGGACAATTACACCACTAAGGCATACAATCCTATGATCATTCATCTAACAGTTTATAATTGCAGAAATTAAAAGCGAAAAAGAAAACCTAATTATTACATGGCTTTGGGGAGGGGGTTGCATAACCAAACTTGGGGGAACGGCGGTAAATAAAAGCATTAATAAACCTAAGTTAAAAGCTATGACAAACTTGGAACAAATACAATAATTGGAATAAATAAATAAATAAATGCGTGCGAGAATAAATTAAATATCCTAAAGAATCTACTTAAATAAAGAAAATATTTTTGATTTTTTTTTATTGAGAAAACTAAATATTTGTGAATTAAACCTAATTTTTTCTAATTAATTTTATTTTATGAAAACAAATCAATTTAATATCATTAAATTAATTAATTTCCAAAAAAAAAACTAATTTTGATAAAAAAAAACGTGATTCTATATTTTTTGTGATTTTACTGATTTTATGATTTAATATTAAAAAATGATTTTTGAAACTATAAAACAAATAATAAAAAATAATGAAATAAATAAGAAAAACCAAGAATGGGCCTGATACTGGAAGTGATTTAGGGGGTGCAGCACTTGGAAATGTTGGGCGCATAATGCATAAGTACAACACACTGAGTGATCCAGTGGGATCTCAACTGGGAAGGTCCACCATAGGGATTGGTTGATTGGGCGCTGGATCTGATCTTGGGAAGATCCAATGGTTAGATCTTGAGAACGCAAGGTATATGTGCTGGATGTCACACACTGGAACCTACAAGCAATATTGGGAAAAAGAAAAATTGCTGGTTTCTGGGATCGAACCCAGGTCTTTGGTTTCACATGCTTGCTCCTTTGCCATCTGCGTTGTTAACTCATTCGTATACATAATTAAATAAAATAAATATAAGGTAAACAAAACACTATGCCATGCTGTCACACGCACGCCTTTTAGTGGGTCCATTCTGTTTGAATAATCCAATCAGCAAGCTTTCTCCAGCCACTCCATCATCTTCTCCAAAAGTCTGTTGTTTTAGATCAAGCACTTTTACCTACAGTCCAATCTGTCACTATAGGCTATAGTTACAGTTTTTGATTGTAGCTACAAACCTGTAAAAATCTAAAACACAATTCAAGCAGAATAAATTCCATCCAAAGACATGGATCGACTGCAAATTATCCCCTGAACACGAAGAGACCCTTAATTTGTCCCAATTTTGCCTCTAGCTAGGGTTCCCCAATTTGAAGCTTTGGAACCTTAAATATGGCAAATGACTGTACCTGCACTCAAACTCCAATTAAATCATTCTAGCACATTGTAAACATGATACCAAACACAAAGATATAAACAAAATATGTTTATAATGGATGCATCAGTGAAATCGAATTTGAAAAAAATACACAAACTGTGAAGAATGGTGGGCGTGATTCTGATGGCTTCAGGATTTGCGAATGCTTGCAATGGCTCAGAGGATGTCCAGGAGTACTGTTGTATCCTTGGAATTGCTTGAAACGTCCTGTGGAAAGGAATCTGCTCTGCACTTTTTTCAAAAAAAATGACACTTTGTTCTTGCTCTTAGAGGCAGTTGCGCATCTCCAAACTTGTGTTCTAGGGTTGCAATACATTGACATATGTAGTGAATCAGATTAAGGCAATATTTGTGGCAAGAATCCAAAGATTAATGACATGGTTTTAAGAAAAAATCAAATCTTAAAAAGTTGCCATATGTGAAGATTTTTTGTCCATTTGGCCTTGCACGATTTCTTTGTATTGACAGCATATGAGATCTCCATTCAATGCAAAAATCATTCCTAAAACAAGTTATGTGATTTATTTGGATTTATTTGATTTTATTTGAGTTTTAAATGAATAAAAATCAAAATAAATTAAATAAACAAATAAATAAGGCATGGAGGGTCCCATATGTTGTGGACCATGCTAGGACTGAGATTCAATCTTGAAAAGATGGGCCCATGTGAAAAAAACTGCAATTTTGAGCATTTTTGACTTTGTGCAAATTTCCAAAAATGGCCAACTTTGACAATGCATATCTCTCTCAATTTTGATCCTAAGAGGGTGTTCTTTAACTTTTTAGAAAGCTTATGGTGCCCTATAAACAACCCTTTTGGTTTCATCTCCATTGGATCTTCCATTTTCATGTAAGGAGCTTTGACCCAAAATGTGTTTTTGTTGACTTTCTAAAATGACCTATAATGTATGAACTTGTATCTTTTGATTGAGGAATTTCTTGACCTTGAGGGTTGATGAGGAGTTGTAGGGAATTGGGTTCTCTTAAAAATGAGCATTGGATGAGAAATTTCTGATAAAGTATGAGAAAGTTATGCCTGGTCAATGTTTGGTTGACTTTTCCTATATGAACCCTAATTTAGCAACTTTTGAGTTTTGATGGATTAGGAGCATTCCTTGAGGAATCATGATCAACCCTTGATCAAATGATGAATATCACTTAAAAATGTTGATGTTGACGAAAAATCTTGAAGTTTGACTATATGTGGGTCACAATTGACTTTTGACCTAGTATAGTTGATTTTCTTGCATTTGAGCAGTTGACTGAGCAAACTTCTTGTGCAAGGCATGAATTTTGTCATGGATGATATTTAAGAGATATTAGGGCAATATAAACCATTTAGGACCCTTGTAACTCAAACATCTTGATGAGGAGTGAAATCCTAGTTTGAGGCTCATTGTCTTAGGAGGAGGATCTGTCTGGTCAATCCTTAGTCAACTTGAGCAATTGAGGACCTCTAGGAGTATGTTTTGAGTAAAATTTGAGGGCAAATTTTGGAGTACAATAGCTGCCCCTGTTCAATATTCTTAAACTTGAGGATTTATATTGGCTTGTCTGCCTTTTGTGATCTGAAGGTGGAAGATGATTGAACACTAGAGTGCCCAGAAATTTGCACTCGCATGAAGTGAATGTCGATTGATAATATCGGGAATGGGCTTACAGATTACATTTGGAAGGCAACGAGGAATCGTCGGGGATGAGCTTAAAGATGCCATCCAGAAAAGATATCAGTTGCATAAGAGATTCCTTTGCGAGAATCCATGTACCTTCCGTTGAGGAGGACTTCACCGGGGAATGTTAATTTATGTCTTGGGAAAAAAGAGTCTAGGAGATTCGATTGTCCATTACTCTACTGGGGAATATGAAATCGACCGTATCTGGTCGGGTCCAGGTTTTACAGTGTTGTAAACTATTATCCGGAGATAAAAGAGAAGCAACCTGTATAGGGCTTTCTCGGGATAGGTCCATGCAAAACTGCGTCAGGTAATTCATGAAAAGGAGCCTTGATAGTAGGGCTGTGAAAAGGAACCTGGGTAGTAGGGTTACTTTGAAATAAAGCCTGGGTAGTAGGGCTATAAGAAGGAACCTGGATAGTAAGGTTACTTCGAAATAAATCCTGGGTAGTAGGACTATGAGAAGGAACCTGGGTAGTAGGGTTACTTCGAAATAAAGCCTGAGTAGTAGGGCTATGAGAAGGAACCTGGGTAGTAGGGTTACTTCAAAATAAAGCCTGGGTAGTAGGGTTACTTTGAAATAAAGCCTGGGTAGCAGGGCTATGAGAAGGAACCCGAGTAGTAAGGTTACTTCGAAATAAAGCCTGGGTAGTAGGACTATAATAAGGAACCTGGGTAGTAGGGTCAATTTGAAATAAAGCCTAGGTAGTAGGGCTATGAGAAGGAACCTGGGTAGTAGGGTTACTTCGAAATAAAGCATAAGTAGTAGGGCCGCTTTGGAATAAAGCCTAGGTAGTAGGGCTATGAGAAAGAACCTGGGTAGTAGGGCTACTATGAAATAAAGCCTGGGTGGTAGGGCTGTGAGAAGGAACCTGGGTAGTAAGGTTATTTCGAAATAAAAGCCTGGGTAGTAGGGCTGCCTCATTTGATCACGTAGATTAGTTGACCCGTTTGGTTTCGGGAACTGATTTTCCATTAGTTGTCTGTATAGCTTCATGGATTTAATCTTGGACTGTTGGAGTTGTTGATGATAACCATCTTTCCTGAAAAGGTACAGGATTAATTATATGCGATGCATGAAATGCATTGTGTGATGATGTTCTCAAAATAAATGAGATTATGCTGTATGGAATTTGTATGCGCACGTCATGATGTATGAACATGAAATGCTATTGTGACATATCCGAGTATGGGAAAATAAATCCTTGACTGCTGCTGGAGAGTATTGGAAATTGAATTCCTGATCGTTGTAGAAAAAGTGGTTCTTCTACTTCCGCTGGGGATGGTGAACAGAGATGACTATGCCGTGGATTTACCCCTTTCTATTTGTGAATATTCTGCTTGCGATTATAAAATTTGGCTGGGGAATATAGACGTCAACTCTCTGAAGGAACTTTGCTGGGGAAAGTAACTCATTTTTGGGGGAGATGATGATAAATCTTTGGTTGCCTCTACTATGTGGGAAGTGTATATGTCACAGGGGCACATGTAATGGTCACTTTGTTTCAAAGCTATCCCTGCCCCTGTTTCTTAAGTTATAAGCAACTGTATTTCCGTTTCTTATGCGAATATTTGTGAATAGAAATCATATTCAAATGCATATGTCAAGAATAAATCATTGGACGTTTTTGAAAAATAAAACAGAAAATCAAAACAAATGGTTTTGTAAAAATGACTTGTATTAATTTCTGAAGTTGGCCTATAACTGGCATTTTTGTACAAGGAAGCTGGCACTCAAGTAAGAGAATGCCGCCGTGGAAAATTAAAGTTATACAATGTTGTGTACACAGAGAATAAACTAGGTATGTGTAATAATCCCATTGAGTTTCAATTCTGCTATTGTCGCTATGTCTTCGAGTGTCTCATCACTTTGCTGCTTGTCTGAAGCTGACTAGATTGATTGGTGCCGCTTTGAGCTTGATAGATGATACTGAAGTATGGTCGCAAGGTGATCCAATGGGACATAGTGATACGCTTTAAATCCATAACTTTTTCCTGGACCTCCCTTTCGGGTTTTCAGTCCACCGGGATACCCTTTTTTGCCCAAGCCGCCTTTTCAGGTTTTCGACTTGCCGGGTGTACAAATTTTTTTGTTTTCATCCCTAATTTTTGCCCGAACCCTTTTGGTTCTCCGGGAAGCCCTTATTTTTTCCTAGGGAAGTCAACTGAGTGGGTCTTTAATTATGCGTAGTATCTTTTCATTATGTCCGCATTGACAGAGTAAGGAAGGTCGTCACTATCCATTGTAGTCAGAATCACGGATCCACCTGAAAAAATGTTTTTGATCACAAATGGCCCTTCGTATATGGGAGTCAAGTTGCCCCTGGGATCACCTTCTGGTAGTATGATGCGCTTGATCACTAGATCCCCGACTTGATATACTTGGCGTCTGACCTTTTTGTTGAAAGTCTTGATCATCCGTTTTTGATACATTTGACCATGACAGACAGCAATAAGTATCTTCTCATCGATCAGATTCAGTTGATCAAGTCGAGTCTGGATCCAATCATCTTCATTCAGACCCGCATCCTTCATAATCCTTAGAGAAGGGATCTGGACCTCAATAGGCAGGACAACCTCCATGCCATATACCAAAGATTAGCGTGTTTCCCCTGTCGATGTTCGTGTAGAGGTGCGATACCAATGAAGAGCAAATGGTAACATCTCATGCCAGTCTTTGTATGTCACCGTCATCTTCTGTATGATCTTTTTGATGTTCTTGTTAGCAGCCTCCACAACGCCATTCATCTTCGGCCGGTAGGGGGAAGAATTATGGTGTTGGATCTTGAACTGTTTACAGAGTTTGATGATCATTGTGTTATTGAGGCTCGTACCATTGTCAGTGATGATTCTTTCGGGAACACCGTAACGACAAACCAGGTTATGCTTGATAAACCGCGTCACAACGTTCTTGGTAAAAGTAGCAAAAGAGGCAGCTTCAACCCACTTCGTGAAGTAATCAATAGACACTAGGATGAAGCGATGCCCATTGGAAGCGGTAGGTCTAATCTCTCTGATCATGTCAATGCCCCACATTGCAAAGGTCCAGGTTTCCGTCAACACGTTCAAGGGAACTGGAGGTACATGTACTTTATCAACATAGATTTGGCACTTGTGACAAGTTCGGGAGTGCTGGTAACAGTCTGCTTCCATAGTGGACCAATAATATCCTGCCCGTAGGATCTTTTTAGCCATGGTATATCCACTCGAATAGGTTCCGAAGGTACCTTCGTGTAGATATGTCATAATCCTCTCCGCTTCGCTCTTGTCTATGCGCCGAAGTAAAGTAGAGTCATGGTTTTGCTTGTAGAGGATTCCATTGCTGAGGAAGAATTTTGGGGCGAACCATTCTCAGAAACATTTTATCATTGACAGATGCCCCCTCAGGATACTCTTGAGCCTCGAGATATCTATTTACTTCATAGAACCAAGTTTTGTCCGCTACCTCTTCAGTATCAACCTCACAGTAGTACGTTGGTTCATCCAACCTTTCAATGGTGATTCGGGGAGCTTCGTTATCCGACCTGACCTTGAACATAGATAACATGGTAGCTAGCGCGTCCGCTAACTGATTCTCCTCTCATGGGAAATGTTCAAAGGTGACCTCTTCAAAGTGTGGGAGCAATGTCAACACGTGCTCTTTGTACGGGATGAGATTCGGGTGCTTCGTATCCCATTCTCCTTTGATCTGAGTTATCACCAAGGCCGAATCCCTGAAAACATTTAAGAACTTGATCCTCAGGTCAATAGAAGCTTTGAGACCCATGATGTATGCTTCATACTCTGCCATGTTATTGGTACAGTTGAAGCATAGTCGGGTAGTGAAAGGAGAATGGCAGCCCTTGGGAGATATGATTACAACCCCAATGCCATCACCGAGTGCGTTCGAGGCTCCGTCAAAAACCATAGTCCATCGGGATCCTTCTTTAGTTCCTTCATCCGGTCCAGGTTCTTCATAGTCAATCACTAGCATAATATTCTCGTCCGGGAACTCAAAATTCATGGACTGGTAGTCATCCACGGCCTGATGAGCCAAATGATCAGCTAATACACTTCCCTTGATTGGTTTCTGGGTTGTATATTAGATATCGTATTCGGTTAAGATCATCTTCCATCTTGCTATTCTCCTGGAGAGAACGGGCTTCTCGAAGATGTATTTTATTGGATCTATCTTAGTTATCAACAAAGTAGTGTGGGTCAGCATATACTTTCTCATTCGGCGAGCCGCCCATGCCAAAGAGAAGCAAGATTTCTTGAGCAGTGAATATCGTGTTTCACAGTCGGTAAACTTTTTGCTAAGGTAGTATATTGCATGTTCTTTTCGACCAGACTCGTCATGCTGCCCCAACACACACCCCATTGAATTGTCTAACACTATTAAGTACATTATCAAAAGTTTTCCATAAATCGGAGGCATCATAATGAGAGGCTCTTGGAGGTATTCCTTGATTCTTTCGAAGGCAGTCTGGCATTCGTCATTCCATTTTACTACTTGATCTTTCTTCAGGAGCTTGAAGATTGGCTCACAAGTAGCAGTTAAATGGAAAATGAACCTGGAAATATAGTTTAGGCGTCCCAAGAAACCTCTAACTTCCTTCTCAGTACGGGGAGCCGACATCTCTTGTATATCCTTCACCTTTGCAAGGTCTACCTGAATACCTTTGTCACTGATGATGAACCCTAGAAGTTTACCAGACCTTACCCGGAAGGTGCACTTATTCAGATTTAACCTTAACTTGTATGTCTTCAACCTGTCAAACAACTTTTGTAGATGATCAAGGTGTTCTTCCTCGGTTTGAGACCTGGATATCATGTCATCAACATAAACCTCTATCTCATGGTGAATTATATCATGGAACAAAGCTACCATGGCTCGCTGATAAGTTGCCCCAGCGCTCTTCAACCCAAAAGGCATCACCTTGTAACAGAAAGTTCCCCACTGTGTGACAAAGGTTGTCTTCTCCATGTCTTCAGGTGCCATCTTGATCTGGTTGTAGCCAGAGAAACCATCCATGAAGGAAAAGATCTTGTACTGCACGGTGTTGTCAACCAGAACATTGATGTGGGGAAGCGGGAAGTCATCCTTGGGGCTTTCCCTGTTCATGTATCTGTAGTCCGCATACATTCATACTTTACTGTCTTTTTTAGGCACCGACACTATGTTGTCCACCCATTGGGGACAAGAAGTGACAGCTAAAAACACAACTTTGAACTGTTTCATAACCTCTACTTTGATCTTCTCTGACATTTCAGGACGCATACGATGGACCTTCTGCTTAACCGGAGGACAATCTTCTTTAGTCAGAAGACGATGTACCACAATATCAGTGTCTAAACTAGGCATGTCTTCATATGACCAGGCGAAGATCTCGACATAGTCATGCAACATTTATATCAACCGCAGTTTGACACTAAGCTCTAGATTTGCGCCAATCTTGACTTCTTTTCTATCTACCTCTGTGCCCAAGTTTATTGTCTCAACTGGCTCTTCATGAGGCTGTATAGCCTTCTCTTCCTGCTGTAACAGTCTAGCAAGTTCTCCAGGTACCTCATAATCTTCCTCACCTTTGTCCTCGGCTTGGTTGATCGGATTTTCGAATTTATAACTGGCAATAGCAGAACTGTTATCAATGGGATCCATAGTGGATATGGATCTGTAGTTTTATATGTGAGTGTGTGTAAGAGCATAGTTGTATTGATAAAGTGAAAAGCATAAAAGAAAAACAGAGAGCGCAAAATTTGTATGCAAGAACGTCCAATGTTTTATTGATGACATATGATAATGACATATAATAACCCTCATAAATAAACCATTGTGCCTCGGGTAAGACACAAGGCCATAGATTTTATATTATTTATTACAAATCCGGAAAACAAGATAATTACTGCTGAACAAAAGTAATCAGCACAAAATCTTTGGCCGTCCACTTACGAGGTCCACCGTTGGTAGTAGGGTAGATCCAGCTGTCAATATCAGAATCCTCATCATTGTCTTCTATAACATTAACCCCATGATTGCTGATGCATAGGGGAGGTCCTCTATCCCGAGCACGTCGAACAACCCTTTGAGCTCCTTAAGTAAAGCCCAAACCAAATTTGTCAGTTTTGTAAGGAAAATCAGGGAGCTGTCCCCAAATGGTACACTCACCTTCTTCAAATACTGCTTTGGCGTCCTTGAGAGTAGCCATCTTCAAAGGAGGTCTGGTGATCTTTGGCACACTGGTAATAGTCTCGGTTGATTCCATAGTCTAGGGAACCTCTTCAAAATTTTGACAAGGGGTCTCTATGAACTCATCGTCCATTTCCACGTACTTGAAAGAGTTTAGATGGCTTACCATGTACTCCTCTTCACCATGCACAGTGACAATCTTTCCCTTCATTGGATACTTCAGCATTTGGTGCAGCGTAGAAGTAACGGCCCCAACTTCATGGATCCAAGGACGACCCAACAAACAAGAATAAGATGGCCTGATATCCATTACGTAGAAGGTGGATTCAAAGGTCTGGGAACTCACTTTAATAGGGATGTCCACCTCCCCGTGCACCATTCTTTTTGAACCGTCAAAAGCCCCCACCACAATGTTACTGGGCTTTAAGGTAAAACCTTCACAATCTAGCCTATCAAGAGCCTTCTTGGGCAGAACATTCATTGACAATCCAGTGTCCACTAGCACATGGGCCATAGTGGTTCCCCTGCATTCAATCGAGACATGCAGAGCATCATTATGCTTTCCCCCCTTGGGTGTCAAATCAGCATCAGAAAAACCCAACCCATTATCAGCAGTCAGACTGGGCATACAGTCCTCGAATTGGTCAGCGGAGGTTTCTTGCGGCACATGCGCAATCTTGAGAAATGTAACCAAAGCCTTTGCATGGGCCTCAGAACATAATAGCAGAGCCATCATTGATATCTTCGAAGGGGTATGCCCTAGCTGTTTGACCACATTGTAGTCGCTCTTCTTGATTATCTTTAAAATCTCCTCCATTTCTTGTTTAGAGGATTCCAACATAACTTTTCTAGGTGCCTCCGTCTGGGCAGGCTCATCTACAACTTCTTTGTTCCGAGTCCCAGATGACTCATCGACAGGGGTAACAACTGGAGTAAGGATGGGAGTAGTAGCATGAGTACTAGCCGGAACAACATATGGAATAACAACAGGCTTAGAAACAGTCTTCGGGGAGATCTCGGGAGAGAAAACCCTTCCACTTCGAGTAATTTTGTTGGTCCCAACAAAGTTACTGATATCGGGATCAGCCTCTTCAGCTTTTTTTTCTTTAATGGTTAACAAATCCTGCTTGACGCCATGGTAGTAAACGTGAGAACTATAATTCCAAGGAACAACTTTGTCCGAGGAGTACGATACAAGGCCAGGAAAAGTGATTATTAATGGAGCAATTCTTGGAGCAGATGTAATCCTAATAGGTCTTTTGGAGGAGACCTTGGAAGGATTGGCGGAAATGGTTATGATAGCAACATCTTTATGTAGAACAATTGGAACCAGAGTTTTTTCGAACAAAATCTCTCTGTTATCCATCAGGAGTTGAACACATGCTTTCAGCAAATAACAACCAGAAGGAAGAGATAAACACAAGTGGCAACCTTCACCACAGCCCAGAAATAAACCGGCTAGCAACAAATTCTTTTTGACGGTCATGAGAGGAGTAAAAACTTCATCAATAGAAGTAACGAATAGATCAGTATCAATGGTATTATTACCCCGATTGTGCTTGGGCATGGGAGAAGTTATGACATTAGGCATCTCATGAGCATCAAACTCAATCTCCTTCGCTTCGATCAAATCATGTATCTTATTCTTCAGAGCCCAACAGTCATTTATTTCGTGGCCTGGACTCTCAGAATGGTAAGAACACCGAGCATTTTGATTGTAACGAGGAGATGTGGTGTTAGGGTTCTTGGGAGCCTCCATTAAGGTTACTAAATTAGATTTTAACAGATGGGGTAAAACCTCATACAACATCATATTGATCCGAGTGAACTGCCTTTGAGGTCTTTCTACCCTTGGTTGATTGTTTCGTTGTTGAGTAGCACATGCCTAGGTTTCATCACAGTCCCTACCATTGGACGGTGCTTGGTTCTATTATAACTTCTTGGATTGTAAATAGCATTGACCTCCTTCTTACCCATGAATGGAATTTTCACTGTACTTGAAGAAGTGTCTTTCTGGATCTTGCCACTTCGGTTCCCAGCTTCTACCCTTTCTGCAGTCAATATCAGCTCAGTAAAACCAGCTGAGGAGCTACCAATCAAGTGATTGAAGAACAGACCAAATAGCGTACCAAGAAACATGTCCACCATCTCCCTATCAGACCAAGGGGGTTGGACTCTCCCTGCCAAATATCTCCACTTCTGAGCGTAATCCTTAAAACCTTCGCTTGCACCCATAGACATACTCTGGAGTTGAGTATGGGTAGGAGCAAGGTCAGCGTTATATTGATACTGCTTATAAAAAGAGGCGGAAAATTTTCCCAGTTGCGGACATTGATTCCCTCCAACTGATAGAACCACTCAAGTTGAGTCCCGGACATACTGTCTTGAAAGAAATGGACCCACAAGTTCCTATCAGCAGTGTGAGGCTAAATCTTCCTCACATAAGAACGAAGATGAAGGTTGGGACAAGAAACCCCATCATACTTTGCAAATACCAAAACTTTGAACTTCTATGGGATGACAACCCTAGATACCAACCCCAGCTCTTCAAAATCCAGCCCTGGTACTCTTTGGATCTCCATTGCATTCAGACGATCCTCTAACTGTTTGTACCTTTCGTCAGCTAGAGGGTATTGCTCTTCATTGTAATCAGTGTCATTATCAGATTCCCCTGGACTAGGGTCTTCCTCTCTTGTCTCACCCTCTTGGTTCTCCCCTTCTTTGGATGAAGAGGTCAGATCAACCGTTTGCTTCAACGGTCCCTTGAATCTTCTGCCTAGATTCAGGACACCAGCAGTCTTCTTCACCTTCTTCTTTCTATCTTTTAGAATAAGGGCCTTTAGATCTTCCTTCCCTTTAGCAAAAGCTACGAACATTTGCTGAAATTGGGCATTTTTGGCCTGGAGATCCTTGATACTTTGTTCAGAAGTCATTATTGCTGAAATAAACAGCGAAGAAGATGAGAAACATGTTATGAAACCTGTGATACGGTGGCAGAACCGACTGTTTTGAAAATACTGGTTTGCGTTTTGCGTTTGTGTTTGCAAAATGTCGCGGTAAGCAAGAGTCGCCACCGACTTTTATTTTAGCCAACTGGAAAGGAAAAAAGCACAAAAAAAATTCCTTTTTTCGAGATTTTGAGTACGGGGGGCAGATTATAGAAAGGGAAGGTTTTAGCACCCTTTCTATCCGTGGTTTTCCACGGGCTCTTAGGTACTTGCTCATCTTTAAAATTGCTTGTGTGCTTGTGTTTTGAAAAGCTTTGTTCTACTTCGTTTTAACCCTTGTTTCTGTCCTCAAGAGTGTTACGAAGTTGTTTTTGAAAACTTTGTTTGAAAAAAGTGTTTGGTGTGAAAAAAAGTTTGATTTGAGCAAGTACCTACTAGCATCTACCTACTCGAAAAAAGATTGTTTCTATTCTTGTTTCCTTTAGACAACGCTACCCTACTATTGAGAAGTAGGAAGCATCGTCGTTGGAGTTGTAAGGGTCAATTCATAAGGGACGTACGATCACTAAAGCAATGTTAGGACGTCTTAGTAATAACCCTAATGTCTTAAGATCATATTCGAGGCAACATTTCCGAGGAAACATTTCCGAACGGGACTTTTGATCTTTGTTAGACAAGAGGGAAACCGCTAAGACACCCTATACTTAATGATCGTTTACCGAAGGCAACCAAAGTAAGAGTATACCCTAAGAGTGCACATGTGAGAGTGATTTGATTTCAGTTATTATCTTTGCACATTTTAAGTTATCATGCAATCTTATCATACAATCCTATTAACATACATCTAAACAGTTAATATTTGCGAGAATTAAAATGCGAGAAAATAAAACCTACGCTTTTACAAGGCTTCGCGGTAGGGATTAATTACATAGCCAAAAAACCCGTAAAAATGATAAATAAAGAAAAGGAAGTCCTAGATTAAACTATTACATACCGTGAGCAGTTACATTAATATTGCAAAAATGATAATAAACGCGCGGGATGAATCGAAAACGAGAGAATTAGGGTTTTGACCCCGACTAAGCCTAACTAAAAGAAAAATCATTTTTTTTTGTATTTGTGTTACTTGAGAAAAATAGAGTTTAATTGACTAAACAAAAAAACCTAATTACTAATTAATTTAAATTAATAAAAATGATTAAATTAACCTATTTTTGTATTTTTATGTTTTGAGAAAAGAAATAAATCTTAAAATAAGAGTTAACCCTAATTTTTCTAATTGATTTTAATTATAAACAAAAGGTTAGAATTAACCTATATTAAATTTAAACTAATATTAAATTAAATTTAATAAAATAAAAAGCCTAATTCTAAATTTGTGAAAATTGATTTTATGATTTTTTTGTGAAAAAAGAAATTAATTTTGGTTAAAAAAAACAATTAAATTAATTAAATAAATAAATGAAATAAATAAAAAGAAAAAAGGAATGGGCCTGGTATCTTAGCAGAAAGGGGGTGCCTTTTGCAAATCTACGCCCAATAGTTCTGGCCCTGTTTGACTTTTTCCAATCCTGTGCACATGCTTGACTAGGGCGTATTGTGGACCTCCAAGGGATGGCCTTGGATCTGGAGTGTTGATGGATAGAATGGTTGGATACTGAGGACGTATGGTGGACTTGTGGGACACTAACACACCTGATTATGCAAAGTAAAACAATATAAAGCAAATGTTGGGACCTGGGGATCGAACCTAGACCCTTAGGCATTCTCACACTGCATGCTGACCAACTGAGGTGGCCTGGTTATTTGTACAAGTAATAACAAACAAGAATTATATGGTAAAAACAAAATAATAGTTCTTAAAACATGCGCAGATTCAAACTGCCCATTCACAGCATGCCACATTACTTTCTTCTTCCTCCCACCGTCACTGTAAATTACATGGCTTTTACCTACGGACGTCAGGCGTAGGTATAACCTTGTGCATCTCCAAAATTCCGTGCAAGCATGATAAATCACAACCAATGGTACCAATTAACTCGTTGCAACCTCACGAGCATCATGGTACCATTATCCATGCCTAATTGTTCCTGTACACAAAACCCTTAAAAACGAAGCAAGAAACCTAGCCATGGCAGCTTCGTGTTCAGTCAGCAAAAATACAATTAATCGTAACCATTAGCTTGCAAACAACTCAAGGATTAAGAATATGCTAATAAATCATGTTAAAGATTCCAGAATGATTATATTCGATTTCAAAAAAATATGGAAACCGTGTGAAACTTACAACGCGATTCTGAGGGTGAGGAAGCTTGCTAGTGATTAAAACAAGATCCTTGGATGTCCAACAAACGATTGGTGTGACTAGAAGGGCTTGAGAGGGCCTGAAACTTGAAAACGAGTTTACACTTTTTCTTGAATTTTTTGCAATTTGTTCTCTCTCTTGCGCGCCTCCCACCTCTTTGTTTTTGGTCTATAATCGTTCCTTATGTATCCAAGAATGAATTAGGGTTGCAACTTTGTTTCAAATCTTCTCCAATTATGATTATTGATTCATGATTTGATCCTTTGTGAAAATCTTTCCAAATCAAGCAAAATGAAATCTTTTTGTGTCCATTTGAACCTTGCACGATTTTATTTTGTTTCCAGCTGTGTAATGAACCTAAACATGCACAAAATCTCAAGATTTGATTAGTTTTTGATTTTTTCATTATTTTATTTTGATTTTATTTGATTTAAATGAAATAAAATCAAAATAAATGACAAAAAATAATAGAATTACAAGTGGAAGGGCTCATGGGTCGTGGGTCACATTACAAACTCAGTGCAAGCATAAAAAGTTGGGCCCATTTTGCAATTTTGGGCACATTTGACTTTTGGCAATTTTGCAAAAAGGGTCAAATTTGCCAATGCATAACTCCCTCAATTTTTACCCTAGAGATGTGTTCTTGGACTTTTTAGAAAGCTTAAGATGTCCTATAAGCAACCCTTTTGGTCTCATCTCAATTGAGTCTTCCATGTTCATGTATGAAGCTTTGACCCAAAAGGTGTTTTTGTTGACTTTTCAAAATGACCTATAATGTCCAAATTCATATCTTCTTCTGAGTGCATATTTTAAACTTAGGAGATGAAGATGGATTGTATGGAATTGAATCATATTCAAAATTAGATTTTGATGGGTCATTTTTGATAATGTATGAGAAAGTTATGCTTGGTCAAAGTTGAGTTGACTTTTCTTGTAAAACCCTAATTTAACAACTTTTGGATTTTGATGAATTGTGAGAAATCCTTGAGGAATCATGATCAACCCTTGATCAAATGATGAATAATAATTAAAAATGATAATGTTGACCAAAAATCTTGAAGTTTGACTGTATGTGGGCCACAGTTGACTTTTGCCCTAGCACAGTCGATTTTCAGGCCTTTGAGCAATTGACTGAGCAAACTTCCTCGGCAAGGCTTGAAACTTGACATGGATGATCTTGAGAACATATTAGGTCAACGGTGAGCATTTGGGATCCTTTGGACTCAAACATCTTGATGCAATATGAAACCCTAAGTTGAGGTAGACTGCCTTAGGAGAGAGTTTGTCTAGTCAACTCTTGGACTTCCTTGAGCAATTTGAGGATCTCACTTGAAATGTATTGAGAAATATGAGAGGGAAAATTTTGTGGTACAACAAAACCTGTTTATGCAATGTCATGGATGATATGCGTATGCAATGATTTCAAGGTTTCTTAAAGGCTCAAATTAAGAGCACACGTTAATTGCATTAATAAGTTCGAATTGTTACAAAGAGTGCTCTTTAGGCATACAGTCAAACAAAATAAAACTTAAAGAAAAAAGAAAATTAGGTTTCCCATAAGGGCATCCTCTTTGGTGCAATGTAGGTGTTTATATTCCTCTCTTCATGAAGTAGCCTAGTGAGTTCCAGGACTTTCTTCTCGCTGGCGTATAATTGAGCTTGAAACGTATCCCGCTCCTCCTTAAGTTGAACCCAGGATTTTTGTAACTCCTCATGATCAGTTGGCATGTCAGGATGAAGAACAAGATAAGGAGTGTCTCCTTTAGAAACCAGTTCCATAATCATGGGTAGGATGGAGGGGTAAGGCATCATAAGACTTTGAGCACGGGCTCGTACCCATTTTAGTTAAGGCTCTAGAGGGATTGAATTCTTGTGCCCCAGTGTCTTGCTATCAGCCCTATGTACCATGCCCCAAGCTCGCATGAACCTTTTACGGTAACCCTAAGCATCATCCTTATAGTTGAAGGCGATTCCTTGGATAAGTGTATCATGAGGACCATCCCTTCTTGCATATCCAAATTATCGCAGTGCCAAACAAGGATTATAAGTGATTCCTCCCCTAATGCCTAAAAGAGGGACATTGGGGAATTCTCCACATCGATCATTGATGGTAACATTCTTCGAGGATCGAGGACACCAATGAATACCTAAATGTGTAAGATTCATTAGCTTATAAGACCATCTCAAACCATGTTCATTCTTCAAGACAGATCGATGTAGGTGCGGAATAAACCCCCTAGCCAAAAGAGGAGTGTAACACATAAGGGTCCCTCTTTTCTTTATAGTGCGAGTATGTAGATAATGTAGGATATCTCCAAGCAGAGTAGGTACCGGATTGCGTGACAAGAAAACCTTAACCGCATTCACGTTTATGAGTTGGTCCGAATTAGGAAACAATACCAACCCATAGATGAGAAGGGCTAACACCTCTTCAAAAGCTTGTAAGTCTAGGGTATCCCAAAAATTATGAGCTTTCTCAAGCAAGAACTTAGCCAAAAAACCCTTGACACCTCTCCTGGTTTCCCAATTTGCCACTATGTCAGACCGTTGTAAGGACAGAGCTTTAGCAATATCTTCAGGTTTAGGGTCTCTTTCCATACCATTGAAAGGTGCCTTGTTAAGGATAGGCACCCCAAGTAACAGAGAAAACTCCTCCATAGTAGGCACTAACTGGTAATCCGGAAACGTGAAGCAGTGATGTAGAGGGTCAAAGAACTGAAAGAGCACTTTTAACATTTCTTCATCGGGGTTTGAGGTGACCAAGTTGAGAATTCGACAATGCCTTCCAGTGAAGGGAGATCTTTAAGGAACCCTTGATACTAACTCCTTAAGTTGAGGAGGTACCTTTACCAGACTAACTTGGATAGTGAATCTGCGGGCGAGGGCCATGTCCTACAAAACAAGACAAAAATAAACCCTAAGAATCCTTGAAATGGTTAGGATGATATGCTATGTTATGATGTCATGATTATGCTCAGATATAAAAGATATAACAAACACAAGAAAATCACACCAAGACCTTAGGTTTAAGGCTTGCATGAGTTTTAAGGTAATACCCTCTTGAAGTTGGGTTGGTTCAACCTATCCTAAATATAGTAATCGGGTTCTAAGGGATCTCAATATCACCGATCTTTCCCCCAAATTTCTTTTCGATAAACAATTGACTTGCCACCAAACAAAACTCAAGAGTCAAACCTCAATGAGTGTAGTATCGAGTATCAACCAACTTTGGGTTTACACCAAAGACGGCTATCTCACTACGTCCTAAAAAGCCAAGTTGGTAAATTAAGGTGCTAAGGTCAGTTGACGCTTTATGATACCATGCAACGGCCCCATATTCCTCTTGATTATTCAAGGGCTTCTGGTATACACCAAAGTATCACATCAACGTAGCTACTATTTCAACCATGTTGGTATACCCCGCACAACTCCCTCACAATTTATTGATACTTACCTAAAAGGAATTCTCCGATCCGGGTTTAGGATCCAAACAACCCAAACAGATACCCTTAAAAGTAAATCAAACAAGACAAGAAAAAGAAGCAATTAAAATGACCTAGATCCTAAGGTAAACCCATTTTTTATAGTCCCCAGCAGAGTCGCCAGTTCTGTGATACGGTGGGAGAACTGACTATTTTTTAGTTACTACAATTTTTGCGTTTGTGTTCGCAAATGTCGCGATAAGAAAGAGTCGCCACCATCTTTTATTTTATACAACAAAGAAAAAGGGAAAAAGAACAGAAAAAACCTTTTTCGAGATGTTTCTGAGTACGAGGGGTAGATTATAGAAAGGGAAGGTGTTGGCACCCTTTCTATCCATGGTTTTCCATGGGCTCTTAGGTACTTGCTCATATTTAAATTCCTTTTGTGTGTGTTTTGAAAAGCTTTGAAAATTGCCTTAGTGCGGAGTTTCACTTTATGGTCACCCTTGTGTTAGTCCTGAAGAGTGTGATAAAGTGTTTTTGAAAACTTTAGTTGAAAAGAGTGTGAAAGTGTAGGGTGTAAAAAGTTGTTATTTTGAGCAAGTAGTTAAGAGTTTCTACCTACTCGAAAAAGACTGTTCATTTTCTTATTCCTTTAGACAGCGCTACCCTACTATTAAGGAGTAGGTAGCTCCATGGTTGGAGTTTGAGGGACAATCGAAAGGGACAATTACAGTCACTAAGGAAACTGGGCAAGATCTTTTAGTAATTGTCCTAAAGTTCTAAGATCACTTTTTTTACCGAGGCAACTTCGAAAGGGTCATCGAGGGACTAGTGATCTTTCAAATTAGAGGACAACCACTAAAAATTCTCACATTTCGAGAATAGTTACCATTTTCCGGAGGTAATTGAAGTGGGGAAAAACCCTAGGAGTGAGCATGTGCAAGTGTTTGATTTCAGCTTGTTAATCTTTGCACAATTAGGGTTTTCTACTGTTTTAAATTATTGATCTTTTGCATACAATCCTATGATCATTCATCTAACAGTTTATAATTGCAGAAATTAAAAGCGGAAAAGAAAACCTAATTATTATAGGGCTTCGGGGAGGGGGTTACATAACCAAACTTGGGGGAAAGGCGGTAAATAAAAGTAGTAATAAACCTAAGTTAAAAGCTATTACAAACTCGGAACAAATACAATAATTGGAATAAATAAATAAATAAATGTGCGCGAGAATAAATTAAATATCCTAAAGAATCTACTAAAATAAAGAAAATATTTTTGATTTTTTATTTATTAAGAAAACTAAATATTTGTGAATTAAACCTAATTTTTTCTAATCAATTTTACTTAATGAAAACAAATCAATTTAATATCATTAAATTAATTAATTTCCAAAAAAACTAATTTTGATAAAAAAAAACGGATTCTATATTTTTTATGATTTTACTGATTTTATGATTTAATATTAAAAAAATGATTTTTAAAACTATAAAACAAATAATATAAAATAATGAAATAAATAAGAAAAAACAAGAATGGGCCTGATACTGGAATTGATTTTTGGGGTGCAGTGCCTGGAAATGTTGGGCCCATAATGCATAAGTCCAACACACTGAGTGATCCAGTGGTATCTCAACTGGGAAGGTCCACCATATGGATTGGTTGATTGGACGCTGGATCTGATCTTGGGAAGATCCAATGGTTAGTTCTTGAGAATGCAAGGTATACGCACTAGATGTCACACACTGGAACCTGCAAGCAATATTGGGAAAATGCAAATTTACTGGTTTCTGGGATCGAACCCAGGTCTTTGGTTTCACATGCTTTCTCCTTTGCCATCTGCGCTCTTAACTCATTCGTATACATAATAAAATAAAATAAATATAAGGTAAACAAAGCACTATGCCCAGCTGACACGCGTGCGCCTTTTGGTGGGTCCCTTCTATTTGAATAATTCAAACAGAAAGCTTCCTCCAGCCACGCCATCATCTTCTCCAACAGTCTGTTGTTTTAGACCAAGCACTTTTACCTATAGTCCAATCCGTCACTATAGGCTATAGTGACGGTTTTTTATTGTAGCTACAAATCTGCAAAACTCTAAAACACAATTCAAGCCGAATAAATTCCATCCAAAGATATGGCTCGACTGCAAATCATCCCCTGAAAACGAAGAGGCCCTTAATTTGGCCCAATTTCGCCTCTAGCTAGGGTTCCCCAATTTAAAGCTTTGGAACCATAACTATGGCAAACGCCTGTACCTGCACTCAAACTCCAATTAAACCATTCCAACACATTATAAACATGACACCAAACGCAAAGATATAAACAAAATATGACTATGATGGATGCATCAGTGAAATTGAATTTGAAAGAAATACATAAACCGTGATGAATGGTGGGCGTGATTCCGATGGCTTCAGCCTTTGGGAATGCTTGCAATGGCTTCAGAGGATGTCCAGGAGTGCTGTTGTGTCCTTGGAATTGCTTGAAACGGCCTGTGGAAAGCAATCTGATCAACACTTTTTTGAAAAAAATGACACTTTGTTCTTGCTCTTAGAGACAGCTGCGCATCTCCAAACTTGTGTTCTAGGGTTGTAATACATTGGCATATGTAGTGAATCAGATTAGGGCAATATTTGTGGTAAGGGTCCAAAGATTAATGGCATGGTTTTAAGAAAAAATCAAATCTTGAAAAGTTTCCATATGTGAATATTGTGTCCATTTGGCCTTGCACGACTTCTTTGGCTATTGACAGCATATGAGATCTCCATTCAACACAAAAATCATTCCTAAAACAAATTATGTGATTTATTTGGATTTATTTGATTTTATTTGAGTTTTAAATGAATAAAAATCAAATTAAATTAAATAAACAAAGAAATAAGGCATGGATGGTCCCATAGGTCGTGGACCATGCTAGGACTGAGATTCAATCTTGAAAAGATGGGCCCATGTGGGAAAAAAAATGCAATTTTGAGCATTGTTGACATTGTGCGAATTTCCAAAAATGGCCAACTTTGATAATGCATATCTCTCTCAATTTTGACCCTAAGAGAGTATTCTTGGACTTTTTAGAAATCTTATGGTGTCCTCTAAACAACCCTTTTAGTTTCATCTTCGTTGGATCTTCCATGTTCATGTAAGGAGCTTTGACCTAAAAGGTGTTTTTGTTGACTTTTTGAAATGACCTATAATGTATGAACTTGTATCTTTTGATTGAGACATTTCTTGACCTTGAGGGATGAAGAGGAGTTGTAGGTAATTGGATTCTCTTAAAAATGACCCTTGGATGAGAAATTTCTGATAAAGTATGAGAAAGTTATGCCTGGTCAAACTTTGGTTAACTTTTCCTGTAAGAACCCTAATTTAGCAACTTTTAAGTTTTGATGGATTGGGAGCATTCCTTGTGGAATCATGATCAACCCTTGATCAAATGATGGATATCACCTCAAAATGTTGATGTTGACCAAAAATCTTGAAGTTTGACTGTATGTGGGTCATAGTTGACTTTTGACCTAGTATAGTTAATTTTTAGGCATTTGAGCAGTTGACTGAGCAAACTTCTTGTGCAAGGCATGAATCTTGGCATGGATGATCTTGAAGACATATTAGGGCAATGGAAACCATTTGGGACCCTTGGAACTCAAACATCTTGATGAGGAGTGAAACCCTAGTTTGAGGCTCATTGTCTTAGGAGAAGGATCTGTCTGGTCAATCCTTAGTCAACTTGAGCAATTGAGGACCTCTAGGAGTATGTTTTGAGTAAAATGAGAGGGAAATTTTTTGGGTACAACACCGCCCTTTCGGGTTTTCATACCACCAGGATACCCATTTTTTCCCAAGTCGCCCTTTCGGATTTTCGACTTGCCGGGTGTACAATCTTTTTCATATATCCCTAATTTTTGCCCGAACCTCTTTGGTTCGCCAAGATGCCCTTTTTTTTGCATAGGTATGTCAACCTAGCGGGTCATTTTTATGCGTAGTATTTTTTGACTATGTCTGCATTCACAGGATGCGGGAAATCTTCGTCGTCCATAGTAGTTAGCATCATGGCACCGCCAGAGAATACTTTCTTAACAACAAATGGCCCTTCGTATGTGGGAGTCCATTTTCCCCTGGGATCGCGTTGTGGAAGAATGATGCACTTTATTACTAAGTCGCCAGTCTGATACACTCGAGGCTTGCTCTTTTTGTTGAAAGGCTTGATCATATGCTTTCGGTACATCTGACCATGACAAACAGCAACCAGTCGCTTCTTGTCAATCAAGTTCAGCTGATCCAACCTAGTCTGAACCCATTCGTCTTCGCCTAGACCTTATTCTATCGTAATCCTTAGGGAAGGAATCTGAACTTCTACAGGAAAGACATCTTCCATGCCATAGACCAAAGAGAAGGGAGTTTCCCCAGTTGACGTTCAAGATGAAGTACGGTAGCCATGAAGAGAAAACAATAACATCTCATTCCAGTCTTTGTAGGTCACCACCATATTTTGCATAATCTTCTTGATATTTTTATTGGAAGCTTCCACTACGCCATTCATTTTGGGTCTGTAAGGAGAAGAATTGTGATGCTTGATTTTGAACTGAGTACAGAACTCCATAATCATAACATTGTTAAGATTGGTTCCATTGTCGGTGATGATCCTTTCTGGGATACCGTAGCGGCAGATGAGGTTGTGCTTGATAAACCTGGCTATGACGTTCTTCGTGACTGAGGCAAATAATGCAACTTCGGCCCATTTGGTGAAATAAACAATAACAACAAGGATGAAGCAGTGTCCATTGGAAGCATTGGGTTTGATCTCTCCAATCATGTCAATGCCTCACATTGCAAACGACCACGGAGCAGTTATGACGTTCAAAGGGATTGGAGGTACATGGACCTTGTCGGTATAGATCTGACACTTATGGAAAGTTCTCGAGTGATGGTGACAATCAGTTTCCATTTTCGACCAATAGTAACCAGCCCTTAGAATATTCTTGGCCATAGTGTGTCCACTAGAGTGAGTCCCAAAGATACCATCATGCATTTCTTCCATGATCTCCTCTTCCTCCTTCTTGTCCATACACTGGAGTTGAGTAGAATCATTGTTGTGTTTGTACAAGATTCCATTGCTTAGGAAGAATTTGGCTAAAAATATTGGCAAAAATATCTTATCATTGATGGAAGCTCCTTCAGGATACTCTTGTGCTTCAAGATATCTCTTCACCTCATGGTACCAAGGCTTCTCTTCGTCTGTGTAACGCTCGCAACAGTACGCTAGTTTGTTAAATCATTCAATTGTGATTCTAGGAGCCTCATTGTCCCAATCGACCTTTGTTGTTCCCCAAAATTTGCCCTATAAATTTTCATACAGGATGCTATCCTAGGGTTTCTTGTACACTCAATTAGCTCCAGGGTCGGTCAGACAGATTCTCTTCCTAGACGGCAAATCAATAATTAGGGTTTTTGATTTATCAGGGATAATTGAGTCTTCAAAATTTCAAATATTCTTAAACCAATTCGCTGAAGTTTGCTAATTCTACAAGACTGGCGATTGTTCTTAAAACATGTTTGGTAGATGATTGAAATCCCGTTTGAATCAAGAATGACATGCGAACTAATTTTGATTAACAGTTTAGCTTTTGAACATGAATTAAAGATTAAGACTTTTTGGTCATAAGCCTTTGAGGTTAAGTTAATCAAATGGAATTCTCAAACTTTCATTTTTGTTTTAAAGGTTTGATTGGAATGCAAAGAGTTTTGTTTTATTTGATCACCTTTGGTGATTGCTTGAAATACAAGTTACCTAGAATGAGGTTTCTTACTCAAAACATAAGAATTACAAGATTTAAAGATTGAAATTGGTACAATATTTTCACAAGTTTATTCAGAAGTATTGTGTTCATTACATTACAAATTTGAATTTTATAGAAGAAATATCTACCAATGAAATAAATTACAAAATTTGTTTAAAAGAGAAATACTAAGTCTTCATCCTCAAGCAATCTCTCCAGCCTTTGCTTGCCATCCATGCTTCATGTTCATGAAAAGAGAAAAGGAGAAGTTTGTTAGTAGTTCAAATATTCAGAAATGAACAAAACCTATAAGGTAATCCTAAATTCATCATTGGGGTGATTTTTGCTGAATCAGAAAAGAAGGGTTTGTATGCCAAGGCCTCATGTAATCTTTGCTTAATCATTAGCCTGAGAATTTATGGTTTACAAATCACAATGGGGAAAGTTGGTTCACAAACAATGCAAGAAAACTGCAACAAACAACAGGGCAAGCTGCATAACAGGCAACAAGATAACAATGCAAGCAAACAACAGGGAAAGCTGCATAACAGGCAACAAGATGTCAAGGCAAGCAAGATGCAACAAACAACAGGGCCACACTCCAAGCTGCCAGAACAAAAACCTGTGCAGAATCTTAAGGCAATAAAATACCAGAAATTCAGAAGAAAAAAAAAGAAGGTTTTATGTTCCAAGGCCTCAAACAACTTCAGTTTTATCATAGGGTAAAATTACATTGCAAATCTCTAAAGAATTGGTTCACAATAGTGAAAATAGAGTTTCAAGCCCAACACAAGTACAAGCCCAACATATTTCATCCCAACATGATTTAAAACAACTAAAAAAGCCTCATACAATTTCAGTTTCATCATAGGCTGAAATTATATTTCAAATCTCAAAATAATTGGTTCACAATAAACTAAAAGGTGCAAACCAGAATTCATCAAGCAACAGGTGCAGGTTTATTTCAGAAGAAAACCAGTACAACTAGAAATAGAAAATCAGGATCATACATCATTGGATAGGGTTAATCTCTTGCAAATCTCAAATCTTGGTTCACAAAAGATAAATAGGAAATCAGAAATTACCAAATCAACAAACAAAAGTCTCATGTTGCTTCAAATCAGAAAATATCAAATCAACAAGAAAAAGTCCCATGTTGTTTCAAATCAGAAAACCAGTACAATCAACAATCAAAGAGACTCAAAATTTGTAAAGTCATGTCATAGGCCTAGGGTACTTTACCACAAATCTCAAAGCAAAGTTTGGTTCATAGAAAAAGTCCACAAGTAACAAAATACAAAAACTATCATTAAATACAAGTTTGAAAAGAAGTAATGCATAAAATCACAAAGTCAGCATTTGACATATCAGTAAAGGAGCAAACTCAAAATAGGGGGCCTGGCTTTACAAAATCTCAAGCATTTAAGTCTTGGATCACAAGAGAAGCCAAAGTCATAAAATATACAACAAGTACAAAAAAAGCAAAGTCAGTACAACAGGAATTGTACCAACTGCAAACAAGCAAAGTCAACTAGCATAACCAACATTATTTTATCACAGAAAATGGACAAACCAACCAATATAAAAGGTAGCCATCCTGTGCACATAAAAAAAGGTTTTTGTTTTTGGCAAGCAAGAATAAGAATAGAAAAGATAAAAGTCAAGCCACTACTTTCATCACAAGACCGTCAAAGATCACCATCAACAAGCCACAAGATACCCAAACACAACAACAAAGAAAATTTCTCAAACTGTTCTTAATTTCTTTTCTTAGAAATATACAAAACTCTTACAAAACATATAGTTTAGGTTCAATTAAAAGCCAAAGGGACAGAAAAACTTGTAACATAAATAAACACCAAGCCATCATTCATTTACCTGAAGAAAGAATCAACAATAAGCATCATTTTCCTTTTACAGAAAAAAATATATAGAGATTCCAACACAAACTGTCAAAACCCTCACAAATCATTATACAGTTCATACAAACAACACACACTATCAAAACCCTCAAAATCATTTCAAGTTCTTTTCCTACAAAATATACAAAGCCTTACAAACAAACAGAGCCAAACCCTTCAGAAAAACCATTTATCCAAAACATATGAATTACTCAGAAACAAAAAACAACCAAACCATTTCTCGTTTTCTCCTCATCATCAGAAATACAGAAACCAAGCCTTACAAACAAACAGAGCCAAAACCTTCAGAAAAATCATTTATCAAAAACATACGAACTACTCAGAACAACAAATCCTCTAGTTTCTATTTTCCCAAGCCAACAATAATCATCATAATCATCATAAATATAGAAATACAGTAATGCATGCAAGACATAAACCCTAATAAATTTTTTATCATCATTTTCAAAATAAAAACTAACCCCTCAGAACAAGCAAAGAGATAAGAAAGGAAAGATCTCACAAATCATGTAGAAGATGCAAACCAAAACCCCTAGGCTTCCGGTCGTCCCCTTTTAGATCTAGGCCGAATCTCACGTTTTCTGCAAAATCAAACGCTGAATTAGTAATGAGGAAGAAGAGAGGAAGAGATTGATGTAAGAAAGTTGAGGTTTTGAACCCAATCGCCACCGTCACCGTTGCAAGGCGATTTCCGACGCGACCTATTTTTCTTCTCCGGTGGAGGAACTTCAGAGAACAAGTGAGAGAATTAGAAGTGAGAGAGAGAAGTGAAACAACAAAATGAGTCGTCCCCCTGAACCTAGTTGTTTTGTCTAAAATAACCAGGCCTTCTCATTAGGCCCAGAGCAAAAATATTGAACCCAAACCCCCTCTTTTCGCTACACCCGCCATCCCCTTCATAAAAAATATGATTTTTTTGGCCATGATTTTTGTGGGCTGAAAGCCCAATAGTTTTTTTAATTTCTTTCTCCAAACACCCATTTTAATTATTAACCCCCTTAACTTATTTTATATATTCTATTTTTCTTTATTTTCTTTTAATTACTATTATTAATATTATAACAATATTTATATATATATATATATATATATATATATATATATATATATATATATATATATATATATATATATATTAAATATATTCATGTTTGTTTAATAGACTAAAATATTTTCTTGTTAAAATTCTTTTTTTTTATTTAAATTAATTAAATAATTAGATTAGGTTTGTGATTATTATTTATTTAAAAATTTGTTTCTATAAACTAGTTTCTTTTGCTAATTTAATTCTAATATTCTTTTTTATTTAATTATTTCTTTCTCTCCTAAGTTAATTAAAGTCAAAACAACATCCATGGCCTTGTTCATTCATACATGTACATTTTATTCATTTCACTTCTTATACATGTATTTACATTCGTTTCTTTGTACATTTGATAAATTCGATATGGTTGTAATAGATAATTAGGGTTTTTACTTTCTTGCAAATACCCATTCATAAATTGTATACCCCCCTCCCACAAAATGTTGTAATAGCGTAGTAACTTTAAATTTCGCAATTTATCACTTTTACATAATATACTAGTTATTAGGGTTTGTATGGGAAGAATAAAATCAATCAAATAGAAAACCCTAATCCAAGACAAAATCAAGCATGAAAATGACACACTTGCACACAAGCACCCTTAGGGTTACTCCACTTGGTTTCCTTATACAAAAATGGCCATATTACGCACGTAAGGTATCTTAGTAAAACAAAACAAAAACAAGATCATAGTCCCTCGATGACGTTATTCAAAGTTGCCTTACAAAATGATCTTAGTCCCTAAAAAAGAATGCTAAGATACCTTGCAACATTTCTAATCATAGTTATACGATGAGCCACGCCCGTCCCGTTTACATCCAAAGATAGGGTTACTTACCAAATCAATGGTAAGACAACAATGTCAAAGGAAAAGAAAATTAACAAGAAATACATTTGAGTAGGTAGTTTGCTTTTAGTTACTTTCTCCATTTTAAACAAATATCCCTGCTATTTTTAAAACAAACACACACATTTTTCAAACATCTTACAAACATTGAAAACATTTTCAAAAAGATAAACATTTTTGTATACGTTCTTACGAACGAGAATCATTACAAAGATTGCCTAAACAATGGCCTCTTTTACAAAATACTTTCAAAAACCACACAAAACACTATTTCAAACAAAAGTAAGTGATCTAGCAATTAACTAAGAGCCCATGGAAAACCATGGATGAAAAGGGTGCTAATACCTTCCCTTTTCATAATCTACCCCCCGAACTCAAGAAACAATCTCAAAGGTCTTTCCCGTGCTTTTTCACATTTCCTTTTTGGATAAAATAAATGTCGGTGGCGACTCTTGCTAACTACAACATTTGCGATAAAACGAAAATAATCAAGTCAGTTCTCCCACCGTATCACAGAACTGGCGACTCTGCTGGGGATAATTCTAAAAGTGGGGTTACCTTAGGGTTTAGATCATATTTACTTGCTTACGTTGTTTGACTTGTATGCTTTACGTTATGATTCTTTGTTTGGGTTTGAATCCTCTACCTGGATTTGGGATACATTATAGGTAAGTAGCAATACATTTTGGAAATTGTGCGGGGTATACCGATATGGTCTAAGCAATAGCTACGTTAGTGCGACATATTTTTGGGTACCGGTAGCCTTTGAGTTAATCAAAGAGAATACGGGGCTGCTGAGTGATGTCATGAAGCACTAATGAACTTCTAGAACCTTTATTTGACCAACTTGTCCTTTAGGATGTAGTGAGATGACCGACTTTGGTACAATCCGAAGTTGGTAGATACTCGATACTACACTCATTGAGGTTTTGTTTCTTGGGATATTTCGGTTGCCATTAAAGAGGCTTGAGCTGAAATAATGACCAAGGAAATAATCCAGTGATATTGAGCTCCTTAGAACCCGGTTACTATTACTAGGACAGGTTTAAGCCAACTAGCTTCAAGAGGGTACTTACCTATAAAACTCCATGCAAGCCTAAACTAAGAACTTGTTTGCTTTGCTTGTATATGCATACTTGTACATAATATCATGGGCATCATGAACATCATATACATCCACTAACCATTTCAAGGATTTTGGGATTCATCTTTGTTCTTATTTTGTAGGATATGGATTCACTTCGCAGGAAAACTATTCAAGTCAACCTTGTAAGAATTTCTCCACAACTTAAGGAGCTAGCTTCAAGGATCCCTGAGAACTCTGCATTCACTGAGAGACATGGTCGTATGCTCAACTTGGTCACCTCCAACACAGATGAGGATATGATGAAGGTGCTCTTTCAGTTCTTTGATCCTTTGCACCATTGCTTCACATTTCTCGACTATCAACTTGTGCCTACTTATTCTCCCAATTCTTGAGGATTCCCATTCTCAATCAACTACCTTTCAACAGTACAGAAAGAGACCCAAAGCCAGAAGAGATTGCTCAAGCTCTACACTTGCACTCATCTGATGTCATAACTCATTAAGAAACTAGGAGTGGTGTCAAAGGCTTCTTAGCAAAGTTCCTGTTTGAAAAAGCCCAAAGCTATTGGAATTCCCTAGACTTGCAAGCCTTTGAGGAAATTATGGCTCTCCTCATCTATGGGTTGATTTTGTTTCCAAACCCTGACCAACTCATAGATGTGAAAGCCGTCAAAATCTTCATGTCACGCAACCCGATGCCTACATTGCTAGGGGATATCCTACACTCTTTTCACACTCGCACAATAAGGAAAAAAGGTGTCCTTATGTGTTGCACCCGCTCCTGGCAAGATGGTTTATTTCTCATCTTCCCAAATCAGTCTTAAAGAATGAGCAAGGTTCAGGTGGTCACAAAGGTTAATGTCGCTCAAACATTCAGACATTCATTAGTGCTCCCGATCCAAAGAGAATGTTATCATTGTTGACCGTTATGGAGAATTCCATAATGTCCCTCTACTTGGAATTAGGGGAGGCATCACCTACAACCCATGCTTAGCCTTAAGACAGTTTGGTTATGCCCGAAGAGATGGCCCGCACGGGATGCTGATTCAAGGTTTGGTATTCGACTACGACAACAACGATCAAGGTCTTCGCCCGAGATTTATCCGAGCTTGGAGGATGCTAAACAAGTTGGATAGAAACACTTTGGGACACAAGAGTTTCATCCCTCTTGAGCCTTACCTCAAATGGGTACGAACTCGTGCTCAGAGTCTTATGATGCCTTACCCCTCCATTCTCCCGATAATCATTGAGCTTGTTAAGGAAGGAGATGTTCCATACACTATCCTACATCCTGACATGCCCACATCTCTTGAAGACCTACAAAGGGATTGGATACAACTCAAAGGAGAGAGAGATACTTTCAAAGCCCAATTCTATGCAAGCGAGAAGAAGGTTTTGGAACTCACTAGGCTACTTCATGAGGAGCGGACTCTAAATGCCTACATTGCACCAAAGAGGATGCGCACTACTTTTTTATCTTAGAGTTTTGTATTATTTTGTCCAAGGGGCATTGATGTACTCAAACTTTATCTTATTAATATAACGTGTGTTTCTTTTTGTCTAAAACAAACTTGAATCTTTGAAATCCTTGAAAACATTGCATATGCACATATCATTCATCATAACATAAACATGTCTTTTCGCAATAAGTCTCCTCATCTCTCTACTGTTTATTTCAGTAAGATGGATATCGAGCAAACAGTGAAAGATCTTCAAGCTCAGAATACGCAATTTCAACAGTTTCTCATGACCCTAGCCAAGGGGAAAGAAGAATTGAAGACTCTGCTAGCTGAGGAGAGGAAAAAGAAAACAAAGAAGGTAACTGGAGTCTTAAACATGGGGAGAAGATTTCAGGGACAGACAAGAAGGACTTTGAACTTTGCAATAACTTCAGGTGATGGAGAAGGGAAAGGCAAGAAAACAGTTGTCCCGTCAGAATCAGAATAAGAGAAGGAAGAAGATGAAGACTACTCTTAGGAACAATATCCTTCAGCTGATGACAAGTACAAACATCTCGAAGAGCGTTTGAGCGCGATGGAAATACAAAAGGTGCCAGGCTTAGACTTTGAAGAATTAGGACTAGTGTCGGGGATTATGATTCCTCCGAAATTCAAAGTGCCTACGTTTACAAAATATGATGGAGTGTCATGCCCTAAAATGCATCTCCGATCATATGTGAGAAAATTCCAACCCCACACCGCTGATAAAGACTTATGGGTGCATTTTTTCCAAGACAGTCTGTTTGGAACACAACTCGACTGGTTTTACCAACTAGAAAGAGCCAACGTCCATAATTGGGATTATTTTTCCGTAGCTTTCTACAAGAAATATCAATACAATGCCGATTTGGCACCTACCCGTACTCAACTCCAGAGTATGGCCATGGCTTCCAATGAGGGTTTATAGGATTACGCACAAAAATGGAGAGATTTGGATCGAAGAGTTCAGCCCCCTCTGTCTCAAAGGGAATTGGTAGACATGTTCCTAGGCACTTTGTCTGGTCCCTTTTTCAACCATTTAATCGGAAGTTCATCTCTAGGCTTCACTGAGTTAATACTGACCGGAGAGAGGGTGGAAGCTGGCATAAAAAGTGGAAAGATTCAGAAAGATTCATCTTCTTCTACAGTTGTGAGGAAGCCTTTTATCGGGAAGAAAGAGGTAGCTGCTGTATATCCACAAAGAAACCAAGAGAGGGCCAAACGCCGACCAATGGTGGGGGCTGTTATGATTCCAAAGCCTACGTTTGAGCAACAAAGAAGTAGTCAACCAAGGGTGGAAAGTCCAGTTAGGCAATTCACCAGAATTAACATGACTCTGTCTCAAGTATTACCGCATCTTCTGAGATCCAACTTGGCAACCTTGATAGAAGCTCCAAAAAACCCCAATACAACATCCCCTCATTATCACCCCAATTCCCGTTGCACATATCACTCTGAAAGTCCTGGCCACGATACCAATAACTGTTGGGCCTTGAAGAACAAAATACAAGACCTCATTAAAGCAAAAGAAATTGAGTTTGATGCGCCCGAGAAGCCAAATGTCATTTCTGCTCCTATGCCCAGACATGGTCACAATTCCAATGCTATTGAAGAAGATTTATTTGTTACCACAGTTGATGAACTCATGACTCCACTTCCGACCATTTAGATAAACTTGTTGAAAGCTGGTGTGTTCCCGGGCTGTAATGAAGTTTTCCATCTCTGCTTGTCTTCACCAACTGATTGTCCTTTGTTGAAAGAAGGCATTCAGCGCTTGATAGATAACAAAGAGATTTTGTTTGAAAGTACTCCTGTTTCACCTATTCCTATTGAAGATTTTTCAATCATTACCATTTCCACCAATTATTCCAAGGTCTCCACCAAAAGACCCGTTAGAATTACATCATTTCCGAAAGCAACTCCTTTAATAATCACAATGCCAGGGCCAGTCCCATATGTATCAGACAAAACAGTGTCGTGGAATTACAGAGGGGACATTTACTACCATGGCATCAAACAAGACTGGTCGGCCGCCGAAGAGATAAACTCCAAAGAAGAAGATTCTGACATAAACAATATTGCCGGAACTAGTAAAATTACCCGAAGCGGTAGGATCTTTTCTCCAGAAATTGCTCCCCCAAAGGCAGTTTCTGGACACGTGGCTGCTCCAAAGGTTATTTCTGTACCCATAATCATCTCTGCAAGTGATCCTATTGACAAAGACGTTATAACCCCTGTTGTCATTCCTACCAACACTCCTATTGCTGAAACTCGAGGAAAGAGTGTTCAAGTGGAGCCTGTCCGGACGAAAGCTCAATCACTGACTATCCCCGAGACATCCAAGAAACAAATGGAGGAGATCCTAAAAATCATAAAGAGGGGCGACTACGATGTAGTTGAACAGTTGGGGCAAACTCCCTCCAAAATCTCCATGCTGGCATTACTACTGTGTTCTGAGGCACATGCGAAAGCCTTGGTGAAGTTCCTAAAAACAGCCCATGTGCCCTAAGAGACGTCTGCTGATCAATTCCAAGACTGCGTGGCCAGCTTGACAGCGGATAACGGCCTAGGATTCTCAGATGCTGATCTGACACCGAGGGGAAGAAAGCACAATGAAGCATTACATGTCTCTGTGGAATGTAGGGGCACAACTCTGGCCCATGTTTTGGTGGACACATGCTCATCCTTGAATGTATTACCGAAAAAAGCTCTTGACAGACTTGACTGCGAGGGACTGACGTTAAAGACAAGTAACATAGTAGTAAGGGAATTTGATGGCTCGAAGAGAATGGTGCACGGGGAAGTGGATATCCCCATAAAGGTTGGGACTCAAACTTTTAATTCAACCTTTTATGTAATGGACATTCGCCCTTCGTACTCTTGCCTGATAGGTCGGCCATGGATCCACAATGCTGGCGCTGTCACCTTTACATTGCACCAGATGCTGAAATATCTGGTTCAAGGAAAGATTATCACTGTCCATAGAGAGGAAGAATAGATGATCAATCATCTCAATTCCTTCAGATATGTGGAATTGGATGGTGAATTCATTGAAACTCCATTTCAACACTTTGAAGAGGTCCCCCAAGAGGTAGTAGTGACCAAGGTCGTGTCCCAGTTTCCCAAGATCATAAGACCTCCGCTCTGGATGTCATCTCTGAAGGATGCCAAAGTTGTGGTAGAGGAAGGTGGATGCACCATCTGGGGGAAACTTCCGGATATCCCGTATAAGTATGACATGTTTGGCTTAGGTTTCACTTCGAGTGCTCAAAAGGCTGTACGCTGTGCCTGTGCTGGAGGGACACCTTTGAAGATCAGCAACCGTGAGGTCAACACGGTAGGAGATGGTGAAGATGATTGCAACCTGGAGGATTGGATATTTCCGACTATCAATGGAGGGCTCAACAATTGGGAGGCTAGAGACTTCGTCCCAATAACCTTTATCCCATAGTAATTTATCTTTACATTTTGTTGGATCTGTAATATTCAAAAACAATTAGCACTCTGAAAACCTTGTGTCTTTCCCGAGGCACAATGGTCCATTTGTAAGGGTTATTATTTCATCTTCATATGACATCAATGAATCATGGACATTTTTCGCGTACAAACTTTTGTGCTCATTGTTTTTTCTTTTACATTTTATTTTAAAAGATAGCTATACCCTTACACACACCCACACTCACAATGCAGGTATTCATCCATTCTGGATCCCATGGGTAACGATACTGCTATGGCCTTTTGTGACTCTGAGAATCTAATCTACCAAGCTGAAGACGAAGGTGAGGAAGATTGTGAAGTACCAGGGGAGCTTTCCAGACTGCTACAACAAGAGGAAAGAACCATTCAGCCTCACGAGGAACCCGTGGATACAATCAACCTGGGTATCGAAGAAGATAAAAAAGAGGTCAAGGTGGGTGCCAATCTGGAACCCAGTGTCAAGGAGCGTCTGATTTAGTTGCTACACGACTATGTTGAAATATTCGCCTGGTCATATGAAGACATGTCGGGACTTGATACAGACATTGTAGTACATCGTTTGCCCACAAGAGAAGATTGTCCGCCAGTAAAACAAAAGGTTCGCCGCATGAGACCTGATATGTCAGAAAAGATTAAAGCAGAGGTCATGAAGCAATTCAATGCTGGATTCTTATCAGTCACTTCCTACCCTCCATGGGTGGCCAACATTGTTCCCGTACCTAAAAAAGACGGCAAATTACGAATGTGTGTGGACTACAAAGATTTAAATAGGGCGATCCCTAAAGATGATTTTCCACTTCCCCACATTGATATCCTAGTTGACAATACGGCACAACACAAAGTGTTTTCCTTCACGGATGGATTCTCAGGTTACAACCAAATCAAAATGGCACCTGAGGACATGGAGAAAACAACATTTGTCACACAGTGGGGCACATTCTGCTATCAGGCGATGTCGCTCGGACTGAAGAATGCTGGGGCAACTTATCAGCGCGCCATGGTAGCTTTATTTCATGAAATGATACCTCATGAAATAGAGGTCTACATAGAGGATATGATAGCCAGATCGCAAACAGAAGAAGAGCATCTTGACCACTTACAAAAACTGTTTGAGAGACTGAAGAAGTACAAGCTGAGGTTGAATCTAAACAAGTGTACATTTGGGGTACGATCTGGTAAACTCCTAGGCTTTGTCATCAGTAACAAAGGTATTGAGGTCGATCCTGCCAAAGTTAAAGCAATACAAGAGATGCTTGCTCCCCATACTGAGAAGGAAGTCAGAAGACTCTTGGGACGTTTGAACTATATTTCCAGATTCATTTCTCACCTGACAGCTACTAGTGAGCCAATCTTCAAGATATTGAAGAAAGATCAAGTAGTCAAATGGAATGACGAGTGCCAAGTTGCTTTTGAAAAAATCAAATAATACTTACAAGAGCCTCCTGTATTGATGCCACCAATCGAGGGAAGACCATTGATCATGTATCTGACTGTTTTAGAAAATTCAATGGGGTGTGTATTGGGGCAGCATGACGAGTCTGGCCGAAAAGAGCACGCTATTTACTACCTGAGCAAAAATTTTACCGACTGTGAAACCAGATATTCGCTGCTCGAGAATACTTGCTGCGCTCTAGCATGGGCTGCTCACTGGCTAAGACAGTATATGCTGACTCATACTACCTTGTTGATATCTAAAATGGATACCATAAAATACATCTTCGAGAAGCCTGCTCTTTCTGGGAGAATAGCTAGATGGTAGATGATCCTGATAGAATACGATATACGGTATACTACCCAGAAATCTATAAAGGGCGGTGTGCTAGCTGATAACCTTGCTCACCAAGCTGTAGAAGACTATTAGTCCATGAAGTTTGAATTCTCGGATGAAGACATCGTGACATTAGACAACTGTGAAGAATTTAGGTCATATGACGGACCTGAACAAGGATACCGATGGATCCTGTTCTTTGATGGAGCCTCCAATGCACTTGGTAATTGTATCGGTGCTGTACTCATATCTCCGGAAGGTTGTCACACTCCCTTTACTGCCAGAATTTGCTTCAATTGTACGAACAACATGGCAGAATATGAAGCGTGCATCTTTGGTCTCAGAGCTGCCATAGACTCGGGGATCGAATCCTTGGATGTATTCGGAGATTCAGCTTTGGTCATCAGTCAGATCAAAGGAGAGTGGGACACTAAGCACCCTAACCTTATCCCTTATAAAGAACATGTTTTGACATTGCTACCATATTTTGAGAGGATTACCTTCGAGCATTTCCCGCGAGAAGAAAATCAGCTAGCAGACGCTCTAGCCACAATGTCATCTATGTTTAAACTTAATTGGGATAACGAAGCTCCCCAGATCACCATTGAACGAATGGATGAACCAGCACACTGTCACGAGATTAATACTAAAGAAGCAGTGGACCAACCTTGGTTCACGAAGTCAAGAGGTATCTCGAGGCTCAAGAATATCCAGAAGGAGCTTCTATCAATGATAAAAAGTTCTTAAGGAGATTCTTTGCTAAGTTCTTCCTTAGTAACGACATCATGTACAAACGCAATCATGACTCTATGTTGCTTCGGTGCGTAGATAAGGTCGAAGCTGAAAGGATCATGGCTAAATTACATGAAGGTAATTTTGGCACCCATTCCAGTGGGCATACGATGGCGAAGAAGATCATACAGGCAGGCTATTATTGGTCCATCATGGAAGCAGATTGCTATCAACACTCTCGAACCTGTCATAAGTGCCATATTTATACCGAAAAAGTGCATATACCCCCGGTTCCTCTGAATGTCTTAAAGGCTCCTTGGCCTTTTGCTATGTGGGAAATTGATATGATTGGGGAAATCAAGCCGACAACTTCAAATGGACACCGCTTCATCCTAGTGGCCATTGACTATTTTACAAAATGGATGAAAGCGACTTCTTTCGCTTCCGTTACCAAGAATGTTGTTACCCGTTTCATCAGGAAAAATCTCATTTGCCGGTACGGTATCTCGGAAAGGATCATCGCTGACAATGGTATAAATCTCAACAACTCTATGATCACCGCACTGTGCGAGCAATTCAAGATTCAGCATCACAATTCTTCTCCCTATCAGCCAAAGATGAATGGTGCCGTTGAAGCTGAAAATAAGAACATTAAAAAGATCATACAAAAGATGACAGTCACATACAAAGACTGGCACGAGATGCTACCATTCACTCTCCATGGGTATCGTACCACGACTCTCACATCAACTGGGGCAACACCTTATTCTTTGGTATACAGCATGGAAGTTGTCTTGCCTATCGAGGTTTAGATCCCCTCTCTGAGGATTATAAAGGATGCAGGATTGAACGAAGACGATTAGATCCAGACTCGACTTGATCAACTAAACTTGATTGATGAGAAGCGACTTACTGCTGTTTTCCATGGTCAAATGTATCAAAAACGGATGATCAAGGCTTTTAATAAGAAAGTCAGACGCCAAGTGTATCAAGTTGGGGATCTAGTGATCAAACACATCATCTTGCCACAAAGTAATCCCAGGGGAAAATGGACTCCTACCTATGAAGGACCATTTGTAATCAAAAACATATTCTTCGATGGGGCAATGGTCTTGACCACCATGGATGGCAATGACCTACCACACCCTGCGAACGCGAACATATTCAAAAGATAATACGCATAAGAGACCCGCTAGGTTGCCATACCTAGGAAAAACAAGGGAATCCCGGTGAACCAAAAAGGTTCTGGCAAAAGTTAGGGATAAAATAAAAAAAATCTGTATACCCGGCAAGTTGAAAACCTGAAAGGGCGACTTGGGAAAAAAGGGTTTCCCGTTGGACTGAAAACCTGAAAGGGAGATCTAGGCAAAAGGTAGGGAATTAAAGCGTATGACTATGTCCCATCGGATCACTTTACAAACAAACTTTGGCTTCCACTGACAGACTCAGAGGTTCTGATCAATTCAGTCATCTTCAGACGAGGCGACAGATAGACAAGATGCTCAGAGATACAAAGGCTATAGCAGATTGGGAACCCCATGGGATTTTTACACATAGCTATCTTTCTTTGAATCAAATTTTTCTTTTTATGACAACATTCTATTACTAGAATGTTTGTCCCCTTTGTACAAAATTTTTACTCAAAGTCAATACAAAGATATCCCTTTGAAAGTGCGAAAACTATTGGTCTTTATTTTCTTTACGCTTGTGTTTTGTTTGCAAAAACGTCTAATAATTTATTTTTGAACATATGCATTTGAACGTAATTATTGTTTACAAATAAACAAAATGGGAAAGACAATGATTGATAGGTTAAAAGAATAGGAAAATGTCTCTAGGCTATTCCATAAGTAATCCCCTACAGTACGCCATTTAAATCCCCAGCGGAACAAAGTTTCAAGCTATTAATCCCCAGTTAGAAATTGTCAAAATTCCTCAAGACTCCCCAACGGATTTTACAAGCAGTACTTGGCATTTCCCTTACAACAAAATTTATTTGTCTTGGTAGAAATCCATCAATACTTCGACTTCAAGACATGAAGGCTCATATATCCTCAGCAGCATTCAAGGATTTATTTCCTTCAATCCAACAACAATGCAGCAGATTAGCTCACATACACATACATTGCATCCATATATCATAATCATTGATAACACTAATGCATACAACATAATACCATTATGTATACATTTCATACATCATGACTTGGCATTTTAGCTAAACATTTTACCCTTTTCAGGATAAGATTAACAACTACTCATTCAGATTCAATCTTTTGATACAGTACAAATACGCTCCAGACATGGACGCCATTCTGATAACTCATTCAGAGCATCTTACAGATACAATTCAGATACGTTCCAGACACGGATGCCATTCTGATACTCATTCAGAGCATCTTACAGATATAGTACAGATACGCTCCAGACGCGGACGCCATTCTGATACTCATTCAGAGTATCTTACAGATACAGTACAAATATGCTCCAGACGCGGAAGCTATTCTGATACTCATTCCGATTCAATCTTTTGATACAGTAAAAATATGCTCCAGACGCGAATGCCATTCTGATACTCATTCAGAGTATCTTACGAATACAGTTCAGATACGCTCCAGACATGGATGCCATCCTGACACTCTTTCAGTTGAAATCAAGGTCAGACTTAGTCCATTTCCTGTCATAGTGACCCTTGGATGGCATCTGTAAGCCCATCTCCGACAGTTATCCCTCAGTTCATTCAATGGCATCTTTAAGCCCATTCCCAATAGAATAGATTCAAGGCATTACTTCGTACACCAACAAGTGCAAATTTTCGGGCACTATAGTGTTCAATCATTTTTCGCTTTCAAGCTACAAACGACAAGCATGCCAATTTCACTTTTTAAGTGCAATAAAATTGAACATGGGCAGCTGTTGTACCCTAAAATTTTCCCTCTAAATTTTCATACAGGATGCTATCCTAGGGTTTATTGTACACTCAATTAGCTCGAGGGTCGGTCAGACAGATTCTCTTCCTAGACGGCAAATCAATAATTAGGGTTTGGGATTTATCAGGGATAATTGAGTCTTCAAAATTTCAAATATTCTTAAACCAATTCGCTGAAGTTTGCTAATTCTACAAGACTGATGATTGTTCTTAAAACATGTTTGGTAGATTATTAAAATCCTGTTTGAATCAAGAATGACATGCGAACTCATTTTGATTAACAGTTTAGCTTTTGAACAGGAATTGAAGATTAAGACTTTTTGATCATAATCCTTTGAGGTTAAGTTAATCAAATGGAATTCTCAAACTTTCATTTTTGTTTTAAAGGTTTGATTGGAGTGCAAAGAGTTTTGTTTTATTTGATCACCTTTGGTGATTGCTTGAAATACAAGTTACCTAGAATGAGGTTTCTTACTCAAAACATAAGAATTACAAGATTTAAAGATTGAAATTGGTACAATATTTTCACAAGTTTATTCAGAAGTACTGTATTCATTACATTACAAAGTTGAATTTTTTAGAAGAAATATCTACCAATGCAATAAATTACAAAATTTGTTTAAAAGAGAAATCCTAAGTCTTCATCCTCAAGCAATATCTCCATCCTTTGCTTGCCATCCATGCTTCATCTTCATGAAAAGAGAAAAGGAGAAGTTTTTTAGTAGTTCAAATATTCAGAAATGAACAAAACCTACAAGGTAATCCTAAATTCATTATTGGGGTGATTTCTGCTGAATCAGAAAAGAAGGGTTTGTATGCCAAGGCCTCATGTAATATTTTCTTGATCATTGGCTTGAGAGTTTATGGTTTGCAAATCACAAGGGGGAAACTTGTCTCACAAACAATGCAAGCAAACTGCAATAAACAGCAGGGAAAGCTGCATAACAGGCAGCAAGATAACAATGCAAGCAAACTACAACAAACAGCAGGGCAAGCTGCATAACAGGAAGCAAGATGTCAAGGCAAGCAAGCTGCAACAAACAACAGGGCCACACTGCAAGCTGCCAGAACAAAAACCTGTGCAAAATCTAAAGGCAATAAAATACCAGAAATTCAGAAAAAAGAAGGTTTTATGTTCCAAGGCCTCAAACAACTTCAGTTTTATCATAGGCTAAAATTACTTTGCAAATGTCAAAAGAATTGGTTCACAATAGTGCAAACAGAGTTTCAAGCCCAACACCAGTACAAGCCCAACATATTTCAGCCCAACATGATTTAAAACAACAAAAAAAGCCTCATACAATTTCAGTTTCATCATAGGCTGAAATTATATTGCAAATCTCAAAAGAATTGGTTCACAATAAACTAAAAGGTGTAAACCAGAATTCATCAAGCAACATGTGTAGGTTTAATTCAGAAGAAAACCAGTACAACAAGCAACAGAAAATCAGGATCATACATCATTGGCTAGGGTTAATCTCTTGCAAATCTCAAATCTTGGTTCACAATAGATAAAGAGGAAATCAGAAAATACCAAATCAACAAGAAAAAGTCTCATGTTGCTTCAAATCAGAAAATATCAAATCAACAAGCAAAAGTCTCATGTTGTTTCAAATAAGAAAACCAGTATAATCAACAATTAAAGAGCCTCAAAGTTTGTAAAGTCATGTCATAGGCCTAGGGTACTTTACAACAAATCTCAAAGCAAAGTTTGGTTCATAGCAAAAGTCCACAAGTAACAAAATACAAAAACTATCAGCAAATACAAGTTTGAAAAGAAGCAATGCAGAAAATCACAAAGTCAGCATTTGACATATCAGTAAAGGAGCAAACTCAAAAGAGGGGGGCCTGGCTGTACAAAATCTCAAACATTTAAGTCTTGGATCACAAGAGAAGCCAAAGTCAGAAAATATACAACAAGTACAGAAAAAGAAAAGTCAGTACAACAAGCATTGTACCAACTGCAAACAAGCAAAGTCAACCAGCACAGCCATCATTATTTTATCACAGAAAATGGACAAACCAACCAATATAAAAGGCAGGCATCCTGTGCATATAAAAAAAGGTTTTTGTTTTTTGCAAGCAAGAAGAAGATATAGAAAAGATAAAAGTCATGCCACTACTTTCATTACAAGACCATCAAAGATCACAATCAACAAGCCACAAGATACCCAAACACAGCAACAAAGGTAATTTTTCAAACTGTTCTCAATTTATTTTCATAGAAATATACAAAACTCTTACAAAACATATAGTTTAGGTTCAATTAAAAGCCAAAGGGACAGAAAAAATTGTAACAGAAATAAAAACCAAGCCATCATTCATTTACCTCAAGAAAGAATCAGCAATAAGCATCATTTTCCTTTTATAGAAAAAAATATACAGAGATTCCAACACAAACTGTCAAAACCCTCACAAATCATTATACAGCTCATACAAACAACACAAACTGTCAAAACCCTCAAAATCATTTCAAGTTCTTTTCCTACAAAATATACAAAGCCTTACAAACAAACAGAGCCAAAACCTTCAGAAAAACCATTTATCCAAAACATACGAATTACTCAGAAACAAAAAACAACCAAACCATTTCCCATTTTCTCCTCATCATCAGAAATACATAAACCAAGCCTTACAAACAAACAGAGCCAAAACCTTCAGAAAAACCATTTATCAAAAACATACGAACTACTCAAAACAACAAATCCTCAAGTTTCAGTTTTCCCAAGCCAAGAATCATCATCATAATCATCATAAATATAGAAATACAATAATGCATGCAAGACATAAACCCTAATAAATTTTTTATCATCATTTTCATAATAAAAACTAACCCCTCAGAACAAGCAAAGAGATAAGAAAAGAAAGATCTCACCAAATCATGTAGAAGATGTAAACCGGAACCCCTAGGGTTCCGGTCGTCCCCTTTTAGATCTAGGCCGAATCTCACGTTTTCTGCAAAATCAAACGCTGAATTAGTAATGAGGAAGAAGAGAGGAAGAGATTGATGTAAGAAAGTTGAGGTTTTGAACCCAGCCACCACCGTCACCACCGCAAGGCGATTTCCGACGCGACCTATTTTTCTTCTCCGATGGAGGAACTTCAGAGAAGAAGTGAGAAAATCAGAAGTCAGAGAGAGAAGTGAAATAACAAAATGAGCCGTCCCCTTGAACCTGGTTGTTTTGTCTAAAACAACCAGGCCTTCTCATTAGGCCCAGAACAAAAATATTGAACACAAACCCCCTCTTTCAAACAAAAGCAAGTGATCTAGCAAGTAACTAAGAGCCCATGGAAAACGATGGATGAAAAGGGTGATAATACCTTCCCTTTTCATAATCTACCCCCGGAACTCAAGAAACAATCTCAAAGGTCTTTCCTGTGCTTTTTCACCTTTCCTTTTTGGATAAAAGAAAAATCGGTGGCGACTCTTGATAACCGCAACATTTGCGATAAAATCCAAAACAATCAAGTCAGTTCTCCCACCATATCACAACCTTGAACATGGATAACATTGTTTCCAAAGCATCCACCAACTATTTCTCTTCTCTTGGGAAGTGTTCAAAAATAACCTCCTCAAAGTATGGGATCAGGGTTAACACAAACTCTTTTTAAGGAATCAGGTTAGGGTGCTTAGTATCCCACTCTCCCTTGACTTGACTGATTACTAGAGCAAAATCTCCGTATACATCCAAGAACTTGATCCTCAGGTCAATGGCAGCCTTTAGACCCAAAATGCACGCCTCATACTCAGCCATGTTGTTCGTACAGTCAAAGCACAATCTAGTAGTGAAAGGTGTATGGCAACCTTTGGGAAAAACAACCACATCGCCAATTCCATTAACCAAAGTGTTGGAAGCCCCATCAAAAAACATAGTCCATTGGGATTCTTGTTCAGGTCTGTCATACGGTCCTTGCTTTTCGCAGTCAGTTACTAGCATGATATTCTCATCCAGGAAATCAAAGTTCATAGATTGGTAGTCGTCAACAGCTTGATGGGCCAAATAATCTTCCAATACAGTTCCTTTGATGGCCTTTTATGTAGTGTATTGGTTATCATATTCAGGAAAAATCATTTGCCATATAGCTATTCATCCGGAGAGAGCTGGCTTCAAAAAAGATATATTTGATAGGGTCCATCTTAGAAATCAACAAAGTGGTGTGAGTCAACATATACTGTTTTAGCCGGCGAACAGTCCATGCCAGAGCGCATCAAGTTTTCTCGAGCAGTGAATATCTTGTTTCACAGTCGATAAACTTTTTGCTCAGGTAGTATATTGCATGCTCTTTTCAGCCAGACTCGTCATGTTGGCCTAACACACACCCCGTTGAATTCTCTAATACAGTCAAGTACATAATCAGAGGTCTTCCTTCAACTGGAGGCATCAGGATTGGAGGTTCTTATAAGTATTCCTTAATTTTCTCAAAAGCTACTTGGCAGTCGTCATTCCATCTGATTACTTGGTCCTTCTTCATCAGCTTGAAGAGTGTCTCACAAGTAGCAGTTAGATGAGATATGAATCAGGGGATGTAATTGAGTCGACGTAAGAAACCTATAACCTCCTTCTCAGTACGGGGAGCTGACATTTCTTGAATAGCTTTGACCTTCGCGGGATCGACTTCAATACCTTTGCTACTGACGACAAACCTAGGAGTTTTCCAGATCTTACCCCAAAGGTGCACTTGCTGGGATTCAGCCTTAACTTGTATTCTTTCAACCTTTCATATAGCATGTTTAAATGATCAAGTTTTTCTTCTTCAGTCTGCGATCTTTCAATCATATCATCCACATAGACCTCTATTTCATGATGGATCAAATCATGAAATAAGGCCACCATAGCTAATTGATATATTTCCCCTGCATTCTTTAAACCGAACGACATGACCTTGTAACAAAATGTGCCCGATTGTGTGACAAAGGTGGTCTTCTCCATATCCTCGGGAGCCATCTAGATTTGATTGTAGCCGGAGAAACCATCCATAAAGGAGAAGACTTTGTGTTGAGCTGTGTTGTCAACCAAGATGTCAATATGCGGTAGTGGGAAATCGTCTTTGGGGCTCGCCCTATTCAAATCCCTGTAGTCTACACACATGCGAACCTTTCCATCTTTCTTAGGCACAGGGACCACATTCGCAATCCATTGAGGATATGATGTCACATCCATGGGACGTGCATTGAATTACTTCATTACCTCAACTTTTATCTTTTCAGACATATCTGGCCGCATACGACGCACTTTTTGCTTGACTGAGGGACAATCTTCCTTTGTTGGTAGACGATGAACCACAATGTCAGTATCCAAACCCGACATATCTTCATACGACCAAGCAAACACTTCAACATATTCATGTAACATCTGTACTGTGATCGGTGGATCTGAAACTGACTGTTTAACACTGGTTCGCGAAATGTCGCGGAAGCAAGAGTCGCCACCGTCTTTTATTTTCTCCAAATGGAAAGGACAAAAGCACAGAAAAATTCCTTAAAGAGATCGCTCTCGGTTCGGGAGGTAGGTTATAGAAAGGGAAGGTGTTAGCACCCTTTCTATCCATGGTTATCCATGGGCTCTTAGATACTTGCTCATTTATGTTTTCAAAAGTGGTTTGTTTGCTTTTCAACTGTGGGTTTTTAAAAAAAGTTTCTTTGAAAATTCCAGTTCGACTCTTGTATCGGTCCTCAAGAGTGTTTGAAAAATTGCTTTCGAAAGCTTTTTGAAAAGGTGTCGGTGTGAAAAGTATTTTTTGATTTGTTTTGAAATTAGAGCAAGTATCTACGAGAACCTACCTACCCTAAGGAATTCGTCTGTGTAAATGTCCTTTAAAGTAGTGCCATCCCACCATTGAGAGGTAGGTAGCACCACCGTTGGAGGTGTTCGGGTCAACTCGAAGGTTCGGGACATGGTGATCACCAGAGCAATGGGAAGACACCTTAGAAGCTACCCTCATGCCAGGTTCCCGGATCATGAGGACTTACTAAAACATCCTCTACTCGACGATCACCTTTCGAGGCAAGGCAACAGTGAGGCGTACCCTAGGGGTGGTGTGTGCGATTTGTGTGTCATGTTCATTTGCATTTATCTTGTCATGTTATTGGTGTTCTACGCTTTTTTTTATTTATGTCCATACATTCTTTCATGCCATTTTGTTAACAGTTAAAAATATTGCGGGAAAGTAAAGATCTAAAGCTATTACAAAAGGCGCGGGTCCACATCGCCAAAATTTCTCGAACCCGATTTGACAGAAAAATAAAGAAAGTAAAGAAAAGTAAAGTGCGAGAAAATTAAAAGATTACATGGCCTTGGGAGAGATACATAAATATTCAAACGAAATAAAATAAATATGCGACTAAGAATTAAATCGAAACGAGGGCGTTGGACCCCTTTTCGATAATTAAATGGAATTAATTAAATTTAAAAGAAAGAACTTGTTTTTTTGATATTTTTTAGTATTTTAGGATTTACATAAAAAAAGATAATTAATTAAAATTAAATGCAAACCCTAATTCTAGTGGCTTTTAATTTATTAAAAAAATATTGAAGTTTTTAACCTAAAATTAACCCTAATTTTTATATGCAAATTTGATTATAAAAATAAATATCTAATTATTTAATTATTTGTGAAAGAAAAATAAAAAGGATGAAAATTAATCAAACCTAATTCTATGTTTTTTAAATTTATTATGAAAATATTAAATTAAACCCTAATTTAAAACTAATTAATTTACATGCAAATTTATTTACAAAATATTAACTAATTAAATATATTTAATTTTGATCTTTTCTGATTTTTTATGGTGTTTTTATATTTTGTGAAAATATTAATTTAAACAAATAATAATTAAAAGCAAATAGAAAATAAAATAAAAAAATATTATGGCAAACCTAGGGGGGTTGTAGTCCCCAACATGGAGGTATAACCTAAGTAATCTGGCCCATTAACTGCAAAGCCTGGTGGACTTTTTTGAGTAACATGTGGCACGTTTGACCAAGCTTATGGTGTTCCTCCAATCTATGCCTTTGAATTCCTGAAACTGAACGCGTGGCATGCTGGATTTGGAAGTGTACGGTGTGCTTTGATGTTGAGCCTGCATGTGAACATTAATTGCAAAATAATATGGGAATATTGAAGACCTGGGGCTCGAACCCCGGTCATGCACTTTACCAGCCAACACATATGCCACTGAACCAATTCACGCGTGTTTATTATATAACCACTAACAAGTAATATAAAAGAAAGATGGTCAATAGCTTCAAACACGCGCGACAATTTTAAACCTTCCAATCAGCGCTCCACACGTCACCATCTTCTTCGCGTGGCTTTCTTCTTCCTGAAACACAAACACATAAGCAACGGTTTTTCACGCGTTCTCTTAGGCCAGCTATTAAAAAATAGCGATTAGCCCTGTGACGCTCATAAATTGAGCGCGAGGGTCTCAAACTTTTCGTCCAAGCTTGCTTGTGTCAATGGTGGTACTCAGGGGTTCTAATTTTTCTTCATTCAAAAAGCCCTAATTCCAAACTCTGTAAACCCTAAAAAGCAACAATGGTATATTGGCACACAATGCATAAAAACACAATTAAACACATGGGTTAGCTTCAGAATAGCATAAGGAATGTAAATCAACAATTAAAATGCCATGGGAATGCATAGATATTAAAACACGATCATGGATTTTTTTCTGTACAGGGGCGGTTCATGTTACCAATTCTTTAAGCTTTGATGAATGTTTTTGATTGGGAAACGTTCAGTGAACCTTCAGCAAGCTAATGAAACAAAAATCGTGCCTTGAATCGCCCTAAAATATGGTTTTCAGAATTGAGTTTCTTGCAAAAAAATTCAAGTTTGATAATGGGGTTTTGCGCAGCTTCAATGGTCCTTGCCTTAGGTTTTCGTTTAGGCTTATGTACTGAATGAATTAGGTTAAAGAAAACACTCCAAATCTCTTGCATTCATGATTTTGGAAATTTGATTTTCAAGATCTTTTTTCAAATATTTTCCATGCAATTTTGTACCAATCATGATCCAATCAATCCAAATCTTTCTATATTGAACCATACACGAATTATTGAGTAGATTTCATGCAAAAGAAGATTGAAAAAGTTAGGTTAAATATTTTCCATGTATTTAATTTGATTTAAATGAATTATTATAAATAAAAATTCAAATAAATAAATAAAAAATGAAGAAATACTTCCCTTTGGGCTAAGTGGTCGTGCACATGCCATGGATGATGAATTATGGAAGAAAAATGGGCCCATTAGCAATTTTAGGTCATTTGAATCAATGTTGACTTTTCAAAATATCCAAACATTTCCGAACCTCTACAAGGCATAACTTGCTCAATTTTTAAGATTTTCTCATGTTCTTGGACATTTTGGAAAGGTCTTTGAGTCCTCTAACCAATGCCTTTGGTCCCATGTCATTTTGATTTACCAATCGCAAGTTATGGCCTTTGACTTAAAGTCCCTTTTTGTTGACTTTTGAAAATGACCTATAATGTTGAAATTGATAACTTTTTGTGAGAGCATTTCTTGGACTTGAAGTATGAAGATGAGTTGTAGGAAATGTCTTTCTCTTCAAAGTGAGCTTTGGATGGAATTTTTCTGATAATCCATGTGAAAGTTATGCACTGGTCAATTTACAGTTGACTTTTTCAACTGTCCAAATAAGGAAACTTTTGCATCTTGATGATTTTTGAGCCAAACTTTGAGAATCATGATCAAGCATTGATCAAATGATGTTTGTGGCTTCAAAATGATATGTTGATAAAAAATTTGAACTTTTGACTGTCAAATGACCATTTTGCCCTTACAGTTGACTGCAGTGCAATTTGGGGTTTTGACTGTGCAATTTTGAGCTGAATGTCTTGAAACTTGGTATGAGGATGCTTGACCATATTTGTAGGCATATGAGACTTGATTGGACCTTTGGAAACTTCATTTTCTTGATCAGAACACAAACCCTAATCTGGACTGTTTAGGAGACTCTTGCACTGTGCAACCCTTGGGGAATTTGAAGCTTGACTTGGCAAATCTTTGAAGAATATGGGAGGGAAAATTTTGGGGTACAACAGTTGCCCCTGTTCAATCTTCTTAGACCTGAGGATGCAGATTGGCTGACGTGCCTTTCGTAATCCGAGGGTAGAAGATGATTGAACACTAGAGTGCCCAGAAATTTGCGCTCACATAGTAGCAGTGACGATGGAATGGGCTTATAGATGCCATTTGGAGATTGATGAATAGGATGATGGGCTTATAGATGCCATCTGGACGTTGATCGCGTAAGAGACTCCTTAGCGAGAACCTGCATACCTGCAAAATAAAAAATGAGTACCTGACACGTTGCAGGAGCTGGTTTTCAGATGCTTGGTATAGATATGTCCTGACTGGCTACAGGAGCTGGATCTGGAGCTTCAAACGGTGATGAATGAACCAGGGATGGTTACTACCTCAACAGGAACGGTGAGAGAACCTTGGGTGACTTTAACTTCAACAACGCTCGTTGAGAAAATCTTGGTGGAAATTACCATCTTCACAGTGTCGGGAAGAGAACCATAGGAAATTATAATCTGAAAGGGAATTACATCTCACGCACCGTCGGGGAGAGAACCAATAGGAATTTATAATCTCAAAGAAAAACCTGGGATGGAATTATCATCTCATGCACCGTCGGAGAGATAACCAATAGGAAATTAATCTCAAAGAAAAACCTGGGATGGAATTATCATCTCATGCACCGTCGGAGAGAGAACCAATAGGAAATTATAATCTCAAAGAAAAACCTAAAATGGAATTATCATCTCATGCACCGTCAGAGAGAGAACCAATAGGAAATTATAATCTCAAAGAAAAACCTAAAATGGAATTATCATCTCATGCACCGTCGGAGAGAGAACCAATAGGAAATTATAATCTCAAAGAAAAACCTAAAATGGAATTATCATCTCATGCACCGTCGGAGAGAGAACCAATAGGAAATTAATCTCAAAGAAAAACCTAAAATGGAATTATTATCTCATGCACCGTCGGAGAGAGAACCAATAGGAAATTATAATCTCAAAGAAAAACCTAAAATGGAATTATCATCTCATGCACCGTCGGAGAGAGAACCAATAGGAAATTATAATCTCAAAGAAAAACCTAAAATGGAATTATCATCTCATGCACCGTCAGAGAGAGAACCAATAGGAAATTATAATCTCAAAGAAAAACCTAAAAATGGAATTATCATCTCATGCACCGTCGGAGAGAGAACCAATAGGAAATTATAATCTCAAAGAAAAACCTAAAATGGAATTATCATCTCATGCACCGTCGGAGAGAGAACCAATAGGAAATTATAATCTCAAAGAAAAACCTAAAATGGAATTATCATCTCATGCACCGTCGGAGAGAGAACCAATAGGAAATTATAATCTCAAAGAAAAACCTAAAATGGAATTATCATCTCATGCACCGTCGGAGAGAGAACCAATAGGAAATTATAATCTCAAAGAAAAACCTAAAATGGAATTATCATCTCATGCACCGTCGGAGAGAGAACCAATAGGAAATTATAATCTCAAAGAAAAACCTAAAATGGAATTATCATCTCATGCACCGTCGGAGAGAGAACCAATAGGAAATTATAATCTCAAAGAAAAACCTAAAATGGAATTATCATCTCATGCACCGTCGGAGAGAGAACCAATAGGAAATTATAATCTCAAAGAAAAACCTAAAATGGAATTATCATCTCATGCACCGTCGGGGAGAGAACCAATAGGAAATTATAATCTCAAAGAAAAACCTAAAATGGAATTATCATCTCATGCACCGTCGGAGAGAGAACCAATAGGAAATTATAATCTCAAAGAAAAACCTAAAATGGAATTATCATCTCATGCACCGTCGGAGAGAGAACCAATAGGAAATTATAATCTCAAAGAAAAACCTAAAATGGAATTATCATCTCATGCACCGTCGGAGAGAGAACCAATAGGAAATTATAATCTCAAAGAAAAACCTAAAATGGAATTATCATCTCATGCACCGTCGGAGAGAGAACCAATAGGAAATTATAATCTCAAAGAAAAACCTAAAATGGAATTATTATCTCATGCACCGTCGGGGAGAGAACCAATAGGAAATTATAATCTCAAAGAAAAACCTAAAATGGAATTATCATCTCATGCACCGTCGGAGAGAGAACCAATAGGAAATTATAATCTCAAAGAAAAACCTAAAATGGAATTATCATCTCATGCACCGTCGGAGAGAGAACCAATAGGAAATTATAATCTCATAACTTCTGCTGAGTCTTCATCAGAAAAATCTGTTGGGAGTCGATTTAGCTGGACTAGAGAAGGCCTTGGACTGGATAAGAAATCTTTGGAGTCGATTAACTGAACCGGTCTAGGTCTTGAAATATGATTGAGAATTTAGCTGAATTTTTCCTGAAAGGTAAAGGTTAGTCATATGCAATGCATGATATGAACCAAGCAATGATGTTCTCAACATAAATGAGATTTGTATGATATGATGCGTCTATGCATGCTATAATGATGTATGTGATGTTTAGGAACATATGTTTTCGTCTAGGAAAGTAAATCCTTGACGGGTGTCGGGAAGTCACTCCTGGGCTGATGTTGAAGAACAGATTTTGCTTCCGCTGGGGATGATAACTGCAAGAATACCGGTAGGAGAACAATGACTCCGTTGAGGAATAAGCTTGGCGAATGGACAATTCTGCGGGGAGAAAAATACTCTAGCGACCATGCTGGGGAACATTACTCTGTGGGGGAGAGAGATGCTTTTGCTGAATTGTTAGTAATAACTTGCTGAGGATATCTTTGCTGTATTGGAAGTGTGAATAGACTTCGCTAGGGATAAGAAAGAACTACGTTGACGACGACCTTTCTGTGGCTTTTGGCTGAGGATAACCCAGTTATATCCTGTTAAGGAAATAACTCTTTGAATAAAGCCGGGAGACGCGTTCGTGCTTTGCGAGGATAAGCTTCCAGAATCTACTAGGGATAAGCTTACTGCTTGGGGGTATGAATTCCAACTTTCCTGGGGGATTAGATTGGACTTTCCTGGGGAAGTTTTGACTGCGGGGGGAAGTGATTCCTTTGACTGTTTGATAAATTGCCAGGGAACAATCTTTAGGTCGAGACTGCCGGGGATGCTTGTTAAGGATATATGTACTGCTGGGGGAAATGTTGAGATCTGCTGGAGGATACTCGACTTCTTTAAGATTTGATAACTTTGTTTGAAGAAGAGTGTACTGACTGCTGACTTACTCTCTGGGGGATTGAGGTGCTGGTTATGTTCTTCAGCCGAACCTGTTTTGATACCTTGGAGGACAGAACAATTAGATTGCTCTTAGACAACTCCTTATTGCTCCTGTTTCTGAGGTGGGAGAGGAAGACCTGAGAGGTGCTGATAGCTTGTTGATGGACAAACCTTCTTCTGGTAGGCAGGTGACGAGGTGACAGGACATAGTCGTACGCTTTGATCCCTAACTTTTGCCTGGACCGCCCTTTCGGGTTTTCAGTCCACCGGGATACCCATTTTTGCCCAAGCCGCCTTTTTAGGTTTTCGACTTGCCGGGTGTACAGAATTTTTCATTTCATCCCTTCATTTTGCCCGAACCCTTTTGGTTCGCCGGGAAGCCCTTATTTTTGCCTAGGTATGTCAACCTAGCGGGTCTTTGATTTTGCGTAATATCCTTTCGACTATGTCCACACTCTCAGAATGTAGGGAGTTGCCCCTGTTAACAGTGTTTTGTCATGCCACCAGAAGGTATTTGATCAGGTCAGATTCGTCGCTGGAGTGCCCCAAGTGACTCAGGCGGAGATTTGCCCCAGGCTATTTGGCCTTTTGAGAGATTCTCCGAATCTTGATTGGACTGCCCTAGATGATGGACAATGATCTTGTCTGCCCCTTGATTGGAAGTACTTCTGTTCATTAGGTATTCATCGTGCGAATTTCTATGCTGTTCAAACAAAAAGTCATATGCAAACAAAGTTATGTTAAAAATGCAAAGCCTATGTCTGTCTTGAAGATTTTGAAAATGCATTTTTTCATAAAACAAGTGAATGTTTGTAAAAACATGATGTCAACTCCGTATTTACCATAGGCCTTAAGGAGTCAGGATACCTTTCGTAACAGTATGCTTTCGAACTAACCCATGCTTCAGCTAGGACTTTTACGGGTTATAACGTGGCCTGGTTCATGGTTTAAGAAACAAAGGATAAAGGCTCAAATTATTTGTACCCAACCCTTCTTCGTGATGTCCTCCAAACTAAACTCAGTTGATCATACATTAGACCTTGTTTGAGTCTTTGTCCTGATATACCAGTGATGGTTCGGATATTGACAATATATTTTGATTAGGCAGTCACTTCCTTTTTTTGTTGAGGGTTTGTAGGACCTCTTTCTTTTTTTGTTATCCCTTTCTTTTTTGCCTGAACTGTTTCCTTCTTTTTTTTTTTTTGGAATTACAGTCAGCGGGATGCCCCAGTTTTATAAGTCTCCTTCATGGGTTTTGACTTATTGGGCTTTTATTTTGAGAAGTAATGACTGCCTCTCTTTATTGATTATTCGGAACCATCACTGTATTTCTTTGTTTTGTAAGGACCTCTTTGGTGCCATTCGTTATGCACTTGGATCAACTGAGAGACTACCCTGCCCCAGGTTATGATTAAGGGTTTTAAATTTCGAAAAGAAAAACTCCTACTTCTTTGGCTCAGAGGGGTTGACGAGGGATTATCATCCTTATAACTCCAGTGTTTAGGGATTGAAACAATGCTTGTACCTCATCAGCGGGGTCTGTTCAAAAGCATACTGTCAATGTCATGATATCGTTTTCGTCATCCTCCCTCAAGAGGCTTAGAATTATTAATTAAGAGTTGACATCAGAAAAAATATGAAAATAATTTGCATATAGTGAATACGAATATATTGTTTCAGAACAGACATATGCGATGCATTAATGAAATAACAATGTTTAACAATGAACAAATGTTTGAACAAAAGAAAATTGCAACTTGAACATTCGAATGAAAAAAAATTCTTCTCATCTCCGGGCTTGTTACTTCAAATGGTGCCTCCTGTAGGGATGGTAGAAGCACTCAGCTTGGCCATCTTGGGTGAATTCCACAGCTCCTTCCTCAATCAGGTCCTGGATCTTATTCTTCAAAGTCCAATAGTCCTCTGTAGCATGCCCCGGGCTGTCAGAATGATAAGCGCAGCGAGCGTTGGGGTTATACCTTGAAGGTGTCCTGTTGGGATTCTTAGGAGGATCCTTTAGAGTTACCAAATTCAACCTCAGCAGTTGTTGTAAGGCTTGAGGCAGCGACACATTGAGCTTGGTGAATTGCCTTTTGGGCTTGCCTGGCTGAAGCTGGTGAGGTTGATACTGAATTGATGATACTGAAGCCATCTGAGGAGCTTTTCCCTTGTCTGCTTGTCTCAAGGGTGGTTGAATGATGACTGGCTCTTCAACCCTAGACGTTTGCCCCAGCTGGTTACCCCGAAGCAGTTGGTTGACGAGGACCCTGAGCTCGTCTTGTTTTTGAACTAAACTTTGAATGGCAGTCGCCTGCCCCAGCATCTGGACTTTCAAGGCATCCATTTCAGTTTGCCGATATCTCATCCGTTCATCCTCAGCACTGTTCCTGGCCAAAGTCTCCCTGAGAAGTGTCCTTAACTCTTCCTGCCCCTTGGATAGGTTCAGGAGGATTTCCCCAAATTGAGTCTCTTGAGCCAGAAGGTCCTGGTTATGTTGTTGGGAAGCCATTGCTGAAATAAATAGCGAGAAGGGTAAGTGACCTGCAACAAGGGAAACTGTTATGCAATGATATGTATGACATGCATGCAATGTTTTCAAGGACCTCGCGGGGTAAACAAGAAAATTTGTTAGCATTGGAATTTATAGCTTGATTGAAGGACACCCATGTTGTTGAGAACTCTTCTTCAAGGGTCAAAGGCTCACCATATCCAGTGGGTCATAGCCCCTGACAACTTTGGCTAGAGGAAAATAAATCCTCTTTGCCCCTTGCCAGATGTTTGATTTATCATGACCTGCATCACAAGCCCTTGAGATCCTTGAAATGGGTTAGGATGTATGCAATGGTATGATGTTATATTATGCATGGGGTAATGTGAGTAACCCTGTTATGAGTCCCAATTAAGGACTATAAACAAACCCTGCAAGAAATTCAGTATACTTTGTTATGAGTCCCAATTGAGGACTATAAACAGAACCTGCAAGAAACTCGGTAAACCCTGTTAGGAGTCCTAACTAAGGACTGCAAACCAAAACCTGTAAGAAACTTAGGTACCCTGTTATGAGTCCCTATTAAGGACTATAAACAGAATCTGCAAGTAGTTCATGTGTCAGATAACAAGCATGTAAGTAGTCAAGTACGACGGCACGCAAGTCACACAAGAGAAACCCTTAGAGTTTAGGCCAGCATGAGGTCTGGGTATTACCCTCTTGAAGTTGGTGGGTTCAACCTGTCCTATCAAAGTAACCGGGTTCTTAGAGGATCCCAATATCATTGACTACCCTCAATCGGTCATAACTCCAGCATCACAATCTTTTCTTGCAGCCAGAACCATCACGAGAGTTTAGCCTCAATGGGCGTAGCATACTGCTACTGTTCTAATGGCCAAGTTGTGTCATTTAAGGTTCTAAGGTTGTTGGTGCTTAATGACTCCTTAGAAGACCCATATTCTCCTCGTTGCAACACAAGGGATATCGGTACAGACCAAGGTGCCACACCAACGTAGCCACTGCTTCACCCGTGTCGGTCTACGCCGGACAGGTCCCTCACAGCTTATGCTACCTAAACAGGGTATCCCCAGATCCGGGTTAGGATCTATGTAACTCCCATGCAACCCACAAATTTAAAGCAGGCAAGTCAATACAATTGAAAACACAGTTATGAACTAACCCTAAGGTACACCTCATTTTATAATAGTCCCCAGCAGAGTCGCCAGTTCTGGGATCGGTGGATCTGGAACTGACTGTTTAACGCTGGTTCGCGAAATGTCACGGAAGCAAGAGTCGCCACCGTCTTTTATTTTCTCCAAATGGAAAGGACAAAAGCACAGAAAAATTCCTTAAAGAGATCGCTCTCGGTTCGGGAGGTAGGTTATAGAAAGGGAAGGTGTTAGCACCCTTTCTATCCATGGTTATCCATGGGCTCTTAGATACTTGCTCATTTATGTTTTCAAAAGTGGTTTGTTTGCTTTTCAACTGTGGGTTTTTAAAAAAAGTTTCTTTGAAAATTCCAGTTCGACTCTTGTATCGGTCCTCAAGAGTGTTTGAAAAATTGCTTTCGAAAGCTTTTTGAAAAGGTGTCGGTGTGAAAAGTATTTTTTGATTTGTTTTGAAATTAGAGCAAGTATCTACGAGAACCTACCTACCCTAAGGAATTCGTCTGTGTAAATGTCCTTTAAAGTAGTGCCATCCCACCATTGAGAGGTAGGTAGCACCACCGTTGGAGGTGTTCGGGTCAACTCGAAGGTTCGGGACATGGTGATCACCAGAGCAATGGGAAGACACCTTAGAAGCTACCCTCATGCCAGGTTCCCGGATCATGAGGACTTACTAAAACATCCTCTACTCGACGATCACCTTTCGAGGCAAGGCAACAGTGAGGCGTACCCTAGGGGTGGTGTGTGCGATTTGTGTGTCATGTTCATTTTCATTTATCTTGTCATGTTATTGGTGTTCTACGCTTGTTTTTATTTATGTCCATACATTCTTTCATGCCATTTTGTTAACAGTTAAAAATATTGCGGGAAAGTAAAGATCTAAAGCTATTACAAAAGGCGCGGGTCCACATCGCCAAAATTTCTCGAACCCGATTTGACAGAAAAATAAAGAAAGTAAAGAAAAGTAAAGTGCGAGAAAATTAAAAGATTACATGGCCTTGGGAGAGATACATAAATATTCAAACGAAATAAAATAAATATGCGACTAAGAATTAAATCGAAACGAGGGCGTTGGACCCCTTTTCGATAATTAAATGGAATTAATTAAATTTAAAAGAAAGAACTTGTTTTTTTGATATTTTTTAGTATTTTAGGATTTACATAAAAAAAGATAATTAATTAAAATTAAATGCAAACCCTAATTCTAGTGGCTTTTAATTTATTAAAAAAATATTGAAGTTTTTAACCTAAAATTAACCCTAATTTTTATATGCAAATTTGATTATAAAAATAAATATCTAATTATTTAATTATTTGTGAAAGAAAAATAAAAAGGATGAAAATTAATCAAACCTAATTCTATGTTTTTTAAATTTATTATGAAAATATTAAATTAAACCCTAATTTAAAACTAATTAATTTACATGCAAATTTATTTACAAAATATTAACTAATTAAATATATTTAATTTTGATCTTTTCTGATTTTTTATGGTGTTTTTATATTTTGTGAAAATATTAATTTAAACAAATAATAATTAAAAGCAAATAGAAAATAAAATAAAAAAATATTATGGCAAACCTAGGGGGGTTGTAGTCCCCAACATGGAGGTATAACCTAAGTAATCTGGCCCATTAACTGCAAAGCCTGGTGGACTTTTTTGAGTAACATGTGGCACGTTTGACCAAGCTTATGGTGTTCCTCCAATCTATGCCTTTGAATTCCTGAAACTGAACGCGTGGCATGCTGGATTTGGAAGTGTACGGTGTGCTTTGATGTTGAGCCTGCATGTGAACATTAATTGCAAAATAATATGGGAATATTGAAGACCTGGGGCTCGAACCCCGGTCATGCACTTTACCAGCCAACACATATGCCACTGAACCAATTCACGCGTGTTTATTATATAACCACTAACAAGTAATATAAAAGAAAGATGGTCAATAGCTTCAAACACGCGCGACAATTTTAAACCTTCCAATCAGCGCTCCACACGTCACCATCTTCTTCGCGTGGCTTTCTTCTTCCTGAAACACAAACACATAAGCAACGGTTTTTCACGCGTTCTCTTAGGCCAGCTATTAAAAAATAGCGATTAGCCCTGTGACGCTCATAAATTGAGCGCGAGGGTCTCAAACTTTTCGTCCAAGCTTGCTTGTGTCAATGGTGGTACTCAGGGGTTCTAATTTTTCTTCATTCAAAAAGCCCTAATTCCAAACTCTGTAAACCCTAAAAAGCAACAATGGTATATTGGCACACAATGCATAAAAACACAATTAAACACATGGGTTAGCTTCAGAATAGCATAAGGAATGTAAATCAACAATTAAAATGCCATGGGAATGCATAGATATTAAAACACGATCATGGATTTTTTCTGTACAGGGGCGGTTCATGTTACCAATTCTTTAATCTTTGATGAATGCTTTTGATTGGGATACGTTCAGTGAACCTTCAGCAAGCTAATGAAACAAAAATCGTGCCTTGAATCGCCCTAAAATATGGTTTTCAGAATTGAGTTTCTTGCAAAAAAATTCAAGTTTCATAATGGGGTTTTGCGCAGCTTCAATGGTCCTTGCCTTAGGTTTTCGTTTAGGCTTATGTACTGAATGAATTAGGTTAAAGAAAATACTCCAAATCTCTTGCATTCATGATTTTGGAAATTTGATTTTCAAGATCTTTTTTCAAATATTTTCCATGCAATTTTGTACCAATCATGATCCAATCAATCCAAATCTTTCTATATTGAACCATACACGGATTATTGAGTAGATTTCATGCAAAAGAAGATTGAAAAAGTTAGGTTAAATATTTTCCATGTATTTAATTTGATTTAAATGAATTATTATAAATAAAAATTCAAATAAATAAATAAAAAATGAAGAAATACTTCCCTTTGGGCCAAGTGGTCGTTCACATGCCATGGATGATGAATTATGGAAGAAAAATGGGCCCATTAGCAATTTTAGGTCATTTGAATCAATGTTGACTTTTCAAAATATCCAAAAATTTCCCAACTTCTACAAGGCATAACTTGCTTAATTTTTAAGATTTTCTCATGTTCTTGGACATTTTGGAAAGTTCTTTGAGTCCTCTAACCAATTCCTTTGGTCCCATGTCATTTCGATTTACCAATCTCAAGTTATGGCCTTTGACTTAAAGTCCCTTTTTGTTGACTTTTGAAAATGACCTATAATGTTGAAATTGATAACTTTTTGTGAGAGCATTGCTTGGACTTGAAGTATGAAGATGAGTTGTAGGAAATGTCTTTCTATTCAAAGTGAGCTTTGGATGGAATTTTTCTGATAATCCATGTGAAAGTTATGCCCTGGTCAATTTACAGTTGACTTTTTCAACTGTCCAAATAAGGAAACTTTTGCATCTTGATGATTTTTGAGCCAAACTTTGAGAATCATGATCAAGCATTGATCAAATGATGTTTGTGGCTTCAAAATGATATGTTGATCAAAAATTTGAACTTTTGACTGTCAAATGACCATTTTGCCCTTACAGTTGACTGCAGTGCAATTTGGGGTTTTGACTGTGCAATTTTGAGCTGAATGTCTTGAAACTTGGTATGAGGATGCTTGACCATATTTGTAGGCATATGAGACTTGATTGGACCTTTGGAAACTTCATTTTCTTGATCAGAACACAAACCCTAATCTGGACTGTTTAGGAGACTCTTGCACTGTGCAACCCTTGGGGAATTTGAAGCTTGACTTGGCAAATCTTTGAAGAATATGGGAGGGCAAATTTTGGGGTACAACATGTACCAATATACTTTTGACATTGTCTTCTAAGTTAGCGCTGATCTTGACCTCTTTCTTATCTTCCTCAGTACCTAGGTTGATCACTTCAACTGGATCTTCATGAGGTTATATGGCCTTCTCCTCTTACATCAGGAGGCTGGCTAATTCCCCTGATATTTCACAATCTTCTTCGCCTTCGTTTTTTGATTGGTAGATTAGATGTTCAAAGTCATAGCTAGCAATAGTAGAGTTGTTGTCAATGAGATCCAGAGTGGATGTGGATCTGCAAGTGTGTGTGTGTGTGTGTGTGTGTGTGTGTGTGTGTGTGTGTGTGTGTGTGTGTGTGTGTGTGAATGTAAGATACATGGCTATTTTAGAAAATGCAATAAAGAAAAAGAAATACAATGAGCATAAAATTTGAATGCGAAGGTCCAATGTTTTCCATTAAATGATTATATTATAAATGAACATGAACAAAACCCTTAACAAATGGACCATGGTTCCATGGGCATGGCACATGGCTTAAAAGTCATTGTTTGGAATTTAAAATTATAGATGAAAGTTCTTGAATTGAAAGAAAACAGTAAAAAATAATTACTCCTCAATGAATGAGATGGGAGTGAAATCCTTTGCATTCCAGTTCTTGAGCTTTCCTCCGGCAGTAGGATAGATCCATTCTTCAAAAGTGCATTCATCATCAGAGTCTTCCATAATGTTTACATCATGATTTCCGATGCAGAGAGGTGGGTGTTAAAACAACCGGCTGAAAATCATCAAACAATGAAGTCACCATCAAACGTCTTTTATCCCACATGAAGGGAAAGGTAAACATTGAGAAAACCTGAGAATGGAGAAATCACGGTCTTGCAACCGAGAGATCAGGTAAGGGAGTTTGTTACGTGAGGGGAAGGTATTAGCACCCCACACGTCCGTAGTACTCTACGGTATCCACTCTTGTTATTTATCTTATGGGTGTGTCTAATATATGCTTACTGTTTATTACTAAGGGAGAATGAATGCAAAAGAAAGGAGAAAGTAATGTAGGGAAAATAAAGTTGTACTCGCTTGGGCCCTACCCCAATGCCTACGTATCCTTTTTGAGGAATCAGAGTTACCGTAGTTCGACTAACATATTTTGTTTGTTTATGTTATTTATGGACGACGTTAATTCTGCCTTCTACTACAACTCTACCTTTGGAGACTTATGCGTTGGCACAAAAGTAAATTAATCGTTTCCTTACCTGAAAATGGTTTTTAAAGAAAAGGTGCTTGAGCGCACAAAAAGATTTGAATTGGTTTGTATTTTTTGTTGCAGATAATGCCTAGTTGACCTCAAGAGAGAGATATTAGCCACTTATTCACTTATTCATGAAAGGAGTCTTTGAGACTTGAACCACACCTAGGCTGGAGATGGAAGAACAATATGATTGAGAAGAGACCCACTTATCATTTCCCATACTCAACAAAAGTATGATTCTCATCAGTAATTTAGAGTGTTTTGAAGTTTGAAAGAAAAAAGAAGTTTTTGTTTTATGCAAATGCAAAAGGAGAAAGAAAAGCCAAAGGGAGACTAGCGTATTTCTAAACCTAATGTTATCATGCATCATTGGACCTAAAGTTGGAATAACAACAAAAGAATTCTCTACCTAATGTTAGTATGCATAGTTTGCAGTACATCCCTACTTCTCATGATTTCTAGAAAAGCGGTAAAGAAATGCGATAAAGTGCAGAAATGAGGGATAAATTAAGGTCACGATGATACCGAACGAAGAAGGTCTGTTTCCTCTTCATAATCACACAAGCAATAAGAAAACTCTACTAAAAGTTGCTCAGCACGAGTGATCAAAGGATTAATCTCCAAGCATTCCCCATCGCGAAAATTACACCAATCATTCTATCACAAGATCTTAGCTAAAAAATGACAATGAAAATGATTATTAAACACAAAATAATAGAAAACTTTAATAAAATTCTAAGGAGAAAACTTAAAATTCTAAAATATTTTCTAGGATTTTTCACATAAGAAATATAAAAAGAAATTGAATTCTATTCTAATATATTCCTAATTACCAATTTTTTATTATCTCTTAAAATTCACTAGTTCTATTAGCAAAAAAATTAATAACAAAAAATTAAAGAATAACCTAAAGACTATGAACAAAGGGTGTGAAGCTGGATCTGATGTGTATGGTTCAGTAACAATGGCTAAGCCCATCAAATTTGGTTCATTCCTAACTTTTTAGCAACCCAAAAAATGTCACAAACTAAATGCCCTTTAGGCCATGAACGACCCAGTTCGGTGGATCCAGTATAATCCAATAATATTATCAATATATTTGTTATTCTTATTACTTATTCAATCAATAATAATATCACTAAGCAATAATCAAATTTGGGAAGAGGGACAATTTAAGGTTCTGGAGTTAATGGCATATCATCTTCTGCTTCAACCTTCAAAGAACCACGCCGCCGGGGATCCGTCATTATCCTTCATTCTGACGCCTTGGCTTCACTATCCCCTTCTTCTCCAATCTGTGACGCAACACTGTCTTTGTTCTCCATGCAACTTCCGTTGTTTTCTCGTCTGAGTTCGCATCTTCAAAAACCACCTTGCTCCGCCGCAATCCTCAGCCTATGATTCTCCTCACAAGGAATAATTGGACATAGGCAAGAAGTCTCTAGGTAATGACTCTTATGATATTAACTCATTCTCCTATGCTACTTTAATTTCCGCTTCGGTGATTCTTGGATTCCCATTTCCGGTTCTGCAATTCTCTGCATTTTGTTGTAGATGTGTGATGAATTTGATGTAATGTTGCGACATTCCTTGATGAAGGTTGTTTGAGTTGATGCATGAAGATGAAATCGTTGAGATTAGAAGATGACTGAAGGCACTGCTATGGAGTTTGTTATAGAAGATTGAAGGATTACTGAAGCTTGAAGGGTTGATAAAATTTGAAGAAGATTCAACTTGGTTCTCAGAGAGATAGAGAGATTTTAGTGAGTATTTGTTTTCTGAATCCTTTTAAGAAATCTGAATCCCCCTCTTCCTCTTTCAGTTATATAGTAGAAATGATGGTGAATCCCCTTTCCTTCTGTTCTGAATTCTGTTGAGAAGTTAGGAAGTTAGCTGGCTAAAAAAATTAGCTTTTCTGTTATGCGGTTAGAGAGTTGGAAAACAGTTAGGGAAAAACAGTTAGGGGCTTAGATTTGTGAAGTTAGGATTCAGTTATGCAGGGTATTTACAAGTTAGAGAATCGGTTAGAAATTTCTATTTTTGACAGTTAGGGGAATTGGTTAGAGAGGGTTAATTTGTTATAGTTTGGTTAATTGAAGCTGATTTTGTTTAGAAATCTGTTAGTTGGAAAAATTTGGTTAGAAAACTGTTAAATTTGACAGTTATGTGGTTATGAAAAGCTGTTAGGGAAGTTTTGGAAGGTTGGGAAGTTAGTTAGAGATTGGTTATATGTTGGTTTCTGCTTTTTGAAGTTAGAATTTTGTTATGTTGTTAGGGATGTTATAGTTGGTTAAGGGTTTAGTTACAATTAGTTATTAGAAAGTTGGCTCTGTTAGAAACTGTTTTTCTGGTTATGCGGTTAGGGTTTGTACTTCCTCTTTAGAAGTATCTCAAACAGACTCTTCACTACTTGTGCTAATCCGCTTGCATCTTTAAGATTTTCAAATTCAGCATCAACGTTTTTCGTACCTCTAACTTTCTCCAACACTCTTCTTGCTTCATCCCACCTTCCTTGTTCCACAAGACTATTAGGCATATCGGAATAAAAAATACCTTCGAGAAGCATCAGAACTGCTAGAATACTTGCCAAACCAAGTGATATTCCCCAACCATGAGGATGGATTTCGGATTTGTTGAACTGATTTTGATGTAAAGTGGTATGGACCTGTTTTTTAACAATGCAAGATCATGGCTTCTGTTTTATCTGTTATTTGTTGGCTACAAATATTCTGTTATATATATGATTCAGTTTGGTTATAGGTTGGTAGACGGAAACTGTAATAGTTTGAATTGTGAGGATTGGATTTTATTGAGCAGCCCATTTGTTTTGATTTTCTCCTGCTGTGATTTTTTGTTTTTTTTTTTTGTTTTTGAACCGATACAGGTTACTAGCAGTGTCATGGATTTCGAAAGTGAACCGGCCTTTATTTGTTTTTGGCATATCTGGATTTTTCTGAGCAGGTTTATTATTGGCTTCAAATGTTGCACTCTTCTTAACACGGGTTGTGATTGATGATGTGCTTTCCCTATTGAACTAGTGACAGGCTGCCACCAAGGGTCGGGGTAGAGAAATTGTGCGTATGGCTCGAGCACTTGCTTCAGCTTGCCACACAGGTGAAAGACTATTGAAATGTTAGAATGCAGACTGACTCATGCTTGCATTTATGTAGGTCTATGGTGAATCAATACCAAGGTTACAGTCAAAGCGACATAACTTGAAAGGCATGGCTAATAGAAAATGGCAATATGTTTGAAGAGGCATAACATAAAGCAACTCAAGGAAATTGAAGTTGACTCGGGAAAAATAAGTTTAGGATATATTTTCTTATGGCTTTTGATGTAATATTTATGAATTGAATTGAAATTGTTACCTTTTATATGGAATTTTTGAATGGTATGTTGTACTGTGTATTAGTGGTTTTTTAAGGTTATTTGTAATGATTTGAATGATGGATGACTATTGTATTGGATGTACGGGTGAATCCCGTGATGTACTTTGAATCATGTAATGGAAATTGGCCCTTGAAAAATATAATGAAATAGTTCCTTCTTCAAATTCAAGCTTGAGAACTCTTCCCTCCCACTTGCATTTAATTTGAATTTCCAAATATTTCCTTCAATTTGCACTACTTGAATGAATAACACCAATATGAGATAGAAACCAAAAACAAACTCTTTATGGGATTTGGTCAAAAATTCATCCTCTCGTGGTTGACTTTGACCAAAAGTCAAATTCTTTAGAAAAGGACTTCCAACTCAGAAATGATTCCAAAAACTCAATCAAAACTCCGAGCTCTTTAATGAATGCCTAAGCGGTGACTTGCCACACGAGTAATAATCACGAACTGATCCTTGTTTGATGAATGGTGGACAAATAAACTCATTTTCTTCATTTCTTGCCTAAGAACCAGAGATTACACCATGTATCTCAAGTAACAGAATGAACACCTGAACTAATGAGAGATAAACCCTCATATAAGGTATTAATGCACATATTGTCATGACAAAAACCCTTTCTTAATTGATGGACCCCTCATAGTAGTATATTCCTTGATTCAAAAACCACATAGGAATCAATGTACACAAGTTCAAACAAGTGATTTGAGAATTCTTTATATGAATATTGAGCTTCAAATAAGGACAGAGGGATGCTCAAGATAGCCATTAAACAAAACCATAATCCACATGATCCTCAGTTGAAACATTTCCATGCATGGACACAAGAGATTGGGAACCATTGACCTTTGATGAATATTGATGGAGACTTGATCTTGTGCGTTAAGGAGACTCAAAACCCTGGTCTTAATACGTGCTCAATGAAAACACCAGTTGAATCAAGCTCTCTTGATATGCGAACTTTACACCATGTAGAAAAGCCGATCTCAATGATCCTTGATCACATGCTAAACTTTATGGATTAATGATGCATGACATGCAAAATGACCTAATGGAAGTTATGTACATGAGAAAAGTGCGAGATGCATAAGCCAGATAAAAGAAAAATGGGTAGGACAAATTTGGGGTATTACAGCTGTACCACGCGAGTGCACCTGACCTCTTTTTTGAGCTTTGATTGTGAAACCCAACCCAAATTTGTTTGCTTTAAACGAAATGTCGGGGAGTTTTCAGATAGTATAGCTTCCATCTTCGACCACAACACGAGTATCTTTAAGCAAAACCATTCTTGGTACAACTCCATCTGCTTTTGATATGTCGAAGGAGATCTTGGTTGTAGTAACCATAGGAGGAAAAACTCCAAAAGCTTGGCACAGAGTTTCTATGAACTCACCATCCATTTCCACATACTTGAAGGAATTGAGGTGGATCACCATAAATTCTTCTTCGCCGCAAACAGTGACAATCTTCCATTTGACTGGACATTTTAATTTTTGATGAAGGGTGGACGTTACTGCCCCTTCCCCATGGATCCAAGGTTGCCCAAGCAAACATGAATAAGCAGAGCATATGTCCATTATATAAAAGGTAGAGTTGAAAATTTGTGAGCCAACTTTAATGGGGAGATCCACCTCTCCATGAACCATACTTTTAGACCCATCGAAAGCCCTTACAACATTATCGCTTGGCTTCAATACCAGTCCTTCACAATCTAGCTGGTCCAAAGCACCTTTGGGTAACACATTTAGAAATGAGCAAGTATCAATTAAGACATGTACCAAGGTGGTTCCTTTGAATTCAATAGAGACATGCAAGGATTTGTTGTGGTTCCTTCCCTTAGGAGTCAAATCAGCGTCGGAGAACCCTAATCCACTGTCAGTTGTTAAAATTGCTACACAATTCTCGAACTGGTCAGCTATGGTTTCTTGGGGCACATAGGCTTTCTTCAAGAACTTGATTAGATCCTGGGCATGAGCGTCTGAACAGAGTAACAATGACAGCATGGATATTTTGGAGGGGGTTTGCCCCAGTTGATCAACTATTTTGATGTCACTCTTCTTTATGATTTTCAGAATTTCCTCCATCTCTCGAGTGGAGGGTTCTTCAACATTAGTATCTTTGGTAGGTGCTTCTATCCCAGCATGCTCACCTTCTTTCTCTTTGCCTCTAGTGTTGGCACTGGACTTGTCATTGGTTATGTGGACGGGAGTTATTGTAGTAGTGGGTGGTGAAATATCAGGGAAAAAGATCCTCCCCGTTCTTGTTACTTTACTAGAACCTGCAATATTAGTAATATCAACTTCGTCTTCATTGATCCAAGAATCTTGTTTTATCCCATGATAATAAAACTCGGCACTATAGTTCCATGGAAACGCTTTGTCATAGGAGTAGGGAATAGACCCAGTGGCATTGATTATTAAAGGATAAATGGTTGGTTCATTTGAAATCCTAATAGGACCCTTTGAGGGGATCCTAAGAGGCTTGTTGGAGATTGTTATTATGGAAAGGTCTTCAGCTTTGTTGGTTAAACCTTTGATGGTAGGAATCTTCTCAAATAGGATCTCATGACTATTTATCAGGCATTGTACACCATCCTTTAGCAGCTTGCACCCATTTACTTGTTGATCACACCAAACACAATCTTTAGAATAGTCAGGGAACACCCCGACTCTCAGCAAATTATCCTTCACAGTAGTTGTGATATAGTGGCAGAACCGACTGTTATACTAGTTTTGCGTTTTTATTTGCAAATGTTGCAGTAAGCAAGAGTCGCCATCGACTTTTCTTTTATCCAACTAAGGAAAGGGTGAAAAGAACATAAAAAAGACCTTTCAAGATTATTTCTGAGTAATGGGATTAGATTATGGAAAGGGAAGGTGTTAGTATCCCTTCCATTCGTAGTTATCTACGGGCTCTTAGATGCTTAGCTCATTTTGAAATACTTTGTGATTTGTGTGTTTTTGAAAAGTATTTTTGAAATGCCAATAGTAAGACAACTTACTTTATGACAACTCTTGTATTAGTCCTCAAGAGTGTTGATAAAGCGTTTTGAAAATGTTTGTGAAAGAAGTTTTGTGTAAGTGTAAAAATTTGTTTTGAGCATAACATCTAGGAACTATCTTACTTTTACTCGAAAGGGTGTTCTTTTCCTTTGGACAGTGCTATCCTACTATTAGTAAGTAAGTAGCCCTATTTATTGTATGTTTGAGAGACATTTGAAGGGACGTTTATACAGTCATAAAGGAAAATGGGCAAGAAACTTTAGTAACTACCCTAGGGTTCTAAGATTATTTTTACCGAGGCAACATCAAGAGGGTCATCGAGGGACATTTGATCTTTAAACCGGAGGGTAGCCACTAAAATCTCTCACGTTTCGAGAATTGTGTCTGTTTTCCGAAGGCAACTAAAGTGGGATACCCTAGAGGTATACATGTGCAATTGTGTTATTTTCATTTATTTTTTTCTTTGCATTAGGTTTGCTAGCGTTTGATTTTAATCTCTTGCCATACAATCCTAGTTAGCATACATCTAGACAGTCAATAATTTTCAGTATTTAAAAGTGCGGAAATGCAAATCTAGTTATTACAAGGCTTTGGGGATGAGAGTTAATTACATGTCCAAAACGGGAAATAAATCAGAAAGAGTAAAAGTCCTAGTTATTCTGTTACATCCAGTAGGCAGTTACAATAGCATGAAAAATAGAATGCGAAAGACAATAACACGCGCGGACTGAAAGGACGTCTAAAAATAATCCTAAGAGATAATCTTTTTGTTTGTTTTTGTTTAATAATAGAGAATAAAATCTAAGTCTACTTAATTTTAATTTTAAGAAAGTGTTAAGGTAATTAATTAATTAATTAACAAAATTAATTTTATTAAAAAAACTAAAAGCTAATATTTTTTTTGTGATTTTATCTGATTTTATAATTAAATATAAAGTAACTAAAAAGAACAAAAACAAACATATAAAATGGGCCAGGCAGCAAAAGTAAACAAGGGATGGTATGGTCTAGAAAACGTTAGGCCCAAACAAACAGAACTCAAGAGCTGCACTGGATTCTATGGTGCTAGCCCTTAAGGGTCTACCATGAATCTGGATGTTGAGGCGTTTGGATCTAGATTAGATGGTGATGATATGATGGTACATGGTGTGTGCGTTTGGACTTGAAGTGCCATATCTGCAAGGAAATAGTTAGAAAAACAAAATGCATGACATGGGTATCAAACCCATGTCCTTCCCCTGCACACACACCTGCAAACTTAATCAAATGCTAGATTGAAGCAAATCCAAGGACCCTACCCTATGTAACACCATCCCCTGAATCCAAATCAGGGGTTTAAATTGGCAAAAGGTCCATGTATCATCCAGTTTGAAGCTTGGCTACTTTGAAGCCCTAAAAATAAAACCCAAGGACCGGTGGGCTTGATGCACGACTTTTGGGTGTGCTTCAGGCTTGGAGGAGAGCTGGTATGGGCTTCTGAGAACCTCGGGAATACGAATCTGGTACTCGTTTGGACTGGAGGAGCCTGGAAAGTGTGTTTCGAGTTTTGATCACTTTGTGAGATTTTGAGAATTTGATATGGTTTTCTGAGGCAGTGTGTGATCGTGGAGCTTTAATAGGCAATCTGTGTCTGGCTCTTTGAGGTAATTTTGTGTGTCTTTGCTTCTGATTTGGTCTTGTACTTATATGGTTGTGGTGGTGAACAAATATGGCATGAATCAGCAATTAACCATGGCTTTGAAAGAAAAATAAAAAGATTTGAAAAGTTGACATTTTGAGATATTTCATGCCATTTTGAACTTTGAGTGAACCTGAACAAGTTTAATCCCATTAGGTGTTCGCTTTGACTTGCATCTCCATTTCACATCAATTGATTCTTTCAACCAGTTCCCAAGGTTTGTTCTTTTCGATGGCTCTGAGGTCCAATTCGAATTGTTCAAGGCTTTATCATCATGGCCTCTTCGATTAAGTCACCATCTGCATCGATTTCTTGATCTGGAAACATCACCCTAATCGAACAGTTCTTGTTCCTTTTGGTATCCTTTCCTTCAATTCGACCACTCGAAGTATCACATCTTCATCTTGACTTGTCGAAGCTTCATTCTGTTCTTTTCGATATCCTTTCCTTCAATTCGACCAATCGAAGTATCAACTTGTTCATTTTGACATGTCGAAGTTTCATTCTGTTCATCTTCTTGTCGAACTGAACTTCGACTCCAATCTCACCCTTTTCTTTCGTCTACAAGACCATCTTTACTGATCACTAGTTTATATTAGATTGGTGAATACAGCTTGTATGCACCAATCGAATGGTAACTTATGAGCACCAAGACTTCATTTCGATCATCCAACTCTTTCCTCGCCTGTTCAGGTACATGCCTGAAACATAATGATCCAAAAACTCTAAGATGACTTATATTTGGATGATTCGACCTTAAGTCCTTCTATGAAATCACGCCACGTTCGAAGGTTGCCTGTTGTTGTCCCCCAAAATTTTCCCTCTCATTTCTCAAGGGATCATCCTGCACCCTCAGGATTGCTTCTGTCAAGTTTCAAGTCTCGGATTATAATTTTCCAAGAAAGTCATTCACAAGGGCAAAATGGTCAAATGCATAATGAAAAGTCAAACTTTGACTTTTGGATCAAAAATCAAGTTTCAACAATCATATTTCATCAAGACATGAAATTGGTTCCTTAAGAAATTTAAAGTCAGAAATTACTTTTAAAAAAATCAAATTTCTAAACACTTAGAAATATTTCCAAGTGTTAAGAAAATATGACAATTTCAGAACTTCTGGGCCAGATTTCACGCAAGCGCAATCATAATTTGCAAAGATGGTTCAGAACATGACTCTTCAATCAGAACATAAGGAAACTGTGTTCTTCGATCAGAACATGACTCTTCAGCATATGAAGACTATGCTCTACACTTTGATCAGAACATCACCCTTCAAGTCTCATTCTGGTCTTCTTCGATCAGAACATCATAAAGCCCCAAAACCTCGTTTTAATAGTTTGTTGCACTGCTATGGCACAATCGTGCGTCCAACTGCTACAACACTCCAAATTACTGCTGATCTAGTCCACACCTACACTTTCTCAAACCCCATATTTGCACCAAATTAGCACATAAAAGTTGTGTTTAAAAAGCAATGGAACAGTATGCCAAAAAGGTTTAAATCCCATTTGTTTTTCCCCTAAAACCACAACATGCTCACCTATAAATAAGTTGTTCCATCACACATTCAAAGGGCTGGATTTTGAAAAGTGATAATTATTAAATACAAAAAAGATAGAAAATAAAACAGTCAAACATTCGTAAACCCAGAATTCCCAAACAAAACCAAACTTTTGTTCTTCCCTTTGAATCAAAGAACATAACATTATGTTTCTTTCCTTGCTAACCCCGGAACATCTGAAGGCAGCAACTGAAGTCCCAAACACACGCTTTAGATTCAAGGTAAGTCTTTCTGACTTTGAACTATTCATTCAGAGCATCATTAAATATGTAAATATCATAGTGTTGATGATGTCCATATCATTGCATAAGTAGGAAAAAACTATGGATCAGAACTTCTTGAATAAATCTAGGCTCAGAATTAGGATTACAACTTCTATAAAACTGTCGTGCTTTTATCTTTCTGATTTGCTGTTGTTAAGAACTGAATAAGTTACAGATGTTTTGGCTAATGTAAGGAAGGAGATGAAGTGTAACACATAACTTCTTGGTTTTCTTTCCCACTGTTTTAGCATAACACAGAACTTCTGAATTCTCCTCACTGTTTTAACACACCCAGAACTCATAAGTTTCAACACTGTTAGGACATAGTATCAGAACTTCTGATTTTTTTCTCATTGTTGCAATATACCAGAACTTCTAGGCTTTCTTACTGTTTTAACACACACAACACTTCTAGGCTTTCTTACTGTTTTAACACACACAGAACTTCTAGGCTTTCTTACTAGTTTAATACACACTGAACTTCTAGGCTTCCTTACTGTTTTAACACACACAGAACTTATGGGCTTTCTTACTATTTTAATACACACAGAGCTTCTAGGCTTTCTTACTATTTTAACACACACAGAACTTCTAGGCTTTCTTACTGTTTTAACACACACATAACTTCTAGGCTCTCTTACTGTTATAACACACACATAACTTTTAGAATTTTTCTCACTGTTTTAACACTCAGAACTTCAGCGCGCAATAACCCAGAACTTCTGTTTTCCTATAACGTTTCGTTCAGGACTTCAGCGCGCGGCAACCCTGAACTTCTGGTTCCCTCTGAAATACGGCGGGCCTGGCATCAGAACTTCTGATCCCTCTTATTTTTGTTTTTTAGCAACGTGCTGATCCTATTCTCGTTATCTTTCCTTTTCTTTTTTATTCTTATTACTTTCATCATTAATAATTTTTTTTTAATATAGCAAGACATAAAAAATATTTTATTTTTATTAACTAATTGTTTTTTTTATTATAATTCATTAAAAAAAAAAGCATTTTCAAAACAAGTCCTCTCTTTTCCTTATATTGTACAATTTAATATGATTGTAATTGATAATTAGGATTTAAATTCTTGTAAATCCCCATTTGTAAATATGTACCCCCCATCCTTGAAATGATGTAATAGTTTAGGATTTATTTTTTGCAATTTATTTGCTTTCATATTGTTAGTAATTAGGATGTATGGCAAGATAAAATCAACGAATAGATAAACCTAATCAAAGACTAAATGCATGTAAATCAAACATACTTGCACACTAGCACCTCTAGGGTAATCTCACTTTGTTGCCTTTCGAAAAATAGTCATGTCCCCCGAATATGGGCGTTTTAGTAAAGACCCTCGATAAAAGATCGTAGTCCCTCGATGACCCTCAATGTTGCCTTCGATAAATGATCTAGTCCCTAAACGACATTGCTAAAATGTCTCATAGGTTTCCTTCTATGACTATACAAACATCCCACGCATGTCCCTTCACATCCAATAATGGGGCTTCTTAGCAAATCAATGGTAAGATAGCAACATCTAAAGGAGGAGGAAAAGAACATTTAAGACCTTTTGAGTAGGTAGATTGATCCTAGTTCCTCTCTTGCTCACAACAAAAATATTTTATACACCCACAATTTCACTTTGAAACATTTTTCAAAAGACAACACTTTGTACGCGTTCTTATAGAGACGAGAACCATTACAAAGACATTCCTTTTTAAAATACTTTCAAAACCCACATCACAAACACATTTTCAAACAAAAATCAAGTGATCTAACAAGCAACTAAGAGCCTGTAGATAACTACGGATGAAAAGGGTGCTAACACCTTCCCTTTTCATAACCTACCCTCCGAACTCAAGAAAACATCTCTAAAGGTATTTCCTGTTCTTTTCAGCCTTTCCTTATTGGATAAAAGAAAAGTATGTGGAGACTCTTGCTATCCGCAACAATTTCGATCAAACATAAAACACTCAAGTCAGTTTTCCCACCGAGTTACAGAACTGGCGACTCTGCTGGGGAGTCACTTAAAAGTGGGGTTACCTTAGGGTTAGATCACAATTACTTGCTTTCCTTGTTTTACTTGCATGCTTTATATTATGGTTCCTTGTTTGGGCTTGTTTTGATCCTCTACCCAGATCTGGGGCACCTTTTGGGTAAATAACATAAGGTTGTGGAAATTGTGCAGGGTATAACGATATGGTATAAGGAATAGCTACGTTAGTGTGACACATTTGTTGGTACCGGTAGCCCTTGAGTAGTCAAGGAGAATATGGGTTTGTTGTATGGTGTCATGAAGCACTAACTGGCTTTAGAACCTTACTTGACCAACTTGGCCATTAGGACGTTGTGAGGTAGCCGACTTTGGTGCAGTCCGAAATTGGTTGATACTCGATGCTACACTCATTGAGATCGGACTTTCGGGATATTTCGGTCTCCATTAAAGAGGCTTGCGCTGAAACAATACCCGATGAAGAAAGGTCAGTGATATTGAGATCCCCTAGAACCCAATTGCTTTCTAGGATAGGTTGAGCCAACTAAACTTCAAGAGTGTACTTACCTACAAACTCCATGCAAGCCAAAACCTAAGGACTTGTCTGCTTTGTGTGTATATGACTATTTGGACATAACAACTTGCTTACTTTGCATACTTGTACATAACATCATGACATCATACCATAGAATTTTCAATAACCATTTCAAGGATCTCAAGGGCCTATGATGCAGGGTCACGATTGGACCAGACGCCTATCAAGGGGCAAGAAGATTCATTCTCTAACCAAATGCCGTCAAGACCAAAGCACGTTAACTTGAGTCAAGGGCTATGACCCACTTGACATGATGAGCTTAATTCTCGTGGAAAGACATCCACAAATACGATATTTTCCAATCAAAGTTGTAAGTAACTTCTAACATTTACCCTGTGAGATCCTTGAAAGCATGCATTCACATATCATGCATCATATTATGACAGGCTTTTCCACACAGGTCTCTCATCTGCTTACTGTTTATTTCAGTAGAGGTGGCTCTAGAACAGGCTATCAAAGACATTCAGACTCAAAACGCTCAACTTCAATAAATGTTTTTGAACCTATCCAAGGGACAAGAAGAGGCAAAAGCACTCCTCACTAGGGACATGATCATGGGGAATCCTGAAGACAACAAGGATGACCAGTTGGAACGGCTACAAACTGAAATGGCAACAATGAAGATCCATATGATGGTACAACTAATGGGCCAGATGGCTCTTATCCAAAACTTAGCTCGGGGACAAGAGGAGTTAAGGACCCTCATCAACAAACTTCATCAAGACAGTTGGAAACGTATGAAGCAAGCGGTCGAGATTGGGGATCAAGTCATTATTCAACCTCCCATGAGACAAGAAACTGGTTTGAGGGAGAGCAGACCTTCCCAAATTGTTGCTACATCACGAGCCCAACAATAACCTCGACAACAACAACAAGGTAATAAGCATAAACGGGTCCCATGCGATATGCAGTTTACCAAACTCGACATGCCAATATCGCAAGTCTTGGGACACATGCTGAAGATGAATTTGGTTACATTAAGGGATCCTCCTCATAATCCTAATACTGCTTCTCCTTGTTACAATCATGGAGAAAGGTGTGCATATCACTCCAACAGTCCAGGGCACAATACTGATAACTGTTAGACGTTGAAAAACAAGATCCAAGATCTGATCGAAGAAGGGGCGTTGGAGTTCACACAAGACACACAACTGGAGCTTTTTTATCACCCCTCAAGGGCATCCATATGAAGTTGCATTCTGGGCGAGGAAATTATCTATTTATTCGAATTTTCAGTTGTAATTTCTTTGTTTGCTTAAACACCTATCTTTATGTCAGACTTTGGTTACTCTCATTAATGCATTAAATATGTTTGTCTTAAATTAATACATTCATTTTCATTCTATTTAAACTATGCTTTTTACTCCCTTTATGATATTCAACTCTCGTTTCAAAAAGTTGCAAGCCTTTAGAGGGAGGATGACGAAAATAATGCCATAATCTCATACAGTATGCTTTTGGACAGACCTTGTTGACGATGTACAAGCGTCCTTTCAATTCCTAAACACTGGAGTTATAAGGAGGATAATCCCTAGTCAACCCCTTTGAGCCAAAGATGTAGGAGTTTCCTTTTTACACAAACTGAAAACTTTAATCAAAACTTGGGGCAGGGTAGTCTCTCAGTTAATACAAGCGCGCGTTCAGTCGCAAACCTTCACTTCGTATACAATGAATGACATCAAAAACATTCCCCTGGAATCAAAAGACGGTGATGGTTCCCTACCGAATAGTCAGTCATTATCTCTCAAAAGAAAAGCCCACTAAGTCAAAACCTACGAAGGAGACTTAAGAAAAACGGGGGCATCCCGCTTGCTTTAATCTCAAAACAAAGAACAGTCAGGTAAAAAAAAAATCAGGGATAATAAATCAAAAATAGGTCACTACAAATCATCGAAAACATGGAAATATGGAAAAATGACTGCCTTCCAACAAATAAACTCCCAAATTTCTGAACTATCACCAAAAGTCATTACAGACTCAATTGGAGTTCAAACGCACAATTAACTGAGTTTAGGGACTGAAGAACATCACGAAGAACGGGAGGGTGAAAAATACACTTTGAGCCTTATCCTTTGTTTCCTAAACCGTGAACCAAGCCACGCTACAACCTTCAAAAGTCCTAATTGAAGCATGGGTTAGTTCGAAAGCATATTGTTACATAAGGTATCTTGACTCCTGTAAGGCTTTACTCTAAATCCTGTGTTGAATTTTCTTACAAAAGTTATTTTATCTGCTAAAACACATTTTCAAAACTTCAAGACAAACATAAACTTTGCATTATTTGAATATCACTGTTGGCATATGGCTAATTGTTTGACAACAGAGAAATTCGCACGACGAATACCCATAAAACTGAAATTCCCTCAGGAAACAAAATCACTTCAAATAGGATGACGCTTCCAATGACAGATCTCCTGTAAGCAAGGGGGCATCAGCATGATCACAGTCCTGGGGAAGTCAAGTCAAGATTCCAAGAAATCTCTCGAGAGGTGCTGAATAATCAGGGACAAGTCTGTATCTGAATCACTTGGGGCACTAAACATGAACTCCAACAAAGGGTTGCGTACGGTCAGGCAAACATTTCCTGGAAATACTACAAACACTTGCTACCAGGGGCAGTGAAAAATCTCCCACAAAGTCCTTTTAATAGGGTGGTCCCCCAGCTAGAATTTCAATCTCTGAAAGCATCTCCAACTGAGTTGATCTCAAGAATCCTCGAGGAGTTTGGCCAAAAGAAAACACTTCTCCAACAGATTAGCGACATGGTTTATTTCCCTAACAAATGTCAAGACTCCCCAGCTTGAATTTTCCTCTCAGACTATCACAAATTAAGGGACCGTGACTCCTCTTCCCCAGTAGACTTTTCTATAATCCCCAGTGAGCTGGTGAAAAACCTGGAAAAACAACCAGATAACCGTCAATTTCTTTATTCCTAGAAAGTCGTTGTGAAGCCTGGAACCGACCAGATAACAACTAACTTTCAAGAGATAACTCCCCAGTAGAGCAATGAACGGCTAAGACTCCTGAACTTTTTCCCCAAAACAGAAATCAACACTCTCCACATAGTTTTCTTCTCAAGCAAAATCAACACCCCCAGCGGATTTCTCCTCAAACAACAAAAACAGGAATCCCCAGTGGAAACGTTCTAAGCAAGGTTTGAAGATGGGCATACTCTTCATCCCCAACGGTCATCCGGGATTCAGCCTCTCAAAACTCCCCAACTTTTGTCAAGGATTTAATTTCCAAGACAAAAATACATTCCAATAACATTTCTCATCTCATGCATCATATTACATACATGACAAGTGCATACGACACAATCTCATTTATTTTGAGAACATCATTGCACCATGCATTTCATACATCATGGCATTGCATGCAGCTAACTCTTTACTTTTTTAGGAAAGATCAAATCAATAGATGGCTATCATCAATGATCTCCAAAAGGTCAGAGATTAATACCTGAAACCAGACAGGACAACTATCTCAAACGATCAACCTTCTTAAGTTCCAGATTAGTACCTGTAATTATCCAGGAAAACTATCTGTGGACGACTGATTGTAGATTAACACCTGTAACAAGCCAGGAATACTATCTACATGAAGAGATTTAAGATTAACACCTGTAACAAGCAAGGAAAACTATCTTTCTTTCCCAGGTCACATATTAATACCTAAAACCGGGCAAGACAGCTATCTACTCGACCAGCTGAAGCAACCCTACCCAGGTTCCCTCTCATTTCCAAATGCAGTTTTACACGAACTCATCATGAAGCAATCCTAAACGGGCTCTTTCTCATTCGTCTTTCTGATATAGTTCAGATACGCTCTAAATACGGATGCCATTCTGATACTCATTCAGACTCAGCTTTCCGATACAATTCATATACGCTCCAGATATGGATGCCATTCTAATACTCATTCAGACTCAGCTTTCTAATACAATTAAGATACGCTCGAGATACGAATTCCATTCTGATACTCATTCATACTCATCTTTCATATATAGTTTAGATACGCTCCAAATACAGATGCCATTCTGATACTCATTCAGACTCAGCTTTCAGATACAGTTCAGATACGCTCTAGATATGGATGCCATTCTGATACTCATTCAGACTCAGCTTTCCAATACAATTCAGATACGCTCCAGATACGGATGCCATTCTGATACTCATTCAGACCCAACTTTCCGATACAGTTCAAATACTCTCTAGATACAGATTCCATTCTGATACTCATTCAGACTTAGGTTTCCGATACAGTTCAGATACGCTCCAAATATGGATGCCATTCTGATACTCATTCATACTCAACTTTCGGATATAGTTCAGATATGCTCCAAATATTGATGCCATTATGATACTCATTCAGACTCAGCTTTCCGATATAATTCAGATACGCTCCAGATATGGATACCATTCTGATACTCATTCAGACTCAGCTTTCTGATACAGTTCAGATACACTTCAGATACAGATGCCATTCTGATACTCATTCAGACTCATCTTTCAGACACAGTTTAGATATGCTTCAGATACGGATTCCATTCTAATACTCATTCAGACTCAGCTTTCAGATACAGTTCAGATACGCTCCAGATACGGATGCCATTCTGATACTCATTCAAATTCAGCTTTCAGATATAGTTTAGATACGCTCCATATACGAATGCAATTCTGATGCTCATTCAGCATATTTCTCAAATACAATTCAGATACGATCAAGATACAGATGTCATTCTGATGCTCATTCAGATTCAGCTTTCAAATACAGTTCAGATACACTTGAGATACCGATGCCATTCTGATACTCATTCAGATTCAGCTTTCAGGTACAGTTCAGATATTCTCTAGTTACGAATGCCATTCTGATGCTCATTCAACACATTTCTCAAATACAATCCAGATACGATCCAGATACAGATGTCATTCTGACGGTGATTCAGTACATCTTTCAGATGCGAGTCAGATACAATCCATTTATGGATAATTTCCTGATACTCATCCCACTACATCTACTATTTCAGTATAAATCAACCAGAGGTTTATTCTGATACTTCTTCAAACTTTTTCCACCAATCACTTTTGGATGGCATTTGTAAGCCCATCTCCGACAACTCTCCATCATCTCTCCAAATGGAATCTTTAAGCCCATTCCCTGCATAATCAACCACCACATCATTGAGTGCAAATTTCTGGGCACTATAGTGTTCAATTATCCTCCACCTTCAAGTCACGAATGGCAGGTTCGCCAATCTAACTCTTCAAGTTTAAAAAGATTGAACAGGGGCAGCTGATGTACCCCAAAATTTTCCCTCTCATGTCTCAAGGGATCATCCTGGACCCTCAGGATTTCTTCTGTCAAGTTTCAAGTCTCGGATTACAACTTTCCAAGAAAGTCATTCACAAGGGAAAAATGGTCAAATGCATAATGAAAAGTCAAACTTTAACTTTGGATCAAAAATTAAGTTTTAACAATCATATTTCATCAAGACATGAAATTGGTTCCTCAAGAAATCAAAAGTCAGAAATTACTTTAAAAAATCAAATTTTAAACACCTAGAAAAATTTCTAAGTGTTAAGAAAATATGACAATTTCAGAACTTTTGGGCCAGATTTCACGCAAGCGCAATCAGAAATTGCAAAGATGGTTCAGAACATGACTCTTCAATCAGAACATAAGGAAACCGTGTTCTTCGATCAAAACATGACTCTTCAGCATATGGAGACTATGTTCTACACTTTAATCAGAACATCACCCTTCAAGTCTCATTCTGGTCTTCTTCGATCAGAACATCACAAAGCCCCAAAACCTCGTTTGAATAGTCTACTGCACTGCTATGGCACAGTCCTGCGTCCAGTTTCCCCAACACTCCAAATTACTGTTTTAATACACACAAAACTTCCAGGCTTTCTTACTGTTTTAACACACACTGAACTTCTAGGCTTTCTTACTTTTTTAACACACACAAAACTTCTAAGCTTTTTTACTGTTATAACACACATAACTTTTAGGATTTTTCTCACTGTTTTAACACTCAGAACTTCAGCGCGTAACAACCCAGAACTTCTGTTTTCCTCTAACGTTTCTTTCAGGAATTCAGCGCGCGGAAACCCTGAACTTCTGGTTCCCTCTGAACTATGGCGGGCCTGGCATCAGAACTTCTGATCCCTCTTATTTTTGTTTTTCAGCAACGTGTTGATCCTATTCTCGTTATCTTTCCTTTTCTTTTTTATTATTATTACTTTCAACATTAATACTTTTTTTTAATATAACAAGACATGACAAATATTTTCTTTTTATTAACTAATTGTTCTTTTTTTTATTTTAATTCATTTAGACAAAAAAAACCATCTCAAAACAAGTCCTCTCTTTTCCTTATATTGTACAATTCAATATTATTGTAATAGATAATTAGGATTTAAATTCTTGTAAAGCCCCATTTGTAAATATGTACCCCATCCATGAAATGATGTAATAGTTTAGGATTTATTTTCCTCATTTTATTTGCTTTCATATTGTTAGTAATTAGGATGTATGGAAAGATAAAATCAACGAATAGATAACCCTAATCAAAGACTTAATGCATGTAAATCAAACATACTTGCATACTAGCACCTCTAGGGTAATCTCACTTTGTTTCCTTTCGGAAAATAGTCACGTCCCTTGAATATGGACGTTTTAGCAAAGACCCTCGATAAATGATCGTAGTCCCTCGATGACCCTCAATGCTGCCTTCGATAAATGATCTAGTACCTAAACGACATTGCTAAAACGTCCCATAGGTTGCCTTCTATGACTATACAAATATCTCACGTCCGTCCCTTCACATCCAATGACGGGGCTTCTTACCAAATTAATGGTAAGATAGCAACATCTAATGGAGGAGGAAAAGAACATTTAAGACCTTTTGAGTAGGTAAATTGCTCCTAGTTACTCGCTTCCTGACAACAAAAATATTTTATACACCCACAATTTCACTTTGAAACATTTTCAAAAGGAAAAACACTTTGTACGCGTTCTTATATAGACGAGAACCATTACAGAAACATGTTAGAACAAAGTTTGAATCTACTACCCTAAGTTAAAGTTTTGATGATAACAAAATGCTAGATTAAATAAATTGTATAATTCATATGAGACATGTATGCTACCTAAAAATTATATTGTGCATTTACAGAAACTATGATGGATATCAGCATAAGAATGTCAACATCAGCATCAGAAGATGAAATATCATATGCCAGCATCAGAAGATCAAAGCATGTGCTTACGCTGAAGCTTGATGAACAGATTTGCGCTTAACATACTCTAAACTCTGATCAAGACCAAAACAATATCATCAGCACCTAGAAGCGTCAGAATAAGCCAAAGCCAATCAACACGCTTAATTGACAACAGTATTGTGCATTCAAGACACTTTATTACCAACGGTTGTATTCCAAGAAAAAGATCTTCTCAATATGGAAAGAACGTAATGGGCATTGAAATGGAATAATTGACTACAACGTATCTTTTCCAAAGGCTATATAAACAAGTCAGTGAGAAATGAATTGGCTAATGCTCTACAACTCTTTACACGCCTAAAGCAAATCATCTTCATCCTCACTCATACAGCTTGCTATATCTCTCAAATTACTTACTCTATAGTTATAGTATCCTAGTTTCACTTAAGCTTAAATTGTGTATTATCACAGTTGTGATATAAAGTTTTTGTAGAAAACATTCAACACACATAGTATTCATTTATCTGTAAGAAAGAATTTCCTTGAGAAACCGGTCTGTGGTTTAGACTCAAGAAGGCTTTAGCAGTTGTTAAAGCAGTTGTAATATTCAGTTGAATATAGTGGATTAAGAACTCGTTGGAGAGAGGCGAAATCACCTTGACGGGTGGACTGGAGTAGTTTGAGATCAAACGAACCAGGATAAAAATAACGTGTTGTCTGCATTTGATTTCAAGTTTTACAATTCAACCCCCCTTCTTGTGTTTTTCACTTCTTCAATTGGCATCAGAGCGCCCGGTTCTGAGCTAAAACAGTTAACCGTGTCAGTACAAGATCCAGCGTCAGAAAAACACAATGGCAGGAACATATCAACACACCAGCAATGACAACAATGAAGATAGAGACAGATTCAGCGACAAACCTCCAGTCTTTGATGGAGAGAATTTTGATTACTGGAAAGACAGATTATAAAGCTTCTTTCTAGCACATGATGCTGATATGTGGGACATGGTGACAGATGGATACACGCACCCAGTGAATGCAAGTGGTCAGAAGATTGACAGGAAGGCAATGTTTGATCAACAAAAGCGTGACTTCAAAAATCACCACAAGGCCATAACTATTCTTCTCAGCGCCATCTCTTACGCTGAATATGAAAAGATATCTAACAGAGACACTGCAAAGAGTATGTTTGACTCTCTCAGAATGACGCATGAAGGCAACATTCAGGTCAAAGAAACTAAAGCTCTTGCGCTCATTCAGAAGTATGAGGCATTCAAAATGGAAGAAAGTGAATCAATTGAAACAATGTTCTCAAGATTTCAAATTCTGGTGGCTGGTCTCAAAGTTTTGGACAAAGGGTATTCTACTACTGATCATGTCAAGAAGATCATCAGAAGCTTGCCAAAATAGTGGAGGCCAATGGTTACAGCACTGAAGCTAGCTAAAGATCTCAACAAAATCTCTCTGGAGGAACTTATCAGCTCCCTCAGAAGTCACGAGATAGAGCTAGAAGCTGATGAACCTCAGAAGTAAGGTAAGCCTTTAGCCTTAAAATCTAACAGAAAACCTGACTCCAAAGTTTTGCAGGTTGTTGAAGAAACTTCTGATGGGTCCACATTAGAAGAAGACGAACTTTCCCTCCTCTCCAGAAGAGTGAATCAACTATGGAAGCAGAGGCAAAGAAAGTTCAGGAATACCAGAAGATCCGATCAGAATGAGTCCTCCTCCAGATACAGAAGGTCAGACTCCTCCTCTGGATACAGAAAATCTGAAGGCTCTTCAGGAAGCAGAAAGCCAAACACCAAGGACATCATCTGCTATGAATGCAACGAGCAAGGACACTACAAGAGTGACTGTCCAAAGCTTCAGAGGGAAAATCCCAAAAAGAAGTTTGGAAGAGAAAAGAAGAAGAGTCTCATGGCTACATGGGATGACTCTAACTCGTCTGAAGCTGATTCAGAATCAGATGATGAGAGAGAAAACATAGCTCTCATGGCTAACATATCAGAAGACAGTGAAGCTTCTGAATCAGACTCTGAATCAGACACCGAAGAGGTATTCCCTGACTTTGCAATTAATTTTACTAAGGCTGAACTTGCTGAAAGCCTTAACGAAATTCTGGAAAGATATCAGCAGATCAGAGTTAAATTCAGAAACCTGAAAAGGAATCTTGATTCTGACTCTGATAAAACTGAGAGTCTTAAATTGGAAAATTCTGAGTTGAAAAATAAAATTTCAAAATTAGAAAATCTTTTACAAAACTCTCAGAAGGAAACAATTTATGAAACTCCCAGCAGCGCTGATGAGATCATCAAGGAGTATGATCACAACTTTCAGAAGTTCCTTGCTAAAAGCATAAATAGAAGCAAAATGGCTTCAATGATCTATGGAGTTAGCAGAAACGGAAGAAAGGGAATAGGATACCAAGGTAAGGTACCTACACCAAAGAATTCCATGGATCTAATTATTAAACGCACTCCTCTGAATTCACACTTTGTGTATGGTCACACACATGACATTAAATATACAAGTAGTAATTATTCTGTGAAACCAAAATTCAACCAGAGTTTTGGTAAAGCTAACAAATCAGGACCCAAGAAAATATGGGTACCTAAGGATAAAATAATACATGTTGCAGATATCTTTAGCAGCAAATCAGAAACACCAGTCATGGTACCTGGACTCTGGCTGCTCACGACATATGACGGGAAGAAGGCATATGTTCCAAAGCCTGGAACTTAAGCCTGGAGGCCACGTAGGCTTTGGAGGCAATCAGAGGGGAAAGATCATTGCCTCTGGAACAATAGGTAATGGAAATCTTCCCTCTATAAATAATGTTCTCTTAGTAGATGGATTAATGCATAATCTGTTATCCATAAGTCAATTAAGTGATAACGGTTATGATATAATCTTTAAGAAAGAATTTCCTTGAGAAATCGGTCTGTGGTTTAGACTCAAGAAGGCTTTAGCAGTTGTTAAAGAAGTTGTAATATTCAATTGAATATAGTGGATTAAGACCTCGTTGGAGAGAGGCGAAATCACCTTGACGGGTGGACTGGAGTAGTTTGAGATCAAACGAACCAGGATAAAAATAACGTGTTGTCTGCATTTGATTTCAAGTTTTACAATTCAACCCCCCATTCTTGTGTTTTTCACTTCTTCAAAACATTCCTTTTTAAAATACTTTCAAAACCCACATCACAAACACATTTTCAAACAAAAAGCAAGTGATCTAGCAAGCAACTAAGAGCCCATAGATAACTACGGATGAAAAGGGTTCTAACACCTTCGCTTTTCATAACCTACCCTCCGAACTCAAGAAAACATCTCTAAAGGTTCTTCCTGTTCTTTTCAGCCTTTCCTTATTTGATAAAAGAAAAGTTGGTGGCGACTCTTGCTATCCGTAACAATTGCGATCAAACGCAAAACACCCAAGTCAGTTCTCCCACCGAGTTACACATGTCCTTCGAACCATCAGACTTCCATGTGTTTCTTCAAAGCTTTTGAATTCAAGATCTTCTTTTTTTTGAAGAGCCAATTCAATCAACATAATAGTTGAAATTTCTTCCCTTGTAATGCTTCGAATAGCTTATTTTTCAATAGTTCGAAAACAGACCCTTCGATCATGGTTCAACGTAGTGGAGCTCTTTACTAGCTCTTCATTAATCGAAGATTTCATAAAAGCCTACTCACACTTTCTTTCGAATTATTCTTTCTTTGATCATAGTGTCATTTATTTAAAACTTGTGTAATCAAAATTCCCAGCTAACACTGCTTCGTTGGGCATCTAATCAGAGTGTATATTGTTGTAGAAGTTGCTTCGACCCAAAATCTCTTAGGAAATTTTTAGCTTTCAACTTACATCTCGTTAAGTTCAGTACACTTCTTTTCTTTCTTTCAGCTATGCCATTATGCTGAGGCGTATAGGGTGCCATGGAAATCATTTGAGACCTTTGGAGCTCACACATCTTTGTGAAAAGTGAAAATAGTTGAAAGGACATTGCTTAGGAGGAGAATTTGTTTGATCAGTTCTTGGTCAACCTTGAGAAATTGAGGACCTTAATGAGCATGCCTTGTGTAAAATGGGAGGGCAAATTTTGGGGTGCAACAACTGCCCCTGTTTAATCTTCTTAAACCTGAAGATTTAGATTGGCTTGTCTACCTTTCGTGATCTGAAGGTGGAAGATGATTGAACACTTGAGTGCCCAGAAATTTGCACTCGCATGAAGTAACGTTGTTGGTTGATGATATCCAGAATGAGATTACAGATGCCATTTGGCGAAGATGATTGAGAGTTATCGGAGATGGGCTTAAATACGCCATCCAACGTAGACGCTGACTTCATAAGAGGTATCTTTATGGGGATTCCTGTTCCTGTTATTTGAGGAGGACTCCACTTAGGAAAACTCTATGGGGAATATAATCTAGGAGCTTTAGTTGTCCATGGCTCTACCGAAGATTTATCTCTGGACTGGAGAGATGAAAGTTAGTTGTTTTCTGGTCGAAATCCAGGCTTCACCGTAGCTTGCTGAGGGTAATAAAGTTGGCTGTTATCTGTTTGTATTCCAGGCTTCACAATAACTTACTAGGGAAAATGAAATTAATTGTTATCTGGTCAGTTTCCAGGCTTCAGTGACTTGAACTGTTATCTGCTTGGGTCCAAGCTTTGTAGTGTTGTAAACTGTTATCTGTAGATATATGAGAATGAGCCTGTGTAGGGCTGCTTCATGATGAGCCTGTGTTAGACTACACCTAGAAATGTCTTAGTAGGAACTTGTGTAAGATTTTTTCAGGATGAGCCAGTGTAAAGATGCATCTGGGGATTATGAGAAGGAGCCGTATAAGATTGTTTTAGGATGAGCTTGTGTAAAGCTACATCTGGAGATATTTAGTAGGAGCCTGTGTAGGGCTGCTTCATCTGGTAATGTAGATAGTTGCCCCGTCTTGTTTCGAAAATTGATCCACAGTCTGTTGTTCACAAATAGTTGCCCTATCTGGTTACAGGAATTAATCTGGATCTATTTTTGTTAGTTGTTGAGATAGTTGCCCTGTCTTGTTTCAGGAATTAATCTTTAACCTGGTCTTGTAGATAGTCACCCTGTCTTGTTTCAGGAATTGATCTACAATCAGTCGTTCACAGATAGTTTCCCTGCCCGGTTTCAGGAATTAATCTGGAACTGCTCTTGTTGGTCATTGAGATAGTTACCCTGTCTGGTTTCAGGAATTAATCTCTAACCTAGTCTTGAAGATAGTCGCCCCATCCTGTTTTGGGAATTGATCTACAATCATTCGTTTATAGATAGTTACCTTGTCTGGTTTCAAGAATTAATCTGGAACTTTCTCTTTCTGGTTGTTGAGATAGTTGCCATGTCTGGTTTTAGGAATTAATCTCTAACCCGATCTTTTAGATAGTCGCCTTGTCTTGTTTCGGGAATTGATCCATATTCAGTTGTTCACAGATAGTTGCCCTATCTGGTTTCAGGAATTAATTTGGAACTTTCTTTTATTGGTCGTAGAGATAATTTCCCCGACTTGTTTCAGGAATTAATCTCTTTCCTTAGAGAAATATAATTTCCCCGTACTGTTTTGGGAGTTAATCTTCAATTTGTTCATGTATATAGTTGTCCTATCTTGTTTCAGCTATTAATCTACAATCAGTTGTTCTCAGATAGTTTTCCTGTCTTGTTTCAGGTATTAATCTGGAACTTGTTTTTCGGTTGGTCATAGAGATAGTTGCCCTGGCTTATTTCAAGAATTAATCTCTGACCTTAGAGAATGAATGATAGTTTCCCAATCATGTTTCAAGACTTAATCTCCAGCCTGTTCATGTAGATAGTTGTACTATCTTGTTTCAGGCATTAATCTATAATCAATTGTTCTCAGATAGTTCTCATGTCTTGTTTCAGGTATTAATCTGGAACTTGTTTTTTTGTTGGTCGTAGAGATAGTTGCCCTGGCTTGTTTCAGGAATTAATCTCTGACCTTAGAGAAAGAAAGATAGTTTCCCCATCTTGTTTCGGGAGTTAATCTTCAATCTGTTCATGTAGATAGTTGTCCTGTCTTGTTTCAGGTATTAATCTACAATCAGTTATTCATAGATAGTTGTCTTGTCTTGTTTCAGGTATTAATCTGGAACTTTTGAAAACTGTTGATGATATCCGTCTATTGATCTTTCCTGAAAAGGTAAAGAATTAGCTGTATGCAATATCATGATGTATGAAGTTCATTGGGTAATGATGTTCTCAAAATAAATGAGATTGTGATATATGAATTTGTGTTGCATATGCTATGACATTTGTAAAAGGATGTATGAATGCAATGTATGAACGTACCAGCTGTTCTATTGCAGTGTTGTTGAACTGGGGAAAATAAATCTCTGATTGTTGCTGGGGATGAAGAGTGTATGTTTTCATTATTTGTTGAAGTTAAACTATTGGGAGATGGATTTTCGTTGCTAGAGAAGTAAACTCTATTGGGGAAAGGAAACTCATCAAACCGCTTGGGGATTTTATAAAGTTCTGTTGGGGAAAGGAAACTCCATAGACTATCTCGTGATTTTTGTGGAGTCGTGTTGGGGAACCCAAGACGTTTCTGAACCAAGTCGAACAAATATCCAAGATGTTGGGGAGATGATTGAATCTTTTCTTTACAGGGGGTAGTGGAACACGTGACATCATTAGGTTGTATGTTGAAAATGTAGCAATGACTTTGTAGGTGGACGTCTCTGTACCTGTTGGGGAACTTATCCTTACTGATGACGAACTCTGCAAAGATAGTCCCCTAGGGGTGGTTATTCTGTGGGGATTTTGTGGATGGTTTGAATGTTATCCCAACTCCTAGAGTCTTGAGTAAATGTTGATCAGGGTCATAAGCCTTCTACTGATATACAAGTGACGAGATAACATGACATAGTCATAAGCTTTAATCCCTAACTTTTGCTTGGATGTCCTTTCATATTTTCAGTCCACTGGGATACCCTTTTTTGCCCAAGTCACCTTTCAGGTTTTCGACTTTCCATGTGTACAATTGTATTTATATATCTCTAATTTTTTCCCGAACTCCTTTGGTTCGTCGGGATGCCCTTACTTTTGCATAGGCCAGTCATCCTAGTAGGTCTTTTTTCATGCGTAGTATTTTCTGACTATGTTCGCGTTCACAGGGTGCGGAAAATCATCACTGTCCATAGTAGTAAGTGTTGCAGCACTACCAGAAAATGTTTTCTTAATCGCACGTGGCCCAAATCAGTTTATACACCATGTCATGTCTCTTGATTATGAAAGGCCTGTTATTGGAAATGTCTTTCCATCTGAGGTGATTTTGTTCATTGAGAGGATTTCCGTACATTGAATATTCGTCGTGTAAATTTCTCTGTTGTCGAACAATTAGTCATATGCAAACAATTGCATTTAAAGAATGCAAAACTTATGTCTGTCTTGAAGTTTTGAAAATACATTTTTAGTAAACAAACAAAATTCTGTAATAATATGAATTCAACTGAGGATTTATAGTAAACCTTACAGGATTCAGGATACCTTTTTGTAACAATATGCTCTCGAACTAACCAATGCTTCAGCTAGGACTTTTAGGGGTTGTAACGTGTCCTGGTTCACGGTTTAAGAAACAAAGGATAAAGGCTCGAAATTTATTTGTACCCAACCCGTTCTTCATCATGTTCTTCAGCCCTATACTCGGTTAATTATGCGTCTAAATTCCAATTGAGCCTGGGATCTTGGTTCTGGTATTCCGGTGATGGTTCGGATACTGAAAGTTTATTTGAGAAGGAAGTCATTTTTGTAACCTTTTCTTTTTGTTGAGGATTTGTAGCGACCTCTTTTATTTTATTTTATTATCCCTACCTTTTTCCTGAACTGTTTCTTTTGTGATTACAGTCAGAGGGATGTCCCAGTTTTTTCTTAAGTCTCCTTCATAGGTTTTGACTTAGATGGCTTTTCTTTTGAGAGATAATGACTGCATGTTTCAATGATTATATGGAACCATCACCATATTTTGTTTTGGAATGATACCTCTAACATTACTTTTCATGTATGAGGTGAAAGCTTGGGATTGGATGCACCATTGAATTAACTGGGAAACTACCCTGCCCCAGGTTATGATTAAGGGTTTCAATTTGCATGAAAAAGAAAACTCCTACTTCTTAGGCTCAAAGGGGTTGACTAGAGATTATATTCCTTATAACTCCACTATTTAGGATTTGAAACAACGCATGTACATTGTCAGCAAAGTCTGTTCAAAAGCACACTCTATGAGGTTGTGGTATCGTTTTTGTCATCCTCCCCCTAAAGGCTTACAACTTTTAATCGTGAGTTGAATATCACAAAAAAGGAATTGAAAACATAGTGACAACAAATGGATTTATTCAAGACAAACATATGTAATGCATTAACGGAATAACAAAGTTTGACATAAAATAAGTGTTCAAACAATCAAAAGAAATCACAATTTTAGAATTCAAATGAAACTAAACGCTCTCAATCTTTGCCATGATTCGACAATGGGAGTAGTGCACATTGGGAGTCCCAGGAGGGTTGAATTCAATCTCCTTGGCATCAATCATATTCTTAATCTTGTATTTCAGCGCCCAACAATCATTAGTATCATGTCCAGGACTGCCAGAATGATTGACATACCTTGCATCGGGATTGTAGTTAGGAGAAGAAGTTTTGGGGTTTGGATGAGGTTCTATCAACGTAACCAGATTCATCCTTAACATGTGTTGCAATGCTTGAGACAATGACATGTTGATTATGGTAAATTGGCTCTTGGGCTTATCTTGCCTTTGCTGATTACCCCGTTGTTGTTGTCACACTGGTGTAGGATTAGAAATCATAACTGCCCACATAGATTAGTTGAGATTACTCTTGTTGCGGCCCTTCTGGTCATACACAGTACTGGACTCCTTCTTTCCATGTTATAGTCTCTTCCGAGTACTTGATGACGCAGTCCCTTGAATTTCAACGCTCCTGAGTTTATTTTCAACATGCTCCCGCATGAACATGTCACCCAATTCCCTGTCTTCCAAGAGATATTGATCATTGATTAGGCCCCAAGCTCTAGTAGTTTGCCTCAGACGGTCGTATCTGTCCTGATGAAGCTGACTGATGAGAATCCTCAACTCATCTTGTTCCCGAGCTAAACTTTAAATAAGAGCCATCTAACTACACATCTGGATTCTCATCCTTTCCATTTTAGCTTGTAGTTGTTTCAGTTGGTCATCCTTGTTGTTGTCATGATTTTTCTTGGTCAAGTTCCCAGTGAGGAGTGCTTTTAATTCTTCTTGCCCCTTGGATAGGTTTACGAACATTTCCTTGAACATAGCATCTTGAGTTTGAAGATCTTTTTCGTTTTGTTTGAGAGCCATTTTCCTTGCTGAAATAAATAACGAGAAAATGAGAAACCTGTACTAGAAGACCCGTTATGTAATGACATGCATGTAATGTTTTCAAGGATCTCGTGGGGTAAACACAAGAAGCTGTTAGAATATGACTGCATCTTTGATTGAAGAACTTCGTATCGTTGAAGGTCCTTCTAGGAGCATCAAGATCACCATGTCGAGTGGGTCATAGCCACTGACTCAAGACATCGTGCTTTGGTCTTTTGACAACATTGGCTAGAGGAAAATAAATCCCCTTGCCGCTTGCTAGACGTATGGTTCATCATAACATACATCACAGGCCCTTGAGATCCTTGAAATGGTTAGGGAAATGCTATGGAATGATGTTATGATGTGTATGCTATGCACCAAGCAAAAGTGTAAGGTGATGAAGACGAGTGAGTCTTGCAAGAAGTCCATGTTATTAGATAATGGACACCAATAAGTCCTGCAAGGAACTCACGTTGTTAGGTAATAAAAACAAGCAAGCCCTGCAAGGAATTCAAGTTTCTAGATAATGAAAGCAAACAAGTCACACAAGTAGCCTTAGGATCAAGCTTGCATGGAGTTTCTAGGTAAGCCCTCTTGAAGTTTCAGTTGGCTCAACCTGTCCTAGTAATAGTAATCGGGTTCTAGGGAATCTCAATATCACTGATATTTCTTCATCGGACATTGTTTCAGCGCAAGCCTCTTTATTGGCGACCGAAATATACCGAAAGTCCGATATTAATGAGCATAGTATCAATTATCAACCAACTTCGGACTGCACCAAAGCCGGCTATCTCACTACTTCCTAATGGCCAAGTTGTTTAATTAAAGGTTCTAAGGTTAGTTAGTTCTTTATGACACCATACAGCGGCCCCGTATTCTCCTTGAATAAACTCAAGGGATACCGGTACCAACAAATGTATCACACTAACATATCTATCGCTTCAACCATGTCGGTATACCCCGCACAGTCCCCACGATCTATTGCTACTTACCTAAAAGGTGCCCCAGATCCGGGTGTAAGATCTTTTAGTAGCAATCCAAACAAACCCTCAAAAGTAAAGCCTACAAAACACACAATGAAAGAAATTTAAAATCAACTAAGCTCTAAGGTAACCCCACTTTTATATAATTCCCCAGCAGAGTCGCCAATTCTGTGATACAGTGGCAGAACCGACTGTTGTACTAGTTTTGCATTTGTATTCGCAAATGTTGTAGTAAGCAAGAGTCGCCACCGAATTTTCTTTTATCCAACAAAGGAAAGTGTGAAAAGAACATAAAAAGACCTTTCGAGATGTTTTCTGAGTAAGGAGGGTAGATTATGGAAAGGGAAGGTGTTAGCATCCTTTCCATCTGTATTTATCTACGGGCTCTTAGATGCTTATCTCATTTTGAAATACCTTGTGCTTTTTGTGTTTTGAAAAGTATTTTTGAAATGCCAATAATAAGGCAGCTTACTTTATGATAACTCTTGTATCAGTCCTCAAGAGTGTTGATAAAGCGTTTTGAAAATGTTTTTGAAAGAAGTTTTGTGTAAGTTTAAAAATTTGTTTTGAGCATAGCATCTAGGAACTATCTTACTTTTACTCGAAAGGGTGTTCTTTTCCTTTAGGCAGTGCTATCCTACTATTAGTGAGTATGTAGCCCTATTTGTTGGGTGTTTGAGGGACATTTGAAGGGACGTTTATACAGTCATAAAGGCAACTGGGCAAGAAACTTTAGTAACTACCCTAGGGTTTTAAGATCATTTTTACCGAGGCAACATCGAGAGGGTCATCGAGGGACATATGATCTTTAAACCGGAGGGTAGCCACTAAAATCTCTCACGTTTTGAGAGTTGTGACTGTTTTCCGAAGGCAACCAAAGTGGGATACCCTAGAGGTGTACATGTGCAATTGTGTTGTTTTCAGTAATTTTTGTATGTACATTAGGTTTACTAGCGTTTGATTTTAATCTCTTTCCATATAATCCTAGTTACCATACATCTAGACAATCAATAATTTGCAGTATTTAAAAGTGAGGAAATGTAAATCTAGCTATTACAAGGCTTCGGGGAGGGGGGTTAATTACATGTCCAAAATGGGGAATAAAGCAAAAAGAGTAAAAGTCCTAGTTATTCTATTACATCTAGTAGACAGTTACAATAGTATGAAAAATAGAATGTGAAAGATAATAACACGGGCGGAATTATAGGACGTCTAAAAAATATCCTAAGAGAAAATCTTTTTGTTTGTTTTTGTTTAATAAAAGAGAATAAAATCTAAGTCTACTTAATTTTAATTTTAAGAAAGTGTTAAGGTAATTAATTAATTAATTAAAAAAATTAATTTTAATAAAAAAAATTAAAACCTAATTTTTTTTTGTGATTTTATCTGATTTTATAATTAAATAAAAAATAACTAAAAAGAACAAAAACAAACATATAAAATGGGCCAGGTAGCAAAAGTAAACAATGGGTGGTATGATCTGGAAAACATTAGGCCCAAACAAACAAAACTCAGGAGTTGCGCTGGATCCTATGTTGCTAGCCCTTAAGGGTCTACCATGAAGCTGCGTGTTAAGCGGTTTGGATCTGGATCAGATGGTGATGATATCATGGTACATGGTGTGTGCGTTTGGACTTGAAGTGCCAGATCTGCAAGGAAATTGTTCGAGAAACAAAATGCATAACCTGGGTATCGAACACAGGTCTTTCCCCTGCACACACACCTGCAAACTTGATCAAATGTTGGATTGAAGCAAATCCAAGGACCCTACCCTACGTAAGACTATCCCCTGAATCCGAATCTGGGGTTAAAATTGGCAAAAGGTCCCTGTATCAACCAGTTTGAATCTTGGATGGTTTGAAGCCCTAACAATGGCACCCAAGGACCGGTGTGCTTGGTGATTTACTTTTGGGCGTGCTTCAGGCTTGGAGGAGAGCTGGTATGGGCTTTTGAGAATCTCACGAATACGAATCTGGTATTCGTTTAGACTGGAGGAGCCTACAAAGTGTGTTTTGAGTTTTGATCAGTTTGTGAGATTTTGAGAATTTGATAGGGTTTTCTGAGGCAGTGCATGATCGTGGAGCTTTGTTAGGCAATTTGTGTCTGGCTCTTCGAGGCAATTTTGTGTGTCTTTGCTTCTGATTTGGTCTTGTACTTATAGGGGTGTGGTGGTGAACTAATATGGCACGAATCAGCCATTAACCATGGCTTTGAAAGCAAAATCGAAAGATTTGAAAAGTTGCCATTTTGAGACATTTCATGCCATTTTGAACTTTGAGTGAACCTGCACAGATTTCATCCCATTAGGTATTTGCTTTGACTTGCATCTCCATTTCACATCAATTGATTATTTCGACCAGCTCCCAAACTTTGTTCTTTTTGATGGCTATGAGGTCCAATTGGAATTGCTCAAGGCTTCATCATCACGACTTCTCTGATTAAGTCACCATCTGCTTCAATTGCTTTATTTGGAAACATAAGCCTAATCGAACAGTTCTTGTTCCTTTCGATCTTCTTTTCTTCAATTCGACCAATCTAAGTATCACCTCTTCATCTTAACTTATCGAAGCTTCATTTTGTTCCTTTCGATCTCTTTTCCTTCAATTCGACCAATCGAAGTATCAACTTGTTCATTTTGACTTGTCGAAGTTTCATTCTGTTTATCTTCTTATCGAACTGAACTTGGACTCCAATCCCACCCTTTTCTTTCGTCCACAAGACCATCTTTATTGATCACTAGTTTATCTTCGATTGGTGAATACAACTTGTATGCACCAATCAAATGGTAACCTATGAGCACCAAGACTCCACTTCGATCATCCAACTCTTTCCTCGCCTGTTCAGGTACATTCCTGAAACATAACGATCCAAAAAATCTAAGATGACTTATATTTGGCTGATTCGACCCTAATTCCTTCTATGAAATCACGCCACGTTCAAAGGTTGCATGTCCTTCGTACCATCAGTCTTCCATGTGTTTCTTCAAAGCTTTTGAATTCAAGATCTTCTTCTTTTTGAAGCGATAATTCAATCAACATAACAGTCAAAATGTCTTCCCTTGTAATGCTTCGAATAACTTATTTTTCAATAGTTCGAAAATAGACCCTTCGATCATGGTTCAACATAGTGAAGCTCTTTACTAGCTCTTCATAAATAGAAGAATTCATAAAATCCTCCTTACACTTTCTTTCAAATTATTATTTCTTCGATCATAGTGTCATTTATTCAAAACTTGTGTAATCAAAATTCCCAACTAACACTGCTTCGTTGGGCATCTAATCAGAGTGTATATTGTTGTCGAAGCTTCTTTGTCCCAAAATATCTTAGGCAATTTTAAGCTTTCAACTTACATCTTTCAAGTTCAGTAGACTTCTTTTCTTTCTTTTATCTATGCCATTATGCTGAGGCGTATAGGTGTTTACCGTGGGAATTGGTAAACAACCGCTGATCTTCCAAATGGTTACTTATTTGGTGACTCGCAGGATCGATCAGATTGATCCTAAGACATGGTTGATTTTGGGGTTTTGACTAAGTTTGATAATGGTTAAATGACAAGAAAATAAAGAAGCTTTATGTAAATTGCATGAAAAAAAGGGCTTGATAAAATAAAGAAAGGCTTGAAATGAAATGCTTCGACTGGAAAAGTAAAGAAGAAAGCAAGTAAAGTTTCTGGAAAATAAATGACTTTGATTAATAAAGTGGTGTTTCACACATACATTCTCAACAATTCTTTCTCTCACGCTGGGTACTCGAATCTATATGAGTGACTTGTCTATAATTGTGAACACACGCGAAAAACTGCGTGAACTACTAATATTTATACTAAACACATCCCAAGTAACCGTCGGGCAGTTACGTTGCTTCGAGATGACTCCACTTGGCACGTTCACAGCATTCGACGCTCCAGATCTTGGCACGTTGCACTTGGTAACCGCTGGGAACCGTTTTCCCTCCAAACGTTTGAATCTCAAACCGTTCCACTCTGAGCAATCGAACACCTTCGTCGAGAAGCACCTTCGACGTCGAAGGCAACAAGATTCCTTCTTAGAAGAAATTCTCTAAGTACATTGCCATCTTCTGATGAGCATTTCGACAGACCCAACTGGTCGAAACCATCCTTCAGCTTTAATGGCTGATATTAATAAAAACAAGGGTGTCGAATTTAGGAGCCAACAAATTGCCCCCCAAGAATGCCTTATTTCGACTCTGAAAAGAAAAAGGCATTCTTTGAAATTCCATTCGACACCTGTCTTTTCATTCTTAGTCACAAATTAAACTGTGCACTTTTTGTCTTCTACCAACCACTGACAATCCCAAGAAAAAGCCATCATTTCATCCGTACCTAAGACGTCACCTCAGTACGGCGTGCAACGTGCCCAATGTCTTTTCACAAATTGTCATCATGACAATTTCCCAAAAACGAGGGCGCACGCTGCACCCTTTCAATTCTGCAGAACGACTATGTCAACAGGGGGACGCCACGTGTCCCACTACCTTCTGCAACATTAAATGCCCTCGAGTTTGGGGATTTCCCCAACCATTATAAATAGCGCCAAGTACCCATTGTGGGACTTTTTCACGCTATCCTGCCTTCCAACTTCCTTGAACACAAAATCTCTGCAAACTTTGCAAACACCTTGTTCTTCACTTCATCTTCAACCTTAACATCAACAATGGCCTCAGGTTCTTCTACCGCTCCTAGTTCTAACATCCCCTCCAGAAATGTTAAACCCAAGATCTTCTCCACTGTCCCTGTAGTTACTCCTACAGGCCAACGAAGGGTTCCTGAACCCCTAGAAACTGCTGAACGTGAAGCTTATTCACACCAACTCATGATTCCGGTTGGATACTCCAACCAAATCTTCGCCATGTCTGGCCCGCTAAACCCATGCATCGCTGAAGCCATGAAGATCAAAAGCTTCTTTCAAGTGCTTGAAAAACTCAAACCTGTTGGATGCTCTAAAAAAGATGCAGAGGATAACGAAGATCCCTCTAAGGAGAAAATTGATCTTCGCTTCTTCAATAGGGGTGTTAGGGCTTTCAGGTCTAGCCCTAGCCTCACTCCTGACTACAGTGCTTGGCTGGAAAAAATGGAAAAAAGCCAGGCTTCGATCTGGAAGGACCTGGGGATATTCGACCTAGAGGAAATGTCGGAGGATCAGATTGGATTCTCAGCTACGAAACCCACCTACACCACCTATATCAACCATTATCACGATAGGTCGACAACCACTGTGTCGGATGTAGAGCATATCACGTTTCTAGCCTTATGGCTGTCACGCTTTGTGTTCTGCACAAAGTCTTTACAGGTGACAAAGAAGATGGTCACCCTCGCCACCCAACTTCACCATGGCCAAAATATTTGTTTGGAAGAATTAATCTTGGCGAATTTGTACGAGTCGATGAGCAGCGGAGCGACTCTGTTGAAGATCATCGAAAATAGAGCCAGTCTGCTGCTTGCAGGACCTTTTTGGCTACTTCAGCTGTGGCTCAATGCCACCTTCGAGTCTTTCTTACCTCAGAAGACTCAAATAAATGAGCAAGCTCCGGAGATAGCAAATAGGCGCATCGAAGGCACCGGATTGGCTCTACTGACCCCGACTGAAGATGGGCTGGAGCTTCAACAAACTTTTGCAAACTTCGTCTTGATGTTTGCAAGAAGGAAAGAATTTGTTTTGACCATGGCTCCCTTTGCTCGACGAAAGGTTGGTCCAGAATGGTTCACGAGGCCCCATCCTAAGTCGTCAAGTGACCCTCAGGTCGAAGAACATACAATAATGTGGGAAGCATTTCTCACACCAAGAATAATGCCCCTGCGCTTTAAAAGCTCCAAGACTCACTTGAGCTTGATCGCGTATCAACCAAACTTGGTCTCTCGCCAGTTTGGTATCATTCAAACACTTCCTTCTCCTATTTTTCCCAGGGAGAAATCCATGTTATATTTTTGCAACGACTATACTGAAGATGCTGCCACCAAGCATATCGGCAGGTATGCTGGTCGAACAGTCCTTTCACTGTTTGATTATCAGCTTAACTTTCTCTGTTCACCATCCTTCGAAGACTGGTGGAAGAGTTACTACGCTGAAGAGTTCTTCGACGAGAAGGACTTTGTGGACGAACTTCAGAAGTCTTTTGTTCTAGTTCTGGACAAAATAAAGAGATGTAAGTCCATTCTTCCAAATTATTTTGTCTTTCCATTTCGACTGGTAGCCTGTTAATTATAACTTGTCTTCTTTCAGTTGTTCGAAAGCCTGCAGCCAAGAAAGCTGCAGAAGGCCATCAGGGAGGAGGTCCCTTGACAAAACCTCCACCACCGGCGAAAACCATAGCACCGGCGAAAACTACAACAAGCCATCAGGGGGAAGGTCCTTCGAAAAAACCTTCAGCACCGGTAACCAGACTTTTATTATTTTCTTCTGGTTTTAACATTCTGACTTTCGATGTAGCATCTAAATCGAACTCCAATTGGTTTTTAGGCACCTTCACCCAAGAAACGACCTGCACTGACGGTCGAAACTGGGAGTGACGAAGAAGACGACTCTCCCCCCGCTCCTCTAAAGAGGCGAAAACTGAAGAAAGATGTTCCTCCTCCTGAGACTCGATCCACAATCAGAATAAAGGTTGTTGGGAGAAAACCCAGGCCGCCTCCAGTAATTATTGAAGAGCCAACGGAGGAGGAACTAAATGTTTTGCTCAATAAACCTGTCGAAAGCGACAATTCCAGCCCAGGGGCTGAAGTTCCTCTGCAGGTAATTTCTTTGACCTTTTTTAACTCAGGTGTCAATGCTCGCGTTCGATTGTGTCTCTTTCTAACCTAGAAGATTCTTCTTCTTCTATTTTCAGGAAACCACTGAAAGCTCAGCGCCAAAGACTTCTGAAACACTAGATTCTGCTGAACTCAGTAGGCCACAAGAGAAAGAATTGGCAAACGATGAAGCCAATGCTGAAACAGATGAAGCCAATGCTGAGACAGATGAAGCCAATGTTGAGACAGAAGAACAACAAACAGAAGATCAACAACCAAAGGAGATTCAAGTGGTTGATCTGTCGGAGGAACACCATGACGAAGGGGATCATGCTGACGCTGGCACTGCTGAAGTTCAAGTCGAAGACAGTCATGTCGAGGCAAACGCTGCTCAACAGCTTCAACCCCAAGACAACGCTGCTGCAAAGGTTACCACCTCAACAAAGCATAGGTCGAAAGAAGACTTAGCACTCCTGAAGCAAACTGATCCCGTTGGCTATCTGAATGCCATTATCTAGAGCAAGGGAAGTTCATCTGATATTAGTCAGGAGGCTTCTACTCAGTCGGGGAAGTCCACTGAGACTTCTCCTCTCGATGAGGCTTTGACGAAGGTCAAGGCCCAGTTCTTCAAGAAAGATATGATGAAAGCTTTGGAGGGGGACCCTACTGCTCCATCGTGTTTGGGAGCTGTTTTGAATGCAGTAGACTTGCTAGCTGTGACTCCGGAGGTTTCAAGCTTTATCATGGAGTTATACTCCATTATTGATCAAGTCTCAGCAGACTATCGGTGACAGAGGGGCTTCAACAGCCAGCTCGAAGCGTTATATGGTAAAAGTTCTTCCGCCTGGACTGCTGTAGCAGAGACGACTTCTCGAATTGCAGAGTTGTCGAAGCAAAAGGCATCTAAGCAAGAAGAAATTGATGCCATAGATCGAGACAATGCTTCCATAAAGGCGCAAATCGAAGAGCTAGAGGCCAAGATGAATGCCAATACTAAGCGCAAGGAGGAGCTTCTCTCAACTGTTTCAGACACCGAGAGTCAAGCTGAAATCACACAAGGCCTAGAGTTTGCTGAGAAAGCTCAAGCCTTCGACGACCAAATTGCCAAGCTTGCCCAGGCGAATGCTTTGTGCAATAAAAGACTGGAGTTGCAGCAGGAGAAGTACCTTCGACTCAAAGATTCCATCCCCTTCTGATTGACTCAGCCCTTTAACCATGTATTGTAATGTGTATTTGACAATATTGCCATTTTGGCTAATTTATAAAATTTTCCATTTTGGCTTATTTATGGTTAATTTAGTCATTACTTGCTATTTATTTTGATCTCTTGGAGCATAGGTCTATACTTTTTCAAATATTTGCCATTTACTCTCAAGAGCCTTTTATCTTCACTCAACTCTTCGACTTCATAAGCTCCACCAGAAAAAGTTTGGATAATTCTGAATGGTCCTTCCCATTTGGGTGACCATTTTCCCGTGCTTCGATCCATGGGAAGAATTACCTTCCAAACTAATTCTCCAGGCGAGAATGCCTTAGGTTTCACTTTTTTATTGTAAGAGTCTTCCACTCTTTTCTTCTGAAGCCTTAGTAAGTCGAGAGCGCGCAGTCTTTCTTCGTCTAAATCTACTAGTTCGTCTAACATCATATCCCAATAAACTTCAGAGGGGATATCATGGTGTTTCTGAACCCTTGTAGATTAAAGACAAATTTCTGCTGGCAACACTGCGTCATGACCAAAAGTTAGCCTATATGGTGTTGTACCTATGGCTTCTTTTGGGGACGTTCGACAGGCCCACAAAATCTGGTCTAACGTCTTATGCCAATTTTTTTGGCTTCTTCCCAACATGCTTTTTTATCAAGCCAATCACTACTTTATTCGCTGCTTCGACTTGACCGTTTGCCTGTGCATAATAAGGCGTTGATGTTAGGAGTTTAAAGCCTATTTCCTGAGCGAATTCCTGGATCTTTCGACCGGTGAAAACTGATCCTTGATCAGTAGTTATAGTTTCAGGGATTCCATATCTAAAAATAATGTTCTTTTGAATAAATTCAATGACATTTTCTTGGTCTACATTGACTAAAGGAATGGCTTCGATCCACTTAGTAAAATAATCAATGCCTACCAATATATACTTCTGGCTCTTTGATGATGCTGGTCGAATCTCTCCAATAAGGTCCAACGCCCATCCTCTAAAGGGCCAAGGTTTCACTATCGAGTGAAGTTCGCTTGCTGGTACATGTTGGATGCCTGTATGGACTTGACATTCTTGGCAACCCTTGGCGAACTCGACACAATCTTTCAACATGGTGGGCCAGTATAGTCCTTGTCGAAACAACAACCATTTCATCTTATGGCCTACTTGGTGAGCCCCACATGCTCCAGCGTGCGTAGTCGAAAGGGCGATGTATGCTTCAGTTTCACTTAAGCACTTTAGCAACACCCCTTCAGGCGTCTTTTTAAATAAATCATTACCCATGAGTACGTAACTTAACGCCCTGTATTTTGTTTTTCGTTCTGTCGAAGCTACTGGATTTTGAAGATAATCCACAATGGGTTTCCTCCAATCTTGCTCTGACAAATTGTCTATGAACGAAATTTCGAAGTTACTTTGATCAGCATACCCTAGTCTTGTCGATTCCAAGTCTGTTGGTGACAAACAAGTTGCTTTTATCTTTTCTCGAACTTCGATTGCTCTTTGTAATCTCGTTTTTGAAATTTTGTACCCAGATGCAATTTGTGCCAAATCGTTGGCTATTTGATTTTCCAATCTGGGTATGTGTCGAATGTTGACCATTTCAAATTTTTTCAACAAACGATTTGCTATCACAAAGTACATAATGAGATTTTCTCTTATGCATTTATATTCTTTTGTGACTTGCTTAATGACTAACTCTAAGTCTCCCATTATTTCGACTCGAGTTGCCCCCAATTCCAACAATATCTCAAGGCCAGTAATTAGAGCTTCATACTCAGCCTCATTGTTCGAACAAGAACCTGATATCTTGTACTTGAATGTTGTTGGAATTTTTTCTGGAGAAATAATCAAGACTCCTACTCCTGTTCCATCTTTATGGCTGGAACCATCGAAGTAGAATTTCCAAGGTTCTATCTCCACATAATTAGTACTCTCAACTTGAATTGAGTGGTCGACTATAAAGTCTGCCACCACTTGTCCTTTCACTGCCTTAAGAGGCATAAAGGTCAAGGAGTATTCAGTTAATGCTAGTGCCCACTTGCCTATTCGACTGTGCAAGATGGGTTTTGACAACATGTACTTGAAAACATCAAAATGAGACGAAACATACACATCAACTGGTTTTATATATTGTTTGAGCTTTGTACAAGAGAAATACAGACATAGACACAATTTGTCAACTTCGCTATATCTAGTTTCTGCATCGTTCAAAACTCTACTAAGATAGTAAATGGGTCTTTCGACTCCATTTTCATCTTCTTGGGCTAACATGCTTCCCAAAGTTTTGTCGGATGCAGCTATGTACAATCTCATACTCCTATTGCTACAAGGAGGCACCAAAATAGGTGGCTTTGTGAGGTACCCTTTGATTTTGTCGAAGGCTTCTTGTTGCTCCTGCCCCCATTCGAATCCCTCTTTGTTCAATCGAAGTAAATGTGAAAAGGCTTGAGCTTTCCCACTTAGGTTAGATATGAATCTCCTTAAGAAATTTATCTTGCCTAACAGAGATTGCAGTTCCTTTTTGTTTGCTGGCGCTTTCGCTTCCAGAATTGCCTTCGTCTTGTTCTGATTGATTTCGATTCCTTTCTTATGGACAACGAAGCCCAAGAAATCTCCAACTTTCACACAGAATGCACACTTCAAAGGGTTCATCTTCAGACCATGTTCTCTCATTCTTTAGAATGATGGTCGAAGGTGGTCTATATGGTTCTTCCTGGAAACAGATTTTATAACAATGTCATCAATATATACTTGCATAAAGGTGTTAATAAAATCATGGAAGATAGAATTCATTGCTCGCTGATATGTTGCCCCAGCATTCTTTAGGCCAAAAGGCATCACTACCCATTCGTAAGTGCCTAAAGCCCCAGGGCATCGAAAAGCTGTTTTCGACACATCCTCTTCAGCAATGAATATTTTGTTATATCCTGAATAACCGTCGAGCATACTCAGGTACTCGTAGCCAGCGGCAGAATCGATTAGCATTTCCGCCACAAGCATAGGATATTCATCTTTGGGTGTAGCAGCATTCAAATCTTTGAAATCTATGCACACCCTCAATGTACCATTCTTTTTAATCACTGGCACAATGTTTGCAATCCATTCGACATACCTCGTAACGCGTATGAATTTGCACTTCAGTAGCCTTTCGACTTCCGTTTTGATCTTCGACAGTATTTCTGGAGCGAAGCGTCTTGGACTTTGCTTGATTGGCTTCTTCCCAGGTTTGATTGGCAATTGAAGTTCTACCAATCCTCTGTCGAGACCAGGAATTTTGTCCTAATCCCATGCAAAACAGTCCTTGAACTCTTTTAACAACTGGATTACTTCCAACCTGAGTTCTGGGTCAATTTTTGCGCTAATGTAAGTTGGCTTTTTCTCTAACCCTTCGCCCAAGTTGATTTCTTCTAAAGGATCCTGTGCTAACATTTTGATGTCGTTCGCCAAGGGGTCCTTTTCGAATCCTAAAGGCTCATCGTCATAGATAGCGTCGAGCCTTTGTTCCTGCATCCCTTCTGGCATGGTATCAGGAGGTTCTGGATCGAAGTCCTTTCCAGGACCTGTAGAAGATAACTGTTGATCATTGGCCTGTGTGGCCATATATTTTACTTCGGCTTCGAGAGCCGTTATCATCTTTGTTTCGGCTACATAAGCCGAAATTCGTTGCAATGATTGTGGCTCAGTCATTGTCACTGAATTCACTTCCCCAACCGGTTGGTTGGATATCAGTTAACCCACTAAAGTCAATGTGGGACAAGTCTTCTCTGTCCCATTGAAAACCATGCTCAGGGTGCAGGTATAGGGAACAAAAAGTATTTGGCGCTGACGCCAAGTCGAAGTCAGGTGTTGGGCATGGCCCAATGTGAGCCAAGTTCTTGTCGAAGTCTGCCAGCCCTAAGTGATTTACTTCGCCCAGGTAATAGCTTTGGTCCGCTTCTATGTTTTCGACCATTCCATCAGGACGCCATAGTAGTAACCTCTGGTGCATTGATGATGGTACAGCTCCAACACCATGAATCCATTCACGGCCCAACAAAAGATTATAGTTAGGTTTGGCCGATATGACCATAAACATAGTTGGTCGAAGGATAGATCCCACCTTGATGTCCAGTTGGATCACACCCATAGTGGTCCCTATGCCGCCTTCATAATTCGACAGGACCATGTTGTGAGGCTTGATGTTCTCATCACTTTTGCCTATTTTTCTTAGTATAAAGTGAGGGATGATGTTGATGGTTGCCCCACAATCTACCAAGATTTTATTTACTGTGGTTTCTTCGAGTTTAGCCCTTATAAATAAAGGCTTGAGGTGATTTTTCATCGCCTCTGTAGGTGGTTCGAAGAACCCATTCTGCTCTTCAGTAACGCCATTATCCATGACGAAATAGCACACTGGCCTATGCTTGGCCATTTCTTGCTCCACTTCCCAATCGCTTGTTTCGACCTCCACCTGGCGGTTGAACTCTCTGGGCAGAACTGAGACTATGTTCACCATGATATCTAAGGTGTCATCCGACTAAGAACCATCATCGTTATCAACTTCACACTGGTTAGGCCAAACTAGCCTATTGGTTACTGGTTGTCTTTCCAGAGGTTTCCTTTGCTTTCTCTGAGGAACATTTGAACTTGATTCTGCCTTTGGTTCATTAGCAGCTTCCCTCTCAGCTTTTCGTCGCCTCTGGTATCTCCTCCATTGAGATCGAGACATGGGATTTTTCCCTTTGTAGTTGCTTGACACCTGGGTCACTTTAGGGGTAGCAACCCGAGGCTCTTTATTATGTGTTAAAGACGAACCTCTTGGAACTTCGAAGGAGTGCCATCTTTCCTCGCTTGGTCTCTTTCGACCAGATGTTTTGTACCATGTATCTACTGGAACATTAGTTGGAGGCCTGAAAGTCAGTGGCCTCTTTTCTTGATTTGAACCCCTTTGGGAGGCTCTTCTGGGGTCATGTCGAGTATCAACACTTTCCCTTTTCCTATTTGCTGCTCTTACACCTTGAATATGTTCAGCAGCTTTTTTGTCAAAGATTGAACTGCATCGAGGACACAGCATCACTTCTGACTTCTTTTTCTGGCATCTTTGCAGGAAATCTGCCAGACTTTCATTTTCCCGAGGGAAGAATTTTTGTTGGCTTGTTCTTGCCTCATGGCCTCCTCTGATGCTTTTGGTTCGGAGACTTCGACCATGTTGACATTCATGGTGTATTTGTTGGCAAGAGCCAACTGCTTCATCTGAATCTCCAAGTCCTCTGTCTGGCCTTGAACTGCAGCCAAGTGAGAACTGGGTCTTGTTCCAGATTTTTGGGCTCTAACTGTCTCCAGCTTTGGGCTTTCGACCGCCTTTTGGACCGCCTCAATTGTCTTTCTGGATAGATTCCCAGAAAAACTGCCAAAGATTGGCATGTTGACATGGTCCTTTGATACTTCGACCATTGTGATTCCTGGCCTCTTCGACTGGCTTCTGGATGCCTCGATCACGTTCACCTCTGAAGGTTCAGCATAATGGGCTTCAGCCTGCAACGGGTTAGAGTCCACAGTCATGGGGGTCTTGTCAGCAAACTTCAACCTCCCTTCTTCGATAGCGTCTTGCACAAGATTCCTGAAAAGAAAACATTGAGACGTTTTATGGCCCAGAAAATTATGATATTTGCCAAAACCTCTCTTCTTTCTTTAATCAAGAGGAGGCACTTTTACCCCTGGGGGTACTATCATTTGGCCATCTTTTACAATCAAGTCAAAGATTTCATCACATTTTGTAATGTCAAAACTATAAGTCTTTTTGGGGAACCTATCGTTGGTCCTTTCTGGACCAGTGGGATTTTTCCCACTTGAGGGGACTAACAGTTTGCAAGAGTATGGTGGCCCTTGTTTTAGTTCCGCTAAATCGACCTCGCCTTCTTCGACGGTTATAGTTTCGTCGAAGGTTTCAGGATCTTCGTCATCCATCTCAACATACGCTATCCTCTCTCTTTTATGAGTTTTCGTTGCCTTGGCTTTCTCAGCCTTGAGGCGTTCTACCTGTCGAACTCTATCGGCCAATTGGGCCATGTCTCTCAGGTATTGAGTGTCTAACTTCTTCCTAATGGAATAATCTAAGCCGCCTGCGGCTATTTCGACTAACTCATGTTCTGGCACTTGTGTAAAGCATCTTGCTTTGAGAAACCTAAACCTATTTAGATATTCGTCTATAGGTTCAGTGAAACGTCTCTTTACACTGGCCAATTCTTTCAGGCTTATCTTGGTTTTGAAATTCTGACTGCAGATACTCAATGTCACGTTCAATGTTATGACACCGTATCTGACTTTCTATAAGACAGTAAATACAAAAACAGTAAAGAACACAGTCAATTGTTTACCCAGTTCAGTGTGCAACAACACCTACTCTGGGGGCTACCAAGCCAGGGAGGAAATCCACTATAAGAGATATTAATTCAGGAATAAACCAACCAGTTTATCTCCTTCACTTAAGACCTACCCAATGCAACTTCAATCTAAGTATAACTTAAACCTGAGTTCCTACTCACTCCCCCTCAATCACAGCAGTGATACATAGAAACAATTTGACTAATGAATTGTTGAAGACACTCTTCAAAACATACACTTGATTATGCTTCACAGCTTTTTAATCAAGCAACACAAACACTCTTGCTTCACAGCTTTGAGTGATACACAAACCTAACTTGACTTTGCTTCACAGCTTTAGTCAAGAGACATACAAACACTCTTGCTTCAAAGCTTTGAGTGTTACACAACCCTTACAATTAAAACCTATTCCAAGTCACTTATCACAATGATAATTGCTTGGATTACAATAGTAAAAACTATACAGCTTCTAAATGATCTTCTATCAAAAAGGGATTGTCTTCAAAACAGCAGCCCTGTTGAATATATAGCAGCTGCAACTTCAGTTAGGGTTTCCACAAAAAGCTAGGGTTAATTCTGTTTGACCTTAAGACTAGGTCACAGGACTTTATCAACCAGGTTGGGGTTGAGCTAGGTTAACCCAAAGAAAACGCAGGATTCTGTTCTGGAAAGACTGAGTCATTTTCCTGAAAAGACTCAGAATTAACCAAACTGCATACCTGTTAGTTCAGAATAGGATGTCTTAACATCTGTTATGACATCTGAAAACCTGTCTACTGATTTAGGAAAATGTGATCATTTTGCAAAATGCTCAGATACACACTTATAAACATCAGTACCTGTATGACATTATTTTTCTGCAAAGGTACCTAATGAATCAGTACAAACTAAACTAGAATGTTATGACATCAGTCATGACATTCACACATACACTTGGGTTTTACCAAAATGCAAGCCAATAACTAAACAACTACAAACTCCCCCTTTGGCAGATTTTTGGCTAAAGACCCTAAGCAATCAGAGATAGATAGCAGCAGAAAGAAATGACTGCAGAAAAATAGAATGTCTAATTAAGTACCAAAATATATCTCCCCCTCTTTAGCCACAAATGGGCCAAAGATACATGTTCTTAAAAGTTATACAGTCATCCAGAAAAAGTAATGAGAGCAGAACCAAAAAAAACTGAACACACTTCCAAACTCTACCAGGTACCAGCACCAACTCCACCAAACAGCAACTCCACCAACCTTTAAGCACTGTCATCAGACTCAGAGGATTCGGGCTTCTTCCTTTTCTTGTGAGCAATGTCAGCATTCTTCTCTTTGTCTGATGTCTCAACATCCTTAGAGACATCTGGATTTGTTTCAGCATTTGAACTTTCTTGATTCAAAGGAACAGAAATGCCAAGAACTGAGTGGTTCTCGGTCAGAATTCTTGAAACAATTTTAGCTATTGCTTGACTAACATAGGCTGACCCTTCCCTATTTGCAATTTCAGGGGGAACTGAAGAAGAAGGATGAGATGGATTACCAGAGGCAGAAGCTTGGGACCTTCCTGCATGTCTTGTTCTCAACTCTTTGACCTTGGTGGGGTTAGTTCCCACTTTTCTAAGAGAAGAGGTCTCCAGGACTTCAGAGTCCAGACAAGAAGAGATTGTCCTAGAATCTTGATCAAAGGAAGAGGTTGAAATAGTCGTATTGGATGATGGTGTTTGAGACATTTTGACAGTCTTAGAGGACCAACAACAACTGAAGAGAAAATTCTGATTGAGAGACTGGGTTTTGATGAGGAGACGAGAGGGGAAGGAAGAAAAGGAGTGTCTATTCAACTTCTTAAAAGAATTGAAGGAAATGGGAAAATATAATTTTAACCCAATCAGAACAAGCATAACTCCTTTAACCCTTGTTTTAAGCAAAATTAATTGCTACAATTCCTCATGTTGGCAAATACCCAACTTACCCCTCAAGTTTTCAAATTGATTTGCATCAAGAGCCTTGGTAAAAATGTCAGCCAGCTGTAGCTCAGTGGCAACATGTTCCAATTTGATTGTCTTCTCTTCTACAAGGTCTCTGATAAAGTGATGTCTTATGTCAATATGTTTGGTCCTACTAATGGGATTCTTGGAAATGTTGATTGTACTCAGATTGTCACAGTACAATGTCATAACATCTTGAGTGACATTATACTCAGTAAGCATCTGTTTCATCCAGATCATTTGAGAACAGCTACTACCAGCTGCAACGTATTCAGCTTCAGCAGTAGAGAGAGACACACAATTCTGTTTCTTGCTGAACCAGGAAACCAGATTATTTCCCAAGAAGAAACATCCTCCAGAGGTGCTTTTTCTATCATCAGCACTACCAACCCAGTCAGCATCACAGTAACCAGTCAGATTTGGTTCACAGCCATGAGAATATAGCAACCCATAGTTGTAAGTTCCACTCACATACTTCAAAATTCTCTTCACTTGATTGATATGACTGACTTTGGGATCAGCTTGGTATCTTGCACAAACTCCAACTGCAAAGGCAATATCAGGTCTGCTGGCAGTTAAGTACAACAAGCTTCCTATCATGCTTCTGTACAGACTTTGATCCACCTTAACCCTACTTGAATCTTTGGAAAGCTTTAAATGAGTAGGAGCAGGAGTCCTTTTGTGACTGGCATTCTCCATACCAAACTTCTTTACAATGTTCTTAGCATACTTGCTTTGAGATAAGAAGATTGAGTCCTCCATCTGTGAGACTTGCAGTCCAAGAAAATAAGTTAGTTCTCCCATGAGACTCATTTCGAATTCAGCCTGCATCTGTTCAGCAAAATGTTTAACCATAGGTTCTGACATTCCTCCAAACACTATGTCATCAACATATATTTGGGCAACCATCAACTTCCCTCCTTCAGTTTTGACAAAGAGTGTTTTGTCCAAGCCTCCTTTTCTGTATCCTTTGTCTGAGAGAAACTTTGTTAACCTGTCATACCATGCTCTAGGAGCTTGTTTCAGGCCATATAGAGCTTTTCTCAATTTGTAGACATGATCAGGGTGGTTTGGATCCACAAAGCCTTTAGGCTGTTCCACATAAGCTTCCTCATTCAAGTACCCATTTAGAAAGGCACTTTTCACATCCATCTGGAATAGCTTGAACTTCAGAAGACAAGCAATTGACAATAGGAGTCTGATTGATTCCAGCCTGGCTACAGGTGCAAAGGTTTCATCAAAATCAACCCCTTCAACCTGAGTGTACCCTTGAGCAACAAGTCTTGCCTTATTCCTGGTGACAACTCCTTCAGCATCTGATTTGTTCTTGAAAATCCATTTTGTGCCAATGATGTTAGTTCCTTCAGTTCTAGGAACCAGTTCCCAGACTTCATGTTGCTTGAATTGGTTCAGTTCATCTTGCATTGCACCAATCCAGTATTCATCAGTTAAAGCTTCCTTGACATTTCTTGGTTCCATTTTGGACACAAAACAAGAGTTTGAGATGATTTCTCTAGATCTTGTAATGACTCCACTGTTGGGATCTCCTATGATGAGCTCTTTTGGATGATCCTTCTGAATTCTGATGGAAGGGATCTTGCTAGCTTCCTTTGATTCAGATTCTGTTGTGGTGGTGTTGGGTAGATCATTCTGTTGGGTTGGAGACTCAAAGACTGTCTCAACATTACAAGGGACATCTATTTCTTCATGATAATCATCAATTATAACATTTATTGATTCCATCATGGCTTTGGTCCTGGAATTGAATACTCTATAAGCTCTGCTGTTTGAGGAGTATCCTAGAAATATGCCTTCATCACTTTTAGGGTCCAATTTTCTTCTTTGTTCACGATCTGCCAGAATATAGCATTTGCTGCCAAACACATGGAAGTACTTCACAGTTGGTTTTCTTCCTTTCCAGAGTTCATATATGGTGGATGAGGTTCCCTTTCTCAAGGTGACCCTGTTATGGACATAGCAGGCTGTATTCATAGCTTCAGCCCAAAAATACATAGGAAGTTTTTTGGCATGTATCATTGCTCTGGCAGATTCCTATATGGTCCTGTTTTTTCTTTCCACAACTCCATTTTGCTGAGGAGTTATAGGAGAAGAAAATTCATGACTAATTCCTTCGGAGGAACAGAAATCATCAAACTTGCTGTTTTCAAATTCCTTGCCATGATCACTTCTGATTCTGACAATACACCCTTCCTTTTCTCTTTGAATTTTTTTGCACAATTCTTTAAAAACTTCAAATACATCAGATTTTTCCCTAATGAAGTTAATCCAGGTGAATCTGGAAAAATCATCCACAACCACATAGGCATATCTTTTTCCACCAAGACTCTCCACTTGCATTGGTCCCATCAAATCCATATGAAGAAGTTCTAGAACCTTAGAGGTGGTCAGATGTCTTGACTTTGGATGTGACATTCTAGTCTGCTTACCAACCTGACATTCACCACAAACTCTTCCTTCATCAATTTGCAGTCTTGGAATCCCTCTGACTGCCTCCATGGAGATAATCCTTTTCATACCTCTTAGATGAAGATGGTCAAGTTTTTGGTGCCACAGTTTCACCTCTTTTTCTTCTTTTGCAATGGAACACACAGAGGAGAAATTTGTGTTCTCAGGCTCCCACAAGTAACAGTTGTCTTTAGATCTGACTCCTTTCATTACAGTTTCTTGCTTTTCATTAATTACAAGACATTCAGATTTTGAGAAATTGACCTTGAATCCTAGATCACACAATTGACTGATACTAATGAGATTAGCAGTCAGCCCTTTTACCAGCAGTACTTCATTCAGACTTGGAACTCCAGGGCAGTCCAAATCACCAACTCCTTTGATTTCACCTTTAGCACCATCTCCAAAGGTCACAAAACTGGTGGTGTGAGGCTTAACATTATTGAGGAGGTTCTTGATTCCAGTCATGTGTCTGGAACATCCACTGTCAAAGTACCAGTCTTCCTTTGCAGAGACCCTCAGGGAAGTGTGGGCTATCAGGGCAGTAGCCTTTTTCTTCCATTTAGTAGCATGTGGTACCTTTTTAGACTTAGGTTTGACACCTGAGTTCTGATTTGGGTATCCATGCAATCTGAAGCAGAAGGGCTTTATGTGGCCATATCTCCAACAATGATGACATCTCCATCTTTGGTACCTTTTCTTCATATGTCTCTGTTCCTGATGTTGAGAGTTGTGTTGAGACATCTGTTTTGACATTTGCTTATCAGGCCTGATCTTCTTATCTGTACCAGATTTCTTTGCTTCCATAAATCCTAGTCCAGATTTATTTCCCATATTTTGTCCAACCTGAAGGATCTCTTCCAATTTGTCTGTTCCATTAGTCAGCATCTTGACAGATTTGGTCATTTGATTCAGTTGTGAGTTCAGCAACTGAACTTCCCCTTCTAGATGACTTATAGTTTCAAGGTTTGCCCTTTTTTCAGCCTCCAGCTTTATGATGAGTTTTGATTGTTTCTCATTCTGCACACAGACTTCAGTACTTCTGATACACAATTTCTTGTAAGTATCAGCCAGTTCTTCAAAAGTCACCTCTTCATCACTAATGTCACTTTCAGAGGTACACACACCAGTTAGAGCAATAACTAGTTTGGCAGATTCTTCTTCAGAATTACTTTCTGAATCACAGTCAGACCAAGTAACAGTCATTCCTTTCTTTTGTTTCTTAAGAAAGGTAGGACATTCAGCTCGAATATGCCCATATCCTTCACAACCATGGCATTGAATTCCTCTGCCTTGATTTCCCTTCTCTTCTGACCCTGGTCTTCTGCTGGAACTGTCAATGTCAGAGGGAATGTTATGAACATTAGACCTTGACTTTGGATCTATTCTTTTGATGAGTTTGTTGAACTGTCTTCCAAGCATGGCTATAGCTTCTGAAATATTTTCTTCAACATCAGTGTTGGAAACAAGTGCTATGCTCTTGTTCTTCTTGTCACCATTTTCAGTGATCCCCATCTCAAAGGTCTGAAGAGACCCAATAAGTTCATCCACTTTCAACTTGCTGATGTCCTGGGCTTCTTCTATGGCAGTTACCTTCATTGCAAATCTTTTAGGCATGGATCTGAGAATCTTTCTCACCAATTTTTCTTCTGCCATTTTTTCTCCCAGTGCTCCTGAGGTGTTGGCAATCTCCAAGATGTTCATGTGAAATTCATGAATGGTTTCATCTTCCATATTGGTAGTCAACATCTGAAGCCTTGACATTTTCACTTTGGAAGTTCCCTCATGGGTAGTTTTGAGAGTGTCCCAAACTTCCTTGGCCAGTTCATATTGATGTACTAGTCTAAAAATGTTTCTATCAATTCCATTGAACAAGGCATTTAAGGATTTGGAATTTCCCAGGGCTAACTCATCTTCTTCTTTACTCCAATCTTCCTCAGGCTTCAAACTGATTGTCCCATCTTTCTCAGTTATGGTGGGATGGATCCATCCTTTGTCAGTAGCTCTCCAAGCCTTTTTGTCCAGAGATTTTAAGAAGGCAATCATACGAGGTTTCCAGTAGTCATAATTAGTTCCATCCAGAATGGGTGGTCTATTTCCAAAAACTCCTTCTTTGTCCATAGTGCCAGAAAGTGATATCCCTAGATCTCACCCAGTAATACAGGCAGGGTGCCTGCTCTGATGCCAATTGAAATTCTGGCTGCAGATACTCAATGTCACGTTCAATGTTATGACACCGTATCTGACTTTCTATAAGACAGTAAATACAAAAACAGTAAAGAACACAATCAATTGTTTACCCAGTTCAGTGTGCAACAACACCTACTCTGGGGGCTACCAAGCCAGGGAGGAAATCCACTATAAGAGATATTAATTCAGGAATAAACCAACCAGTTTATCTCCTTCACTTAAGACCTACCCAATGCAACTTCAATCTAAGTACAACTTAAACCTGAGTTCCTACTCACTCCCCCTCAATCACAGCAGTGATACATAGAAACAATTTGACTAATGAATTGTTGAAGACACTCTTCAAAACATACACTTGATTATGCTTCACAGCTTTTTAATTAAGCAACACAAACACTCTTGCTTCACAGCTTTGAGTGATACACAAACCTAACTTGACTTTGCTTCACATCTTTAGTCAAGAGACATACAAACACTCTTGCTTCAAAGCTTTGAGTGTTACACAACCCTTACAATTAAAACCTATTCCAAGTCACTTATCACAATGATAATTGCTTGGATTACAATAGTAAAAACTATACAGCTTCTAAATGACCTTCTATCAAAAAGGGATTGTCTTCAAAACAGCAGCCCTGTTGAATATATAGCAGCTGCAACTTCAGTTAGGGTTTCCACAAAAAGCTAGGGTTAATTCCCTTTGACCTTAAGACTAGGTCACAGGACTTTATCAACCAGGTTGGGGTTGAGCTAGGTTAACCCAAAGAAAACGCAGGATTCTGTTCTGGAAAGACTGAGTCATTTTCCTGAAAAGACTCAGAATTAACCAAACTGCATACCTGTTAGTTCAGAACATGATGTCTTAACATCTGTTATGACATCTGAAAACCTGTCTACTGATTTAGGAAAATGTGATCATTTTGCAAAATGCTCAGATACACACTTATAAACATCAGTACCTGTATGACATTATTTTTCTGCAAAGGTACCTAATGAATCAGTACAAACTAAACTAGAATGTTATGACATCAGTCATGACATTCACACATACACTTGGGTTTTACCAAAAATGAAAGCCAATAACTAAACAACTACAGGTTTGTCCCATGTAGAATTGCTCATGGAACAATCTCTCCAACTGGGTCAAATGATGGATCAAATTGGGGGGAAGAGTTGTAAACCAAGTGAATGCATTCTTTGTTAAAGAACTTGGGAAGTACTTAATCCTCAGGTTTTTGTTGTTTGAAATATCTCCTGCTTCGATCAAGTATCTCGCCACATGTTCGACAGTAGATTCTGTCGTGTCCCCAGAGAATTTAGTGAACTTAGGGACTTTACATCTAGGAGGTAAGTCTGTTTGTAACACGTATTCTGACAGTGGGGATGTGAAGTTGGGCCTACGAAAGCCCATGTTCATCCCATTTTGAGTCATGATTCTTTCGATCATGGCTGCCAGATTATTTTCCAAACCCATATTCTGGTATTGGATATGCTGAACTACTTCGTCAGCATTTTGGTTTCTGTTAACTAACCTTACCTCTGGGGCTATAACCCTAGGTTCTTCGACAGGCTGCTCCAATCGTGCCCTAAGGTTTTCTTCGACAGGCTGCTGGACTTGGTTGATAGTGGTCTCTTCCTCTAAGAGTATACCTTGGTTTCCCCTTATTTGCGCCCTTTGGGGCTGTCGAATAGGTTGGGGTACTCCAAAGAAATCAGCCAAACGCGTCATTTGCGCTGTCATCTGCTGATTCGATTGGGTGGTGTTTTGTATTAGAGGATTCAGCACTGTACTTAAAGTTTGTGCCAACATTTGAACCATATCATGGTTGCTTTCGTCCATTTGTTGCCTCAAGACTGCTGTCGAGGCATTTGTAAGGCCATGTGCTACTTGGGACGTTCCTCCTAAGAGTTGGGTCCTATTTCTGTTCGCCATACCTACTCCAGAACCTTGGAGTGGCGAAGATGCACTCACTAAAGGGTTTGAAAAAGTGGACGCAGCGTTTGTCAGGCTAGCCAATTCAGACGTTGGCATGCCATATAGTGGTTCTCGATTTAGACCGCCTGTCATAAATCCTGGGGGAACATAAGGCCTTGTTCCTGGATTTCCCCTTGGTGGGGGAGTTCCTAAAGGCACTCTGGGGCCAGTGAACGGAGGTAATGGCCCCGTCGTTGTGATCGTTACTGCTGGTGTCGAACCAGCGGTTATCGCTTCACTTACGGTTGGGATCACCGTTGTTCCCACATTCGTTTGTGGGATTTCGTTATTGTTTGGCGGATTCGCCATCGCTTCTCTTCTTCTGGCAGTATTGGTATTGTTAGTGTATATTCTACCACTTCTCAATAACATGCAATACTTCTCGAAAAAGATGATAATCTGTGTAAAAAGGTTAAACTTCAAAATCAACACACAGTCCCACCAGGTGTGCCAATTTGTTTACCGTGGGAATTGGTAAACAACCGCTAATCTTCCAAATGGTTACTTATTTGGTGACTCGCAGGATCGATCAGATTGATCCTAAGACATGGTTGATTTTGGGGTTTTGACTAAGTTTGATAATGGTTAAATGACAAGAAAATAAAGAAGCTTTATGTAAATTGCATGAAGAAAAGGGCTTGATAAAATAAAGAAAGGCTTGAAATGAAATGCTTCGACTGGAAAAGTAAAGAAGAAAGCAAGTAAAGTTTCTGGAAAATAAATGACTTTGATTAATAAAGTGGTTTTTCACACATACATTCTCAACAATTCTTTCTCTCACGCTGGGTACTCGAATCTATATGAGTGACTTGTATATAATTGTGAACACACGCGAAAAACTGCGTGAACTACTAATATTTATACTAAACACATCCCAAGTAACCGTCGGGAAGTTACGCTGCTTCGAGATGACTCCACTTGGCACGTTCACAGCGTTCGACGCTCCAGATCTTGGCACGTTGCACTTGGTAACCGCTGGGAACCGTTTTCCCTCCAAACGTTTGAATCTCAAACTGTTCCACTCTGAGCAATCGAACACCTTCGTCGAGAAGCACCTTCGACGTCGAAGGCAACAAGATTCCTTCTTAGAAGAAATTCTCTAAGTACATTTCCATCTTCTGATGAGCATTTCGACAGACCCAGCTGGTCGAAACCATCCTTCAGCTTTAATGGCTGATATTAATAAAAACAAGGGTGTCGAATTTAGGAGCCAACAATAGGGTGCCATGGAAATCATTTGAGACATTTGGATCTCACACATCTTGATGAAAAGTGAAACTAGTTGAAAGGCTATTGCTTAGGAGGAGAATTTGTCTGATCAGTTCTTGGTCAACCTTGAGAAATTGAGGAACTTAATGAGCATGCATTGAGTAAAATGGGAGGGCAAATTTTCGGGTGCAACACTAACATAAGGGAAAATGCACACATCACAAGTGTTAAGGACAAGGTCACAAAATAACATGGCTTTTGAGAGGGTCATTAAGAAAAATTTAAATCAAAGATGAAGAAGCATTAAAAGGGAGAAATCAACATGCTTATAAAGTAAAAGTTATGACAAAAGATAGAAAATGGAAACATAGTCTGACAAAGCAATCAATCATGGATCACATGGATATGAAAACAAACACACAAGGTACATGGTAAAACAAGCATCATGTTCAAGACAACATTAAACACGTATTTAACAAGTAAGAGCTCATGAAGGAAACATCACAACATGTTAAGATCAAACAATCAAAGTAAGGTGACTATCATGGTATTTGAAGGAAGTAAACAAACATGTTATCATTCACTAAGCACAAGTATTTTCAAGTAATAACAACTGTAATACGGTGGGAGAACTGACTTGGTTGTTTTGCGTTTGATCGCAATTGTTGCGGATAGCAAAAGTCGCCACCGACTTTTCTTTAATCCAATAAGGAAAGGGTGAAAAGAACAGGAAAGACCTTTGAGATTATTTTCTTGAGTTCGGGGGGTAGGTTATGAAAATGGAAGGTGTTAGCACCATTTTCATCCGTAGTTATCTACGGGCTCTTAGTTTCTTGCTAGATCACTTGCTTTGTTTGAAAATATGCTTTGTGGTGTGGGTTTGAAAATATTTTGAAAACGTCTTTGTAATGATTCTCGTCTCTATAAGAATGTGTAAAAAGTGTTGCCTTTAAAAAATAGTTCAAAGAGGTATTTGTTTGTGGAAGATGTTTTTGAAAGTGATTTTGAAAAGTGCCTTTGTAATGATTCTCGTCTCTATAAGAATGCGTACAAAGAGCTTTGTCTTTTGAAAATGTTTCAATGGAAAGTTTTGGTGTGAAAAATGTTTTTATGGTGAGCAAGAGAGCAACTACGAGCATCCTACCTACTCAAAAGGTCTTTGTTCTTTTCCTCCTCGTTTAGATGTTTCTACTTTACCATTGATTTGGTAAGAATCCCCATCGTTGGATGTGAAGGTACATCCGTGGGTTATTTGTATAGTCATAGAAGGCAACCTATGGGACATTTTAGCAATGTCGTATAGGGACTAGATCGTTTACCAAAGGCAACATCGAGGGTCATGGAGGGACTACGATCTTTTATCGAGGGTCTTTGCTAAAACGCCCATATTCGAGGGACATGACTATTTTCTAAAGCAACAAGTGGGATTACCCTAGAGGTGCATGTGTGCAAAGTGTGTTTGATTACATGCATTTTTGTCTTTGGTTTTTGGGTTGTCTACTTGTTGGTTTTATCTTGCCATACATCCTAATTACTAACATTTGTATAAAGCAATAAAAATGCAGAAAATAAATATCCTACAGTATTACAACCATATTGAATAGAAAGAAATGTAAAGCCAAACCAAAATAAAAGAAGGGAAAATAAGATTTTCGATCCAGGCAACAACGCCCCTTTGATTCTGCCTTTCCCTGCCTCTTTCAATTTGGTCCTAGCAGTCAGCGTGAGAGGCAACCTGAAATTCTGGAAGCAGATACTCAATGTCACAGTGAATGTTATGACACCGTATCTGACTTTTTATAAGACAGTAAATAAATAAACAGTAAAGAACACAGTCAATTGTTTACCCAGTTCAGTGTGAAACAACACCTACTCTGGGGTATACCAAGCCAGGGAGGAAATCCACTATAAGAGATATTAATTCAGGAATAAACCAACCAGTTTATCTCCTTCACTTAAGACCTACCCAATGCAACTTCAATCTAAGTTCAACTTAAACCTGAGTTCCTACTCACTCCCCCTCAATCACAGCAGTGATACTAAACAATTTACTAATGAATTAATGAAGACACTCTTCAGAACATACACTTGATTATGCTTCACAGCTTTTAATCAAGTAACACAACCACTCGTGCTTCAAAGCTTTGAGTGATATATAAACCTAACTTGACCTTGCTTCAAAGCTTTAGTCAAGTGACACAAACACTCTTGCTTCAAAGCTTTGAGTGATACACAACCCTTACAATCAAAACCTACTCCAAGTCACTTATCACAATGATACTTGCTTGGATTACAGTAGTTAAAACTATACAGCCCCTAATTGATCTTCTGTCAAAGAGTTAATTTCCAATCAGCTTTCCTGTTGAATATATATGCAGTTGTTTCTTCAGTTAGGGCTTCCACGAAAAGCTAGGGTTAATTAGGGTTAACCTCAAGACTTGGTCACAAGACTTTATCAACCAGATTAGGGTTGAGCTCAATTAACCTAAAGTCCACGTGAGATTCTGTTCTGGAATGTATGAACCAAATTCCTGAAAAATCTCAGAATTAACCAAACTGCATAACTGTTAGATCAGTACAGGATGTCTTAACATTTGTTATGACAACATAAATCCTGTTTACCGATTTTGGTAGAAAGTAATAAATGTGATCATTGCAAAATGCTCAGATACACACTCATAAATAGCAGCTACTGTATGCCATTCTTTTTCTGCATAAAGTACCTAAAAACCCAGAATGTTATGACATCAGTCATGACATTCACACACCTGGTTTTACCAAAAATACATGCCAATAACTAAACACTTATAAACTCCCCCTTTGGCAAATTTTTGGCTAAAACCCCTAAGCAATCAGAGAATAGAGAGCAGCAGAATGAATATGTCTGCAGAAAAAATAATGTCTACCAAGTAATTAACACAAAATATCTCCCCCTCTTTAGCCACAAATAGGCCAAAGATACATGTACTTATATGTTATACAGTCATCCAAAATGAGTAATAAAATAACAAAAATGAAATCACTTGCAGCAACAGGAATCAGAAGCAAGCTTGACACTCCACTGGTCTTCAAGCACTATCATCTTCAGAGGAGGCACTTTCTTCAGCATTAAGTTGATCTTCAGCAGCATCCTCTTCCCTTCTGTGTCCTTCAGTCTCCTCCTGTTCTAATCTGGAAATTAGGTTCTCAAGAGTCCTTTTCCTTGTCTCCAGTTCTTTGCAGGTTTCCTTCAGCACAACTATAACATCAGAATTTTTGGACTGAGTTTTGACAGTTGATGTCTCAGCTGATGTCATGACAAAGTCAGGAACATGAGATCCCTGAAATAACTTATAGTGCAACCCAAGAGCAGGACCTCTTTTGCAAACAATGTCTCTTTCCACTAGAATGTCAGGATACTGAGCAAGGACAATACCACATAGGAGGGAGGGAAAGGCAATAGGGCCTTTAACAGCATAGCTTCCAGCATGTTTTAAAGTTTGATCAAAGACATACCTGCCATAGTCAAATTCTGTCATGGTTCCAACAACATAAATGAATCTTCCCAATCCTGTGGAGATGGTTGATTTATGGTTGGTAGGAACCCAGTTGGTTGCACCAATCTTGTGCAGGATGGCAAATTTCATGCTTAGCTTGCTAGCATTCAGCTTGCCTTTTAAGGGCCAGCACTTTACTTGATTTTCTGTGATGGTTTGGCATACTTGGTTGTCAGTAACCTCTAGTTCAGGGCAAGCCTCATCTGGTCTTCCAAGGAATTTGTTTATTTCAGAGGGAGAGAAATTAACTTTTCTTCCTCTTATATAGACACATTTAAAGTAAGCTGACCTTCCATCAGCACATCCATCAGACAAATTCACTATGAATTCTTTGACAAGATTTTCATAGCATTTGGTAAACTTTACCACAATATTCATTAGTCCAGCAGCTTTGATTAGGTCCATGATCTCCTTACATTCCATGGGACCATTGTTTAGTTCTCTTTCGAAGGCTATTCTTTTCAAACAAACATACTTCCATCTGTTGGCATTTTCAGGGTGGTGAAAAGAAATGTTATCAGTGGGGACTTCAGGAACTTTAGCCATTTTGCTTGAAGGGAGTTTCCTTCTGAGAGGAATGTCTTCAGCATCAATTTCAAATTCTGATTCCTCATCAGAATCAGAAGGTTCAGGCTCTTTCCTTTTCATTGCTATTGATTGTCTCACAGGCTTTGAGCGACTACCAGCATGTACTCGGGTTTTCACCTTCCCAGTCTTCACAGTTTCTACACCAGTCTTGCCTTCAGACCTGGTTTACTTGTGAGCAATATCATCAGTCTTCTCTTTGGTCAGGCATTTTGCAGCATCCTGGTTACCTTTTCTGTTCATCATCCTCCTAGCTATGCTAGGGTTGATATTTGCAATTAGGTCATTGTCTGAGTATTCTTCATCCACATCAATAACCGGTGGTTCAACATTCTTCTCTGAAGGGTTCTGGAGATCATCAAGGTTTTCAGATGATTTCTGAATGTTGTCATTTGGTGTCTCAACATTCTCAGAGACATCTGGATTTATTTCAACAATTGGACTTGCTGATTCTTAATTTAAAGGAACAGAAATGCCAGGTACAGAGTGGTTCTCACTCAGAATTCTTGTAACAAGCCTAGCTATTGCTTGATGAACATAAGCTGAGCCTTCCCTATTTGGAGCATAAGATGATGGTTGAGAGGGATTACCGGATGAAGTAGCTTGAGACCTTCCTGCATGCCTTGTTCTCAGCTTTTTAACCTTAGAGGGGTTAGTTGCCAGTACTCTAAGAGGGGTAATCTCCAGGACTTCAGAATCCATGCAAGAGGTGATTACCCTAGAATCTCGATCAGAAGATGCGGATGAAACAGTCGTCTTGGAAGAGGATGATGTTTGAGACATTTTGATAGTCTTAGAAAACCAGTAGCAACGAGAGAGAAATCTTTGATTGAGAGAATGGGGATTGTTGCAGAGCCGGGAGAGAAAGGAGGTAAATGAGTGTCTATTCAACTTCTTAACAGTTTTTAAAGAATTAGGAAAACATATGATTAACCCAATCAAAATAGACTTAACACAAAAGACTCCTTCATCCCTTGTTTTAAGCAAAATTAATTGCTACATTTCCTCATGTTGGCAAATACCCAACTTGCCCCTCAAATTTTCAAACTGATTTGCATCAAGTGTGTTGTACCCCAAAATTTGCCCTCCCATATTCTTCAAAACTTGCAAAGTCAAAGCTTCAAAATCTCCCCAAGGGTTGCACAGTTCAAGGGCCTCCTAACAGTCAAAAACTAGGGTTTTGGTTCTGACAAAGAAAATGAAGTTTCCAAGGGTCCAATCAAGTCCCACATGCCTACAAACATGGTCAAGCATCCTCATACCAAGTTTCAAGACTTACAGCACAAAATTGCACAGTCAAAAACCCTAATTGCCCTACAGTCAACTGTAGGGGCAAAATGGTCATTTGACAGTCAAAAGTCCAAATTTTTGGTAAACATCTTATTTTGAAGCCACAAACATCATTTGATCAATTCTTGATCATGATTTTCAAGGCATGGCTCAAAAAGTCTCAAGATGCAAAAGTTTCCATATTTGGACAGTTGAAAAAGTCAACTATAACTTGACCAAGGCATACCTTCCACATGGATTATCAGAAAAATTCCATCCAAAGCTCATTTTGAATAGAAAGACATTTCCTACAACCCCTCTTCACACTTCAAGTCCAAGAAATACTCTCACAAAAAGTTATCAATTTCAACATTATAGGTCATTTTCAAAAGTCAACAAAAAGGGACTTTAAGTCAAAGGCCATAACTTGAGATTTCTAAATCAAAATGACATGGGACCAAAGGCATTGGTTAGAGGACTTCAAGACCTTTCCAAAATGTCCAAGAACATGATCAAAGCTTAACAATTGAGCAAGATATGCCTTGTGGAATTTGGGAAAATTTTGGGAATTTTGAAAAGTCAACTTTACTTCAAATGCTTCAAATTTGCTAATGGGCCACATTTTCTTCCAAGATTCATCATCCAAAGCATATGCACGACCATTTGGCCCAAAGGGGATTTATTTCATCATTTTTATTTATTTATTTGAATTTTTAATTACAAATAATTCATTTAAATTAAATAAAATATGGAAAAATACTAAACCAAAGTTTTTAAATCTTTTTGTGCAGAATAAACTCTCCTTAAAGGCTTAAGATTCGTGCATAACGAAAATTGGAAGGTTTTGCCATGATTGGAATCAAAAAACATGTGAAAAAGATTTGAAAGATTATGCATGAAAATCAAATATCCATTCCATCAATGCAAAGGGATTTGGACATATTTTTCAACCCTAATCTGATCCCATACATATACCAATGCAAACCTAATGCAAAAAGACCTCGAAGCTGCGCCACACTGCATAAACAACTTTGCACTTTTTGTGAAAAAATTCCAAAACTGAAAACACGATTTCAAGGAGTTTCAAGGCCAAACATTGATTCCATTGCATTCCTGAGGCTTCAAGGAAGGTTTCTGGATCAAAACCATCATCTCTAACACAAAGAATTGGTAGAACGACCTTGTCTTGTCCATACTTTTTTTCACATTCATGTATCAGGATTCATACATTATTTTTAACTTTTAATGTTTGATTTGTGTTTGTTGATTCATTCTGAAGCTAACCATGTAGTTTGATTGAGTTTTTGTGCATCATAGCGAAATCACCCTTGGAGCGTTTTGGGGTTACAAAGGTTCAAATTTGGGGTTTCTCTGTTATGGAAAAATTGAGACATGATACTTAGGCCATTAAAATCAGGAGCTTCAGACGAATTCAATGGATAACTCGCGATCAATTTATGATCAAAGGATTTCTATTCTCTATTTTTTCATACATTATATAGTGGGGGTTTAAAACCCCCGCAATCTTATTTCTTTTTTCAGATAAAACACAGAGCAATTGGAGAAGACGCTTAGTTGTCATGACGTGAATGGGCAATTCAAAATTCAGCGCGCGTTTTTGGTTTCTAGGCCACTAACATCAATTTCCTCTTATATTATTTATGCTTTATTTTACATACAGCGCGTTGAAGCAGCTCAGTTGGTGGGATGTTTTGTTGGCAAGCATTGGGACCTGGGTTCGAATCCCAGGTCCCCCACTTTGTTTCAATATTTTGCCTTTCAATGTAATCCTATGCAGCGCACTACCTGACGTTCACCATACGTCCACCGTCCCAACTTGCCACGCGCCTATTGAGATCAATCTATTGGCTATGATCTGAGGAGCACCATGGACACTGGTCAATACACACGCACGCTCCCTGAAAAGTCAAAAAAGGCCTCCAAAGATGTGCCAGAATTGCTGGATCCCACCTCCAGTTTGGGGACAGAACCCCCCATTGGTTTGATTTTTTTTTCATCCTTTTTCATATTTTTCTATTTTATTTGTTTTAATTTGTTTTCATAAAATATAAAAATAATATAAAAATCAGAAAAGACAAAAACAAAAATATATTTTATTTTAATATCTTTGTAAATAAATTGTATCAATTAATTTAGTTTTAAATTCTAGGATTAATTTTAATGTTTTCTAACAAACTAAATTTTTTTTATAGAATTAGGGTTGTAAAAGACTTTTATCCTTTTCTTTTCTCATTATTAATAATTAATTATTTATTTTTGTAAATAAAATTGTATTAATTAATTAGGTTAATTTTAGATTAAATTTTAATGCTTTTCTTAATGAATAAAAATAGTTAGAATTAGGGTTAATTAATTAATTTTTTTAATTTCATTTAATCTTCTCATTAAAAATTCATAAATACAAAAACTCAAAAACTCTTTTCTTTTTATTTTAATTTAATTAATTCGTTAATCGTAATTTAATTTCATTAAAAAGGGTCCAACGCCCTCGCATTCGATCGTAATTCCAATTCGCGCGTTTATTCTATTTCCTCTTTTTATGTAATTCTCCCAAAGCCATGTAAATTTGATATTTATATTTCTCGCACTTTACTTTATTTTATTTCAAATCGGGTCCTGGATTAAATTTGGCGATGTGGACCCGCGCCTTTGTAATAGCGTAGAATTTTTACATTCCGCACTTTTTAACTGTTAATAAATTTGCATGCAAGAATGAATGTTAAAATAAAAAAACAAAAGCGTAGATCACCTATGACATGAACAAAATAAAAATAAATGAACATGATACACAAATCACACACCACCCCTAGGGTATGCCTCACTGTTGCCTTGCCCTTCGAAAGGTGATCGTCGAGTAGAGGATGTTTTAGTAAGTCCTCATGATCCGGGAACCTGGCATGAGGGTAGCTTCTAAGGTGTCTTCCTATTGCTCCGGTGATCACCATGTCCCGAACCTTCGAATTGACCCGAACACCTCCAACGGTGGTGCTACCTACCTCTCAATGGTGGGATGGCACTGCTTTAAAGACATTTACACAGACGAATTCCTTAGGGTAGGTAGACGACTCTAGATACTTGCTCTAATTTCAAAACAAATCAAAAATACTTTTCACACCGACACCTTTTCAAAAAGCTTACGAAAGCAATTTTTCAAACACTCTTGAGGACTGATACAAGAGTCGAACTGAAATTTTCAAAGGAACTTTTTAAAACCCACAGTTGAAAAGCAAACAAACCATTTTTGAAAACACAAGTGAGCAAGTATCTAAGAGCCCATGGATAACCATGGATAGAAAGGGTGCTAACACCTTCCCTTTCTATAAATCTACCTCCCGAACCGAGAGCAATCTCTATAAGGAATTTTTCTGTGCTTTTGTCCTTTCCATTTGGAGAAAATAAAAGACGGTGGCGACTCTTGCTTTCCGCGACATTTCGCGAACCGGCGTTAAACAATCAGTTCCAGATCCACCGATCACAGAACTGGCGAATCTGCTGGGGACACTTTTAAAGTGAGGTGTACCTTAGGGTTAGCTCATAACTGTGTTTTCTATTGTATTGATTTGCTTGCTTTAAATTGTGGGACTGTCTTGGGAGTTCTATAGATCCTAACCCGGATCTGGGGATACCTTCTTAGAAAGTAGCAACAAGGCTGTAAGGGAACTGTGCGGGGTATACCGACATGGTTGAAACAGTCTGCTACGTTGATGTGGCACTTTGGTGTGTACCGGTAACCCTTGAGTTCAGTCAAGGAGAGTACGGGGCCTCCGCGTGGTGTCGTGAAGCATCAACATACCTTAGGAACCTTAATTGAACTATCTTGGCCTCTTTAGGGTAGTGAGATAACTGACTTTGGTGCAGTCCGAGGTTGGTTGATACTCGATACTACACTCAATTGAGGGTTGCTTTCCTGGAATATTTCGGTCGCCAGTTCAGTGGCTAAATCGAAACGATGAACAATGAAAGCAATCCGGTGATATTGGGACCCTTAGAACCCGATTACTTCTGATAGGACAGGTTGAGCCCACCAACTTCAAGAGGGTACTACCCAGACCCCATGCTGGCCTAAACCCTAAGGGCTTGTATTGTGTGACTTGTGTGCCTTACATGTTTGCCTTTGTAAATATCTGTGGTGTGTTTAATCATAGCATCATGACATCATCCAGCATCATATGCATTGACTAACCATTTCAGGGGTTCGAATCTTCATCTTTGTTCTTGTTTTGTAGGACATGGAAACTGTTCGTAGAAAGACAATTCAAGTCAGCCTTGTAAGGGTCCCTCCTCAGCTTAAGGAGCTTATATCCAGGATTCCCGAGAGCTCTTCATTCAGTGAAAGACATGGAAGGCTCATCAGCTTGGTCAATACCAACATTGAGGAAGATATGATAAAGGTCCTGTTCCAATTCTTTGACCCTCTGCATCACTGTTTCACCTTCTTGGATTATCAGCTGGTACCTACCTTGGAGGAGTTCTCCTGGCTCCTGCAGATCCCTATCCTTGATCAACTACCCTACAACGGTACGGAAAAGGAACCCAAGCTTGAAGAGATTGCTAAAGCCTTGCACCTACAATCATCTGACCTCAAGGGACATTGGGAAGTTAGAAGTGGTATCAAAGGGTTCTTAGCCAGGTTTCTGTTTGAAAAGGCCCATGAATGTTGGAACTCCCTTGATTTACAAGCTTTTGAAGAAGTTGTGGCCCTCCTTGTCTATGGTTTGGTGTTGTTCCCTAACCCAGATCAGCTTATAGATATCAGTGCTGTCCAAATCTTCATGTCCAGGAATCCTATACCTACGTTGCTGGGGGACATCCTTCACTCATGTTACACTCGAACCATGAGAAAAAGAGGTGTCCTTATGTGTTGCACTCCTCTCCTGGGAAGGTGGTTTATTTCGCACCTTCCACAATCAGCTTTGAAGAATGAGCGGGGTTTGAGATGGTCACAACGGTTGATGACTCTTACGCATGCAGATATACATTGGTGTCCTCGGTCCAGAGAGGATGTCACTATCATTGATCGTTGCGGGGAGTACCCTAATGTTCCTTTACTTGGAATCAGAGGAGGTATTACTTACAACCCATGCCTGGCTTGGAGACAGTTTGGTTATGCTCGGAGGGATGGCCCTCATGACATGTTAATTCCTGACATAGTTTTTGACTTCGACAACGATGCACAAGGACTTCGCCAGAGATTTATCAGAGCTTGGAGGACGCCAAGTAGGATAGACAATAAGACACTGGGGCACATGAACTCCATCCCTTTGGAACCTTATCTCAAGTGGGTACGAGCCCGCTCCCAGAAGTTAGTAATGCCTTATCCTCATATGCTCCCTATAATCAAAGAGCCAGTCCTGGAAGGAGAAGTGTCCTACACCATTCAGCATCCTGATATGCCCACATCCTGGGAAGAGATGCAGAAAAGCTGGATCCAGCTTAAGGAAGAACAGAATTCTCTTGAGACCAGTCTACATGCTAGTGAAAAGAAGGTCTTGGAGCTCACCCGCCTATTGCATGAGGAGAGGAATCTCAACACCTACATAGCTCCAAAGAGGATGCGTAGTGTCTTTTGGGATTGATTTGCTTTGTAATTTGTGCCCATGAGGCTTTGATGTACTGAACAATTATTTTCTTAATGATAACGTGTGTTCCTTTTTGTCTATAACAAATTTGAACTTTCGAACCCTTGAATGCATTGCATAAACACATATCATTCATCATGTGCATAGCAGGTTTTCTTCTTTTCAGGTTGCTTACTGTTCTTCGCTGTTTATTTCAGCATCATGAATCCTGACTCATCATCAACTGAGATGTCCATCAAGGCTCTTCAGGCGCAGAATGTGCAATTTCAGGAACTAATCATGGGTTTGGCTCAGGGCCAAGAGGAGCTGAAGGCTCTGCTCCTGAAGAAGGAGAAGAAGAAGAAGAAGAGAAATGTTTTTTTCAACTCGGGCCGAAGGTTTGGCAACACTCTGCAGAATGAAGAGGCTGGTTCTTCTGTAGGCAAGGGCAGTCCCCAGGGGGGAAAGGCTTCAAGTCCAGTAGTCTCTGACAACGAGATTGACTTCAATGAGGAGCAGTATCCTCCGGCTGAAGACCGGTATAAGCAGTTGGAAGACAGATTGAATGCTATGGAGATCCAACAAGTGCCTGGGCTGGATTTCGGAGACTTGGGTTTGTCTACTGGTGTGATTATTCCTCATAAGTTCAAAGCACCATCCTTTACCAAGTATGACGGGGCGTCTTGTCCCAAGCTACACCTCAGATCCTACGTGCGTAAGCTTCAACCGTACTCAGTGGACAAGAATTTGTGGATCCACTTCTTCCAGAAGAGTCTTTCAGGGACTCATCTCGAATGGTTTTATCAGCTGGATGGGACCAAGGTTTGTAACTGGGAGGAGTTGGCTACTGCTTTTTACAAGAAGTATCAATATAATGCCGACCTTGCCCCTACACGTACCCAACTCCAGGGTATGTCGCTAGGGTCAAGTGAAGGTTTTAAAGAGTATGCACAGAAGTGGAGGGATCTGGCTGGCAGGGTGCAGCCTCCGTTGACTGACGGAGAGTTAGTAGACATGTTCTTGGGGACCCTATCTGGGCCATTTTTCAACCATCTCATCGGTAACTCATCTGCAGGGTTTACTGATCTTATTCTGACTGGAGAGAGAATAAAGGCTGGGATGAAGTCTGGTAAAATTCAGAAGGGTGCATCGTCAAGTTCTGAGAAGAAGCCCTTCAAGAAGGAGGCTAGTGCGGTATATGGGTCCAGAAGACAAGAGAAGCCTGAGCGCCGCCAATCTGTCAACGCGGTGATGATTGCTAAGCCTGCTGCCGCTCCTCGGCAAACCAATCCTCAGAGGGCTGAAAGACCCAGGAGAGAGTTTACCCGTTTGAGCATGACTTTATCGCAAATCTTGCCGCAGTTGCTATCCACCAACCTAGTGACTGTCAGGGAGGCCCCAAAAGTTGTGAATACTGCCTCTCCAAAATACAATCCAAATGCCCGTTGTGCTTATCACTCCGATAGCCCGGGGCATTCCACTGATGACTGTTGGGCCTTAAGGAATAAGGTGCAAGACCTTATTGACGCAAAAGAGATACAGTTTGAAGCACCTGAGAGGACAAATGTGGTGACTGCTCCTATGCCCCAGCATGGAGTAAATGCCGTTGATGAAGATGTATACGCTGTTTCTGTGAATGATGTAGCTACTCCCTTAATGACTGTCAAGAGGAACCTACTGCTGGCCGGTTTATTTCCGGGTTGTAGTGAGGGTTGCCTTTTCTGTGCTGTTTCCCTATCTGGTTGTCCTTTGTTGAAGTTGGGCATCCAAAGCCTAATGGACAGCAAAGAGATTCTGTTCAAAAAGACTGCTGTTCAGTTTGTTCCGGTAGAAGAAGTTTCTGTTGTTACGATCTTTAATAATCCAATCAAGGCTCTCCCAAGGAAGCCTGTTCAAATCATGACTGTCTCACCTGTTATTATTACTATTCCGGGGCCTCTCCCCTACGAATCTGATAAAGCTGTCCCCTGGCACTATGGGGCAAATGTGTATGTGAATGGAATCAAACAAGAGCTCAACACTGGCACCAGCATCAGCAATATCACTGGTCCAGCAAAGGTTACTCGCAGTGGCAGGCTCTTCTCGCCTGACATTGCACCACCCGCTATTCGAAGACCCCTCACTATAACACCTACAAGCGCACCTGTTCCCGTTTCTAATCAAGTTGTTTCCCCCGCTGCCGAGTCATCCAATGCTCGGGGCAAAGGGATTGAAGATGAGCCTGCCCAGATGGAGGCGCCAAAATCTGTAAATGTTGAGGCCTCCCAACAAGAGATGGAGGAAATCCTGAAAATAATCAAGAAGAGTGACTTTAATGTTGTGGAGCAGCTGGGGCATACACCTTCCAAGATCTCCATGCTCTCCTTACTGCTATGCTCAGAGGCCCATGCTAAGGCCTTGATCTCATTCCTCAAGACGGCCCATGTGCCACAGGAGACATCTGTAGTCCAGTTCACTGATTGCGTAGCAAATCTGACAGCGGACAATGGTTTGGGTTTCTCAGATGTTGACCTTACTGCCAAGGGAAAGGACCACAATGACGCCCTGCATGTCTCTATTGAGTGCAGGGGCACTACTCTGGCGCACGTGTTGGTGGACACTGGCTCTTCCCTAAATGTGCTACCCAAGAAGGCCTTAGACCGTTTGGACTGTGAGGGCCTAGAGCTGAAACCTAGCAACATCATCGTCAGAGCCTTCGACGGTTCCAAGAGGATGGTCCATGGAGAGGTGGACATTCCTATTCGTGTGGGTTCTCAAGTATTCGACTCTACTTTCTATGTGATGGATATCCGTCCATCGTATTCTTGTCTACTGGGTCGACCTTGGATCCACAAAGCTGGGGCAGTGACCTCTACCCTGCACCAGAAGCTCAAGTACCCCGTCAGAGGGAAGATTGTCACTGTGCAGGGAGAGGAGGAGTATATGGTGAGCCATTTGAATTCCTTCAGGTATATTGAGATGGACGGAGAGTTTATTGAAACCCCCTTTCAGCATTTCGAAGAGGTACCTCAAACTTTAGCAGCAGCAGAAACAGTGGCCGAAGAGGATGTTCCTTTAAAGATGGCTTCCTTGAAGGATGTCCGGGCTGTGATCAAGAAAGGTGAATGTGCTAATTAGGGCAGGCTCCCTGATTTTACACAAAAAACTGACAAGTTTGGACTGGGTTTTACTGCAGAGGGTCAGAAGGCCATGCGCAAGGCAAAGATCAGAAGACCTCCTGTGCTCATTACCAACCCAGGAGTGAATGCTGTTGGGGACGAAGATGAAGTGGGAGAGTCAGAGTTCAATAGCTGGATCTACCCGACAACTGATGGTTGATTGACCAATTGGATTGCCAAAGACCATACTCCTGTTACTTTTGTTACGCAGTAATAAACTTCTTTGTTTTGTTATTTGTAATAAACAATTAAAACTCTATGGCCCGGTGTCTTACCCGAGGCACCGTGGTTTCATTTGTGAGGGCATATAAATTGTCATTTCATATACCATGAATAAAGACCTTGGACATTTTCTCGCATTTCAAATCTTATGCTCCTTTTCTTTCTTTCCTTCCTTTATATTACAAAAACAGCTGTATTTACACACACTCACTCATACAGGTTTCAATCCACTCTGGATCTCACTGGTAACGACTCTGCTACTGCCAGTTATGACTTCGAAAATTCGATCAACTTAGCCGAAGACGAAGGTGAAGATGATTGCGAAGTGCCTGGCGAGCTTGCAAGACTGTTACTTCAGGAAGAGAGGGCAATTCAACCACACGAAGAGCCAGTGGAGACAATAAATCTGGGTACTGAGGCAGACAGAAAGGAGGTAAAGATTGGTGCCAACCTAGAGCTCAGCGTGAAGCAACGGTTGACTCAGATGCTTCATGATTATATGGAGATCTTCGCCTGGTCCTACGAAGACATGCCCAGGTTGGATACCGATATTGTGGTCCATCACTTGCCTACTAAGGAAGACTGCCCTCCGGTTAAGAAAAAGGTCCGCCGTATGCGTCCAGAGATGTCTGAGAAGATCAAAGCCGAAGTTATGAAACAGTTTGATGCTGTTTTTCTTGCAGTAACTTCTTACCCTCAGTGGGTTGCTAATGTGGTGCCAGTACCAAAGAAAGATGGAAAGGTCAGAATGTGCGTTGACTACAGGGATCTGAACAGGGCCAGCCCCAAGGATGACTTCCCCCTACCTCACATTGATGTCCTTGTTGACAATACTGCTCAGCATAAGGTGTTCTCTTTCATGGATGGTTTTTCAGGTTACAATCAGATCAAGATGGCTCCTAAAGACATGGAAAAGACTACCTTTGTTACTCAGTGGGGCACCTTCTGCTACAAGGTCATGCCTTTTGGACTGAAAAACGCTGGGGCAACCTACCAACGTGCCATGGTTGCCTTATTTCATGACATGATCCATCATGAGATAGAAGTGTATGTTGACGACATGATTGCAAGGTCCCAGACTGAGGAGGAACACCTAGATCATCTGCAGAAACTATTTGACCGTTTGAAGTTGTACAAGCTAAGGTTAAACCCGAACAAATGCACCTTCGGGGTAAGATCTGGAAAGTTGATAGGCTTCGTTGTAAGTGATAAGGGTATTCAAGTGGACCCTGCCAAGGTCAAAGCTATTCAAGAGATGCCAGTTCCTAAGACGGAGAAAGAGGTCAAAGGTTTTTTAGGACGCCTGAATTACATCGCTCGGTTCATCTCACACCTAACTGCTACTTGTGAACCAATCTTCAAGTTGCTGAAGAAAGATCAGGTAGTACGTTGGAATGATGAATGTCAGGCTGCTTTTGACAGAATCAAAGAGTATCTCCAAGAACCACCCATCCTTATGCCACCGGTTGAGGGGAGACCTCTGATACTATACTTGACAGTGCTTGACAACTCAATGGGGTGTGTGCTGGGGCAGCATGACGAGTCTGGCCGAAAAGAGCATGCCATTTATTACCTTAGCAAAAAGTTTACCGACTGTGAGACTCGATACTCACTGCTCAAGAAAACTTGCTGCGCTTTGGTATGGGCTGCTCGCCGGCTGAGACAGTATATGCTGACTCACACTACCTTGTTGATCTCGAAGATGGATCCTATAAAGTACATATTTGAAAAGCCTGCTCTGTCTGGAAGAATAACAAGATGGCAAATGATCTTGACAGAATACGACATTCAGTACACAACCCAGAAAGCCATCAAGGGAAGTGTATTGGCAGACCACTTGGCACATCAGGCAGTAGACGACTATCAGTCAATGAACTTCGAGTTCCCGGACGAGAGCATCATGATTGTGACTGATTGTGAAGTACCTGGACCGGATGAAGGACCTGAGGAAGGATCCCGATGGTCTATGCACTTTGACGGAGCCTCCAATGCTTTGGGTAATGGTATCGGCGCTGTGATCATATCCCCTCAAGGCACTCATACTCCACTCACTGCCCGACTATGTTTCAACTGTACCAACAACATGGTGGAGTATGAGGCATGCATCATAGGTCTTCAAGCTGCGATCGACTTAAGGATCAAGTTTCTGAGTGTCTTCGGAGATTCCGCTCTCGTGATTAATCAGATCAAAGGAGAGTGGGATACGAAACATCCGAATCTTATTCCTTACAGAGAATGTGTGTTGACATTGATCCCCCACTTCACGAAGATAACCTTTGAACATTTCCCAAGAGAGGAGAATCAGCTGGCGGACGCGTTAGCTACGATGTCTTCCATGTTCAAAGTCAAATGGGACAATGAGGCTCCCCGGATCATCATCTGGAAACTGGACGAACCAGCATACTGTTGTGATCTCGAGACTGAGTTGGTAACCGAGAAGCCTTGGTACCATGAGGTGAAGAGATATTTGGAAGCTCAGGAATACCCTGAAGGTGCATTTGTCAACGATAAGAAGTTTCTGAGAAGGTTCGCAGCGAAGTTCTTCCTTAGCAACGGCATCCTGTATAAGTGAAACCATGATTCGACCTTACTGCGTTGTGTGGATAAAACTGAAGCAGAAAGGATCATGGAAGAGCTACATGAGGGGACCTTCGGGACACATTCCAGTGGACATACTATGGCTAAGAAAATCCTTCGGGCAGGGTATTTCTGGTCCACAATGGAAGCTGACTGTTACGAACACTCTCGGACATGCCATAAATGCCAGATTTATGCGGACAAGGTGCACGTTCCTCCAGTTCCTCTAAATGTTCTGACGGCGCCTTGGCCTTTTGCAATGTGGGGCATAGATATGATCGGTGAGATTAAACCTACAGCGTCCAACGGGCATCGCTTCATCCTGGTAGCAATTGATTACTTCACAAAGTGGGTTGAAGCAACATCCTACGCTACGGTAACCAAGACGGTTGTGGCACGGTTCATTCGGCACAACCTGATCTGTCGATACGGCGTCCCAGAAAGGATCATTACAGACAATGGTACCAATCTCAATAACAAGATGATCACTGAGCTCTGCGAGCAGTTTAAGATACAGCACCACAACTCTTCTCCTTACAGGCCGAAGATGAATGGGGTTGTAGAAGCAGCAAATAAGAACATTAAGAAAATCGTGCAGAAGATGATAGTGACTTATAAAGATTGGCACGAGATGTTACCGTTCGCTCTACATGGGTACCGGACCTCCGCCAGGACATCAACCGGGGCAACTCCTTTCTCCTTGGTCTATGGTATGGAGGCAGTCTTACCAATCGAAGTGCAAATACCCTCTCTCCGGATAATGAAGGATGCAGATCTGAACGAAGATGATTGGATCCAGACACGACTTGATCAGCTAAACCTTATTGATGAGAAAAGACTTGCTGCTATCTGTCATGGTCAGACGTATCAGAAACGGATGATCAAGGCATTTAACAAAAAGGTTAGACCACAAGAATATCAAGTTGGGGATCTGGTAATCAAGCGAATCATCCTTCCTCAGAGTGATCCAAGGGGAAAATGGACCCCTACGTACGAAGGGCCATTTGTGGTTAAACATGTGTTCTCAGGAGGAGCCATGATTCTAACCAACATGGATGGTGACGACCTTCCTCACCCCGCTAATGCAGACATAGTAAAAAGATACTACGCATGAAAAAGACCCGCTAGGATGACATGCCTAGGCAAAAATTAGGGCTTCCCGGCGAACCAAAAGGGTTCGAGCAAAATGAAGGGATGAAATGAAAAAAATCTGTACACCCGGCAAGTCGAAAACCTGAAAAGGCGGCTTGGGCAAAAATGGGTATCCCGGTGGGCTGAAAACCCGAAAGGGCAGTCCAGGCAAAAGTTAGGGATAAAGCGTAATACTATGTCTCATTGGATCACTTTGCATCCAGAATCCGGTATCTACGTCAAGTTCAGACGGCATCGATCAGTCAGCTTCATCTTCAACTAAGGTCATCAAGTGATGAGACGCTCGGAGATATAAAGGCAATAGCAGAGTTGAAACCTAGTGGGATCATTCTATTCACACAGCTGTTTTATTTTCCTTTGTACAAATTGTATAAACTCTTTTGTCCGGCGGCGTTCTCTTACTAGGACGTCAGCCTCTTGTACCTAAACGCCTATTTACAGGCAAATTCAAAATCAATACAAATATACTTTTCAGTTAAAATTGCCAATTGTTTTTCCTTTTTCTGTTTTGTTTTGCGAAGAACGTCCAAGGTTCAATTTGTGATATATGCATTGACAATAATTTGCTAACTCATGAATATTTGCATACAAAACAAGGGATTAATTACAGGTAACATTAGAAACAGGGGCAATAAAGAGTTGTCTAAGCGATCTAGTTGAGACATAGTATTACGCTTTATCCCTAACTTTTGCCTGGACTTCCCTTTCGGTACACTTCCCCGGTACAGTTCAAAACTTCCCCAGGAGAGTCCAATCCAGTTTCCCCAGGAGTTGGAATCCATCTCCCCAAGCAGTAAGATTATCCCTAGTAGATTCTGGAAGCTTGTCCTCGCAGAGCACGAACGCATCTCCCAGCTTTATTCAAAGGTTATTTCCCTACCGGGATATAACTGGGTTATCCTCAGCCAAAAGCCATGAGAAGATCGTCCTCGGCAAAGTCTTCTTATCCCCAGCGAAGTCTATTAACACTTCTAACACAACAATGGTATCCCCAGCGGAGTTATCATCAAACCTCAGCAAAGTACCTTTCTCCCCACAGAGTATTGCTCCCCAGCAAGATCACTAGAGTACTTTTCTCCCTGCAGAATGTTCCATTTGCCAAGTTTATTCCCCAACGGAGTTATCTTCTCCTACCAGTAGGCTTGCAACTATCATCCCCCGCGGAAGCAAAGATCTATTCTTCAACATTAGCCCAGGAGTGACTTCCCGGCACCCGTCAAGGATTTATTTCCCTAGACGAAAAAGATACATTCATAAACATCACATTTTCACACATTATAACATGCATATACGCATCATATCTTACAATCTCATTTATGTTGAGAACATCATTGCTTGATCCATATCATGCACTGCATATGACTGACCTTTACCTTTCAGGAAAGATCCAGTTAAGTTCTCAGCTATATCTCAAGACCTAGACCGGTTCAGTTAAATCGACCCTAAGATTTTTCTGTTTCTTATCCAGTCAAAGGCCTTCTCTGGTTCAGTCAAATCGACCCTAAGATCTCCCTGTTTCTTATCCAGTTGAAGATTTCAAGACCTAGACCGGTTCAGTTAAATCGACCCTAAGATTTTCCTGTTTCTTATCCAGTCAAAGGCCTTCTCTAGTCCAGTTAAATCGATCCCTAATATATTTTCCTGATAAAGACTCAGTAGAAGATACCCAAGATTCTCTCAGCGTTACTGTTGAGGTTGAAGTCGCCTATGGTTCTCTCCCCGTTACTGCGGAGGTAGTAATCGTCCCCAGATTCTCTCAACGTTACTGTTGAGGTTGAAGTCGCCCAAGATTCTCTCAGCGTTACTGTTGAGGTTGAAGTCGTCTATGGTTCTCTCCCCGTTACTGCGGAGGTAGCAATCGTCCCCAGATTCTCTCAGTGTTACTGTTGAGGTTGAAGTCGCCCAGGATTCTCTCAACGTTCCTGTTGAGATAGTAATCATCCAAGGTTCTCTCACCGTTCCTGTTGAGGTAGTAACCACCCCTGGTTCATTCATCACCTTTTGAAGCTCCAGATTCAATTCCTGTAACCAGTCAGGACACATCTATACAAAGAGTTCGAAGACCAGCTCCTGTAACATGCCAGGTACTCATTTTTCTTTTGCAGGTACGCAAGTTCTCGCTAAGGAAACTCTTACGCGATCGACACCCAGATGGAATCTATAAGCCCATCATCCTATCCATCAATCTCCAAATGGCATCTATAAGCCCATTCCACCATCACACTGCCACTATGTGAGCGCAAATTTCTGGGCACTCTAGTGTTCAATCATCTTCCACCTTCGGATTACGAAAGGCACGTCAGCCAATCTGCATCCTCAGGTCTAAGAAAATTGAACAGGGGCAACTGTTGTACCCCAAAATTTTCCCTCCCATATTCTTCAAAACTTGCAAAGTCAAAGCTTCAAAATCTCCCCAAGGGTTGCACAGTTCAAGGGCCTCCTAACAGTCAAAAACTAGGGTTTTGGTTCTGACAAAGAAAATGAAGTTTCCAAGGGTCCAATCAAGTCCCACATGCCTACAAACATGGTCAAGCATCCTCATACCAAGTTTCAAGACTTACAGCACAAAATTGCACAGTCAAAAACCCTAATTGCCCTACAGTCAACTGTAGGGGCAAAATGGTCATTTGACAGTCAAAAGTCCAAATTTTTGGTCAACATCTTATTTTGAAGCCAAAAACATCATTTGATCAATTCTTGATCATGATTTTCAAGGCATGGCTCAAAAAGTCTCAAGATGCAAAAGTTTCCATATTTGGACAATTGAAAAAGTCAACTGTAACTTGACCAAGGCATAACTTCCACATGGATTATCAGAAAAATTCCATCCAAAGCTCATTTTGAAGAGAAAGACATTTCCTACAACCCCTATTCACACTTCAAGTCCAAGAAATACTCTCACAAAAAGTTATCAATTTCAACATTATAGGTCATTTTCAAAAGTCAACAAAAAGGGACTTTAAGTCAAAGGCCATAACTTGAGATTGCTAAATCAAAATGACATGGGACCAAAGGCATTGGTTAGAGGACTTCAATACCTTTCCAAAATGTCCAAGAACATGATCAAAGCTTAAACATTGAGCAAGATATGCCTTGTGGAAGTTGGGAAATTTTTGGGAATTTTGAAAAGTCAACTTTACTTCAAATGCTTCAAATTTGCTAATGGGCCACATTTTCTTCCAAGATTCATCATCCAAAGCATATGCACGACCATTTGGCCCAAAGGGGATTTATTTCATCATTTTTATTTATTTATTTGAATTTTTAATTACAAATAATTCATTTAAATTAAATAAAATATGGAAAAATACTAAACCAAATTTTTAAATCTTTTTGTGCAGAATAAACTCTCCTTAAAGGCTTAAGATTCGTGCATAACCAAAATTGGAAGGTTTTGCCATGATTGGAATCAAAAAACATGTGAAAAAGATTTGAAATATTATGCATGAAAATTAAATATCCATTCCATCAATGCAAAGGGATTTGGACATATTTTTCAACCCTAATCTGATCCCATACATATACCAATGCAAACCTAATGCAAAAAGACCTCGAAGCTGCGCCACACTGCATAAACAACTTTGCACTTTTTGTGAAAAAATTCCAAAACTGAAAACACGATTTCAAGGAGTTTCAAGGCCAAACATTGATTCCATTGCATTCCTGAGGCTTCAAGGAAGGTTTCTGGATCAAAACCATCATCTCTAACACAAAGAATTGGTAGAACGACCTTGTCCTGTCCATACTTTTTTTCACATTCATGTATCAGGATTCATACATTATTTTTAACTTTTAATGTATGATTTGTGTTTGTTGATTCATTCTGAAGCTAACCATGTAGTTTGATTGAGTTTTTGTGCATCATACGCGAAATCACCATTGGAGCGTTTTAGGGTTACAGAGGTTCAAATTTGGGGTTTCTCTGTTATGGAAAAATTGAGACATGATACTTAGGCCATTAAAATCAGGAGCTTCAGACGAATTCAATGGATAACTCGCGATCAATTTATGATCAAAGGATTTCTATTCGCTATTTTTTCATACATCATAGTGGGGGTTTAAAACCCCCGCAATCTTATTTCTTTTTTCAGATAAAACGCAGAGCAATTGGAGAAGACGCTTAGTTGTCATGACGTGAATGGGCAATTCAAAATTCAGCGCGCGTTTTTGGTTTCTAGGCCACTAACATCAATTTCCTCTTATATTATTTATGCTTTATTTTACATACAGCGCGTTGAAGCAGCTCAGTTGGTGGGATGTTGTGTTGGCAAGCATTGGGACCTGGGTTCGAATCCCAGGTCCCCCACTTTGTTTCAATATTTTGCCTTTCAATGTAATCCTATGCAGCGCACTACCTGACGTTCACCATACGTCCACCGTCCCAACTTGCCACGCGCCTATTGAGATCAATCTATTGGCTATGATCTGAGGAGCACCATGGACACTGGTCAATACACACGCACGCTCCCTGAAAAGTCAAAAAAGGCCTCCAAAGATGGGCCAGAATTGCTGGATCCCACCTCCAGTTTGGGGACAGAACCCCCCATTGGTTTGCTTTTTTTTTCATCCTTTTTCATATTTTTCTATTTTATTTGTTTTAATTAGTTCTAATTTAATTCTTTAAATTAATTTATTTTCATAAAATATAAAAATAATATAAAAATCAGAAAAGACAAAAACAAAAATATATTTTATTTTAATATCTTTGTAAATAAATTATATCAATTAATTTAGTTTTAAATTCTAGGATTAATTTTAATGTTTTCTAACAAACTAATTTTTTTTTGTAGAATTAGGGTTTTAAAAGACTTTTATCCTTTTCTTTTCTCATTATTAATAATTAATTATTTATTTTTGTAAATAAAATTGTATTAATTAATTAGGTTAATTTTAGATTAAATTTTAATGCTTTTCTTAATGAATAAAAATAGTTAGAATTAGGGTTAATTAATTAATTTTTTTAATTTCATTTAATCTTCTCATTAAAAATTCATAAATACAAAAACTCAAAAACTCTTTTCTTTTTATTTTAATTTAATTAATTCGTTAATCGTAATTTAATTTCATTAAAAAGGGTCCAACGCCCTCGCATTCGATCGTAATTCCAATTCGCGCGTTTATTCTATTTCCTCTTTTTATGTAATTCTCCCAAAGCCATGTAAATTCGATATTTATATTTCTCACACTTTACTTTATTTTATTTCAAATCGGGTCCTGGATTAAATTTGGCGATGTGGACCCGCGCCTTTGTAATAGCGTAGAATTTTTACATTCCGCACTTTTTAACTGTTAATAAATTTGCATGCAAGAATGAATGTTAAAATAAAAAAACAAAAGCGTAGATCACCTATGACATGAACAAAATAAAAATAAATGAACATGACACACAAATCACACACCACCCCTAGGGTACGCCTCACTGTTGCCTTGCCCTTAGAAAGGTGATCGTCGAGTAGAGGATGTTTTAGTAAGTCCTCATGATCCGGGAACCTGGCATGAGGGTAGCTTCTAAGGTGTCTTCCTATTGCTCCGGTGATCACCATGTCCCGAACCTTCGAATTGACCCGAACACCTCCAACGGTGGGGCTACCTACCTCTCAATGGTGGGATGGCACTGCTTTAAGGACATTTACACAGACGAATTCCTTAGGGTAGGTAGACGACTCTAGATACTTGCTCTAATTTCAAAACAAATCAAAAATACTTTTCACACCGACACCTTTTCAAAAAGCTTTCGAAAGCAATTTTTCAAACACTCTTGAGGACTGATACAAGAGTCGAACTGAAATTTTCAAAGGAACTTTTTAAAACCCACAGTTGAAAAGCAAACAAACCATTTTTGAAAACACAAGTGAGCAAGTATCTAAGAGCCCATGGATAACCATGGATAGAAAGGGTGCTAACACCTTCCCTTTCTATAAATCTACCTCCCGAACCGAGAGCAATCTCTATAAGGAATTTTTCTGTGCTTTTGTCCTTTCCATTTGGAGAAAATAAAAGACGGTGGCGACTCTTGCTCTCCGCGACATTTCGCGAACCGGAGTTAAACAGTCAGTTCCAGATCCACCGATCACAAAGTGCTTTGGTAAAAATGTCAGCCAGCTGTAGCTCAGTGGCAACATGTTCCAGTTTAATCGTCTTTTCCTCTACAAGGTCTCTGATAAAGTGATGTCTAATGTCAATATGCTTGGTCCTGCTATGCTGAATAGGATTTTTGGAAATGTTGATTGTACTCAAATTGTCACAGTACAATGTCATAACATCTTGTGTGACATTATACTCAGTAAGCATCTGTTTCATCCAGATCATTTGAGAACAGCTACTTCCAGCTGCAATGTATTCAGCTTCAGCAGTGGAGAGAGACACACAGTTCTGTTTCTTGCTGAACCAGGAGACTAGATTATTTCCTAAGAAGAAACATCCTCCAGAGGTGCTTTTTCTATCATCAACACTTCCAGCCCAATAAGCATCATAATAACCAGTCAGAGTTGGTTCACAACCATGAGAGTACAGCAAGCCATAGTTATAAGTTCCACTTACATACTTCAAAATTCTCTTCACTTGGTTGATATGACTGACTTTGGGATCAGCTTGGTATCTTGCACAAACTCCAACTGCAAAAGCAATGTTAGGTCTGCTGGCTGTTAAGTACAACAGACTTCCTATCATGCTTTTGTACAGGCTTTGGTCCACCTTGACCCCACTTGAATCTTTGGATAGCTTTAAATGAGTAGGAGCAGGAGTCCTTTTGTGACTGGCATTCTCCATACCAAACTTCTTGACAATGTTCTTTGCATACTTGCTTTGAGATAGAAAAATTGAGTCTTCCATCTGTGTGACTTGCAGTCCAAGAAAGTAGGTCAATTCTCCCATGAGGCTCATTTCGAATTCAGCCTGCATTTGGTCAGCAAAATGTTTAACCATTATGTCTGACATTCCCCCAAACACTATGTCATCAACATATATTTGAGCTACCATTAACTTCCCTTCTTCATTTTTGACAAAGAGGGTTTTATCCAAGCCTCCTTTTCTGTATCCTTTGTCTAAGAGAAATTTTGTTAACCTGTCATACCATGCTCTAGGAGCTTGTTTCAGGCCATATAAAGCTTTCCTCAATTTGTAGACATGATCAGGGTAGTTTGGATCCACAAAACCTTTAGGTTGTTCCACATAAACTTCCTCATTTAAGTACCCATTTAGGAAGGCACTTTTTACATCCATCTTAAATAACTTGAACTTCAGGAGACAAGAAATTCCCAATAGGAGTCTGATAGATTCCAGTCTGGCCACAGGGGCAAAGGTCTCATCAAAATCAACCCCTTCAACTTGAGTGTATCCTTGGGCAACAAGTCTTGCCTTATTCCTGGTGACAACTCCTTCAGCATCTGATTTGTTCTTGTATATCCATTTTGTGCCAATGATGTTTGTTCCCTCTGGTCTAGGAACTAACTCCCATACTTCATGTTGCTTAAATTGGTTTAATTCATCTTGCATTGCACCAATCCAGTATTCATCAGTTAAGGCCTCCTTAACATTTCTTGGTTCAATTTTAGACACAAAGCAAGAGTTTGAGATGATTTCTCAAGATCTTGTAATGACTCCACTATTAGGATCTCCTATGATGAGTTCTTTAGGATGATCTTTCTGAATTCGGATGGAAGGGATTTTGCTAGCTTCCTTGGATTCAGAGTCTGCTGTAGTGGTGTTAGGTAGGTCATTCTGTTGAGTTGGAGTCTCAAAGAATGTCTCAACATTACAAGGGACATCTGTTTCCTCATGATAATCATCAACTATGACATTTATTGATTCCATCATGACTTTGGTCCTGGAATTGAATACCCTATAAGCTCTGCTGTTGGTGGAGTATCCTAGAAATATTCCTTCATCACTTTTAGGGTCCGGCTTTCTCCTTTGTTCACGATCTGCCAGAATATAGCATTTGCTACCAAATACATGGAAGTACTTCACAATTGGCTTTCTTCCTTTCCAGAGTTCATAAATGGTGGATGAGGTTCCCTTTCTAAAAGTGACTCTGTTATGGACATAACTGGCTGTATTTATAGCTTCAGCCCAAAAATGAATAGGAAGTCTTTTGGCATGTATCATTGCTCTGGCAGATTCCTGTATGGTCCTATTTTTCCTTTCTACAACTCCATTTTGTTGAGGAGTTATAGGAGAAGAGAATTCATGACTAATTCCTTTTGAGGAACAGAACTCATTAAACTTACTGTTTTCAAATTCCTTGCCATGATCACTTCTGATTCTGACAATACACCCTTTTTTTCTCTTTGAATTCTTTTGCACAGTTCTTTAAAAACTTCAAATACATCAGATTTTTCCCTAATGAAGTTAATCAGGTGAATCTGGAAAAATCATCCACAACAACATAGGCATATCTTTTTCCACCTAGACTTTCCACCTGCATTGGTCCCATCAGATCCATATGAAGAAGTTCTAGAACCTTAGAGGTGGTCAGATGTCTTGACTTTGGATGTGACATCCTAGTCTTCTTACCAACCTGACATTCACCAAAAACTCTCCCTTCATCAATTTTCAGTCTTGGAATCCCTCTGACTGCCTCCATGGATATAATCCTTTTCATTCCTCTTAGATGAAGATGGCCAAGTTTTTGGTGCCACAGTTTCACCTATTTTTCTACTTTGGCAATAGAACACACAGTGGAGTAGTTAGTGTTCTCAGGCTCCCATAAGTAACAGTTGTCTTTAGATATGACTCCTTTCATTACAACTTCTTGTTTCTCATTAGTTACAAGACATTCAGATTTTGAGAAGTTGACCTTGAATCCTAGATCGCATAATTGACTGATACTAATGAGATTAGCAGACAGTCCTTTTACCAATAATACTTCATTTAGATTTGGAACTCCAGGGCAGTCCAAGTTACCAACTCCTTTGATTTCTCCTCTAGCACCATCTTTAAAGGTCACACAACTAGTGGTGTGAGGTTTAACATGATTGATAAGGTTCTTGATTTCAGTCATGTGCTTAGAACACCCACTGTCAAAGTACCAGTCTTCCTTTGCAGAGACTCTAAGGGAAGTGTGGGCTATCAGGGCAGTATCCTTTTTCTTCCACTGTGGAGTATGTGGTACCTTGTTAGACTTAGGTTTGACACCTGGGTTCTGATTAGGGTATCCATACAATCTGAAGCAGAATGGCTTTATGTGACCAAACCTCCCACAATGATGACATCTCCATCTTTGGTACTTTTTCTTCATATTTCTCTGTTCCCGATGTTGAGTTCTATGTTGTGACATCTGCTTTAACATTTGTTTATCAGGCCTGATCTTCTTGTCTGCACCAGATTTCTTTGCTGCCACAAATCCTAGACCAGACTTGTTTCCAACATTTTGTCCAACCTGAAGGATTTCTTCCAATTTGTCAGTTCCATTTGTCAGCATCTTGACAGATTTGGTCATCTGGTTCAGTTTTGAGTTCAGCATTTGAACTTCCCCTTCTAGATGACTTATAGTTTCAATGTCTGCCCTTTTCTCGGCCTCCAACTTTATTATGAGTTTAGTTTGTCTCTCATTTTACTGACAGATTTCAACACTTCTGATACATAATTTCTTGTAGGTATCAGCCAGTTCTTCAAATGTCACTTCCTCATCACTAGTGTCACTTTCAGAGGTACAAATACCAGTTAGTGCAGTAACTAGTTTGGCAGATTCTTCTTCAGAATTACTTTCTGAATCACAGTCAGACCAAGTAACAAACATTCCTTTCTTTTGTTTCTTAAGAAAGGTAGGACATTCAGCTCGAATGTGCCCATATCCTTCACATCCATGGCATTGGATTCCTCTGCTTTGATTTCCCTTCTCTTCAGACTTTGGTCTTCTGCTGGAGTCATAAGATCTGTTAATGTCAGAAGGAATGTTCTTGAAATTTGACCTTGACTTTGGATCCATTCTCTTGATGAGTTTGTTGAATTGTCTTCCAAGCATGGCTATAGCTTCTGAAATATTTTCTTCTTCATCCTCCTTGTTCTCATCTTCAGTGTTGGATACAAGTGTTATGCTCTTGTTTTTCTTGTCAACATTGTCACTGATCCCCATCTCAAAGGTCTGAAGAGATCCAATGAGTTCATCCACCTTCAGCTTGCTGATATCCTGGGCTTCCTCTATAGCAATTACCTTCATTGCAAATCTTTTAGGCAAGGATCTGAGAATCTTTCTCACCAGTTTTTCTTCTGACATCTTTTCTCCCAATGCTCCTGAGGTGTTGGCAATCTCCAAGATGTTCATGTGAAACTCATGAATGGTTTCATCTTCCATCATCCTTAGGTTCTCAAATTTGGTAGTCAGCATCTGAAGCCTTGACATTTTTACTTTGGATGTGCCCTCATGGGTAGTTTTGAGAGTGTCCCAAACTTCCTTGGCCAGTTCACATTGATGTACTAGTCTGAATATGTTTCTATAATTCCATTGAACAAGGCATTTAATGCTTTGGAATTACCCAGGGCTAACTCATCTTCTTCTTTGCTCCATTCTTCCTCAGGCTTCAGACTGATTTTCCCATCTTTTTCAGTTATGATGGGATGGTTCCATCCTTTGTCAGCAGCTCTCCAAGCCTTTTTGTCTAGTGATTTTAAGAAGGCAATCATACGTGGTTTCCAGTAGTCATAATTTGATCCATCCAGAATGGGTGGTCTGTTTCCAAAAACTCCTTCTTTGTCCATAGCACCAGAAAGTGATATCCCTAGATCTCACCCAGTAAGACAGGCAGGGTTCCCGCTCTGATGCCAATTGAAATTCTGGCAGTAGATACTCAATGTCACAGTGAATGTTATGACACCGTATCTGACTTTCTATAAGACAGTAAATAAAAAAATAGTAAAGAACACAGTCAATTGTTTACCCAGTTCAGTGTGAAACAACACCTACTCTGGGGGCTACCAAGCCAGGGAGGAAATCCACTATAAGAGATATTAATTCAGGAATAAACCAACCAGTTTATCTCCTTCACTTAAGACCTACCCAATGCAACTTCAATCTAAGTTCAACTTAAACCTGAGTTCCTACTCACTCCCCCTCAATCACAACAGTGATACTAAACAAATTACTAATGAATTAATGAAGACACTCTTCAGAACATACACTTGATTATGCTTCACATCTTTTAATCAAGTAACACAACCACTCGTGCTTCAAAGCTTTGAGTGATACATAAACCTAACTTGACCTTGCTTCAAAGCTTTAGTCAAGTGACACAAACACTCTTGCTTCCAAGCTTTGAGTGATACACAACCCTTACAATCAAAACCTACTCCAAGTCACTTATCACAATGATACTTGCTTGGATTACAGTAGTTAAAACTATACAGCCCCTAATTGATCTTCTGTCAAAGAGTTAATTTCTAATCAGCTTTCCTGTTGAATATATATGCAGCTGTTTCTTCAGTTAGGGCTTCCACGAAAAGCTAGGGTTAATTAGGGTTAACCTCAAGACTTGGTCACTAGACTTTATCAACCAGATTAGGGTTGAGCTCAGTTAACCTAAAGTCCACGTGAGATTCTGTTCTGGAATGTATGAACCAAATTCCTGAAAAATCTCAGAATTAACCAAACTGCATAATTGTTAGATCAGTACAGGATGTCTTAACATTTGTTATGACAACAGAAATCCTGTTTACTGATTTTGGTAGAAAGTAATAAATGTGATCATTGCAAAATGCTCAGATACACACTCATAAATAGCAGCTACTGTATGCCATTCTTTTTCTGCATAAAGTACTTAAAAACCCAGAATGTTATGACATCAGTCATGACATTCACACACCTGGTTTTACCAAAAATACATGCCAATAACTAAACACTTACACAACCTTTGATTCATCCTCTTGGCTACTTCTTTCGATTGGGCCTGGAAGTCAGTGTGAGAGGCATCCTTCGATTCACCCTTCTGGCTGCTTCTTTCGATTGATCTTGGAAGTCAGTGTGAGAGGCAGCCTTCGATTTAACCTTCTGGCTGCTTCTTTCGATTGAGCCTGGATATCAGTGTGAACACCCTTCGTTTCTCCCATCACGTCCTTCATTTGGACTATGAAGCAGTAAAGGGGCGAAGCCTGAGACTTCGTTTCACACAAGACTTCTTCTTTCGTTTGGGGACCTATACAGATTAGTCCTACCATATATTTGGGACAAGAAAAACAAACGAAAAAGGCCGAAACGAAAGGTAAACAAATGTCATGTACATGCTGGAAATGAAAGCAAATGACTATTCACATATTATGCTAGAAACGAAAGGTTTCAAGGTTAAGAGAAACTTACCTTGCTTGAAGCTAGAATGTGTGTGCTGGACCTTGAGTGGCTTCTCTGAGTGTCCCTGGATTCTAGGTAAATAAACAAAGGTAATGTTTCTAGTGCTGGATTCGAAAGAAGGAACCAAGTGTTGAGTTGGAGTTTCACTGGGTTTTAGATTCGAATGGAAGAAATAAGTGTGTTGTTTCGTTTGATTATGGGTTTGAATGTGTGTTGAGAGTGTTTGATAGTTTGAGAGTTTGAATTTTTGATAGTTTGATGATTTTTCTCCACGCCCCAAAGTCCTCTGGATGTGTTGTCCAGCCCCTTTAGATGTGTTATGGAGCCTTTTATTTATAGGTGAATTTGGCTGAAGTTTAGGAGGGAAAACAAAAGAATTTGAAAAAATTGGGTATACTATTTTTGTAGCTTTTAAAGGGCATTATTTGTATGCAAAATTGGTGCAAATACAGGAGCAGTGTAGCAGGACTACTCTGGAGCAGTTTTGGAGTGTTATGGCCAGTGTATCAGGCTTGGACTTGCAGCAATTATCTTTGAATATTTCATCTTTTCGTTTTGACCTCAAAGGTCCAACCTTCAACCAGATTCCTCTTCAGACAACAATATTTGTTTCCAATCAAAGTGTCTTTCGAATTAGCCCTTTTTGTGCATCCTTCGAAGGGGCCAAATGTGTACCCCTTGAATAGGTCATCATAATATGTCCTTCGAATGGGACATCAAGGTATGTTTTGAAGGTCCTTTGAATGGGCCACCAAACATGTCCTTCAAATGGGACATCCGAGTACGTCTCGCAGGTCCTTCGAATGGAACAACAATTGTGTGTCATTGTGTGTTGAACATTTTCAAGGGTGGAATCGAAGCAAGCTATTTCAAAGGGAGATATTGTATATTTGAAACTAGTATGAAAATAGCCAATGCACGAGGGAAGTTCCTTCCAATCGAAGGATGTATACAGGAATCCTAAATTCCCAAACAAGGCTTGTATAAAGATAGGCGTTGCCTGCTCTGGATCGAAGCTAGTTGTTTCAAAGGAAACCTTTTTACTTGTGGATCGAAGCATGCAAAAGGAAGGAGTTGCCTTATGGATTGAAGGAGGCACAAAGGATGCTATTGTTTTATGGATCGAAGGAGGCATGAAGGAGACTAAAGTCCAACCGAAGCCTTGTGAATCGAAGTAAATTTGTTTTTTCTCCAATTTTGTCAAAAAGATTATTTTTATCTGCTTTGCCCTTTTTTAACTGTTTCCTCTTTAACTTGATGCTAGAAAATCCAATTGTAATTGTGCAAGCTTGAATTTTTTAGAATACTTGAGAAAAGAGAGGGAAAATTTTGGGGTACAACAGCTGCCCCTGTTCAATCTTCTTAAACCTGAAGAGTTAGATTGTCGACTCTATCATTCGTGACTTGAAGGTGGAAGATGTTTGAACACTAGAGTTCCCAGAAATTTGCACTCGATGATGTGGTGGTTGATTATGTGGGGAATGGGCTTAAAGATGTCATTTTGAGAGGTGACATAGAGTTGTCGGAGATGGGCTTATAGATGCTAACCAAAAAGTGATTGTTTGACAAGAATTAGACTCAGTCTAAGCTTGACATCAACTGGAAAAGAATCAGAATAAATCTTTGGAGTGATTTTAAGTAAACCATAGAAAGTGTCTACAAGAATGGAATCAGGATAAACCATTGATCGATTAACATTGAACCAGCAGAGGTCTTGAATAAATCTTTAACTGGAAAAGAATCAGAGTAAATCTTTGGAGTGATTTAAACTGAACTAGAGAAAGTGTCTACCGAAACAGAATCAGGATAAACCATTGATCGGTTTAAACTAAACCAGCAAAGGTCTAAATAAAGTGTTTGTCTCATAGATAGCCACCGCGTCTTGTTTCGGGAATTGATCTACTATCAATTTTTTCACAGATAGTTGTCCTGTCTTGTTTCAGGTATTAATCTGGAACTTGTTTTTTGTTGGTAAGTATGAAGCTTGACTGTGACAGATAGTGAAGGAATCTTGGACAATTACTACCTCAACGGATAATGAAGGAATCTTGGACGATCACTACCTCAATAAATAATGAAGGAATATTGGACGACTACTACCTCAACAGATAATGACATAATCTTGGATGATTACTACCTCGATAGATAATGAAGGAACCTTGGACGATTACTACCTCAACTGAAAATGAAGGAATCTGGGACGATTACTACCTAAACAGATAATGAAGGAATCTTGGACGATTACTACCTCAAAAGATAATGAGGGAATCTTGGACGATTGCTACCTCAACAGATAATGAAGGAATCTTGGACGATTACTACCTCAACAGATAATGAAGGAATCTTGGACGATTACTACTTCAATAGATAATGAAGGAACCTTGGACGGTTACTACCTCAACTGAAAATGAAGGAATATGGGACAATTACTACCTCAACAGATAATGAAGGAACCTTGGACGATTACTACCTCAACAGATAATGAAGGAACCTGGGACGATTACTACCTCAACATAAAATGAAGGAATCTGGGACGATTACTACCTCAATTGAAAATGAAGGAATCTGGGACGATTACTACCTCAACAAATAATGAAGGAATCTTGGATGATGACTACCTCAACGTATAATGAAGTAATCTTGGACGATTACTACCTCAACCGATAATGAAGTAATCTTGGACGATTAATACCTCAACAGATAATGAAGGAATCTTGGACGATTACTACCTCAACAGATAATGAAGGAACCTTGAACGATTACTACCTCAACTGAAAATGAAGTAATATGGTACGATTACTACCTCCATAAATAATGAAGGAACCTTGGATGATTTCAACCTCAACAGATATTGAAGGAACCTAGGACGATTACTACCTCAATAGAAAATGAAGGAATCTGGGACGATTACTACCTCAACAGAAAATGAAGGAATCTTGGACGATTACTACCTCAACAGATATTGAAGGAATCTTGGACGATTACTACCTCAACAGATAATGAAGGAATCTTGGAAGATTACTACCTCAACAAATAATGAAGGAATCTTGGACGATTACTACCTCAACAAATAATGAAGGAATCTTGGACGATTACTACCTCAACAGATAATGAAGGAATCTTGGACGATTACTACCTCAACAGATAATGAAGGAATCTTGGATGATTACTACCTCAACAGATAATTAAGGAATCTTGGACGATTACTACGTCAATAGATAATGAAGGAATCTTAGACGATTACTACATCAACAGATAATGAAGGAATCTTGGACGATTGCTACTCCAAAAGGTAATGAAGAAATCCAAGCTTGATTTTGTATTGGAGAAGTTTACCGATAGTTAATGACACTTATCTGTTGATTGATCTTTTTCTGAAAAGGTAAGGAGTTAGTTATATGCAATGTCATGATGTATGCATTGCGTAATGATGTTCTCGAAATAAGTGAGATTTGTGTATGCATTTATCATGTATGTAATATGATGCATGAAATGTGAAATGTTGTTGGAATGTAACTTTGTCTTGGAAAATAAATCCTTGACAAATGTTGGGGAGTTTTGGGAAGTTAAATCCCAGACTGCTGTTGGGGATGAAGAGTATTCCCCTCTCCAGACCTTGTTTTAGAATGTTTCTGCTGGGGATTCCTGTCTTGTTGTTTGAGGAGAACTCCACTGGGGAATGTTGATTTTGCTTGAGAAGAAAAATATGTGGGGAGTGTTGATTCCTGCTTGAGGAAAGGGAATTCGGGAGTTTTAGTTGTCTGTTGCTCTACTGGGGAGTTATCTCTTGATGGAAGAGAAAGGAAATTAACAATTTGTTGGGGACAAAGAAGCTAACTCTTATCTGGTTGTCTCCCAGGCTTTGCAGCAACTCACTGGGGATTGTAGGAAAGTCTATTGTGGAAGAGGGGCCATAGTCCTTTGATTTGTAGTAGTCGGAAATACAAACTCAAGCTGGAGAATTTGTAGTTTGTTGGGGGAAATAAACCATGTTGCCAATCTACTGGAGAGGTGCTTTCTTTTGGCAGAACTCCTCGAGGATTCTTCTTGAGACTAACTCAGTTGGGAAGAAGGTTTTCCAGAGATTGAAACTCTGGCTAGGAATTTCCTGGATCCAACTTTGTGGCGATATCCATGAATTTGGCCTGGAGGGGTTTGTACCCTTACCCGTGAAGATTATTCTATGGGGATAACCTCATAGAGATGACTTTGTGGGAATTTGACTAAGGATCACCCTATGAAAGGGACTTTGTGGGAAATTGTCACTGCCCCTAGTAGTAAACGTTTGTAGTACTGCCAGGAAATGTTTTCCTGACCATACGTAACCCTTTGTTGGAATTCACATTCAATGCCCCAAGTGATTCAGATACAGACCTGCCCCTGGTTATTCAGCATTTCTTGAGAGATTTCTTGGAATCTTGACTTGACTTCCCCAGCCGAATTGGACAGTGACATGTCATGCCCCCTTGCTTATAGGAAATTTGTCGTTGGAAGTGTCATCCCATTTGAAGTGATTTTGTTCACTGAGAGAACTTTTGTTCGATGTATATTTGTCGTGTGAATTTCTCCGCTGTCAAATAATTAGCCATATACAAACAACGATATTCAAATAATGCAAAGTTTATGCTTGTCTTAAAGTTTTGAGAATGCTTTTAGCAAGTAAAGATTTTTGAAAGATTGTGAATTCAAATCAGAATTTGCAGTAAGCCTTACAGGAGTCAGGATACCTTTTATAACAGTATGCTTTTGAACTAACTCATGCTTAAATTAGGACTTTTGTAAGGTTGTAGCGTGGCTTGGTTCACAGTTTAAGAAACAAAAGATAAGGCTTAAAGTGTATTTGTACCCGCCCATTCTTCATGATGTTCTTCAGTCCTAAACTCAGTTAATTGTACGTTTGAACTCCAATTGAGTCTGGAATGACATTTTGGTGATGTTTCAGACACTTGGAAGTTTATTTGTGAAGGAAGTCATTTATGCATCATTTTTCATGTTGCCGAGGATTTGTAGTGACCTCTTTTTGATTTATTATCCCTGATTTTCGCCTGACTGTTCTTGTTTTGAGATTGCAGCCAGCGGGATGCCCCGGTTTTTCTTAAGTCTCCTTCGTAGGTTTTGACTTAGTGGGCTTTTCTTTTGAGAGATAATGACTGCCTATGTGAAAGGGAAACATCATCGTCTTTTGATTCCAGAGGAATGTTTTTGATGTCATTCGTTGTATACAAAGTGGAAGCTTGTGATTGAACGTGCATTTGAATTAACTGAGAGACTACCCTGCCTCAGGTTTTGATTAAAGGTTTCAATTTGTGTGAAAAATAAAACTCCTACTTCTTTGGCTCAAAGGGGTTGACTAGGGATTATCCTTCTTATAACTCCAATGTTTAGGAATTGAAACAAACGCCTGTACATCGTCAGCAATGTCTGTTCAAAAGCATACTGTATGGGGTTATGGCATTGTTTTTGTCATCCTCCCTCTAAAGGCTTACAACTTTTAAAACAAGAGTTTAACATCATAAAGGGAGTAAAAAACATAGTTTAAATGAAAATGAATGGATTAATTCAAGACAAACATATGCAATGCATTAATGAAACAAAGTTTGACATTAATGCATAAGTGTTAGAACAACAAAAGAGATTACAATTAAAAATTCAAAAATGAAATAAACGCTCTCAATTTTGGCCATGATTTGGCATGGGAGTAGTGATCACATTGGGAGCCTCTGGAGGGTCGAATTCAATCTCCTTAGCGTCAATCAAATCTTGAATCTTGTTCTTCAAAGTCCAACAGATGTCAGTGTCATGTCTAGGACTATCAGAATGGTAGGCACATCTTACATTTGGATTATACTTAGGAGAGAGGTATCGGGGTTTTTATGGGGATCCCTTAGTGTAATCAGTTCCGCTTTTAACAAATAATGTAATGCTTGAGACAATGGCATATTAATCTTAGCGTACTGCCTTTCTTGGTACTTTACCCTATGTATATTTCCCTGTCGTTGTTGAACAGGTGTAGGATTAGAGATCAAGATTTCCCCCACGTGTTGGTCGTGGTTAATCTAGTTATGACCCTTTTGACCGTACACAACATCAGACTCTTTCTTCCCATTGAAAGGTTGTTTCCATGCACTTGAAGATGCACCCCTTTGGATTTTACCACTCTTAATGCCAACCTCTACTCTTTCGCCTGTCAGTATTAGCTCGGTGAACCTGGCCGGGGAGCTTTAGATTAAGTGATTGAAGAAAGGTCCTATAAAAGTTCCCAAAAAATATACCAATAAGCTCCCTGTCAGTTAAGGGTGGCTGTACTCTGCCTGCTAAGTCTTTCCATTTTTGAGCGTATTCTTTGAAGCCCTCATTGGAACCCATGGTCATATTCTGCAACTGCATGCGAGTTGGTGCCAGATCAACACTGTATTGGTACTGCTTGTAGAAAGCAGCAACTAGATCCTCCCAGGTGTGGATGTGAGAACCTTCCAATTGATAGAACCATTCAAGTTGAGTTCCAGCTAGACTCTCTTAGAAGAAATGGACCCAAACTTTCTGATCAATGGTGTGTGGATGAATCTTGCGGACATAAGATCTCAGATGCATCTTAGGACAAGAGACCCCATCATATGTGGCAAAAGTAGGGATTTTGAACTTTGGTGGGATGACCACTCCGGAAACTAACCCTAACCTTTAAAGTCCAAGCCAGGTATCTGCTGAATCTCCATAGCATTAGGGTGATCCGCCAACTGTTTGTATTTATCATCAGCAGGAGGATATTGTTCCTCAGAGTAGTCAACTTCATCTTCATCAGTACCTGGGTTATTATCTTCTTCATGATTATCCCTCCCCCCATTTTATAGAGTTGAGAGATCTAGAGCTATCTTGGCTGGTTCTGTAAGTCTTCTTCCCAAATTCAAGACACCAGCTGGTTTATTTGCCTTCTTCTTTTTCTCTTTGATGACAAGAGCTTTCAGTTCTTCCTGCCCCTTAGCCAGAGCCAGGAACATTTGTTGGAACTGAGTATTTTGAGCTTGAAGGTCTTTTACTGTTTGTTCAAGAACCATTTCTTACTAAAATAAACAGTAAGCAGATGAGAAACCCATGTGGGAAAAACTTGTTATGAAGACATGCATGATATGTGGATACATGTTTTCAAGGATCTCGCGGGATAAACACAAGAAGATGTTAGAAGTTGAATTTTGATCAACAACTTTGATTAGAGAACTTTGTATTGGTGGATGTCCTTCCATGAGAATCAAGCTCACGATGTCAAGTGGGTCATAGCCGTTGACTCAAGTTACCATGCTTTGGTCTTTGACGGTGTTTGATTAGAGAATGAATCCTCTTTCCCCTTGACAGGAGTCTAGTTTCAACATGACCCTGCATCATAGGCCCTTGAGATCCTTGAAATGGTTATTGAAAATGCTATGGTATGATGGCATGATGTTATGTACAAGTATGCAAAGCAAGCAAATTGTTATGTACAAATAGTCATATACATACAAAGCAGACAAGTCCTTAGGTTTAGGCTTGCATGGAGTTTGTAGGTAAGTACCCTCTTAAAGTTTAGTTGGCTTAACCTGTCCTAGAAAGTAACCGGGTTCTAGGGGATCTCAATATCACTGACCTTTCTTTTAGGCATTGTCTCAGCATGATCAATCTTTTCTTGCGACCGAGATATCCCAAAAGTACAATCTCAATGAGCGTAGCATCGAGTATCAACCAATCTTCAGCTTTACACCAAAGTCGACTATCCCACTACTTCCTAATGCCCAAGTTGTTCAATTAAGGTTCTAAGGTTAGTTAGTGCTTTATGACGCTGCTCAGCGGACCTGTATTCTCCTCGATTCAACATAAGGGATATCGGTACCAACAAATGTGTCACACTAACATAGCCATTGCTTCAACCATATCGGTCTATGCCGTACATTTTCCACAATCTATTGCTACTTACCTAAAAGGTGCCCCAGATCCGGGTAGAGGATCAAAACAAACCCAAACAAGGAACCATAATATAAAGCAAGCTAGTCAAACAAAGAAAGCAAGTAAAGGTGATATAGCCCTAAGGTAACCCCACTTTTAAGTAACTCCCCAGCAGAGTCGCCAGTTCTGTAATACAGTGGGAGAACTGACTTGGTTGTTTTGTATTTTATTGCAATTGTTGTGCATAGCAAGAGTCGCCACCGACTTTTCTTTTATCCAATAAGGAAAGGGTGAAAATAACAAGAAAGACCTTTGAGATTATTTTTTTTGAGTTCGGGGGGTAGGTTATGAAAAGGGAAGGTGTTATCAACCTTTTCATCCCAAGTTATCTACGGGTTCTTATTTGCTTTCTAGATCACTTGCTTTGTTTGAAAATGTTCTTTGTGGTGTGGATTTGAAAATATTTTGAAAACGTCTTTGTAATGATTCTCGTCTCTATAAGAATGCGTACAAAGTGTTGGTTTTGAAAATAGTTCAAAGAGGTGTTTGTTTGTGGAAGATGTTTTTGAAAGTGATTTTGAAAAGTGCCTTTGTAATGATTCTCATCTCTATAAGAATGCGTACAAAGAGCTTTTTCTTTTGAAAATGTTTCAATGGAAAGTGTTGGTGTGAAAATTGTTTTTGTTGTGAGCAAGCGAGAAACTATGAGCATCCTACCTACTCAAAAGGTCTTTGTTATTTTCCTCCTCCTTTAGATGTTGCTACCTTACCATTAATTTGGTAAGAAGCCCCATCGTTGGATGTGAAGGGACGGGCGTGAGTCATTTGTATATTCATAGAAGGAAACCTATGGGACGTTTTAGCAATGTCGTATAGGGACTAGATCGTTTACCGAAGGCAACATCGAGGGTCATTGAGGGACTATGATCTTTTATCGAGGGTCTTTGCTAAAACACCCATATTCGAGGGACATGACTATTTTCTGAGGCAACAAGTGGGATTACCCTAGAGGTGCATGTGTGCAAAGTGTGATTGATTACATGCATTTTTGTCTTTGATTTTTGGGTTGTCTACTTATTGGTTTTATCTTGCCATACATCCTAATTACTAACATTTATATAAAGCAATAAAAATGCAGAAAATAAATATCCTACACTATTACAACCATGTTGAATAGCAAGAAATGTAAAGTCAAAACAAAATAAAAGAAGGGAAAATAAGCTTTTCGATCCAGGAAGCAGCGTCCCTTCGATTCTTCCTTTCCCTGCCTCTTTCGATTTGGGCCTAGTAGTCAGCGTGAGATGTAACCTTCGATTCATCCTTCCGGCTACTTCTTTCGATTGGGCCAAGAAGTCAGTGTAAGATGCAGCCTTTGATTCACCCTTCCGGCTTCTTCTTTCGATTAAGCCTGGCAGTCAGTGTGAGAGGAAGGCTTCACTTCAACCTTTTGGCTTCTTCTTTCAATTGAGCTTGGCAGTCAATGTGAACACCCTTCGATTCTCCCTTTTCACTCCTTCGTTTGGACTGTGAAGCAGTAAAAGGGCGAAGCCTGAGACTTTGTTTCACACAAGACTTATTCTTTTGTTTGGGGACCTATACAGGTTAGTTCTACCATATATTTGGGACAAGAAAACCAAACTAAAAGGGAATAAATGAAAGGTAAACAAATGTCATGTACATGCTGGAAATGAAAGGAAATGACTATTCACATATTATGCTAGAAACGAAAGGTTTCAAGGTTAAGAGAAACTTACCTTGCTTGAAGATGGAATGTGTGTGATGGACCTTGAGTGACTGCCCTGAGTGCCCCTGGATTCGAGGGAAAGAAACAAGGGTAATGTTTCTAGTGTTGGATTCGAAAGAAGGAACCAAGTGTTGAGTTGGTGTTTGATTGGGTTCTGGATTCGAAGGGAAGAAATAAGTGTGTTGTTTAGTTTGACTATGGGTTTGAATGTGTGTTTGAGAGTGTTTGATAGTTTGAGAGTTTGAGAGTTTGATAGTTCAATGATTTTTCTCCACGCCCCAAAGTCCTCTGGATGTGTTGTCCAGCCCCTTTAGATGTGTTATGAAGCCTTTTATTTATAGGTGAAGTTGGCAGAGGTTTAAGAGGGAAAACAAAATAATTTGAACAAATTGGGTATACTGTTTTTGTAGCTTTCGAGGGGCAGTATTTTTATGCCAAATTGGTGCAAATACAGGAGCAGTGTAGCAGGACTGTTGTGCATCAGTTTTGGAGTGTTATGGATAGTGTATCAAGTTTGGACTTGCAGCAAGCATCTTTGAATATTTCATCTTTTCGTTTTTACTTCATAGGTCCAACCTTCGACCAGACTCCTTTTTGTGCATCCTTAGAAAGGGCCAAATGTGTACCCCTTGAATGGGTCATCAAAATATGTCCTTCGAATGGGACATCCAGGTATGTTTTGCAGGTCCTTCGAATGGGCCACCAAACATGTCCTTCGAATGGGACATCTAGGTATGTCTCGCAGGTCCTTCAAATGGAACAACATTTGTGTGTCATTGTGTGTGAAATATTTTCAATGGTGGAATTGAAGCAAGCTATTTCAAAGGGAGATATTGTCTATTTGAAACTAGTATGAAAATAGCCAATGCATGAGGGAAGTTCCTGCCTTGTGATTTGAAACAAACAGGAAAGAAGCCTTTGCTTCCTGGATCGAAACAAACATTGTAAGGGGCCATTGCTTTGTGAATCAAAGAAAATATGTAAGGGGTCATTGCTTCAATCGAAGCTTGCATGCAGGAGGCCACTTGCTTTGGGGGCACTAGCATAAAGGGGAGCCATTGCCTTGTGCAGGCAAGCAGGCAGGAGGCCCTTGCCTTGTACCTCATGTAGGAGGCCAATTCTGAAGGTGGATTCGAAGCAGATGCGAAGGTGAATTTGAACAAAGTATGGAGGGAGTTATTTTTCCAATTGAAGCTTGTCCAATCAAAATAGGCATGCAGGCATCAAATGTCCAATCGAAACAAGCATGCTGGAAACCATTGCATTATGAACTAAGAAAACATGTAAGGCCAATAGTGCAATCGAAGCCTGCATGCAGGAGGTTATTGCCATGGGCACCAACACAATCACATAGGAGGCAAAGGGTCCAATTGAAGGATGTATACAGGAAGCCTAAATGCCCAAACGAGGCTTGTATAAAGATAGGCGTTGCCTGCCCTGGATCAAAGCTATTTGTTTCAAAGGAAACCTTTTTCCTTGTGGATCGAAGCATGCAGAAGGAAGGATTTGCCTTATGGATTGAAGGAGGCACAAAGGATGCTATTGTCTTATGGATCGAAGGAGGCATGAAGGAGACCAAAGTCCAATCGAAGCCTTGTGAATCGAAGTAAACTTGTTTTTTCTCCAATTTTGTCAAAAAGATTATTTTTATCTGCTTTGCCCTTTTTTAATAGTTACCTCTTTAACTTGATGCTGGAAAATCCAATTGTACTTGTGCAAGCTTGAATTTTTAAGAATACTTGAGAAAAGAGAGGGAAAATTTTGGGATACAACAACAACCAATGAAGCATGGATCATGACATAGAGGTAATCAAACAAAGTATTCATGTGTTAGGTCCATCATGGAAAAGTTTTCAAAGATTAAATCAAAGATGATTCAAGAATTTTGGGTTAGAACACAAGTGAACAAATAATCAAACCAAAGCATGAAACCCTAACAAGGTGTGCCTAACATACATCACAAATCACAATAGGAATAGACTTGGTGCACTTATGAAGATACCCAAAGAAAACCTAAATAAATAATGACTTAACATGCTAAATAAATTCTCAAGAGGCATACAAACAAGGTACAAACACTACACTACATATAAACATGATACACATTGGAAATAAAATCAAAACAAAGAAGACAGGCAACGTAAGAGCCCTAAAAATTCACTAAAAAGTGACCTACTTGTAACTTATTAAAAATATGAAAATAATTAATATTTTTGGAATTTTTTTGTGGATTCATAAAATATAGGGGATAAACAAAGAGTGTGCAAAAAATCATCTCAAAATAATCATTTTTACTTAGTGAAATAATTTAATCAAAATGAAGAAAACAAGTAAAAAAAGATAAAGAAAGAAAATAGCAAAAGGGTTAGGAATTGTCCAACACCATGTTTCAAACCATCCCCTTCACACTCACATGAAACACACACACACACACACACACACACACACACACACACACACACACACACACACACACACACACACACACACACACACACACACACACACACACACACACACACACACACACACACACACACACTGCTTGGACACAATGCCATCCGAGTTATGAAATAGGTATCATTCAAAATAAAATAAAACATGTCCATAAAATTGAAAAAAAATGGCACCCTGCACATCATCTTCTTCATCATGACTTACCTCCATGGAAAAAAACTCAACTCTCTCAATTCTCAACCAAACTCATAGATGTAAAAATGAAAGTTGCATAGATTTTAACAAGGAATCGAGAAATAAAATCCAAAAAAATTAATATCATTAATAGCTCATGAATTTCTAAACGAACATAAACCATACAAATTATTTTAGATGCACACAGCTTCACACACAGACATTATTAGATCCAATTGGCATACGGTTTATCATTAACACATCACATACAACATTTTTGCTTTAGAAACTAGATATTAATGATGCATGGAAAGAGAGTTACGAGTTCAATAAATATTACCTATTGGAGAAAGTCTAATTCTTTTTCTAAGACTTCCAACTACAAAGAAATGATGAAAACAAATTCTTGATACTTTGGTGAAGTTAATGGAATGCCTGGCTTGCTTTGAAATGGTCTCAAACCTTCTGCCCAAGTCAACTTGAGAACTTAAAAATTAAGATATGGGGATGATGATAAAGGTGTTACAGGTGCTAAATTAAGGTTACAATAGCCTCTATATAATGTATAAAAGTTGTATGGATGGTTAGTTTGCACATAAGTTGCAAGGATTATGAAACACAAAGAAATGGACTTTGAGCTTCAGTGGAGTTTGAATTTTGGAATTCTGAGTTTGAGAGAGTTTATAGGGTGGTTGAGGTGTGTTTTCAGTGTGTTTGAGGTTGAGAAATGGTCATATATTTATAGGGAAAACATGGGAGCAAGGGCTGATTAGGTTTGAAGTTTTGAAATTATGGTTTGGTTGAAATGCAAATGAGAAGTTACATGAAGTTTGAGGTTTTAATGAAAGCATTATTGATCATAGAGTGGTTTGTAGGTTGTAGATGGTTGCTTCTTGGCTTTGCAATGCTTTGTGATCAGAAGCAACAAAATATGGGCTCAATGTAAAAAGTTTTGTGATTAAAGCTCCTTTACAAGAATGGAAGTGTAACATTTAATTCCAAAAATGGCATAAATATTGAACAAAGACTTAATCACTTGGATAATGCACCTAGCGTTGGGTAAATATTAGATTACAGATTTTAGAGGTTACATAGTTTTAAAAGTGGGATATCATGGTAAGGCTTGGATATTTGTCAAGAACTTGTCACAAAATGGAACTCTAATTTAAGTGTAAATGCCTAAATTCATCTCTTTGATTATTCTAGCTCAAGCATCATATTTTCACTGTTTTGGACATTTTGGAAAGCATGAAACTTCCTCTACATTTTTCATGTTGACCACTTTACTTGAATCAGATGGGATCTTGGTGAAAAATGCCTTACAACTTTGGTATTTAGGACTGAAACAAACACTTTAAAATTTTTCTAAGTGTTGAGATTTTGACAATTTTGAGGTACTAACTTCATCAATTATAATCTTCAAATCTATGCATTTTTTGGGACATCATCCCCTATGAAAAAGTTGTAGTATGACACAAGATCTTTAATATGATCAATGGAGTAAGAAAAATGGTTGCTTGATGAAGAAGTTAGAAGATTAAAAAGTAGTGCTCTTGATCATGAATTTTTTAGGGACTTGGTGAAATTTCCAAAACCCTAATTTTGATCTTTGACTCTTCCTCTTGATTTTCTTAATTAAACTTGATCAAATGAATTTATTAATCATATTTTCATGATCCTTGGCTTGAGAAGTCCAATTTTGACCAAAAACTTCAAAAATTAAAAGTTTGACTTTGCAGTTGACTTTGTACCAGAGAATCCAAATGGTCCAATTTTAATGGAAACCATTGATTATGGTGCAAACCTTATCATGTTTGAGATATCTTTGAAGAACTCAAACCCTTATCATAAGATGATGATATGATTAAGTCTTGAGTGATACACAATTGAAGAACTCAAACCCTAATTCTTGATTTTTCATCTAAGACACCAAAACCCTAATTTACTTGATGAACCCAAAGAAACCCTAATATAATGAAGCCTTGAGTGATATACAATTGAAGACCTCAAACCCTAATTCTTAATTTTTTATCTGAGGCACCGAAACCCTAATTCACTTGATGAACCCAAAGACACCCTAATATGATTAAGTTGTGGTGAAAATGTTGATTACTTGATCACCATGAATGAGGGGCTTGAATTTCTAAGGAACACATGCCCTTTGATCAACCAGTTGTTGGATCTTCTAACCTACCTTACAGAAGCAACAAACAAAGCTTATCTTTGCAATCTCATAAGGTTAGTGGATGCAAATATGAATGAGATTATCCTTTAATATTATGCAAATAATGCAACAAGAGGTGTGATCTTAGGTCAAAAGTTAGGGTACAACAGGAAGGTTTGTCATAAAAGTGAGTAGAGGCTTCACGTTCATTTTGGAGTAACTTGCAGATGCGTAAGAGTGTTCTGAAACCAAAATCCAAGATGTCCTGGTGCAAAGGAAATTTAAGTACCAGGTTCTTAAAAGCAATAACATGGAGAAATTATCTTGTTGGTGTCGATACAATGTCTGGTAGAGTTGTGAACGTGCCAGGAGTAAAAGGTGGGGTTAAAAATTTTTTTTGAAGAAAAATATATGAATTCACAAATTCAGAAGTTATTTCTAGAAGGCATTCATTTTGATCAACTATCATTAGAGGATGTATCCCAACTGGAGAAATAATTATAGATGGAAGAGGTTAGGGTGTTGTGTGGGAGTTTGATGACAACAAATGTCTAGGATTAGACGGTTTCAAATTTAAGTTCATTTGAAAATGTTGGAATTCACTATCAACTGATATCTTGAATTTTATATCGGAATTCCATAGTAAGGAAAATTTACAAAAATATTTATCCGCCTCTTTTATTTCCCTAATCTCCAAGGTCGATAATCCTCAAATGTTGAGTGAATATAGACGCATAAGTTAGGTGGGTAGATTGTATAAAATGAAATTTAAATTACTTGCAATAGATTGAAGAATGTTTTTGGTAAACTGGTTTCCAAATTGCAAACCTCTTTTGTTCTGGAAAAATATATCCAAGATGGAATAATGGTACTTAATGTGATCATTAATTTAACTAATATACATAGGAAGAAATGGTTATTATTGAAAGTCAATTTCGAGAAGGCTTATGACAATGTCAGTTAGGGTATTTTTAAGTATGTGCTTGTGATGTTTGGTTTTGGAGAAAGGTTGTTAAAATGGATGGATTCGTGTATTTATCATTGCACGTTGTCGGTTCTAGTCAACAGAAGTCTAGCCTCAGACTTTGTGATGTGGAAAGGTCTTAGACAAGGTGACCCACAGTCACCTTTTCCATTTGTATTAATTGCTAAAGGGTTAGAAAAGATGTTGTCAAGAGTTGTAGAGTGTGGGGCCTTCAAGGGTTTCAAAGTGAATAATGTATTGGAGTATCAACTTTTGTAATTTGACGATGATACTGTCTGTATAGGTGAACCAACTAGGAGTAACATGTGGAGCATTGAGGCTTTACTCAGAGGTTTTGAACTATTTTCGGGGCTAAATTTTAATATATTCAAGAGTAGCTTGTTGGGTATTCATGTTGAGGAGTTCTTTTTGCAGGCAACATCCATTTTTCTCTGTTGTGATATTGGTAAGATTACTTTTAATTTTCTTAGTATTCCTATTGGTTTTAATCATAAGACACATGCTATTTGAAGACCTGTTGTGCTCAAATAAAGAATATGTTATCGTCATAGAAGGGTCACTTTTGGTCCATTGGTGGAAGAGTCACTTTGATCAACTCTGTCCTAAATTCAATTTCTATATATTTCTTGTCATTTTTTAAAATTCCAAAGGTGGTGTTGAGAGAACTAATTAAAATCTAGAGATAATTCTTCTAGAGTGGTTTCCTAGAGAAGTGTGGTGTTTTTTGGGTGAGTTGGGATGAAATATGTATATGTAAAGAGGAGGAGATTTAGGTATTACATGCCTTGAGGCTTTCAATGAGTCCCTCTTGAGTAAATGGAGCTAGAAGTTTCTTGAAGACAAAGAAGAATTATGGAGACCTTTACTTGAATATAGATATGGACAATTGGATATTAGTGTTCTGGATGGTTGTTCGACATTTGTGATATGAAAGTCCTCATTATGGTGGCGAGACATTGTTACTTACTGCCATGTGGGACATGCTTCAGACTTGTTTCTAAGTGGAATTTCTTTTAGGTTGGGAACAAGTAATATAATTAGGTTCTGGAAAAGTAATTGGTTGGTGGCCCCCTTTGGTGTTGGTATTTCCAGAAATTTTTAGTTTTGCATCAATTTGAATACTTCAGTGGTGGAGATGGGGTAATTTTAAGGCAGACAATGGTGTTGGAAAATTTTACTAGAAGATATGGAAGTTTCGATTTCTATGTTGGTTCAATTGGAAGAACTCAAACTAATCCTACATAGTATAGGTCAAAAGGTGGGAGATATGGATAAGTTAATTTGGTTTGAGAATTCATATGAGGTTTATACGGTGAGATCGAGTTATGTGGAGTTTTTAAGCAAACAAAATTTAGTTCCTATGAGTGTTAATCTATCGGAAGCAAGAACATACATATGGAAGACTTTGATTCCCTCTAAAGTACATTTTTTTGGCTGGAAGTGTCTTAAATATAGTTTGATAATAAGGGTGAAATTTGCAAGCATAGGGATTCTTTCAATCACTAAAGATAAGGTATACGTCATTTGCTTTTCTGAGATTGAATCATTGGATCATCTTTTGGTTCATTGTCCATATTCAAAAATGGCGTGGCATAAGGTGTTGTTATGGCTAGGTGTGCTTCCGGGTAATGTTATGGGGGTGTTGGACCACCTGTTGTGTTTTAGAATCTCCCTGGTTGGGAAAGTTCTTTTTAGGAAAAAATTGATTTTTTTGGTTGGCAACATGTTGGACATTATGGATCATGAGAAACACGATATTATTCAAGTCTGCACTTTTTAATGTTAGGGAAGTAGTGGATAAGGCAAAATTACTTTCATGGTTGTGGAATGTAATTGGATCAAGGTGTTGTACCCCAATTTTTGCCCCTAAGATTCCCCTATCATATCATGTCAACTTGATCATGACAAGAGCACATTAGGGTTAGTTCTTCATTTTTTCTATCTCCTATCTTTAAGTTTTCCCTTGAGGAATTTCCAAGAACCTTGGCTATGTATCTTGTATATGTGTTGTTGACTAACCTCTAACCAAAATACAAAAATGTATTTGTCTTTGTCTTTTCACAATTTGTGTTTTTTAGATACCAAGTTGAAGCATCCAACAAATAAGGTTTTGCAAGTTGATTTGATTTTGTATTGTGGTGGAAGACAACATGCATCGACCCATAAAGGTATGCATCGAATCATTTTGTTGTGCGTAACTAGCATGTGTCGACACATGCATGTATGTATCGACTCATCCTGCTTGAATAACTAGCATGTGTCGACACATGCATGTATGTATCGACTCATCCTGCTTGAATAACTAGCATGTGTCGACACATAAGTGTTATGTATCGACTCATGCAGTTTGTGTGATTCTGTAATAAGTTGAAGAAACAGTATGTATCGACACATAGAGGCATGTATCGACACATGCTGTGTTATACAGCTAGAATGTATCGACACATACCACCCATGTATCGACTCATAATAGCAAAATGCACGTGTTTTTGAAAAAAAAAACAGCAAATTCAAATTGTTATCATTTTGGCTCCAATTTTTTCTGCATAATTTGAAATTATATCATTAATTCAAATTTGGCTCCAAGAATCAATTACCAAATTACCACTAATCCCAATCCTAAAACTCTATAAATATATACCTCATTTCATTCAAATCAGAAGCTTTTGATAGCCAAAATCATCTTGCTAAAAAATCTCTCAATTCTCTCCATTTTACCAAATTCACTCAAAGCTCTATTTTCAAAAAGTTAGTAAGCTTTGCATCGAAGCTTACTAATCTTTGAGCTAAACCTTCATCCAACCACTTTTTCTCCATCCATTCTCTACATCCATGCTTTGGTGATTGATTCTTGTTGTTGAATTGAAGCAAATTCTGGATGTTGTATGATAATTCTCTAATTCTACCTTTGGTAAGTTGGATCATCATCTTTCACAATGTGATCTCTTGTGGATTTCTGGTTTTGATTCATTGAGCACTGTTTTATGATTCCATTATTTCTATTTTCTCATAATTTGCTGGAGTTTTCATGCTCAATTGGATCCATAATCATAAGGTGTTTGATGAAAAGTTGGAACAAGAATTTGATCTTTTAAAATGTTGTTTTCTACTGATTTTTACAGGTTGCAATCAATTGTTGTAACATTGCAATTGATTGTCACAGAAAATTGATTTGATAAAAAAACTGCACTGATGCAATAGGTTGTTGTCTAAGCACAATTGATTGTAACAATGCCAAAAATACTTTTGCTGCCTTGTTTTGGGGCTTTTTTGACTCAAATATTTTTCTGCTCACTCTCTTTGATGGATAATTTGGATTACAATTTTAAATGTCCAATTTGTCATTAAACTCAATGGACTTTGTGATGTAGATGAAGTTGGATAAATGTTCATCAATTCAAATCTACCTAAGAGTGAATTATTTAATTCATTTTTGGTGCTTTGGATTAATGATATGTTTAGTACTTTAATCCATCTAGAGGAGTGGTTGAATTTAAAGATTAAAGAATTTTGAAATGGTGATCCAAATTAGCTTATCATTCCCCTCCCTCTTCATCTTATCCCTTTCTTTTTTTAATTGTGCTACATGTTAAGGGATGGTGATCTCTATATCATTTATCCAAACATGAAGTACATAGATTGCTATTGACCAGCCTCAAAATAGGTGCGACTTCTACATAAGTCCACTTACGATTGCTTAACATAGTGCTAAATTTTGTCCCGATTCGAATAAATGATCATTCGTGGCCCAAACTTATGATTGCAAGCCCAAGTATGTTAATTTGATCTCTTCGATCCAATAACTTTGAGATTCATTGTGTGGAGGCTTTGGTTCTACCAATCCTCAAATGGATCTATAATACTTTTGGTAAACACGGATCACTTAAACATTGTTGATCATTAAATGTTACTTTTGAGGATTCCAAAATGGATGATATACTTGACAAAAAGAAAATGCAACTTGTTGTGAAAAGGCTTTGGTTCTACCAATCCTCTAATGAGTTCCAAATGCAAGTTTCAAGATGGTCATCCAACTAACCACTAATTTCTAACAATTGACTTTACTTTATGCTTTATTTTTTATGCTTTATGCACCATTTAATTTGAGCATTTACATTTCATGCCACTTCTTATTTTTGCTCACTTGAGCATTTACTTTTATGTCATTTTTATGTTGCTTAGTTGAGCTTTTCTTTTCCTTTTAAAGACACCTAATAATCAACATGAACCATAAAAATCTTTAATGATATTTGGACTATTGGTTACTATCCTTGGCATTATGGAGCATTGGACTTCTTGGACTTAGGATTAGAGACCTTGGCCTATCTTGGAGTCTTTGTGATTTTTATTTGATATTTTGTCTGGAGTTCTTGAGGTTTACCTCAAGACATTGGGTTGTTTGTTTGTTTTGTGTGCAGGTTATTGTGATTACATACTTTGTTTGTAATTTGGAATTCACCCGCATATAGCCGTTACTCTGCCCAATTTTTGCGAGGACTTAATACACTTGAAGTTTGATTCTCTCAAGAGGTCTAGTATCTTTGCTTGCTTGGTTTCAATCCAAAGAATGGGAATTCTATATTGAATCATAATGTCAAGTATTGGCTTCTTGTTGGTTAGATGGTTCTTATCCCTAGCTTTTACCTTATGCTTTAGGATAACCTCTTCTTCTCCTCCATCTTCTTTAATTTCAAAAATCTTTTCCCTCCTTTTGAAAACTCTTCTTGTTTTGAAACTTGAACCACTTTCATGATAAACTTGGACTTAGGTCCATGCATATTCAAAACATTTTCATAAATAAATTTCAATCAATTTAATAATACCTTTATATTTTTTGTGAGAAGACTAAAAGTCAATCAATCTCATTTAAAACCATTTTTGCCACTTTGACTTTTTATTTTAAAATCTTTCTCAGAAGATTAGACTCTTGTCAATCCTTGTAGTGATGTAAACAACTATACTTCTACAATATGTAGTAAAGATAGATATTTTCCACTTGGGTGATGAGTGTGGCATTGTTGATTTTAAAATCCAAGCCATATCCTCCACTTTGAGATGATGCAAATTCTCCTTTCTCATGATTGCGGGTAGTAAGTATGTTTTCCACACGGACAATGACGATGATGTCTTAGCTCATAAAATTAACCAACACACTTGTGTTTCAAATTTTTAAAAGAGCAACTACGTGTACCTTATCTCCATTGCACGAAAGGTGGTACGTAGGCCCTAAAGGTTCGCAACCGCGACGGGTGCAAAAATCATTAAAAAAATATTTATTTTCTCACCTCCACCATTTATTTTATATATAACACATTTTCATAACCAAAATATACAGATTTTTCAAAAAGGTTCCTTCGGAGTACCGTAGGTGTTTAGGGTGCTAATACCTTCCCTTTGCATAACCAACCCCCTTACCTTGAATCTTTCCCCCTTTTTTGGGTTATTCGCTCTTTTCCCATTCCTTTGGAAACAATAAAGCGCAATGGCGATTGTTTATTTTTTATTTGTATAAAGTCTAGTCAATCCAATGGCTTAGTCTTGAACCTTTCTACCGCTACAGAAAAATGGAGACTTCACTGGGGAAAGATTGACCTCTTGCTGGGCCATCCCTAAGTGGGTTAAACCTATCTTTGTTTATATCTGTATATGTGTTATTATGTTTATGTGTTATATTTTGTATATATGTTTGTCTGGATTTTCCTGGTTTACAGGGTGCTTGGTGATTACTCATAAATCCTATACCCGGACTTGGGAAAACTTTAAGATAGGACAAGCGGTATAATCATGTTAACTTTGAGGGAGTAATCCCAAAAAAGGAACCATGAGATCCTCCACTCAGTGGAGGCCCCTTTGATTGTAGTGTCATTTACTGAGTAATCGGGAAGATGTACTGCTTTCGACCTGGGAGCCTGCCGAAGCTGAGGACCGTAGATTACCTAACCCATATTGGCCTTTTAGGTGTAGTGCGGAAGCTATGACGGAGTAATCCGGAAGTAGTTGTCACGCGATACTACGCTCGGACGAGTCTTTCTTGAGAATATTACTAATTACCGAGTTAATTGGGATGTTGGTAATATCCGAAGGAAGGATGTAGACTCTGGGAACCTCTTAGAACCTTGCTCGGCAGGTGATAACTTTTTAGACCAACACCTTATGGGTAGTACCTTTGACCTCATGCTTGTAACGTTGAACCTATGAACCCTATATGTGTGATCTTGTGTGTAATTGTTGCATCATGCATCCATGCACTCATAAGCGTCTTTTGTAGAAAACAATATTTCAAGGGATTTAAAGGTTGACTATTTGTGAATGTCTCAGGTACTGTTAACCATGTAATCTGGAAAGAGAAAGACCGGGAAATACAGTTTCAAGGATCCTAAGAAAGATGATTTGATCGTGATTCTTGAGAGTCGAGAAGTGGAGTCTATGGAGAGGCAAGGGGATTTATTTTCTCCTAAGCCTCAAATAGGTGTTGATTACTCACTTCCTGATTCAGATGATTGGAAGGAGATTGCCATCAGACATGTGGAAGAAAACCAGAGGTTGAGAGCTCAGATCGCCAGGCTCACAGGGAAGTGCCAACGTACAGATTGATCTCCATTAGTTCCTCTTCTCATGATTTTAGAGTGTATTTTCATCTTGTACTTGGGATCATTGAAACTTGTAATCTATTTTGAAGTTATTATAATAAAAAATTTCAGTAATTCAAAAGCTTTATTACTTGGATGTTTGCAATATGTCTATAAATCTTAAATCCCTTGAAATATTAAATAATAAAATAATCATGTGCAACCTCTGATGGAAGCTCTGGTGGCTGCTCAGAATCAACCACCGAGTGTTCAACCTCAACCAACAAGGGCAAATGCTGAAGTTCCTACTGTTCCTATATCCGCTACTCCGGCTGTCGTTTAAAACCGTATGCCTCAGGGTTATCCGTGAGGAATGCCATAGAATTTTGCACCTGAAGATTTCAATCTTGGCCATCAAGATGCTCCAGTGGTTCAAAATGTTGTTACTCCTGCACCTCATGTGGTGCATATTATTCCTACTGCACCTCCTTCGGTGAATTTGGTTCCATTTGTTAATGAAGATGTGTGTAGTCCTTTCCCTCTGCCGAGTGAATACTTGGGTCTTTATGACAGAATGGATGATTTCCAAGAGCAGTTTGATAGAATGCAAAGAGAGATGAAGGCTCTTAGGGGAAAAGAGTTATTTGGGCAGAATGTGAATGAACTGTGTTTGGTCCCGAATGTTAAAGTGCCTGCTAAGTTCAAGGTCCCAGAGTTTGAGAAGTACAAGGGCAACACTTTCTCTCGTGCTCACTTGGTGATGTACGTGAGGAGAATGTCTACCCACACTGATGATCAACGTCTTCTGATTCACTTTTTCCAGGATAGTCTGACCGGCGCAACGTTGAAATGGTATATGAGCTTGGACAATGCCAACATCCATACTTTTAATGATTTGGGAGAAGCATTCATTAAGCAATACAAGTACAATGTGGACATGGCGCCTTACCATGACCAGCTTAGGGCCATGGTTCAGAAAGACAGAGAATAGTTCAAAGAGTATGCGCAGAGATGGCGCGAAGTGGCTACACAAGTGATTCCTCCCATGGAAGAGAAAGAAATGACTAAGATTTTTCTGAAAACGCTGGGAGCTTTCTACTACGAAAGAATGGTAGCAAGTTCCCTAAGTGATTTTACAGAGATGGTAGGAATGGGTGTCCGCCTAGAAGAGGCAGTAAGGGAAGGTCGTTTGACAAAAGGTGAAGGATCTGGAAGTGTGAAGAAGCCATCTTATGGGTTTACCAAGAAGAAAGAGGGGGATACAAATGTTGTTATGCAAGAGAGAAGAGTAAAATCTCCTAGAAAGAATTATCAGCGTCATCAGCAAGCCGCCTCAATTACTCCTGTTATGAATGCCGCTCCGAATACTACTGCTTATCAGAGACCGTCCCAGCAGGGGAACCAAGGGTATAATCAGAGAAGGCAGAACTATGACCCTATTCCCATGAGCTATGCAGAGCTACTACCAGCATTGATTCAGAAGAAGTTGGTCCATACACGACCACCTCCAACTGTACCATCACCATTGCCTTGGTATTATAAAGTAGACCCGACGTGCGCCTTTCATCAAGGAGCACCAAGGCATAATGTTGAGAATTGTTATCCTTTGAGGACTGAAGTGCAAAGGTTGGTGAAGTCTGGAATTTTATCTTTCAAAGACGTGGGACCTAATGTGAAAGACAATCCTCTACCCAAGCACGGGGGAGTGAATGTTGTAAATATGGTGGCCGGTTGTCCAGGTGACTTCCGTATTTTTGACATTAATCTGGTTAGAGGAGATTTGGTGAAGATGCACGCAGACCTCTGTGAATTTAGTTATTATATGCATGATCACACCGGTTGTGCTATTTGTAGTACAAATATACAGGGTTGCGAGAAGATAAAGGCTGATTTGCAGGAGATGATGGATGAGGGTTTAATCCATATAATCAGGCCTAGGGCAGAATACGAAGAGGAAGTGAATATGGTTTCTGGATGTCCGGGTGAATTCAGAATTTTTGATGTGGATCATTTGAATGAGGATCTCGTGCAGTTGCATGCTACCTTCTGTCGTACTGCTGGTCAGGTGGATCCCACCGTGAAGAAGAACAAAACTGGTTTGGGTTTCTCTTCGAAGATTGGCAAAGGCGAAAGTCTGAAGTCAAAGTCTTCTGGGAACAATTATCATGATGTTTTCCGCAGTGGAGGCTACCTCCATCCAATTGGTTCTGGAATTAATGCTGTTGAAGAGGATGAAGCAGAGCAGGAAGTACCGAATTTTGTGATGCATGGAGTCCGAGTTCAGAACTGGGTCACCATTGATGTTCCTTCTTGCATACATATTTCAAAGTAATTTGTTTTGTTAATTTGTTTCTTTCTTTTGAAAAGCTTTCACTCTGCCCAAGGTGAAAGTATTGTATGTGCTTATCTGTTTACTTTGACTGTTAAGATGATTAATAAAAGTTGTCTTTGCTTCCGAAATTATGTCTTTATTTTTTGCTTTTTCTTGGGAAATGGTAATCAAATAAAAAACCTTTTCAAAATAAATAATAACTGAAAATTAATCTGCATGATCACTATTATATGTGTCAGTTTCTAAAAGCAATCATAAATCACATGTGCAGATTAATTAAAAAACCCGTTAAATACAATGACCCCACACCCTCTCCCAACTTTGATTGTCCTGTGTTTGGGGCTGAAGAAGAAGATTATGATGAGATTCCAGAAGAGGTCTCACGGTTGTTTGAACACGAGGAAAATACCATTCAGCCATATAAGGAGCCTTTGGAAGTGATTAATTTGGGTTCAGAAGAAGATCCGAAGTAAATTAAGATTGGAGCATCGTTGCACCCTGATGTGAAAAGCGGGTTGATTGAGCTGTTGAAAGAGTATGTGGATATCTTTGCTTGGTATTATCAAGATATGCCTGGTCTTGATACAGAAATTGTTGAGCATCATTTACCGTTGAAGCCAAAGTGTGCGCCAGTTAAGCAAAAGCGGAGAAGAACTCACCCAGATATGGCAGTAAAGATAAAAGAGGAGGTCCTAAAGAAGATTAATGTTGGTTTTCTTGTGACGTTAGAGTATCCTCAATGGATTGCCAATATTGTCCCAGTACCGAAAAAAGACGGAAAAGTCCGCATGTGCGTAGATTACAGAGATCTAAATAAAACTAGTCCAAAAGATGATTTTACGTTGCCTCACATTGACATGTTAGTGGACAGCACAGCAAAATTCAAGGTATTCTCGTTCATGGACAGATTTTCAGGGTATAATCAAATAAGAATGACTCCAGAGGACATGGAAAAAACAACGTTTATCACACCCTGGGGAACATTCTGCTACAGAGTGATGCCCTTCGGGTTGACGAACACTAGTGCAACGTACCAAAGGGCTATGACAACCCTATTCCATGATCTGATGCACAAGGAAATTGAAGTATATGTTGATGATATGATTGCCAAATCCCAAACTGAAGAAGGGCATATAAAATATTTGTTGAAGTTGTTTCAGCGTTTGAGGAAGTATCGTCTCCGCTTGAATCTTAATAAATGCACCTTCGGAGTTAGATCGGGGAAATTGTTGGGTTTTATTGTTAGCCAGAAAGGAATTGAAGTTGACCCTGATAAAGTCAAAACAATTCAAGAAATGCCAGCACCAAGAACTGAAAAGCAAGTCAGAGGTTTCCTCGGACGTTTGAATTATATCTACAGATTTATTTCCCACATGACTGCAAAGTGTGAACCGATCTTTAAGTTATTAAAGAAAGATCAAGGTTGTGTGTGGACGGATGACTTCCAAAGGGCATTTGAGAGTATTAAAGAGTATCTACTTGAACTTCCTATCTTGCTCCCTCCCGTAAAAGGAAGACCGTTGATTATGTATCTAACAGTGTTAGATAAATCCATGGGTTGTATTCTGGGACAACAGGATGAAACAGGGAAGAAAGAATTCGTCATCTATTATCTCAGCAAAAAGTTCAATGATTATGAGTCACGGTATTCCACGCTAGAAAAGATGTGTTGTGCTTTGGCCTGGGCGGCAAAGCGTTTGCGGCAGTATATGTTGAATCATACCACTTGGTTGATCTCCAAAATGGATCCAATCAAGTATATTTTTGAGAAGCCTGCTCTTACTGGGAGAATGCCCGCTGGCAGATGTTGTTATCTGAATATGATATTGAGTACCGCACTCAAAAAGCTATTAAAAGTAGTGTGTTAGCAGATTACCTTGCTCACCAACCGGTGGAAGATCATCAGTCTGCAGAATATGAATTCCCCAATGAGGATGTGATGTTCCTAAAAGTGAAAGATTGTGATGAACCATTTCCTGAGGAAGGCCCCGACCCTGAATCTCGATGGAGTATGGTATTTGATGGAGCGGTGAATGCTTATGGTAAAGGAATTGGTGTTGTGATCTTCACTCCTCATGGATCGCACATTCCTTTTACTGCAAGGTAGACATTTGATTACACTAATAATATGGCAGAATATGAGGCTTGCATCATGGGTCTTGAGGAAGCTATTGATCTCAGAATCAAAGTTCTAGATGTGTATGGTGATTCAGCTTTGGTAATAAATCAGATTAAAGGAGAATGGGATACTCGTCACCCTGCCTTGATCCCTTACAAAGATTATGCTAGAAGATTACTACCCTTCTTCAATAAAGTGGAATTCCATCACATTCCTAGAGATGGAAATCAAATGGCGGATGCTCTGGAAACTCTGGCTTCCATGTACTGAGTGAATAGTTGGAATGATATACCCCGTATTACAGTTCGACGGCTGGATAGGCCCGCTCATGTGTTTGCAACAGGGGAGGTAGTAGATGAAAAACCTTGGTATTATGACATCTAGCATTTTCTTCAGACTCAGGAATACCCGATTGGTGCGTCGAGGAAAGATAGAAAGACATTGAGAAGATTGGCAGGCATTTTCTTCCTCAGTGAAAATGTGTTATACAAGAGAAATTATGACATGGTCTTGCTCAGATGCGTGGATAGACACGAAGCAGACATGTTGATGCATGAGATTCATGAAGGTTCATTTGGCACTCATGCTAATGGGCATTCGATGGCTAAAAAGATGCTAAGGGCGGGTTACTATTGGTTGACAATGGAATCTGACTGTTACAAATTTGCAAAGAAGTGCCATAAATGCCAGATTTATGCAGACAAGGTCCATGTGCCTCTGACACTTCTCAATGTGATTTTCTCCCCGTGGCCTTTCTCTATGTGGGGTATTGACATGATCGGGATGATAGAACCCAAAGCTTCGAATGGACACCGTTTCATCTTGGTAGCAATTGACTACTTTACCAAATGGGTAGAGGCTGCTTCTTATGCCAATGTTACCAAACAGGTGGTTGGGCATTTCATCAAAAACAATCTTATATCCCGGTATGGTGTGCCGAGTAGAATCATCATTGACAATGGCTCAAATTTGAATAACAAGATGATGACAGAACTGTGTGAAGAATTCAAGATTATCCATCACAATTCATCTCCATACAGGCCAAAGATGAATGGGGCCGTTGAAGCTGCTAATAAGAATATCAAGAGAATTATCTAGAAGATGGTTGTTACTTATAAGGATTGGCATGAAATGCTCCCTTTTGCTCTGCATGGATATCGAACATTTGTCCGCACTTCTACAGGAGCAACCCCGTTTTCCCTGGTATATGGAATGGAAGTTGTACTCCCAATTGAGGTTGAGATTCCCTCATTGCGTGTGATAATGGAAGCCAAGTTGACAGAGGTTGAATGGGTCCAGAACAGGTTTGACCAATTGAATTTGATTGAAGAGAAGAGAATGACAGCTTTGTGTCATGGGCAGTTATATCAAAAAAGAATGAAGAAAGCATTTGATAAAAAGGTCAAACCTCGTGAATTCAGAGAAGGCGGCCTCGTGCTCAGGAAGATCATGTTTTTTAACACTGATTCTAGGGGCAAGTGGACTCCCAATTTTGAAGGCCCGTATGTTGTCAAGAAAGCCTTCTCTGGTGGTGCATTAATTCTTGAAACTATGGATGGAGAGGAGTTCCCACGTCCCATGAATGCTGACGCAGTCAAGAAATACTTTGCCTAAAGAAATAAAAGAACAGCTCGCTATGTTGAAAACCCGAAAGGGCGGCTTAGGCAAAAAAGAGCGTCTCGGTAGGCTGAAAACCCGAAAGGGCGATCTAGGAAAAAATTAGAGACATAAACAGAATAAATTTCCCGCTAAGTTGAAAACCCGCAAGGGAAACTTAGGTAAAAGTTAGGGATTTTTCTTGTCAAGTAACTACGTCAGACAAGACTTGATCGTTGAAGCAACAATCTTCTCAGATCCTCACCATACTTCAACAAAAGCTGCTTCTCAGGATTTCAAAAGTTGTTAGGGAGAATAGTGGTCATTGTATCTCAACGTATCTTTTCCATTATATATTACCATTTCCCAAACTTTGTAATCATCCATGGAGTCTCGCCATTCGCAGACTACCATTCTATTAATGAAATTCGAGCTTTTGACCAATTCTTTATTTTCTTATTTTTATTTAGCTTGCAAAGACTCCGTTTATTAATGATAATAACTTTCAAAGCAAAAAGATTAAAAAGAAAAATTGACTTTTCAAAAAGAAAGACATCTTTACAATTCAATTTACTTTGGGATTCGTGATGAAACAATGACAACAAAAATGGCGATCCCAGGAATGAACAAACTCTGGTTGTTTTAAGAAGATTTACTTCCTTCATGAAGGTTTTTCTCAGGTCATCTTGATGGAATATGCGCAATCTTTGTGTCTTTTTCAGATAGTTGAAGATGATACCAGTGGGTGCAAGGTGCAGTATTAGGTTTTTGATCCCCTTATCCCCGGCCAAGTCTTGGTTCGCTTTTGATTTTGGGTTCGCATGGTCAGAAGCCTCCGTCCCAGATTCCCCAGCAAAGTTTTCCCTCATATGATGAAAGGAAGACTATACCAGGGCATCTTGTGTTGGAGTAGGTTTGTATGATATGAAGACTCAATCCAATATTCTCCAATGAAGGCCTCGTTCATTTGATAGAAGTCCTTTCTCCCCAAAGAAGTTGGTGTAATAATTACTCTTGAAGAACGTATCTCCGGCTCCCCAGTGAAGAACGTATCTCCAGGTTTCTCTAGTGAAGAACGTATCTCCGGTTTCCTCAGTGAAGAATGTATCTTGGTTTCCCCTCGATGATGTGGTTTTGACCTCCCCAATGAAGTCAACATGAAGTCCCCAGTAGATGTCTCATTGATGAAGCATTGTCTCCCTTAGTGAAGTCTATATGTTTTTCTTCCTTCAAAGTGGGCCTGAATTCCCCAGTGAATGTTTTGACGATTTGGTTTCCATCTTCCTTATTCAAGATCAGTATTGAAATCCCCAGTAGGAGTACGGACCGTGAAACATTTGTTTTCCCCATGGAAGCCTGTGTGATATTCCCCGAGAAGGTTATCCCAGGGCATCTCTTGTTGGAACGAGTATTCATGTTGAAAATTTTTCATCAGTGAACGGTGGTAGTTCCTCGTAAGTGAACGGCGGTGGTATGATATATTTTCAAATCTACCTTCAGTGAACGTTGGTAGTACATCGGCAGTGAATGCCGGTGTTTCTTATCTTTTTGCTATCATCGGTGAACGTTGATAGTTCATCATCAGTGAACAACCATGGTATGGTATTTTCAAATCTACCTTCAGTGAATGTTGGTAGTGCATCGGTAGTGAACGTCGGTGTTTCTTATCTTTTTGCTATCATCAGTGAACGGTGATAGTTCATCGTCAGTGAACGGCGGTGACATGATATATTTTCTCTTCTACCTTCAACTATTGAGTTGGTAGTTTACTGTCATCTGTAAGTCGGTATATCTTTTTCTCTCTACCTTCAGTGAACGTTGGTAGACATCGGAAGTGAACTTCGATGCTTGTTATCTTCCTCTCTGATTCAATTCTTTTGGTCCACCAGTGATTTATTTTCCTGGTGGGGGTTGCTCCTTTGTTTCTTCACTTTTGTGTCATCCCCGGTGATACTTTGCGTCTCTTTTGTTCTATTCATATGCATTTATAATCATAAGCATTGCATGGCATCTTAGAGACAAAAATAGGGTTTGTTTTTATATTTAAGTATCTTCAATCGCGTCGACACAAAGATTTTTAACCTTCGTATCTCCGGATAGAAGACACTTAAATAAGGGCAGCTGTTGTACCCCAATTTTTTCCCCTAAGATTCCCCTATCATATCATGTCAACTTGATCATGACAAGAGCACATTAGGGTTAGTTCTTCATTTTTTCTATCTCCTATCTTTAAGTTTGCCCATGAGGAATTTCCAAGCACCTTGGTTGTGTATCTTGTATATGTGTTGTTGACTAACCTCTAACCAAAATACAAAAATATATTTGTCTTTTTCTTTGCACAATTTTTGTTTTGTAGATACCAAGTCGAAGCATCCAACAAATAAGGTTTTGCAAGTTGATTTGATTCTGTATTGTGGTGGAAGACAGCATGCATCGACCCATAAAGGTATGCATCGACTCATTTTGTTGTGCGTAACTAGCATGTGTTGACACATGCATGTATGTATCGACTCATCCTGCTTGAATAACTAGCATGTGTCGACACATGCATGTATGTATCTACTCATCCTGCTTGAATAACTAGCATGTGTCGACACATACGTGTTATGTATCGACTCATGCAGTTTGTGTGATTCTGTAATGAGTTGAAGAAACAATATGTATAGACACATAGAGGTATGTATCGACACATGCTGTGTTATACAGCTAGGATGTATCGATACATACCACCCATGTATCGACTCATAATAGCAAAATGAACGTGTTTTTGAAAAAAAAGCCAGCAAATTCAAATTGTTATCATTTTGGCTCCAATTTTATCCGCATAATTTGAAATTATATCATTAATTCAAATTTGGCTCCAAGAATCAGTTACCAAATTACCACTAATCCCAATCCTAAAACTCTATAAATAGAGACCTCATTTCATTCAAATCAGGAGCTTTTGATAGCCAAAATCATCTTGCTAAAAAATCTCTCAATTCTTTCCATTTTACCAAATTCACTCAAAGCTCCATTTTCAAAAAGTTAGTAAGCTTTGCATTGAAGCTTACTAATCTTTGAGCTAAACCTTCATCCAAACACTTTTTCTCCATCAATTCTCTACATCTAATCTTTGGTGATTGATTCTTGTTGTTGAGTTGAAGCAAATTCTGGAAGTTGTTTGATAATTCTCTAATTCTACCTTTGGTAAGTTGGATCATCATCTTTCACAATATGATCTCTTGTGGATTTCTGGTTTTGATTCATTGAGCACTGTTTTATGATTCCATTAATTCTATTTTCTCATAATTTGCTGGAATATTCAGGCTCAATTGGATCCATGATCATAAGGTGTTTGATGAAAAGTTGGAACAAGAATTTGATCTTTTAAAATGTTGTTTTCTACTGATTTTTAACAGGTTGCAATCAATTGTTGTAACATTGTAATTGATTGTCACCGAAAATTGATTTGATAAAAAAGATGCACTGATGCAATAGGTTGCTGTCTAAGCACAATTGATTGTAACAGTGCCGAAAATACTTTTGTTGCCTTATTTTGGGACTGTTTTGACTCAAATATTTTTCTGCTCACTCTCTTTGATGGATAATTTGGATTACAATTTTAAATGTCCAATTTGTCATTAAACTCAATGGACTTTGTGATGTAGATGAAGTTGGATAAATGTTCATCAATTCAAATCTACCTAAGAGTGAATTATTTAATTCATTTTTGGTGCTTTGGATTAATGATATGTTTAGTACTTTAATCCATCTAGAGGAGTGGTTGAATTTAAAAATGAAAGAATTTTGAAATGGTGATCCAAATTAGATTATCATTCCCCTCCCTCTTCATCTTATCCCTTTCTTTTTTTAATTGTGATACATGTTAAGGGATGGTGATCTCTATATCATTTATCCAAACATGAAGTACATAGATTGCTATTGACCGACCTCAAAATAGGTGCGACTTCTACATAAGTCCACTTACGATTGCTTAACATAGCGCTAAATTTTTCCCCGATTCGAATAAATGATAATTTGTGGCCCAAACTTATGATTGCAAGCCCAAGTATGTTAATTTGATCCATTTAATCCAATAACTTTGAGATTCATTGTGTGGAAGCTTTGGTTTTACCAATCCTCTAATGGGTCTACAATACTTTTGGTCAACACGGATCACTTAAACATCGTTGATCATTAAATGTTACTTTTGAGGATTCCAAAATGGATGATATACTTGACAAAAAACAAATGCAACTTGTTGTGAAAAGGCTTTGGTTCTACCAATCCTCTAATGAGTTCCAAATGCAAGTTTCAAGATGGTCATCCAACTAACCACTAATTTCTAACAATTGACTTTACTTTATGCTTTATTTTTTATGCTTTATGTACAATTTAATTTGAGCATTTACATTTCATGCCACTTCTTATTTTTGCTCACTTGAGCATTTACTTTTATGTTATTTTTATGTTGCTCAGTTGAGCCTTTCTTTTCCTTTTAAAGACACCTAATAATCAACATGAACCATAAAAATCTTTAATGATATTTGGACTATTGGTTACTATCCTTGGCATTATGGAGCATTGGACTTCTTGGACTTAGGATTAGAGACCTTGGCCTATCTTGGAGTCTTTGTGATTTTTATTTGATATTTTGTCTGGAGTTCTTGAGGTTTACCTCAAGACATTGGGTTGTTTGTTTGTTTTGTGTGCAGGTTATTGTGATTACATACTTTGTTTGTAAATTGAAATTCACCCGCATACAGCCGTTACTCTGCCCAATTTTTGCGAGGACTTAATACACTTGAAGTTTGATTCTCTCAAGAGGTCTAGTATCTTTGCTTGCTTGGTTTCAATCCAAAGAATGAGAATTCTATATTGACTCATAATGTCAAGTATTGACTTCTTGTTGGTTAGATGGTTCTTATCCCTAGCTTTTACCTTATGCTTTAGGATAACCTCTTCTTCTCCTCCATCTTCTTTAATTTCAAAAATCTTCTCTCTCCTTTTGAAAACTCTTCTTGTTTTGAAACTTGAACTACTTTCATGATAAACTTGGACTTAGGTCCATACATTTTCAAAATATTTTCATAAATAAATTTCAATCAATTTAATAATACCTTGACATTTTTTGTGAGAAGACTAAAGTCTATCAATCTTATTTCAAACCATTTTTTCCACTTTGACTTTTTATTTTAAAATCTTTCTCAGAAGATTAGACTCTTGTCAATCCTTGTAGTGATGCAAACAACTATACTTCTACAATATGTAGTAAAGAGAGATATTTATCACTTGGGTGATGAGTGAGGCATTGTTGATTTTAAAATCCAAGTCATATCCTCCACTTTGAGATGATGAAAATTCTTCTTTTCATGATTGCGGGTAGTAAGTATGTTTTTCACACGGACAATGACGATGATGTCTTATCTCATAAAATTAACCAACACACTTGTGTTTCAAATTTTTAAAAGAGGAACTACGTGTACCCTGATCCCATATTGCACGAAAGGTGGTACATAGGCACTAAAGGTTCGCAACCGCGGCAGGTGCAAAAATCATAAAAAAAATATTTATTTTCTCACCTCCACCATTTATTTATATATAACACATTTTCATAACCAAAATATACAGATTTTTCAAAAAGGTTATTGCGGAGTACCGTAGATGTTTTGGGTGCTAATACCTTCCCTTTGCATAACCGACCCCCTTACCTTGAATCTTTTCTCCTTTTTTGGGTTATTCGCTCTTTTCCCATTCCTTTGGAAACAATAAAACACAGTGGCGATTTTTTATTTTTGATTTGTATAAAGTCTAGTCAATCCAATGACTTAGTCTTGAACATTTCTACCGCTACACAAGGTATAAAGTGTGTATTAGTTTCTCTTTTAGGTGCAAAAGTCATTTGGACTTTCTTAAATTGCATTTATATTTTGTTATTGGGCGAGTACTCCTTATACTCTTTTTTATAATGATTACGTTGCCAATAAAAAAAACAAATGTTGCCTTATTTTTTGGATCACCTTTCATTCTTTATCTAGTTTGTTTCAAAATACTCATATAGTTCCTATGATAAGTCTTACTTGTTCATCATGAACAAGTTTTCAGATTTGGTTTCTTCCTCTGATAAATCTTACTTGTTCATCATAAACAAGTTTTTAGATTTACTTTCTTTCAAATTATGAGAGTTTATCTTTCGTAGTTTTAACCTAAGCTTTGTAATACAACGATATGGATTTTTCTTATATCTTATATATCATGGGCATTTTATTGTTTCCTTGCAAATAGGATCTTGTTCATATTCCATTAGTCATATTTCCAATGATTTGATATTGATGACGATGTACAACATATGTCTTGCTTCTTGGTGGAGATAACAAAGGTGTAGTTTAATTTTCTTGATCTTGATTATCCTCATCTTTGAGATTTTATGTTTTAAGAAGATGATGATTTTGATCGTGCTAATATTTTATTAAGTTTTCAAGATCATAAAATTCATTAAAAATTATACACGTGCTAACTTCCATGATTCAAGTTTCTTAGGCAACTTCCATGATTCGAGTTCTTTAGAATATTCCAAAAAAATTGTTTTGTCTACTTTTTGATCAAAATTCAATATTATATTTTTCCTTTCAACAATTCAATTTTGCCGAGTTCTTCCACAAAAAAAAATTGTGACAAATACCATTATCGTCTAAGATATCTTTGAAAGATGAGTTGATGAATTCCTCTCCATGGTCACTTTTTACTAAAATAATATTTAAAACTTTTAAATATAAAATCTATGTAAATCCTAAAAATTCATCTACATTGAAAAAACCATATTACTTTCATCCTTGACTTGCAGTTTTTGTTAGAAATCTAGAAGGGTTTTTATAAAATTTAATCTTCTTAACTAAACAATCTTAAAAAATAGATCTTGATTAAATCATTAATGAAAAATCTGAAGGTGTGAAGAAAACGCAAGAAATGGAGGTTTGAATTGGGTTTTCCTTTCTTGTAATTCTTTCTCTTCTAAGCATTATTCGTTGAACAATGCTTCTGATTGTTACTTTTAAGTAACGCTTCTAAATAAGTTCAGAAAACATAAATTCTAAAGCATAAGCAAAAGTAAAGAACACGCGATATATCTTGGTTGACTTGAGAAACCCCCAAGCTAATCCAGTCCATCCTTCCGAGGTGATTTCGCCTTGAACTCAAGGACTTAATCCGCTATAATCAATCAGATTACAATCGCACGGACAACTGCTGGTGACTAACATCTAAAATAACATTTTGGGATCTAAACCAGATATAACGTTCATTGACCCAATCGAATTTGATTCTCTAGAATCTCTTGACAGTATTTCCTTCCAATGATATCCATCAGTGATCTCAGAAGGATAGTCCCCTTTTAGATAAGACTACCATTGACCCAATAGAATCCACTACCAGAATTTCATCTATGATGGCCGCATCCAAAGTCTTCTCAAGTCTTCTGATCTTCACTCGATCACTTGAGAAACCAACCAATTCTAAACAAAATAGTTTTTCTGGAGATTACATGAGTGCTTTTTATCAAGCTGATTGCTCCTAATTTAAGTACATATTATTTGAAATAATTTTGAGCAATAACTCTTGTGTTAAAACAATTTACATGGAGATCTTAAGAAATAACACAATCTGAGCAAAAACTCTTGTGTTTTACATATTTCTACAAATATGAATCTAATCTAAGTTAAGTGCAGCATCTTGTAGTCTTCTTGTCTTCATATTCTTTGTTGAGAAAGCTATGAGCAACAACTCCTTGCTTCTTCATAATTCTGTCAATATGTATATGATTAATGATTTGAATTACATCTTGAAGTATTCTTCATCTTTATCATCTTTCTTCATTAAGCAAGATACGAGCAACAATTCCTTACTTTTTCATGATTCTTCCAAGATGTATATGATTGGTAGATTGAATAACATCTTGTATAATTCTTCATATTATTATAATGGATGATAGCTTTTTGGTTGTGTTCTAATAATTATAGCCTTTCTTTTTAGCATTGAACATCAACAACGTATGACTTGTAACTTGCAGCTTTTACCACCCAACCAAGCAGCCTACAACAAGCCCATCAATAGTTTAAACATACGATTCTTTTCTTATATAGAAAAACAAAATAGAGTCATTGGATATTTGAAAAAGTGTCATTACAAATAGTACTGATACGTCCTTATCTCTTCCACACTTCAAGTTAGTGGAGAGGTAGTGGCATAAAGCTTTTCATAATGTGTACTATGTTACCGTTATATTCTTTCCTTCTTCACTTTAGAGGCTTCTGCGAGTATAAGTTTATAAGTGGGAACATATCATTAGGTCTTCAGAACTTCAAGTCTTCAGAGTCTTCAGAGCTGCGTCTTCAGAGTCTTCAACACTTGGTCGTGAGAACTCGTTGTAGTGAACCTTTGATCAGAAGAGCTTCAAGTCTTCAGAGTCTTAAGAGTTGCGTCTTTAGAATCTTCAGCACTTGGTCTTGAGAACCTATTGTAGATAACCTTGGACCTTTAGAACTTCAAGTCTTTGGAATCTTCAGACCTTCTATCTTCAAAATATTTAGCACTTGGTTCTTTAATAATCCTTATCTTTAGAACCTTGTTATTAGAAACACAAAGTCTTCAACATTTGGACTTTAGTTAGAAACGTTGTCTTCAGATCTTCTATCTATGTCTTGTTTGGAATAAGTTGTCTTTTAGAAACTAAGTTTTTAGCATCTGGACTTCAGTAGAAACTTCGTCTTCAAATCTTCTAACTTGGTTTCTTTGAAGCACACTGTCTTTTAGAAATGTGAGTCTTTAGCATATGGACGTAAGTAACAACTTCTGTCTTTAGATCTTCTGTCTGGTTCCTTAGAACACGTTGTCTTTAGAAGCTTGAGTCTTTAGCATCTGGACATAAGTAAAAACTTCTATCTTCATATCTTTTGACTGGTTTCTTCAGACAAATATGAAGGCTAACACTTAAGAATCTTCTGGAGTGTATTGCTATTGTTCAACAAAACTTATGTAGTGTAGAAGCAGAATTAATTATCTTCCCATGTCTTGGCAACACCATCCATCAGAAGCAGAACCTGTTTGTTAAGTACTCAACAATAATAAACATTAGTACAAAAAAATTGTTCATACAATCATACTCATTTGTTATCATCAAAACTCAGAGATAATATTGCAGAACCAAATCTTGTTCTTACAATCTCCCCCTTTTTGATGATGACAAAAATATGTATTTTGATGACACAATTTTGTACATATAATCATAATTAGTGAAATTAGAATTGTAAGAAAGACTTATACTTTTTATGATACCCCTTTGATCCAATGATTTGATGAAGATCGAATATCCTGACTCTGAACCATTTGAGTAAAACTCCCCTGGTTCCAATAGATCAGATATCGAGATCTTGAGATTCTTGACTCTGGAATTTCATACAGTCTTCAACTTCTGATTTCTGTTCTTCTGGAAGACATATGCTTCTACTTTTGATTCTTATGTTCTGATTATAACATTCTCAAACATTATACATCTTCTGAACATTATGATACCAAAATCAAGATAACTTTAACTTTCATAAAGTTCTCAACTTCTCAACAGTATTGAGTCTATCTGATTATATATCATATGTTCATAGAGTATATATATCTTCTAGTATATGAACAATCAGTTCTTAATAACTTTAACAGAGTTCTTTCATTTTTACTTGTCTTAGAATGCCTAGTGAACTTATTCAGAGTTCCTCGGTTAATTATCAAACAGACAAGCACACATTAGTGGCTAAATGTATATCTTACATCAAAATTATTATAATGAGTTTTTGCATTTCTTTAGGTTCATAAAAATTATTATACTTCTCTCCTTTTTTGACATCATAAAAAATATAATCTCGTGGAAAAACATAAAATGTCAAAGGGCATTTCTTTATATTTTATTCAAGGAATTTCATAGTACATCAAGAGAAAATAGAAAATTCTAACAACATTTCAGACAAGATTTCAATCATCAAAATCTTGAACAGTATCAATCCTAGTGCAATTTTCTTCAACCAATGCATTATCCGGTCCATTCTTCTTTATCAACTCCCACATCCTGTCTTGGATTATTATCTAGGATAATATCCTTCCATAAGGAATATAAGATTGAGTATGTGTTCTTGATATTTCAATGAAGTGTTTCAGATGATTAAATATGGTTTTGGGAAGGTTGATATTAAAGTGATGGATTAAGAGGAAGACTAATTTTTTTTGTTATCATGAGACATAGTGCTTCTTGATGTGGCTCAAGGATTGACGTTGGAAAGGGAGAACTTGAACCAATTCTTCGCTGAAGGAAGAAGGGTTCCAGGGTTTGTTGGTTCATATGGTACTTAACTGTCATGAAGAACCCCAAATATTTTAACAAAACTTAGGTCGGATTGATAGTCATCAATGGTGACTCCGGATGAGACACACCCATTGACCGTTACAATGGAAGAGATGGTGACAATAATTGGAAGTATCAAGATTTAAGACATAATAGTGTTACCATCATCACTAATTTTGGTATACTTCCAGAATTCCTTCACAGGGATAGGGAAGATGGGACCTCTAAGCAGAGAAAAGTAGCTTGTCCAAGATTGGATTTTCATACTTCTTATTAAGTCCAAATCATTGTGTTTGAGCCTGGGAAGATTGGGTCATTTTTCTTGAATAATTTCAAGTTTCCTCATTGCCATAAAAATTTATAGTTGACATTGTAAAATCAGGAAAAAGAAAAATTAAAGGGTTTTCTATTTGGATTGAGGATGATGAAAGGTGAAAAGGAGACCTCAACTATTTATAGAAACTAATAGAGAGCCTAGGCATGGCATTCATTAGATAGGCTATGATTATCTAGCTGAAGACTAGAGAAGCTAGATATATTAGGAAGGACAACGAGTAATTAATCTTATTTATGAATATAATTTTAAACGAAAAGGAGTTTGGCAGTTACCCTTTAATCTGTGAGAAAAGTATCTGACACACGCCAAAGATTTTTTTAGACCTATTTATCAGATACATATAAGAGAGTATATTGTCATATCATAATAGCGCATAGTTAACAAACAACAATTTAACACAGAACAAAAACTTCATTAAATAAGATACTTTAACAGATACAGGTTTTTAATTTTTAAGACTAAATAGATGATATGAAAAATGATCATACTTTCGAAGAGACAAGTCATATTTTCCTAGCTAATTAAAATCTCTCCTTTAGATTTTAACAAACAATCTTCAGGACAACTTTGTGGACCAACTTCTGCTATCATTTCTTTAAACACATCCATTACTCCTTCTTGGAAAATAATTTCAGAAAAAACTCGTCCATAAGGAATATAAGACTTAATATGATTCTTGGACTCATAAATGGATTTCCAAATACATATGAAGATTGACTGTGGCAAGCTTACACGATTATTATTCAACAGAAGATATATGATTGCTCGGTCATCATACCTCAAAAGGTCTTGATTATCCCCTCTTGGAAGAAAGTTGGATAACACAAGCTTGAACCAAGCTTTGGGAATGGGAAGTATATTTTCAGGATTGATAGGCTCATATCCTGATGACATGTCATGAAGAGAATCAAATTTATAAGACATCATAAACTTAGACTTGACATAGTCAACTGTGACACCTACGTTCTCACATCCAATGGCAAGAGTGATTAAAAAGGGAGTAATAGTGATGGGAATTTCAAATATATAGGAGCGAATGGAACCATTCTCATAGTCAATATAAGCATGCTTCCATAATTCTTTAACAAGATTCACGTAAACAGGTTTCTTCAGCATACTGAAGTATCATGTCCATTGCTGAGAATAGAACAAATATGAGATGTTGGAAGCAATGTTACTTTCAAGAGAGGAAATTTCAATTTGCTTTTTGATGGAGATTTCAAGAATATCTTCATTTCCAAGAAAGGTTGGTTGGGGCATGATGAAGCAAATGAGAAGAAGAATCTTGATAGGAATTTGTTTATGAGAGGATAAGATAAATATGATGAATCACTGTTGGGATATATATATATATATATATATATATATATATATATATATATATATATATATATATATATATATATATATATATATATATATATATATATATATAAAAATAAATAAATAAGAGGGTGAAAGAAGTTTTACTAATCTACAAGCATGACATAGATTACTGACACAAGACATGAATTTCAAGAAAAGGGAATGGAGTGAATCAGTCTTTATAAAGATGGAGTACCATTCAGGTTCCAAATAATGACTTTGAGTCAATTAGAATTTAGAGGTGACAGACTGGAGCAGAGATAGCAGAGCAATGAACATAGCTGCTTGAATGAGAGGCTATCATCACATACATCATTGTTAAAATATTCGGCTCGTTCTCAAGAGAACTTACGAGTTCACATTCTCTAGATAATGAATTAAATGATCTTTCTCTTGGAATAGAGAATGTTCCAGATCATGAAATTTTCACTTAATCAGAAATTCACAATTTTGATTTGCACTAACATTTAGAATGCTTCTGTTTAAAAATATCTTCTAAATTTTAGAAATATTTTTACCATAAGTTCTAATAAGTTATTTTAAAAGAAAACATACCTTTAAGATTCTTAGGTCTTTATAGTGATTCTTTTATCTGAGTGCTATTCATTTTGGTTTTGACTTTATCTTGTTCTTGATAGAGCTTCTGATCAACTTGGCATGTCTTTGATGATTTTCCATCTGTCTTTAACTTTTTTTCTCTAATTTAAGCTTTTCTCTTAAATACAACTTTTTATCAAATTCTTTCTTCTTATGCTTTCTTAAGAGCAGTCTTTTAGAGGTTCTGAATTATGTTCATATTGATTCCTCTTATTTCTTAGTTTTCTAATTTGATAAGAGTAATCTTATTTTGGATTATAATGTCTTATTCGAGAACTAGAATCATAGTCTTCTCTTCAGACAGTATCTTCATTCTTCTATATAGAATCACCCGTATTACCTTTTTAGAGAATTCTCAGAGGAAAGATATTCTCATCTTTTGTTATCAGAACATTCATCTGTTTGTTAAACTTTCTTTAAACTGAAGCTTATTTTCAGAAGGTCAATATTTCATGAACTTCTGAGAAGCTATGTGATAGAGAGAATTAACCATCATTTCCTAACGTTTCTGAAATATTTGTTTCCTTAAATGAATTGCAAAGTCTATTCTAATCAAAACTTTGACATTTCTGATTAACAATCTTGTTCTTGCAATGCTGAACTAACTTACTTATAGTTAGTACTTTACCATTCTTCTGATGTGGCAATGAGCGTTCTTTCCTCAACAATGTCTTGACTTCTGCAAAGTCTCTTTCAACATAATCAATGATTAGATCTTCTGTGTAAGATCTTCTATCTGCTTGAATAAACGATTTTATCATGAGGTTCTTTTGTATCATAAGATAACAGTCTTTCTTCTTTTGAAGATATTCCTAATGAGATCTTATGAGAAATTCAAGGGTGGACTAATTCATTTCTTGAGAACATCTCATATTTTTCAATGGAACTTAATCAAAAGCATTCAACAAATATAACTTCTTATCTGATGAATTTTTATCTGTTAGCTTGTTCTTCAATTTTCTGGATTTAGACAGTAGTTGAAAATTGAATAACTATCACCTTAAAGTATTTCGTCACAAAGCCTCTGGATCTTTATATGACACTGTTAGGTGTTTGATATCCATCAATAACAAAACCGGGATCTGATACCAATTGAAGGTGTGAAGAAAACACAAGAAAGGGGAGTTTGAATTGGATTTTCCTTTCTTGAAATTCTTTTGCTTCTAAGAATTATTCATTGATCAATTATTCTGATTGTTACTTCTATGTAACGCTTCTAAATAAGTTCAGAAAACATAAACTCTAAAGCATAAGCAAAAGTAAAGACTTAATCCAGTCCACCCTTCTGAGGTTATTTCATCTTGAACTCAAGGACTTAATCCACTATAATTAATCAGATTACAATTGCACGGGAAACTGCTGGTGACTAACGTCCAATGAAACATTTAGGGACCCAAACAAGATATAACGTTCATTGACCCAATAGAATCGGATTCTCCAAAATCTCCTGTCAGGATTTCCTTCCAATGATATCCATCAGTGATCTCAGAAGGCCGACCTTCACTCAGTCCCCTTTGAGATATGACTACCATTGACCCAATAGAATCCACTACCAGGATTTCATCTATGATGGCCATAAACAAAGTCTTCTCAATTCTTATGATCTTCACTCGATCACTTGAGGAAACAACCAATTCTAAACAGAATTGTTTTTCTGGAGATTACATGAGTGCTTCTTATCAAGCAGATTACTCCTAATTTAAGTACATATTGTTTGACACAATTTTGAGCAATAACTCTTGTGTACAAACAATTTACATGAAGATCTTAATAAATAACACAATTTGAGCAACAACTCTTGTGTTTTACATATTTTTACAAAAATGAATCTAATCTAAGTTAAGTGCAGCATCTTGTAGTCTTCTTGTGTTCATCTTCTTTGTTGAGCAAGCTATGATCAACAACTCCTTTCTTCTTCATAATTCTGTCAAGGTGTATATGATTAATAATTTGAATTACATCTTGAAGAATTCTTCATCTTTATCATCTTTCTTCATTAAGCAAGATACGAGCAACAACTCTTTGCTTTTTCATGATTCTTCCAAGATGTATATGATTGGTAGATTGAATAACATCTTGTAGGATTCTTCATATTGTTATAGTTGATGGTATCTATTTCGCTGTGTTCTAATAATGATAGCTTTTATTTTTAACATTGAACATCAACAACCTGTGACTTGCAACTTGCAGCTTTTAGCACCCATCCAAGCAGCCTACAACAAGCTCATCAAACATATGATCCTTTTTTATATATCCAAGCAAAATTGAGTCGTTGGCTATTTGAAAAAGAGTCGTTACAAATTGTAATGATACGTCCTTATCTCTTCCATGCTTCAAGTTAGTGGAGAGGTAAAGGCATAAAGCTTTTCTTACTGTGTACTATGTTACTGTTATATTATTTCCTTCTGTACTCCAGAGGCTTATGCGAGCATGAGTTTAGAAGTGGGAAAATATCATTAGGTATTTAAAACTTCAAATCTTCAGAGTCTTCCGAATTGCGTCTTCAGTGTCTTCTGCACTTGGTCGTGAGAACCCGTTGTAGTGAACCTTTGGATCAAAAGAGCTTCAAGTCTTCAGAGTCTTAAGAGCTGCGTCTTTAGAGTCTTCAGCACTTGGTCTTGATAAATTGTTGTAGATAACCTTGTGTTATACGGTGGGTGAAATACTTGACTTTGTGTTTTATCGCAAATGTTACAGATAACAAGAGTCTCCACCGACTTTTCTTTTATCCAATAAGGAAAGGGTGAAAAGAATACGAAATACCTTGAGATTTTTGAGTTCGGGGGGTAGATTATGAAAATGGAATCTGTTAGAACCCTTTTCATTTGTAGTTATCTACGTGCTCTTATTCTCTAGCTCACTTTGTTTGAAAATGCTTTGTGTTTTTGTGTTTCAAAATATTTTGAAAATTTCCAATAGTTAGGAAACTTTGTAATGATTCTTGTATTGGTTAAGAATGCGTACAAAGTGTTTGTTTTTGAAAATATTTTAAAATTGTAATTCTGAGAAATGTTTTGTTTAAAAAATGTGAGCAAGCGATTAAGAACTATCTACCTACTCAAGGTCTGACTTGTCATTTTCCTCCTACTTTAGATAATGTTATTCTACCATTAGTTAGTAGGAATCCCTATCGTTGGATGTGAAGGGACAAGCGTGGGTATACGTGCAGTCATAAAGGCAACTCATAAGGGTTCTTTAGTAATTTTATCGTGAGGGACTAGATCGTTTATCGAAGGGTCATCGAGGGACAGTACTAAAGCATCTCCACGTTCAAGGGACATGACTATTTTCCGAGGCAACAAGTGAGGTTACCCTAGAGGTGCAAGTGTGAAGAGTGATTCATGTTCAGTTATTTTAGTCTTGTAATTAGGGTTATCTATTGATTTCTTTTAGATCTTGCCATACATGCCTAGTTACTAGCAGTTGGATATATCAATAATGAAAAGCAGTAATGTGCGGGAAATAAAATTATATGCTATTACAAGGCTTCGAGAGTGTGGATACAAAATAGTAAAAACGGGGAGAAATAGTAAAAAAACAGGGAAAACAGTAAACCCTAATTAAACTATTACAAAATGTAAGCAGATACATAATTGAAAAAAGAACGCGAAAGTAATGAATTATGTGAAGTGATAAAAAGAAAAAGAAAAGAGAAAATTGTTTTGTGATTGTTTTGATGAAAAAAAGTTTGATAATTAACCTAAAACCCTAATTAGTTTTAATTAAAAAAAGAATTAATGAATTAAACCTAAAAATAAATTAATTTTAATTAAAAAGAAAGGTTTTTTTAAAAAAGGAACAAAATAAATTAATTTAATTATTATTAAAAAATAATTTATTAAGTTAAAAAAAACCTAAAGTCTAAGTTAATTTTAATTTTTTTTTTAAACTAACCTAATTATGCTAAAAAAAGAATTAATAGTTAAGAAAATATAAAAAAAGAGATTGGGTTTGTATTAAAGCAAACCGGGTGGTGTGAGTGGCAAAGGGAGTTCAGGCCCAAAGAGAAAGAGGCCCAAAAGATCTGCGTTCGATCCTGTGAGATGGCTCCAAGAGATCTATTTTGAATGCGTGAATTTGGAATGTTGGATCTGGATCTGTTGAGATTCGATGGTGTTGATAAGAGAACATACGATGGACACGTGAGAATTTGGTACGTTGAATATGCAATAGAAAAAATATATGAAAACAGATACCAGAGGCAGGGGTCGAACCCGTGCCTTGGTACAATAATACCTTTTTACGCGCACTGCTACTGTTGGGGCGGCTATACTTCCAATAACTTGTATCAATCAATAAATATATAATATAAATAAGTTGCCTGAACCGGAGAGGAGCTGAAACCTTAGCTCCGATCATCTTCTCCGGTTGCTTTCTTTTATCAAACCGGAAAAATACAAATAATGAGAAATCCAAAAATGTCCTACCCCCCTAAATCGATGATTGTAAGTCTGATGGGATGATTATTTTGAGCTAACAATCAATGGTTTTTGAGTTATGGAGAAGAACACATGGATCAACTCTAATATGGTGGTTTACAATTTAGCATGCATGGGACCTCCACGATGGTCCAAACCTGTACTATTGAAACTCAAGAGCACGTTAGTAGTGTTAAATTTAATCAAAATAGTATGAAAAAAATTATGAATGCATGAAATAATGATAATATGGAGCTGCATGCAGGGGTGTTTCGAGCCCTCTAGACCGTTGCAATTGATATGTTGTTACCCTCTAACCTTCCTGGGAGTGAATAGAATAATTAGTTTGTGGTGAACAACAATGTAAGTAGGGTTTGAAGTTATTAGGGTTCTTTGAAATTTTGAGATTTTTTGATGACTTTTGAGGAAAGGGTTTTTCATGGCTTGGTATGAGAATGAATGGGAGAATATATAGGTTGAAATTAGGGCAAAGATATGGGCTTGGTCTTTGTGTAAGAAGGCCTTGCCTTATTTCATTTAATTTTGACTTTTAAATGAATAAAAAATCAAAAATAAATAAAATAAATCAAACGGAGGTGTATAAATAAGTCTTGAGGTGCACATGAGATATAGAACACGCTTGGATCCTGAAATAATAGCCCAATAGCCCAAAATATCAATTTTGCTCCACTTGAACTTCATGCATTTGCTCAAAATTTCCCAATTTGCATTGGTCATAAATCTATCAATTTTAATCTTTTAAAGGTGATCTTGGACTTTTTGGAAACATCAAGATGTCCTATACAATATTTCTTTTGATTATTTTTGCATTTGGAGATTTATCTTGATGTAAGTTGCCTTGACAAAAAGTGTCATATTGTTGACTTTTGAAATGACTTGTAATGTATTGACTCATATCTCTCAAATGAAGCACTTTTTGAACTTGAGCTTAGTGATATAAAGTTGTAGAGAATTGAATTTCCTTCAAGATGGGCTTTGGTTGGGGAAAAGTTGATGAAGCATGTGAATGTTATGCTTGGTCAAAGTTCAGTTGACTTCTCCTAAGGAAACCCTAATTTGGCAACTTTTGACTTTTGATGATTTGAGTGATTTTCTTGAGGAATCATGATCAACCCTTGATCAAATGATGAATGTGACTTCAAAAGCTTGATATTAATAAAAATATTGAGTTTTGACTTTATGTTGACCATAATTGACTTTTTATCCAATACAGTTGATTTTCAGTCATCTGAGCCACTGACTGAGCAAACTTGTGTTGTAAGACTTGAAATTTGACATGAGCATTCTTAGGGACACATGAAGAACCGTGAAAATCACTTGAGACCTTGGAAACCCAATCTTCCTTGAGAAATACAAAACCCTGGTTGTTAGTCCATTGAGCATTTGAGAACCCTAGGAGAATGTCTTGAAGAAAATGGGAGGGAAAATTTTGGGGTACAACAGTTCCCCCTGTTCAATCTTATTAAACCTAAAGAGTTAGATTGGCCTGTCCTCCATTCTTGACTTGAAGGTATAAGATGATTGAACACTTAAGTGCCTAGAAATTCGCACTCGCATGTGCAGGCAGTAACGCTGTTGGTTGATAATATTGCTTAAATTGGGCTTAAATGTGCCATTCAGAGAGGTGACAGAGAGTCGTCGGAGATGTGCTTATAGATGCCATCCAAAGTAATTGTTGATAGAAGTATCAGAATGAGTCTACGCTTGAATATATTTGAGGAATGCTTTTCAGAATGAATATATCCGATCCTATCTGAGGGAAATGCTTTTCAGAATGAATCTCTGAAGGAAATGTTTTTCAGAATGATAATCTGAAGGAAATGCTTTTTCAGAATAAATCTCTGAAGGAAAATGCTTTTCAGAATTCAGTCTCTGAAGGGAAGTGTTTGTCATGTAGATAGTCGCCCCGTCCTATTTCGAGAATTAATATATAATACGTTTTTGTTGGTAAACCTGTCCTGTTTCGGGAGTTCATGTAACTCTGTGATAAAGATAGTTGCCCCGTCCTGTTTCGAGAATTGATCTTCATCTGGCCATAAAGATAGAAAGATAGTTTCCCTGTCCTGTTTCAGGAGTTAATCTTTGCTTGGTTGTATAGATAGTTTTCCCATCCTGTTTCGGGATTTAATCTTTAACCTGTTCCTGTAGATAGTTGCCCCATCCTATTTCGGGAATTGATCTATGATTTGTTTTCACAGATAGTTGCCCTATCTTGTTTTAGGAATTAATGTGTGTCTGGTCATACAGATAGTTGCCCTGTCTTGTTTTAGGAATTAATCTGCGACCTGTTTTGAAAATTGTTGATAATCTCCGTCTGTTTGTAGACTTCACCTAAAAAGATAAAGAGTTAGCTGTATGCAATGTCATGATGTATGAAATGCATTATGTAATGATGTTCTCTAAGTAAATGAGAGTGCGCTATATGCGTTTCGCATGCCCATGCTATGATGTTTGTAAATGATGTATGAATGTGAAATGTCGTAGAAGCGTGTTGGAAGCTTTGTATAACATCTCTGACTGGGGAAAATAGATCCCTGACTGTTGTTGGGGATGAAGAATATATGTAATCTTTAAACTTGTGTAGAATGTCTCTGCTGGGAATTCCTACTTTTGGTTTTAGGAAACTCCGCTCGGGAATTTGATTTCTGCTTGGAGAGAAGAGTTCAAGAAAATTGGTCGTTCATCACTATACTGGGAAATTTAATTCTTATATACCCTGGCTGGGGATAAAAGATATGGATAACCTTCTGAGGCGTTGTTTAACTGAGTTTTTATTATGGATACTGACTTGTCTAGGGAGGATAAGGTTAACGATATCTGCTCCGATTTCAGATTTCCTAGTAACACTCTGAAGATAGCAGCCTGGAATACCTTTTGCTGGAGGAGAGAATCTTTTCGGTGATTTGTAGTAGTCAGAGGAATATACTCAATCTGGGGAGACTGTATTCTGTTGGGGAAATAAACCCTGCTAGAGATATATTCCGCTAAGGAAATAAGTCCTGCTGGAGAAGAGAATTTCGCAGGGGATTTTATAGTTGGAGAAATAAACTCAGTTGGGGATGAGAATTCATGTGAATCATGCTGATGAAATAATCTCTGATGAGGATCGAGACTGTGTAGGTTGGAAATGTTGTCGTGGAAAAGATCATACTCCTTTATCCGCTAGGGGGATTTGCTGGTGAGTATGATTAGGGAATTTAATACTTGCAATGAATGTGTCGAGTTTGTGAAGACGACTCTGTGAGGACTGTTCCACGAGGGTTGTTCTGTGGGGATTTATGGACGAATTGAATGTTATCTCGTCTCCTAGAGTCTTGAGTAAATACTTTATTCCTGTTTTTATGCATATATTTGTTAACAGTAATCGTATTCATATGCATATGTTCATTCAATTTAGTCATTGGACGTTTTTGCGAAAAAACAGAAAAAGTAAAACAAATTTTGATTTTTGAAATTTTGTTTATATATGTAGTTTGCCTATAAATAGACGGTTGTTGTACAAAGAGACAGAAATCGTAGTAATAGAAAACCACCATAAATTGAAAGGAGTACAAAGTAAAACAAAACATATAGCTATGTGTTTATGATCTCGTCAGGTTTCAACTTTGCTATTGCCCCTGTGTCTTCATGCATCTCATCCCTTGTTGTCAAAAGAAGCGGATTGAATTGATTTGCACCATTCTCACTTGAAGTTGGTAATAAAGCCGACTGTAAGTGATCCAAAAGGACATAATCGTACGCTTTAATGCCTAATTTTTTCCTGGACCGCCCCTTCGAGTTTTTAGTCCACCGGGATACCCTTTTTTGCCCAAGCCGCCTTTTCAGGTTTTCGACTTGCCGGGTGTATAGTCTTTTATATATATATATCCATGATTTTTGCCTAAACCCTTTTGGTTCTTCGGGATGTCCTAATTCTTTCCTAGGCCAGTCAACCTAGCGGGTCATTTTTATGCGTAGTATCTTTTAACTATGTCTGTGTTCACATTGTGTGGAAGATCTTCACCGTCCATGGTGGTAAGTATCATAGCACCGCCCAAAAATATATTTTTGGTCACAAATGACCCTTCGTAGGTAGGAGTCCATTTGCCCCCTGGGATCACCCTGCGGTAGGATGATGCACTTTATTGCCAAGTCACCATCCTGATATACTCGATGTTTGACTTTCTTTTTAAAGGTTTTGATCATGCGCTTCTGATACATCTGACCGTGACAGACAACCGTAAGCCTTTTCTCATCAATCAAATTTAACTGGTCCAACCTAGTCTGAATCCATTCGTTTTCGTCTAAATCCTCATCTTTCATAACTCTTAGATAAGGAATTTGAACTTCAATAGGTAGAACATCTTCCATACCATATACCAGAGAGAATAGGGTTGCCTCAATTGATGTCCGAGCTGAAGTGCGATAGCCATGAAGAACAAATGGTAACATCTCATGCCAATCTTTATACGTCATTGTTATCTTCTGTATAATATTCTTGGTGTTCTTGTTGTCAGCTTCCACTACCATTTATCTTTAGTCTATACAGTGAAGAATTATGGTGTTTGATCTTTGTAAGTGTTTGTTGGCAGCAATTTTGGTAAAACACTGCTTTGGTAATGTTTTGCTTAATTTCTTGACATTTGAAGTAAAAAATCTCAACTGATTTTGAATGATGTCAAAGCAGATATCTTAACATCTGCCTGCTGATCTGAACGTGTTTCCAGATTTTATGTTTCTTGTTTTTAAGCTCGCCTTATTTAGGATTTGTGGGTTATAACTTGCGAAAAATATGGAGGCATATTTCTCGATCTGTCTCATCTTTATGGTTTATATCTTGGATACTTTCATGGAGTTTTTTAAGGGATTCAATATATTTAAATATTGGTTTTTCAGCCCAAGCCCAAAAAGAAGTTGTTGCGCCTATATAAGGACTTGCATCCTTATTAGTACTACAACAACAATTGAAGAAAAATATATATCGTGTGTTTTAGAAGTATGAATCTTTTAATTGTAATACACTCTAGTATTGTTTCAATACTTGAGTTGTAAGTTATGGATCATTCATAAGATTTTAAGTATTGAATGATTGAGGTTTTTTAAACTTGATAAATCTGTTGTTTTTCACCGATAGTGATTGAAGGGATTTGAGAAGGGCCTCATACATAAGTGTGTCTTAGGTAGAAGTATAGCACGGGTAGTGATGAAGTGATTAGATCGTAAACTGGTTGTTTATTGAGGGTCTATGAATTAATACTATTTAATGGACTTTTCCCTAACTTGGTAACCCCCGGAGTAGGTGTTGTTGTACACCGAACTGGGTTAACAATCCCTTGTGTTTTTACTGCTTTTAATATTGTTGCATTTTATATTATCCTCAGATATTTGTGTCGTGACATCTCCTTCGATATCACATATCTGATACCAGAATTTCAATTGGTATCAGAGAAGGCATCCTGCTGTGTATTTGGGTGAGATCTAGGGAAGATACTTTCTAGTACTATGTGTTGTACCCCAATTGTCCCCCTAAGATCCTTTTATCATACCATATTGATTCAATCACAACAAGATCACATTAGGGCTTTTGGTTCTCCTCCCTATCTTTAGCTTTGCTCTTTGAGGAATCACCAACCACCTTGACTTATTTTTCTTTTGTGATCATGCATGTTTTGTTTTAACTTTCCTTTTAATTAATAAAATGCAATGTTGGTTTGTCTTACTTGCTAATAATGTAGGTAAAGGCAATGTGGCTTAGCAAGTTGATCCATGGGTTCATAAGTTTATTTCCATGTCGTATTCAATGAAGCTTGAGAAATTCAAACCTCACCATTGAAGTTGTTTTGGAAGAAATGGCATGGCAAGGTTTATTTTGGTTCACCATATTTCAAAGTTATCAAGATTGATTCAAAAGTACAATGGGTTTATTAGGGAAGTTGTCATGGTTGGACAAGGTCTTATTCCCATTGGTCACAAGTGTATATCTCACTCAATTCTCAAGATATGGAAGTGGTTTTGGTTGCTATGAGTTCTCATTATCATCCTCAACAACTTCTATATACAAAGCAAAAGTATTGGTACAAGAAGGTTGTTTAAAATTGTCAAAGTTCCTCAAAGAATTTTCTTGATCTAGGAGCTAGGGTTTTGAACTTCAAAGAAGTATATCTTGCTCATCTTTTGGTATTTTTGAGTGATTCCAAAAACATAATTCTCTTTAAAGGGTTATTAACAAATCACTTTAAAATTTTCAATGATTTTTCTTATGGAAGAAACTTGATGATGAATAAATATTACAAGTCCTCCAGATGAACCCCCAAATTCCTATGTGTGACTTCAAATGATCATAACTTGGTCAATTTTTATCACCTTGAGCCCAATCTTTTTCCACATTGATCTTTAGGATGATAGATTTATTCCTTATTTTATGTGCAAAGTGACAAAATGGATGGAAGATGTCTTAAGGATACAAAAGATTATAGGTCATTTCATGATTTTTTTGCCAACTTCAACAATTCATAACTCTCTCAACTTTTGGAGATTTTGAATGGTTCAAGTTTCAAAATGCCATTCAAGAGGTCTATTTCATGCCATCTTTTTTGGTCAATGGTAAATTCCAAGAGGAAGGCCATGTTTAAATGCAAAATAGTATAGGTCACTTTTGAAGAAAAATTTGATATATTTCTAAGTATGGAAAGTCAACCTCTTTTTCACAAATTTGACTCGTTGCAACTTTCAGCTCAAACATCCATTTGATTCCATTATTTTCCCATTGAAAAGCTTGTAATCTCATATTTCTAAAGCTTCAAGAATCAGGCCCTAAGACCCCTTTAGTTGAAAATGCCATTGTTTTGAAATTGGTAACTTGAAACTGAATTTCTCACCAAGTCAGAATTTTGAAATCTATAATGTAGCCTCTAATTATAAGATTTGTGCGTGTTTTTTATTTAAACTTGATTAACAAACTTTTCATAAGTGTTTAGCACCTCAAAACTCAAAGATTATGTGAGTTTTGGTGAAAATGAGATCACACTTCACTAGTGTCCAAACTCCACACAAATTCCATCCAAAATGCATCATTCACTTTTCCTTTTGATTCCATTTTCTTCTCCTATAAATACATGAGCTATCCCATTCGTTTTCTCAAGCTTGAACAACCAAAATCATCCTGCCAAACTCATTCCATAACTCACTTTTCTGCAACTACGAAATCAGTTTTCAAGCCTTTTTCAATCCATTTTTTTCTATCAATTCACCTTCCTTGATCTTCCCTGAAGCTAACCATACAATTACTTTCCAGAATCGTGACCTATATTGATCCATAGAAGTCCATTTACAGAGCTCTGCAACTGAACTTCAATAGGTAGATTCCTTCACCAATTCTCTCAAAATTTGATATAATTGTGAAGCTCTCATTGCCCTGGTTCTAGTTGCAGCACTTGCTTTTAACTGGAAATACGTTTTGACCATGAAATTTCAAATTCCTTTACAAAACTTTCCTTCCAAATTGCTTGAGATACAATTTATATAAATTTGTCGCGAAGGTGTGGTTGGAGACGAAGTGAATGGCATAGGTCCGAACTTCTGATTTTACAGTTTGAGAGACCTGCAATTCACGTTGGCTGGAGGTTGAAGATGACCAACGTGTCATCTTCCAACCAATGATGGCGTGCCATTTGTGCTTTTTGAATTTCAGATTTAATTAGTGATCTAGTGTTTTATTCACTAAAGTCGATAACATGCACATCGCGCTAGGTCCACTTGATTTGTTTACTAACGCGTTTTGACAATGATCAGATGACCCATATTTTATTGATTTGATATTTGATTTTCTGATTTTTATTTTAATTGATTTAAATTTCAAAAAATCATAGAAAATTCATTTTAAGTCCAAAAAATTATGAAAAATATTTTTGATTTTTATCTTTCTGAATTTTATTATTTTACAATTTTATTTTGTGTTTTTATATTTTTTACAAATTTTCACTTTATTTGAATTGTTTTAAATGTTTAAAAATACTTTTATGCATTTTTAAATTCTAAAAAAAATATGGAATGATCCAATGATATTGTGACAAGTATTGGTGACCTCATTTATTTTTTATTTCTGACTTTGTTATTTTTCTACCATTTTTGGTTTATTTTACTCATTTCTTTTAAATTTTAAAAATAGTTTCTGACTTTAAAAAATTACCAAAAAATTTATAAAAATATTTGAGTCCCTTTCTGATTTTTCTATGGTCTTACTTAATATTTCTTGATTAATTTGAATATAGTTGATATTTTTCTTTATTTCTAATTTAAAACATTTTAAAACATTTTTTAATATATATTAAATACAACATTATTTTGTGATTATTTTCTGGCTGATCTTGGGTTGATTGTTTGATCATGAACTTTGTTAACATCATTGGATCCATGGTGTTGAGTCTAACTCCATAAAAATGGATGAATGATTTTAATAATAGTTTGATTAAATTTTAATTCAAATATGGTTTGTATATTCTCTCCCACCCCTCTTAATCTCATCCTCTTCTTATTGCACTAAGTGTTATTGGAGCGTGATCTTTATATCATGTCTCAAAACAAATGGTGCATAGATTGCTATTGACCGGCCTCAAAATATGTGCGACTTCTATATAAGTCCACTTATGATTGCTTAAAATAGCGCTGAATTTTGTCCCGATTCGAATAAATGATCATTCGTGGCCCAAACTATATTTGCAAGCCCAAGTATGTTAATTTGATCTCTTTGATCCAATAACCTTGAGATTCATTGTGTGGAAGCTTTGGTTCTACCAATCCTCTAATGGATCTACATCACTTTTGGTCAACACAGATCACTTAAACATCGTTGATCATTAAAAGTTACTTTTGAGGATTCCAAAATGGATGATATACTTGACAAAAAGAAAATGAAACTTGTTTTGTGGAGGCTTTGGTTCTACCAATCCTCTAATGAGTTCCAAATACAAGTTTCAAGATGGTCATCCAACTAATCACTAATTACTAATAATTGACTTTATCTTGTGTTTTTATTTTATGCTCTTTTATTTTATGATCTTTTATTTTATGTACCATTTACTTTAGCATTTACATTTCATGTTATTTTCATCTTTGCTCACTTGATTTTTACTTTCTTGTCATTTTTATTTTGCTCACATGAGCTTTTCTTTTCTTTTTGAAGATACCTAATAACCAACATCAACCATAAGAATCTTTAATGATACTTGGACTGTTTGGTTACTATGCTTGGCATTATGGAGTATTGGACTTCTTGGACTTAGGATTTGAAACCTTGGCCCATGTTGGAGACCTTGTGACCTTAATTGATATTTTGTTTGGAGTTCTTGAGGTTTACCTCAAGACATTGGGTTGTTTGTTTGTTTTGTGTGCATGTTACTTTGATTATATACTTTGTTTCTAATATGGAATTCACCCGTATACAGCTGTTACTCTGCCCAATTTTGTGAAGACTTAATACTTTTGAAGTTTGGTTCTCTCAAGAGGTCTAGTATATTTTCTTGCTTGGTTTCAATCCAAAGAATGGGAATTCTATCTTGACTCCTAACGTCAAGCATTGGTTTCTTGTTGGTTAGATAGTTCTCATCCCTAGCTTTTAACTTATGCTTTAGGATAGTCCCTTCATCTCCTACCATCTTCTTTAATTTCAAAAATCTTCTCCCACCTTTTGAAAACTCTTCTTGTTTTTAAACTTGAACAACTTTCATAATAAACTTGGACTTATGTCCATGCAGTTTCAAAACATTTTTTCATAAATAAACTCCAAGAAATTTAATAGTACCTTAACATTTTTTGTGAGAAGACTAAAAGTCAATCAATCTAATTTCAAACTATTTTGCCACTTTGGCTTTTTATTTTAAAACCCTTCTCAAAAGATTAGACTCTTGTCAATCCTTATAGTGATGCAAACAACAATACTTCTACACTATGTAGTGAAGAGAGATATTTTCCACTTGGGTGTTAAGTGAGGGTTTGTTGATTTTTAAAATCCAAGCCATATCCTCCACTTTGAGATGATGCAAATTCTCCTTTCTCATGATTGTGAGTAGTAAGTATGTTTTCCACACGGACAATGACGATGATGTCTTATCTCTTAAAATTAACTAACACACTTATGTTTTAAAATTTTTAAAGGTGAACTACGTGTGCCCTGATCCCCTATTTGCATGAAAGGTGGTACGTAGGCACTAAAGATTCGCAACCGCGGCTGGTGCAAAAAGCATAAAAAATACTTCTTTTCTCACCTCCACTATCTATTTTTTATACAACATTTTATAGCCAAAATATACAGATTTTTACAAAGAGGTTCCTGTGGAGTACTGTAGATGTTTAGGGTGCTAATACCCTCCCTTTTCATGACCAACCCCCTTACCTAGAATCTTTCCCCCTCTTTTTGGGTTACTCGCTCTTTTCCCATTCCTTTGGAAACAATTAAGTGCAGTGACGATTTTTATTTTGATATGTATAAGTCTAGTCAATCCAATGGCTTAGTCTTAAACATTTCTACCGCTACAGAAAAAAATGGCGACTTCACTGGGAAAAAATTGACCTGTTGCTGGTCCATCCCTAAGTGGGTTAAACCTATCTTTGTCTATATCTATATATGTGTTATTGTTGTTTATGTGTTATATGTTGTATATATGGTTATCTGGATTTTCCTAGTTTTTAGGGTGCTTTGTAATTACTTATAAGTCCTATACCCGGACTTGGGCAAAGTTTAAGATAGGACGGGCGGTATAGTCATGTTAACTTTGAGGGAGTAATCCCGAAATAGGAGGCATGAGATCCCCCACTCAGTGGAGGCCCCTTTTATTGTAGTGTTGTTTATCGAGTAATTGGGAAGATGTATTGCTTTCGACTTGGGAGCCTGCTGAAGCTGAGGACCGTAGAATACCTAACCCATCTTGGCCTTTTAGGTGTAGTGTGGAAGCTATGACGGAGTAATCCGAAAATAGTTGTCACGCGATACTACGCTCGGACTAGTTTTTCTTGAGAACATTGCTAATTACCGAGTTAATCGGGAAGATGGTAATATTTGAAGGAAGGATGTAGACTCTGGGAACCTCTAGAACCTTGTTCGGCAGGTGATACCTTTTAGAACATACCTTATGGATAGTACTTTTGACCTCATGCTCGTGACGTTGAACCTATGAACCCTATGTTTGTGATCTTGTATGTGATTATTGCATCATGCATCCATGCACTCATAAGCATCTTTTGAAGAAATTTTATTTTAAGGGACTTAAAAGTTGACCATTTATGAATATCTCAGGTACTTTTTGACCATGGATTTTGGAAAAAGAAAGACCAGAAAATACAGTTTCAAAGATCCCAAGATAGATGAGCTGATCAGTCTAATTCCCGAGAATGAGTGTTTTGCAGATTTTCAGAAGAAGTATGGATCCATCATTCCACTCATGAAGCATAGGATGAAGGAGGGTATTCTCTCGACCTTGGTCCAGTTCTATGATCTTATGTATCATTTCTTTACTTTCTCTGATTATCATTTGATGCCTACACTAGATGAGTATTCTTATCTGTTGGATTTACCTATTACCGATCGTGTTCCTTTTACTGGTTTGGAGGGTGAGCCAAAACCACACGAGATTGCTGCTTTGATCCATCTGGGGAAGTCTGAGGTTAAAGCCCATATGACTACTAAAGGAGGGATTAGAGGATTACCAGCTCAGTTCTTATTGGAGAAAGCTTATTAATTTTCCAGGATGAAGAGTACAGTCGCTTTTGAGGCCATCTTTGCTCTACTTGCTTATTGGTTGTTTTTATTTCCTAGTGTGGATAAGTTTTTTGACGTTAATGCTACCAGGATCTTCATGATTGGAAACCCAGTTCCCACATTGTTGGGTGATGCTTATTACTCTATTCATCTTAGGAATTCTTATCACGGGGGGATGATTATCTGTTTCATGCCTCTGTTATACCGGTGGTTTATTTCTCATATGCCTCAGTCTGATGCTTTCTGGGATGTCAGGAAGGAACCCCGGTGGGATCCTAAGATCATGGCACTTACTCACTCAGATATTGATTGGTATCATCGGGCTTACCATGATGTAGCGATTGTCGACAGTTGTGGTAGTTTCCCCAATGTACCTCTTCTTGGTACAAAGGGAGGAATTAACTACAACCCTGTTGTTGCACAATGACAGCTTGGTTATCCGATGGGGGATAAACCAAACAGTATTCATTTGAGTAGTTTCTTCCTGAAGGAGGGAGAAGACCATAAGGAAGCTAGGGAGCAGATTGCGAAGGCCTGGCGTCACATTCATAGGAAGAGTAGGAAAGACTTGGGACCTAGGGGGGCTGTTTCTTTGGAGCCTTATCATCAGTGGGTCCAAACAAGAGCTATTCATTTGAAGATGTTGTATTCCCGGGAAGCACCTATGCTTGACTTATTTGTGAAGACCACTCCTCCCTTATTGGATGATGTGGAAGAGCTACAGCTTGCTTTGGTCAGGATGCGGCAGGACCTTAGAGATTTCCTATAGAGAAGACTTGAAGGAGAAAGACGACTTGATTGAGATTCTTGAGAGTCGGGATGTAGAGATGATAGAGATGCAAGGGGATTTATTTTCTTCTAAGCCTCAATCAGGTGCTTGGAAGGATATTTCCACCAGATATGCGGAAGGAAACCATAGGTTGAAGGCTCAGATTTCTAGGCTTATAGGGAAGCGTCAGCGTATAGAGTGATCTCCATTAACTTTACTTCTTAGGGTTTTAGACTTGATTTTCATCTTGTACTTGGGATTATGGAAACTTGTAATCCATTTTAATGTTATTCTAATAAATTTTTTCAGTATTTCAAATGTGTTATTACTTTGAGATTTGCAATGTGTCTATAAATCTTTAAGTCCCTTGAAATATTAATAAAATAAATCATGTGCATTGCATATCATGCATCATATTGCACATATTTCTTGCATTTATTATGCTTATCCAAGTGTCTCACCAAGCTTCTTTACTTTGTTCAGCAAGTTGTCTCACCACTACAATGCTCGAGCTAATTTCGTAAGGAAGATGGATAACTTAGAACAAGAGAATTGTGAGTTGCGCGAGGAAGTTTCTGCTCTGAAGGCCGGAATGCCCAATCTCACTGCTCTAATAGAAACTCTGGTGGTTGCTCAGAATCAGCCACTGAGTGTTCAACCTCAACAGACAAAGGTTACTGTTGAAGCTCCAACTATTCCTGTGTCTGCTACTCCAGCTGTTGTTTAGAATCGCGTGCCTCAAGGTTATCCATGGGGAATACCGGAGAGCTGTGTGCCTGAAGGTTTCAATCTTGGTCCTCAAGATACTCCAGTTGTTCAAACTACTGTTACTCCTTCACCTCCTGTGGTGCGTGTTGCTCCTGCTGCACCTCCTTCAGTGAATATGGCCCCATTTGCTAATGATGATATGTATCGTCCTTTTCCTCTACCAAGTGAAGGCTTGGGTATCTATGACAGAATGGATGATTTTCAAGAACAGTTTAACAAGATGCAGAGGGAGATGAAGGCCCTCGAGGGAAAGGAGTTGTTCGGGCAGAATGTGAATGATTTATGCTTGGTCCCGAATGTCAAGATACGTGTGAAGTTTAAAGTCCAGGAATTCGAGAAGTACAAGGGAAACACTTGTCCTCATGCTCATCTTGTGATGTATGTAAGAAGAATGTCTACCCACACTGATGATCAGCGTCTGCTGATTCACTTTTTTCAAGATAGTTTGACTGGTGCTGTGTTGAATTAGTATATGAGTTTGGACAGCGTCAATATCCATAATTTCAACGACTTGGGAGAAGCATTTATCTGACAATAAAAATACAACATGGACATGGTGCTTGACCGTGATCAACTCAGGGCCATGGTCCATATAGGAAGGGAATCATTCAAAGAATATGCACAGAGATGGCGTGAGGTAGCCACCCAAGTGATTCCTCCCATGGAAGAGAAGGGGATGACTAATATTTTCTTGAAGACTCTGGGTGCTTTCTACTAAGAGAGGATGGTAGCAAGTGCACCAAGTGACTTTAGTGAAATGGTTGGCATCAGTATCCGCTTAGAAGAGGCTGTAAGAGAGGACCGTTTAACAAAAGGTGAAAGTTCCGGAAATACGAAGAAGCCATCCTATGGGTTTGCCAAAAAGAAGGAAGAAGATACAAATGTTGTTAAGCAAGAGAGGAGGGTTAATCCTCCTAGAAGAAATTATCAGCACCATCAACAAGTCGCCTCAGTAACTCTAGTTATTGGTGTAGCTCCAACCACCGTTGCTTATCAGAGACCATCCCATCAGGGGAATCACGGGTATAATCAGAGAAGGGAGAGTTATAACCCTTTCCCTATGAGCTATACAGAATTACTCCTGGTGTTAACTCAGAAGAAGCTGGTTCAGACCAGACCACCTCCCGCTATACCATCACCATTGCCTTGGTATTACAAGGCAGGCCAAACATGTGCTTTTCATCAGGGAGCACTAGGGCACAATGTTGAGAACTGCTATCCTTTGAAAACTAAAGTACAAAAATTGGTGAAGTCTGGTATCTTGTCTTTCAAGGATGTTGGCCCTAATGTGAAAGATAATCCTTTGCCCAAGCATGGAGGAGCAAATGTTGTGAACATGGTGGCCAGTTGTCCAGGCGACTTCCAGATTTTTAACATTAAATTGGTTAGAGGAGATTTGGTAAAAATGCATGCAGACCTCAGTGAATTTAGCTCCTATACGCATGACCATGCCGGTTGTGCTATTTGCAGTATGGATATACAGGGTTGTGACAAGATAAAGGCTGATTTGCAGGAGATGATGGATGAGGGCCTCATCCACATAATCAGATCTAGGGAAGAGTATGAAGAGGAAGTAAACATGGTTTCTGGATGTCTCGGAGAGTTCAGAATCTTTGATTTGGAATTTATGAATGAGGATCTTGTACAATTGCATGCTACTTTCTACCACATGGCTGGTCAAGTAGAACATCGATATGGATCTTGCCGAATTTGCTGTCGGGACTCCCGAGGATGTTCAGTTGTAAGGAAAGGTATTCAGTTGTTGTTGGATAATGGAACTATCAAGGTTACACGCCAAAGGGATGATTACCATGAGGATAATGAGATTGAGGTTTGTTTATCTGAAGAAGAGTCAGATGATGAGTATGCCTCTGCGGATGAGTTCTTCTCGTCAGATGAAGATATGTTTTTCATAGATGACTCTGTAATGACTGAATGTGTTGAAGAGGGAGTAAATGTTATTGTTCCTTGTTTTGGTGCGCCTACCCCTTTTGAAGTTTAATATCATAGAAATCCAATTATTACTCCATTGGTGATTAGTTTGCCGGTTCCTGTCCCCTACAAGTCAGACAAGGTTGTACCCTACGAATATAATACTACAATCTTAGAGGATGGTGTGGAAGTTCCCATCCAGCCAATGCCTAATGTTGGAAATATTGCTGAGATTAGCAGAGTGACCCGTAGTGGTCGTGTATTTGCACCAGTTGTTCGTTGAAATGTTAGTATTGGAAAGAAAATTGTTAAAAATGTTTGACCCAAGAAGGCAGTGGGTGAATCTAGTGGAGCTACGCTAGAAAAAGAGGTGGATGATATTTTGAAGATAATCAAGATGAGCGACTACGAAATTGTAGATCATCTATTGCACACTCCTTCAAAAATATCTATCTTGTCTTTATTGATGAACTCCTCTGCTCACAGAGAATCTTTGATGAGGGTGTTGGACCAAGCTTTCGTGGAAAGTGATATGCCTGTAGACTAACGCAGCAGTGTGGTAGGGAACATTACATCATGTAATAACCTGAGTTTCTGCAACGATGAACTGCCCAATGAAGGAAGGAATCACAATCTGGCCATCCACATCTCTATGAACTGCAAGGAATGATTCATTATCCAATGTGCTGATTGATAATGGATCCACATTGAACGTTATACCAAGGAGCACGCTTATGAAGTTGAAATATCAAGGAACACCCATGCGCCCAAGTAGCATTATTGTGAAAGGGTTTGATGGATCAAGGAAATATGTTATTGGTGAAGTGGACTTGCCTATTCATATAGGCCCACATTTGCTTCAGATTACTTTCCAGGTCATGGATATTGTACCCGCTTATAGTTGCTTGTTTGGATGGCCGTGGATACATGAGGCAGGGGCTGTCACTTCGACTTTACACCAGAAGTTGAAGTTTGTACGTGAAGGAAAAGTGGTAATTTCAAATGGAGAACAGGCATTATTGATATCTCATTTGTCCTCTTTCAGCATTATGGAGGCGGATGAAGCTGTTGTTGGAACCCAATTCCAAGCTTTACCCATTGATAATATAAGAGTAAATGAGAATTCTATGGCTTCGTTTAAGGATGATCAGTAGGTTGTGTGTAATGGCCATAGTGAGGTATGGGGACAGATTGTCGATCCACCTGTAAACAAGATTAAAGCTGGCTTGGGGTTCTCTGTGAAGAATGATAAAGGTAAGAGCATGAAGCCGAAGTCTGCTGCAAGCAAGTATCAAGACATCTTTCGTAGCGGGGGTTATCTTCATCCAACTATATCTGGATTAATGCTATTGTGGAAGATGAAGCAGAGCCAGAAATACCAAATTATGTGACGCACGGAGTTAGGGTTCAGAACTGGATCACCATTAATGTTCCCTTTTGCATACATGTTTCAAAGTAATTTGTTTTTGTTAATATGTTTGAAAAGATTTCACTCTGCCCAAGGTGAAAGTGTTGATATTGTATGGGCTTATCTATTTGCTTTGATTTTTAAAATCAATAATAAAAGTTGTCTTTGTTTCCCAAATTGTGTTTTTATTTTTTGCTTTTTTCTTGGAAAATGGTAATCAGAAAAAACCTTTCAAAATAAATAATAACTGAAATTCAATTTGCATGATCATTTGTTATATGTGTCAGTTTCTAAAAGCAATCATAAATCATATGCACAGATTAATTAAAAAACCCGTTGAATACAATGACCCTGCACCCTCTCCCAACATTGAATATCCTGTGTATGTGGATGAAGAAGAAGACTATGATGAGATTCTGGAAGAGGTCTCACGGTTTCTTGAGCGCGAGGATAATACCATTCAGCCATATAAAGAGCCATTGGAAGTAATCAATTTGGGTTCAGAAGAATATCCGAAGGAAGTCAAGAATAGAGCCTTACTGCATCCTGATGTGAAGAGCAGGTTGATTGAGATATTGAAAGAGTATGTGGATATTTTTTCTTGGTCTTACCAAGATATTCTTGGTTTAGATATAAATATTGTAGAGCAACATTTTCCGCTGAAGCCAGAGTGCCCGCCAATCAAGCAGAAGTTGCGAAGAACTCACCCAGATATGGCAGTGAAGATCTAAGAAGAAGTTCTAAAGCAGATTAATACCGGTTTTCTTGTGACATCAGTGTACCCTCGTTGGATTTCCAATATTGTCCCAGTACCGAAGAAAGACAAAAAAGTTTGCATGTGCGTAGATTACAGAAATCTAAATAAAGCTAGTCCAAAAGATGATTTTGTTAGAACATAGTTCGATTCTACAACCCTTGGTTAGAGTTTTGATGATAACAAATACAAAGAATAAATACAAAGAACAAATATGCACCTTAAAAATTATGTTTTATGTATGCAGAAGTTATGATCATATCAGCATCAGAAGATAAGCAATAAGTGTTACACACTGAAGCAATCAAAACATACGCTGAAGATTGATGACCATAACCTGCGCTTAATCAAAGTAAACTCTGACTCTAAACAAGAACATATCAAACCAAGTCATCAATATTCTGAAGTGTCATCAGCAGTATGGAGATAAGATTCTGAAGCGTTACTGATCATTCAAGAAAACATCAATTCCAACGGCTTCTTTTAGACAGGATCTTCTCCAAAAGGAAAGTGTGTTAATGAAATTAAACATGCTTTATGATCAACGTCATTCCACTACCTATATAAACAAAGTCAGCTTTCAAAATCAAACAACGATTTTGCTAGATAACCACTCACGCATATTCAAAGCTGCAAGCAATTTCATTTTACTTTTCTAAGCTATAAACCTGTGTAATTTATCACAGTTGTGATAAACAGTTTTTTTTAGAAAAACAAAAACACATATTGTATAATCATATTGAAAAAGTGTCCCTTGAGATTAACCGGACTGTGGTTGTACTCAAGAAGACTTTAACAGTTGTTAAAGTAAGATTTTGTAATCTTGTTGAGATTAGTGGATTAAGACCTCGTTAGAGAGAGGCGAAATCACCTTGATGGGTGGACTGGAGTAGTTTGAGATCAAACGAACCAGGATAAAAATACTGTGTCATTAAGCTTTTAAGATTCAAGTTCTCAATTCAACCCCCACCCCCCCTTCTTGTGTTTTTCACATCTTCAATTGGAATCAGAGCGCCTGGTTCTGAGCTTAAACACTTAACCGTGTCAGTACAATATCCAAGCATCAGAAAAACACTATGGTGCGACCAAGGCAAAACATCAGCAATGACAACCATGAAGACAAGGACAGATTCAGTGGCAAACCTCCAGTCTTTGATGGAGAAAACTTTGACTACTGGAAAGACAGAATTGAGAGTTTCTTTCTGGCCCATGATGCTGATCTGTGGGACATGGTGACTGATGGATACACGCATCCTGTGGATGGACGTGGTCAGAATATAGACAGGAAAATGATGTATGATCAGCAAAAGCGTGAACTCAGAAACCACCACAAGGCCAGAACAATTCTCCTCAGCGCCATCTCATATTCAGAATATGAGAAAATATCAAACAGAGAAATTGCCAAGAATATGTTAGACTCTCTGAGAATTATGTATGAAGGCAACATTCAAGTCAAAGAAACCAAGGACCTTGCGCTCATTCATAAGTATGAGGCATTCAAGACAGAAGATAGTGAATCAATAGAAACTATGTTTTCAAGATTTCAAATTCTTGTTGCTGGACTAAAGGTTCTTGACAAAGGGTATTCTACTGTTGATCACGTTAAGAAGATCATCAGAAGCTTGCCCAAACAATGGAGGCCAATGGTAACAACACTTAAGCTAGCCAAAGATCTCAATAAAATTTCTCTGGAGGAACTTGTTAGCTCCCTCAGAAGTCACGAGATAGAGCTAGAAGAAGATGAACCTCAAAAGCAAGGTAAGCCATTAGATTTAAAATCTAACAGAACATCTGACTCCAAGGTTTTGCAGGCTGTGGAAGAAACTTCTGATGGATCCTCATCAGAAGAAAATGAATTATCTCTCCTCTCCAGAAGGGTGAACCAACTGTGGAAGCAGAGACAAAGGAAGTTCAGAAATACCAGAAGATCAGAAAATCAGAATGAATCCTCCTCCAGATACAGAAAGTTTGAGTCCTCCTCTGGACACAGAAGATCTGAAGGTTCTTAAGGATACAAAAAGCCAAACAACAAGGACATCATCTACTATGAATGTAACGATCAAGGGCACTACAAAAGTGATTTCCCTAAGCTTCAGAAGGAAAAGCCCAAAAGAAGTTTCTCAAGGAAAAGAAGAAAAGCCTCATGGCTACATGGGATAATTCTGACACATCTGAAGCTGACTCAGAATCAGATGATGAAAGAGCAAACATAGCTCTCATGGAAAACGTATCAGAAGACAATGAAGCTTCTGGTTCAGACTCAGAATCAGACACTGAAGAGGTATTCTCTGACTTTACCATAAACTTTACTAAGGCTGAACTTGCATAAAGTCTAAATGAAATTCTGGAAAGGTATCGGCAAATCAGAGTCAAATTCAGGAACCTGAAAAGGAATCTTTCCTCTGACTCTGAAAATACTGAGAGTCTCAGATTGGAGAATTCTAAGTTAAGAGAAAAAATTTCAAAAATAGAAAATGATTTGCAAAACTCTCAGAAGGAAACAATCTCTGAAACTCCCAGCAATGCTGATGAGATCATCAAAGAGTATGATCACAGCTTTCAGAAGTTTCTAGCTAAAAACATAGACAGAAGCAAGATGGTTTCAATGATCTACGGAGTTAGCAGAAATGGCAGAAAAGGGATAGGATATCAAGGTAAGGTATCTACACCAAAAAATGCGATGGACTTAGTTATAAAACGCACACCACTCAATTCACATTTTATATATGGGCACACACATGACATAAAATACACAAGTAGTGATTATTCTGTCAAACCAAAATTCAATCAGAATTTTGGTAAAACTAACAAATCAGGACCCAATAAAATGTGGGTACCTAAGGATAAAATCATACATGTGGCAGATATCTTTAGCAGCAAGGCAAAGACACCAATCATGGTACCTGGACTCTGGATGCTCGCGACACATGACGGGAAGAAGGCATATGTTCCAAAGCCTGGAACTTAAGCCTGGAGGCCACATGGGCTTTGGAGGCAATCAGAGAGGAAAGATCATTGGCTCTGGAACAGTAGGTTATGGAAATCTTCCCTCTATAAGTAATGTTTTATTAGTTGATGGATTAATGCATAACCTGTTATCCATAAGTCAATTAAGTGATAATGGTTATGATATAATCTTCAATAAAATTCATGCAAAGCTGTTAGTCAGAAAGATGGGACTATCCTATTTAATGGAAAGAGGAAAAACAACATTTACAAAATAAAACTTTCTGAACTAAAGAGTCAGAATGTAAAATGTCTACTGTCTGTTAACAACGAGCAATGGGTCTGGCCCAGAAAATTGGGGCATGTAAGTATGAGAAGAATATCTCAGATCAACAAACTCAATCTGGTCAGCGGACTTCCTAATTTGAAGTTCAACTCAGATGTTTTGTGTGAAGCATGTCAGAAAGGCAAATTTGCAAAACCTGATTTCAAATCCAAAAATGTTGTTTCCACCTCTAAGCCATTAGAACTTCTGCATATTAACTTATTTGGGCCAGTAAAAACTGCTTCAGTCAGTGGTAAGAAGTATGGGTTAGTAATCGTAGATGACTATAGCAGATGGACATGGGTAGAGTTCTTAAGACACAAGGACGAGTCACACTCTGTGTTTGTTACCTTCTGCAACCAAGTTCAGAATGAAAAGGATTTGGAATTATCAAAGTCAGAAGTGATCATGGTGGAGAATTTGAAAATAAATTTTTTGAATTATTCTTTAATGAAAAAGGCATTCTGCATGACTTCTCTTGTCCTAGAAATCCCCAGGAAAATGGACTTGTAGAACGAAAGAACAGAACATTGCAAGAAATGGCCAGAACCATGATCAACGAGACCAACGTTGCTAAGATTTTCTGGGCAGAGGCAATTAACACAGCGTGTTACATTCAGAATAGAATCTCCATAAGACCTATTCTGGAAAAGACTCCATATGAATTGTGGAAGAACAGAAAGCCCAACATTTCCTATTTTCATCCATTTGGATGTATATGTTTTATTCTGAATACAAAAAATTATTTGAACAAGTTTGACTCTAAAGCACAAAAGTGTATTATGTTAGGATACTCTGAACGCTTAAGAGCGTACAGAGTATACAATACAGAAACACAGATTGTTGAAGAGTCAATCAGTGTTAGGTTTGATGATAAGCTTGACCCTCAAAAGTCAAAGCAAAACGAACTCCTTGCAGGCATGGAAGTTGAACTCACAGGTACTGAAGATAACTCATCAGAAGTTCTCAACATATACTCTCCCTCAACATCAGAAAGAGTCACTGCAAGCAATCCAGCACCGTCTGTTGATCTACTCCAGAAAAGACTATCCAGAAGCAGCATTGATCACCCAGAAGATACAATGCTGGGAAAGAAGGAAGATCCAATCAGAACAAGATCAACATTCAGAAACTCTGAAGAATCCCTCATGGGACTGGTCTCTCTGATTGAACCAACAACAATTGATGAAGCACTTCTGGACAACGACTGGATTCTGGCAATGCAAGAGGAACTAAATCAATTCACCAGAAATAACGTATGGGATCTGGTTCCCAAACCAAAAGGATTCAACGCCATTGGTACAAAATGGGTGTTCATAAACAAACTGAACGAGCAAGGTGAAGTCATCAGAAACAAAGCACGACTGGTAGCACAAGGTTATAGTCAGCAAGAAGGGATAGAATATACAGAAACCTTTGCTCCATTCGCCAGGTTAGAATGTATCAGACTTTTAATATCATTTGCTGTTAATAAAGGCATCACTCTGTATCAGATGGATTTCAAAAGTGCATTCTTAAATGGCTATAGATGAAGAGGTATATGTGCACCAACCTCCTGGTTTTGAGAATTCCAAAAATCCATAATATGTTTTCAAACTAAAGAAATCACTCTATGGTCTGAAACAAGCTCCCATAGCTTGCTATGAAAGACTAAGTAACTTTCTGTTAGAAAAGGAATTCACTAGAGGGAAAGTAGACACAACCTTATTCTGTAAAACAGTTAAGAATGACATGTTAGTATGTAAGATTTATGTTGATGACATTATATTTGGATCTACTAAACCCTCTCTGGGAAGAGAGTTTGCTAAATGTATGCAGGCAGAGTTTGAGATAAGCCTAATGGGGGACCTCAAATTCTTTCTGGGCATTCAGATAAATAAAACTCCAGAAGGAACTTACATTCATCAGAGCAAATATGTCAGAGAACTTCTGAAGAAATTTGATCTCTCAGAATTTAAGCCCTCAAAGATTCCAATGCATCCCACGTGCATTCTGGAAAAGCAAGAGGTAAGTAAAAAGGTAGAACAGAAGGTATACAGAGGTATGATTGGTTCTCTTCTATATCTGAAGGCTTCAAGGCCTGACATTTTATTTAGTGTTTGCATTTGTGCTAGATTCCAATCATATCCTAGAGAATCTCACTTAACAGCAGTTAAGCGAATTTTCAAGTACCTGAAAGGTACTGCTAATCTGGGTTTGTTTTATAGGAAATCAAATGATTACAGCTTAGTAGGATATTGTGATGCTGACTTTGCTCGAGACAGAGTAGAACGTAAAAGCACTTCTAGATGCTGCCATTTTCTAGGAGAAAATCTAATCTCATGGTCCAGCAAGAGACATTCCACAATAGCACTATCAACAACAGAAGCTGAATACATAGCAGCTGCTGGATATACTACGCAAATGCTCTGGATGGAAAGTCAACTTGAAGACTTCAATATATTTGAGAGTAACATTCATATCCTCTGTGACAATACTTCTGCTATTTGTCTCAGTAAAAATCCTATTTTGCATTCTAGGGCTAAGCATATAGAAATAAAACATCATTTTATTAGGGACTATATTCAGAAAGGGATTCTTAACTTAAAATTCATTGACAGAGACCATCAATGGGCTGATGTCTTTACAAAACCTCTTTCTGAAGATAGATTTAACTTCATTCTGAAACATCTCAGCATGAAGCTATACCCAGAATAAATTGTTTTATTTACATATCTTAACCTTCAGAACTTTGTTACTTTCTGTGAACTACTGATCAACCTGCCTTCAGAGTTTTAGAAGTACAGATTGCATCAGAATCTATCCATGAAGATCTGAACGTTTCATTTCAAGGATAGAAGTGTGTTGTTCACATAAGCAAACAATTGTCATCCATTCATCAGCTACCTTCTGAGGTTGAACACGCGTTCACTTTTCTGAAAGGTCAAAAGCGCCGATTGGGCGCATTGAGACACACGTCATGGGTAACCGTTCCAGTATCTTTCTGAATCCCCTAATTTCAGCTGTCTTTAATGCTTCTAATCATGACTAATTATTTCTATTTCTTACTGTTTATGATTTCAAGAAAAACTATTTAAACTCAAATTTCACTCTTTACATTCCTTCACTTTTACTCTCTCAAACACTTTCTATCGTTTCTAGTTCGTACTTTCAAAAACCCTTTCATCTTTCTCAAAACTTGTGTGAACAATGGCTTCCTCAAGCGTCCAAAACATCAGTACTCAGGAATCTGCTTCTATGGAACAATACAAAGAACCTTACAGAGTGCTACTCACTCCCATTGATAATCTGGAAGTTCTTTCATAACTGATTATTGACTTTGAAAGCTTACAAGAAAATAGCTTGAATCTGTATGAAGACGTCAATGCTCAAGGTTGGAACAGATACTTTGACCGTCTTCTAGGGCCAACATTTCCTATTCTTGTCAAAGAATTCTGGATACATGCTTCTTCCTCAAATCATCAAGTTACCTCTTATGTCATGGGGAAGAAAATTGTCATTACAGAAGACCTAATTTCAAGGCTTATTGGGTACAATGGTGAAGGTGTCAGATGTGTTGACATGGCTGAAAGATGCTCTGATGTACCTTCTATTGCAAGGGAAATATTTACTCTTGGTCTTCCCTCCAGCAAAATCAGAGATCTGAAGGATCATCACAGAATTTGGGCTAAAATAATTCTGGGGTGTATCAACCACAGGAAGCCAACTAGCTCTCCTGATTACATAAACATTGATCAGCAGTTTCTGATCTACTTCATTGCCAAGAAGACTAAGGTAAACCTACCACTCCTTCACCCAATAGCAATCCAGCTGACAACATAAGACTTGTCATTGATCCAATTGCGCTGGAAAGACTAGCTGCCATCTCTCACAAAACTGCCATTCCCAAACCAAAACCAACTAAAACCACACCAGATGTTGGTACAAATTTGTTGATTTTTGAAACACGGGTACAGGAATGGATAAATTCCTTGAGGCATGCTAGTCTAGAGATGACTAATCCTGCTGCTTCTGATTATATATGGACAAGATTCAGAAACTGGCTGAGTTCTGAAACACTAAAGCTAAAGGAACAGAGCTATGAACAAGTTCAACGAAATTTCAGTGCTAAGCTAAAGGTTTTTGAAGACCAGGTTCTGATCCATCTGCTCAAGAAGGATATTCTCCCTCTAGATAATTCTCCCTGGTCAGAGCATCGTCCCTCATATGAAGTTCAACCAGAATCAGAAGGTCTCTCCCTGACTGCTGCTCCAGAAGAGATGATCACAGCAGAGAAAATGGTTCACTATGATCAAGCTGCAGAATGCTCTGAGAAGCGTCCAAATACTGAAGAATCTCCAGCACCCTCCTCAGTCATGCAAACTCTGGAAGAGTTGAAAAGAGAAAATGCTATTATCCAGGAAAGGTTGGATAAGCAGGAGGACACAAACAAAGAAATTAAGAGCATCTTGGGCAAACAAGAAGAATCTAATACCCAGATCAAGGGCTTGCTGGAAGCTTTGTTCACACGCCTTCCTCCTCCCTCTTAGATTCTTTTCTGTTTTAAATCTGTTTATTTGTAACGTTTTTTTTACCACTTCTGTTCTAGAACTTATCATTGCTTCTTGTTTTTAATATAATTCAACTATTTTGGCTCTGATCAAATTTCCTTTTTGATAACTGACAAAAAGGGGGAGAAAGTAAGATATTTTCAATAACGGTTTACTGAGACAAAAGTCTTAAACATTCTGGACTATTTAACATCTATCTTCTGAAAAGCTTGAACATGTACAAACTCTGATGAAAGATGCAGTTAAACTTTGATGCTCAAGGAACTTAAGGGAAGTAATCAACTTAGGGGGAGTTTTCTTCTAAACCTTTTATTCTTTATTTTTAATTGAAAAATCTAGTTTTTGTCATCATCAAAAAGGGGGAGATTGTTAGAACATAGTTTGATTCTACAACCCTTGGTTAGAGTTTTGATGATAACAAATACAAAGAATAAATACAAAGAACAAATATGCACCTTAAAAATTATGTTTTATGTATGCAAAATTTTTGATCATATCAGCATCAGAAGATAAGCAATAAGTGCTACACGCTGAAGCAATCAGAACATACCTTGAAGATTGATGACCAGAACCTGCGCTTAATCAAAGTAAATTCTGACTCTGAACAAGAATATATCAAACCAAGTCTTCAATATTCTGAAGCGTCATCAGTAGTAAGGAGATAAGATTCTGAAGCGTTACCGATCATTCAAGACAGCATCAATTCCAACGGCTTCTTTCAGACAGGATCTTCTCCAAAAGGAAAGTGTGTTAATGACATTAAACATTCTTTATGATCAACGTCATTCCACTACCTATATAAACAAATTCAGCTTTCAAAATCAAACAACGATTTTGCTAGATAACCACTCACGCATATTCAAAGCTGCAAGCAATTTCATTTTACTTTTCTAAACTATAAACCTGTGTAATTTATCACAGTTGTGATAAACAGTTTTTTTTATAAAAACAACAACACATATTGTATAATCATATTGAAAAAGTGTCCCTTGAGATTAACCGGACTGTGGTTGTACTCAAGAAGACTTTAACTGTTGTTAAAGTAAGCTTTTGTAATCTTGTTGAGATTAGTGGATTAAGACCTCGTTGGAGAGAGGAGAAATCACCTTGACAGGTGGACTGGAGTAGTTTGAGATCAAATGAACCAGGATAAAAATACTGTGTCATTAAGCTTTTAAGGTTCAAGTTCTCAATTCAACCCCCCCCCCCCCCCCCCCTTCTTGTGTTTTTCACATCTTCAGATTTTCCATTGCCACACATTGATATGTTAGTGGATAACACAACAAAATTTAAAGTTTTCTCGTTCATGGACGGATTTTCCGGATATAATCAAATAAGGATGGCTCCTGAGGACATGAAAAAAACAATGTTTATCACACCCTGGGGAACATTCTGTTACAGAGTGATGGCCTTCGGGTTGAAGAACGCTGGTGTAACGTACCAGAGGGCTATGACAACCCTATTCCATGATCTAATGCACAAGGAAATTGAGGTATATGTTTATGATATGATATCTAAATCCCAGACTGAAGAAGGGCATGTAGAAGATTTGTTGAAGTTGTTTCAGCGTTTGAGGAAGTATCGTCTCCGCTTGAATCCAAATAAATGTACCTTCGGTGTTCGGTAATGGAAATTATTGGGTTTCATTGTTAGCCAGAGAGGGATTGAAGTTGAACCTGATAAAGTCAAAGCAATTCAAGAAATGACAGCACCGAGAACTGAAAAGCAAGTCAGAGGGTTCCTCGGGCGTTTAAATTATATTTCCAGACTCATTTCCCACATGACTACAACGTGTAAACTGATCTTTAAGTTGTTAAAGAAAGATCAAGGTTGTGTGTAGACAGATGACTGACAAAGGGAATTTGAAAGTATTAAATAATATCTGCTTGAACCTCCTATCTTGCTCCCTCCTGTTGAAGGAAGACCATTGATTATGTATCTGACAGTGTTAGATAATTCAATGGACTGTATTCTAGGACAACAAGATGAAACAGGGAAGAAAGAGTACACCATTTATTATCTCAGTAAAAAGTTTACTGATTGTGAGTCGCAGTATTCCATGCTGGAAAATACATGTTGTGCTCTGGCTGGGTGGAAAAACGTTTGCGGCTGTATATGTTAAATCACACTACTTGGCTGATCACTAAAATGGATCCAATCAAGTACATTTTTGAAAAGCCTGCTCTTACTGGGAGAATTTCCCGCTGGAAAATGCTGTTATCTAAATATGACATTGAATACCGCACTCAAAAAGCTATTGAAAGTAGCGTGTTGGTAGATTATCTTGCTCACCAGCTAGTTGATGATTATCAATATGTGAAGTATGATTTCCCCGATGAGGATGTGATGTCTCTGAAAGTGAAAGATTGTGGTGAACCATTGCCTGAGTAAGGTCCTGATCCTGAATCTCACTGGAGTATGATATTTGATGGAGCCGTGAATGCTTATTGTAAAGGAATTGCTGATGTGATTGTCACTCCACATGGATCGCACATTCCTTTTACTACAAGGTTGACATTTTATTGTACTAATAATATGGAAGAATATGAGGCTTGCATCATGGGTCTCGAGGAAGCTATTGATCTCAGAATTAAAATTCTAGATGTGTATGGTGATTCAACTTTGGTAATAAATTGGATTAAAGGAGAGTGGGATACTCGTCACCCCAGCTTGATCCCTTACAAAGATTATGCTAGAAGATTGTTACCCTTCTTTAATAATGTTGAATTACATCACATCCCCAGAGACGAAAATCAAATGGCGGATGCTCTGGAAACTATGGCTTCTATGTATCAAGTGAATACTTGGAATGCTATACCTCAAATTATAATTTGGAGGCTGGATAGGCCTACTCATGTGTTTATAACATAAGAGGTAGCATATGAGAAACCTTGGTATTACGATATCAAGCATTTTCTCCAGACTCAGGAATACCCGATTGGTGCTTTAAATAAAGATAGAAAGACATTGAGAAGATTGGCTGGCAGCTTCTTCCTCAGTGAAAATGTGTTGTACAAGAGAAATTATCACATGGTCTTGCTCAGATGTGTGGATAGACACAAAGCAGGCACGTTGATACATGATATTCATGAAGGTTCATTTGGAACTCACGCCAATGGACATTCGATGGCTAAAAAGATGCCAAGGGAAGGTTACTATTGGATGACAATGGAATCTGACTGTTATAGATTTGCAAAGAAGTGCCATAAATGCAAGATTTATGCGGACAAGATTCATGTGCCTCTGACACTTATCAATGTTATTTCTTCCCCATAGCCTTTCTCTATGTGGGGTATTGACATGATTGGAATGATAGAACCCAAAGCTTCGAATGGACACCGTTTTATCTTCGTAGCAATTGATTACTTCACCAAATGGGTTGAAGCTGCTTCATATTCTAATGTTACTAATACAGTGGTTGTATGCTTCATTAAGAATAATCTCATACGTCGATATGGTGTGCCGACCAGAATCATCACTGACAATGGCTCGAATCTGAACAACAAGATGATGACAGAACTTTGCAAAGAATTCAAGATTGTTCATCACAACTCATCTTTGTACAGGCCGAAGATGAATGGGGCTGTTGAAGCTGCTAATAAGAATATCAAGAAGATCATCCAGAAGATGGTTGTTACTTATAAAGATTAGCATGAAATGCTCCATTTTTCTTTACATGGATATCAGACATCCGTCCGCACTTCAACAGGAGAAACCCCGTTCTCCCTTGTGTATGGAATGGAAGCAGTGCCCCCAATCGAGGTTGAGATTCCCTCTTTGCGTGTGATAATAGAAACCAAGTTGTCAGAGGATGATTGGGTCCAGAACAGGTTTGACCAATTGAATTTGATCGAAGAGAAGAGAATGACGGCTTTGTGTCATGGGTAGTTATATCAGAAGAGAATGAAGAAAGCTTTTGATAAGAAGGTCAAACCTCATGAATTCAGAGAAGGTGACCTCGTGCTCAGGAAGATCATGTCTTTTAACGCTGATTCTAGGGGAAAGTGGACTCCCAATTTTGAAGGCCCGTATGATGTCAAGAAAGCCTTCTCTGGCGGTGCATTAATTCTTTAAACTATGGATGGAGAGGAGTTCCCACATCCCATGAATACTGATGCAGTCAATAAATACTTTGCCTAAAGAAATAAAAGAATATCTCGCTAAGTTAAAAACCCGAAAGGGCGGATTAGGAAAAAAAAAAAGAGCGTCTCGGTAGGCCAAAGCTTAGGCAAAAGTTAGAGACTTTATTCGCAAGTAACTACATCAGACAAGACTTGATCATTGGAGCAACAATCTTCTTGGATCCTCACCATACTTCAACAGAAGCTGCTGCTCAGAATTTCAAAGTTGTTAGAGGGAATAATGGTCATTGTATCTCAATGTATCTTTTTCCATTATATATTACCATTTTCCGAACTTTGTAATCATCCGTGGAGTCTCGCCATTCACAAACTACCATTCTATCAATAAAATTTGAGATTTTACCCAATTCTTTATATTTCTTATTTTATTCAACTTACAAAGACTCCATTTATTATTGATAATAATTTTCAAAGCAAAAAGATTAAATAACAAAATTATTTTTCAAAAAGAATTTACAACTTTTACTTTAAATTTTGTGATTCGAGAGGAAAACAAGAGTGGTGATCCTAGGAATGGACGAACTCCAGTAATTTTGTGAAGTTTTGTTTCCCCCGGGTAGTTTTCTCAGGTTGTTTTCACTGGTATGCATGTGATTTTTTGTATATTGAAGACGATACCAATTGACATGAGGTGCAATATTGGGTTTGTGATCCCAGTGTCCCCAATCAAGCCTTGGTTCATTTTTGTTGATTTTTCAGTTTGCATGGTCTGGGGCCTTTTCCCGGATTCCCCAACGAGGTCTTCCCTCATATGACGAAAGGTCTTGTTCCCTTGGTGTGCTGAGATGGAACTATTTGCAAAATGTCGCTCTTTCTACAGTATTGGCATTATTGTTGGTATTTATTTCCCAAGAAACTAGACCAGGGCAGTATATTTTCTAAGAAGTGTTGAGACAGGTATCAACTTTTTTGGTCTTTCACCCGCCAAGTGCTGGGTTTGATTTAAAATCCCCATGAGTTTTCCCCTTTTTCTATAATGTTGGCTTCTTCATTCCCCGTAAAGACTATCCTAGGGCATCTTTTGTTGGAATAAGTTTGCATGATATGAAAACTCAATCCAAGATTTCCTAGTGAAGGCTTTGCTATTTGATATAAGTATTTTCTCCCCGTTCATGTTGAGATTTGACTCATTTACGAAGCATCTCCCTTTCGGCAGTACTTGCATTTTGTTTGATTGCCCAATAATCAGGCAAGGGCAATGTTTTATTTAAGAAGTGTTGAGGCATTTGTCAGGTTTTTTTTTTTGGGTTTTCACCTACCAAGTGCTGGGTTTGATTTAAAATCCCCATAAGATGAATTTCTTGCTGTAATGTTTAACTTCTTAACTCCCCAAGTTGTCATCCCCATGAGGTTCCATACTTTTTCCCCAGAGAAGTTGGTGCAATACTTGCTCTCAATATTGAAGAACGATCTTGGTTTCCTCTCTTCGAGGTGGTGTTGTCCTCCCCATTAAAGTGAACACGAGGTCCCCAGTTGATGTCTAGATGATGAGGTGTTATCTCCTCTAGCGAAGATTGTATGATGTTCCCCCAATGAAGTCAGCTCGAAATCCTCAATTGATGTTTTGTCGATATGGTTTTCATCTGCCTAATTTGAAATTAGTATTGAAATCCCCAACAGAACATGGACCGTGAAACATTTGTTCTTCCTATTGAAGTTTGTGTGTTATTCCCCGGTGAAGCCTGGAGAAGGATGTTATATCCCTATATTAGTACTGTTTTGTCACTATGATTTGTTTATTTCTGGATTATGTTCCTTCCCAGTGAAGTTAAGCCGCGAAATAGGATTTTATTTCCTCATTTGGTGTTTATTTTCTTATGGAATGTTCATCTTGGATGTGATTTAGTCGAGTGTTGATTGTTGCCGAGTTTGTTTTTCATGGTTATTCCCAGTGTTATATGTCTGCTTTGTCAGCATATACATGATAACACTCATACATTCATACATATATCATGCATAGTTAAATTTAGCAAATCATTGCTCATTTACATTCGTTAATATTTTGTTGACATATTACCCTGTTTTGCAGAGTTGTGTTGTCCTCTCTCCAATAGAGTGTTGGCCTTAAGCAGAAAGTGTATATTTTTTCAATTTCCCCACTGAGTTATCCCTCGGGGAAGATTTTTTGCTTTAACCTTCTTGTACAGCTCTTTGTCTGGATAGATTGGGTTTCCCTCTTAAGTTTATTTCTCAAAGGATGTACTTTGGTTGACTGTTTCACTCCATTTTATTTCTGGTTTGAATCTTTGTTTCCCAACAGTATTGTTACTTTGGATTTCTGCAAGCTTCGAGCCTTGGTTTGATAATGTGCATTTATTTTGGCACGAGAATACTTTATCTCCTCAGCAGGAATATGTTGGAATTTCCCCAGGAAGTCATGATTCGTTCCCCAGGAAGTCATATTTCTTTCTCCAGGAAGCCATATTGCTTTCCCCAAAAATTCATTTTTCCAATCCTTCCCATAACAACAAGTAGCAGGTCTCTTTATTTGAGCAACTTGTACTTCCCCGTAAGCGTCGACGTTACTTTTTTGCTATCTTCTTTATGAGTGGATAATTTGTAGTTCATTGTCAAATTACTCCAGTGGATGACAAGTCTCTCAATATAACAGAGACAGTTCATTGAGAAATCTTTGTAAGTGGTAGTCTCTTTATTTGAGACAGCTTTTATACATTACACTTTCCAGGAGAAATGCCTTGGTTAAAAAATAAAATGAGACCCGTTCTAGGTGAAACGTCGTAATTTTAGGGAAACTTGTTATCTCTATACCTTCAATGAACGTTGGTAGTTCATCCTCAGTGAACGTCGGTGTTATGATATTTTCTCCCTACCTTTAAAAAAAGTTGATAGTTCATCGTCAGTGAACGTCGATGATATTTTCTCTTACTACCTTCAGTGAAAGTTAGTAGTTCACCATCAGTGAACGATGGTGATTGTTATCTTTTTTCTACCTTCAGTGAACGTTGGTAGTTCACCGTCAGTGAACGTCGGTGCTATGATATATCTTTTCTCTACCTTCAATGAAAGTTGGTAGTTCACCATTAGTGAAAGTTGGTGATTGTCATCTTTTTTCTATCTTCAGTGAATGTTGGTAGTTCACCGTCAGTGAACGTTGGTGCTATGATATATCTTTTCTCTACCTTCAGTGAAAGTTGGTAGTTCACCATCAGTGAAAGTTGATGATTGTTATCTTTTTACTGCCTTCAGTGAACGTTGGTAGTTCACCTCCAGTGAACGTCGATGCTATGATATTTCTTCTCTCTACCTTCAGTGAAAGTTGGTAGTTCACCATCAGTGAACGTTGGTGGTTGTTATATTTTTGCTACCTTCAGTGAACGTTGGTAGTTTACCGTCAGTGAACGTCGGTGCTATGATATTTCTTTTCTCTCCACCTTCAGTGAATGTTGGTAGCTCACCGTCGATGAACATCAGTGTTGTTATTCTTTTCTTTTTCTACCTTCAGTAAACGTTCGTAGTCTCGCCTTCAGTAAAAGTTGGCATATCCTTCGATCTTTTACCATCATCTATGAGTCATTATATTTTTGAGCTTTTATCTCATCTTTAGCTGAGTTTATGCTACCTTATCTCTTCTTTAGGTGTCACACCAATAGAGTCGGGTCTTTTTGATTCACCAGTGATTTATTTTCCTGGTCGGGTTTCTCTTTTGATCCTTATTTCCCGTGCTAAATCCCCAGTGGTGTTTTGCGTCCTTTTGAAGTTGTTCATATGCATTCATACTCATAAGCATTGCATGGCATCTTAGGGTCAAAAATAGGGTTTGTTTTATATTTAAGAATCTTCGATCACGTCGACACAAATATTTTTAACCTTTGTATCTCCGGATAGAAGAAACTTAAATAAGGGAAGCTTTTGTACCCCGATTTTCCCCCTAAGATCCTTTCACCATTCCATATTGATTCAATAACAACAAGATCACATTTGGGCTTTTGGTTCTCCTCCCTATCTTTAGCTTTTCTCTTTGAGGAATCACCAAGCACCTTGACTTGTTTTTATTTTGTGATCATGCATGTTTTGTTTTGACTTTCCTTTTAATTAATAAAATGCAATTTTGGTTTGTCTTACTTGTTAATAATGTAGGTAAAGGCAATGTGGCTTAGAAAGTTGATCCATGGGTTCATGAGTTTATTTCCATGCTCTATTCAATAAAGCTTGAGAAATTCAAACCTCACCATTGATGTTTTTTTGGAAGAAATGACATGGAAAGGTTTATTTTGGTTCACCACATTTCAAAGTTATCAAGATTGATTCAAAATTACAAGGGGTTGATTGAGGAAGTTGTCATGGTTGGATAAGGCCTTGTTCCCATTGGTCACAAGTGCATATTTATCTCAATTCTCAAGATATGGAAGTGTTTTTGGTTGCTATGAGTTCTCATTATCATCCTCAACAACTTCTATCTACAAAGCAAAAGTGTTGGCACAAGAAGGTTGTTTAAAATTGTCAAAGTTCCTCAAAGCATTTTCTTGATCTAGGAGCTAGGGTTTTAAACTTCAAAGAAGTATATCTTTCTCATATTTTGGTATTTTTGAGTTATTCCAAAAACATCCTTCTATTCAAAGGGTTATTAATAAATCACTTCAAAAGTTTCAAGGAGTTTTCATGTGGAAGAAACTTGATGATGGAGAAAGATTACAAGTCCACCAGATGAACCCCCAAATTCCCATGTGTGACTTCAAATGAATATAACTTGGTTAATTCTTATCACCTAGAGCCCACTATTATTCCACAATGATCTTGAGGATGTTAGCTTTATTCCTTCTTTTATGTGAAAAGTGAGAAAATGGATGGAAGATGCGTTAAGGATACAAAAGATTATAGGTCATTTCATGATTTTTTGCCAACTTCAACAATTCATAACTCTCTCAATTTTTGGAGATTCTGAATGGTTAAAGTTTCAAAATGTCATTCAAGAGGTATATTTCATGCCATCTTTTTTGTTCAAGAGAAAATTTCAAGAGGAAAACCATGTTTGGATGCAAAATATTATAGGTCACTTTTGAAGAAAAAATTGAAATATTGCTCAGTATGGAAAGTCAACCTCTTTTTCCCAACTTTGACTCATTGTAACTTTCAGCTCAAACATCCATTTGATTCCATTCTTTTCCAATTGCAAAGCTTTTATTCTCATCTTTCTAAAGCTCCAGAAATCAGGCCCGAAGACCCCTTGAGTTGAAAATTCCATTGTTTTGACATTGGTAACTTGAAACTGAATTTCTCACCAAGTCAGAATTTTGAAATCCATAATGTGGCCTCTAATCACAAGATTTTTGCGTGTTTTTGATTAAGACATGATTAATAAACTTTCCAGGAGTGTTTAGCACCTCAAAACGCAAAGATTGGATGAGTTTTGGTGAAAATGAGATCACACTTCACTCGTGTCCAAACTCCACACGAATTCCCTCCAAAATGAATCATTCACTTTCTCTTTTGATTCCATTTGCTTCTCCTATAAATACATGAGCTATCCCATTCGGTTTCTCAAGCATGAACAGCCAAAATCACCCTTCCAAACTCATTCCATAACTCACTTTTCTGCAACTTCGAAATCAGTGTTCAAGCCTTTTTCAATCCATTTTTTCTATCAATTCACCTTCCTTGATCTTCCCTGAAGCTAACCATATAATTACTTTCAAGAATCGTGACCTATATTTATCCATAAAAGTCCATTTACAGAGCTCTGCAACTGAACTTCAATAGGTAGATTCCTTCACCAATTCTTTCAAAATTTGATATCATTGTGAAGCTCTCATTTCCCTGGTTCTAGTTGCAACACTTGCTTTTAACTGGAAACACATTTTGACCATGAAATTTCAAATTCCTTTTCAAAACTTTCCTTCCAAATTGCTTGAGCTACAGTTTATATAAATTTTTCGCGAAGGTGCGGTTGTCTTCGTCTTGAAGAGACGAAGCGAATGGCATAGGTCTGAGCTTCTGATTTTACAATTTGAGAGATATGCAATTCACGTTGGTTGGAGGTTCAAGATGACCAACGTGTCATCTTCTAACCAATGATGGCGTACCATTTGTTCTTTTTGAATTTCTGATTTAATTAGTGATCTAGTGTTTTATTCACTAAAGTCCATAACACGCACATCGCGCCAGGTCCACTTGATCTGTTTACTAACGCGTTTTGACAATGATCAGATGACCCATATTTTTTTGGTCTGATATTTTATTTTCTGATTTTTATTTTAATTGATTTAAATTTCAAAAAATCATAGAAGATTCATTTTAAGTCCAAAAAATCTGAAAAAATGTTGAAATTTTATTTTTATTTTTCTCTTTCTCATTTTTATTTTTTTACAATTTTATTTTGTGCGTTGATATTTTTTTATAAATTTTCACTTTATTTGAATTTTTTTAAATGTTTAAAAATACTTTTATGCTTTTTTAAATTCTGAAAAAAAATATGGAATGATCCAATGATATTGTGACAAATATTAGTGACCTCACTTATTTTTTATTTCTGACTTTATTATTTTTTACCATTTTTGGTTTATTTCACTCATTTCTTTTAATTTTAAAAAATAGTTTCTGACTTTATAAAATTACCAAAAATTTAATAAAAATATTTGAGTCCCTTTCTGATTTTTCTATGGTCTTACTTATTATTTCTTAATTAATTTGAACATAGTTGATATTTTTCTCTTTTATTTCTATTTTAAAATATTTTAAAACTTGTTTTAATATATATATATATATATATATATATATATATATATATATATATATATATATATATATATATATATATATATATATATATATATATATATATATATATATATATATATATATATATATATATATATATATATATATATATATATATATATATATATATATATATATATATATATATATATATATATATATATATATATATTAAATACAACATTATTTTGTGATTATTTTTTGGCTGGTCTTGGGTTGATTTTTTGATCAAGAACTTTGTTAACATTATTGGATCCATGGTGTTGAGTCTAACTCCATAAAAATGGATGAATTATTTTAATAATAGTTTGATTAAATTTTAATTCAAATATGGTTTCTATATTCTCTCTCATCCCTCTTCATCTCATCCCCTTCTTATTGCATTAAGTGTTATTGGAGCATGATCTCTATATCATGTCTCAGAACAAATGGTGCATACATTGCTATTGATCGGCCTCAAAATAGGTGCGACTTCTATATATGTCCACTTATGATTGCTTAACATAGAGCTAAATTTTTTCTCGATTCGAATAAATGATCATTCGTGGCCTAAACCTATGTTTACAAGCCCAAGTATGTTAATTTGATCTCTTTGATCCAATAACCTTGAGATTCATTGTATGGAGGCTTTGGTTCTACCAATCCTCTAATGGATCTACATCACTTTGGGTCAACACGGATCAGTTAAACATCGTTAATCATTAAAAGTTACTTTTGAGGATTCCAAAATGGATGATATACTTGACAAAAAGCAAATGCAACTTGTTGTGTGGATGCTTTGGTTCTACCAATCCTCTAATGAGTTCTAAATGCAAGTTTTAAGATGGGCATCCAACTAATCACTAATAATTGACTTTATCTTGTGTTTTTATTTTATGCTCTTTTGTTTTATGTACCATTTACTTTAGGATTTATATTTCATGCTATTTTCATCTTTGCTTACTTGAGCTTTTACTTTCTTGTCATTTTTATTTTGCTCACTTGAGCTTTTATTTTATTTTTGAAGATACCTAATAATCAACATGAACCATAAGAATCTGTAATCATACTTGGACTATTTGGTTACTATCCTTGGCATTATGGAGTATTGGACTTCTTGGACTTAGAATTAGAAACCTTGGCCCATGTTGGAGACCTTGCGACATTAATTGATATGTTGTATGGAGTTCTTGAGGTTTACCTCAAGACATTGGGTTGTTTGTTTGTTTTTTATGCAGGTTACTGTGATTACATACTTTGTTTGTAATCTAGAATTCACCCGTATACAACCGTTACTCTGCCCAATTTTTGTGAAGACTTAATACTTTTGAAGTTTAGTTCTCTCAAGAGGTCTAGTATCTTTGCTTTCTTGGTTTTAGTCCAAAGAATGGTAATTCTATCTTGACTCCTAATTTCAAGCATTGGTTTCTTGTTGGTTAGATGGTTCTCATCCCTAGATTTTACCTTATGCTTTAGGATAGTCTCTTCATCTCCTCCCATCTTCTTTAATATCAAAAATCTTCTCCCTCCTTTTGAAAACTCATTGTTTTTAAACTTGAACCACTTTCATAATAAACTTGAACTTATGTCCATGCATTTTCAAATCATTTTTCATAAATAAACTCCAATCAATATAATAATACCTTGACATTTTTTGTGAGAAGACTAAAAGTCAATCAATCTCATTTCAAACCATTTTTCCACTTTGGCTTTTTATTTTAAAACCCTTCTAAAAAGATTATACTCTTGCCAATCCTTGTAGTGATGCAAACAACTATACCTCTATAATATATAGTGAAAAGAGATATTTTCCACTTGAATGCTGAGTGAGGTTTTGTTAATTTTTAAAATCCAAGCCATATCCTCCACTTTGAGATGATGTAAATTCTCCTTTCTCATGATTATGGGTAGTAAGTATGTATTCCACACAGACAATGATGATGATGTCTTATCTCTTAAAATTAACCAACACACTTGTGTTTTAAATTTTTTAAAGGTGAACTACGTGTACCCTGATCCCCTATTGCACAAAAGGTGGTACGTAGGCACTAAAGGTTCGAAACCAAGGAAGGTGCAAAAAGCATAAAAAATACTTCTTTTCTCACCTCCACCATCTATTTTTTATACAACATTTTATAGCCAAAATATATAGATTTTTACAAAGAGGTTCCTACAAAGTACGGTACATGTTTAAGGTGCTAATACTTTCCCTTTGCATAACCAACCCCCTTACCTAGAATCTTTCCCCCTCTTTTTGGGTTACTCGCTCTTTTCTCATTCCTTTGGAAACAATAAAGCACGATGGTGATTTTTATTTTGATCTGTATAAGTCTAGTCAATCCAATGGCTTAGTCTTAAACATTTCTACCGCTACACTATGAAAAAGGAAGGAGGATTTGTGAATAGACCACCCATTCTGAATGGAAGCAATTATGACTATTGGAAACCACATATGGCAGCCTTTCTAAAATCTCTGGACAACAGGGCTTAGAAAGCTGTCTTAAAAGGATGGAAACACCCTGTCAAATTGGGAGAAGATGGAGAACCTCTTCTGTGTCGATGTCAGAAGGAGATTGGTCTAAAAAGAGGATGAAATTGCACTTGGAAATTCTAAAGCCTTGAATACTATATTCAATGGAATTGACAAGAACATTTTCAGATTAGTAAACACATGTGAAGCAGCTAAGGATGCCTGGGGGATTATTTAATCTACCCATGAAGGCACATTCAAAGTTTAGATGTCAAGACTTTACTTGCTCACAACCAGGTTTGAAAATATGAGAATGAAGGATGATGAAAGTATTAATGACTTCCATATGAACATTCTTGAGATTGCTAATGCATCCAATGCTTTAGGAGAAAAAATACCCAAAGACAAATTGGTGAGAAAGGTGCTTAGGTCTCTCCCCAAGATATTTGATATGAAAGTGACTGCCATAGAAGAAGCACAAGATATTGACAAGATGAGTGTGGATGAACTTGTTGGATCCCTTCAGACATTTGAATTAAGCATCAATGAAAGATCTGAAAAGAAAAACAAAAGCATAGCTTTTGTAACCAATCTTGAAGATGAGGAGGAGGATTGTGATCTGGATACAGATGAAGGAATATCTAATGCCTTAGTTCTGCTTGGAAGATAATTCAACAGAGTGATAAAGAAGATGGATAGGAACCCAATATCAAATGTCAAGAACATCTCATCTGACATCCATAAGTCAAATGAGTTTTGAAGAAAAAGGGCTGAAGAAAACTCCACTCAAGGGAAGGGAATACAATGTCATGGATGTGAAGGTTTTGGTCACATTAGAGATGAATGTCCTACATATCTTAAGAAACAGAAGAAGAATATATATGTTACTTGGTCTGAAGAGGACTCTGAGAGTGATCTTGAAGTGGAATCTACCAAGTATGTTAAAGCATTGACAGACAAATATGTTTCTGATGAAGAATCAAGTGATGGTTAACTAACCTTTGATGAGTTAGCTTCCTCGTACAGAGAACTGTGTCTCAGAAGTGCATAAATTTTCCAAGAAGAGGAGAAACATAAAGCTCTCATAACTCAGCTAAAGGCAAAAAGGAAAAAACACCTAAAAACTATCTCTAGTCTGGAAAGTGAAGTGACCTCTCTAAATTCAAATCTTGACAGAATGGTTAAATCACTCAAAATGTTAAATAATGGGTCTGACACATTAGATGAAATTCTTCAAGTGGGAAGAGTGACAGGAGACAAGAGTAGTCTAGGGTTTAATTTAGAAGAATCTTCATCAGATTCCACTCATGCCAAGTCTAAACCAAAGATGTCGAATCATATGTCACAACATCATGATAAACATCATGACAAGAAACGACATCATGGCAAACATCATGGCAAGAAAAAAATTAATCACACCAGAGAGAAATTCCAGCCCTAGAGGTGTTACCACTATGAAAGGTTTGGTCACATAAGACCTTTATGTTTAAAGTGTTATGGGTACCCCAAAACTTCTCCTCTTCCCAAGACTGATCAGATCCCTCAAAATAGAAAAAAGAAGAAACAATGGGTTTCCAAGACTACTGTTGCTAGTCTCATAGCTCATACCTCTCTCAGAGTCTCAACCAAAGATGACTGGTACTTTGACAGTGGTTGTTCTAGACATATGACAGGTGTTAAGAATTTGTTGGTAGATATCAAATCTCACTCCACCAGTTATGTGACTTTTGGTGATGGAGCCAAAGGTGAAATCAAAGGAGTTGGAAAGCTGGAATGTTCAGGAGTCCTAAAACTTGATAATGTGTTACTTGTTAAAGGGTTAACATCTAACATAATAATTATAAGTCAATTGTGTGATCAAGGGTTCCCCAAGAGTTGAACTTCTCCTCAACACGCGCTTTAGCCAAAGAAAATGAAGTTAAACCGCGGCATAAAAAACCGAGACACTTGCATCTGAAAGGAATGAAAAGAATCATATCTATAGAAGCTGTGATAGGGATTCCTAAGCTCAAAATAGAAGAAGGGAGAGTATGTGGTGAATTCTATATTGGAAAGCAAACTAAGATGTCACATAAGAAGATCCAACATCTCACATCATCAAAAGTTTTGGAACTTCTTCACATGGACTTGATGGGACCTATGCAGGTTGAAACTCTTGGTGGAAAGAAGTATGCCTATGTTGTTGTAGATGACTTCTCTAGGTACACATGGATAAATTTTATCAGAGAAAAGTCAGAAACCTTTTAAGTCTTTAAGGATCTCTATCAAAAATTTCAAAGAGAAAAGGATAGTCATGTCATCATAATTAGAAGTGATCAATGAAAGGAATTTGAGAACAATAAGTTTGTTGATCTTTGTTCTTCTGAAGGAATCAGTCATGAATTTTCCTCTCCCATTACTCCTCAATAAAATGGGATTATGGAACACAAAAACAGAACTCTTCAGGAATCTTCCAGAGCTATGATTCATGCTAAGAAGTTACCTACCACTTTTGGGATGAAGCTATGAATATTGCGTGCTATATCCATAACAAAGTCACTCTAAGAAAAGAGACCTCAACCACCTTTTATGAAGTATGTAAGGGAAGAAAACCTATTTTCAAATACTTTCATGTTTTTGGAAGTAAATGTTACATCTTAGCTGACCGTGAACAGAGAAGGGAGATGGATCCCAAGAGTGATAAGGTAATATTCTTAGGTTACTCTACAAGTAACAGAGCTTATAGAGTATTTAACTCCAGAACTAAGGTTATGATGGAATCCATAAATGTTATTATTAATGATAGAGGATGGAATGATGAAGAAGATGTCTTAGAAGATGTTTGAACATCTTTGTCAAACATTCCAACAGAATCTAATGACAGAAGTATTGATCTTAATCCAACTCAAGAAGACCCTGAGCCCAGACAAATCAATAAAGGGCCTTCAATCATATTTCAGAGAGATCATTCTAAGGATCTTATTATAGGAAATCTAAATAAAGGAGTTACTACTAGATCAAGAGAAGGAATGTCAAACTCTTACTTTGTTTCAAAAATCGAGCCTAAGAATGTCAAAGAATCCTTAACTGATGAGTTATGGATTAATGCTATGCAAGAAGAACTAGAACAATTTATAAGAAATGAAGTTTGGGATCTGGTTCCAAGACCTGAAGGGACAAATGCTATTGGCGCTAAATGGGTGTACAAGAATAAATTTGATGAAAAAGGGGTGGTAACTAGAAATAAGGCAAGATTAGTTGAACAAGGGTACACTCAAATTTAATGAGTTGATTTTGATGACTCCTTTTCCCATGTGGCCAGACTTGAATCAATCAGATTACTCTTTGGAGTTGCTTGCATTCTAAGATTTAAGCTATTTCAAATGGATGTAAAAATTGCCTTCTAAAATGGCTATCTGAATGAGGAAGTTTATGTGGAACAACCTAAGGGATTTATTGATCCAAGCTTTCATAAACATGTGTACAAACTGAAGAATGATCTGTATGGATAAAGCATACTCCAAGAGCTTGGTATGAGAGATTGACATAATTTCTTGGTGAGAATGGATATAGGAAAGGTTTCATAGACAAAAATCTTTTTGACAAGGAAGAAGAAGGGAATATCATGATTGCACAGATTTATTTGATGATATTGTGTTTGGTGGGATGTCAAATGAGATGGTTCAACATTTTGTCAAGCTAATGCAGTCAAAATTTGAGATGGGCCTTGTTGGTGAGTTAACCTACTTTCTTGGTCTACAAGTTAAACAAATGGAAGATTCCATATTCTTATCTCAGAGCAAATATGAAAATAACATAGTAAAGAAATTTGGGATGGAAAATGCCAGTCACAAAAGAACACCTACTCCCTCACATATGAAGTTGCCTAAAGATGAAAAAGGAGTAAGTATGGATCAAAATCTTTACAGAAGTATGATATGAAGTCTTCTATATCTCACCACTAGTAGAACTGACATTGCCTTTGTTGTATGGGTGTGTGCTACATATCAAGTTGATCCTAAAGTTATCCATTCCAACCATGTCAAGAGAATTCTTAAATATGTGAATGGGACAAGTGACTATGGTATGCTATATTCTTATGGATCTATCTCTGCTTTAATTGGGTATTATGATGCTGATTGGGAGGGAAGTGTTGATGATAGAAAAGTACATCAGGAGGATGTTTCTTTCTGGGAAATAATCTTATATATTGGTTCAGTAAGAAGCAAAATTGTGTGTCTCTGTCCACTGTTGAGGCTGAGTATATTGCTGCAGGAAGCTGTTGTTCTCAGTTGGTTTGGATGAAACAAATGTTGATAAAATATAATGTCAAATAAGATGTCATGAAATTATTTTGCGGCAACCTAAGTGCCATAAATATATCAAAAAATCCTATTCAACACAGCAGGACCAAACACATTGATATCCGTCATCAGTTCATAAGAGAGCTTGTTGAAGAAAAGTTGTTGCCTTAGAACATGTAGCCATTGAATTACAACTAGCCGACATTTTCACTAAGGCTTTGGATGCAAACCAGTTTGAAAAATTAAGAGGAAAACTAGGGATATGTATATATGATTGTTTGTATCAATTAAGGGCGTGTGGGAATATCATTAAAGTGACATTATATTATTTATTATGTTTCCAACAAATTAAATATCTTAAGCAATCATTTCAATACTATCTCAAATACTCTCCCACACGCTACGACATTACCTTATTCTATTTTCACAACCTCTTCGTTCTCCTTTACAGAAAAAGAACCCTTTCTATTTTCCATCTCACTGTTCATAGATATTCAAAGATGTCCCAACATCATGCTTCATCTCCCTCAAAGTGTTATTTTGATGAAGCCAAGGATTCTAGGTCAAAGTCTGTCAACCATCCTGAGGATCTCTCCCTTGATAAATTCTTGGTCGTGGCTCCTCTGAAAACTATTCCACCTCTTGAGAAAAAGGTCAAGAAACCCAGATCGTCACATGCAAAGAAATCCAAGGACGAGTTTGACACCTCTAAAGGTAATGCTCCTAATACTACTGATGATAGGTCAGAAGAAGACATTATTAATGTTGATAGAAGTATTAGAAGGATGGTAGATAGGGTGTTAAATGATGGTTTTGATGTGTCTGGTATTTATACTCCTCTTGCCTGAATGCCTGCTCAGGCTAACAAAGATACAAATCCTCAAAATGCTTCTAAATCATCTACCTTAAAGAAAGATGTTGCTGAAAGTGAACTTAGCAAGTTTGTTACATCTATTCTATAAGAAGTAGAAGATGATGTTGAACAGGATGTTGAGATATCATCTGCTGAGAAGGAATCTTCTACTAAGGAAGATGGTGCTGGCTCTAAAACTGTAAAGAATCCAAATGCTGATAATATGGTGAATGTTGATGAGCTGTATGACAATGACGTTATTTCTAATGTGGTTCTTGGAATAGCTAAAAGGCTCAAGTCTAGAAAGGTGAAGGTTGTGGATGTCACACCCCCTTCTAAGAGTGTCAAGAAGAAGACTACGTATGGTCCCCTAAAGCCCTGGAGTAAAGTGGTTCCTCCCTCCAAAAAAATAAAAGTTAGACCTGATAGCTCCTTAAATGATGATAAGGATGATGTCTAGGACATCTCTCATGTGAAGAAGTTTGCAAGCAAGAAGCTTTCTGTCAGGGTGCTTGATGCTCCTCTTGGAAACATCTCCTTCCATTCTATTGGCAATGCTGAAAAATTGAAATATGTCTTCTAAAGAAGGATTGATCTTGAAAGAGAGTTGGGAGCAGATGCACTGGAATACAAAGAGATTATAGAGCTGATTTCTTTTGCTGGCTTGATTAAGACTGTCACCAGGTTTGGAAAATGTTATGAAACTCTTGTTAAGGAATTTATTATTAATATTCCTATAAATTGTGTTGATCACAGAAGTAAGGAATATAGGAAGGTGTTTGTTAGAGGTAGATGTGTTGAATTTTCCCTTGCTGTCATCAATAGATATTTGGGGAGGTCTGAAGATGATTAGTGTGAGATCGAATTGACTGATAATCAGGTGTGCAAAGCCATCACTACAAACCAAGTGAGTGATTGGCCCTTTAAGAATAAGCTTCTTGCTAGTAAATTGAGTGTGAAATATGCTATCTGTAATACGGTGGGAGAACTGACTTGGTGTTTTGCGTTTTATCGCAATTGTTACGGATAGCAAGAGTCGCCATCGACTTTTCTTTTATCCAATAAAGGAAAGGGTGAAAAGAACAGGAAAGACCTTTTTGAGAATTTTTCTTGAGTTCGGGGGGGGGGGGGGGAGTTTATGAAAAGGGAAGGTGTTAGCACCCTTTTCATCCGTAGTTATATACGGGCTCTTAGTTGCTTGATCACTTTGAAAATGATTTGTTTGAAATGTGTTTGTGTTTGGTGCAAGTTTGAAAATATTTTGAAAAAACGCCTTTGTTTCGGAAAACTTTGTAATGATTCTCATATCGTTGAGAATGTATACAAAGTGTTGGTTTTGAAAATATTTGTTGTTTGGAAAGTGTTTGAAAGATGTTTTGAAAGTGTGAGGTGTGAAGATTGTTTTGAAAATGTTGTGAGCAAGAAACTATGAACGGCCTACCTACTCAAAAGGTCTTTATCCTTTTCCTCCTCCTTTAGATGTTGCTATCTTACCATTGATTGGTAAGAAGCCCTATCATTGGATGTGAAGGGACAAACGCAGGTCAATCGTACAGTCATAGAAGGCAACTTGTGAGACGCTTTAGCAATTTTCGTAAGGGACTAAGATCGTTTTACCGAAGGCAACATCGAGGGACATCGAGGGACTACAATCTTTTTTTGTCGAGGGTCTTTGTTAAAGCGTCCCACATTTGAGGGACATGACTATTTTTTCCGAGGTAACAAGTGAGGTTACCCTAAAGGTGCGCGTATGAAAAGTGTGTTTGATTCAAGTTATATTGTCTTTGATTAGGGTTGTCTAGCAATTGATTTTAAATCTTGCCACACACGCCTAATTACTATACAGTATAAAGAAAACAACAGTAAATTGCGGAAATTAAAATTATACACTATTACAGAGCTTTCGGGAATGGCGAGTACAAATTTACAAATGGGGATGGACCGAATTGACAATGCATTAAAAATCTAAATAAGCAATCAATACAACCAAATTGACTCGAATAATTAATTAAAAATACAACAATCTATGAAATAAAATTTAATTAACAAAGTAAAAATATGGAAATAAAATTCTTGGTATTTTGTTCGTGAGAAATTTTGAAGAGAAAAATAAAGACTTATTATAGAGGAGAAAATAATTGGTTACAAAGAAATTAAATCGAATGTATATATATCTTTTGGTATTTTTATTATTTTTATTTTAAAAAAAAGAATCGAATAAATAAAATGAAAACCAAATAAAGTCTAAGCTAAAAATTAAAATGAAAAGAAGTTATTTATTACTAATAAATAAAAGTATTCTAATTAATTTAATTAATTAAATATTAACTAAAATCATTAATTAAAATTAATTAGTTAATAATATAGTCAAACATTTAACGGAGATGATTAATTATCTAAAAAAAACTAAAATAATGATAAAAAAAAAGGTGATACAGCAGGTTGGGCCGCTGGATTGTTGGGGCCTGGATCTAGTAAGAGAGGTTTCGGAAGAAAAAAAACCTAGAACAAGCAAAGGCCAGCCGCTCATTATATATATTTATTAAAATTTCATTTTTTATTTTTTAATATTTTTTAATGACAAATCAAAACACAAGAAACATAATTGATTCACTCTCTTCTCTGTTCATTGTTTTCACACTCCCTCCGTCCTTCACCTAAACTTAGCAGAAACCCTAAGCTGATGGGAAATTTGATCAAATGCTTCTTATGAAGAATTTCGTTTCACAACCTTAAGGATATGCCTCAGTGATGTTCAATCCCTCATGTAATATGAGAAAAATGAGAAAAGAGAGGGAGAATGATGACTTACTGAGCGGAGTAACACCGACGGCTCTTCAGATCAAAGGATGACGTTGAGAAGACCAAGAGCTTTTAGGTATTTTCGCTCTTTCTTATTCTTCAAATATTCTTCTGCTTCTGCTTCTTTGTTTTTCTAACTTCTTCTGTTTTCGATTCCCTTCCTAGAATTGTTGGTTCCCGTTGTATGTGGTCTGTGAGTGTTAGAGATGACCTGTTTGAGTTTGCTGGGATGGCAAATGTTGCGGTTCTGTGTTGGTAGGGCTAAGGTAAGGAAGGTGTCGGCAACAAGGAATTACACGAGGGAGAAGAGGAATCTAGAGAATGAGTTCATGAGCGGAATTGGATAGCAGGTGTTTGTCATGGAAATTGATGGGTCTGTGTCGTTTATTGATGACTGGTGGCAGAAGTATATGGGGAATGGTGTTGATGAAGATGGAACGATGATGGTGGATGGTGAGTGTTTGAAGGTTGCAGGTTCTGAGTTGATGAGTTAAGGTTTATTGATTGAAGTGTGGTTTCTTCTATATTTTTTTCTATCTCTTTCTGTTTTTTTTTACTTGGTAAAATCTCTCTCTCTCTCTCTCTCTCTCGGTTTGCTGGTTGTCTCTCTCTTTTGGTTTTTTGGCTCTCTTGGTCAAATGAAACAGTGGTTGTTATTATATTGAGATCAGGGTGGAGATTGGAGGGAATTTGGTGAAGTTTTGAACATTATTGTATTGTTGTCTTTATGCTTTTAAAGTGTAGGTTCTGGTTATGTCTATTTTGGTGTATGGGGGCAGAATTTGGACTAATGTGTTTGGAGTTTTTGTTGCTTACTACATCAGGCTTTAGGCAAACTTAATGTAGGTTATGCAGGCTGTTTGGATTGTTTTGGGTTAGTTGATATCTCTCTAAACCTGTCTCTTTTCCTCTTTATCTTTCAATGATGCAAAGTTGTTTTTTTTTTTTTTTTTTGAAATTTTATGAAGGGTTTGCAATATTAGGAACATGATGACATAAGGTCTTGTGAGCTACTTGATAGCTGGCATTGTTACATTCGCTACTGCTAACTATTTGGCTTGTTGCTTTGGTTTTTAGCTGTGCTACCTCGTTTGTTTTTGTTTGCCGCGCTACTGCTGACTTGCAGCCGCTGTTGGCTGCTGCTGCTATTTTGTGTTGTATTTTTGTTATTTTAGCAGCTTGCAGCCACTTCTGCTGTTTGTTTCTTATTGCTGCCTGTTGGTTTTTGTTGTTGTTTGTTATGCTGTTGGCAGTTTTCTTTCTTGTATATTTGACAACTTTGACTTTGCTTTTGGCAGTGAAAAAATTTGCAAACCTCTTTTCCTTTTGTGAACCGAAATCGAAGTTTTGTGATTTGCAAAATAGGAGAAGATAGTTTACGATTAAAAACAAAAACCTATTTTAATTTCTGATTCCAAATGCCAACCCTAATGATGAAATAAAAATTTCTTTTAACCATTAATTCTTGCTTGGAAATTTTTTCACATGTTGATTGTTTGCTAACTTTCTCTTTTTCGTTTACATGTACGAGCAAATTGGACGATAGGGAGAATTGATGAAGGGTGACTTGAAATGCTTGATGAAGACTTGATGATGAAGAAATTCCTTTGTAGTTTAGTACATTGTTAGGAATTTTGTAACATTGTGAATTTGTGATTTGAATTTTGAGGTTTAGAAACTTGTAAAATATACCAATTCACTTGTAAATTTAAACAATAAACCTTTGTTGTAATCTTGCATTCTTAAATCATATTGAAATGTAATGAAAGTAAGGCAAAAAGATCCTGCAACTTTTTTCTTGCAAATAAATGAAATTTTTCTCAATGGATTTTGTTCTTGCATTCTTGAAATAATCCTCTTTAAATTAGGGTGCATTTTCTCAAAATACCAAATTCATAAATCTTCTTGAATCGATATTGTAATTTAATTAATGAACTTGGATATTTGATTTTATGGCATTGGGTACTAGAAAGAAAATTTCACAACATCGAAACCATTCTTAATTCAAATTCAAGTAATCACTCACTTTTGCACTTCGTTGTACCCCAAAATTTTCCCTCTCACTTATCAAGAATTTTCACAAGATCTCCTTTGGGTCATGACTGCACTAGGGTTTGATCAGCTTCAGGCACCTCCTCATGCACTGATGACCAAAATTAGGGTTTGAGTTTGCACAAGGATTTTTGGAATACCAATGATTCATATGACTTTCAAGAATCTTTATGGACCCCCAAGATTACTCATGTCAAGTTTCAAGCCTTGAATCACATTTTTTATCAGTCAATTGGACAGTTGACCTAAAAATCAGCTGTATTGGGGAAAAAGTCAACAATGGCCAATTTACATTCAAAATTCAAAATTTTGATCCACATCAACATTTTAGACTCATATGTATCATTTTATCAAGTTTGGACCACAACTCCTCAAGGAATTTGATTAAATCTCCAAAAGGGCAAAATGGTCAAAATTAGGGTTTTGACTGGGAAAGGGAAATTTCTGATTTTTGACCTAGCAAATGATCAATTGGTATGCAGCATGATTTCAAGAGTTCAACTGCATCAGCTTGACCTAATGACATGGTTCAAAACATTACAAATCCATCGGATTGGCAGATGAATTTTGCAGTCAACTTATCAAAAGTCAACTGTATATTGAAAAATCAAACTTTGACTTTTTAGTCAAAATCAAATGCCAAATATCATAATTCATAAAAACATGTAAAAATGATAAAAAAATTCATCAAGGAATCAAGGGTTTAAGTTTTTGTTTTTAAAATTTGAAAATTTTAACTTAGAAAATTTTCTAAGTATAGAAAATTTCTTATTTTTTCTCAACTTTGAGCAAAATTTTCACCATGATGCAAGATGTTTCTAAGGAAACTTCCAACATGAAAGTTGTAGATATCCATAAAATCTAAAACTTTTCTTCACATAATTTCTCCTAAAAATGCTTGGATCTCAAGATATAATTTTGTGAGTACATGCTCATGAACTAAAATAACTTAGTGAAATTTTGCCCTAGTTAGGTAGATTTTTGACCTAACTTCATGGCAATTTTTCACATAGTTCCAAAGGGAATTTTCAAAAGCAATTCAAATATTAGTTGTAGAGAATATTACAATCTTTCCAAAATGTCTAATAACACCTTGATATCATTCTTGAGTAGGGAGAATCGAAGAGATGAAGTTGGTAATTTATCACTTTGATTTCAAGCCATTTCATGATGAACAAAAATTCAAATACAAGCCTAGACTGCATAATCTTTGCTTTGTAGGCATAAAACTTGTTCACACTCCATAATTAAATGTTTTCACAGATGTTGGAAGCTTTAAGCCAAGCATTGAATGCATTGTACAAGAACAATTCCATTTTTGGCACAAATGTGCCATTTCCATTTTGATAAAGCACTACTTTTGCCTTTGTCAACTTCTTGAGCCTCTCAATTGTTTTCTATGCACACAAGAAAATCCAAAACCCAAAGCAACTTGCCTGAAGCCTCTACCAACTCAGATCAGGCTTGTACAAACTTGGATACTTGTCTCCTCACTTTTCTTCAAAAGCAAGTTATAGAGCCAAAAGGCTAGAACTCAGAAATCTGGAGTAGAGTTGATCTCTAACCTTTTCCATACATATACACAAATGTATTGCAACATAACACAAAAGTGCTAAGACTCAGAAACACTCCCAAACACTTTGCCATTGAAAATCTTACATAGCTTGACAATTTTGAACCTTACTCAGCCATCTCCAAATCCACTCGTGCGTTTTGAGTTTTAACCACCTAAACACTTAATATACATCACACCTAAGTGATCCAGACCCCTGTTCCCTCACTGTAACTCCTCCTCCTCCATCCACCATTTTCAAATATCAAGCTTGCAGGTTGACTTGAGTAGGGAGATTCATGGACTTTCAAGACAAAGTAAGGATTAGAATACACTCAGAGAGGTCCAGACAAGCTAAACAGATCCTCAGGCCTTCTCATAACTTACCCAAACTCCATTCACGATCACAACTGAAAGAGGTAAAAACTCAAACTTCTATCTCTTCATACAAGCATTATTTGGTCCTGATTTGTGAAATAAAAATGTAGATAACATTGCCCTAAAGATAACCATGTTCATAGTTTTCATTTATATTAACTGTGTATAGAGAATTTTTGATTTGAAATTTATGTAAAAATTAGGTTTCAAATTAGGGCAAGTTAAATTAACTTTGATCTTTGACTTTTAATTTACATAAATTATATGGTTGAACTCGTGGGAAGAAACACCATAACTTTCATGGTTGGACTTTCCATTTTTTTGGAGAAATGAGAGAGATGCAGGTGGTCCGGCCATGGCTCAAGGTTGAAGATGAAGTTGCCTTCAGGGGGGCATTTTCTAATATATATTTATGATTGTGTTTATATGAACGGATGTACAGCCACCCCAGTGGTAAGGCAGCGTGCAAAAATGCTATAGGTCACGGGTTCGAGCCTTAGCGCCTGCCTTTTGCATTTTCTCACATTTTTTGCCATTTTTTGTCCCTTTGTAGCCCTGGGCTTTTTGTTTCATCGGGCCTATGATTTTTTCTAACTCAGCATCTTGTTTACTCATGATACCCCTGGCCCAATATATTTTTTATTACATTTTATTTTCATTTTTATTTTAATTTTTATTTTATTAAATATATTTTTCTTAATATTAAAAATCATAAAAAATATAAAAATGATAGATTTATATTTTAGCTTATTTTATTTTATTTTTCTCACAAAAAATATTTTTATTTAGTTATATATATTATCCATTTTTTATTAATTAAATTTGTAAATTAAATTAGAACTAGTTTAATATTTTTTTTCTTTATACCCATTAAATATTTATTTTAATATGAAAGGACCAAAATATTTCATAATGCTATATATTATTTTCAAGACAAAAAAATACAAAAATACTTACTTTTTTCTTAAAGAAATTTGTTTTCTTTTAATCAAATAGAATTAGAGTTTATTCAAAAATCTTTTCTAAAATAATTTCTTTTCTTAATTGATTTAAGTTAATTTTTATTTATTTATTAGGTTTAGGTTAAAACCTTTTTCACATAAAAAAACAAATAAAAATCTTCTTTGCATTTACATATCTTTGCATATTTAATTCATCTTGTATATTTTTTATTCCAATATTTGTACATATTCAATTTGGTTGTAATAGATTAATTAGGTTTATATTATTGCAATCCCCATTCATAAATTGTATACCCCCTCCCACAAATGTTGTAATAGCGTAGTAACTTTAAATTTCGCAATTTATCGCTTTTACATAACATGCTAGTAACTAAGGTTTGTATGGCAAGATAAAACCAATCAAATAGAAAACCTTATTCCAAGACAAAATCAAGCATAAAAATGACACACTTGCACACAAAACACCCCTAGGGCTATCCCACTTTGTTTTCTTATACAAAATGGTTATATTATGCATGTAAGGTGTCTTATCAAAAACAAACAAATACAATATCATAGTCCCTTGATGACGCTATTCAAAGTTTCCTTACAAAATGATCTTAGTCCCTCAAAAAATGCTAAGATACCTTTCAACATTGCTAATCATGACTATACGATGACCCACGCCCGTCCCGTCTACATCCAAAGATAGAGTTGCTTGCCAAATCAATGGTAAGACAACAATGTCAAAGGAAAAAAAATGAACAAGAAAGACATTTGAGCAGGTAGATTGCTCTTAGTTACTTTCTACATTTCAAAATAAATATCCTTGCTATTTTCAAAATAAACACACACATTTCGAAACATCTTACAAACATTGAAAACATTTTCAAAAAAAAAGATCAACATTTTTGTATACATTCTTACGAATGAGAATCATTACAAAGATTGCCTAAACAATGGCCTCTTTTACAAAATACTTTCAAAAACCATACAAAGGACAATTTCAAACAAAAGCAAGTGATCTAGCAAGTAACTAAGAGCCCATGGAAAACCATGGAAGAAAAGGGTGTTAATACCTTCCCTTTTCATAATCTACCCCCCGAACTCAGTAAATAATCTCAAAGGTATTTCCTGTGCTTTTTCACCTTTCCTTTTTGGATAAAAGAAAAGTCAGTGGCGACTCTTGCTAACCGCAACATTTGCGATCAAACACAAAACAATCAAGTGAGTTCTACCACCGTATCACAGAACTGGCGACTCTGCTAGGGAAAATTCTAAAATTGGGGTTACCTTAGGGTTTAGATCACATTTACTTGCATACATTGTTTGACTTGTATGCTTTACATTATGTTTCTTTGTTTGGGTTTTGTGATACGGTGGGAAGAACTGACTATTTTTGGAATGCTGGTTCGCATTTTGTGTTCCTTTTCGCAAAATGTCGCGGTAAGCAAGAGTCGCCACCGACTTTTATTTTATCCAACAAGGAAAGGAAAAAAGCACAGAAAAATTCCTTTTTCGAGATATTTCTCGGGTTCGGGGGGTAGATTATAGAAAGGGAAGGTGTTAGCACCCTTTCTATCCGTGGTTATCCACGAGCTCTTAGGTACTTGCTCAAATTGTTTTCAAAATATTGCTTTCTTTATACTTGTGGGTTTGAAAAAGTTTTTGTTTGAAAACTTCGATTTAGCTCTAGCTTCTGTCCTTAGGAGTGTATGAAGTGTTTTTGAAAACTTTGTTCGAAAAGCGTAAGTGTGAAGAGTTTTTGTTTTTAAAAGAGAAAGTATCTAAGAACCATCTACCTACTCGAAAAAAGAATCGTTTTATGCTATCTTCCTTTAGACAATGCTATCCCACTATGAATGAGTAGGTAGCATCATCGTTGGAGTTTTAAGGGTCAATTCGATTTTAGGGACTTACGGTCACCAAAGCAATGGTAGGACGCCTTAACGGTAACCCTAATGTATTAGATCATTTGTTTTGAGGCAACAATATTTGAGGCAACTGTTTCGAGGCGACTATGATCTTTAGACAAGAGGGCGACCTCTAAAACTAGCTATACTCAATGACCGTGTACGAAGGCAACCAAGTGGAGTGTACCCTAGGAGTGCGCATGTGCGAGTGTGTTGATTTCAGTTATTTTTATCTTTGCACATGTTTAGGGTGATCTAACCATTTTAAGATTTAGGCATTCATTCTTGTCATGCAAACCCTATTACCAAACATCTAACAGTTGTATAATTTGCGGAATTGAAATGCGGCAATTTTAACTAACTATTACAAGGCGTCAGGTATTTACATCGCCAAAAGCAACCCTTTGAAAATAAAGTAAAAGCGGAAAAATAAATATCCTAATTAATTATTACAAACCGGGAGCAGTTACATTAATAATCGAATAAGGAAAAATAAATTGCGCGAGTGAATTAGATCGAATGCGAAATTAGGGTTTTGAGCCTTCTAACCTAATTAAAAAGAAAATTGTTTTTTTTTGTTGTTTTTAATATTTTTTAAAGAAAAGAATTTAGGTTTTAAAATTAAATGCTAAATTAATTAGTGATTAAATAATGAAAATAATTACAAGACCTATTTTTGGTTTTTGGTTATTTTAGGAAAAAAATAAAGTACAATTAAGTTAGTAATAAAACCTATTTATTCTAATTAATTTTTAATTATTTACAAAATAAATGAAAGTTATCTAAAATTAACCTAATTAAATTAATTAATATTTATTAATAAAAAATAAAATTCTAAATTTATTTGGACATAAAAATATTTTTGTGATTTTTGATAAAAAAGAAAATTAATTAATTGTTAGTTAAAATAATAAATAAATTACTTAAAGAAAAATATAGAAAAAGGAAATAAAGGGTGAGAAATGGACCTGATTTTAGGGTGCAACAGCTGTCAGTGTCATGTGTAAGCTATTCTGTTTTGGCCATTTATGTTTTGGCTTTTGGCCATTTGTGTTCTGGCCTCAACGTTCCTTAACCTTCTCAGGATGTCTGCCTCACCATGTATTGGTGTCATGTGTCGGCTGTTTCTGTTTTGGCCATTTGTGTTTTGGCTTTTGGCCATTTGTGTTTTGGCCTCAACGTTCCTTAATGAACCTGCACGGGATCCTGTCTAAATCTGCAGTGTTGAATCTCATGAACACGTTAAATAAATTACTATATATCATGAAATACAAATAAAGTCAATATATGAAGAAATTTAATGTTTAAGCCAATATGGCATGTATGAATGATTATACCCTTTTGATCATGGGGATCAAATCAGCCTTACCCTTACTGGAGAAGTAGTGATATGAATGCTTTTATGCCCTTTTGATCATGGAGATCAAACCTGCCTTACCCTTACTGGAGAAGTAGTGAGATGTTGGTTTGTAACCGGGATGACTTGTTTGTAGTGAGATGTTGGTTTGTAACCGGGATGGCTTGTTTGTAGTGAGAGAGAGATTTGTAATAAGGATTTCAAGGTTTTAGGGTTCTTGAAAGAATTTGATATTCTGACAGCATTGTGGCAAGGTTTTTTTTCTCTCTCTTGTTTGTGTGAAAAGAATGGGATTATATAATAGAAATTAGAGAGCAAAAAATGGGCTTTGAATGTGCAATTGGGCCTCCAATATTCACTTGAGTTTGTCACGTTGCAGGCTAAATCACAGGGTCTTAAGTGCAATTTTTGAAGTTGAAATGTGAAAACAAAATGTATCCAACATCGAGAACTAACTCTTGTCTGAAAATCGGCTCAATCGGGTTAACAGTGAATTAGTTATGAATTTTTGAAGTTTCATCTCAAACAAACTTATTTTGGGCTCCAGTGTCGACTCTGACACGTTCTTCAATAAAAAACTAGTATTGATCAGACCATAATTAGGTCTCGACTTTTGCAGCAAAGTTGTAGATATCTGAGTCAGTGATCTTGTGTAAAAATATGATCCCAATCCGATAAAAATTGACCGAGTTATGAATTTTCGAAGTTTCGACCCAGATAAAATAATATTCAGCATTCAGGATTTTCGGCGCGTCACGCGTACTCTGAGAAAAAAACGAAGACCTTTTGGATACCGTTCGAACTCAATACCTTCTATGAAAACTTATCCAACTCAATTTGTGAAATTTTGGCGCCGGAACCATCTCTATACAATGAAAATCGACAAAGTTATGAATTTTTGAACATGACGCAAATAAACTTCTGTCACAAATTTTCTGTATAAAAACTTGATAAATCCACATTTTTGAAGACCTTCTGATCGAAATTGTCTTCCAGCCGTGAGAGATGAAAACGTAGATAATGTCAAGACGGAATTTTAGCCACCGGAACGGATTAAAAACAAGCCACGATCTTCAAGTTATGAATTTTTTTAGCGCGTAAAAACTGCACTTTCAGCACACTTTTTCACCATATTTCTTCGAGAAAACTCACACATTCGGATACCTTCTTTAAAGAATTGAATCTTTAGCCGAACCTGAATTTGAGAATACGTTATCAGAGATATCTTGGCGAAAGAACACCTGAATATGAAGCGCCGGGTTGGACTTGTGAATCTTTGAACCCCGAATCGTTGCAAAACGGCGAACCGATCTTCAGCACGGAAAATACTCTGAGAATATCCATTGACGAAATAAACGTCACTTGTAACCTGAAGAAGCTTGATAAAGATACCTTTATTCCATAACCATTAAACCAATAATATGCGTGTAAGAAAAGAGGGAAAATTTTGGGGTACAACAGCTGCCCCTGTTCAATCTTCTTAAACCTGATGATGTAGATTGGCTTTCGTGCCTTTCGTGATCCGAAGGTGGAAGATGATTGAACACTAGAGTGCCCAGAAATTTGCACTCGCATGAAGTGGTATCAGCCTTGTGATGTCGGGAATGGGCTTACAGATGCCATTTGGAGATTGCTGATAGGAGGTATGAACTTGATTTTAACAGAAAAAGAATCAGAATAAACCGTTGAGAGATTTATCTGAACCAGTGAGAAAGTCTTGGAGTACCTTTGACTGGAATAAGAATCAAGGAGATCTTAGCGTCGATCTGACCGAACTGGAGAAGGTCTTGGATTGACTTTGGCTGGATAAGAATCAGAAAAATCTTAGAATTGATTTAACTGAACCAGACAAAAGTCTTAGAATATCTTCAACTGGAATAAGAATCAGGGAGATCTTAGCGTCGATCTGACTGAACCAGAGAAGGTCTTGGATTAACTTTGACTGGATAAGAATCAGAAAAATCTTAGAATCGATTTAACTGAACCAGACGAAAGTCTTGGAATATCTTCAACTGGAATAAGAATCAGGGAGATCTTAGCGTCAATCTGACTGAACCAGAGATGGTCTTGGATTAACTTTGACTGGATAAGAATCAGAAAAATCTTAGAATCGATTTAACTGAACCAGATGAAAGTTTTGGAATATCTTCAACTGGAATAAGAATCAGGGAGATCTTAGCGTCGATCTGACTGAACCAGAGAAGGTCTTGGATTAACTTTGACTGGATAAGAATTAGAAAAGTCTTAGAATCGATTTAACTGAACCATACGGAAGTCTTGTAATATCTTCAACTGGAATAAGAATCAGGGAGATCTTAGCGTCGATCTGACTGAACCAGAGAAGGTCTTGGATTAACTTTGACTGGATAAGAATCAGAAAAATCTTAGAATCGATTTAACTGAACTAGACGAAAGTCTTGGAATATCTTCAACTGGAATAAGAATCAGGGAGATCTTAGGGTCGATCTGACTAAACCAGAGAAGGTCTTGGATTAACTTTGACTGGATAAGAATCAGAAAAATCTTAGAATCGATTTAACTGAACCAGACGAAAGTCTTGTGATATCTTTCTGAGGAATCCGCTGAAACAGCCCTCAATATATGTAGTTTTTGAGGGGACTACCAGGTCATATAAGTAGTCAACGGTGTTTATTGATTCGTCTTTCCCTGAAAAGGTAAAGAGTTAGTCATATGCAATGTCATGATGTATGAAATGCATGATATATCAAGCAATGATGCTCTCAAAATAAATGATATTGTGTGGTATGATGTGTATATGCCTGTATCATGATGTATGGAGATGTAATGTTTCCAGCTGGGGAAAATAAATCCCGGATAGCTGCTGAAGAATAGAGTTGGATTCTTCGTTTCCGCTGGGGATTGCGAACGAAGAGAATAAACCTGCAGGAGAGGATGACTCCGTTGGGGGGAATAAACTGATGAGGAGATTACTCTATGGGGAAGAGATGTTCTGCTGAAGATTCCCCTAATAAATTCCGTCGGGATGAATTATCGTTGCTGGTGATATTGAATTCTAATGGGGATTGAATTCCTGTTTGTGAAAGGAAAGAACTCCGCTGGGGATGATCTTCGGTTGCGACTTATCTGGGAATAACCTTTTAGACTCTTATGGGGATAATCCTTTGAGTTCTGCTGGGAATGATCCTTTGAACTCGGTTGGGGTGATGTATTTTTGTACTCCGTTGGGGAAGCTTTTTCAGACTGCACTGGGAAAACTTTAACTCCACTGGGGATACCTTGTATTCTTCCAGGAAATATCCTTATACTCCGTTGGGGAATATTAAGACTGTCGGGGATATTAAGCCTTTTCAGTGTTGATGGTAGATAAACTCTGCTTGGGGAGAATATTACCGACTCATGGGGAGAGCTATCTTTACTGTCTTACTCTGCGGGGAGTGAATGTTACTGGGACGCGTGCTAAGGATATGACGATGGCTTGCATCAAGACTTTTTTGCCCCTGTTTCTGTGGGAGAAGGTGCCTGTGGAGGCCTTGTGAATCGAGTATTATCCCCACCTATGAGGTGCTTGGTATCTTTCGGTCAAAATGACAAGTCTTCTTCTGGTAGGCCAGTAACGAGATGACGAGACATAGTCGTACGCTTTGATCCCTAATTTTTGCCTGGACCGCCCTTTCGGGTTTTCAGTCCACCGGGATACCCTTTTTTGCCCAAGCCGCCTTTTCAGGTTTTCGACTTGCCGGGTGTACATATTTTTTCATTTTCATCCCTTATTTTTGCCTGAACCCTTTTGGTTCACCGGGAAGCCCTTATTTTTACCTAGGCCAGTCAACCTAGCGGGTCTTTGATTATGCGTAGTACTTTTTGACTATGTCCATGCTCTCAGAGTGTAGGGAGTTGTCACCGTCAATAGTGTCGTGTTGCCATACTACCAGAAGATGTTTAATCATGCAAGATTCATTGCTGGAATTTATGTCCAATGCCCCAATTGATTCAGATGGAGATTTGCCCCTGGCTATTTGGCATTTTGAGAGATTCCTTGAATCTTGACTTGACTGCCCCAGATGATGGACAATGATCATGCCGTGCCCCTTGATTGGAAGTGTTTTTTTTCACTTGAGGTGACCCTTTTTATTGAAAAGGTTTTTGTTCACTAGATATTCTTCGTGCGAATTTCTCTGTTGTTTGAACAAATAGTCATATGCAAACAATGTTATTTTAAAAATGCAAAGCTTATGTCTGTCTTGAAGTTTTTGAAAATGCATTTTTTCAGTAAGATAGGAAAATTTTGTAAAATGTGATGTCAACTCAGGATTTACAGCAAGCCCTACAGAAGTCAGGATACCTTTTATATCAATATGCTTTCGAACTAACTCGTGCTTCAGCTAGGACTTTTAAGGGTTATAACGTAGCTTGGTTCACGGTTTAAGAAACAAAGGATAAAGGCTCAAATTTTATTTGTACCCACCCGTTCTTCGTCATGTTCTTCGATCCTAAACTCAGCTAATTGTGCATTTAGATCCCGTTTGAGTCTTTGCTCTAATATTCCAGTGATGGTCCGAATACTGACAATTTATTTTGAACAGGCAGTCATTTTTGTTGAGAGTTTGCATGACCTCTTTCTTTTTGATTTTATTATCCCTGTCTTTTGCCTGAACTGTTTCTTTTGTAATTACAGTCAGCGGGATGCCCCAGTTTTGTAAGTCTCCTTCATAGGTTTTGACTTGATGGGCTTTTATTTTGAGAGATAATGACTGTCTGTCCTTACGATTATACGGAACCATCACCGTCTTTTGTTTCGGAAGGACTTCTTTGATGCCATTCATTGTGCACCTGGATTAACTGAGAAAACTACCCTGCCCCAGGTTATAATTACGGGTTTTAATTTGTGAAACGAAAAACTCCAACTTCTTTGGCTCAAAGGGGTTGACTAGGTATTATCTTCCTTATAACTCCACTGTTTAGGATTTGAAACAATGTCTGTACATCGTCAGCGGGGTCTGTTCAAAAGAGTACTGTAGAGATTTTGGTATCATTTTCGTCATCCTCCCTCTAGATGCTTAGAATTTTTTTTAATCGACAGTTCATCATCACAAAAATGAAAGCAATTTGAATATAGTGAATACGAATGGATTGATTCAAAACAGACATATGCAATGCATTGATAAAGTAGTAAAGTTTGACATGAATAAATGTTCGAACAATCAAAAGAAAATTACAACTTGAAAATTCTAATGAACAAAAAGTCTTCTCGTCTCAGTACTTGTCACTTCAAATGGTGAACCTTAGGGGATGGCAAAAGAATTCAATCTGACCATCTTGTGTGAGTTCCAATGCTCCTTCATCGACCAGGTCTTAAATTTTGTTTCTCAATGCCCAGCAGTTGTTAGTATCATGCCCCGGGCTGTTGGAGTGATATGCACACCTTGCATCAGGATTGTAGTTGGGTGAAGAAGTCTTAGGATTCAGATGAGGTCCTACCAACGTCACCAGATTCAATCTCAACAGGTGTTGCAAAGCTTGGGACAACGGTATGTTGAGCTTGGTAAACGACCTCTGATTAACCCGTTGTTTTTGGTGAGGTGGTTGTTGGACCCGTGAGGTAGCAGCAACTTGGAGAGGTCCATTCTTCACCAAACCTAAGCCTGTTTTTCTTGAAAGCTGATCAGTGACTCAGCCTCCAGCCCCGACTGTTTGCTTCATACGGTTATATCTGTCTTGATGAAGCTGGTTGATAATGGTTCTCATCTCTTCTTGTTCCCGAGCCAAGCCTTGGATAAGAGCCATCTGCCCCAGCATCTGGGTTTTCATGGCACATAACTCAGCTTGTAGTTGTTTTAGCCGTTCGTCCTTGTTATCTTCAGGACTTTTCTTGACCAAGTTCCCGATGAGGAGTGTTTTCAACTCTTCCTACCCCTTGGATAGGTTTAGGAATACGTCCCTGAACTGAGCTTCTCGAGTTTGAAGATCTTGGTTGTCTGGTTGGAAAGCCATTGCTGAAATAAACAGCGGGAACATGAGAGACCTGTTATGCAATGATATGTATGTATGCAATGTTTTCAAGGATCCCGCGGGGTAAACAAGAAACTTGTTAGAATTTGAATTTTGTAGCTTTGATTGAAGAAACTTCATGTTGTTAAGAGTCCTTCTTCAAGAGTCAAGCTCACCATATCGAGTGGGTCATAGCCCCTGACTCAAGTCATCGTGCTTTGATTTATAGACGACATTGGCTAGAGGAAAATAAATCCTCTTTGCCCCTTGCTTGACGTCTGATTTACCATAACCTGCATCACAGACCCTTGAGATCCTTGAAATGGTTAAGGGAATGTTAAGGCATGATGTTATCATGTGTATGCTATGCGTTTAAGCAAAAGGGTGAGGTGATGTAAGTAAACCCTGCAATAAATCCAAATTATTGGATGAGAACTGTAAATAGAACCTGCAAGGAACTCATGTTGTCAGATAACAAGAATGTGCAAGTAGTTCAAGTTTGAAGGCACAAAAGTCACACAGATAGCCCTTAGATTTCAGGCTGGTAAGGAGTTTAGGTACTACCCTCTTTCAGTTCAGTTGGTTCAACTTGTCTTAGAAATAGTAACCAGATTTTAGAGGATCTCAATATCATTGACTACCCTCGATCGGTCATAATTCCAATTTAGCAACCTTTTCTTGCGGCCAGAATCATCGCGAGAGTTTAGTCTAAATGAGTGTAGCATACTGCTACTGTTCTATGGCCAAGTTGGTCAATTTAAAGGTTCTAAGGTCAGTTGGTGCTTAATGACCCCTTAGCAGACCCATATTCTCCTCGTTGCGCCACAAGGGATATCGGTACATACTAAAGTGTCACACCAACATAGCTACTGCTTCAACTATATCGGTCTACGCCGTACAGTTCCCTCACAGTTTATTGCTACTTACCTAAAGGGTATCCCCCAGATACGGGTTAGGATCTATAGTAACTCCGATACAAGCCCACAAAGATAAATCATACAAATTAAGCAATTGAAAACATTATGAACTATTCCTAAGGTACACCCCACTTATAAATCCATCCCTAGCAGAGTCGCCAGTTCTATGATACGGTGGGAAAACTGACTGTTTTTGTAATGCTGGTTCGCGTTTTGCGTTTGTTTTTGCAAAATGTCGCGGTAAGCAAGAGTCGCCACTGAATTTTATTTTATCCAACAAGGAAAGGAAAAAAGCACAGAAAAATTCCTTTTTCGAGATATTTCTCGGGTTCGGGGGGTAGATTATAGAAAGGGAAGGTGTTAGCACCCTTTCTATCCGTGGTTATCCACGGGCTCTTAGGTACTTGCTCAAATTGTTTTCAAAATATTGCTTTCTTTATGCTTGTGGGTTTGAAAAAGTTTTTGTTTGAAAACTTTGATTTAGCTCTTGCTTCTGTCCTCAAGAGTGTATGAAGTGTTTTTGGAAACTTTGTTTGAAAAGTGTAAGTGTGGAGAGTTTTTGTTTTTAAAAGAGCAAGTATCTAAGAACCATCTACCTACTCGAAAAAGGAATCGTTCTATGCTATCTTCCTTTAGACAATGCTATCCCACTATGAATGAGTAGGTAGCATCGTCGTTGGAGTTTTAAGAGTCAATTCGATTTTAGGGACTTACGGTCACCATAGCAATGGTAGTACGCCTTAGCGGTAACCCTAATGTCTTAGATCATTTGTTTTGAGGCAACAATATCCGAGGCAACCGTTTCGAGGCGACTATGATCTTTAAACAAGAGGGCGACCTCTAAAACTACCTATACTCAATGACCGTGTACGAAGGCAACCAAGTGGGGTGTACCCTAGGAGTGCGCATGTGCGAGTGTGTTGATTTCAATTATTTTTATCTTTGCACATGTTTAGGGTGATCTAACCATTTTAAGATTTAGGCATTCATTCTTGTCATGCAAACCCTATTACGAAACATCTAACAGTTGTATAATTTGCGGAATTAAAATGCGGCAATTTTAACTAACTATTACAAGGCGTCGGATATTTACATCGCCAAAACCAACCCTTTGAAAATAAAGTAAAAGCGGAAAAATAAATATCCTAATTAATTATTACAAACCGGGAGTAGATACATTAATAAATCGAATAAGAAAAAATAAATCGTGCGAGTGAATTGGATCGAATGCGAAATTAGGGTTTTGACCCTTCTAACCTAATTAAAAAGAAAATTGTTTTTTTGTTGTTTTAAATATTTTTTAAAGAAAAGAATTTAGGTTTTAAAATTAAATGCTAAATTAATTAGTGATTAAATAATGAAAATAATTACAAGACCTATTTTTGGTTTTTGGTTATTTTAGGAAAAAAATAAAGTACAATTAAGTTAGTAATAAAACCTATTTATTCTAATTAATTTTTAATTATTTACAAAATAAATGAAAGTTATCTAAAATTAACCTAATTAAATTAATTAATATTTATTGATAAAAAATAAAATTCTAAATTTATTTTGACATAAAAATATTTTTGTGATTTTTGATAAAAAAGAAAATTAATTAATTGTTAGTAAAAATAATAAATAAATTACTTAAAGAAAAATAATGAAAAAGAAAATAAAGGGTGAGAAATGAACCTGATTTTAGGGTGCAACAGCTGTTGGTGTCATGTGTAAGCTATTCTGTTTTGGCCATTTGTGTTTTGCCTTTTGGTCATTTGTGTTCTGGCCTCAACGTTCCTTAACCTTCTCAGGATGTCTGCCTCACCATGTATTGGTGTCATGTGTCGGTTGTTTCTGTTTTGGCCATTTGTGTTTTGGCTTTTGGCCATTTGTGTTTTGGCCTCAATGTTCCTTAATGAACCTGCACGGGATCCTGTCTAAATCTGCAGTGTTGAATCTCATGAACACGTTAAATAAATTACTATATATCATGAAATACAAATAAAACCAATATATGAAGAAATTTAATGTTTAAGCCAATATGGCATGTATGAATGATTATACCCTTTTGATCATGGAGATCAAATCAGCCTTACACTTACTGGAGAAATAGTGATATGAATGCTTTTATGCCCTTTTGATCATGGAGATCAATCCAGCCTTACCCTTATTGGAGAAGTAGTGAGATGTTGGTTTGTAACCGGGATAACTTGTTTGTAGTGAGATGTTGGTTTGTAACCGGGATGACTTGTTTGTAATGAGAGGGATTTGTAATAAAGATTTCAAGGTTTTAGAGTTCTTGAAAGAATTTGATATTCTGACAGTATTGTGGCAAGGGTTTTTTTTCTCTCTCTTGTTTGTGTGAAAAGAATAGGATTATATAATAGAAATTAGAGAGCAAAAAATGGGCTTTGAATGTGCAATTTGGCCTCCAATGTTCACTTGAGTTTATCACGTTGCAGGCTAAATCGCAGGGGCTTAAGTGCAATTTTTGAAGTTGAAATTTGAAAACTAAATGTATCCTGCATCGAGAATTAACTCCTATCCGAAAATCGGCTCAATCGGATTAACGGTGAATTAGTTATGAATTTTTGAAGATTCAGCTCTGACAAACTTATTTTGGGCTCCAGTGTCGACTTTGATACGTTCTTCAATAAAAAACTGGTATTGATCGGAGCATAATTCAGTCTCTACTTTTGAAGCAAAGTTGTAGATATCTGAGTCAGTGACCTTGTGTAAAAATATGAGCCCAATCCGATACAAATTGACCGAGTTATGAATTTTCGAAGTTTCGACCCAGATAAAATAATATTCAGCATTCAGGATTTTCGGCGCGTCACGCGTACTCTGAGCAAAAAACGAAGACCTTTTGGATACCATTCGAACTCAATACCTTCTGTGAAAACTTAGCCAACTCAATTTGTGAAATTTTGGCGCCAGAACCAGCTCGATACGATGAAAATTGACAAAGTTATGATTTTCTGAACATGACGCAAATAAACTTCTGTCACAAATTTTCTGTATGAAATTACTTGATAAATCCACATTTTTGAAGACCTTCTGATCGAAATTGGCTTCCAGCCGTGAGTGTTGAAAACATAGATAATGTCAAGACGGAATTTTGGACACCGGAACGGGTTCAAAACAAGCCACGATCTTCAAGTTATGAATTTTTTTAGCGCGTAAAAACTGCACTTTCAACACACTTTTTCACCATATTTCTTCGAGAAAACTCACACATTCGGATACCTTCTTTAAAGAATTGAATATTGAACTGAACCTGAATTTGAGAATACGTTATCAGAGATATCTTGGCGAAAGAACACCTGAATATGAAGCGCCGGGTTGGACTTGTGAATCTTTGAACCCCGAATCGTTGCAAAACGGCGAACCGATCTTCCGCATGGAAATACTCTGAGAATATCCATTGACGAAATAAATGTCACTTGTAACCTAAAGAAGCTTGATAAAGATACCTTTATTCCATAACCATAAAACCAATAATATGCGTGTATGAAAAAAGGGCAAATTTTGGGGTACAACAGGTTTGAATCCTCTACCCGGATTTGAAATACATTATAGGTAAGTAGCAATACGTTGTGGAAACTGTGCGAGGTATACCGACATGGTCTAAGCGATAGCTACGTTAGTGTAACATATTTGTGGGTACCGGTAGCCTTTGAGTTAATCAAAGAGAACACGGGGCCGCTGAGTGATGTCATGAAGCACTAATGAACTTCTAGAACCTTTACTTGACCAACTTGGCCTTTAGGATGTAGTGAGATGAATGGCTTTGGTGCAGTCCGAAGTTGGTAGATACTCGATACTACACTCATTGAGGTTTGGTTTCTTGGGATATTTTGGTTGCCATTAAAGAGGCTTGAGCTGAAACAATGACTAAGTAAACAATCCAGTGATATTGAGCTCCTTAGAACCCGATTACTATTACTAGGACAAGTTTGAGCCAACTAAACTTCAAGAGGGTACTTACCTATAAAACTCTATGCAAGCCTAAACCTAAGTACTTGTTTGCTTTGTTTGTATATGCATACTTGTACATAACATTATGAACATCATATACATCCACTAAACATTTCAAGGATTTTTGGATTCATCTTTGTTCTTGTAGGATATGGATTCACTTCGCAGGAAAACTATTCAAGTCAACCTTATAAGAATTCCTGAACAACTCAAGGAGCTAGCTTCAAGGATTCCTGAAAACTCTCCATTCACCAAGAGACATGGTCGTCTACTCAAATTGTTCACCTCCAACACAGATGAGGACATGATGAAGGTGCTCTTTCAGTTCTTTGATCCTTTGCGCCATTGCTTCACATTTCCCGACTATCAACTTGTGCCTACTTTGGAAGAATTCTCCCAACTCTTGAGGATTCCAATTATAAATCAACTCCCTATCAATGGTACAGAAAGATATCCAAAGCCATAAGAGATTGCACAAGCTCTATACTTGCACTCATCTGATGTCACAACTCATTGGGAAACAAGGAATGGTGTCAAAGGTTTCCTAGCAAAGTTCCTGTTTGAGAAAGCCCAAAGCTGTTGGAATTCCTTGGACTTGCAAGCCTTTGAGGAAATTGTGGCTCTCCTCATCTATGGGATGGTTTTGTTTCCAAATCCTGACCAACTCATAGATGTGACCACCGTCAAAATCTTCATACCATGCAACCCGGTGCCTACATTGCTAGGGGATATCCTACACTCTTTTCACACTCACACAAAGAGGAAAAGAGGTGTCCGTATGTGTCGCACTCCTCTCTTGGCAAGATGGTCTATTTCTCATCTTCCCCAGTCAGTATTAAATAATGAGCAAGGTTCAAGGTGGTCACAAAGGTTGATGACGCTCAAGCATTCATACATTCATCGGTGCTCCCGATCCAAAGAGAATGTTATCATTGTTGACCGTTGTGGAGAATTTCCTAATGTCCCTTGGAATTAGGTGAGGAATCACCTACAACCCTTGCTTAGCCTTAAGACAGATTGGTTATGCCCGAAGGGATGGCCCGCACGAGATGCTGATTCAAGGATTGGTATTCGACTACGACAACGACGATCAAGGTCTTTGCCAGAGATTTATCGGAGCTTGGAGGATGCTAAACAAGGTGGATAGTAAGACTTTGGGACAAAATAATTCCATCCCTTTTGAGCCTTACCTCAAATGTGTATCAACTCGCGCTCAGAGTCTTATGATGCGTTACCCCTCCATTCTCCCAGTAATCATTGAGCCTGTTAACGAAGGAGATGTTCCATACACTATCCTACATCCTGACATGCCCACATCTCTTGAAGACCTACAAAGGGATTGGATACAACTCAAAGGGGAGCGAGATACTTTCGAAGCCCAATTCTACGCAAGCAAGAAGAAGGTTTTGTAACTCACTAGGCTACTTCATGAGGAGCAGACTCTGAATGCCTACATTGCACCAAAGAGGATGCGTACTACTTTTCTATCTTAGAGTTTTGTATTATTTTGCCCAAGGGGCATTGATGTACTCAAACTTTATCTTATTAATATAACGTGTGTTTCTTTTTTGTCTAAAACGAATTTGAATCTTTGAAATCCTTGAAAACATTGCATATGCATATATCATTCATCATAACATAAACATGTCTTTTGCAACAAGTCTCCTCATCTCTCTACTGTTTATTTCAGTAAGATGGATCTCGAGCAAACAGTGAAAGATCTCCAAGTTCAGAATACGCAGTTTCAACAGTTTCTCATGACCCTAGCCAAGGGGCAAGAAGATTTGAAGAATCTGCTGGCTGAAGAGAGGAAAAGGAAAACAAAGAAGGAAACTGGAGTCTTAAACATGGGAAGAGGATTTCATGGGCAAACAAGAAGGACTTTGGATTTTGCAACAACGTCCGGTGAAGGAGAGGGAAAAGGCAAGGAAACAGTTATCTCGTTAGAATTAGAAGAGGAAGAGGAAGAAGAGGACTACTTTGAGGAACAGTATCCTCCAGCTGATGACAAGTATAAACATCTTGAAGAGAGTTTGAGCGCAATGGAAATCCAAAAGGTTCCAGGCTTGTACTTTGAGGAATTGGGTTTGGTGTCGAGGATTGTGATTCCTCCGAAATTTAAAGCACCTGTATTCGCTAAATATGACTGAGTTTCATGCCCTAAGATGTATCTCCCATCATATGTGAGAAAAATTCAACCCCATACCGCTGATAAAGACTTATGGGTGCATTTCTTCCAAGACAGTCTGTCTGGGACTCAACTTGACTGGTTCTACCAACTAGAAAGGGCTAATGTTCACAATTGGGAAGATCTTGTTGCAGCTTTCTACAAGCATTGTCAATACAGTGTTGATTTGGCACCTACCCGTACTCAACTCCAGAGTATGGACATGGTTTCCAATGAAGGTTTCAAGGACTATGCACAAAAATGGAGAGATTTGGATGGAAGAGTTCAACCCCCTCTGTCTGAGAGAGAATTGGTAGACATGTTCTTGGGCACCTTGTATGGTCCCTTCTTCAACCATTTACTCGAAAGTTCATCTATTATGGTTGAGCCTGTCCAGACGAAGGATCAGTCATTAATTATCCCTAAGACCTCCAACAAAGAAATCGAGGAGATCCTAAAAATTATAAAGAGAAGCGACTATGATGTAGTTGAACAACTGGGGCAAACTCCCTCTAAGATCTCCATCCTGGAATTACTACTATGTTCCGAGGCACATGCAAAAGCTTTGGTGAAGTTCTTAAAAACCGCCCATGTACCTCAAGAGACATCTACTGATCAATTTCAAGACTGTGTGGCCAGCCTAACTGTGGACAATGGTTTAGGTTTTTCAGATGCTGATCTGACACCTAGGGGAAGAAAGAATAATGAGGCGTTGCATGTCTCAGTGGAATGTAAGGGCACCACTCTGGTGCATGTTTTGGTGGACACTAGCTCATCTTTGAATGTATTACCCAAAAAAGCTCTTGACAGACTTGACTGTGAGGGGTTGACTTTGAAGCCAAGCAACATAGTGGTAAGGGCTTTTGACGATTCAAAGAGGATGGTACATGGGGAGGTATACATTCCCATAAAGGTTGGAATCCAAACTTTCAATTCAACTTTTTATGTGATTGACATCCTCCCTTCATACTCCTGCTTGCTAGGCCGACCATGGATTCATAATGCTGGCGCTGTTACTTCTACGTTGCACCAAATGTTGAAATATCCGGTTCAAGGGAAGATTATCACCATTCATGGAGAGGAAGAATACATGATCAGCCATCTCAATTCCTTCAGATATATGGAATTGGATGGTGAATTCATTGAAACTCCATTTCAACACTTTGAAGAGGTCCCTCAAAAAGTGGCAGTGACCAAGGTTGTTCCCAAGATTACAAGGCCTCCACTCCGAATGTCGTCACTAAAAGATGCTAAAGCAGTGGTGGAAGAAGGTGGATGCACTATCTAGGGACAACTCTCAGACATCCCATATAAATCTGATAAGTTTGGCCTAGGTTTCACTTCAAATGCTCAAAAGTATGTACGCCGTGCTCGTGCTGGAGGGCCCCCCTTGAAGATCAGTAACCATGAGGTCAACGCGGTAGAAGATGGTGAAGATGGTTGCAACCTGGATGAATGGATCTTCCCGACTGTCAATGGAGGGATCAACAATTGGGAGGCTAGAGACTTTGTCCCAATCACTTTCATCCCTCAGTAATTTATCTTTACATTTTGTTGGATCTGTAATATTTAAAACAATTCGCACTCTTAAAACCTTGTGTCTTACTCGAGGCACATCGGTCCATTTGTAAGGGTTTTTATCTCATTTTTCATATGACATCAATGAATCATTGAAGTTTTCGCATACAAAATTTTGTGCTCATTGTTTTTCTTTTACATTTTACTTTCTTTCAAAGATAGTTATACCCTTACACACACCCACACTCACAATGCAGGTATACATCCATTCTGGATCCCATGGGTAACAATACTGCTATGGCCTTTTGTGACTCTGAGAATCTAATCTACCAAGCCGAAGACGAAGGTTAGGAAGATTGTGAAGTACCAGGGGAACTTGCCCGACTGCTACAACAAGAAGAGAGAACGATTCAACCTCACGAGGAACCTGTGGATACGATCAACCTAGGCACCGAAGAAGATAAAAAAAGAGGTCAAAGTGGGTGCCAATCTGGAACCCAGTGTCAAGAAGCGTCTGATTCAGTTGTTGCATGATTATGTCGAAGTCTTTTCCTGGTCGTATGAAGACATGCCAGGACTCTATGAAGATATTGTGGTACATCGTCTGCCTAAAAGAGAGGATTGTCCGCCAGTAAAACAAAAAGTTTGTCGAATGAGGCCGGATATGTCAGAAAAGATTAAAGTAGAGGTCATGAAGCAATTCAATGCTGGATTCTTGGATGTCACCTCTTACCCTCAATGGGTTGCCAATGTTGTTCTGGTGCCCAAAAAGGACGGCAAGGTGCGAATGTGTGTGGACACTAGAGATTTTAATAGGGCAATCCCTAAGGATGATTTTCTACTCCCCCACATTGATATCCTAGTTGACAATACGGTACAACACAAAGTGTTTTCCTTCATGGATGGATTCTCAGGTTACAACCAAATCAAAATGGCACTTGATGACATGGAGAAAACCACATTTGTCACACAGCGGGGCACATTCTGTTACAAGGTAATGCCATTCGGATTGAAGAATGTTAGGGCAACCTATCAGCGTGCCATGGTAGCTCTATTTCACGATATGATACATCACGAAATAGAGGTCTACGTGGATGATATGATAGCCATATCTCAAACAGAAGAAGAGCATCTTGATCACTTACAAAAGCTGTTTGAGAGACTGAAGAAGTACAAGCTGAGGTTGAATCCAAACAAATGCACATTTGGATACATTCTGGTAAGCTCCTAGGCTTTATCGTCAGCAACAAAGGTATTGAGGTCGATTCTACCAAAGTTAAAGCGATACAAGAGATGCCTGCTCCTCGCACTGAAAAGGAAGTCAGAGGATTCCTGGGACGTTTGAACTATATTTCCAGATTCATCTCTCACCTGACAGCTACTTGTGAACCAATCTTTAAGCTATTGAAGAAAGATAAAGTGGTCAAATGGAATGATGAATGCCAAGTTGCTTTTGACAAAATCAAAGAATACTTACAAGAGCCTCATGTGTTGATGCCACCAGTCGAGGGAAGACCATTGATTATGTATCTGACTGTTTTAGAAAACTCAATAGGGTGTTGTTGTACCCCAAATTTTGACCTAAGATACCGTCTCCCATCTGCATCATTCGCATTGCAAGGGTTTCGACATATTTTTATCAAATTTTCAAAGCAGTTTAAAAATTCATAACTTTTTCGAGTCGAGAGCTGTTTATTTGTTGAACGCTATATTTATTAACTGATCAAGATTTGAATGACGTTTATTAATTATTTATTATCTTAAATTTAAATAATTGGAATCTATTTTTCAATTGTTATATAATTTAAAGACTTATGAATAATGAAATAAGTATTTGAGAATGAGTTTATTAATTGGTCAACAATGATTATTTAATTCTTTATCATTTTAGATTAAATAATTAAAATTCTATTTTTAATTATTATAATTTGGAATTTTACGAATAATGAATTAAATAGTTGAATTTGTTGATTAGTCAATGATGTTTATTTATTTGTTTGTCATTCTGAATTTAAATGATTGGATTTGATTTTCAATCATTATATGATTTAAGGAATTATAAACAATAAATAAATAATTGGAAAGAAAAGGAATTAATTGGGAAATAATAGAATTTTTATTCACTTTATTCTATTTATTACAATTGTTGTTTAAATACTATTGTACAAAGTATTTATAATAACCAGTACATAAATGCTTAAAGTAAAATAAAACTATTTTCCTAAATTCTAATTCTAATCTTCTATCCAATACTCTTTGTCTGCTCATTTAAATTTTACCTGCAAAAAAAAACGATTAAAAGAAAGAAATTGGAATTCGAATAAATAATTAAAATGCAGAAAATAAATTTAATGTTCATCATTAAAAGCAAACGGCCGGAATCAGTTGGCCCTTTTTGCAAATCGCGGGATTTCTCCCGGTTCACAAAAGGGAGGAATTTTAAATGAATGCACAATTAAAAAATAGCACATTTCAAAATCAATTGCATTTTTATCAAAAAAACCCACTGCATATTTCAAATATGCATAAACTCATTTTTGGTCAAAGCTGCATAAACCATACAAAACAGCATATGCTAGTTCACAAACAAGCCAACGTTAACCTGCACCACATAGGAGATAACATAGGCTAATGCAAGACAAAAGAAAATGTAATTCCAACAATATGCAATTTCAAATATTATGCAGTATTAAACAATGTATGCAAGCAACCCATATTTCCTTTTTCATCATATTCCAGCCTATTACTTTTTCAGACAGCAGTACAAAATATCATTTTTATATATCAGTTCTGTACTTGAGGGAGAGAGAGAGAAGAGGTTCCATTTTGCAGGTTCTGGCCTAAGCATGAAATGGGAATGAAATCACATGTAGCAGCATATATGCAGCATTAGAAAATATAAAATACTCAAACCTGAGCCAAAAAAAAAGCAACGGCTATGAGAAGGGAACCCCTTCAAAAGGAAGTCTAAGCTAGCATATTTTCCACCAGAACATCACTACAAAACCTTTCAAAAAAACCATGGAGCCTACCATTCAAAACCATTTTTCTGCATAGGCAGGGGATCGACACAAGCCTACCATTCAAAACCATCCTGCATATTCTAAAACCTGCATATTCAATAACCATTCTGCATACAAAACATATTCCTGCATATCTCTACAAAACATATTCCTGCATATTGCATACTGCACATTTCGTAGCCTGCATATTGCTAAAACCTGCATATTTCATAACTTGCCTATTGCATCAAACCATAACTTACATACTGCATTAGAACCATTTTTCAAACATATTGCCAAACCATTCAAAAAACCACATAACAAGCATATTGCTAAACTTGCATATTGCTAACCAGCATATTGCTAAACCTGCATACTGCTAAATCCTTTTGCATACCATATTACTAATCACAATCTGCATACGGTATCAAAACCATAGCCAAAGCAGTATAATCCAAAACCACCAAAAAAAACCATTTATTCAATATTCCCACCAGTTTTTTAGACGGAGAAGAAGAGAGGAATTAATAGCAGAAAACAAAGAGCGAGAAGTCTTCGGAGCTTACCCAACTTCGCCGGAATCGTACCGTCGGACTAGCTCCGACCATGTGAGTTTCTTCAGTTTTTCGCATAAATCTTTATACCGTTGTGTTGCCTTTGTCTCACTTAATAATACTCTCTTTAATTTCCTGAAATCGTGTAAATGGCCATTTAAACTCATTGCTGGTCTTAACGTCTTTGCCTTCGTCAATCTTGCCCCTGCCCTGTTACAGCAACACATTAAATCCCTATTTTCAACACAGGCAATAATTTGATTGATAATTTCAAGATTCATAATGTTGCAAAACCGGCACAATCATAACATACTGTTAATTTAAAGCCAACTTGTAAAAAATACAGAAAATTCACAAACCTTTTTCAACTACCCATTCGGACTTCGCGGTTCATCACTATCCTCCTCATTCAATTCTTCTGTCGCTCTCAAATCCGCATAACCAAAGAACATTCCACCCCTGCAGCTCACACAACACCCCAAAATATCACGCAAGATACTACTCCTGACAGTTCTACTGATATTGATAATGATGATGACAATGATAATGAAAATTCTCATGTTTTTGATAACATAAGAAAATCCACTAGACTTAGGACTGCCTCTGTTTACTTTAAAGATTTTGTTTGCATGAATTCTGATAAACATGTTCCATATGACATATCTAACTACATTGCATACAATAATCTTTCTCCTGCATATCACTCTTTTATTTCCGCCGTGACTATTACATGTGATCCTATTTCATATAAACAAACCTCTGTAGATCCTAATTGGATCAAGGCTATGCAAAATGAGCTACATGTACTATCAGCTAACAATACTTGGTTACTTACCACTCTCCCTCCTGGCAAGAAAGCTATAGGCTGTAAGGGGGTTTACAAAACCAAATTCAAGTCTGATGGTGGCATAGAAAGGCACAAGGCCAGGTTGGTAGCCCAAGGTTTCAAACAAATATAAGGTAATAATCTCCAGCATATAGAACAAACAAAAGAAATGCTCCATCATAATTTTCACATCAAGGACTTAGGCACTTTGAAATACTTCTTAGACCTAGAAATAAAAAGGAATGCAACTGGAATCAACATATGTCAATGCAAATACACTATGGATATGCTAAACAACACAAGTTTGATTGGTTGCAAACCTGCTTCTACCCCAATGGCACGCGATACTCGCCTACAAACCAATGATGGTCCTCTGATGCAAGATCCTGCCAAGTTTAGAAGATTGATCGACCAACTCATCTACCTCCTCAACACCAGGCCTGATATATCATATTCAGTCCAACAATTAAGCCAGCACATGAGCAAACCCACCGAAACACACTATCATACTGCCCTCCGTGTTCTTCGATATCTCAAATCTTCTCCCGGACAAGGTCTCTACTTCCCCAACAATTCTATTCTTCAACTAAAGGATTTGTCTGATTCGGACTGAGCTACCTGTCCCAACACCAAAAAATCCACCACCGAATTTTCCATCTATCTCGTTGACTCCCTTGTATCATGGAAATCGAAAAAGCAGCCTACAATATCCAAAAGTTCAACAGAAGCAGAATATTGTTCAGTGGCCTCCACTGTTTGTGAGCTTCAATGGCTAACTAGAATTCTCACAGAACTGCACATACCATTCAAACAACCAGCTCTTTTATGTGTGACAACGCACTCCGCCGTACCCAGCCATCCCTCTTCAACCTTCGTCTCAGACTTCGCTCCGACTGCATCACGATCTAGCGCCTTCGGGTCCAGCGGCGGCCATGGCACAACTTTTCTTAGGGTTTTTCGTACAGCATTCGCGTTCTTGGGTCTGGGTCTTCCATGACCCGCTCCATTTCCCCTCACCCAGCTCATTCTTTGTTTTACTTAAGCCCATTTCTATTTGCTAATTCATACCCCATCTTTATTTACTCTTAGTTTAATTTTATTCTTTTCTTAACTTAATTAATTTGGATTAATTAGTTTTCCTAGAAATAAACATGTAATTTTAAATAGATAATTTTAATATTTTATCCAAATCTCATTTAATCTAAGTTTAGGTTATTTTAATAACTTTAGTCTTCCTTATTTTAATTAGATATTTGATTTATAAGTTTTATTTAATTTGATAAATACTTAATATCTCTAAAAAACATGCAAAAATAAGAAAACATAAAGACCTGCTATTTTTCCTTTAATTTATTCCCCTCGTTTTGATTTAATACTAAAAAAAAAAAAATATAAAAAATAGAAACTTAAAAAACTTAAAAAAACATTTCTATTTTCCTTAATTAATTCTCATTACCTTTTATCATTAAAAATGCGTAAAAAGTGAAAACCGATTAAACTTTTTCTTTTCGCCTATTAAACAAAAATCATATAAAAAATGCATGTTCACATTTAATCGTTGTGTATCATTTTCTGTCAATTATTACATTGTACTTGATTATTCTGTTTGTGCCAATCCAAAGGGAATTGTCTAATTTTTGTTGACTTCATGTCTTCAAAAAACGATCGAGCGAATACTCTCATTCATAAAAAACTTAGGTTAATTTTCCTCAAATATTCACCTTTCTTCGAAATTTCAACCTTTTCAAGACTTATACCTTTTAAGCAAAAACTTCGACATTAGGTCGTCGTATCTTCAAAAAAACCGTCCGTATCCCTTTTCGGCCAAAACGATTTATTTTCAATCAAGCGAACAATTTTAAATAAAACAGATATTTCAAAAGGTTCCTATAGAGTACTATAGATGCATTGGGTGCTAGTACCTTCCCATTGTATAACCGACCCCCGAACCATAAGATCTCTTTTCAAAATCGCTTTGTATTTTCAGTATTATTTACATTGCATATTTAGGGTTTTATTTCGCTCTTTTCCCTTTTCCTTTGGAAATAATAAAGCGCGGTGGCGACTCTTGCTTTTGCGAGACGAATTAATCAATAATTCGATCTCCGATTTACCCCGCTACATTTTTTATCGCTACAGAATTGGCGACTCTGCTGGGGAAAGATTGACCTCTTACTGGTCCATCCCTAAGTGGGTTAAGCCTAACTTGGCTTATCTGTTTTACTATTATTTGATTTGCTTGATCACGTGTTTAAATTTTGGGTGTTTGGGCTTTTTTGCAAAGGACGAATCCTATACCCGGATTAAGTAACACTTAAGGAATAGGACGAGCGGTATAGTCATGTTAACTTTGAGGGAGTAATCCCGAAGAAGGAGGCATGAGATCCCCCACTCAATGAAAGGCCCTCTCGAACTTAATATTTGTTTACCGAGTAATCGGGAAGACGTTATTATTTTCGACCTAGGAGCCCGAGAAGTTGAGGACCGTAGAACCCTAACCCATCTTGGCCTTTTTAAGTGTAGCGCGGAGACTATAACGGAGTAATTCGGAAGTAGTTGTTACGCGATGCTACGCTCGGACGAGTTTCTCTTGAGAATATTGCTAATTATTGAGTAATCAAGACGTTGGTAATATCCGAAAGAGGGATATGGACTCTGAGAACTCTTAGAACCTTGTCTTACAGGTGCGATAGAAACGTTAGTACATACCTTTGGGGTGGGCTTTACCCTCGACTCCATGCGGGACGTTGAACCTTTTAACCCCATGTTTTTGACCTTGCTTGTGGTTGTTGCATCGCCATGCATTCATGCATCCATAAAACTCTTTTCACTTGACTTTGAAGGAGTTTGGAGGTCTTTCTTTGTAAACATCACTAGTTTCGTCAAACTCAATGGATCTTGGGTGTCGATAGGGCGAAAACCCTAATCCACCAAAAGGGATGATTGATCTTGACGATAACTTGATCAATGTTTGGAGCCAATTTAAAATTCATCTGTTATCTTCATACTTGGATGTTTATAACTTGATATCTTGAGTTCCTTGAAAGTCAAATAAAACTCTCTTTTGCATATCATACATCATTCTACATTTTTCTTTGTCTCACTTTCAAAGGTCTTTTTCCGAGTCTTATTTTTTCCCTTGGTCTCACTAGTACAACGCTCGCGCTAAGAGAACAATGGAGAATATCAAGCAAGAGATTTCTGAACTCCGCAGAGAGGTGATTGTTTTGAAAGCTAGTGTGGAGCACTTAACTGGTTTGGTTGAAATTCTGGTCGCCGCCCAAGTCAATCCTTCTAGGAGGGAGGAAGCAATGATAAAAGTCTTCACGGAAACTCTAAAATCTTTTTCTCATGAAAAGGTGATGGTTAATGCACCTGATGACTTTCCTGACAAGGTGAATGTGGGAGTGCGTCTAGAAGAAGATGTCGGAAAGGGATGTTTATATGAAGTGGGTATCTCAATTAATGGTGTGAAGAAGTTTGATAATGACTTTTCCAAGAAGAGAACCAGAGGAAGAGATAATCATCATCAGAATCATCATGTTCACCAACAGAATCAGCGAGTTCCTAATCAGAGGAAAACCCAGTTTGATTCAATTCCAATCACCTATACAGAGTTGTTCCCTATCCTGATGCAGAGGAATTTGGTTCAGACCCGACCTCCACCGAAGGTCCCTAAGAAGATACATTGGAACTACAAAGCTGATTTGGCTTGTACTTTTCATCAAGGTGCTCGTGGGCATGACTTGGAGGGTTGCTTCGCTTTGAAGATTGAGGTTCAGAGGTTGGTCCGAGGTGGTATCTTGTCGTTCAAGGACGTTGGTTTTGAAGTTCAAATCAAACAGGCGCCGAAGAGTAAACACGATTGAGGGTGACTTTGAGTTTTTGAAGATGTTTTCGGTAGTTCAAGTGGAAAGCCTTCCCAGATTATTAACTTGTTTCTGCTTTTGTAGCTTTTCTTATTTATCGAAACATTGTTTGCATGTAAGAACTTGTTTGCGTCTGAATGATCATTTTAATACAATGAGTATGTTTGTCTTGAAGAAATTCATTCGTTTCACTCATATTTGTTTTCAAATTGTAAATTTCTTTTTGCATTATGATACCAACATGTTGCCCATTCTCTTGCCTAGGCAGAGATTGAAGGGGGGATGATGATCTAAAGAACACAAAATCTTTGGTTGCATGCTTTTGAATAAAATCTTGTTGATGATGTACAGGCATTGTTTCAAATCCCTAAACACCGGAGATATAAGGAAGATAATCCCTTGCTAACCCCTTTTGAGCCTTTGAAGCAGAAGTTTCTTTTCTATACGAAAAATCTTGAATTTTAACCTGGGGTAGGGTAGCTTTCGTTTAATCTGATTGAGTGTTCAAAATTCGCAAGGAAGATGTTACCGTCACAAAATCCTTTGAGAGATGAACACTCATGTTGAATTAACCGAACATAGAGTTGGAGAACATCATGAAGAATGGGTGGGCACCAAATATTTTGAGCCTTAAAATCTTTTCTAAAAAAACCCATAAATCGGACCACATTACAACCTTCAAAAGTCCTAATTGAAGCAAGGTCATTCTGAAAGCATACTTCAATGAGATAGTGTTCCTGACTCCCATGAATGTTCTAAATAGTTATGTTGGTATCATATGTTTTTCCTGCACAAAAATAAATGATGCTTTAACTCGCAAAATTTGTGCGATATCTTTCAAAAATCTTCAAGACTTATATAATTGTTGCATTAGAATTCTCATTCTCATTGTGAACTTTTTTTTTTTTCTAACTGCAAAACATTTGCTTGATATCAAGGAAGCTCACATAAACACCAGTGATGAGTTTACCCTTTTAAGGCTTGAAACTATGTTGAGTAATTGGCGGATCACGTCAAGAAAATCATATCCGGGGGCATGTCAGTTGAGGACCTTAAGCATGGACAGGTTGCTTCTCCTAGTTATGCTTTTCCCAATTTGTTTGCTCGTTTGGGGCAAAATTCGAAGACTTTGTTATGCTGACTACAGTCAATCCGGGGCAATCACGTCGAGATTTGATGAATTCCTCTAAGAGTTTGAAGACACCAGAGCATGGTGAATGCCAGGTCTTTTGTAAAACCCTCGTTAGACGATTTTCTCGCCATCAACCTTTTAGCTTGGGGCATTCTAGAAGTGAAACTATTCGCAAGAATCGTCGTGCATCATGCAGCTCGTCAGCAGTAACTCGGGGCATCCATATTGGTCCCAGGGGCAATCTAGACTTGTTAGAATGTGTGTTATGTATTGCACACTTTATTGGAGGGTGGTATTCCCGGTATCTCCAGCTAGGCATTGACTCCTTCCAGCTGAGGCTTTGGTTTGTGTTGTTATCCTTTCATTGGGTTGTCGACGATAGAGGACTGGACTTTGGGTTTTCTACTCGAAATATCTTCCTCTCCAAGAGATTTGAGCTTTGTAGGATAACTTTGCTCCTTTGATGGCTTTTATCTTCTATCTCCAGTGATGTTCCCCTCCTTGTGAAATTAGCCGAGTGTCGGGTTGTACTGTGATGTCTTATCATCTTCTGTCCATTTCCCCCGTCGGTTTCGTCAGCATATACATGACATTCATTTATTCATTCACCATTGCCTCATGCATGCACAGTTGTATTTGTTGATGTCATTAAGTTTGTACATCTCGGTTGTGCCTTTTCAAATAGCACATTTGATCTTTCCAAATAGAGTGTCGACTTAAGCATAAAATGTGCCTCCTTTCTAATTCCCCAACTGAGCTAATCCTCGTGGATGATTTTTGATTTAGCTTACCTTGTCCATTTCTGGATAGGATAATTTCCCCAATCGAGTTACTTTCTCATTGGGAGGAGTCTTGTTTGACTGTTTTCTCTCTGGTTATTCCTGGATGAAGTTGCTGCCTCTTGCATAGGCTATACTCTTTGATTTTCCCCAGTGAGTTTGCGACCAAGACGACTGGTGCATTTATTTTGCACATTTAAGTATTTGATCTCCTCGGGAAGGATTGATTCAGGGTTCTCTTTGACGAAGATTTTATTCTCTGCCAATATCATCGCAGTTTCCTTCTGAATTATGTTGGAAAACGACGAGCGGTAGCTCTTCACGAGCAACTTGTACATTTCTTTTCGAAAGCGCCGAGCAGCAGTTCTTCATGAGCTACTAGTGCGTCATTTATTCTTTTCGAAAGCGCCGAGCAGCAGTTCTTCATGAGCTACTAGTGCGTCATTTATTCTTTTCGAAAGCGCCGAGCAGCAGTTCTTCATGAGCTACTAGTGCGTCATTTATTCTTTTCGAAAGCGCCGAGCAGCAGCTCTTCATGAGCTACTAGTGCGTCACTTTATCTTTTGCTGAAAGCGCCGAGCAGCAGTTCTTCATGAGCTACTAGTGCGTTATTTACATCTTGTCGAAAGCGCCGAGCAGCAGTTCTTCACGAGCTACTAGTGCGTCATTTTTTTATCTTGTCGAAAGCGCCGAGCAGCAGTTCTTCATGAGCTACTAGTGCGTCATTTTTTTATCTTTTCGCAAGCGCCGAGCAGCAGTTCTTCACGAGCTACTAGTGCGTCATTTTATTTTTTTCTGAAAGCAGCAAGCAGCAAACTCTTCATGAGTTACCAGTACGTTATTACTTTTCTGGACGACAGCAAGTGGCAGCCTCTTTATTTGAGCAACTTGTATGTTATTGGTATTTTCTTTGGACGACAGCAAGTGGCAGCCTCTTTATTTGAGCAACTTGTATGTTATTGGTATTTTCTTTGGACGACAGCAAGTGGCAGCCTCTTTATTTGAGCAACTTGTATGTTATCGGTATTTTCTTCGGACGACAGCAAGCGGCAGCCTCTTTATTTGAGCAACTTGTTTGTTATCGGTATTTTCTCTGGACAACAACAAATGGCAGTTTTCTTTATTTGAACAACTTTCGTATCTACAGTCTCATTACCTCAGCATTAATGAGTATATCTCTGAAAATCTAACAGAAAAGTCTGTTACGAACCGATACCTCCAGAAGTCGGTAATCAGTTATCCGCAATTTGATACTCTCTGTCTATCGTCGACCTCGAGTTGCGAATTCACTGTGTTGGATCAATGATTTGTTACGGCTTATGCAAAATGCTCTCTTTGTTAGAGTTAGAGGTCGTATTCCCTCAATTTTATTCGCTGTCAGGAGTCTGTCGTTTGAAGTCGATAGCTCGTTTCCCCAGTAATGTAATCCATGCCGCTGTGTTTTGTTGGTGTTCGGTTCCCCCAACATTATCTTGTTTCATACAATATCTTTCTTTGTGAATTCAACACTACATTCATATCACCGCATGGTGACAGCATCTTAGGACAAAATTTGCGTAATTATGTATTTAAGTACCTTCAATCTCGTCGAGACGAAGACTTTAATCTTCATATCTCCGGATAGAAGGAACTTAAATAGGGGCAGCTGTTGTACCCCAAATTTTGACCTAAGATACCGTCTCTCATCTGCATCATTCGCATTGCAAGGGTTTCGACATATTTTTATCAAATTTTCAAAGCAGTTTAAAAATTCATAACTTTTTCGAGTCGAGAGCTGTTTATTTGTTGAACGCTAAATTTATTAACTGATCAAGATTTGAATGACGTTTATTAATTATTTATTATCTTAAATTTAAATAATTGGAATCTATTTTTCAATTGTTATATAATTTAAAGACTTATGAATAATGAAATAAGTATTTGAGAATGAGTTTATTAATTGGTCAACAATGATTATTTAATTCTTTATCATTTTAGATTAAATAATTAAAATTCTATTTTTAATTATTATAATTTGGAATTTTACGAATAATGAATTAAATAGTTGAATTTGTTGATTAGTCAATGATGTTTATTTATTTGTTTGTCATTCTGAATTTAAATGATTGGATTTGATTTTCAATCATTATATGATTTAAGGAATTATAAACAATAAATAAATAATTGGAAAGAAAAGGAATTAATTGGGAAATAATAGAATTTTTATTCACTTTATTCTATTTATTACAATTGTTGTTTAAATACTATTGTACAAAGTATTTATAATAACCAGTACATAAATGCTTAAAGTAAAATAAAACTATTTTCCTAAATTCTAATTCTAATCTTCTATCCAATACTCTTTGTCTGCTCATTTAAATTTTACCTGCAAAAAAAAAAACGATTAAAAGAAAGAAATTGGAATTCGAATAAATAATTAAAATGCAGAAAATAAATTTAATGTTCATCATTAAAAGCAAACGGCCGGAATCAGTTGGCCCTTTTTGCAAATCGCGGGATTTCTCCCGGTTCACAAAAGGGAGGAATTTTAAATGAATGCACAATTAAAAAATAGCACATTTCAAAATCAATTGCATTTTTATCAAAAAAACCCACTGCATATTTCAAATATGCATAAACTCATTTTTGGTCAAAGCTGCATAAACCATACAAAACAGCATATGCTAGTTCACAAACAAGCCAACGTTAACCTGCACCACATAGGAGATAACATAGGCTAATGCAAGACAAAAGAAAATGTAATTCCAACAATATGCAATTTCAAATATTATGCAGTATTAAACAATGTATGCAAGCAACCCATATTTCCTTTTTCATCATATTCCAGCCTATTACTTTTTCAGACAGCAGTACAAAATATCATTTTTATATATCAGTTCTGTACTTGAGGGAGAGAGAGAGAAGAGGTTCCATTTTGCAGGTTCTGGCCTAAGCATGAAATGGGAATGAAATCACATGTAGCAGCATATATGCAGCATTAGAAAATATAAAATACTCAAACCTGAGCCAAAAAAAAAAGCAACGGCTATGAGAAGGGAACCCCTTCAAAAGGAAGTCTAAGCTAGCATATTTTCCACCAGAACATCACTACAAAACCTTTCAAAAAAACCATGGAGCCTACCATTCAAAACCATTTTTCTGCATAGGCAGGGGATCGACACAAGCCTACCATTCAAAACCATCCTGCATATTCTAAAACCTACATATTCAATAACCATTCTGCATACAAAACATATTCCTGCATATCTCTACAAAACATATTCCTGCATATTGCATACTGCACATTTCGTAGCCTGCATATTGCTAAAACCTGCATATTTCATAACTTGCCTATTGCATCAAACCATAACTTACATACTGCATTAGAACCATTTTTCAAACATATTGCCAAACCATTCAAAAAACCACATAACAAGCATATTGCTAAACTTGCATATTGCTAACCAGCATATTGCTAAACCTGCATACTGCTAAATCCTTTTGCATACCATATTACTAATCACAATCTGCATACGGTATCAAAACCATAGCCAAAGCAGTATAATCCAAAACCACCAAAAAAAACCATTTATTCAATATTCCCACCAGTTTTTTAGACGGAGAAGAAGAGAGGAATTAATAGCAGAAAACAAAGAGGGAGAAGTCTTCGGAGCTTACCCAACTTCGCCGGAATCGTACCGTCGGACTAGCTCCGACCATGTGAGTTTCTTCAGTTTTTCGCATAAATCTTTATACCGTTGTGTTGCCTTTGTCTCACTTAATAATACTCTCTTTAATTTCCTGAAATCGTGTAAATGGCCATTTAAACTCATTGCTGGTCTTAACGTCTTTGCCTTCGTCAATCTTGCCCCTGCCCTGTTACAGCAACACATTAAATCCCTATTTTCAACACAGGCAATAATTTGATTGATAATTTCAAGATTCATAATGTTGCAAAACCGACACAATCATAACATACTGTTAATTTAAAGCCAACTTGTAAAAAATACAGAAAATTCACAAACCTTTTTCAACTACCCATTCGGACTTCGCGGTTCATCACTATCCTCCTCATTCAATTCTTCTGCCGCTCTCAAATCCGCATAACCAAAGAACATTCCACCCCTGCAGCTCACACAACACCCCAAAATATCACGCAAGATACTACTCCTGACAGTTCTACTGATATTGATAATGATGATGACAATGATAATGAAAATTCTCATGTTTTTGATAACATAAGAAAATCCACTAGACTTAGGACTGCCTCTGTTTACTTTAAAGATTTTGTTTGCATGAATTCTGATAAACATGTTCCATATGACATATCTAACTACATTGCATACAATAATCTTTCTCCTGCATATCACTCTTTTATTTCCGCCGTGACTATTACATGTGATCCTATTTCATATAAACAAACCTCTGTAGATCCTAATTGGATCAAGGCTATGCAAAATGAGCTACATGTACTATCAGCTAACAATACTTGGTTACTTACCACTCTCCCTCCTGGCAAGAAAGCTATAGGCTGTAAGGGGGTTTACAAAACCAAATTCAAGTCTGATGGTGGCATAGAAAGGCACAAGGCCAGGTTGGTAGCCCAAGGTTTCAAACAAATATAAGGTAATAATCTCCAGCATATAGAACAAACAAAAGAAATGCTCCATCATAATTTTCACATCAAGGACTTAGGCACTTTGAAATACTTCTTAGACCTAGAAATAAAAAGGAATGCAACTGGAATCAACATATGTCAATGCAAATACACTATGGATATGCTAAACAACACAAGTTTGATTGGGTGCAAACCTGCTTCTACCCCAATGGCACGCGATACTCGCCTACAAACCAATGATGGTCCTCTGATGCAAGATCCTGCCAAGTTTAGAAGATTGATCGACCAACTCATCTACCTCCTCAACACCAGGCCTGATATATCATATTCAGTCCAACAATTAAGCCAGCACATGAGCAAACCCACCGAAACACACTATCATACTGCCCTCCGTGTTCTTCGATATCTCAAATCTTCTCCCGGACAAGGTCTCTACTTCCCCAACAATTCTATTCTTCAACTAAAGGATTTGTCTGATTCGGACTGAGCTACCTGTCCCAACACCAAAAAATCCATCACCGAATTTTCCATCTATCTCGTTGACTCCCTTGTATCATGGAAATCGAAAAAGCAGCCTACAATATCTAAAAGTTCAACAGAAGCAGAATATTGTTCAGTGGCCTCCACTGTTTGTGAGCTTCAATGGCTAACTAGAATTCTCACAGAACTGCACATACCATTCAAACAACCAGCTCTTTTATGTGTGACAACGCACTCCGCCGTACCCAGCCATCCCTCTTCAACCTTCGTCTCAGACTTCGCTCCGACTTCATCACGATCTAGCGCCTTCGGGTCCAGCGGCGGCCATGGCACAACTTTTCTTAGGGTTTTTCGTACAGCATTCGCGTTCTTGGATCTGGGTCTTCCATGACCCGCTCCATTTCCCCTCACCCAGCTCATTCTTTGTTTTACTTAAGCCCATTTCTATTTGCTAATTCATACCCCATCTTTATTTACTCTTAGTTTAATTTTATTCTTTTCTTAACTTAATTAATTTGGATTAATTAGTTTTCCTAGAAATAAACATGTAATTTTAAATAGATAATTTTAATATTTTATCCAAATCTCATTTAATCTAAGTTTAGGTTATTTTAATAACTTTAGTCTTCCTTATTTTAATTAGATATTTGATTTATAAGTTTTATTTAATTTGATAAATACTTAATATCTCTAAAAAAACATGCAAAAATAAGAAAACATAAAGACCTGCTATTTTTCCTTTAATTTATTCCCCTCGTTTTGATTTAATACTAAAAAAAAAAAAATATAAAAAATAGAAACTTAAAAAACTTAAAAAAACATTTCTATTTTCCTTAATTAATTCTCATTACCTTTTATCATTAAAAATGCGTAAAAAGTGAAAACCGATTAAACTTTTTCTTTTCGCCTATTAAACAAAAATCATATAAAAAATGCATGTTCACATTTAATCGTTGTGTATCATTTTCTGTCAATTATTACATTGTACTTGATTATTCTGTTTGTGCCAATCCAAAGGGAATTGTCTAATTTTTGTTGACTTCATGTCTTCAAAAAACGATCGAGCGAATACTCTCATTCATAAAAAACTTAGGTTAATTTTCCTCAAATATTCACCTTTCTTCGAAATTTCAACCTTTTCAAGACTTATACCTTTTAAGCAAAAACTTCGACATTAGGTCGTCGTATCTTCAAAAAAACCGTCCGTATCCCTTTTCGGCCAAAACGATTTATTTTCAATCAAGCGAACAATTTTAAATAAAACAGATATTTCAAAAGGTTCCTATAGAGTACTATAGATGCATTGGGTGCTAGTACCTTCCCATTGTATAACCGACCCCCGAACCATAAGATCTCTTTTCAAAATCGCTTTGTATTTTCAGTATTATTTACATTGCATATTTAGGGTTTTATTTCGCTCTTTTCCCTTTTCCTTTGGAAATAATAAAGCGCGGTGGCGACTCTTGCTTTTGCAAGACGAATTAATCAATAATTCGATCTCCGATTTACCCCGCTACATTTTTTATCGCTACAGGTGTGTATTGGGGCAGTGTGACGAGTCTGGTCGAAAAGAGCACGCTATTTACTACCTGAGCAAAAATTTTACCGACTGTGAAACCAGATATTCCATTTACCGGAAGGGTATTGGTGTTGTACTCATATCTCCGGAAGGGTGTCATACTCCATTTACCGCAAGACTTTGCTTCAATTGTACAAAAAACATGGCAGAATACGAAGCATGCATCTTTGGTCTCAAAGCTTCCATAGACCTAGGGATCAAATCCTTGGATGTATTTGAAGATTTAGCTTTGGTTATCAGTCATATCAAAGGGGAATGGGACACCAAACACCTTAACCTTATCCCTTATAAAGAACATGTTTTGACATTGCTACCACATTTTGAGAAGATTACCTTCGAGCATTTCCTGCAAGAAGAAAATCAGCTAGCAGACGCTCTAGCCACAATGTCATCTATGTTTAAACTTAATTGGGATAACGAGGCTCCCCAGATCACCATCGAACGAATGGATGAACCAGCACACTGTAACGAGATTAATACTGAAGAAGCAGTGGACCAGCCTTGGTTTCACGAAGTCAAGAGGTATCTCGAGGCTCAAGAATATCCATAGGGAGCTTCAATAAATGATAAGAAGTTCTTAAGGAGATTCTCTACTAAATTCTTCCTTAGTAATGGCATCCTGTACAAACGTAATCATGACTCTGTATTGCTACGGTGCATAAATAAGGTTGAAGTTGAAAGGATCATGGCCGAATTGCATGAAGGCACTTTTGGCACCCATTCCAGTGGGCATACGATGGCAAAGAAAATCTTACGGGCAGGCTATTACCGGTCTACCATGGAAGCATATTGCTATCAACACTCTCGAACCTTCCATAAGTGTCAGATCTATGCTGACAAGGTGCACATACCTCTGGTTCCTCTGAATGTCTTGACGGCTCCTTGGCCCTTTGCTATGTGGGGGATTGATATGATTGGGGAAATCAAGCCGACAGCCTCCAATGGACACCACTTCATCCTAGTGGCCATTGACTATTTTACAAAGTGGGTTGAAGCAGCCTCCTTCGCCTCTGTTACCAAGAATGTTGTTGCCCGTTTCATCAAGAAAAACCTTATTTTCCAGTACGGTATCCCGGAAAGGATCATCACTGACAATGGTACAAATCTCAACAACACTATGATCACTTCCTTGTGCAAACAATTCAAGATTCAGCATCTCAATTATTCCCCCTATCAGCCTAAGATGAATGGTGCTGTTGAAGCTGCAAATAAGAACATTAAAAAGATCATACAGAAAATGACGGTCACATACAAAGACTGGCATGAGATGTTACCATTTTCTCTCCACGGGTATCATACCACGGCTCGCACATCCACTGGGGAAACACCCTATTCTTTGGTATACAACATAGAAGTCGTCTTGCATATTGAGGTTCAGATCTCCTCTCTGAGGATTATGAAGGATGTAGGGTTAAACGAAGACGATTGGATTCAGACTTGACTTGATCAACTGAAATTGATTGATGAGAAGAGACTTACTTCTGTTTCCCATGGTCAAATGTATCAAAAACGGGTGATCAAGGCTTTCAATAAGAAAGTCAGGCACCAAGTGTATCAAGTCGGAGAGCTAGTGATCAAATGCATCATCTTGCCACAAGGTGATCCCAGGGGAAAATGGACTCCTACCTATGAAGGACCATTTGTAATCAAAAACATATTCTCCGATGGGGCAATGATCTTGACCACCATGGATGGCGACGACCTACCACACCCTACGAACACGGACATAGTCAAAAGATACTATGCATACGAGACCCGCTAGGTTGACATACCTAGGCAAAATAAGGGCATCCCGGCGAACCAAAAGGGTTCGGGCAAAAATTAGGGATAAAACAAAAAAAAATTTGTACACCCGACAAGTTGAAAACCCGAAAGGGAGACTTGGGCAAAAAGGGGTTTCCTGGTGGACTAAAATCCCGAAAGGGCAGTCCAGGAAAAAGTTAGGGATTTAAGGCGTACGACTATGTCCCGTTGGATCACTTTATGGACAAAATTTGGCTTCCACTGACAAACTCAGAGTTTCTGATCAATTCAATCATCTTCGAACGAGGCAACAAATAGATAAGACGCTCGGAGATACAAATTCTATAGCAGAATGGAAACCCCATGGGATTATTACACATAACTATCTTTCCTTTGTATCAAATTTTTCTCTTTTACGACAGCATTATCTTACTAGAATGTTTGTCTCCTTGTACAAAAAATACTCATTCAAAGTCAATACAAAACATGCCTTTGAAAGTGAAAAAACTATTTGTCTTTTCTTTACGCTTGTGTTTTGTTTACAAAAAACATCCAATGATTTATTGTTGAACATATGCATTTGAACATAATTACTGTTTACAAATAAACAAAATAAAAAGAGGCAATTACTGATAGGTTGAAAAGATAGGGAAATATATCTAGGCTATTACATAAATAATCCCCTGCAGTATTTCATTTAAATCCCCAGCAGAACAAAGCTTCAAATTATTGATCCCCAGTAGAAGTCGTCAAATTTCTCAGGATTCCCCAATAAGATTTCACAAGCAGTACATGGTATTTCCCTTACAACAGAGTTTTTTTTTCTCTCGGCAGAAATTCATTAATACTTCGACTTCAAGACATGAAGACTCACGTATCCTCGACAACAGTCAGGATTTTTTCCTAATCCAACAGTAATGCAACAGATTAGCTCACATACACATACATTACATCCATCAATCATAAACATTGATCACACAAATGCATTATGTCATACATTTCATGAAACATGAATTTGCATTTTAGCTAACGTTTTACCCTTTTCAGGATAAGATTAACAGCTACCATTAACAATGTTCAAATCCACAGATACAATTCAGATACGCTCCAAACACGGATGCCATTCTGATACTAATTCAGATTTTTAACTTTCAGATACAGTTCAGATACGCTCCAAACACGGATGCCATTCTAATACTCATTCAGATTTTCAACTTTCAGATACAGTTCAAATACGCTCTAGACACGGATGCCATCCTGATACTCATTCATATTTTCAACTTTCAGATACAGTTCAGATATGCTCCAAACCCAGATGCCATTTTGATACTCATTCAGATTTCAACTTTCAGATACAGTTCAGATACGCTCCAAACACGGATGCCATTCTGATACTCATTCAGATTTCAACCTTTTGATACAGTTCAGATACGCTCCAGACACAGACGCCATCCTGATACTCATTCAAATTCAGCTTCCAGATACAGTACAGATACGCTCCAGACACGAACAACATTCTAGTATTCATTTTTCCAGCTTACAAATTACAATTCGACAATCACTTCTAGATGGCATCTTTAAGCCCATCTCCCACATATTTCTAGAACCTCACCAAATGGAATATTTAAGCCCATTCCCTTGATTCTCACATCATCAAGTTCAAATTTCTGGGCACTCTAGTGTCCAATCATCTTCCACCTTCGAGTCACGAATGGCAAGACTCGCCAATCTAACTCTCCAGGCATAATAAGATTGAACAGGGGCAGCTGTTGTACCCCAAAATTTTCCCTCTCACTTATCAAGAATTTTCACAAGATCTCCTTTGGATCATGACTGCACTAGGGTTTGATCAGCTCAAGGCACCTCCCCATGCACTGATGACCAAAATTAGGGTTTGAGTTTGCACAAGGATTTTTGGACTACCAATGCTTCATATGACTTTCAAAAATCATTATGGACCCCTAATATTACTCATGTCAAGTTTCAAGCCTTGAATCACATTTTTGATCAGTCAATTAGACATTTGACCTAAAAATCAACTGTATTGGGAAAAAAGTCAACAATGGCCAATTTAAAGTTAAAATTCTTAATTTTTTTATCCAAATCAACATTTTAGACTCATATGTATCATTTTATCAAGTTCGGACCAAACCTCCTTAAGGAATTTGATCAAATCTCCAAAAGGGCAAAATGGTCAAAATTAGGGTTTTGACTAGGAAAGGGCAATTTCTGATTTTTGACCTAGAAAATGATCAATTGGTTTGAAGCATGATTTCAAGAGTTCAATTGCATCATCTTGACCTAATGACATGGTTCAAAACATTACAAATCCATTGGATTAGCAGATGAATTTTGGAGTCAACTGATCAAAAGTCAATTGTATATTGAAAAGTCAAACTTTGACTTTTTACTCAAAATCAAATGCCAAATATCATAATTCATCAAAACATGTAAAAATGAGAAACTTGTTCATCAAGGAATCAAGGGTTTAAGTTTTTGTTTTGAAAAGTTGAAAATTTTAACTTAGAAAATTTTCTAAGTATAGAAAATTTCTTATTTTTTCTCAACTTTGAGCCAAATTTTCACCATGATGCAAGATGAGTCAAAGGAAACTTCCAACATGAAAGTTGTAGATATACATAAAATATACAACTTTTCTTCACACAATTTCTCCTAAAAATGCTTGGAACTCAAGATATAATTTTATGAATACATGCTCATGAACTAAAATAACTTAGTGAAAGTTTGCCCTAGTTAGGCAGATTTTTGACCTAACTTCATGGAATTTTTTCACATAGTTACAAAGGGAATTTTCAAAATCAATTCAAAATGAGTTGTAGAACACATTGCAAGCTTTACAAAATGTTCAAGAACTCCTTGAGATCATTCTTGAGTAGGGAGAATCGAAGAGATGAAGTTGGTAATTTATCACTTTGATTTCAAGCCATTTCATGAAGAACAAAAATTCAAATCCAAGTCTAGGCTGCATAATATTTTATTTGCATACCTCAAACTTGTTTCTCACTCCATAATTAAATGTTTTCATAAATGTTGGAAGCTTTAATCCAAGCATTGAATGCATTGTATAAGAACAATTCCATTTTTGGCACAAAGGTGCAATTTCCATTTTGATAAAGCACTACTTTTGCCTTTGTCAACTTCTTGAGCCTCTCAATTGTTTTCTCTGCACACAAGCAAAGCCAAAACCAAAAGCAGCTTACCTGAAGCCTCTATCAACTCAGATCAAGCTTCTTCAAAAGCAAGTTATAGAGCCAAAAGGCTAGAACTCAAAAGTCTGGAGTGGAGTTGATCTCTAACCTTTTCCATACATATACACAAATGTATTGTGTTGTACCCCAAAATTTGCCCTCCCATATTCTTCAAGAAATTGCCAAGACAAGCTTCAAAATTCCCCAAGGGTTGCACAGTCAAGGGTCTCCTGAACAGTCAAAATTAGGGTTTTGGTTCTGATCAAGAAAATGAAGTTTCCAAGGGCCCAATCAAGTCCCACATGCCTACAAATATGGTCAAGCATCCTCATGTCAAGGTTCAAGACTTTCAGCACAAAATTGCACAGTCAAAACCCTAATTGCACTATAGTCAACTGTAGGGGCAAAATGGTCATTTGACAGTCAAAAGTTCAAATTTTTGGTCAACATCTCATTTTGAAGCCACAAACATCATTTGATCAATTCTTGATCATGATTCTCAAAGCTTGGCTCAAAAATCATCAAGATGCAAAAGTTTCCTTATTTGGACAGCTGAAAAAGTCAACTGTAAATTGACCAGGGCATAACTTTCACATGGATTATCAGAAAAATTCCACCCAAAGCTCATTTTGAAGAGAAAGACATTTCATACAACTCATCTTCATACTTCAAGTCCAAGAAATGCTCTCACAAAAATTTATCAATTTCAACATTATAGGTCATTTTCAAAAGTCAACAAAAAGGGACTTTAAGTCAAAGGCCATAACTTGAGATTGGTAAATCAAACTGACATGGGAACAAAGACATTGGTTAGAGGACTCAAAGACCTTTTCAAAATGTCAAAGAACATGAGCAAAGCTTAAAAATTGAGCAAGTAACGCCTTGTGGAAGTTGGGAAATTTTTGGATATTTTGAAAAGTCAACATTGATTCAAATGACCTAAAATTGCTAATGGGCCCATTTTTCTTCCACAATTCATCATCCAAGGCATGTGCACGACCATTAGGCCAAAAGGGAAGTTTTTCTCCATTTTTATTTATTTATTTGGATTTTTTATCATTAATAATTCATTTAATTAAATAAAATACATGAAAAATACAAAACTAATGAAATAAAATCTTTTTGTGCAGAAAATGTTCTCATTGGACACTCAAATTCGTGCATGACCAATTAGGGAAGGATTGGATATGATTTGGTATCAATTTGCATGAAAAGATTTGAAAATATCATGGCTTGAAAATCAAATCTCTCAAACCATGAATGCCAAGGATTTGGACCAATATTATTTGACCTAATCACTCCATACATAAGCCTGATCAGAACCCTAATACCAAGGACCAAGAAGCTGCGCCAGAAACCCTTGCACAAACTTGAAAAATTAGCAAGAAAACTCAAATCTGAAAACCACATTCTAGGGCGATTCAAGGCCAAATAACTATCCCATTAGCTTCCTCAAGGATCATAGAACGTGTTTTAATCATTCCCTAAGCCCCATACTCAAGGAAACGTGAAATCACCATTGAAGTTGGTAAGGGAATTTTCAGAAACGTTTTCTATCATTCATGCATTGTAAACATGTTTCATGGTCGTTTTTGTGTTTAGAATAATGTTTGCAAGCTAACCCAATTGCTTAATTGTGTTTTTATCACCTCTATACGAATCTACCATTATCAAATTCTAGGGTTTGCAGAACTGTGAATTGGGTGTTTTCAGATAGTGTAAAATTAGGCTACCACGATGCCATGGCCATGATCAGCACACTTGGACGAAGAGGAACCCACCCTCGCGCTCAATTTATGAGCGTTCAGGGGTTGTTCGCTATTTTTTGATATGTTGCCTAAAAGAACGGTGTAAAAACCGTTGCCTGCTTCTTTTGTATTTTCAGGAAAACAAAAACAAGGAGGACGATGACTCGGTGGCAGGAAATGGTTGGTGGATTCAAACTTCGCGCGAAAAGTTCCCCACTAACATTGTTTTATTTTATATTTTTCTTTTGTATAATATAATCAGAATGCGTTGAGTGCTTCAGTGGAAAGGCGTATGTGCTGGCAACGTTCATGACCTGGGTTCGAGCCCCAGGTCTTCACCCCTTTCAATATTGTTTTTCAACTGACGTTCCCATGCAGATTCAATGCTGAAGCACACTATACACCTTCAAAATCAGACGTCCACGCGTCCCAATGGAGAGGATCAGAAGGCCACGCTCTGAGGTACATGGTAAACCCTGGTCAACGCTGATACACGCTAGTGAAAAAAGTCCTACAGGCCAATTGCTAATGGGCCCAGATTGCTAAAAGAAACACCTCAAATTAGGGGCAGACCCCCCTTTGGTTTGCAAATTTTCTTCACTTTCTTTATTTTTTGTTTTCTTTTAATTATTGTTTGTTTAATTAATTTAATGTTTTCATAAAATATAAAAAAACACATAAAAATAGAAAAAGAGAAAAAATATAATAAATATTTTTATTTTAGTATTTTTGTAAATAAATAACTTTAATTGATTAGTTTTAAATTTAGGTTTTAATTTTAATCTTTTTAATAAAAATCTAAAAAATATAGAATTAGGGTTTATGATAATTTTTCTTTTATTCCATAATAATTAAATATTAGATATTTATTTTTGTAATTAAATTGCCTGTAAAATAATTAGGTTTAATTTTAGGTTAAAATTCAATCTTTTCTTAATAAATTAAAAAACAAATAGAATTAGGGTTAGCATTTAATTTCAATTAATTCTTTTTTTTTCTTTCCCATTAAAATCATAAAATACCAAAAATACCAAAAACAATTTCTTTCCTTAATTCCATCATTAATTTAATTTTGCAAAAAGGGTCCAATGCCCTCGTTTAATTCTTATCAAATTCGCATGTTTATTTTTATTCTTTATAATTTTGATGTATCTCTCCCAAAGCCGTGTAACTAATTGCCCGCACTTTATTTTCATTAATTCTTTATTTTTTTGTCAAATCGGGTTCAAGAAATTTCGGCGATGTGGACCCGCGCCTTTGTAATAGCTTTAGACTGTTACTTTTCTCGCATTTTTAATTGTTAATCAAGGCATGAAAGAATGTATGGACAAAAATAAAAACAAACGCTAGATCACCAATGACATGACAAAAGACAAAATATCTGAAAACGACACACTAATCACACACCACCCCTAGGGTACGCCTCACTGTTTCCTTGCCTCGAAAGGTGATCGTCGAGTAGAGGATGTTTTAGTAAGTCCTCATGATTCAGGAACCTGGCATGAGGGTAGCTTCTAAGGTATCTTCCCATTGCTCCGGTGATCACCATGTCCCGAACCTCGAATTGACCCGAACACCTCCAACGGTGGTGCTACCTACCTCTCAATGGTGGGATGGCACTACTTTAAAAGACATTTACACAGACGAATTCCTTAGGGTAGGTAGACAACTCTAAGATGCTTGCTCTAATTTCAAAACAAATTCAAAAATACTTTTCACACCGACACCTTTTCAAAAAAGCTTTCGAAAGCAATTTTTCAAACACTCTTGAGGACAGATACAAGAGTCGAACTGGAATTTTCAAAGAAACTTTTTAAAACCCACAATTGAAAAGCAAACAAACCACTTTTGAAAAATGAGCAAGTACCTAAGAGCCCATGGATAACCATGGATAGAAAGGGTGCTAACACCTTCCCTTTCTATAATCTACCTCCCGAACCGAGAGCAATCTCTTTAAGGAATTTTTCTGTGCTTTTGTCCTTTCCATTTAGAGAAAATAAAAGACGGTGGCGACTCTTGCTTCCGCGACATTTCGCGAACCAGCGTTAAACAGTCAGTTCCAGATCCACCGACCACAGAACTGGCGACTCTGCTGGGGATAATTTTATAAAGTGAGGTGTACCTTAGGGTTAGTTCATAACTGTGCTTTCAATTGTATTGACTTGTCTGCTTTAAATTTGTGGGTTGCATGGGAGTTACATAGATCCTAACCCGGATCTGGGGATACCCTGTTTAGGTAGCATAAGCTGTGAGGGACCTGTCCGGCGTATACCGACATGGGTGAAGCAGTGGCTACGTTGGTGTGGCGCTTTGGTCTGTACCGATATCCCTCGTGTTGAAACGGGGAGAATATGGGTCTTCCAAGGAGTCATTAAGCACCAACAGACCTTAGAACCTTAAATGACCCAACTTGGCCATTAGAACAGTAGCAGTATGCTACGCCCATTGAGGCTAAACTCTCGTGATGGTTCTGGCCGCAAGAAAAGATTGCGATGCTGGAGTTATGACCGATTGAGGGTAGTCAATGATATTGGGATCCTCTAAGAACCCGGTTACTCTGATAGGACAGGTTGAACCCACCAACTTCAAGAGGGTAATACCCAGACCCCATGCTGGCCTAAACTCTAAGGGTTCTTTTGTGTGACTTGTGTGCCTTCATACTTGAACTACTTGCATGCTTATTATCTGACCCTTGAATTTCTTGCAGGTTTTGTTTATAGTCCTTAATTGGGACTCATAACAAAGTTTACTGAATTTCTTGCAGGTTTTGTTTATAGTCCTTAACTAGGACTCATGACAGAGTGTACTGAATTTCTTGCAGGGTTTGGTTTGCAGTCCTTAATTAGGGACTCATAACAGGGTTTACCTACATTACCCCATGCATAGCATGACATCATACCATTGCATACATCCTAACCCATTTCAAGGATCTCAAGGGCTTGTGATGCAGGTCATGATAAATCAAACATCTAGCAAGGGGCAAAGAGGATTTATTTTCCTCTAGCCAAGGTTGTCAGGGGCTATGACCCACTTGATATGGTGAGCTTTGACTCCTGAAGAAGGTTCCTCTAGCCAAGGTGATCTAGAAATTCAAACATGATAACTCGAGTCAGGGGCTATGACCCACTGGATATGGTGAGCCTTTGACCCTTGAAGAAGGACTCTCAACAACATGGAGCTCCTTCAATCAAGCTACCGGACCCAAGTTCTAACAAATTTTCTTGTTTACCCCGCGAGGTCCTTGAAATCATTGCATGCATATCATACATATCATTGCATAACAGGTACCCATTCTCTGCAGGTTGCTTACCTTCTTCGCTGTTTATTTCAGCAGTCTCGTCATGAATCCTGAATCCTCAACCGAGCACACTATCAAGGCCCTCCAGGCTCAGAACGCCCAGTTCCAAGAGATGATCATGAATTTGACCCAGGGGCAACAAGATCTGAAGACCCTGCTCTCGAAAAAGAAGAAGAAGAGGATTGTTTTGTTCAGCCCTAGACGCAGATCTGGGAACACACTGCAGGATGAAGCTGAGAGGACGACCCCATCTGTGGGGAAAGGCAGTCATCAAGAGGAAAGGATTCCCAGTCCAGTGGTCTCTGACAATGAGACATATTTCAATGACGAACAGTACCCTCCGGCTGAGGATAGGTACAAACAGTTGGAAGACCGGCTAAGTGCTATGGAGATACAAAAAGTGCCTGGCCTGGACTTCAAGGATCTAGGTCTGTCTTCTAGGGTAGTGATCCCGCACAAATTCAAGGCACCTGCCTTTGCAAAGTACGACGGGGCATCCTGTCCAAAGCTGCATCTTAGGTCATACATGAGGAGGATCCAGCCCTACACAGCCGACAGGAACTTATGGATCCACTTTTTTCAGGAGAGTCTTTCAGGGACTCAGCTTGACTGGTTCTATCAACTGAATGGAGCCAGCATCCGCAGCTGGGAGGACTTGGCCATTGCTTTCTACAAGCAGTACCAGTACAACGCCGACCTTGCTCCCACGCGCACTCAACTTCAAGGAATGTCTATGGGTGCAAGCGAAGGTTTCAAAGAATATGCCCAAAAGTGGAGGGACCTTGCTGGAAGGGTACAACCACCTCTGACTGACCGCGAGCTCGTCGACATGTTCTTGGGGACCCTGTCTGGTCTATTCTTCAACCACCTGATTGGGAATTCTGTTGCTGGGTTTACAGATCTGATCTTGACCGGGGAAAGAATAGAAGCTGGTATCAAGTCAGGGAAAATACATAATGGTGACTCCTCGAACATTAAGAAGAAACCATCCAAGAGAGAATCTAGTGTTGTCAATGCGGTAGCTATTGCAAAGCCGGCCGGTGCTCCTCAGCATCGCAGTCAACAAAGGGAAGAAAGACCTAAGAGGCAATTTACTCCCCTCGGCATGACCTTGTCACAGATATTGCCACAGCTGCTGGAAACCAAGTTGGTAACTCTCATGGATCCCCCGAAGAATCCTAACAGGACACCTTCAAGGTACAATCCCAATGCTCGTTGCGCCTATCATTCCGACAGCCCGGGGCATGCTACAGATGACTGTTGGACTTTGAGAAATAGGGTTCAAGATCTGATTGACGCAAAGGAAGTCCAGCTCGAATCTCCAGAGACTCCCAACGTGATCACTGCTTCCATGCCAAAACATGGCTAGGGTAGAAAGCACTTTTTTGTTCATTTGAATTCAAGTTGTAATTTTCTTTTGATTGTTCAAACATTTACTCATGTTAAACATTGTTATTTCTTTAATGCATCGCATATGTCTGTTTCGAAACAATATATTCGTGTTCACTAAATGCAAATTGTTTTCATATTTTTTCTGATGTCAACTCTTGATCTAAAATTCTAAAGCCTCTTGAGGGAGGATGACGAAAACGATACTACAATGTACAGTATGCTTCTGAACAGACCCCGCTGATGAGGTACAGGCATTGTTTCAATCCCTAAACACTGGAGTTATAAGGATGATAATCCCTCGTCAACCCCTCTAAGCCAAAGAAGTAGGAGTTTTTCTTTTCGAAATTTAAAACCCTTAATCATAACCTAGGGCAGGGTAGTCTCTCAGTTGATCCAAGTGCATAACGAATGGCACCAAAGAGGTCCTTAAATAAACAAAAGACAGTGATGGTTCCGAATAATCATAAAGACAGGCAGTCATTACCAAAATCAAAAACCCATTAAGTCAAGACCTATGAAGGAGACTTACAAAACTGGGGCATCCCGTTGACTGTAATTCCAAAAAAGGAAGCAGTTCAGGCAAAAAAAGAAAGGGATAACAAAAATCAAGAAGGAGGCCTTACAAACCCTCAACAAAAAAAAGAAAGGAATGACTGCCTATTCAAAATAAGTTATCAATATCCGAACCATCGCTGGTATATCAAAGCAAAGACTCAAACAAAGTCTGACGTATGATCAACTGAGTTTAGGATTGAAGAACATCACGAAGAGCGGGTGGATACAAATAAAATTTGAGCCTTTATCCTTTGTTTCTTAAACCGTGAACCAGGCCACGTTATAACCCTCAAGAGTCCTAGCTGAAGCATGGGTTAGTTCGAAAGCATACTGTACGAAAGGTATCCTGACTCCTGAAGGCTTACGGTAAATACGGAGTTGACATCACATTTTACAAAAATTCACTTGTTTTATGAAAAAGAATGCATTTTCAAAATCTTCAAGACAGACATAAGCTTTGCATTTTTGACATAACTTTGTTTGCATATGATTTTTTGTTTGAACAGCAGGGAAATTCGCACGACGAATACCTAGTGAACAAAAGCAATTCCAATCAAGGGGGAGACATGACCATGGTCCATTATCTGGGGCAGTCCAATCAAGATTCGGAGAATCTCTCAAGAGGTCAAAAAACCTGGGGCAAATCTCCGCCTGAGTCACTTGGGGCACTCCAGCAATGAATCTTGCCTGATCAAACACCTTCTGGGGCATGACAAAACACTTCTGACAGGGACAACTCCCTACATTCTGAGAACATGGACATAGTCGAAAAAATACTGCGCATAATCAAAGACCCGCTAGGTTGACATACCTAGGCAAAAGTAAGGGCTTCCCGGCGAACCAAAAGGGTTCGGGCAAAATGAGGGATGAAATGAAAAAATCTGTATACCCGGCAAGTCGAAAACCTGAAAAGGCGGCTTGGGCAGAAATGGGTATCCCGGTGGACTGAAAACCCGAAAGGGCGGTCCAGGCAAAAGTTAGGGATCAAAGCGTACGACTATGTCCTGTCATCTTGTCACCTGCCTACCTGAAGAAGGTTTGACACTCAACAATTATCAGCATCCCACAGGTGCCTCCCCCATAGAAACAGGGGCAATAATGGGTGGTCTGAGTAATCTGATTGTTCTGTCCTCCAAGGTATCAATGAAGGTTCCGTTGAAGAACACAACCAATACAGTTCAATGCTCCCCCAGGAGAGTCCAATCCAGTTTCCCCAAGAAAGTTGGAATCCATCTCCCAAAGCAGTAAGCTTACCCTCAGTAGATTCTGGAAGCTTATCCCTCGCGAAGCACGAAAGTGTCTCCCGGCTTTATTCAAAGAGTTATTTCCTTGCTAGGATATAACTGGGTTATCCTCAGCCAAAAGCCACGAAAAGATCGTCCCCGACAAAGTCTTCCTATCCCCAGCGGAGTTCATCAAAAATTCCAACAGAGCCCAACAATGGTATCCCCAGCGGAGTTATTATCAGCAACTCAACAAAGTACCTCTCTTTCCCCATAGAGTTACCTCCCCGCAGAGTAATATATTCGCCAAGTTTATTCCCCAATGGAGTCATCTTCTCCTACCGGTATTCTTGCAATCATCATCCCCAACTGAAACGAAGAATCTCACTCTTCAACATCAGCCCAGGATTTGACTTCCCGGCATCCGTCAAGGACTTACTTTCCTAGACAAAAATACATTCATAAACATCACATTTTCATACATCATGATACATGCATATGTGCGTCATGTCAGACAACCTCATTTATGTCGTTGCTTGATCCATATCATGCACTGCATATGATTGACCTTTACCTTTCAGGAAGGATACAGTTAAATGATCAGCTATGTCAGAGTAGACAAATATAGCCAAAAGAGACAAATCCAGTCATAAAAGACAAATCCAGTCATAAAAGACAAATCCAGTCATAATAGACAAATCCAGTCATAAAAGACAAATCCAGTCAAAAAGACAAGTGCGGTTAAATCCCAAGGAGGATTTTCTGATGCTCATCCAGTCAAAGAATATAAACCCAGTTAAATCAATTTCTAAAGATTTCTCTGATCCACTCGTCGTTATAGACACTAGTCGTTATAGACACTCGTCGTCATAGACACTCGTCGTTATAGACACTCGTCGTCATAGACACTCGTCGTCATAGACACTCGTCGTCATAGACACTCGTTGTCATAAACACTCGTCGTTATAGACACTCGTCGTTATAGACACTCGTCGTTATAGACACTCGTCGTTATAGACACTCGTCGTTATAGACACTCGTCGTTATAGACACTCGTCGTCATAGACACTCGTTGTCATAGACACTAGTCGTTATAGACACTCGTCGTCATAGACACTCGTCGTTATAGACACTCGTCGTTATAGACACTCGTCGTTGTAGACACTCGTCGTCATAGACACTCGTCGTCATAGACACTCGTCGTTATAGACACTCGTCGTTATAGACACTCGTCGTCATAGACACTCGTCGTCATAGACACTCGTCGTCATAGACACTCGTTGTTATAGACACTCGTCGTCATAGACACTCGTCGTCATAGACACTCGTTGTCATAGACACTCGTCGTTATAGACACTCGTCGTTATAGACACTCGTCGTTATAGACACTCGTCGTTATAGACACTCGTCGTTATAGACACTCGTCGTTATAGACACTCGTCGTTATAGACACTCGTCGTTATAGACACTCGTCGTTATAGACACTCGTCGTCATAGACACTCGTCGTCATAGACACTCGTTGTCATAAACACTCGTCGTTATAGACACTCGTCGTTATAGACACTCGTTGTTATAGACACTCGTCGTTAAAGACCACCCGTCCATGGAAATAACCTGTCAGTAGAGACAACTCACCAACATTTTTGAATTCCATATCCGATTCCTGTATCTTGCCAGGGTGTGTCTGAAGAGTTCGAGGATCCGATGCCTGAATCTTGCCAGGGTGTATCCGTTGAAGACTAACATTACCAGACTCGATTCCTGTATCTCGCCAGGGCACGTCTGAAGAATTCGAATATCCGATTCCTGTAACCAGTCAGGACATCTCTACACAAAGCATCTGAAAACCAGCTCCTGCAACATGTCAGGTACTCATTTTTCTTTTGCAGGTACGCAAGTTCTCGCTAAGGAATCTCTTACGCGATCAACATCCAGATGGCATCTATAAGCCCATCCATCTTCCAGTATCTCTCAGCATGGCATCTATAAGCCCATTCCCATCATCACATTGCTACTATGTCATACAAATGATCAATCATAAACATTGATCACACAAATGCATTATGTCATACATTTCATGCAACATGAATTTGCATTTTAGCTAACGTTTTACCCTTTTCAGGATAAGATTAACAGCTACCATTAACAATGTTCAAATCCACAGATACAATTCAGATACGCTCCAAACACGGATGCCATTCTGATACTAATTCAGATTTTTAACTTTCAGATACAGTTCAGATACGCTCCAAACACGGATGCCATTCTGATACTCATTCAGATTTTCAACTTTCAGATACAGTTCAAATACGCTCTAGACACGGATGCCATCCTGATACTCATTCATATTTTCAACTTTCAGATATAGTTCAGATATGCTCCAAACCCAGATGCCATTTTGATACTCATTCAGATTTCAACTTTCAGATACAGTTCAGATACGCTCCAAACACGGATGCCATTCTGATACTCATTCAGATTTCAACCTTTTGATACAGTTCAGATACGCTCCAGACACAGACGCCATCCTGATACTCATTCAAATTCAGCTTCCAGATACAGTACAGATACGCTCCAGACACGAACAACATTCTAGTATTCATTTTTCCAGCTTACAAATTACAATTCGACAATCACTTCTAGATGGCATCTTTAAGCCCATCTCCCACATATTTCTAGAACCTCCCCAAATGGAATCTTTAAGCCCATTCCCTTTATTCTCACATCATCAAGTTCAAATTTCTGGGCACTCTAGTGTCCAATCATCTTCCACCTTCGAGTCACGAATGGCAAGACTCGCCAATCTAACTCTCCAGGCATAAGAAGATTGAACAGGGGCAGCTGTTGTACCCCAAAATTTTCCCTCTCACTTATCAAGAATTTTCACAAGATCTCCTTTGGATCATGACTGCACTAGGGTTTGATCAGCTCAAGGCACCTCCTCATGCACTGATGACCAAAATTAGGGTTTGAGTTTGCACAAGGATTTTTGGACTACCAATGCTTCATATGACTTTCAAAAATCATTATGGACCCCCAAGATTACTCATGTCAAGTTTCAAGCCTTGAATCACATTTTTTATCAGTCAATTAGACATTTGACCTAAAAATCAACTGTATTGGGAAAAAAGTCAACAATGGCCAATTTAAAGTTAAAATTCTTAATTTTTTTTATCCAAATCAACATTTTAGACTCATATGTATCATTTTATCAAGTTCGGACCACAACTCCTTAAGGAATTTGATCAAATCTCCAAAAGGGCAAAATGGTCAAAATTAGGGTTTTGACTGGGAAAGGGCAATTTCTGATTTTTGACCTAGAAAATGATCAATTGGTTTGAAGAATGATTTCAAGAGTTCAATTGCATCATCTTGACCTAATGACATGGTTCAAAACATTACAAATCCATTGGATTAGCAGATGAATTTTGCAGTCAACTGATCAAAAGTCAATTGTATATTGAAAAGTCAAACTTTGACTTTTTACTCAAAATCAAATGCCAAATATCATAATTCATCAAAACATGTAAAAATGAGAAACTTGTTCATCAAGGAATCAAGGGTTTAAGTTTTTGTTTTGAAAAGTTGAAAATTTTAACTTAGAAAATTTTCTAAGTATAGAAAATTTCTTATTTTTTCTCAACTTTGAGCCAAATTTTCACCATGATGCAAGATGAGTAAAAGGAAACTTCCAACATGAAAGTTGTAGATATACATAAAATATACAACTTTTCTTCACACAATATATCCTAAAAATGCTTGGAACTCAAGATATAATTTTATGAATACATGCTCATGAACTAAAATAACTTAGTGAAAGTTTGCCCTAGTTAGGCAGATTTTTGACCTAACTTCATGGAATTTTTTCACATAGTTACAAAGGGAATTTTCAAAATCAATTCAAAATGAGTTGTAGAACACATTGCAAGCTTTACAAAATGTTCAAGAACTCCTTGAGATCATTCTTGAGTAGGGAGAATCGAAGAGTTGAAGTTGGTAATTTATCACTTTGATTTCAAGCCATTTCATGAAGAAAAAAAATTCAAATCCAAGTCTAGGCTGCATAATATTTTATTTGCATACCTCAAACTTGTTTCTCACTCCATAATTAAATGTTTTCATAAATGTTGGAAGCTTTAAGCCAAGCATTGAATGCATTGTATAAGAACAATTCCATTTTTGGCACAAAGGTGCAATTTCCATTTTGATAAAGCACTACTTTTGCCTTTGTCAACTTCTTGAGCCTCTCAATTGTTTTCTCTGCACACAAGCAAAGCCAAAACCAAAAGCAGCTTACCTGAAGCCTCTATCAACTCAGATCAAGCTTCTTCAAAAGCAAGTTATAGAGCCAAAAGGCTAGAACTCAAAAATCTGGAGTGGAGTTGATCTCTAACCTTTTCCATACATATACACAAATGTATTGTGTTGTACCCCAAAATTTTCCCTCCCATATTCTTCAAGAAATTGCCAAGACAAGCTTCAAAATTCCCCAAGGGTTGCACAGTCAAGGGTCTCCTGAACAGTCAAAATTAGGGTTTTGGTTCTGATCAAGAAAATGAAGTTTCCAAGGGCCCAATCAAGTCCCACATGCCTACAAATATGGTCAAGCATCCTCATGTCAAGGTTCAAGACTTTCAGCACAAAATTGCACAGTCAAAACCCTAATTGCACTACAGTCAACTGTAGGGGCAAAATGGTCATTTGACAGTCAAAAGTTCAAATTTTTGGTCAACATCTCATTTTGAAGCCACAAACATCATTTGATCAATGCTTGATCATGATTCTCAAAGCTTGGCTCAAAAATCATCAAGATGCAAAAGTTTCCTTATTTGGACAGTTGAAAAAGTCAACTGTAAATTGACCAGGGCATAACTTTCACATGGATTATCAGAAAAATTCCACCCAAAGCTCATTTTGAAGAGAAAGACATTTCCTACAACTCATCTTCATACTTCAAGTCCAAGAAATGCTCTCACAAAAAGTTATCAATTTCAACATTATAGGTCATTTTCAAAAGTCAACAAAAAGGGACTTTAAGTCAAAGGCCATAACTTGAGATTGGTAAATCAAACTGACATGGGAACAAAGAAATAGGTTAGAGGACTCAAAGACCTTTCCAAAATGTCCAAGAACATGAGCAAAGCTTAAAAATTGAGCAAGTTATGCCTTGTTGAAGTTGGGAAAGTTTTGGATATTTTGAAAAGTCAACATTGATTCAAATGACCTAAAATTGCTAATGGGCCCATTTTTCTTCCACAATTCATCATCCAAGGCATGTGCACGACCATTAGGCCCAAAGGGAAGTTTTTCTCCATTTTTATTTATTTATTTGGATTTTTTATCATTAATAATTCATTTAATTAAATAAAATACATGAAAAATACAAAACTAATGAAATAAAATCTTTTTGTGCAGAAAATGTTCTCATTGGACACTCAAATTCGTGCATGACCAATTAGGGAAGGATTGGATATGATTTGGTATCAATTTGCATGAAAAGATTTGAAAATATCATGGCTTGAAAATCAAATCTCTCAAACCATGAATGCCAAGGATTTGGACCAATATTATTTGACCTAATCACTCCATACATAAGCCTGATCAGAACCCTAATACCAAGGACCAAGAAGCTGCGCCAGAAACCCTTGCACAAACTTGAAAAATTAGCAAGAAAACTCAAATCTGAAAACCACATTCTAGGGCGATTCAAGGCCAAATAACTATCCCATTAGCTTCCTCAAGGATCATAGAACGTGTTCCAATCATTCCCTAAGCCCCATACTCAAGGAAACGTGAAATCACCATTGAAGTTGGTAAGGGAATTTTCAGAAACGTTTTCTATCATTCATGCATTGTTAACATGTTTCATGGTCGTTTTTGTGTTTAGAATAATGTTTGCAAGCTAACCTAATTGCTTAATTGTGTTTTTATCACCTCTATGCGAATCTACCATTATCAAATTCTAGGGTTTGCAGAACTGTGAATTGGGCGTTTTCAGATTGTGTAAAATTAGGCTACCACGATGCCATGGCCATGATCAGCGCACTTAGACGAAGAGGAACCCACCCTCGCGCTCAATTTATGAGCGTTCAGGGGCTGTTCGCTATTTTTTGATATGTTGCCTAAAAGAACGGTGTAAAAACCGTTGCCTGCTTCTTTTGTATTTTCAGGAAAACAAAAACAAGGAGGACGATGACTCAGTGGCAGGCAATGGTTGGTGGATTCAAACTTCGCGCGAAAAGCGCCCCACTAACATTGTTTTATTTTATATTTTTCTTTTGTATAATATAATCAGAATGCGTTGAGTGCTTCAGTGGCAAGGCGTATGTGCTGGCAACGTTCATGACCTGGGTTCGAGCCCCAGGTCCTCACCCCTTTCAATATTGTTTTTCAACTGACGTTCCCATGCAGATTCAATGCTGAAGCACACTATACACCTTCAAAATCAGACGTCCACGCGTCCCAATGGAGAGGATCAGAAGGCCACGCTCTGAGGTACATGGTAAACCCTGGTCAACGCTGATACACGCTAGTGAAAAAAGTCCTACAGGCCAATTGCTAATGGGCCCAGATTGCTAAAAGAAACACCTCAAATTAGGGGCAGACCCCCCTTTGGTTTGCAAATTTTCTTCACTTTCTTTATTTTTTGTTTTCTTTTAATTATTGTTTGTTTAATTAATTTAATGTTTTCATAAAATATAAAAAAACACATAAAAATAGAAAAAGAGAAAAAATATAATAAATATTTTTATTTTAGTATTTTTGTAAATAAATAACTTTAATTGATTAGTTTTAAATTTAGGTTTTAATTTTAATCTTTTTAATAAAAATCTAAAAAATATAGAATTAGGGTTTATGATAATTTTTCTTTTATTCCATAATAATTAAATATTAGATATTTATTTTTGTAATTAAATTACATGTAAAATAATTAGGTTTAATTTTAGGTTAAAATTCAATTTTTTCTTAATAAATTAAAAAACAAATAGAATTAGGGTTAGCATTTAATTTCAATTAATTCTTTTTTTTTCTTTCCCATTAAAATCATAAAATACCAAAAATACCAAAAACAATTTCTTTCCTTAATTCCATCATTAATTTAATTTTGCAAAAAGGGTCCAATGCCCTCGTTTAATTCTTATCAAATTCGCATGTTTATTTTTATTCTTTATAATTTTGATGTATCTCTCCCAAAGCCGTGTAACTAATTGCCCGCACTTTATTTTCATTAATTCTTTATTTTTTTGTCAAATCGGGTTCAAGAAATTTCGGCGATGTGGACCCGCGCCTTTGTAATAGCTTTAGACTGTTACTTTTCTCGCATTTTTAATTGTTAATCAAGGCATGAAAGAATGTATGGACAAAAATAAAAACAAACGCTAGATCACCAATGACATGACAAAAGACAAAATATCTGAAAACGACACACTAATCACACACCACCCCTAGGGTACGCCTCACTGTTGCCTTGCCTTGAAAGGTGATCGTCGAGTAGAGGATGTTTTAGTAAGTCCTCATGATCCGGGAACCTGGCATGAGGGTAGCTTCTAAGGTATCTTCCCATTGCTCCAGTGATCACCATGTCCCGAACCTCGAATTGACCCGAACACCTCCAACGGTGGTGCTACCTACCTCTCAATGGTGGGATGGCACTACTTTAAAGGACATTTACACAGATGAATTCCTTAGGGTAGGTAGACAACTCTAAGATGCTTGCTCTAATTTCAAAACAAATTCAAAAATACTTTTCACACCGACACCTTTTCAAAAAAGCTTTCGAAAGCAATTTTTCAAACACTCTTGAGGACAGATACAAGAGTCGAAATGGAATTTTCAAAGAAACATTTTAATACCCACAATTGAAAAGCAAACAAACCACTTTTGAAAAATGAGCAAGTACCTAAGAGCCCATGGATAACCATGGATAGAAAGGGTGCTAACACCTTCCCTTTCTATAATCTACCTCCCGAACCGAGAGCAATCTCTTTAAGGAATTTTTCTGTGCTTTTGTCCTTTCCATTTGGAGAAAATAAAAGACGGTGGCGACTCTTGCTTCCGCGACATTTCGCGAACCAGCGTTAAACAGTCAGTTCCAGATCCACCGACCACATATTGCAACATAACACACGAATGCTAAGACTCAGAAACACTCCCAAACACTTTTCCATTGAAAATCTGCCATAGCTTGACAGTTTTGAACCTTACTCAGCCATCTCCAAATCCACTCATGTGTTTTGAGTTTTAACCACATAAACACTTAATATACATCATACCTAAGTGATCCAGACCCATGTTCCCTCACTGTAACTCCTCCTCTTCCATCCACCATTTTCAAATATCAAGCTTGCAGGTTGACTTAAGTTGGGAGATTCAGGGACTTTCAAGACAAAGTAAGGATTGAAATACACTCAGGGAGGTCCAGGAAAGCTAAACAGATCCTCAGGCCTTCTCAAAACTTGCCCAAACTCCATTCACGATCTCAACTGAAAGAGGTAAAAACTCAAACTTCTATCTCTTTATACAAGCATCATTTGGTCCTGATTTGTGAAAGAAAAATGTAGATATCCTTGCCCTAAAGCTAACCATGTTCATAGTTTTCATTTATATTAACTGTGTATAGAGAATTTTTGATTTGAAATTTTTGTAAAAATTAGGTTTCAAATTAGGGCAAGTAAAATTAGCTTTGATCTTTGACTTTTAGTTTACATAAATTATATGGTTGAACTCGTGGGAAGAAACACCATAACTTTCATGTTTGGACTTTCCGTTTTTATGGAGAAATGAGAGAGATGTAGGTGGTCCGGCCATGACTCAAGGTTGAAGATGAAGTTGCCTTAAGGGGAGCATTTTCTAATATATATTTATGATTATGTTTATATGAATGGATGTACAGCCACCCCAGTGGTAAGGCAGCACGCAAAAATGCTATAGGTCACGTGTTCGAGCTTTAGCGCCTGCCTTTTGCATTTTCTCACATTTTTTGCCACTTTTTGTCCCTTTGCAGCGCTGGGCTTTTTGTTTCATTGGGCCTATGATTTTTTCTAACTCTGCATCCTGTTACTCATGATACCCCTGGCCCAATATATTTTTTATTATACATTTTATTTTCATTTTTATTTTATTAAATATATTTTTCTTAATATTAAAAATCATAAAAAATATAAAAATGATAGATTTATATTTTTGCTTATTTTATTTTATTTTTCTCACAAAAAATATTTTTATTTAGTTATATATATTATCCATTTTTTATTAATTAAATTTGTAAACTAAATTAGAACTAGTTTAATATTTATTTTTTTCTTTATACCCATTAAATATTTATTTTAATATGAAAGGACCACAATATTTCATAATGCTATATATTATTTTCAAGACAAAAAAAATACAAAAATACTTACTTTTTTCTTAAAGAAATTTGTTTTCTTTTAATCAAATAGAATTAGAGTTTATTCAAAAATATTTTCTAAAATAATTTCTTTTCTTAATTGATTTAAGTTAATTTTGATTTATTTATTAGGTTTAGGTTAAAACCTTTTTCACATAAAAAATAAACAAAAATCTTCTTTCTATTTACATATATTTGCATATTTAATTCATCTTGTATATTTTTTTATTTCAATATTTGTACATATTCAATTTGGTTGTAATAGATTAATTAGGTTTATATTATTGCAATCCCCATTCATAAATTGTATACACCCTCCCACAAATGTTGTAATAGCGTAGTAACTTTAAATTTCGCAATTTATAGCTTTTACATAACATGCTAGTAACTAGGGTTTGTATGGCAAGATAAAACTAATCAAATAGAAAACCATACTCCAAGACAAAATCAAGCATGAAAATGACACACTTGCACACAAAACATCCCTAGGGCTATCCCACTTGGTTGTCTTATACAAAATGGTTATATTACGCATGTAAGGTGTCTTAGCAAAAACAAACAAAAACAAGACCATAGTCCCTCGATGACGCTATTCAAAGTTTCCTTACAAAATGATCTTAGTCCCTCAAAAAATTCTAAGATACCTTGTAACATTGCTAATCATGAATATACGATGACCCATGCCCGTCCCGTCTACATCCAAAGATAGGGTTGCTTGCCAAATTAATGGTAAGACAACAATGTCAAAGGAAAAGAAAATGAACAAGAAAGACATTTGAGCAGGTACATTGCTCTTAGTTACTTGCTCCATTTCAAAATAAATATCCTTGCTATTTTCAAAACAAACACACACATTTCCAAACATCTTACAAACATTGAAAACATTTAAAAAAAAAAGATCAACATCTTTGTATACATTCTTACGAACGAAAATCATTACAAAGATTGCCTAAACAATGACCTCTTTTACAAAATACTTTCAAAAACCACACAAAGCACAATTTCAAACAAAATAAAGTGATCTAGCAAGTAACTAAGAGCCCATGGAAAACCATGGATGAAAAGGATGCTAATACCTTCCATTTTCATAATCTACCCCCGAACTCAAGAAATAATCTCAAAGGTCTTTCCTGTGCTTTTTCACCTTTCCTTTTTAGATAAAAGAAAAGTCGGTGGCAACTCTTGCTAACCGCAACATTTGCGATCAAGTCAGTTCTCCCACCGTATCATACACTTGTACTTCAATTCACATAATCAAACGACGCTTTCAAAAATCCCGTCATGATATTAATGGAAATTAGAAATTGAGAATTTTTCCAAATCAAAACATGACCCATAACTTTTCAATAAATTCCATAGCATTCAAAGCATAATTTGACTACGATATTTAAGGAAATTTGTAGACGGTATTTCTTTAAAGCATTCGAATTTCTGGTAATCTTTCGCTTGTAATTGACTCTTGATTTGTAAAGAGAAGTTGGAGATGATGTCAAGGAGAGTTATATGCAAAAAGAATCACTAAAAAATATTGAATAATAAAGAAGTTATAGCTGTTTGAATTTGATCTTGAAAAGGTTAACTTTTGATCAATGCATTTGATTTTCAGTCATCTGAATTATCGACTGAGCAAACTTGCAATACAAAGCTAGAAACTTGGCACGAGCGTCCTTGAGAATACATGAAGAACCAAAAAGACTTTTTTAAACCTTTGAAGCTTAAATTTGCTAGAGGAATACCAAACCCTAGTTTCTTACTCATTTCCTAGGAAGCGAATCTATCTGATCAAACCCTAAGCCATTTTGAATAATTGAGAAACCCTAGGATAGAATCTTGAATGAAAAATGGAAGGGAAAATTTTGGGGTACAACAGCTGCCCCTATTCAATCTTCTTAAACCTGAAGAGTTAGATTGGCATGTCTGCCATTCGTGACTCGAAGGTAGAAGATGGTTGAACACTAGAGTGCCGAGAAATTTGCACTCGCCGGTGTTGTCGGTTGACTGTATCGGGAATGGGCTTAAAGATGCCATTTGAATGAGGTGATGAAGAACTATCAGAGATGGGCTTATAGATGCCATCCAAAAGTGACAGTGAATTGTCGGAGATGGGCTTATAGATGCCATCTAGAGTGACTGTTGGTAAAAATTGGAAGAAGTACCAGAATAAATATTTGATCCATTTATACTGAAACAAAAGATTTCCTTGAATAATATTTTACTGGATAACGAATCATTATAAGTCTTCATAGAGATTTAACTGAACTAGTGAAAGTCTATAATAGAACGAAATCAGGATAAAACAATGGTCGATTTAAACTGAAACAACAAATGTCTTGAAGGAACTGTCTGTCATGTAGATAGTCACCCCGTCTTGTTTCGGGAATTGATCTACAATCAATTTGTTGGTAAACCCGTCCTATTTCGGGAGTTCATATCATTGGTGATAAAGATAGTCACCTCGTCCTGTTTCGGGAATTGATCTTTATCTAACCAAAGAGAAAGAAAGATAGTTTCTTCGTCCTGTTTCGGGAGTTAATCTTCAATATGATAATGTAGATAGTTGCCCTGTCTTGTTTCAGGTATTAATCTACAAACAGTTTGTTGGTAAACCCGTCCTATTTCGGGTATTCATATCATTGGTGATAAAGATAGTCGCCCCGTCCTGTTTTAGGAATTGATCTTTATCTAACCAAAGAGATGGAAAGATAGTTTCCCCTTCCTATTTCAGGAGTTAATCTTTAATCTGCTCATGTAGATAATTGTCCTGTCTTGTTTCAAGTATTAATCTACAATCAGTTTGTTGGTAAAAACAGTCCTATTTCGGGTATTCATACCATTGCTGATAAAGATAGTCGCCTTGTCCTGTTTCGGGAATTGATCTTTATCTAACCAAAGAGAAAGAAAGATAGTTTCCACGTCCTATTTCGGGATTTAATCTTCATATAATTAAAGAGAAAGAAAGATAGTTTCCCCGTCCTATTTCGGGAGTTAATCTTCAATCTGCTCACGTAGATAGTTGTCTTGTCTCGTTTCAGGTATTAATATATAATTGGTTGTCCACAGATCGTTGTCTTGTCTTGTTTCAAGTATTAATCTGGAACTCGCTTTTTGTTGGTCGTAGAGATAGTTGCCCTAGTTTGCTTCAGGAATTAATCTATGACCTATTTGGGAAATGTTGATGATATTTGTCTGTCTCTAACTGCAAGAAGTAAATCTAACCATAAGAGGTCTTTGATTGTTGATTGAACTTTTTTCCTGCAAGGAAAAAGGGATTAGTTGCATGCAGATGTATGCATAATGTTCTCAAAATAAATGAGATTTTGCTGTATGCATTTGTCATGTATGTAATGTGATGTTATGAATGTGGAATATTATTAAAGTGTATCCTTGACAAATACTAGGGAGCTTTGGGAAGTCAAATCCATGATTGTTGTTGGAGATGAAGAATATGTGTATCTTTACACTTTGTTTAAAATGATTCCGCTGGGGAGCATTGACTTTGGCTTGAGAAAACTCTGCAAAGAGTGTTGATTTCTGCTTGGGAACTAGAGTTCAGGAGTTTTAGTTGTCCCTTTCTCTACTTGGGAGCTATCTCTTGTCTGGAGAGGAAGAAAGTTTAGCTGTTTATCTGGTCGGATTCCAGGCTTCAGAACAGCTTGTTGGGGATAAAGAAGTTAAATGTTATCTGGTCGGATTCCAGGCTTTACAGCATATCACTAGGGATAGTGGCAAAATCTACTAAGGAAGACGAGTTTTGTTAGTGATTTTATAGGAATTAAACTGTTATCTGGTCGGGTCCAGGCTTCAGTAATTTGAACTGGGGTTAACTGGTATCTGGTCGGGTCCAAGTTTCAGTAACTTGAATTGTTAAGTGGTATCTAGCCGGGTCCAGGTTTCAAAAACTAGAACTGTTATCTGGTCAGGTCCAGGATTTAGAAATTTGAACTGTTAATTGGTCGGGTTTAGGCTTCAGAAATTTGAACTTGAGGTTAACTAGTATCTGGTTGGGTCTAGGTTTCAGTAACTTGAACTGTTAACTGGTAGGGTCCAGGCTTCAGCAATTGAAGAAGTTAACCTATTATCTGGTCGGGTCCAGGCTTTAGCAACTAAAAATTGAGATTTACTGTTATCTGGTCGGATCTAGGTTTCACAAACTCAAACTGTTTTCTGGACGGGTCCAGGCTTCACGGTATCTTTTAGGGATATTAACGACTTTTTTGGGGGTTGTAATGACTTAACCAGAGGTTAAGGGGTTTTGTTCATGATTTATAATGGTATGAGAGGCAAACTCGAGCTGGGGAATTTGTAGTCTGTTGCGGGAAACAAACCCTGTTGAAGAGAATCTTTTGACGAGCTCCGGGGGAGATTTATTCTTTAGGAAGGAACTCCATAAGACTTCTTCTTTTAAGACCAAATCAGCTGGGGAGATAATTCTCCAGAGATTGAAACTCTAGTTGGGGATTGCATGGATCCAACACTGGGGATAATTTTATTGAAGTAACTTTGTGGGAGTATCAATGAAATTGGCCTCGTGGGGATTTGAATACAGTTTGAACTCTGTCAGAGTGACAAATCCTATACTTATAGATAAATTGATGAGATAACGTGACATAGTCGTACGCTTTAGTCCTTAAATTTTGCTTGGACCGTCTTTTCAAATTTTCAGTCCAACAGGATACCCTTTTTTGCCCAAGACGCCATTTCAGGTTTTCGACTTATCGGGTGTACAATCTTTTATATATATCCCTAATTTTTGCCAGAACCTTTTGTTTTTCCAGGATGCCCTTATTTTTTCTTAGGTATGTCAACCTAGCAGGTATCTTCTCATGCATAGTATTTTCTGACTATGTCCGCGTTCATAGAGTGTGAAGAATTGTCACTGTTTGTGGTGGTAAGTGTTGTAGAAATGCCATAAATTAATTATTCGATTTCACGTGACCTTTCACATGTGGGAGCATGTTTTCCCCTAGAGTTAATCTGGTGCACTTCCATGTTTGAGATTTTGATCATATTTATGTTAGTCTTGAACTTCCTATGGATCTTTTCTAAGATTGTTATGGAAGAAACCGAAGATATGATACTGACACCATCTGATACTACTGGCACAAACAAGAAATTTGGTGGTACCCAAGATCTTTGGTCAAGTCTCACAATTTTCTAAGGAATTTCATGGAAGGATCTGAAGACATGATACTGACACCATTTGATACTACTGGCACATACAAGCAATCTGGTGGTACCTAAGATCTTTAGTCAAGTCTCAAAATTTTCTAAGAACTGTCATGGAAGGATCCGAAGACATGATACTGACACCATCAAATACTACTGGCACAGACAAGCAATTTGGTGGTACCTAAGATCTTTGGTCAACTCTCAGAATTTTCTAAGAACTATCATGGAAGGATCCGAAGACATGATACTGACACCATCTGATACTACTGGCACATTCAAGCAAATTTGTGGTACCGGAAGTCTTCATAGTGGATTTTGTTCAAGCCCATGATCAATGTAGCATTTCCATTTGAGTGATTCGAATGGAGATTTGCCTCTGGTTATTCAACATTTCTTTGAGAGATTCTTTGAATCTCGACTTGACTTCCCCAGATCAGTTGGACAATAATCTTGTCGTGCCCCTTGATTGTGAAAGATTTTGTCATTAGAAGCGTCTTTCCGTTGGAAGTAATTATGTTTACTGGGAGAGTTTTCGTTCATTGGATATTCATCGTGTGAATTTCTCCGTTGTCAAACAAATAGCCATATGCAAAGAATGGTATTCAAACAATGCAAATTTTATGTATGTCTTGAGAAATTTTTTTAAACAATACACTTTTAAAGAGAAACAAAAATTTGTAACAATATGAATTTAACTCATGGTTTACAGTAAGCCTTACAGGAGTCAGGATACCTTTTGTAATAATATGTTTTTGAACTAACCTACTCTTCAATTAGGACTTTTAAAGGGTTGTAACGTGGCTTGGTTCACGGTTTAAGAAACAAAGGATAAGGATCAAAGTTTATTTGTACCCAACCCGTTCTCCATAATGTTCTCCAATCCTAAACTAAATCGGTCGCGCGTTTATCTCCTACTAGAATCTGGAATGATATTTTTGGTGATAGTTCAGATACTGGAAGTTTATTTTGGAAGGCATTCATTTTTGTGACGTTTTGCATATTGTCGAGGATTTGTAGTGACCTCCTTTTTGATCTACTATCCCTAATTTTTGCCTGAGTGTTCTTGTTTTGAGATTACACCCAGTGGGATGCCCCAGTTTTATTTCTTAAGTCTCCTTCATAGGTTTTGACCTAGTAGGCTTTTCTAAATAATGCTTTATTTATGGGGAACCAAACGTCATCTTTTTAATTCAGAAAAGTGTTTTCATTGTGAAGTGACAGCTTGCGACTGAATGCACATTTGAATCAACTGAGAATACTATCATGTCCCATGTTATGATTAAAGGTTTCAGTTTGTACGAAAAATAAAACTCCTACTTATTTGGCTCAAAGGGGTTGACTAGGGATTATCTTCCTTATAACTCTACTGTTTTGGGATTTGAAACAACGCATGTACATCACCAATACAGTCTATTCAAAAGCATATTGTATGAGATTATGGTATTATTTTTATCATCCTCCATCTAAAGGCTTATAGCTTGTAATCGAGAGTTAAACATCATACAAAAAGAGGTAACAACATAATTTAAGTATAGTGAAAACGAATGGACTAACTCAAGACAAACATATGCAATGCATTAGTGATAATAAAACAAAGTCTGATATAAAGGTAAGTGTTTAAGCAAACAAATAAATCACATCTGAAAATTCAAATGAACAAATATTTCTCCGCCTAAATTTTGTCACTTCAGATGATGTGCCTTTAAAGGATGACAGAAAAATTCCAATTGACCATCTTATGAAAATTCTAAAACTCCTTGGTCGATCAGGTCTTGAATCTTGTTTTTCAATGCCCAACAATGGTTAGTGTCGTTTCCAGGACTGTTGGAGTGGTATGCACACCTTTCTTCATGATTGTAACAGGGAGAAGCGGTAATCGGTTTTTTATGAGGCTCCCTCAATGTAACCAGCTTGGCCTCCAACATGTGATGCAACGCTTGAGCCAAAGACATGTTGATCTTGGTAAATTGTCTTTTGGGCATATCTTGCTTATGTTGACTACCCTGTCATTGTTGGTGAGGTTTTTGTTGGACTTGCATTGTAGCAGCAATTCTGAAAGGTCATCTCTCGACCAAGCCAATTTCTTGTCCTACCGGAGGCTGATTAGTGACTTGATCCCCAATTTTAGCCGCTCGTTCCATAGGGTTGTGTTCATCTTGATGAAGCTTGTTGATAAGGATTCTTAACTCTTCTTGTCCCCGAGCTAAGTTTTGGATAAGAGCCATTTGACCCACCATCTAACCCATCATCTGGATTTTCATTGTTTCCATCTCGGTTTGTAATTGTTCCAACTGGTCATCCCTGTTGTCTTCAGGATTCCTCTTGGTCATGCTCTCAATGAGTAGTGCTTTCACTTCTTCTTTCCCCTTGGATAGGTTCAGGAACAATTCTTGAAGTTGAGCATTTTGGGTCTAAAGATCTATGACAGTCTGTTCTAGAGCCATCTCTATTAAAATAAACAGTAAGCAGATGAGAAACCTGTACGGGGAAAACCTGTTATGTTGACATGCATGATATGTGGATGTGATGTTTTCAAGGATCTCGCGGGGTATACACATGAAAAGTTCAGAAGTTGAACTTTGATTACAGCTTTGATTGAAGAACTTCGTATCGTTGAAATGTCCTTATACGAGAATCAAGCTCACCATGTCAAGTGGGTCATAGCCCTTGACTCAAGTTACCGTGCTTTGGTATTTGAGAGCATTTGGTTAGAGGAAAATAAATCCTCTTGCCCCTCGATAGATGTCTGGTTCGATACAACCCTGCATCACAGGCCCTTGAGACCCTTGAAATGGTTATTGAAAATGCTATAGTATGATGTCATGATGTTTATGTACAAGTAATCATATACACATAAAGCAAACAAGTCCTTAGGTTTAGGCTTGCATGAGGTTCATAGGTAAGTACCCTCTTGAAGTTTAGTTGGTTCAACCTGTCCTAGAAAGTAATCGGGTTCTCGAGGATCTCAATATCATTGATCTTTCTTCATTGGGCATTATTTCAGTGCAAGCCTCTTTATTGGCGACCGAAATATCCCAAAATCAGATCTCAATGAGTGTAGTATCGAGTATCAACCAACTTCGGACTGCACCAAAGTCGGCTACCTCACTACTTTCTAATGGCCAAGTTGTTCAATTAAAGGTTCTAAAGTTCGTTAGTGCTTCATGACATCACACAGCGGCCCCGTATTCTCCTTAGTTCTCCATAAGGGATATCGGTATCTACAAATGTGTCACACTAATATAGCTATTGTCTTAACCATATCGGTCTACACCGTACAGTCTCCACAATTTTTGATATTTACCTAATGATGTTCCCCGATCCGGGTAGAGGATCAATACAAACCCAAATAAGGACACATAAATGTAAAGAAAATAAGTCAAATAATAAAAGCAATTAAATGTGATCTAGCTCTAAGGTAACCCCACTTTTAAACACTCCCCAGCAGAGTTGCTAGTTCTGTAATATGGTGGGAGAACTGACTTGGTGTTTTGCATTTTATCAAAATTATTGCGGATAGCAAGAGTCGCCACCAAATTTTCTTTTATCCAATAAAGGAAAGGGTGAAAATAACAGGAAAGAACTTTTTGAGAATTTTCCTTGAGTTCGGGGGGTAGGTTATGAAAAGGGAATGTGTTAGCACCATTTTCACTCGTAGTTATCTACGGGCTCTTAGTTGCTTGATCACTTTGAAAATGCTTTGTTTGAAATGTTTTTGTGTTTGGTGCAAGTTTGAAAATATTTTGAAAAAATGAATTTGTTTCGGTAAACTTTGTAATGATTCTCGTATCTTTGAGAATGTATATAAAGTGTTGGTTTTGAAAATATTTGTTATTTGGAAAGTGTTTGAAAGATGTTTTGAAAGTGTGAGGTGTGAAGATTGTTTTGAAAATGTTGTGAGCAAGCAACTATGAACGTCCTACCTACTTAAAAGGTCTTTGTTCTTTTCCTCCTCCTTTATATGTTGCTATCTTACCATTTATTGGTAAGAAGCCCTATCATTGGATGTGAAGGGACAAACGCGGGTCAATCGTACAGTCATAGAAGGCAACTTGTGAGACACTTTAGCAATTTTCGTAAGGGACTAAGATCATTTTACCGAAGGCAACATCGAGGGACATTAAGGGACTAGGATCTTTTTTTATCGAGGGTCCTTGCTAAAGCGTCCCACATTCGAGGGACATGACTTTTTTTTCCGAGGTAACAAGCGAGGTTACCCTAAAGGTGCGCGCATGAAAAGTATGTTTGATTAAAGTTAATTTGTCTTTGATTAGGGTTGTCTAGAAATTGATTTTAAATCTTGCCATACACGCCTAATTACTATATAGTATAAAGGAAAAAAAAGTAAATTATAGAAATTAAAATTCTACGCTATTACAGAGGTTTAGGGAATGGGGAGTACAAATTTACAAATGGGGATGGATCGATACGACAATGCGATTAAAAATCTAAATAAGCAATCAATACAACCAAATTGAATCGAATAATTAATTAAAACTACAACAATCCATGAAATAAAATTTAATTAACAAAGTAAAAATATGGAAATAAAATTCTTGGTATTTTGTTTGTGAGAAATTTTGAAGAGAAAAATAAAGACCTATTATAGAGGGGGAAATAATTTGTTACAAAGAAATTAAATCAAATGTTTATATATCTGTTGTACCCTAAAATTTTATGTCTCATGTTTTCCAAGGTCTTCCCCTACATGGTTGGTCACAAACCTTTGCCTAAAGAAAAGGAAAATTTTGTGAGTGATGTTTTTAAGTTTCCTTCGATTGGAATCTCTAAAATTACTTTCGATTGGCATCTCCAAAATGCCTTTTGATTGGCATCTACAAAATTCCTTTCGATTGGCATTTACAAAATGCCTTTCGATTGGAATCTACATAGCGCCCTTCGATTGGCATGGACAAAGGTCCTTCGATTGGCCTATTAATAAGGACTTTTTATTGGCATTTTAACAAGTACCTTTCCATTGGCATTGTAACAGTGTCTTTTGATTGGCATCTATATAGCGCCCTTCGATTGGCATGGACAAAGGTCCTTCGATTGGCCTGTTAACAAGGCCTGTCGATTGGAATTTTAACAAGTACCTTTCGATTGGCGTTGTAACAATGTCTTTTGAGTGGAATTTTAACAAGTTCCTTTCGATTGGCATTGTAACAGTGTCCTTCGATTGGCATTTTAACAAGTACTCTTTGATTGGTATCTGGACAAAGGTCCTTCAATTGGCATGGCAAAGGGTCTTTCGAATGGCATTTCAGTACATAATTTCAAGAGAACCATCAAGGCCAAGTGCGGGTCAAAGGGATTCTAATAAGGAAAATTCTGAATAGATTCAAATTGGACTTTGAAGCTGGCAAAGAAGGCAGATTCGAAGGAATGAAACAGGCTGGCATGGATAAAAAGTTTTGATACAAATTAAAAAAATCATATTCTTGTCATCAAAGCATTGGATTTTTACACAAATATAAACCTAATGAGATTCACTACATAAGGATAATAAGTTTAAACCTAATGCAAGAGGCAACGGCCACAAAAAAAGGGCCAAACGAAAAGTGCAACATTTCAAGAAAATGAAAGCTGCCTCCAAACCAAGAACAAAATTACAAAATCATTCAAGTGTGGTTCCATTCCAAATCTCACGCTTTAGACAATCTCAACCAGTTCCAACAATCCAATTATATTCCTGGGATTCTCAGCAAGTCAGTCCATCCATCCTTGAAGGGCAAATTCTCCCAGAACCAGTAAATCAAAATAGTTCATCGTGGGTAACCTCTTGAATTTATTTTGACATTTCTATGATGTATTAATCCTTTTCTTAGTCTGATTTGTACCCAGGAGATTGTTTAAGGAAATACCAATGTGAAACATGAGTGGTTGGAGGTGAAACAAAGATTTTTCCATTGTTTAGGGAAAAATCTGTATCATGCTTCGAACCATATGATACAGGCATGCCCAACAAAAACTAAGATTGGATTCAAATTCAGTAACACTTTTCGTGTGGAATGGGATTTCAATTCGAAGCTTAAATTTCAAGAATTTACATATAATATTATTGTGTTGTTATATGTATGAATGAACAAGTAGCGCAGTTGGCAAGGGATTGAGTACATGAAGGAAGGGACCTGGGTTCGATCCCAAGTCCAGCGTTTTTCAATTTTCTTAATGTTTTCTGCAGATTCCAGTATGTTACATCCCCGGGCACGCATCACGGACTCTATCATCATCATCGTTGGGTCACTCATCCTCCATATCCAGCGCCCAAAAACGCTTCTCCATGGTGAACCCTCGGGATCTTGCAACACTGGATCCAGCACAAGTTATGGCCCAACAGATCAGGGCCCATAACACAAATTCCAGCACACCCCTCAATTGGGTTGCTCACCCTCAGGCCCATCTTCTTTCCTTTATTTTATTTATTTTTTGTTAATTAGTTTATATTTTCTATTCATTCATTTTTTCAATAAAATCATAAAAATCAGAAAATCATAAAAATTAGGATTTAGAATTTTTCTTAATAAAATTAATTTTTGCAAATTAATTTAATTAAACTTTAACTTTTTTCTTTAATTTAAAATTAGTTAGAAATTAGGTTCAACTTCTAATTTTTTTTATAAAACACCAAAAAACATTTTCAATGAGCAATTAGATTTTTTAGGGTTTAGAAATTTTTTCCCGTCTTAATTTTTGCGCGTCATTACTTTTTTTATACGATTATTTTTTATCATTTATGTAACTGTGCCCGGTTTGTAATAGCCTAATTACGGTTTTAATTTCCATATTTTACATTCTTAGTCAAATATAATTGTAATTGCCCCAAAGCTTTGTAATAGCTGTAGGTTTTAATTTATGCACTATATTATATTCCTGTATATAAATTGCTAATAACCTAGGCGTGTATGCTTAATCAATCAATTAGTAGATCACTAAACTGCAAGATCAAATATTTGAAATAACACACTATTGCACACTTGCACCCCTAGGGTATTTCCCACTTTGGTTGCCTTTTAAAATGGTCATGTCCCTTGAATGTAGGGATACTCTTAGCAAAGACCCTCAGTTTAAAGTCATCATAAAGAACATAGTCCCTAAATGTCCCTCGAGTTGCCTACGAGAAATGATCTTATGATGATAGTCCCTTCGAAATGCTAAGGTATCCTTACATGTTGCCTTCAATGACCATTACGTCCCTTTCGATAGTCCCTCAACATCCAACGACTAGGGTTACCTACTCACTAATAGTAGGATAACACGGTCTAAAGGATAGGAGGAAAAGAATAGTCTTTTTCGAGTAGGTAGATAACTATTAGGTACTTGCTCAAACAAATTTTCACACCACACTTTCAAACACTTTTCAAACAAAGTTTTCAAAACGCTTTATCACACTCTTGAGGACTGATACAAGGGTTATCACAAATCGAATCGCCGCACTAAGGCATTTTCAAACAAAAACTTTTTCACACAAACATGAAAGCAATTTTCAAAAATGAGCAAGTACCTAAGAGCCCGTGGAAAACCACGGATGGAAAGGGTGTTAACACCTTCCCTTTCCATAATCTACCCCCCTTACTCAGAAAACTCTCGAAAAAGGTATTTTCTGTTCTTTTCACCCTTTCCTTTGTTGGATAAAAGAAAAGTCGGTGGTGAATCTTGCTTACCGCGACATTTGCAAACACAAACGCAAAACCAGTATAACAGTCGGTTCGGCCACCGTATCACAGAACTGGCGACTCTGCTGGTGATGGGTATAAAGTGGGGTTTACCTTAGGGTCTAGATCATTTTAAAATTGCTTTCTTTGTTTGCTTTGACTACTTTATCTTTGAGGGTTTGTTAGGGTATTCTTTTAATGATATTATACCCGGATCTGGGGCATCTTTTTAGGTAAACAGCTATAGATGGTGGAGACTGTATGACGTAGATCGATATAGTTGAAGCGATAATTGTGTTGGTGTGACACTTTGGTTGGTACCGGTATCCCTTGTGTTGAATCGAGAAGAATACGAGGTTGCCGCGTGGTATCGTAAATCACTAACGAACCTTAGAATCTTAGTTGAACAAACTTGTCCATTAGAAGGTAGTGAGATAGTCGGCCTTGGTGTAAAGCTAGGAATCGGCTGATACTCGATACTACACTCATTGAGATCGAACTTTCGGAATGTTTCGGTCACAAGAAAAGATTGCTAAACTATATAATACCGATAAAGAAAGATCAGTGATATTGAGACTCCTTAGAACCCGGTTACTATATCTAAGATAGGTTGAGCCAACTAAACTTCAAGAGGATACTTACCTATGGAATCCATGCAAGCCTAAACCTAAGGCTACTTGTGTGACTTGTTTGCTTTCTTTTCCTAACAATTTGAACTCATTGCAGGGCTTTGATTGTATTCCTTGCAGGACCTTATTTGTATAAATCCGATAAATTGGTTTCTTACCCTGTATTTTTGCTTGATGCATAGCATACACATCATATCATCATACCATAGCATTTCCATAACCATTTCAAGGATCTCAAGGGCTTGTGATGCAGGTTATGATAAAGCAAACGTCTAGAAAGGGGAAAGGGGAAAGGGGATTCATTTTCCTCTAGCCAACGCTGCCAAAAGATCAAAGTGACAACTTGAGTAAGGGGCTATGACCCACTTGATATGGTGAGCTTGACTCTCGTAGAAGGACCTTCAAATGATATGAAAGTTCGTTAGTTAAAGTCACAGTTCAACTCCTAACATCTTCTTATGTTTACCCCGAGATATCCTTGAAAAAATTTGCATATCATATTGCTGTACCCCAATTTTTGCCCCTAATATCCCTTCAGCATACCATGTTGATTCCATCACAACAAGATCACACTAGGATTCTTGGTTCCCATCCCTATATTTAGCTTTTCTCTTTGAGGAATCACCAAGAACCTTGATTTGTGTTCTTTTGTGATCATGAATATTTTTTGTCTTGATTTCTTCTCTTAATTAATAAAATGAAATGTTGGTTTGTCTTACTTGTTACTTATGTAGGTAAAGGCAATAAGATTCAGCAAGTTGCTCCATGGGTTCATGAGTTTATTTCCATGCCCTAGTCAATAAAGCTTTAGAAGTTCAAAACTCACCATTGGATTTGTTTTGGAGTAAATGGAATGGAAAGGTTATTTTGGTTCACCACATTTCAAGAGTATCAAATTTGGTTCAAAAGTACAGGGGATTGATTTGAGAAGTTGTCATGCTTGGACAAGGCTTTGTTCCCATTGGTCACAAATGCATATTTCTCCCAATTATCAAGATATGGAAGTGTTTGTGGTTGATATTAGTTCTAATTATCATCCTCAACAACTTAATTTACAAAGCATTTATGTTGGTACAAGAAGTTTGTTCAAATTGTCAAAGTTCCTCAAGGCATTTTTCTTGATCTAGGAGCTAGGGTTTTGAACTTCAAAGAAGCATATCTTTCTCATCTTTTGGTATTTTAGAGTGATTATAAAGACATCCTTCTCTTAAAATGGTTATCAACAAATCACTTCAAAAGTTCCAAGGAGTTTTCATGTGGAAGAAACTTGATGATGAAGAAAGATTACAAGTCCTCCAGATGAACCCCCATTTCCTATGTATGACTTCAAATGATCATAACTTGGAAAACTTTTATCACCTTGAGCCCGTTATTTTTCCACAATGATCTTGTGGATGTGAACTTTATTCCTTATTTTATGTGCAAAGTGATAAAATGGATATAAGATTCCCTAAGGATACAAAAGATTATAGGTCATTTCATGATTTTATTTCCAACTTCAACAATTCATAACTCTCTCAATTTTTGGAGATTTTGATTGGTTCAAGTTTCAAAATGTCATTCAAGAGGTGTATTTCATGTCGTGTTTTTTGGTCAAGAGAAAATTCCAAGAGGAAGGCCATGTTTGGATGCAAAACATTATAGGTCACTTTTGATGAAAAACATGAAATGTTTCTAAGTATGGAAAGTCAACCTTTTTTCCCCAACTTTGACTCAATCTAACTTTCAGCTCAAGCATCCATTTGATTCCATTCTTTTTCCATTGCAAAGCTTGTAACCTCATCTTTCTAAAGCATCAAGAATCATGACTTAAGACCCCTTGAGCTGATAATTCCATTGGATTGAACTTGGTAACTTGGAACTGAAGTTTCTCCATAAGTCAGAATTTGAAATCTTTATTTTGGCTTCTAATCATAAGTTTTCCATGCGTTTTTGCCTCTAAACATGTTTAGTGAAGTTCAGGAATTGATTATCACAACAAAATGCGTGTTTTGGATGAGTTTTGATCAAATTGGAAGTCACACTTTTCTTGTTTGCAACTTCACATGATTTCCCTCCAAACTTCATCATTTCACAAGTTTGGACATTCCATTTGATTCCCTATAAATAAAGGGTCATCCCCCATTCATTTCCTCAAGCTTGGATAGCCAGAATCACCCTGGCAAACTTGTTCCATAACTCAAAATCCCGCTACTTCGAAATCTGCTTCCAAGCCTTTTTCAATCCAATTTTTCCATCAATTCACCTTCCTTGATCTTCCCTGAAGCTAACCATATAATTACATTCAAGAATCGTGCCTATATTGCTCCATATAAGTTCAGTTTCAGAGCTCTGCAACTCAACTCCAATAGGTAAATTCCTTCATCAATTCTTCAAAACTTTGATATCATTGTGATGCTCTCATTGCCCTGGTTCTAGTCGCAACACTTATTTTCATTTGGAAACTTGTTTTGACCACGAAATTTCAAATTCATTTTCAAAACTTTCCTTCCAATTTGATTGAGCTATAGTTTATATAAATTTGTCGCGAAGGTGTGGTTGTCTTCGTCTTGAAGAGACAAAACGAATGGCATATGTCTGAGCTTCTGATTTTACAGTTTGAGAGAACTGTAATTCACGTTGGCTGGGGGTTGAAGATGACCAACGTGTCATCTTCCAACCAATGATGGAACGCCACTTATTTTTTTTGAAATCTGATTTAATTAATGATTCAATGCATTATCCACTAAAGTCCATAACATGCACAGTGCGCCAGGTCCACTTGATATGTTTACTAACGCGTTTTGACATTAATCAGATGGCCCATTTTTTTTTCTTTTCTGATTCTTATACTTAATTGTTTTTAAATTTCAAAAAAATCATAGAAAATGCATTTTTAGTCCAAAAAATCTGAAAAAATTATGAAAAATATTTTTGAATTTTCTCTTTCTGATTTTTATTTTTTCACAATTTTATTTTGTGTTTTGGTATTTTTTATAAATCTTCAGTTTATTTGATTTGTTTTAAATGTTTAAAAATATTTTTATGCATTTTTAAATTCTGAAAAAATATGGAATGATCCAATGACATTGTGACAAATATTGGTGACCTCACTAATTTTTTATTTCTGACTTTGGTACATTTTTTATCATTTTGGTTTGTTTTACTCATTTCTTTTAATTTTAAAAATAGTTTCTGACTTTAAAAAATTACCAAAAAATTTATAAAAATATTTGAGTCCGTTTCTGATTTTTCTATGGTCTTACTTTTTATTTCTTCATTAATTTGAACATAGTTGATATTTTTATCCCTTATTTCTATTTTTAAATATTTCTAAAACCTTTTTTTAATGTATATTTTAAAATGCAATATTATTTTGTGATTATTTTCTGGCTAATCTTGGGTTGAATTTTTGATCATGAACTTTATTAACATCATTGGATCCATGGTGTTGAGTTTAACTCCAAAAAAATGGATGAATGATTTTAATAATAGTTTGATTAAATTTTAATTCAAATGTGGCTTGTATATTCTTCCCCACCCCTCTCCATCTCATCACTTTCTTATTGCACTAAGTGTTATTGGAGCATGATCTCTATATCATGTCTCAAAACAAATGGTGCATAGATTGCTATTGACCGGCCTCAAAATAGGTGCGACTTCTACATAAGTCCACTTATGATTGCTTAACATAGCGCTAAATTTTGTCCCGATTTGAATAAATGATCATCCGTGGCCCAAACCTATGTTTGCAAGCCCAAGTATGTTAATTTGATCTCTTTGATCCAATAACCTTGAGATTCATTGTGTGGAGGCTTTGGTTCTACCAATCCTCTAATGGATCTACAACACTTTTGGTCAATGCGGATCACTTAAACATCGTTGATCATTAAATGGTACTTTTGAGGATCGCAAATGGATGATATACTTGACAAAAAGCAAATGCAACTTGTTGTATGGAGGATTTGGTTCTACCAATCCTCTAATGAGTTCCAAATGCAAGTTTCAAGATGATCATACAACTAACCACTAATCACGAATAACTGATTTTACCCTTTGTTGTTACTTTATGCCATTTTTTTATGCTTTATGCACCATTTACTTTAAGCATTACATTTCATGCTATCTTCATCTTTTCTCACTTGAGCCTTCTATTTTTTCTTCTAAGACACCTAATAATCAACATAAACCATAAAACTTTAACGATACTTGGACTATTTGGTTACTATCCTTGGCATTATGGAGTATGGGACTTCTTGGACTTAGGATTAGAAACCTTGGCCTATGTTGGAAACTTTGTAACCTTAATTGATATTTTGTCTGGATTTCTTGAGGTTTACCTCAAGACATTGGGTTGTTTGTTTGTTTTGTGTGAAGGTTATTGTGATTACATTCTTTGTTTGTAATCTGGAATTCACCTGTATACAGTTGTTACTCTGCCCAATTTTTGTGAAGACTTAATACACTTGAAGTTTGGTTCTTTCAAGAGGTCTAGTATCTTTGCTTGCTTGGTTTCAATCCAAAGAATGGGAATTCTATCTTGGCTCATAATATCAAGTATTGGCTTCTTGTTGGTTAGATGGTTCCTATCCCTAGATTTTACCTTATGCTTTAGGATAGTCTCTTCTTCTCCTCCCATCTTCTTTAATTTCAAAAATCTTCTTCATCCTTTTGAAAACTCCTCTTATTTTGAAACTTGAACCATTTTCATAATAAACTTGGACTTAGGTCCATGCATTTTCAAAAACATTTTTATGAATAAACTTCATTCAACTTAATAATATTTTGACATCATTTTTTGTGTGTGAGAAGACTAAAAGTCAAGCAATGTCATTTAAAATCATTTTTTCCACTTTGAATTTCTTATTTTAAAACCTTTCTCAAAAGATTAGACTCTTGTCAATCCTCATAGTGATGCAAACAACTATACTTCTACAATATGTAGTGAAGAGAGATATTTTCCACTTGGGTGTTGAGTGAGGCATTGTTGATTTTAAAATCCAAGTCATATCCTCGACTTTGAGATGATGCACATTCTCATTTCTCATGATTGTGGGTAGTAGGTATGTTTTTCACACGGACAATGACGATGATGTTTTATCTCATAAAAATTAACCAACACACTTACATTTTAAAATTTTTAACGAGGAACTATGTGTACCCTGATCCCCTATTACATGAAAAGGTGGTACGTAGGCACTAAAGCTTCGCAACTGCGGCGGGTGAAAAAACCATAAAAATATATTTCATTTCTCAGCTTCACCATCCATTTTTTACACATCATTTCATAGCCAAAATATGCAGATTTTACAAAGAGGTTCCTGCAGAGTACCGTAGATGTTTAGGATGCTAATACCTTCCCTTTACATAACCAACCCCCTTACCTTGAATATTTCCCCATCTTTTTGGGTTATTCACTCTTTTCCCATTCCTTTTGAAACAATAAAGCGCGGTGGCGATTTTATTTTGATTTGTACAAGTCTAGTTAATCCCATGGCTTAGTCTTAAACATTTCTACCGCTACAGAAAAATGGCGACTCTGCTGGGGAAAGATTGACCTCTTGCTGGTCCATCCCTAAGTGGGTTGAGCCTATCTTTATTTTTATATGTGTATATGCTATTGTTATTTATGTGTTATATGTTGAATATATGTTTATCTAGATTTTCCTGGTTTTCAGGGTGCTTGGTGATTACTCATAAGTCCTATACCCGGACTTGGGCAAACTTTAAGATAGGACGGGCGATATAGTCATGTTAAATTTGAGGGAGTAATCCCAAAAAAAGAGGCATGAGATCCCCCACTCATTGGAGACCCCTTTGACTGTAGTGTCATTTACCGACTAATCGGGAAGACGTACTGCTTTCGACCTGAGAGCCTGCTGAAGCTGAGGATCATAGAATACCTAACCCATCTTTGCCTTTTAGGTGTAGTGCGGAAGCTATGATGGAGTAATCTGGAAATAGTTGTCATGTGATGCTACGCTCAGACGAGTCTTTCTTGAGAATATTACTAATTATCGAGTTAATTGGGAAGTTGGTAAAATCCGAAGGAAGGATGTAGACTCTAGGAACCTCTAGAACCTTGTTTGGCAGGTAATAACTTTTAGACCAACACCTTATGGGTAGTACCTTCGACCTCAGGATCGTGACGTTAAACCTGTGAACCCTATATGTGTGATCTTATGTGTGATTGTTGTATCATGCATCCATGCACTCATAAGCATCTTTTGAAGAGATCTTATTTCAAGGGATTTAAAAGTTGACCATTTGTGAATATCTCAGGTACTTTTTAACCATGGATTCTGGAAAGAGAAAGACCGGGAAGTACAGTTTCAAGGATCCCAAGATAGATGAGTTGATCAGTCTAATTCCCGAGATTGAGTGTTCTGCAGATTTTTGGAAGAAGTATGGATCCATCATTCCTCTCATGAAGCTGAAGATGAAGGAGGGTATTCTATCGAACATAGTCCAGTTCTATGATCCGATGTATCATTGCTTTAATTTTCCCGACTATCAGTTGATGCCTACACTGGAGGAGTATTATTATCTGTTGGATTTAGCTGTTATCGATCGTGTTCCTTTTACTAGTTTGAAGGGTGAGCCAAAACCACATGAGATTGCTGCTTTGATTCATCTGGGGAAGTATGAGGTGGAAGCCCATATGACTACTAAAGGATGGATTAGAGGATTATCGGCCCATTTCTTATTGGAGAAAGCTCGTTACTTTGCCAGGATGAAGAGTACAGTCGCTTTTGAGGCCATCTTTTCTCTACTTGCTTAGGGTTGTTCTTATTTCCTAATGTGGACAAGTTTGTTGACATTAATGCTACCAGGATCTTCATGATTGGAAACCCAGTTCCTACATTGTTGGGTGATGCTTATTACTCTATTCATCTTCGAAATTCTTACCATGGGGGGATGATTATCTGTTGCACGCCTCTATTGTACTGGTGGTTTATCTCTCATATGCCTCAGTCTGATGCTTTTTGGGATGTCAAGAAGGAACCCCGTTGGGCTCCTAAGATCATGGCACTTACTCACTCGGATATTGATTGGTATCATCGATCTTACCAGGATATAGAGATTATTGACAGTTGTGGTAGTTTCCCAAATGCACCTCTTCTTAGTACAAAGGGAGGAATTAACTATAACCTTGTTCTTGCACGACGACAGCTCGGTTATCCGATGAGGGATAAACCAAATAGTATTCATTTGAGTAGTTTCTTTATGAAGGAGGGAGAAGACCATAGGGAAGCTAGGGAGAAGATTATGAAGGATTGGCGTCACATTCAAAAGAAGAGTAGGAACGACTTGGGACCTAGGGGTGTTGTTTCTTTGGAGCCATATCTTCAGTGGGTCCAAACGAGAGCTATTCAGTTGAAGATTTCGTATTCCTGGGAAACACCTATGCTTGATTTGTTTGTGAAGACCACTCCTCCCTTATTGGATGATATAGAAGAGCTACAACTTGCTTTAGTCAGGATGCAACAGGAAAAGGATGCTTGGAAGAACAAGTGCCAAACTTTAGAGATTTCTTATAGAGCAGATTTGAAGTAGAAAGACGACTTGATTGAGATTCTTGAGAGACGAGATGTAGAGACCATGGAGAGGCAAGGGGATTTATTTTCTCCTAAGCCTCAGTCATATTCCATTTGCTCACTCCCTGACTTAGGTGATTGGAAGGAGGTTGCCACCAGATATGCGGAAGAAAACCAGAGGTTGAAGGCTCAGATTACCAAGCTTACAGGGAAGCGCCAGCATATAAAGTGATCTCCATCAGGTTTACTTCTATGGGTTTTAGATTTTATTTTCATCTTGTACTTGGGATCATTGAAATTTGTAATCTATTTTGGAGTTGTTATAGTAAAATTTTTAAATATTTCAGATGCGTTATTACTTTGATATTTGTAATATACCCATAAATTTTAAATCCCTTGAAATATTAAATAATAAAATAAAATCATGTGCATTGCATATCATGCATCATATTGCACATATTTCTTGCATTTGTTATGCATATCCAGGTGTCATACCAAGCTTCTTTACTTTATTCAGCAAGTTGACTCATCACTACAACACTCGGGCTAATTTCAGAAAGAAGATGGATAACTTAGAACAAGAGAATCGCGAGCTGCGCAGGGAGGTTTCTGCTTTGAAGGTCGGCATGGCCAATCTTATTGCTCTGATGGAATCTCTGGTGGCTGCTCAGAATTAGCCACTGAGTGTTCAACCTCCGCCAACAAGGGTTACTATTGAAGCTCCGACTATTCCGGTATCTGCTACTCCAGCTGTTGTTCAGAATCGCATGCCTCAAGGTTACCCTTGGGGAATGCCATAGAATTTTGCGCATGAAAGTTTCAACCTTGGTCCTCAAGATACTCCAATTGTTCAGACTATTGTTACTCCGACACCTCCTTTGGTGCATGCTTCTCCTACTGCACCTCCTTCGGTGAATATGGTTCCGTTTGTTAGCGATGATGTGTGTCGTCCATTCCCTCCACCAAGTGAAGACTTGGTTCTTTATGACAGAATGGATGATTTTCAAGAGCAATTCAACAGGATGTAAAGGGAAATGAAATCCCTCATGGGAAAAAAGTTATTCGGGCAGAATGTGAATGAATTATGCTTGGTCCCATATGTTAAGATACCTGCTAAGTTTAAGGTCCCGGAGTTTGAGAAGTACAAGGGAAACACTTTCCCCTGTGCTCATCTGGTAATGTATGTAAGGAGAATGTCTACCCATACTGATGATCAGTGTCTGCTGATTAACTTTTTTCAGGATAGTTTGACCGGTGCTGTGTTGAAGTGGTATATGAGTTTGGACAGTGTTAACATCCATACTTTCAATGATTTGGGAGAAGCGTTCATCAAACAATACAAGTACAACATGGACATGGCGCCTGACTGTGATCAACTCAGGGCTATGGTTCAGAAAGACAGTGAATCATTTAAAGATATGCACAAAGATGGCGTGAGGTAGCCGCCCAAGTGATTCCTCCCGTGGAAGAGAAAGAGATGACTAAGATTTTCTTTAAAACTCTGGGTGATTTCTACTATGAGAGGATGGTAGAAAGTGCGCCAAGTGACTTTACTGAAATGGTAGGAATGGGTATCCGCTTAGAAGAGGCTGCAAGAGAGGGTCGTTTAACGAGAAGTGAAGGATCTAGAGGTGTGAAGAAGCAATCTTATGGGTTTACCAAGAAGAAGGAAGGGGATGCAAATGTTGTTATGCAAGAGAGGATGTTTAATACTCCTAGAAGGAATTATCAGCGTCATCAACAAGTCTCCTCAATCACTCCAGTTATGGGTGTAACTCCAATAATTGTTTCTTATCAGAGACCGTCCCAGCAGGGGAATCAAGGGTATAATCAGAGAAGGGAGAGTTATGACCATATTCCTATGAGCTCTACAGAGTTACTACCGGCATTGATTCAGAAGAAGTTGGTTCAGACCCGACCACCTCCCGATGTACCATCACCATTGCCTTGGTATTACAAGGCAGACCAAACATGTGCTTTTCATCAGAGAGCACCAGGGCATAATGTTGAGAATTGTTATCCTTTGAAGACTGAGGTGCAGAAATTGGTGAAGTATGGTATTCTATCTTTCAAGGATGTGGGCCCTAATGTGAAAGATAACCCTCTACCCAAGCATGAAGGAGTAAATGCTGTGAATATGGTGGCCGGTTGTCCAGGCGACTTCCGGATTTTTGATATTAATCTGGTTAGAGGAGATTTAGTAAAAATGCATGCAGACCTCTGCGAATTTAGCTATTATACGCATGACCATTCTGGTTGTGCTATTTGCAGTACAGACATACAGGGTAGCGATAAGATAAAGGCTGATTTACAGGAGATGATGGATGAGGGCCTCATCCACATAATCAGGCCTAGGACAGAGTACGAAGAGGCGGTGAATATGGTTTCTGGATGTCCTGGAGAATTCAAATTTTTTGATATAGAGTATATGAATGAGGACCTTGTGCAATTGCATGCTACTTTCTGCCATATGGCTGGTCAGGTAGAACACCAGTATGGGTCTTGCCGAATTTACTGTCGGGACTCCCAAGGATGTTCAATCGTGAAGAAAGGTGTTCAGTTGTTGTTAGATAATGGAACTATCAAGGTTACAGGTCAAAGGTATAATTACCATGAAGTTGATTTGATTGAGGTTTTCTTGACTGAAGAAGAGTTGGATGAAGAGTATGCCTCTACATATGAGTATTTCTCCTCAGATGAGGATTTGTTTTCCAGAAATGACTCAATAATGACTGATTATGTTGAAGAATGGGTAAACATTATTATACCTTGTTTTGGGGCACCCGCCCATCTTGAAGTTGAATATTATAGCAAGCCAATTGTTTCCCCATTGGTGATTGGTTTGCTGGGTCCTATCCCCTACAAGTCAGATAAGGTTGTGCCCTACAAATACAACGATACAATTTTATAGAATGGAGTGGATGTTCCCATCCTGCCAATGCCTGATGTTGGAAATATTTCTGAAAATAGCAGGGTGACCTGCAGCGGTCTTGTGTTTGCACCAGTTATTCGAGGAGATGTTAGTGCTGGAAAGAAAATTGCTGAGAATGTTGAACCCAAGAAGGCTACGGGTGAGACTAGTGGGGCTACGTTAGAGAAAGAAGTGGATGATATTTTGAAGATAATCAAGATGAGCGACTACACAGTTGTAGATCAGCTACTGCAGACTCCTTAAAAATATATATCTTGGCTTTATTGATGAACTCATCTGCTCACAGCGAATCCTTGATGTGGGTATTGGACCAAGATTTTATGGAGAGTGATATGCCAATAGACCAATTCAGTAGCGTAATAGGGAATATTACGTCATGTAATAACTTGAGTTTCTGCAATGATGAATTTCCAGATGAAGGAAGGAATCACAACCTGGCCCTCCACATCTCTATGAATTGCAAGAATGATTCACTATCCAATGTGCGGATTGATAATGGGTCCGCTTTGAACGTTATACCGAGGAGAACTCTTATGAAGTTGAAATATCAAGGAACGTCTATGCGCCCGAGTGGCATCATTGTTAAAGCGTTTGATGGATCAAGGAAATCTGTTATTAGTGAAGTGGACTTGCCTATTCATATAGGACCACATTTGTTTCAGAAAACTATCCAGGTCATGGACATTGTTCTCGCTTATAACTGTTTATTGAGATGGCCATGGATTCATGAGGCAGGGGCTGTCACTTCAACTATACACCAGAAACTGAAATTTGTACGAGAAATGAAAATAATAATCATAAATGGGGAACAGGCATTATTGATATCTCATTTGTCCTCTTTCAGCATTGTGGAGGCGGATGAAGCTGCTTTTGGAACCCAGTTCCAAGCCTTATCCATTGACAACATAAGAGGAAATGAGAATTCCATGGTTTCACTTAAGGATGTGCAACAAGTTGTGCGAAAGGGTCATAGTGAGGTATGGGGACAGATTGTGGATCCACCTGTAAACAAGAGCAGAGCCGACTTGGGGTTCTCTTTGAAGAATGACAAAGGTAAGAGCATGAAGCCGAAGTCTGCTTCAAGCAAGTATCAAGACATCTTCCGTAGCGGGGGTTATCTTCATACAATTGTTTCCGAGATTAATGCCATTGTGGAAGATGAAGCAGAGCAGGAAATGCCGAATTATGTGACGCACGGAGTTAGGCTTCAGAACTGGATCACCATTGATGTTCCCTCTTGCATACATGTTTCAAAGTAATTTGTTTTGTTAATCTTTTTGAAAAGCTTTCACTCTGCCCAAGGTGGAAGTATTAATGTTGTAGAGCTTATCTGTTTGCTTTGACTTTTGAAATCAATAATAAAAGTTGTTTTTGTTTCCCAAATTGTGTCTTTATTTTCTTCTTTTTCTTGGAAAATGGTAATCAGAAAAAACCCTTCAAAATAAATAATAACTGAAATTCAATCTGCATGATCACTTGTTATATGTGTCAGTTTCTAAAAGCAATCATGAATCATATGTGCAGATTAATTAAAAAACCTGTTGAATACAATGACCCTGAACCCTCTCCCAACTTTGAATGTCATGTGTATGGGGCCGAAAAAGGAGACTATGATGAGATTCCAGAAGAGGTCTCACGGGTGCTTGAGCACGAGGAAAATACCATTCAGCCATATAAAGAGCCATTGGAAGTGATCAACTTGGGTTTAGAAGAAGATCTGAAAGAAGTCAAGATTGGAGCATCGCTGCATCCGGATGTGAAGAGCAGGTTGATTGAGTTGTTGAAAGAGTATGTGGATATTTTTGCTTGGTCTTACCAAGATATTCCTGGTCTAGATACAAATATTGTATAGTACCATTTGTCGTTGAAGCCAGAGTGTCCGCCAATCAAACAGAAGTTGAGAAGAACTCACCCAGATATGGCCGTGAAGATCAAAGAGGAGGTTCTAAAGCAGATTAATGCCGGTTTTCTTGTAACGTCAGTGTATCCTCAATGGATTGCCAATATTGTCCCAGTACCAAAAAAAGAAGGAAAAGTTTGCATGTGCGTAGATTACAGAGATCTAAATAAATCTAGTCTAAAATATAATTTTCTATTGCCACACATTGATATGTTAGTGGATATCACAGCAAAATTCAAAGTATTCTCGTTCATGGACGGATTTTCGGGTATAATCAAATAAGAATGGCTCCAGAGGACATGGAAAAAACAACATTTATCACACCCTGGGGAACATTCTGTTACAGAGTGATGCCCTTCGGGTTGAAGAACGCTGGTGCAACGTGCCAAAGGGCTATGAAAACCTTATTCCATGATCTGATGCACAAGGAAATCGAGGTATATGTTGATGATATGATTTCTAAATCCCAGACTGAAGAAGGGCATGTAGAAGATTTGTTGAAGTTGTTTAAGTGTTTGAGGAAGTATCGTCTCCGCTTGGATCCAAATAAATGCACCTTCGGTGTTTGATCAGGAAAATTGTTGGGTTTCATTGTTAGCCAGAAAGTAATTGAAGTTGACCCTGATAAAGTCAAAGCAATTCAAGAGATTCCAGCACCAAGAACTGAAAAGCAGGTCAGAGGGTTCCTCGGGCGTTTGAATTATATTTCCAGATTCATTTCCCACATGACTGCAACATGTAAACTGATCTTTAAGTTGTTAAATAAAGACCAAGGTTGTGTATGGATGGATGACTACCAAATGGCATTTGAAAGTATTAAATAATATTTTCTTGAACCTCATATCTTGCTCCCTCCTGTCAAAGGAAGACCGTTGATTATGTATCTGACAGTGTTAGATAAATCCATGGGTTGTATTCTGGGACAACAAGATGAAACAGGGAAGAAAGAGTATGCCATTTATTATCTCAGTAAAAAGTTTACTGATTGTGAGTCGCAGTATTCCATGCTGGAAAAGACATGTTGTGCTCTAGCCTGGGCGACAAAACATTTACGGCAGTATATGTTGAATCACACTAATTGGTTGATCTCCAAAATGGATCCAATCAAGTACATTTTTGAAAAGCCTGCTCTTACTGGGAGAATTTCCCGCTGGAAGATGTTGCTATCTGAATATGATATCGAATACCGCACTCAAAAATCTATTAAAAGCAGTGTGTTGGCAGATTACCTTGCTCACCAACCAGTGGAGGATCATCAGTCTGTAGAGTATGAATTTCCCGATGAGGATGTGATGTTCCTAAAAGTGAAAGATTATGATGAACCATTGCCCGAGGAAGGTTCTGACCCTGAATCTCGTTGGGGTATGATATTTGATAGAGCCGTGAATGCTTATGGTAAAGGAATTGGTGTTGTGATTGTCACTCCACATGGATCGCACATTCCTTTTACTGCAAGGTTGACATTTGATTGTACTAATAATATGGCAGAATATGACGCTTGCATCATGGGTCTCGAAGAAGCTATTGATCTCAGAATTAAAATTCTAGATGTGTATGGTGATTCAGCTTTGGTAATAAACTAGATTAAAGGAGAATGGGATACTCGTCACCCCGGCTTGATCCCTTACAAAGATTATGCTACAAGGTTGTTACCCTTCTTCAATAAAGTTGAATTCCAACATATTCTAATAGATGAAAATCAAATGGCAGATGCTCTGGCAACTCTGGCTTCTATGTAACAAGTAAATACTGGGAATGATATACCTCAAATTATGGTTCGACGACTAGATAAGCCCGCTCATGTGTTTACAACAGAGGAGGTAGCAGATGAGAAGCCTTGGTATTATGATATCAAGCATTTTCTCCAGACTCAGGAATACCCGATTGGTGCATCGAATAAAGATAGAAAGACATTGAGAAGACTGGCAGGAAGTTTCTTCCTCAGTGAAATGTGTTGTATAAGAGAAATTATGACATGGTCTTGCTCAGATGCGTGGATAGACACGAAGCAGACATGCTGATGCATGAGATTTATGAAGGTTCATTTGGCACTCATGCCAATGGACATTCAATGGCTAAAAGGATGCTAAGGGCAGATTACTATTGGCTGACAATGGAATCTGATTGTTACAAATTTTCAAAGAAGTGCCACAAATGCCAGATTTATTCAGATAAGATCAATGTGCCTCCGACACTTCTGAATGTGATTTCCTCCCCCGTAGCCTTTCTCCATATGGGTTATTGACATGATTGGGATGATAGAACCCAAAGCTTTGAATGGATACTGTTTCATCTTGGTAGCAATTGATTAATTCACCAAGTGGGTGGAGGCTGCTTCATATGCTAATGTCACTAAGAAGGTGGTTGTGTGCTTCATCAAGAATAATCTTATATGTCGGTATGGTGTGCCGAGCAGAATTATCACTGACAATGGCTCAAATTTGAACAATAAAATGATGACAGAACTGTATGAAGAATTCAAGATTGTCCATCATAATTCCTCTTCGTACAAGCCAAAGATGAATGGGGTTTTTGAAGCTGCTAATAAGAATATTAAGAAGATCATCCAGAAGATGGTTGTTACATATAAGGATTGGCATGAAATGCTCCCTTTTGCTTTACATGGATATCAAACATCTGTCTGCACCTCAATAGGAGAAACCCTATTTGCCCTTGTGTACGGAATGGATGTTGTACTCCCAGTCGAGGTTGAGATCCCCTCTTTGCGTGTGATAATGGAAACCAAGTTGAGAGAGGCTGAATGGGTCCAGAACAGGTTTGACCAATTGAATTTGATCGAAGAAAAGAGAATGACAGCTTTGTGTCATGGACAGTTATATTAGAAAAGGATGAAGAAAGCTTTTGATAATAAGTTCAAACTTTTTGAATTCAGAGAAGGAGACCTCATGCTCAGGAAGATCATTTCTTTAAACACTGATTCTAGGGGTAAGTGGACTCCCAATTTTGAAGGCCCATATGTTGTCAAGAAAGCCTTCTCTAACGGTGCATTAATTCTTGAAGCTATGGATGGCGAGGAGTTCCCACGTCCCATGAATGTTGATGCAGTCAAGAAATACTTTTCCTAAAGAAATAAAAGAACAACTCGCTAAGTTGAAAACCTAAAAGGGCGGCTTAGGCAAAAAAGAGCGTCTCGGTAGGCCGAAAACCAGAAAGGGCAGTCTAGGAAAAAATTAGAGACATAAACAGAATAAATTTCCCGCTAAGTTGAAAACCCGCAAGGGCAGCTTAGGAAAAAGTTAGGGGCTTTCTTGGCAAGTAACTACATTAGACAAGACTTGATTGCTGGAGCAACAATCTTCTTGGATCCTCATCATACTTCAACAAAAGTTGTTGCTCAGGATTTCAGAAGTTGTTAAAAGGGGATAGTGGTCATTGTATCTCAATGTATCTTTTCCATTATATATTACCATTTTTCAAACTTTGTAATCATCCATGGTGTCTCGCAATTCGCAGACTACCATTCTATTAATGAAATCTGAGCTTTTACACAATTCTTTGTAGTTCTTACTTTATTCAGCTTACAAAGGCTCCATTTATTATTGATAATAACTTTCAAAGCAAAAATATTAAATAACAAAATTGATTTTCAAAAAGAATTTACAATTTACTGTTACTTTAAAATTTGTGACGCAATAGGAAAACAAAAGTGGTGATCCCAAGAATGGACGAACTCCAGTTATTTTGAGAAGTTTTGTTTCCCGGGGAAGTTTTTCTCAGGATGTGCTCGTTGTATTGGGTTTATGACTCCAGTTTCCCCGGTCAAGTTGTGGTTCATTTCTCCTATTTTCCAAGTTTGCACGATATGAAGATTCAATCCCATTTTGCTCCAGTAAAGTTTTTCATTGGTTTAATAGAGGTTCTTTCTACCTAGAGAAGTTGGTACAATAACTACTCTTGAAGAACGCAGGTCTCCGGTTTCTCTAGTGAAGGATGTATATTGGTTTTCTCTTTGAGGATGTGGTGTTATCCTCCCAAGTGAAATCAGCACGAAAGCCCAAGTTAATGGCTTGATGATAGGTCATTGTACGCCTTAACAAAGTTTGTGTGCTTCCTCTCTCAGAATGGTCCTGAATTCCCCAGTGAATGTTTTGATGATTTGATGACCGTCTTCTCTACTTGAAATTGATTTTTCAAAATCCCCAGTAGAAGCATTACTTTTGAAAATATTTGATTTCTCTCTAAAGTATGAATGCTACACCTGGTAAATCCTGGAGAAGGATGTTGTATCTTTGTATCTGTATTGTTTGGTTGCTATGTTTTATTTACTTTCGGATTACGCTTCTCCCCAGTAAAGTTAAACCAGGCAATAGGTTATGTTTCCTCAGTTGGCGCTTACTTTTTCTCGGATTATTCATCTTGAATGTAATTTCTCTGAGTGTTGATTGTGCCCGAGGTGGTTTTGCCTGGTTACTCCCAGTGTTGTATATCTGTTTTGTCAGCATACACATGATAACACTCATACATTCATACATACATCATGCATAGCTAAAATTGGCAAATCATTATTCATTAACATTTGTTAATATTTTTGTTGACATATCACCCTATTTTGCAGAGTTACATTGTCGTCTCTTCAATAGAAGATTGGCCTTAAGCTGAAAGCGTATATTCTTTCAATTTCCCCACTGAGTTATCCCTCGTGGAAGATTTTTGCTTTAGCCTTCCTGTATAGCTCCTTGTTTGGATGGATTTTTTTTCCCTCTTGAGTTTATTTCTCAAAGGATGTATTTTTGTTGACTGTTTTATTCACGTTTATTTCTGGTTTGAATCTTTGGTTCCACAATAATATTATTTACTTTGGATTTCTTAAAGCTTGGAGTTTCGGTTTGTGCATTTATTTTTGCACGAGAAGATGTTATCTCCTCAGCAGGAATATATTGGCATTTCCCCAGGAAGTCATATTTCTTTCCCCAGGAAGCCATATTGTTCTCCCCAAAGAGTCATTTTTATAATCCTCCATGACAGCAAGTGGTATTTTCTTTATTTGAGACAGCTTATGTATTACCCATTCTAGGCAGAATGCTTTGGTTAAAGAAGAAGTTGAGACCCGTTCTAGGTGAAATGCCAGAATTTTGGGGAAACTTATATTTTCTCTCTACCTTCGGTGAAAGTTGGTAGGTCACCTTTAGTGAAAGTTGGCGATTGTTATCTTTTTGCTAACTTCAGTGGACATTGGTAGTTTATCGTCAGTGAACGGCAGTGCTATGATATATTTTCTATCTACCTTCAGTGAAAGTTGGTAGGTCACCTTCAGTGAAAGTTGGTGATTTTTATCTTTTTTTTACCTTCAACGAACGCTGGTAGTTCATCATCAGTGAACAGCGGTGCTATGATATATTTTTTCTCTCTACCTTCAGTGAAAGTTGGTAGCTCACCTTCAGTGAATGTTGGTGATTGTTATCTTTTTTCTACCTTCAGTGAACTCTGGTAGTTCATCGTTAGTAAACGGCGGTGTTATGATATATTTTCTCTCCATCTTCAGTGAAAGTTGGTGATTACTATCTTTTTGCTACCTTCAGTAAACGTTGGTAGTTCATCATCAGTGAATGGCGGTGCTATGATATATTTTCTCTCTACCTTAAGTGAAAGTTGGCAGGTCACCTTCAGTGAAGTTGGTGATTTTTATCTTTTTGCTACCTTCAGTGAACATTGGTAGTTCATCGTCAGTGAACAACAATGCTATGATATATTCCTCTCTACCTTCATTGAAAGTTGGTAGGTCACCTTCAGTGAAAGTTGGTGATTGTTATCTTTTTGATACCTTCAGTGAACGTTGGTAGTTCATCGTCAGTGAATGGCGGTGCTATGATATATTTTTTCTCTCTACCTTTAGTGAAAGTTGGTAGGTCACCTTTAGTGAAATTTGGTGATTTTTATATTTTTGCTACCTTCAGTGACTGTTGGTAGTTAATCGTCAGTGAACAGCGATGCTATGATATATTTTCTCTCTACCTTCAGTGAAAGTTGGTAGGTCACCTTCAGTGAAAGTTGGTGATTGTTATCTTTTTGCTGCCTTCAGTGAACATTGGTAGTTCATCGTCAGTGAGCGGCGGTGCTATGATATATTTCCTCTCTACCTTCAGTGAAAGTTGGTAGGTCACCTTCACTGAAAGTTGGTCATTGTTATCTTTTTGCTACCTTCAGTGAACGTTGGTAGTTCATCGTCAGTGAACGGCGGTGCTATGATATATTTTCTCTCTACCTTCAATGGACGTTGGTAGTTTCGCCTTCAGTAGGAGTTGGTGTATCCTTTGACCATCTTTTTTTTACCACCCTCTCTAAGTCGGGTCTTTTGATCCACCAGTGATTTATTTTCCTGGTCGGGTTTCTTTCCTATTTCTTTATTTTGTTACATCCCAATTGTGTTTTGCGTCTCTTTGGGCTTGTTCATATGCATTCATTCTCATAAGCATTGCATGGCATCTTAGGGCCAAAAATAGGGTTTGTTTTATATTTAAGTATCTTCGATCGCATCGACGTGAAGATTTTTAACCTTCGTATCTCCGGATAGAAGAAACTTAAATAAGGGCAGCTATTGTACCCCAATTTTTGCCCCTAAGATCCCTTCATCATACCATATTGATTCCATCACAACAAGATCACAATAGGAGTCTTGGTTCCCCTCCCTATATTTAGCTTTGCTCTTTGAGGAATCACCAAGCACCTTGATTTGTGTTCTTTTGTGATCATTAATATTTTTTGTGTTGATTTCTTCTCTTAATTAATAAAATACAATGTTGGTTTGTCTTGCTTGTTACTCATGTAGGTAAAGGCAATAACATTCAGCAAGTTGCTCCATGGGTGAATGAGTTTATTTCCATGCCCTAGTCAATAAAGCTTGAGAAGTTCAAACCTCACCATTGGATTTGTTTTAGAGGAACTGGCATGGCAAGGTTATTTTGGTTCACCACATTTCAATATTATCAAATTTGGTTCAAAAGTACAAGGGATTGATTGGAGAAGTTGTCATGCTTGGACAAGGCTTTATTCCCATTGGTCACAAATGCATATTTCTCCCAATTCTCAAGATATGGAAGTGGTTGTGGTTTCTATGAGTTCTCATTATCATCCTTAACAACTTATATTTACAAAGAATTTGTGTTGGTACAAGAAGTTTGTTCAAAATTGTCAAAGTTCCTCAAGGCATTTTTCTTGATCTAGGAGCTAGGGTTTTGAACTTCAAAGAAGCATATCTTGCTCATATTTTGGTATTTTTGAGTGATTCAAAACATAACCTTCTCTTTAAAGGGTTATCAACAAATAACTTCAAAAGTTCCAAGGATTTTTCATGTTGAAGAAACTTGATGATGAAGAAAGATTACAAGTCCTCCTGATGAACCCCCATTTTCCTATGTGTGACTTCAAATGATCATAACTTGGTCAATTGTTATCACCTTGAGCCCATTCTTTTTCCACAATGATCTTGAGGATGTAAAATTTGTGCCTTCTTTTATGTGCAAAGTGAGAAAATGGATATAAGATGCCCTAAGGATACAAAAGATTATAGGTAATTTCATGATTTTTTGCCAACTTCAACAATTCATAACTCTCTCAATTTTTGGATATTTTGATTGGTTCAAGTTTCAAAATTTCATTCAAGAGGTCTATTTCATGCCATCTTTTTTGCTCAAGAGCAAATTCTAAGAGGAAGGCCATGTTTGGATGCAAAACATTATAGGTCACTTTTGAAGAAAAACGTGAAATATTTCTAAGTATGGAAAGTCAACCTTTTCCCCCAACTTTGACTCATTGCAACTTCCAGCTCAAGCATCCATTTGGTTCCATTAATTTTCCATTGCAAAGCTTGTAACTTCATTTTTCTAAAGCATCAAGAATCGTGCCTTGAGACCCCTTGAGCTGAGAATGCCATTGGATTGAACTTGGTAACTTGGAACTGAAGTTTCTCCATAAGTCAGAATTTGAAATCTTTGTTTTGGCTTCTAATCACAAGTTTTCCATGCGTTTTTGCCTCTAAACATGTTTAGTGAAGTTCCAGAATTGATTAGCACAACAAAACACGTGTTTTGGATGAGTTTTGATCAAATTGGACGTCACACTTTTCTTGTTTGCAACTTCACACGATTTCCCTCCAAACTTCATCATTTCACACGCTTGGACATCCCATTTGATTCCATATAAATAGAGGGTCATCCCCCATTCATTTATTCAATCTTGGATAGCCAGAATCACCCTGCCAAACTTGTTCCATAACTAAAAATTTACTACTTCGAAATCTGCTTCCAAGCCTTTTTCAATCCAATTTTTCCATCAATTCACCTTCCTTGATCTTCCCTGAAGCTAACCATATAATTACATTCAAGAACCGTGCCTTATATTTCTCCATAGAAGTTCAGTTTCAGAGCTCTGCAACTCAACTCCAATAGGTAGATTCCTTCATCAATTCTTCAAAATTTTGATATCATTGTGATGCTCTCATTGCCTTGGTTGTAGTTGCAACACTTACTTTCATCTGGAAACTTGTTTTGACCACGAAATTTTAAATCCCTTTTCAAAACTTTCCTTCCAATTTTCTTGAGCTACAATTTATATAAATTTGTCGCGAAGGTGTAGTTGTCTTCGTCTTGAAGAGACGAAGCGAATGGCATAGGTCTGAGCTTCCGATTTTACATTTTTGAGAGACCTGCAATTCATGCTGGCTGGAGGTTGAAGATGACCAACGTGTCATCTTCCAACCAATGATGGCACGCCACTTATATTTTTCGAAATCTGATTTAATTAATGATTCAATGCATTATCCACTAAAGTCCATAACATGCACAGCGCACCAGGTCCACTTGATATGTTTACTAACGCGTTTTGACATTGATCAGATGGCCCATATTTTTTATTTTTTATTTTCTTTTCTGATTTTTATATTTAATTGTTTTAAACTTCAAAAAATCATAGAAAATTCAAATTTAGTCCAAAAAATCTGAAAAAATATTTTTGATTTTTCTCTTTCTGATTTTTATTTTGTCACAATTTTATTTTGTGTTTTGGTGTTTTTTATAAATTTTCACTTTATTTGATTTGTTTTAAATGTTTAAAAATACTTTTATACATTTTTAAATTCTGAAAAAAATAATGGAATGATCCAATGATATTGTGACAAACATTGGTGACCTCACTTATATTTTATTTCTGATTTTGGTATTTTATATCATTTTTGAATTATTTTACTCATTTCTTATAATTTTAAAAATAGTTTCTGACTTTAAAAAATTTATAAAAAAATTTGAGTCCATTTGTGATGTTTCTGTGATCTTACTTTTTATTTATTGATTAATTTGAACATAGTTTATATTTTCATCCCTTATTTCTATTTTAAATATTTCTAAAACCTTTTTTAATGTATATATTAAAATGCAATATTATTTTGTGATTATTTTCTGGCTAATCTTGGGTTGAATTTTTTATCATGACCTTTATTAACATCATTGGATCTATGGTGTTGAGTTTAACTCCATAAAAATGGATAAATAATTTTTATAATAGTTTGTGTGATACGGTGGCAGAACCGACTGTTAATACTGGTTTGCGCTTTTATGTTTGCAAAATGTCGCGGTAAGCAAGAGTCGCCACCGACTTTTATTTTATTCAACAAAGGAAAAGGAAAAAGAACAGAAAAAACCTTTTTCGAGATGTTTTTGAGTACGGGGGGTAGATTATAGAAAGGAAAGGTGTTAGCACCCCTTCTATCCATGGTTTTCCATGGGCTCTTAGGTACTTGCTCATTTTGAAATTGCTTGTGTGTGCTTGTTTTGAAAAGTCTGCATTACTTCGTTTTAACCCTTGTTTCTGTCCTCAAGAGTGTTACGAAATTGTTTTTGGAAAATTTTGTTTGAAAAGTGTTTGGTGTGAAAAAGTTTGTTTGTTTTGAGCAAGTACTTAAGAGTTTTCTACCTACTCGAAAAAAGATTGTTCGTTTTCCTTTAGACAATGCTATCCCATTATTAAGAAATAGGTAGCATCATCGTTAGAGTTTGAGGAACTATCGAAAGGGACGAAATGGTCATTGAAGGCAACATGTAAGGATACCTTAGCAGTTCGAAGGGACTGTCATCATATATTTGTAGGCAACATCGAGGGACAAGATCATTTCTCGTAGGAAACTCGAGGGACATTGAGGGACCATGATCTTTATGATGACTTTAACCGAGGGTCTTTGCCAAGGGTATCCCTACGTTCGAGGGACATGACCATTGTTTCTGAAGGCAACCAAGTGAGGTAATACCCTAGGAGTGAGCATGTGCGAGTGTAATTTTCAGTTAATTTATCTTTGCACATTTAGAGTTTTCTACCATATTAATTTTCAGTTTGTCTTTCCACACAATCCTACTAACATAAATCTAAGCAGTTTATAGTTTGCGGAATTAAAAGCAAGAAAGTTTAAAGTCCTAGCTATTACAAGGCTTTTGCAGATACATAATTATTTTGGACTGAAAATAAAAAGGCGGAATTTAAACCCTAATTACTATTACAACCTCGAAACAGTTACAATAATAATAAAAGGAAATTAAAAAATGCGCGCGGCGAATTAAATGTGAGAATAATTTAGGAAACCTAAAAAATCTAATTGAAAAAATATTTAGGTTAGTTTTTTTTGACAAAAATTAATTAGGTTATGTACAAATTAAAACCCTAATTTCTAATTAATTTAAATTATAAAAAAGGAATTAAATTCGCCCTAAATTAAATTAAACTAATTAATTAAGGAAATAAAATATTTTTATGAAAAAAATGATTTTTATGTTTTTTTTAATGATTTTTTTATTAAATAAAAATTAATGATTTTTTGGTGTTATTTTAATAAAGGAAAATAATTAGTAAAACAATTAAAAAAAATTAAAATAGAAAAGAAAAGAATGGGCCTGTGTTGTGCCAGCCTGAAGTGCACCATAGTCCTTCATTGTTTGAGGCATTGGATATGAATTATTGATACATCCAATGGCCAGATAGTGGTAGCGCATGGTAGGCGTTTTGGATGATGATGCATTAAATCTGTAGAAACAAAGTAAGAAAACAAAATTTGCTTGGATGGTTAGTTGTATATATAATAACATAAATAAAATATAAAGGAAATAAAGTGGTCTTCCTCATACGCGTGCGTGATTCAAATCACCCAATAGGATTCTGCCACCTAATTGTCTTCTTCCTTATAACTGTTGTTTTTGGCCACACGTTTATCTACAGTCGTTTCCGTCACTAAAGGCTATAGTGACGAATTTTGTTCGTAGCCATAAACGTGTAAAATTCAAAAAAACGCAGCACAAGCAGAATAAATTCAAACCAAAGACATGGATCAACTGCAAATCATCTCTTGAGCATGATAGTACCCCTAATTTTTTCCAATTTTGCCTTTATATAGAATTCCCAATTTGGGACATCAAAACCCTAACAATGGCATCGTGCCATTCCTGCACTTAAACTTCAATCAAACCAATCAAAAACATTGCAAATATGATAGCAAACATGGATATATGATCAAAACATGTTTATGATGGATAAATCATTGAAGATGAATCTTGAAAAAAGATGTTAACCGTGGCACTGTGAGGCGTGATTTCTGAAGGTTTTAAGGCTTGAGGATGATTGGAATGGCTTCAGAACACATCCAGGAACAGATTGTTGGCTTTGGAATTACTTGAAACGGCCTATGGAAGAGAATACAGTCTGCACTTTTTCTTCCAAAATTTGCAATTTCTTCCCCTTGTTTTCACGACTCCAAACCCTTTTCTATGCTTTAGGGATGTTATGTATATGATAGAATGATTTAGGTCAACAAAAACTGATCATATCTTTGTAAATTATGGAGATTTGATTTCATTCTTTGCCTTGTATGATTTGTTTCCAAAATAGACCAAATTAAGATCTTTTCCAATCAATTGGCTCTTGCACGAATTTTTTGATTGGCTAGCTGTTCATAGACTCATAATATGCTCATAAAATCAAATCTTTGATTTTATTTGATTATTCTACTATTTAAATTGATTTATTTTGATTTAAATGGATAAAAAATCAAAATAAATAATAAAAATAATAAAATAATAGGTGGATAAGATCAGGGGTCTTGGACCATCTTAGGAACAAGTTTCAAACAAGAAAACATGGGCCCATTTAGAAAAAAGTCATTTTGATCAATGTTGACTTCATGCATATTTCCAAATATTGGTGAACTTTGACAATACATATCTCCTTCAATTTTGACCCTAGGAAGGTGATCTTGGACTTTTTAGAAATATTAGGATGTCCCCTAAACAAACCTTTTGGTTTCATCTCAATTAGGTCTTCCATGTTCATGTAAGAAGCTTTGACCCAAAAGGTGTTTTTATTGACTTTTCAAAAGGACCTATAATGTAGAAATTCATATCTTTTGATGAGTATATATTTTGAACTTGTGGGATGAAGATTAGTTGTAGGGAATTTAACCCTATTCAAAATGGGCCTTGGATGGAAAATTTCTGATAAAGTATGAAGAAGTTATGCCTGGTCAAAGTTTGGTTGACTTTTTCTATAAAACCCTAATTTAGCAACTTTTGGGTTTTGATAAATTTGGGGCATTCCTTGAGGAATCATGATAAAACCTTGATCAAATTATGTATATCACTTCAAAATGTTTATGTTGACCAAAAATCTTGAAGTTTGCCTGTATGTTGGCCGCAATTGACTTTTAACCTAATATAGTTGATTTTCAGGCATCTGAGTAGTTGACTGAGCAAACTTCTTGTGCAAGGCATGAAACTTGACATGGATGATCTTGAGAACATATTTGGACCATATAAATCATTTGGGGCCTTTGGAGTTCACACATCTTGATAAAAATGGAAACCCTAGTTTGAGGTACATTGCCTTAAGAGAGAGTTTGTCTGGTCAACTCTTGGGCATCCTTGAGCAAGTTGAGGAATTCAATGAGTATGTTTTGAGTAAAATGAGAGGGAAAATTTTGTGGTACAACAGATGCCCCTGTTCAATCTTCTTAAACCTGAGGATGTAGATTGGCTTGTCTTTCTTTCGTGATCTGAAGGTGGAAGATGTTTGAACACTAGAGTGCCCAGAAATTTGCACTCGCATGAAGTGATACTTGATTTTGTGATATCAGCAATGGGCTTATAGATTCCATTTGGAAGTTTCTAGAGAATTTTTGGAGTTGGGCTTAAAGATTCCATCCAAGATGTGATGGAGTACCATTGGAGATGGGCTTAAAGATGCCATCTAGAGGATCTTGATTTCCTGAGACATTCCTTCGATGAGAGTCCCTGCTCCTGTCGTTGAGGAGGAATATGCTGAGGAATGTTGGTATCTGTCTTGGGAGAAATAGAATTTTAGGAGCTTAAGTTGTCAGTTACTCTAATGGGGAATTAACTCTGGAGGTGAACTGCATATCTGGTTAGTGTACAGGCTGCACCGCGACTTACTGGGGAAATGCAAAACTAATCGGATTTGATCAGGTCCAGGTCTTACAGTGTTGTGGAATGTTGTCTGGAGATAAGAGAAAAGAAACCTGGATGGTAAGGTTATGAGAAGGAACCTAGATAGTAGGGCTTACGAGAAGGAACCTGGGTAAGGTTGTTTTGTGAGGAGTTTGGGTAAAATTGCATCTGAATCGAGAAGGAACCTGGGTAAGGTTGCTTTGTGAGGAGTTTGGATAAAACTCCATCTGAACCGAGAAGGAACCTGGGTAAGGTTTCTTTGTGAGGATTTTGAGTAAAACTGCATCTGAACTGAGAAGGAACCTGGGTAAGGTTGCTTGTGATGAGTCTGTGTAGGGCTTTATGAGGAACATGGGTAGGGTTACTTCGGGATAAGTTCGTGTAAAACTTCGGTAGGAACCTGGGTAAGGTTACTTGTGATAAGTTCGTGTAAAACTTCAGAATGAACCGTGGTAAGGTTACTTTGAGATAAGTTTGTGTAAAACTTCAGGAGGAACCCGGGTAAGGTTACTTTGTGATAAGTTCGTGTAAAACTTCAGAAGGAACCTGGGTAAGGTTACTTTGGGATGAGTTCGTGTAAAACTTTAGGAGGAACCTGGGTAAGGTTACTTTGTGATAAGTTCGTGTAAAACTTCAGAAGGAAATGTATGAGAAAGGACCCGTGTAAGATTTTTCAAGATAAACCCGTGTGAAGCTGCATTTAGGAGAAACCTGTGTAAGATTGCTTTGTGACGAACCCGCGTAAAGCTGCATTTGATTGAACAGATAATTACTCTGTCTAGTTTCAGGATCTAATCTTAAACTTGCTGGAAGTTGTAGATGATAACCATCTTTCCTGAAAAGGTACATGATTAATCGTATATGATGCATGAAATGCATTGTATGATGACGTTCTCAAAATAAATGAGACTATGATGTATGCAATGTGTACGCGCACACCATGATATATGAGCATGAAATGCTATTGTGACATATCCGAGTGGGAAAATAAATCCCTGACCGCTGCTGGAGGGTAACGGAAATTGAGTTCCTGACCGTCATAGAAAAAGTGGTTCTTCTACTTCTGTTGGGGATGGTGAACCGGAGATGGCTATGTTGGGGATTTTCCCCTTGTTTACGGATATTCTGCCGAGGAGAGACTCTGCTTGAGAACAACTCTGTGGGGGAATAACTCTATTTGAAAGAGGAGATGCTTTGCTGGAAGATCTTGCCAATTTGGAGAGATAAACTCCGCTGAAGGATGAACTTCCGTAGCCGGAGGAATAAACTCTATTAGGGATTGAGATTCTGTATTCAGAGAAATAAACTCTACTTGGGAGACAACTTTATGAACCGCTTGCGATTATGAAATTCGGTCAGGGAATATAGATGTCGATTCTCTGAAGGAACTTTGCTTGGGAACGTAGCTCCTGTTTGGGGAATTCGTTGTCAAAGCTTTAGTTGCCTATACTCTATGGGGAGTGTAGATGTCACAGGGTCGTATGCTCAGGATACGACAATGACTTTGCATCAGGACTTTTCTGCCCTTGTACCTGCTGGAGAAAGTACCCACGGAGGCTTTGTGGATGCTGATCAGGATGATAAGTCTTATATTGATAAGCAAATGATAAGATGACAAGACATAGCCGTGCGCTTCAAATCCCTAACTTTTTCCTGGACCGCCCTTTCGGGTTTTCAGTCCACCGGGATACCCTTTTTTGCTCAAGCCGTCTTTTCAAGTTTTCGACTTTCCAGGTGTACATATTTTTTCTATTTTTATCCCTAATTTTTGCCTAGGCCAGTCAACCTAGCAGGTCTTTGTTCATGCGTAGTATTTTCTGACTATGTCCACGTTCATCAGGTACAGAGAATTGTCATTGTCCATAGTAGTAAGTGTTGCCACACTACGAGAAGATGTTTGTTTGATCGTACATGATTCGTTGCTGGAATTCATGCCCAATGCCCCAAGGGATTCAGATGGAGATCTGCCACTGGCTATTTGGCATCTTTGAGAGATTTCTTGAATCTTGACTTGACTGCCCCAAATGATGGACAATGATCATGCCGTGCCCCTTGGTTGGAAGTGTTTTTCCACTTCAGGTGATCCTTTTTATTGAGAAGGTTTTTTGTTCACTAGATATTCGTTATGCAAATTTCTCTGCTGTTGAACAAATAGTCATATGCAAACAATATTATTTTAAGAATGCAAAGCTTATGTCTGTCTTGAAGTTTGAAAATTCATTTTTTAGTAAAACAAGTTTTTTTTTGTAAAAGTGTGATGTCAACTCAGGATTTATAATAAACCTTATAGGAGTCAGGATACCTTTTGTAACATTATGCTTTCGAACTAACCCATGCTTCAGCTAGGACTTTTAAGGGTTATAACGTGGCTTGGTTCACGGTTCAAGAACCAAAGGATAAAGGCTCAAAATTTATATGTACCCACCCATTCTTCGTGATGTTCTTCGATCCTAAACTCAGTTAATTGTGCATTTAGATCCTGTTTGAGTCTTTGCTCTGATATTCCAGTGATGGTTTGTATACTGACAGTTTATTTTGAATAAGTAGTCATTTTTATTGAGGGTTTGTAGGACCTCTTTCTTTTTGATTTTATTATCCATGTCTTTTTCCTGAACTGTTTCTTTTTGTGATTACAGTCAGCGGGATGCCCCAGTTTTTCTTAAGTCTCCTTCATAGGTTTTGACTTAATGGGCTTTTATTTTGTGAAATAGAGACTGATTATCTTGACGATTATAGGGAACCATCACCGTCTTTTTTTTTGGAAGGACGTCTTCGATGCCATTCATTGTGCACCTGGGTTAACTGGGAAAACTAACCCACCCTAGGTTGTGATTAAAGGTTTTAATTTGTGTGAAAGAAAAACTCCTACTTCTTTGGCTCAAAGGGGTTGACTAAGGATTATATTTCTTATAACTCCACTGTTTGGGATTTGAAATAGCACTTGTACATCGTCAACGGGGTCAGTTCAAAAGCATACTGTAGAGATTGTGGTATCATTTTTGTCATCCTCCCTCTAAGGCTTAGAGTTTTTAGTCGAGAGTTAAATATCATGAAAAGGAAGTATAAAGCAGTTTAAGCATAATGAAAACAAATTAGTTCAAGAAAAACATGTGTAATGCATTAATGAAATAATAAAGTTTGACATGACAATAATTGTTGGAATAAGCAAAGAAAATACAACTTCAGAATTCAAATGAACAAAAATGTTTTCAATCCTAGCCATGTTTTGGCAAGGGATCAGTGATCACGTTGGAAGTTTCAAGAGGGTTGAACTCGATCTCCTCAGCGTTAATCATATTCTAAATCTTGTATTTCAGCGCCCAACAATCGTTAGTATCGTGCCCTGGGCTACCAGAATGATAAGCACACCTTGCATCCGGGTTGTAGTTAGGAGAAGAAGTCTCAGGGTTCGCATGAGGGTTTATCACCGTAATCAGATTCATATTCAACATTTGTTGCAATGCTTGTGACAATGTCATGTTGATTTGGGTGAACTTCCTTTGAGGTCTTTCCACCCTTGGCTGATTGTTTCGTTGTTGTAGTCATTGTGCGCGTGTCGAATTAGATACCAGCATTGCCCCCACAGATTGGTGGTAGTTTGCCCTTCTACGCCCCTTCTGGCCGTGCACAACATTGGCTTCCCTCTTGCCACCAAATGACTTCTTCTCTATACTCGAAGAGGTATTTTTCTGGATCTTGCCACTCCGGATCCCAGCTTCTACTCTTTCACCAGTTAATATCAGCTCGGTGAAACCACCTGAGGAGCTACCAATCAAGTGATTGAAGAAAGGACTAGACAACGTACCAAGGAACATATCCACCAACTCCCTATCAGACAAAGGGGGTTGGACTCTCCCTGCCAGATCTCTCCATTTTTGTGCATAGTCCTTGAAACCTTCGCTTGCACCCATGGATATACTCTGGAGTTGAGTACGAGTAGGGGAAAGGTCAGCGTTATATTGATACTGCTTGTAAAAAGCAGCAGCCAGGTCTTCCGAGTTACGGACATTCGTTCCCTCTAGTTGATAGAACCATTCAAGTTGAGTTCCTGACAGACTGTCTTGAAAGAAGTGAACCCACAAATTTCTATCAGCGGTGTGGGGCTGGATCTTTATTACATAAGAGTGGAGATGGAGTTTTGGGCAGGACACCCCATCATACTTTGCAAAAATTGGAGCTTTGAACTTCTGCGGGATGACCACTCCAGACACCAATCCCAATTCTTCGAAATCTAACCCAGGTATCCTCTGGACCTCCATAGCACTCAAGCGATCATCCAACTGCTTTTATCTATCCTCAATGGGAGGATACTGATCATCATTGTAGTCGGTATCATTGTCAGAAACTTCAGGACTGGGATCTTTCTCCCTTGTCTCTTCTTCTTGATTGTCCCCTTCCTTGGATGAAGAGGTCGGATCGACTTGTTGCTTCAACGGCCCTCTAAACCTTTTGCCTATATTTAGAATACTGGCAGCCTTCTTCTTTTTCTTTTTCTCTTTCAGGATGAGGGCTTTCAGATCCTCCTGCCCTTTTTCCAGATTTATGAACATTTGCTGGAACTGGGCGTTTTGTGCTTGAAGGCCCTTGATGCTTTGTTCGGAAGACATTTTTGCTGAAATAAACAGCGAAGAAGATGAGAAACCTGTAATGGTACCTATAATGATGTGTACGATATGCATGCAATGTTTTCAAGGATCTCGCAGGGTAAACAAGAAACTGTTAGAATTTGATTCCAGCTTGATTGAAGAAACTTCGTGTCATTGAGAGTCCTTCTTCAAGAGTCAAGCTCACCATATCGAGTGGGTCATAGCCCCTGACTCAAGATCCTTTGACAATATTGGCTAGAGGAAAATAAATCCCCTTGCCCCTTGCTAGACGTCTGGTTCTCCATGACCTACATCACAGACCCTTGAGATCCTTGAAATGGTTAGTATGATATGCCATGTTTACGATGTCATGATGTCATGATTATGTTGAGAAATCACAGTAATAACAAGCACAAAAAAATCACACCAAGTCCTTAGGTTTAAGGCTTGCTTGAGTTTAAGGTAGTACCCTCTTGAAGTTTGATTGGTTCAGCCTGTCCTATAAATAATAACTGGGTTCTAAGGGATCTTAATATCATTGACCATCCTTTATCAGGCATTGTCTCAGCTCAAGCAATCTTTTCTTGCGGCCGAAATATCCCGAAAGTCTGGTCTCAATGAGTGTAGCATCGAGTATCAACCAATCCTCAGCTTTACACTGAGGTCGGCTATCTCACTACTTTCTAATGGCCAAGTTTGTTCAACTAAGGTTCTAAGGTCCGTTAGTGCTTCATGACACCACGCGGCAGCCCCGTATTCTCCTCATTTCCCCACGAAGGATACCGGTACCAACCAATGTGCCACACCAACACAGCCATCGCTTAAACCATATCGGTCTACGCTATACAATCTCCACGATCTATTGTTTTTTACCTAATGAGTGCCCCAGATCCGGGTGTAGGATCTATAGTAACCCAAGCAAAACCCTTTAAGAATAAAGCAAAGAAACAAGAAAGCAAATTTTAACATGACCTAAATCATAAGGTTTATCCCACTTTATATATTCATCCCCAGCAGAGTCGCCAGTTCTGTGATACGGTGGCAGAACCGACTGTTAATATTATTTTGCATTTTTTGTTAGCAAAATATCGCGGTAAGCAAAAGTCGCCACTGACTTTTATTTTATCCAACAAAGGAAAAGGAAAAAGAACAGAAAAAACCTTTTTCGAGATGTTTCTGAGTACAGGGGGTAGATTATAGAAAGGGAAGGTGTTAGCACCCCTTCTATCCATGGTTTTCCATGGGCTCTTAGATACTTGCTCATTTTGAAATTGCTTGTGTGTGCTTGTTTTGAAAAGTTTGCTTTACTTCGTTTTAACCCTTGTTTCTGTCCTCAAGAGTGTTACCGAGTTGTTTTTGGAAACCTTTGTTTGAAAAGTGTTTGGTGTGAAAAAGTTTGTTTGTTTTGAACAAGTACTTAAGAGTTTTCTACCTACTCGAAAAAAGACTGTTCATTTTCCTTTAGACAATTCTATTCCATTATTGAGAAATAGGTAGCATCATCGTTGGAGTTTGATGGACTATCGAAAGGGACGAAATGGTCATTGAAGGCAACATGTAAGGATACCTTAGCAGTTCGAAGGGACTGTCATCATATATTCGTAGGCAACATCGAGGGACAAGATCATTTCTCGTAGGCAACTCGAGGGACATTGAGGGACCATGATCTTTATGATAACTTTAACCGAGGGTCTTTGCTAAGGGTATCTGTGATCGGTGGATCTGGAACTGACTATTTTAACGCTGGATCGCGAAATGTCGCGGTAAGCAAGAGTCGCCACCGTCTTTTATTTTCTCCAAATGGAAAGGACAAAAGCACAGAAAAATTCCTTATAGAGATTGCTCTCGGTTCGGGAGGTAGATTTATAGAAAGGGAAGGTGTTAGCACCCTTTCTATCCATGGTTATCCATGGGCTCTTAGATACTTGCTCATTTGTGTTTTCAAAATTGTTTGTTTGCTTTTCAAGTGTGGGTTTTAAAAAAGTTTCTTTGAAAATTTCAGTTCGACTCTTGTATCAGTCCTCAAGAGTGTTTGAAAAGTTGCTTTCGAAAGCTTTTTGAAAAGTGTCGGTGTGAAAAGTATTTTTTTGATTTGTTCTGAAATTAGAGCAAGTATCTAGAGTCGTCTACCTACCCTAAGGAATTCGTCTGTGTAAATGTCCTTGAAGTAGTGCCATCCCACTATTGAGAGGTAGGTAGCACCACCGTTGGAGGTGTTCGGGTCAATTCGAGTTTTGTGACCGTATGGTCACCGAGCAACAGTAAGATACCTTAGGAGCTACCCTTATGCCATTGATCTTTTATTCTGGGGCAACTATTCCGAGGCAGCTTATTTTGAGGCAACCAGATCAATGGGACATAAGGACTCACTAAGACGTCCTATAGTCGACGACCACGTTTCGAGGGACGAGACAACGGTGTGGTCACCAGAGTAATAGGAAGTCACCTTAGAAGCTACCCTCATGCCATGTTCATGGACATGAGGATTTACTAAGACATCCTCTACTCGACGACCACCTTTCGAGGGGCAAGGCAACAGTGAGGCGTACCCTAGGGGTGGTGTGTGATTTGTGTGTCGTTTTCAGATATTTTTGTCTTGTTCATGCATTAGTGATCTACGCGTTGCTTTTATTTTGGCATTCATTCTTTCATGCAAATTGTTAATAGTTTAAAAGATGCGGAATTAAAAGTCCTACGCTATTACAAAGGCGCGGGTCTACATCGCCAAATTAATCCAAGACCCGATTTGAATAAAAAATAATGCGGAAAGATAAATGTCTAATTAATCTATTACACGGCTTTGGGATAAATACATTATATTCACAAAAAGAAATAAAAATGCGAAGAGAATTAAAATCGGGAATGCGAGGGCGTTGGACCCTTTTTTAAAGAAATTGAATTAAAATTACGAAATTAATTAAATTAAATGTGAAAGGAAGTTATTTTTGAGTTTTTTGTATTCATGGATTTAGTAAGAAAATTAAATGAAATTTAAAAATTAATTAACCCTAGTTCTAACTATTTTTAATTTATTAAGAAATATTTTTAGTTGACCTAATTTTAATTAATTATTTACATGGTAAATTTTATTTACAAAAATAATAATTAATAATTAAATATGGTGAAAAAGAAAAAAAAAGGATAAAAGTATTTAAAACCCTAGCTCTACATTTTTTAGTTTATTAAGAAAAATATTAGAATTAAACCTAGAATTAAAAACTAAATTAATTAATAAAATTTATTTACAAAATGTTAGTGAATTAAACAAAAAAACATATTTTTTATTTTATAGTTTCTGAATTTTTTTGGGTATTTTTATGTTATGAAAATATTAATTTATGAATTAAAAGGAAATAATTAAATTAAAACAAACAATAAAAAAATAGGAAAAAGTAAAGAGATACAAACACTTGGGGGGTGTTGACCCCAATTTGGAGGTGATATTGTAGCAAACAGGCCCAATGAATTAAGGCCTTCAGTTGACTTTTCAGGGTGCGTGTGGCATGGTCAATGGAGGTGCATGATAGACCTCTTATCCTGGCTTTTGGATTGATCTTAGTGGCCATGTGGCAAGTCTCAGCGTTGCGTGTTTGGTGGTCATCTGGGCATATTGAGTACCTGATCATATTATAAGAAAAAATAGAAAGATATATGGGGGACCTGGGAATCGAACCCAGGTCCCAAAGCTTGCCAACGATGCTTTCCACCAACTGAGCTGCGTATTCAATCTTAAATATAATGAGATAATATTATTATATGTGAAAAAGCATGTTTATTGGTAGAAACAAAAAAAACGCGCTAAAGCATTTGAATGATCCAACCAGGCTATGACAACTCATCTTCTTCCTCGTTTGTGCGTTTTGACCTGGAAAAAGAACATCAAATAGCGGGGGTTTTGAACCCCCACTAACTACAGTATAGGAAAATAGAGATTAGGAATTGGCCCATGATAAATTGAGCGCGAGCATGCCATGTTAATCGTTATGAGCTTCTGATTCTGATGACATGGGTCTTGTAGGCTGATTTTTCCAGAATAAGGAAACCCTCTTTTTAAGCTCCTGAAACCCTAACGCGTGTTCATGGTAGTTTTGCATACAGGCGTCCAAAACTCAATTGAATAATACCAATGGCTTTAGAAACATCATATTGGTATAAATCACATGTTAAAAGTCATGAATAACGTATGGAAATGCAAACACGATTATCAAATTTTTTCAGAAAAGTTAGACTCCTATCTACCAATTCTTTGCGCTTGGAGAGTGGAGAACGATTGGGTTCTGTTCAGAGGAGTTCCAGGAAGCTTTTGAGATCTTTTTCACGCCTTGAAACGCCTTCAAACTATGAAAACAGGTTTTGGATTTTTTAAGAAAAAGTGAGTTTTGGTCCTTGAGTTCTAGCGTAGCATTCAGGTTCTTATGACTAGGGTTAGGTTCTGACTTATATATGGGACGAATTAGGGTAAAGATTTGAGTCAAAAAGCCTTGTAATCATGAATCCAATATTTGATTTTAATGGCATATTTTTTCAATCTTTTCCATGTGTTTTTGGTACTAATCATGGCCAAATCTTTCCTTCTTTGGGTGTGCACGAATCTTGAGTAATCAATGAGAGCAAATGCTGCATAAAAAGATTCAAATGCATTTGTTTAGTATTTTTTCCATATTTTATTTAATTAAATGAATTAATTGTGATTAAAAATTCAAATAAATAATAAAAATGATGAAATAAATCCCCTTTGGGCCAAATGGTCGTGCATAGCCTTTGAATGATGAATCTTGGAAGAAAATGTGGCCCATTAGCAATTTTGAGGCATTTGAAGCAAAGTTGACTTTTCAAAATTCCCAAAAATTTCCCAACTTCCACAAGGCATATCTTGCTCAATGTTTAAGCTTTGATCATGTTCTTGGACATTTTGGAAAGGTCTTGAAGTCCTCTAACCAATTCCTTTGGTCCCATGTCATTTTGATTTACCAATCTCAAGTTATGGTCTTTGACTTAAAGTCCCTTTTTGTTGACTTTTGAAAATGACCTATAATGTTGAAATTGATAACTTTTTGTGAGAGCATTTCTTGGACTTGAAGTGTGAAGAGGAGTTTTATGAAATGTTTTTCTCTTCAAAATGAGCTTTGGATGTAATTTTTCTGATAGTCCATGTGGAAGTTATGCCTTGGTCAAGTTACAGTTGACTTTTTCAACTGTCCAAATATAGCAACTTTTGCATCTTGAGACTTTTTGAGCCATGCCTTGAAAATCATGATCAAGAATTAATCAAATGATGTTTGTGGCTTCAAAATAAGATGTTGACCAAAAATTTGAACTTTTGACTGTCAAATGACCATTTTGCCCCTGCAGTTGACTGTAGGGCAATTAGGGTTTTTGACTGTGCAATTTTGTGCTGTAGGTCTTGAAACTTAGCATGAGGATGCTTGACCATGTTTGTAGGCATGTGGGACTTGATTGGACCATTGAAAACTTCAATTTCTTTGTCAGAACCAAAACCCTAGTTTTTGACTCTTAGGAGCCCTTGAACTGTGCAACCCTTGGGGAGATTTTGAAGCATGCTCTTTGCAAATCTTGAAGAGTATGGGAGGGAAAATTTTGGGGTACAACAGTATCCCTACGTTCGAGGGACATGACCATTGTTTCTGAAGGCAACCAAGTGAGGTAATACCCTAGGAGTGAGCATGTGCGAGTGTAATTTTCAGTTAATTTATCTTTGAACATTTAGGGTTTTCTACCTATTAATTTTAAGTTTTTCTTTCCATACAATCCTATTAACATACATCTAAGCAGTTTATAGTTTGCGGAATTAAAAGCAAGAAAGTTTAAAGTCCTAGATATTACAAGGCTTTTGCAGATACATAATTATTTTGGAATGAAAATAAAAAGGTGGAATTTAAACCCTAATTACTATTACAACCTTGAAACAGTTACAATAATAATAAAAGGAAATTAAAAAATGCGCACGGCGAATTAAATGCGAGAATAATTTAGGAAACCTAAAAAATCTAATTGAAAAAAGATTTAGGTTAGTTTTTTTTAGAAAAATTAATTAGGTTATGTACAAATTAAAACCCTAATTTCTAATTAATTTAAATTATAAAAAAGGAATTAAATTTTCCCTAAATTAAATTAAACTAATTAATTAAGGAAATAAAATATTTTTATAATTAGTAAAACAATTTAAAAAAATTAAAATAGAAAAGAAAAGAATGGGCATGTGTTGTGCCAGCCTGAGAGTGCACCGTAGTCCTTCATTGTTTGAGGCGTTGGATCTGAATTATTGATACATCCAATGGCCATATGGTGGTAGCGCATGGTAGGCGTTTTGGATGATGATGCATTGAATCTGTAGAAACAAAGTAAGAAAACAAAATTTGCTGGGATGGTTAGTTGTATATATAATAACATAAATAAAATATAAAGGAAATAAAGTGGTCTTTCTCAAACGCGCGCGTGATTCAAATCACCCAATAGGATCCTGCCACCTAATTGTCTTCTTCACCATAACTGTTGTTTTTTGCCACACTTTTACCTACAGTCGTTTCCGTCACTAAAGGCTATAGTGACAGATTTTGTTCGTAGCCATAAACCTGTAAAATTCAAAAAAACACAGCACAAGCAGAATAAATTCAAACCAAAGACATGGATCAACTGCAAATCATCTCATGAGCATGATAGTACCCCTAATTTTGTCCAATTTTGCCTTTATATAGAATTCCCAATTTGGGACCTCAAAACCCTAACAATGGCATTGTGCCATTCCTGCACTTAAACTTCAATCAAACCAATCAAAAACATTGCAAATATGATAGCAAGCATGGATATATGATCAAAACATGTTTATGATGGATAAATCATTGAAGACGAATCTTGAAAAAGATGCTAACCGTGGCACTGTGAGGCGTGATTTCTGAAGGTTTTAAGGCTTGAGGATGATTGGAATGGCTTCAGAACACATCCAGGAACAGATTGTTGGCTTTGGAATTACTTGAAACGGCCTATGAAAGAGAATACAGTCTGCACTTTTTCTTCCAAAATTTTCAATTTCTTCCCCTTGTTTTCATGACTCCAAACCCTTTTCTATGCTTTAGGGATGTTATGTATATATGATATAATGATTTAGGTCAACAAAAACTGATCATATCTTTGCAAATTATGGAGATTTGATTTCATTCTTTGCCTTGTATGATTTGTTTCCAAAATAGACCAAATTAAGATCTTTTCCAATCAATTGGCTCTTGCATAAATTTTTTGATTTTCTAGCTGTTCATGGACTCATAATATGCTCATAAAATCAAATCAAATCTTTGATTTTATTTGATTATTCTACTATTTAAATTGATTTATTTTGATTTAAATGGATAAAAAATCAAAATAAATTATAAAAATAATAAAATAATATGTGGATAATATCAGGGGTCGTGGACCATCTTAGGAACAAGTTTCAAACAAGAAAACATGGGCCCATTTAGAAAAAAAGTCATTTTGATCAATGTTGACTTCATGCATATTTCCAAAAATTGGTCAACTTTGACAATATATATCTCCTTCAATTTTGACCCTAGGAAGGTGTTCTTGGACTTTTTAGAAATCTTAGGATGTCCCCTAAACAACCATGTTTATTTCATCTCAATTGGGTCTTCCATGTTCATGTAAGAAGCTTTTACCCAAAAGGTGTTTTTGTTGACTTTTTAAAAGGACCTATAATATAGAAATTCATATCTTTTGATGAGTGCATATTTTGAACTTGTGGGATGAAGATGAGTTGTAGGGAATTGCATCCTATTCAAAATGGGCCTTGGATGGAAAATTTCTGATAAAGTATGAAGAAGTTATGTCTGGTCAAAGTTTGGTTGACTTTTTCTATGAAACCCTAATTTAGTAACTTTTGGGTTTTGATAAATTTGGGGCATTCCTTGAGGAACCATGATCAACCCTTGATCAAATGATGGATATCACTTCAAAATGTTGATGTTGACTAAAAATGTTGAGGTTTGACTATATGTGGGCCATAGTTGACTTTTAACCTAGTACAATTGATTTTCAGGCATCTGAGCAGTTAATTGAGCAAACTTCTTGTGCAAGGCATGAAACTTGACATGGATGATCTTGAGAATATATTGGGACCATGGAAAGAATTTGGGTCCTTTGGAGTTCACACATATTGATAAAAATGGAAACCCTAGTTTGAGGTACATTGCCTTAAGAGAGAGTTTGTCTGGTCAACTCTTGGGCATCCTTGAGCAAGTTAAGGACTTCAATGAGTATGTTTTGAGTAAAATGAGAGGGAAAAGTTTGGGGTACAACAATTTGATTAAATTTTAATTAAAATGTGGCTTGTATATTCTTCCCCACCCCTCTCCATCTCATCCCTTTCTTATTGCACTAAGTGTTATTGGAGTATGATCTCTATATCATGTCTCAAAACAAATGGTGCATAAATTGCTATTGACCGGCCTCAAAATAGGTGAGACTTCTACATAAGTCCACTTACGATTGTTTAACATAGCGCTAAATTTTATCCCGATTCGAATAAATGATCACTCGTGGCCCAAACCTATACTTGCAAGCCCAAGTATGTTAATTTGATCTCTTTGATCCAATAACCTTGAGATTCATTGTGTGGAGACTTTGGTTCTACCAATCCTCTAATGGATCTACAATACTTTTGGTCAACGCGGATCACTTAAACATCGTTGGTCATTAAATGGTACTTTTGAGGATCCCAAATGGATGATATAATTGACAAAAAGCAAATGCAACTTGTTGTGTGGAGGCTTTAGTTCTACCAATCCTCTAATGAGTTCCAAATGCAAGTTTCAAGATGATCATCCAACTAACCACTAATCACTAATAACTGATTTTACCCTTTGTTGTTACTTTATGCCCTTTTTATTTTTTTATGCTTTATGCACCATTTACTTTAAGCATTACATTTCATGCTATCTTCATCTTTGCTCACTTGAGCATTTTCTTTTTTCTTCTAAGACACCTAATAATAAACATAAACCATAAAACTTTAATGATACTTGGACTATTTGGTTACTATCCTTGGCATTATGGAGTATGGGACTTCTTGGACTTAGGATTAGAAACCTTGGCCTATGTTGGAGACTTTGTAAACTTAATTGATATTTTGTCTGGAGTTCTTGAGGTTTACCTCAAGACATTGGGTTGTTTGTTTTTTTTGTGTGCAGCTTATTGTGATTACATTATTTGTTTGTAATATGGAATTCACCCATATACAGTTGTTACTCTGCCCAATTTTTGTGAAGACTTAATACAGTTGAAGTTTGGTTCTTTCAAGAGGTCTAGTATCTTTGATTGCTTGGTTTCAATCCAAAGTATGGGAATTCTATATTGGCTCATAATGTCAAGTATTGGCTTCTTGTTGGTTAGATGCTTCCTATCCCTAGCTTTTACCTTATGCTTTAGGATAGTCTCTTCTTCTCCTTCCATCTTCTTTAATATCAAAAATATTCTTCCTCCTTTTGAAAACTCCTTTTGTTTTGAAACTTGAACCACTTTCATAATAAACTTGGACTTAGGTCCATGCATTTTCAAAAACATTTTCATGAATAAAGTTCAATCAACTTAATAATATTTTGACATCTTTTTTTTGTGTGACAAGACTAAAAGTCAATCAATCTCATTTCAAATCATTTTTGCCACTTTGGCTTTCTTATTTAAAACCTTTCTCAAAATATTAGACTCTTGCCAATCCTTGTAGTGATGCAAACAACTATACTTCTACAATATGTACTGAAGAGAGATATTTTCCACTTTGGTGTTGAGTGAGGCATTGTTGATTTTAAAATCCAAACCATATCCTCCACTTTGAGATGTTGCAAATTCTCCTTTCTCATGATTGTGGGTAGTAGGTAAGTTTTCCACACGGACAATGACGATGATGTTTTATCTCATAAAAATTAACTAACACACTTACATTTTAAAATTTTTAAAGAGGAACTATGTGTACCCTGATCCCCTATTGCACGAAAAGGTGGTACATAGGCACTAAAGGTTCCCAATTGCGGCGGGTGCAAAAACCATAAAAATATATTTCTTTTCTCGCCTCCACCATCCATTTTTTACACAACATTTCATAGCCAAAATATACAGATTTTACAAAGAGGTTCTTGCGGAGTACCGTAGATGTTTAGGGTGCTAATACCTTCCCTTTACATAACCAACCCCCTTACCTTGAATCTTTCCTTTGATTTGTACAAGTCTAGTCAATCCCATGGCTTAGTCTTAAACATTTTTACCACTACACATACATGTCATTGCATAATTGGCATTCCAGGTACAAGTTTCTTATCCCTTCGTTGTTTATTTCAGCAAGAAGCAATGGCTCTCAAACAAGACAACAGAGATCTCCAAACTCAAGAGGCTCAGTTCATGGAAATGTTCCTAAACCTATACAAGGGGCAGGAAGAGTTGAAAGCACTCCTCGCTGGGAATCTGACCGAGAAACGTCCCGACAACAACAAGGATGACCAGGTTGAACAACTTCAAGCTGAGATGGAAAGGATGAGAACCCAGATGCAGGGGCATATGGCTCTTATCCAAGGCCTGGCCCGGGTACAAGAAGAGCTGAGAGGCATTGTTAACAAGATTCATCAAGACGGATGTAATTGTGTGAAGCAAACAGTCGAGGTTAAGGACCAAGTCATTGATCAACCTCCGATAAGACAAGAGGTTGGTTTGGTGAAGAGGGGAACTTTCCAAATTTCTACCACATCACAGGTCCAATAACAACCTCACCAAAAACAACGGGTTAATCAGAGTAAGTCGGATACACCCAAGAGGAAGTTTACCAAACTCAACATACCAATGTCGCAAGTCTTGCAACACATGTTGAAGTTGAATTTGGTCACGTTGATGGGTCCTCCTACAAATCCAAATATTGCCTCTCCAATGTACAATCCTGATGCAATATTTGCATATCACTCCAACAGTCTGGGACATGACACTGATAGTTGTTGGACGTTGAAATACAAAATTCAAGACGTGATTGATGAAGGAGTATTGGAATTCACACAAGATGGTCAACTGGAATTTTTCTGTCATCCCTCCAAAGCACACCATCTCAAGTGACAAATTCTGACAAGAAGGCTTTTCGTTCATTAGAATTTTCAAGTTGTAATTGTCTTTTGATTTGTTCGAACACTTATTTATGTCAAACATTGTTATTTCATTATTGCATTGCACATGTTTGTCTTGAATTAATTTGTTTTCATTATGCTTAAACTGCTTTCTTACTTCCTTTTTGTGATATTCAACTCTTGATTAAAATCTCTAATCCATTAGAGGGAGGATGACGAGAACGATGCCATAATGTCTACAGTATGCTTTTGAATAGACCCCGTTGACGATGTACAGGCGTTGTTTCAAATCCTATACAATGGAGTTATAAGGAAGGTAATCCCTAGTCAACCCCTTTGAGCCTAAGAAGTAGGATTTTTTCTTTTCACACATATTAAAACCCTTAATCATAACCTAGGGCAGGGTAGTTTTCTCAGTTAATTCAGGTGTGCATTCAGCCACAATCTTCCACTTTATACGTAAGGAATGACATCAAATACGTCCTTCTAAAATCAGAATATGGTGATGGTTCCGCATAAACATTAAATCGGAAGTCATTATCTCTCAAAAAAGAATCCCGCTAAGTCAAAACCTAGGAAGGAGACTTAAAAAAACCCGGGGCATCCCGCTGACTGTAATTACAAAAGAAACAGTTCAGGCAAAAGATGGATAGCAAAATCAAAAAAGAAAGAGGTCCTACAAATCCTCAACAAAAAGAAAAGGTCACAAAAATGACTGCCTTCTCAAACAAATGTTCAATTTATGAACCATCACCGAAATATCAAGGCCAACATTCCAGAACTCAACTGGGATTCGAAATGTACAATTAACTGAGCATAGGACTGAAGAACATCACGAAGAATGGGTGGGTACAAATAAATTTTGAGCCTTTATCCTTTGTTTCTTAAGCCGTGAACCAGACCACGTTACAACCATTAAAAGTCCTAGCTGAAGCATGGGTTAGTTCGAGAGCATATTATTACAAAGGTATCCCTACTCCTGTAAGGATTTCTATAAATCATGAGTTGATATCAAATTCTTGCAAATTTTGTTTTATTACAAAAAAAATGCATTTTCAAAAAATTTCAAGACATACATAAGCTTTGCATTCTTTAAATGACATTGTTTACATATGGATAATTGTTCAAATGGCAGAGAAATTCACACAACGAATATTCGATGAACAGAAATCTTCTCAGTGGATAGAATCTCCTCAGATGGAAATACATTCCAGTGATAGGCCATTCATAATCAAGGGGCATAGCATGGTGTCCAGCTGACCTGGGGCAGTCAAGTTAAGGTTCAAGGAATCTCTCAAAAATGCCAAATAGCCAGGGACAGATCATCATCTGAGTCACTTGGGGCATTGGACATGAATTCCAACAATGAATCCTGTACAATCAAACAAACATCTTTTGGCAGTGTGGCAACACTTACTACTATGGACAGTGACAATTCTTCGTACCCGGTGAACGTGGACATAGTCGGAAAATACTATGCATGAACAAAGACTCGCTAGGTTGACTGGCCTAGGAAAAAAAGGGAATCCCAAAGAACCAAAGGAGTTCGGGAAAAAATTAGGGATATACGTATGAAAAAAATTTGTACACCAGGCAAGTCGAAAACCTGAAAAGGCGGCTTGAGCAAAAAAGGGTATCCCGATGGACTGAAAATCTGAAAAGACAATACAGGCAAAAGTTAGGGATTAAAGCATACGACTACGTCCCGTCATCTCGTCACTTGTCTAATCAGTAGAAGGTTTATTACCCTGATCTGCATTCACCGAGGACTCAAAGAGTTAGGATAACAGTCAAACCATCTACAAAATCCCCGGTTGATATTTTCTACAACAGGTATCGAGACAGGGGCATTCTACTACAAGGTCGCCGCCATATCCTCAGCTTACAACCTAGTGATGTCATGTGCTCTTGTATCCCTGGTAAAACAGGAATTTCTAACTACTGCTTTGACATCAGGTTTTCCCCAGTAAAGTCGTCAAACTTCTCAGGATTCTCCAATAGGATTTCACAAAATCCTCAGGCAGTGCACAAAGCTTTCCTCCCTCAACAGAGTTTATTTCACTAATAACGGAAGATCATCTCCCAGCAGTTCAGTTTCAACAAAATCTGAAGACCTACATTCTTCATCGCCAGCTGCAATCAGGGATTTATTTTCCCTAATTCAATAATGCTGCAATAGAACAACTGATACATTCACATATTGCATTCATACATCATTCTACAAACGTCATAGGATCTGCAGTACAAATGCATACATCTCAATCTCATTTATTTTGAGAACACCATTACACAATGCATTTCATACATCATGACATTGCATACAACTAACACTTTACCTTTTTAGGAATGATCAATAAACAGATATTTATCATCAACAATTTTCAACAGGTCCAGGATTAGCTCCTGAAACAAAACAGAGTAATTATTTGTGCGACCAAATACAGCTTTACACGGGCTCAACATGAAGCAATCTTACACGGGTTTCTTCTGACTTCTAAATACAGCTTTACACAGGCTCAACATGAAGCAATCTTACACGGGTTTCTTCTGATGACCAAATGCAGCTTTACACGGGCTCTTCATGAAGCAATCTTACACGGGTTCCTTCTTCTTCTAAAAATACATCTTTTACACGAGCTCTTCATAAAGCAATCTTACATGGGTTCCTTCTCCCTCCTTATGAAGTTTTACATGAACTTATCCCAAAGCAACCCTAACCAGGCTCCTTCTGAAGTTTTACACGAACTTATCTCGAAGCAGCCCTACCCTTGCTCCTTCTGAAGTTTTACACGGACTTATCCTGAAGCAGCCCTACCCAGGCTCCTTCTAAAGTTTTACACGGACTTATCCCGAAGCAGCCCTACCCAGGCTCCTTCTGAAGTTTTACACGGGCTTATACCGAAGCATCCCTACCCAGGCTCCTTCTGAAGTTTTACACGGACTTATCCTGAAGCAACCCTACCCAGGCTCCTTCTTAAGATTTACACGGACTTATCCCTAAGCAGCCCTACCCAGGCTCCTTCTGAAGTTTTACATGAACTTATCCCGAAGCAGCCCTACTCAGGCTCCTTCTGAAGTTTTACACGGACTTATCCCGAAGCATCCCTACCCAGGCTCCTTCTGAAGTTTTACACGGACTTATCCCGAAGCAGCCCTACCCAGGCTCCTTCTGAAGTTTTGCACAGACTTATCCTGAAGCAGCCCTACCCAGTCTCCTTCTAAAGTTGTACATAGACTTATCCTAAAGCAGCCCTACCCAGGCTCCTTCTGAAGTTTTACACGGGCTTATCCTGAAGCAGCCCTATCCAGGCTCCTTCTGAAGCATCCCTACTCAGGCTCCTTCTGAAGTTTTACACGGACTTATCCTGAAGCAACCCTACCGAGGTTCCTTCTCACAATCTCCAGATGCAGTTTTACATGGACTCATCCTGAGGCAACCCTACCCAGGTTCCTTCTCTTGAATTTTCAGATGCAGTTTTACACGGACTCATCCTGAAGCAACCCTACCCAGGTTCCTTCTCACAATATCCGAATGCATTTTTACACGGACCCATCCTGAAGCAACCCTACCCAGGTTCCTTCTTACAATTTCCAGAAGCAGTTTTACACGGACTCATCCTGAGGTAACCCTATCCAGGTTCCTTCTTACAATTTCCATATGTAGTTTTACCCGGACTCATCATGAAGCTGCCCTACCCAGGCTCCCTCTCATATATCTCCTAAAACAGCCCTACCCAGGTTTCTTCTAATACATTTCCAGATAGCAGCTAATTTCATTCTCCCCGGAAAATTACAGCGAAGCCTGGATTCCAACCAGAAAACAACAAACTTTCATCTCTCCAATCCAGAGATAACCCCTCAGTAGAGCCATGGAAAACTAGAGTTCCTAGACTTTATTCCCCATAGAGTTTTCCTCAAACAGGAAAACAACAGAAAATAACATCCCCAAGTGGACTCCTCCTCAGACAACAGGAACAGGAATCCCCACAAAGAGACTTCTTATGAAGTCAACATCTACTTTGGATGGCATCTTTAATCCCGTCTTCGACAACTCTCCGTCATATTCCTTGGATGGCATCTTTAAGCCCATTCCCGACGACTCTCTGTCATCTTCTCCAAATGGCATCTGTAAGCCCATTCCCGACATCGTCGACCATCAGTGTTATGTCATGCGAGTGCAAATTTCTGGGCACTCTAGTGTTCAATCATCTTCCACCTTCAGATCACGAAAGGCAGATAAGCCAATCTACTTCCTCAGGTTTAAGAAGATTGAACAGGGGAAATTGTTGTACCGCAAAATTTTCCCTCTCATGTTTTTCAAGGTCTTCCCCTACATGGTTGGTCACAAACCTTTGCCTAAAGAAAAGGAAAATTTGTGACTGATATTTTTAAGTTTCCTTCGATTGGAATCTCCAAAATTCCTTTTGATTGGCATCTCTAAAATGCCTTTTGATTGGCATCTCCAAAATGCCTTTCGATTGACATCTCCAAAATGCCTTTCGATTGGCATCTACATAGCGCCCTTCGATTGGAATGGACAAAGGTACTTCGATTGGCCTGTTAACAAGGCCTTTCGATTGGCATTTTAACAAGTACCTTTCGATTGGAATTGTAACAGTGTCTTTCTATTAGCATCTACATAGCGCCCTTCGATTGGCATGGACAAAGGTCCTTCGATTGGCCTGTTAACAAGGCCTTTCAATTGGCATTTTAACAAGTACCTTTCGATTGGAATTGTAACAATGTCTTTCGAGTGAAATTTTAACAAGTACCTTTTGATTGGCATTGTAACAGTGTCCTTCGATTGGCATTTTAACAAGTACTCTTTGATTGGTATCTGGACAAAGGTCCTTCGATTGGCATGGCAAAGGGTCTTTCGAATGGTATTTCAGTACAAAATTTCAAGAGAACCATCAAGGCCAAGGGCTGGTCGAAGGGATTCTAATAATGAAAATTCTGAATAGATTCGAATTGGACTTTGAAGCTGGCAAAGAAGGAAGATTCGAAGGAATGAAATAGGTTGGCATGTGAAAGCAAAACGCATGGGACAAAAGGAGAAAGAGATTTTCTTGAAACGGGAACTTTTTATACAAATTAAAAACTCATATTCTTGTCATCAAAGCATTGTATTTTTGCCACAAATATAAACCTAATGAGATTCACTACATAAGGATAATAAGTCTAAACCTAATGCAAGAGGCAGCGGCCACAAAAAAAGGGCCAGACGAAAAGTGCAACATTTCAAGAAAACAAAAGTTGTCTCTAAACCAAGAACAAAATTACAAAATCATTCAAGCGTGGTGCCATTCCAAATCTCACGCTCCAGCCAATCTCAACCAGTTCCAGCAATCCAATTGTATTCCTCGGATTCTCAGCAAGCCAGTCCATCCATCTTTGAAGGGCAAATCTTCCCAGAACCAGCAAATCGAAATAGTTCATCGGGTAACCTCTTGAATTTATTTTGACATTTCTATGATGTATTAATCCTTTTATTAGTCTAATTCGTACCCAGGAGATTGTTTAAGGCAGGACCAATGTGAAACATGAGTGGTTGGAGGTGAAACAAAGATTTTTCCATTGTTTAGGGCAAAATCTGTGTCATGCTTCGAACCAGATGATAAAGGCATGCCCAACGAAACTAAGACTGGATTCGAATTCAGTAAAACTTTTCGTATGGGATGGGCTTTCGATTCGAAGCTTAAATTTCCAAAATTTACATATAATATTATTATGTTGTTATATGTATGAATGAACAAGTAGCGCAGTTGGCAAGGGATTGAGTACATGAAGGAAGGGATATGGGTTCGATCCCAAGTCCAATGTTTTTCTATTTTCTTGATGTTTTTTGCATATTTCAGTATGTTACATCCCCAGGCACACATCATGGGCTCTATCATCATCACTGTTGGGTCACTCATCCTCCAGATCCAGCGCCCAGAAACGCTTCTCCATGGTGAACCCTCAGGATCTAGCAACTTCTCCATGGTGAACCCTCAGGATCTAGCAACACTGGATCTAGCGTAGGTTGTGGGCCAACAGATCTGGACCCATAGCACAAATTCCAACACACCCCTCAATTGGGTTTCTCACCCTCAGGCCCATCTTCTTTCCTTTATTTTATTTAATTTTTGTTAATTAGTTTATATTTTCTATTCATTCATTTTTTCAATAAAATTAGAAAATCATAAAAATTAGAATTTCGAGTTTTTCTTAATAAAATTAATTTTTGCAAATTAATTTAATTAAACTTTAACTTTGTTTCTTTAATTTAAAATTAGTTAGAAATTAGGTTCAACTTCTAATTTTTTTTATAAAACACCAAAAAAACATTTTCAATGACCAATTAGATTTTTTAGGGTTTACAATTGTTTCCCGTCTTAATTTTTATGCGTCATTACTTTTTTATACGATTATTTTTTATCATTTATGTAACTACGCCCGGTTTGTAATAGCCTAATTGGGGTTTTAATTTCTGCATTTTACATTCTTAGTCAAATATAATTGTAATTTCCCCAAAGCTTTGTAATAGCTGTAGGGTTTACTTTCTGCATTATATTATATGCCTGTATATAAATTGCTAATAACCTTGGCATGTATGCTTAATCAATCAATCAGTAGATCACTAAACTGCAAGATAAAATATCTGAAATAGCACACTATTGCACACTTGCACCCCCAGGGTATTTCCCACTTTGGATACCTTCGAAAATGGTCATGTCCCTCGAACGTAGGGATACTCTTATCAAAGACCCTTAGTTTAAAGTCATCATAAAGATCATAGTCCCTAAATATCCCTCGAGTTACCTACGAGAAATGATCTTATGATGATAGTCCCTTCGAAAAGCTAAGGTATCCTTACATGTTTCCTTCAATCTCCTTTACGTCCCTTCTGATAGTCCCTCAACATCCAACGACTAGGGTTACCTATTCACTAATAGTAGGATAACACAGTCTAAAGGATAGGAGGAATAGAACAGTCTTTTTTGAGTAGGTAGATAACTGTTAGGTACTTGCTCAAACAAATTTTCACGCCACACTTTCAAACACTTTTCAAACAATATTTTCAAAATGCTTTATCACACTCTTGAGGACTGATACAAGGGTTATCACAAAGCGAATCGCCGCACTAAGGCATTTTCAAACAAAAACTTTTTCACACAAACACGAAAGCAATTTTAAAAAATGAGCAAGTACCTAAGAGCCTGTGGAAAACCACGGATGGAAAGGGTGCTAACACCTTCCCTTTCCATAATCTACCCCCCTTACTAAGAAAACTCTCGAAAAAGATCTTTTTATGTTCTTTTCACCCTTTCCTTTGTTGAATAAAATAAAAGTTGGTGGCGACTCTTGCTCACTACGACATTTGCGAACACAAACGCAAAACCAGTATAACAGTCGATTCTGCCACCGTATCATAATATCTTTTGGTATTTTTATTATTTTTATTAAAAAAAATAATTAAATAAATAAAATGAAAACCAAATAAAGTCTAAGCTAAAAATTAAAATGAAAAGAAGTTAGTTATTACTAAAAAAATAAAAGTATTCTAATTAATTTAATTAATTAAATATTAACTAAATAATTAATTAAAATTAATTAATTAATAATATAGTCAAACATTTACTGGAGATAATTAATTAACTAAAACAAAAAAATAACTAAAATAATGAAAATAAAAAAAAGGTGATACAGCAGGTTGGGCCACTGGATTGTTTGGGCCCAGATCTAGTAAGAGAGGTTTCGGAAAAAAACCTAGAACAAGTAAAGGTCAACTTCTCATTATATATTTTTATTAAAATTGCATTTTTTTAATGACAAATCAAAACACAAGAAAGAGAATCAATTCACTCTCTTCTCTATTTATCATTTTCACACTCCCTCTGTCCTTCATCTAAACCTAGCGGAAACCCTAAGCTGGTGGGAAATTTGATCAAATGCTTCTGATGAAGAATTTCGTTTCACAACCTTAAGGATATGCCTCAGTGATGTTCAAGCCCTCATGTAATATGATAAAAATTAGCAAAGAGAGGGAGAACGATGACTTACTGATCGGAGTTACACTGACATTTCTTCAGATCAAAGGATGACGTTGAGAAGACCAAGAGCTTTCAGGTATTTTCGCTCTTTTTTCTTCTTCAAATATTCTCCTGCTTCTGCTTCTTTGTTTTGCTAACTTCTTCTATTTTCGATTCCCTTCATGGAATTGTTGGTTCCTATTATACATGGTCTGTGAGCGTTAGAGGCGAGCTGTTTGATTTTGCTGGGATGGAGAATGTTGTGGTTCTGTATTGGTAGTGCTAAGGTAATGAAGGTGTCAGTAACGAGGAATTACATGAGGGAGAAGAGGAATCTATAAAATGAGTTCGTGAGGGGAATTGGATAGCAGGTGTTTGTCACAAAAATTGATGGGTCTGTGTCGTTTGTTGATGACTGGTGGAAGAAGTGTGTGAGGGATGGTGTTGATGAAGATGCAACGGTGATGGTGGATGGTGAGTGTTTGAAGGTTGCAGGTTCTGAGTTAATGAGTTAAGGTTTATGGATTGAAGTGTGGTTTCTGCTATATTTTTTTCTATCTCTTTCTGTTTTTTTACATGGTAAAATCGCTCTATCTATCTCTCTCTCTCTCTCGGTTTGCTGGCTGTCTCTCTCTTTTGGTTTTTTGGCTCTCTTGGTCAAATGAAACAATGGTTGTTATTATATTGAGATCAGGGTGGAGATTGGAGAGAATTTGGTGAAGTTTTGAACATTATTGTATTATTGTCTTTATGCTTTAAAGTGCAGGTTCTGGTTATGTCTATTTTGTTGTATGAGGGTGAATTTGGACTAATGTGTTTGGAGTTTTTGTGGCTTACTACATCAGGCTTTGGGCAGATTTAATGCAGGTTATGCAGGCTGTTTGGACTATTTTGGGCTAGGTGATATCTCTCTAAACCTGTCTCTTTTCCTCTTTATCTTTCAATGATGTAAAGTTGTTTTTGCTTTTTTTTTTTTTGAAATTTTCTGAAGGGTTTGCAATATTATGAACATGATGACATAACGTTTTGTGAGCTACTTGATAGCTTGCATTGTTACATTTGATGTTGCTGACTATTTGGCCTGTTGCTTTGGTTTTTAGTTGTGCTGCCTCCTTTGTTTTTTTATTGCGCTGCTGCTGACTTGCAGCTGTTGCTGGCTCCTGCTGTTTTGTGTTGTTTTTTTGTTATTTTAGCAGCCTGCTGCTAATGTTGCAGCTGCTACTGCTGTTTGTTTCTTGTTGCTGCCTGTTGGTTTTTGTTGTTGTTTGTTGCGCTGTTGGCAGTTTGCCTTCTTGTATATTTGACAAATTTGACTTTATTTTTGGCAATGAAAACATTTGCAAACCTCTTTTCCTTTTGTGAACCTAAATCCAAGTTTTATGATTTGCAAAATAGGAGAAGATAGTTTATGATTGAAAACAAAAACCTCTTTTAATTTCTGATTCTAAATGCCAACCCTAATGATGAAATGTAAATTTATTTTAACCATTAATTCTTGCTTGGAAATTTTGTCACATGTTCATTGTTTGCTAACTTTCTCTTTTTCGTTTACATGTACGAGCAAATTAGACGATAGGAAGAATTGATGAAGGGTGACTTGAAATACTTGATGAAGACTTGATGATGAATAAATTCCTTTGTAGTTTAGTACATTGTTAGGAATTTTGTAACATTATGAATTTGTGATTTGAATTTTGAGGTTTAGAAACTTGTAAAATGTATACCAATTCACTTGTAAATTTAAACAATGAAGATTTGTTGTAATCTTGAATTCTAGAATCATATTGAATTGTAATGAAAGTAAGGAAAAAAGATCTTGTAACTTTGTTCTTGCAAATAAATGAAATTTATCTCAATGGATTTTGTTCTTGCATTCTTGAAATAATACTCTAGAAATTAGGGTGCATTTGCTCAAAATTCCAAATTCATAAATCTTCTTAAATCGATATTGCAATTTAATTGACGAACTTGGATATTTGATTTTATGGCATTGGGTACTAGAAAGAAAATTTCACAACATCGAAACCATTCTTGATTCAAATTTAAGTAATCACTCACTTTTGCACTTGTACTTCAATTCACATAATCAAACAGCACTTTGAAAAATCCCGTCATGATATGAATGGATATTAGAAGTTGAGAATTTTCCAAATCAAAACATGACCCATAGTTTTTTAATAAACTCCATAGAATTCAAAGAATAATTTGACTCTGATCTTTAAGGAAATTTTTAGATTACATTTCTTTAAACCATTTGAATTTTTGATAATCTTTCGCACGTAATCGGCTCTTGACTTGTAAAGAGAAGTTGGAGATGATGTCAAGGAGAGTCGTACGCAAAAAGAATCACTAAAAAATATTTAATAATAAAGAAGTTACAGATGTTTGAATTTTATCTTGAAAAGGTAAACTTTTGATCAATGCAGTTGATTTTCAATCATCTGAATTATCGACTGAGCAAACTTGCAATGTGAAGCACGAAACTTGGCACGAGCGTCCTTGAGAATACATGAATAACCACGGAGACTTTTTGAAACATTGGAAGCTTAAATTTTCTTGAGGAATACCAAACCCTAGTTTTTGACTCAATGCCTTGGAAGAGAATTTGTATGATCAAACCCTAAGCCATTTTAAATATTTGAGAAACCCTAGGATAGTATCTTGAATGAAAAATGGGAGGGCAAATTTTAGGGTACAACATTATCCTGCATAGAATTGGAGCTTCTATCTGGGGCCCTACCAATCATACCTCAACCATTACAGTTGGTTTAGGAAAATTTATCTATTCTATTGGAAATAAGAAATTATTTGATTATGGTGCTCACATTTTTGAGCAGAATGTAAAGCATGTAGGGACCTGTGCTACCAAGATGCCTATTTCCTTTCTATTTCTCAATTATGGAATTACTCTAAATCAAAACCTTGGAATTCTATGTGGCACTGATGCAGTTTGCAAAAGGGAGTCTTCCATGTCCCTTCATTTCAAGTTATTTTCAGGTAAACATGTCCCAGACATTGTTTTGACATCTACATCCTCTGAAAACAAGACATCAAGCAAGGATGATATGATTACTGAGTTGATGGAAGCCTGCAAAGAACTGGATGAGGTAATCAGAGTTAGCTCAGCAAGGAAGCTAAAATTTGAAAAGCTGATTGTGATACGTTGGGAGAACTAACTTGGGTGTTTTGCGTTTTATCGCAATTGTTGCGGATAGTAAGAGTCGCCATCGACTTTTCTTTTATCCAATAAGGAAAGGGTGAAAATAACATGAAAGACCTTTTAGATATTTTCTTAAGTTCAGGGGGTAGGTTATGAAAAGGGAAGGTGTTAGCACCCTTTTCATCTATAGTTATCTACAGGCTCTTAGTTGCTTGCTATATCACTTTTGAAATTGTTTTGTTTGAAATGTGTTTGTGGAGGGTTTTGAAAGTATTTTTGAAAAGTGCCTTCGTTTATGAAAACTTTGTGATGATTCTTGTATCTATAAGAATGCATACAAAGTGTTGGACTTTTGAAAATATTTCATGTTTTTGAAAGTTTTTAGTGTATTTGAAAAGATGTTTTTGAAGATTGACTATGAGCAAGCAACTAAGAATGTTCTACCTACTCAAAAGTATTTTGTTCATTTCTATTTTCCTTTGATATTGCTATCTTACCATTGATTGGTAAGAAGCCATATCTTTGTATGTGAAGGTACATGCATGGGTCATCGTATAGTCATGGATAGCAATGTTATGAGATACCTTAGCATTTCTCTTAAGGGTCTAAGATCATTTTGAAGGCAACATTTGAAGCATCATTGAGGCACTATGATCTTGTATTTTTGATTATTTTTGCTAAGATGTCTCACATACATATCATGACTATTTGTTTAAGGAAACAAAGTGGAGTTAACCCTAGATGTGTAAAGTGTGCAAGGTGTTTTGTTTTCATGCATTTTTGTCTTGAATTAGGGTTGTCTACTTGTTGATTTTAAATCTTGCCATACACACCCCAATTACTAGCATATTATATAAAAACGGTAAATTGAGGAAAATAAATGTCCTATGGTATTACATCATTTGGGGATGGGGTATACAAATTTACAAATGGGGGATGGAAAGCAATAAAAGTCCTAATTATTACAACCATATTGAATAGCAATGAAAGAAAACATGTTGAAAATTGAAAAATAGTGTAAAAGAGAGGAAAATTGCATTTTTAACCATTATGTGTCGACACATGCATCTTTGCATCGACACATAACCATTCCTTGCCCTTGTACAACCAAATCAACTCAGTATGAGTTTATGCTTAATGGTATATCTCGACTCATTCCTTGTTTGTGTCGACACATACGCGTTTTGTGTCGACTCATGCACCTTTTTTTCTTTCAGTTTTGTGCCTGCATAGCAGTATGTGTCAACTCATGAGGCTTTTGTCGACTCATAGCCTGTTCTGTCACTAAAATGAATCGACTCATGTGAGTATGTGTCGACTCATGCTCCAATTTTTTCACTTTAACATTGTTTTAATGTCTGTACAAGTTAGTTCTCAATATATAATTAATAAAAATAAATAGTAAGCATGTGATTAGCTTTAATGACAAAGATATCTACATTTTATCTTCACAAATGAATCATTAATGATGTTTTCTATGAAGATTTCAAAGTCAAGAAGCTTACCTTGGAGCTGAAATTTATATTTTGAGTTTGAACTGTTGTGTTGGCTGTTCTTGAGCTTAGGAAATGGTTATAGTAATGTAACAGAAGTTGTTCTTGTGTTTGAACAACTCCCATAAGATGATTGTGGAGTGTTTGGATGGTTTGTTAGGACAAAACTTTGCAAGAAGTGAGAGGTTCAATGTTTTTGATCTCAAAACTCAAGAGTGAAGGCTTTGTGGACAGTTATGGATTTTTGAGAGTATGAGGTTTTTAGGGCTTGTCTACACAACGAAACTTCTGGCTTTTCTCTCTATTTTTCTGACCTCTTTGTCTTGCAATTGAGCTATCTATTTATACAGAAGGTTTGAGACTTGAAACAACTCAGATTTTGAATCACATGTTATGACTATCTTGCTTGTTTTTTAAGCAAGCATGAAGAACATGTTTCCAATTTTTGTACCCAGCTATCTAAAGTGGTTTATCACTTAAAACATGTTTGTTCTGAATTGTAAAAGTTTACTGTGATCAGAACAACAAGTTAGAGGTTCAAAAAATTGACTTTGTGATTAAGTGAACTTTTCAAGAATGGATATGTTACTTTCTTCCAAAAATGGAATGATCAATTGGACAAAGGCTCAAAAACTTGGATCATAGTTTAATCAGTTGTGTAAGCATTTAATTAAGGAGTGATATACAAGTTTGGGGCCTTCAAAGTGAAGATTATGCAGCATGGCTATGGATTTGGTTCTTGTTCATCACAAAATCTGCCTTGTAATTCAAGAATGACACCCTAACTTCTTTCCTTTAATTCTCTTAGCTAAAGTATGATCTCAATGAGTTCTTGGACATTTTGGAAATCTTTAACATCCTCTACAACCTTCATTTTTTCTATAAGAATGCAATTGGAACTTGATGAAAATTGGCCAAGAAGTTGGGATAAAAACCTGACCAAACCTGCTGAAAATTTCTCTAAGTGTTTATACAAAAATGCCATGACTTCATGAATTTATAACTCAAAATCCAAGCACTTCTATGACTTGACCAACAATGTAAAGTTGTAGATATCATCAAGATCTAAAACTTTCATGTTGAAAAGTTTCTTTAAATCATCTTGCATCTTGGTGAAAAAATGGCATGAAGTAATGAAATTATCATGTATAAAAAAACACTTAGAAAAAATTCTAAGTCTTGAAAAGTTTGACTTTTCAAATTGACCTTTGACTTTCTTGATTTAGTGATGATCAAGCTTGATATTCTTGAATTTCTTGATGAATTTTGATCTTTGAAACTCAAATTTGGTCAAAAAGTCAAAGTTTGACTTTTCAGTGTACAATTGACTTTTTCATCAGTTGACCAAATTTCAACTATCAATCAATTAATCTTGAGAAGTGTTTTGAACCATGAAACTAGTTAAAGATGATGCATTTGAATACTTGATATCATGTCTCAAACCAATAAGTCATGTATTTGGTCAAAATTCAAAAATTGAGTCTTCTTAGTCAAAACCCTAATTTTGACCATTTTGCCCTTTTGGTGATCTGATCAAATTTCTTGAGGAATTATGATCCAAACTTGACCAATTGACATATATGAGTTCAAAATATTGATATGGATCAAAAATTATGAAGTCTGACTATAATTCATGATTTTGTGAGAGATTTCTTGGAATCTCGACCTGTCTGCCACAGGTGATTTGAACAGTAACATGTCATGCCCCTTGATTATGGAAGATTTGTCATTGGAAGTGTTTTTCCATTTGAAGTGATTTTGAGAGAGTTTTCGTTCATTGGATATTCGTCGTGTGAATTTCTTCGTTGTCGAACAATTATCCATATGCAAACAATGGTATTCAAACAATGCAAAGTTTATGTTTATCTTGAAGTTTTTTTGAAAATGCCTTTTTAGAAAATCAAAGAAATTTGTACGAATATGAAATCAACTCAGGATTTACAATAAGCCTTACAAGAGTCAGGATACCTTTTGTAACATGTGCTTTTAAACTAACCTATGCTTCAATTAGGACTTTTAAGGGGTTATAACGTGGTCTGGTTCACGGTTTTAAGAAACAAAGGATAAATCTCTAAGTTTATATTCTTCATAATGTTCTTCAGCCATATACTCATTTAATTGTGCGTTTATCTCCTACTAGAATCTGGAATGATATTTTGGTGATGGTTCGGATACTGGAAGTTTATTTGGGAAGGCAATCATTTTTGCAACATTTTTCGTTGTGGAGGATTTGGTAGTGACCTCTTTTTTGATTTACTATCCCTAATTTTGCCTGACTGCTCTTGTTCTGAGATTACAGCCAGCGGGATGCCCCAGTTTTTCTTAAGTCTCTTTCATAGGTTTTGACCTAACGGGCTTTTCTAAAGACTGCCTTATTTATGGGGAACCAACACCATCTTTTGATTTCATAAGGATATTTTCATTGTGAAGGGACAACTTACGACTAAATGTGCATTTGAATCAACTGAGAAACTACCATGCCCCAGGTTATGATTAAAGGTTTAGATTTGTGCGAAAAGAAAACTCCTACTTCTTAGGCTCAAAGGGGTTGACTAGGGATTATCTTCCTTATAACTCCAGTGTTTAGGGTTCGAAATAACTTTTGTACATCGTCAACAAGGTCTGCTCAAAAGCATACTATAGAGATTAGAGTATCATTTTCGTCATCCTCCCTCTAAAGATTTACAGCTTGTAATTGAGAGTTGAATATCACCAAAAGAGAATAAAAGCACGGTTTAAATATAGTGAAAACGAATGGATTAATTAAAGACAAACATATGCAATGTATTAATGAAACAAAGTTTAACATAATAGATAAGTGTTCGAACAAACAAAAGAAATTAGAATTGAAAATTCAACATGAACTGGACACTCTCAATGATCTGGAATGGGAGCAGTGATCACGTTGGAAGTCTCATGAGGGACGAATTTAATCTCCTTGGCGTTAATCATATTTTTAATCTTGTATTTCAGCACTCAACAATCGTTAGTATCATGCCCAGGACTGTCGGAATGATAAGCACATCTTGCATCGGGATTGTAGTTAAGAGAAGAAGTTTTGGGATTTGGATGAGGTTCTATCAACGTAATCAGATTCATCCTCAACATGTGTTGCAATCCCTGAGAAAATGGTATGTTGATTTTGGTAAACTATCTCTTGGGCTCGTATTTCCTTTACTGGTTACCTCATTATTGTCACACTGATGCAGGATTAGAGATCAGGACTTCCCCCACAGATTGTTCATGGTTACTCTTATTATGACCCTTCTGGCCGTACACAACATTGGACTCTTTCTTCGCATTGTATGGCTTCTTCTGTGTATCGGAAAATTTAGCCACTTGGATCTTTCCGCTTCTGATTCCATTTTCAACTTGTTCCCCAGTTAGAATCAGCTCGGTGAACCCGACCGAAGAGCTTCCGATTAGGTGATTGAAGAAAGGTCTTGTCAAAGTTCCCATAAAGATATCAATCAGCTCCCTCTCAGTTAAGGGTGGCTGCACCCTGCCAGCCAGGTCTCTCCACTTTTGGGCGTATTCTTTGAAGCCCTCATTTGAACCCATGGTCATATTCTACAACTACACACGAGTTGGTGCAAGATCAGCATTGTATTGGTACTGCTTGTAGAAAGCAACGGCTAGATCCTCCCAAGTGTGGATATTGGTCCCTTCCAATTGGTAAAACCACTCCAATTGCGTCCCAAATAGACTCTCTTGGAAAAAGTGCACCCATAGTTTCCTATCAGCGGTGTGCGGCTGAATCTTATAGACATAGGATCTTAGATGAAGCTTCGGACAAGAGACCCCATTATATTTGGTAAAATAAGGGATCTTGAATTTATGGGGAATGACCACCCCAGGAACCAAACCCAAGTCTCCAAAGTCCAAGCCAGGCACAACTTGGATCTCCACAGCCTTTAGTCTGTCTTGTATCTACTTATATCTGTCGTTGGCCAGCAGGTATTGCTCATCAGAATAATCCTCGTCTTCAGAGATTTTATTGTTTCCACCCCTAGCACGGGTGCTTCTAGCATCTTCATCTTTATTTTAATCCTCTTCGGAGGAATCCTCTTCAACTTGGACTTGTCGAACGGGGCCCTTGAACTTCTTCCCCATGTTGATCACATTCTTCTTCTTGGTCTTTTTCTCTGTAACCAGAAATGACATCAATTCTTGCTGCCCCTTTGCTAAGTTAAGGTAATTTTCTTGAAATTGAGTGTTTTGTGTCTACAAATCCTTCACAGTGTGCTCGAGATTCATCTTACTAAAATAAATAGTAGAAAGATGAGGACACCTGTGTCGGAAAACCTGTTTATGTTATGATTCATGTAATGTGAATGCAAATGTTTTCAAGGATCTCACGGGGTAAACACAAGAAGATGTTAGAAGTTGAATTTTGATTACAGTTTTGATTTAAGAAATTCGTATCGTTGGATGTCCTTCCACGAGAATCAAGCTCACCATGTCAAGTGGGTCATAGCTCTTTACTCAAGTTATCGCGTTTTGGTCTTTGACAACATTTAGTTAGAGGAAAATAAATCCTCTTACGCCTTGATAGACGTCTAGTTCAACATAACCCTGCATCACAAACCCTTGAGATCCTTGAAATGGTTATTTAAAATTCTATGGTATGATGTCATGATGTTATGTGAAAATAAACATACACACACAAAGCACATAATTCCTTAGGTTTAGGCTTGCATGAAGTTCATAGGTAAGTACCCTCTTTAATTTTAGTTGGATCAACCTATCCTAGAAAGTAACCGGGTTCTAGGAAATATCAATATCAATGATCTTTCATCATTGGGAATTATTTTAGCATAATCAATCTTTTCTTGCAGCCAAAATATCCCAAAAGTACGATCTCAATGAGCGTAGTATTGAGTATCACCCAATTTTCAACTTTCCATCGAAATTGGCTATCTCACTACTTCCTAATGGCCAAGTAGTTCAATTAAAGGTTCTAAGGTCAGTTAGTGCTTCATGACACCGCTCAGCGGCCCCATATTCTCCACGATTCAACACAAGGGATACCAGTACAAACAAATGCGTCACACTAACGTAGCCATTGCTTCAACCATATTGGTCTATACTGTACAATTTCCATAATCTATTGCTACTTACTTAATGATGTTCCCAGATCCGAGTAGAGGATCAATACAAACCCAAACAAGGACCCATAAATGTAAAGAAAACCAATAAAACAATGAAAGAAATTAAAATATGATCTAGCTCTATGGTAATTCCACTTTTAAGTCTCCCCAACAGAATTGCCAGTTCTGTGATACAGTGGGAGAACTGACTTGGGTGTTTTGCGTTTTATCGCAATTGTTGCGGATAGCAAGAGTCGCCACCGACTTTTCTTTTATCCAATAAGGAAAGGGTGAAAATAACATGAAAGACCTTTGAGATATTTTCTTAAGTTCGGGGGGTAGGTTATGAAAAGGGAAGGTGTTATCACCCTTTTCATCTGTACTTATCTACGGGATCTTAGTTGCTTGCTAGACTACTTTTGAAATTTCTTTGTTTGAAATGTGTTTGGGGTGGGTTTTGAAAGTATTTTTGAAAAGCGCCTTCGTTTAGGAAAACTTTTTAATGATTCTCGTCTCTATAAGAATGCATACAAAGTGTTGGACTTTTGAAAAACTTTCATGTTTTTGAAAGTGTTTGGTGTATTTTAAAAGATGTTTTTGAAGATGGATTTTGAGCAAGCAACTAAGAACGTTCTACCTACTCAAAAGTATTTTGTTCATTTCTCTCTTCCTTTGATATTTCTATCTTACCATCAATTGATAAGAATCCCTATCTTTGGATGTAAAGGGACGGGTGTGGGTCATCGTATAGTCATGGATATCAATGTTATGAGATACCTTAGCATTTCTCTTAAGGGTCTAAGATCATTTTGAAGGCAACATTCAAAGCATCATCGAGGCACTATGATCTGGTATTTTTTATTATTTTTTCTAAGATGTCTCACATACATATCATGACTTTTTGTTTGAGGCAACAAAGTGGAGTTAACCCTAGAGGTGTAAAGTGTGCAAGGTGTTTTGTTTTCATACATTTTTGTCTTGAATTAGGGTTGTCTACTTGTTGATTTTAAATCTTGCCATACACACCTTAATTACTAGCATTTTATATAAAAGCGGTAAATTACGGAAAATAAATGTCCTACACTATTACATCATTTTGGGATGGGGTAGACAAATTTACAAATGGGGGTTGGAAAGCAATAAAAGTCCTAATTATTACAACCATATTTAATAGCAATGAAAGAAAATATGTAGAAAATCTAAAAATAGTGTAAAAGAGATGAAAATTGCATTTTTAACCATTATGTGTTGACACATGCATCTTTGCATCAGCACATAACCATTCCTTTCCCCTGTAAAACCAAATCAACTCAGTATGAGTCGATGCATAATGGTATGTGTCGACTCATTCCTTGTTATTATCGACATATACGCGTTTTGTATTGACTCGTGCAACTTTTTTTATTTTTGTTTTATGTTTGTATAGCAGTATGTGTCGACTCATGAGGCTTTTGTCGACTCATAGCCTGTTCTGTCACTAAAATGAATCGACTCATGTGAGTATGTGTCGACTCATGCTGCAATTTTTTCACTATAACATTGTTTTAATGTCCGTACAAGTTAGTTCTCAACATATAATTGATAAAAGTAAACAGTAAGCATTTGATTAGCTTTAATGATAAAGATATTTACATTTTATCTTCACAAATGAATCATTAGTGATGCTTTATATGAAGAGTTCAAAGTCAAGAAGCTTACCTTGGAGCTGAAATTTTTATTTTGAGTTTGAACTGTTGTGTTGGCTGTTATTGAGCTTAGTAAATGGTTATAGTGATGTTATAGAAGTTGTTCTTGTGTTTGAACAACTCCTATAAGATGTATGTGGAGTTTTTGGATGGGTTTTTTGGACAGAACTTTGCAATAAGTGAGAGGTTCAAAGTTCTTGACTTCAAAACTCAAGAGTGAATGCTTTGTGGACAATTATGGCTTTTTGAGAGTATGAGATTTTTAGGGCTTGTCTACACAACAAAACTTGTGGCTTTTCTCTCTATTTTTATGACCTTTTTCTCTTACAATTGTCCTCTCTATTTACATGGAAGGTTTGAGACTTGAAACAACTCAGATTTTGAATCACATGTTATGGCTATCTTGCTTGTTTTTGAAGCAAGCATGAAGAACATGTTTCCAATGTTTGTACCCAGCTATCTAAAGTGGTTGATCACTTTAAACATATTTGTTCTGACTTGTAAAAGTTGAGTGTGATCAGAACAACAAGTTAGAGGTTCAAGAAATTGACTTTGTGATTAAAGTTAACTTTTCAAGAATGGATATGTTACTTTCTTCCAAAAATGGAATGATCAATTGGACAAAGGCTCAAACACTTGGATCATAGTTTAATCAGTGGTGGAAGAATTTAATTAAGGAGCAATATGCAAGTTTGAGGCCTGAAAAGTGAAGATTACGCAACATGGCTATGGATTTGGTTCTTGTTCATCACAAAATCTGCCTTGTAATTTAAGAATGACACCCTAACTTCTTTCCTTTGATTCTCTCAACTCAGGTATGATCTCAATAATTTCTTTGACATTTTGAAAAGCTTGTAGCACCTGTTAGAACAAATTTTGAATCTACTACCCTAAGTTTAAGTTTTGATGATAACAAAATGCTAAGATACATTAAGTGTATGATTCATGTAAGACACATGTGCTATCTAAACATTACATTCTGTTTTACAGAAACTCTGATGGGTATCAGCAGGAGAACATCATCATCAGCATCAGAAAATTGGATATCAACATCAGCATCAGAAGATGTTATATCTGATACCAGAATCAGAAGATCAACTTGTGCTTATGCTGAAGCTTGATGAACAGATCTGCGCTTAACCATCTGAACTCTGATAAAGACAACAACAGTTCATCAGCACCTAAGCAGCGTCAGAATGAGCCAAAGCCAGAACACGCTTAAGTGGCAACGGTACTGTGCATTCAAGATGATTTATTACCAACAGCATCATTCCAGACAAGATCTGCTTAATAAGGAAAGAATGTTATTGGCATTGAAACAGAATTATTACTCCAACGTACACTATTTCCAATGCTATATAAACAAGTCAATGAAGATTGAATTGGATAATGCTCTACAACAATCTACACGCCAAAAAGCTATTCATCATCTTCCTTACTCTCAGTTTGCTAGAAGCTCTCAATTCCTTACTCAATTATTTTAGCAATCTAGTTCTCATAAGCTTAAGTTGTGTAGTATCACAGTTGTGATAAACAGTTTTTGTAGAAAACATTCACACACCTAGATTTCAATTCTTTGTAAGAAAGTATTTCCTTGAGAAACCGGTTTGTGGTTTGACTCAAGAAGGCTTTAGCAGTTGTTAAAGCAGTTGTAATATTCAGTTGAATATAGTGGATTAAGACCTCGTTGGAGAGAGGCGAAATCACCTTTACGGGTGGACTGGAGTAGTTTGAGATCAAACGAACCAGGATAAAAATATCGTGTTGATTGCAATTGATTTCCAGTTTTTACAATTCAACCCCCCTTCTTGTGTTTTTCACTTCTTCAATTGGCATCAGAGCGCCTGGTTCTGAGCTAAAACACTTAACCGTGTCAGTACAAGATCTAGCGTCAGAAAAACACAATGGCAGGAACTTATCAACACACCAGCAATGACAACAATGAAGACAGAGACAGATTCAGCCGCAAACCTCCAGTCTTTGATGGAGAAAATTTTGATTACTGGAAAGACAGAATTGAAAGCTTCTTTCTGGCACATGATGCTGATCTGTGGGACATGGTGATAGATGGATACACGCACCCAGTGAATGCAAGTGGTCAGAAGATTGACAGGAAAGCAATGTCTGACCAACAAAAGCGTGACTTCAAAAATCACCACAAGGCCAGAACCATTCTTCTCAGCGCCATCTCCTACGCGGAATATGAAAAGATCTCTAACAGAGACACAGCAAAGAACATGTTTGACTCACTCAGAATGACGCGTGAGGGCAACGTTCAGGTCAAAGAAACTAAAGCTCTTGCGCTCATTCAGAAGTATGAGGCATTCAAAATGGAAGAAAGTGAATCCATTGAAACAATGTTCTCAAGATTCCAAATTCTGGTGGCTGGTCTCAAGGTTCTGGACAAAGGATACTCTACTGCTGATCACGTCAAGAAGATCATCAGAAGCTTACCAAAGCAGTGGAGGCCAATGGTTACATCTCTGAAGCTAGCAAAAGATCTCAACAAAATTTCTCTGGAGGAACTTATCAGCTCCCTCAGAAGTCATGAGATAGAGCTAGAAGCTGATGAACCTCAGAAGCAAGGTAAGACTTTAGCATTAAAATCTAACAAAAAATCTGAGTCTAAAGTTTTGCAGGCAGTTGAAGAAACATCTGATGGTTCCTCATCAGAAGAAGACGAACTTTCTCTCCTCTCCAGAAGAGTGAACCAACTGTGGAAGCAGAGGCAAAGGAAGTTCAGGAATCCCAGAAGATCTGATCAGAATGAGTCTTCTTCCAGATACAGAAGGACAGATTCTTCCTCTGGATACAGAAGATCTGAAGGCTCCTCAGGAAGCAGAAAGCCAAACACCAAGGACATCATCTGCTATGAGTGCAATGAGCAAGGACACTATAAGAGTGAATGCCCAAAGCTTCAGAGGGAAAAGCCCAAAAAGAAGTTTGGAAGAGAAAAGAAGAAAAGTCTCATGGCTACTTGGGATGACTCTGACTCGTCTGAAGCTGACTCAGAATCAGATGATGAGAGAGCAAACATAGCTCTCATGGCCAACATTTCAGAAGACAGTGAAGCTTCTGAATCAGACTCAGAATCAGATACTGAAGAGGTATTTCCTGACTTTGCAATTAATTTTACTAAGGCTGAACTTGCTGAAAGCCTTAATGAAATTCTGGAAAGGTACCAGCAGATTAGAGTTAAATTCAGAAACCTGAAAAGGAATCTTGAATCTGACTCTGATAAGACTGAGAGTCTTAAATTGGAAAATTCTGAGCTGAGAAATAAAATTTCAAAATTAGAAAATGTTTTACAAAACTCTCAGAAGGAACAAATTTCTGAAACTCCCAGCAGCGCTGATGAGATCATCATGGAGTATGATCACCGTTTCCAGAAGTTCCTTGCTAAAAGCATAGATAGAAGCAAAATGGCTTCAATGATCTATGGAGTTAGCAGAAACGGCAGGAAGGGAATAGGATACCAAGGTAAGGTTCCTACACCAAAGAATTCCATGGATTTAACCATTAAACACACTCCTCTGAACTCACATTTCGTGTATGGTCACACACATGATATTAAATACACTAGCAGTAAGTATTCTGTGAAACCAAAATTCAACCAGAGTTTTGGTAAATCTAACAAATCAGGACCCAAGAAAATATGGGTACCTAAGGATAAAATAATACATGTTGCAGATATCTTTAGCAGCAAATCAGAAACACCAGTCATGGTACCTGGACTCTGGCTGCTCGCGACACATGACAGGAAGAAGGCATATGTTCCAAAGCCTGGAACTTAAGCCTGGAGGCCACGTTGGCTTTGGAGGCAATCAGAGGGGAAAGATCATTGGCTCTGGAACTGTAGGTAATGGAAATCTTCCCTCTATAAATAATGTTCTGCTAGTAGATGGATTAATGCATAATCTGTTATCCATAAGTCAATTAAGTGATAACGGTTATGATATAATCTTTAATCAAAAATCATGTAAAGCTGTTAGTCAGAAAGATGGGACTATCCTGTTTAATGGAAAGAGGAAAAACAACATCTATAAAATCAAACTTTCTGAACTGAAAAGTCAGAATGTAAAGTGTCTTCTGTCTGTTAACAACGAGAAGTGGATCTGGCACAGAAGATTGGGGCATGTTAGTATGAGAAGAATATCTCAGATTAACAAACTCAATCTGGTCAGAGGACTTCCTAATTTGAAGTTCAATTCAGATGCTCTGTGTGAAGCATGTCAGAAAGGCAAGTTTGCAAAACCTTCTTTCAAATCTAAAAATGTTGTTTCTACCTCTAAGCCATTAGAACTTCTGCACATTGACTTATTTAGACCAGTTAAAACTGCTTCAGTCAGTGGCAAGAAGTATGGGTTAGTAATCGTAGATGACTATAGCAGATGGACATGGGTAAAGTTCTTAAGACACAAGGACGAGTCACACTCTGTGTTTGTTACCTTCTGTAACCAAGTTCAGAATGAAAAGGATCTTAGAATCGTTAAAGTCAGAAGTGATCATGGTGGAGAGTTTGAAAACAAAAATTTTGAGTCATTCTTGAATGACAGAGGCATTCTGCATGATTTCTCTTGTCCTAGAACTCCCCAACAAAATGGAGTTGTAGAACGAAAGAATAGAACATTGCAAGAAATGGCCAGAACCATGATCAATGAGACAAGCATTGCTAAGATCTTCTGGGCAGAGGCAATAAACACAGCGTGCTACATTCAGAATAGAATCTCAATAAGACCTATTCTGGAAAAGACTCCATATGAATTGTGGAAGAACAGAAAGCCCAACATTTCATATTTTCATCCATTTGGATGTACTTGTTTTATGTTAAATACAAAAAATTATTTGAACAAGTTTGACTCTAAAGCACAGAAGTTTATTATGTTAGGATACTCTGAACGCTCAAGAGGGTACATAGTATACAATACAGAAACAGAAATTGTGGAAGAATCAATCAGTGTTCGTTTTGATGATAAGCTTGACTCTGAAAAGTCAAAGCAGAATGAAGTTTTTGCAGGTATGGAAATTGAATTTATAGGTTCTGAAGACAAGTCATCAGAAGCTCTCAACACAGACACTCCTTTAACATCTGAAAAGAGAACTGCTAGCAATCCTACAACAGCTGCTGATCAACCTCAGAAGAGACTACCCAGAAGCAGCTTGGATCACCCAGAAGAAACTATCCTAGGAAGAAAGGAAGATCCAATCAGAACAAGAGCAAGCTTCAGAAACTCTGAAGAATCCCTCATGGGACTTGTGTCTCTGATTGAACCTTCTTCTATTGATGAAGCACTTCTGGACAACGACTGGATTCTAGAAATGCAAGAAGAGCTGAATCAATTCATCAGAAATGACGTATGGGATCTTGTTCCCAGACCAAAAGGATTCAATGTCATTGGAACAAGATGGGTGTTCAGAAACAAGCTAAATTAACAAGGTGAAGTTATCAGAAACAAAGCACGACTGGTAGCACAAGGTTATAGTCAGCAAGAGGGGATAGACTACACAGAAACCTTTGCTCCAGTCGCCAGGTTAGAATCTATCAGACTCTTAATTTCCTTTGCTGTTAATAAAGGCATCACCTTGTATCAGATGGATGTCAAGAGTGCATTCTTAAATGGTTATATAGAAGAAGAGGTTTATGTGCACCAACCCCCTGGTTTTGAAAGTACAAAAAACCCAGAATATGTTTTCAAACTAAAGAAGTCACTATATGGTCTGAAACAAGCTCCCAGAGCTTGGTATGTGTTGTACCCCAAAATTTTCCCTCCCTTTTCTCATTAATTTCTCACCACAAATCCCTTGGAGATCAAGATCCAGTTAGGGTTTCATCTGCTCAAGACCTCTCTTTGCACTGTTGACCCAAATTAGGGTTTGTGTTTGCACAAAGATGTTTTGACCTAAAATTCCTAAGATGACCTTCTTGCTTCATATTGGACTCCCAAGTTTATCCATGTCAAGTTTCAAGTCTTGATTCCAAGTTTTGCCCAGTCAATTGGACAGTTGACCTAGAAATCAGCTGTATTGGGGAAAAAGTCAACTGTGACCAATTGACAATCAAACCTCATGAAAATTGACCCACATCAACATTATAAACTTCCATGAACCATTTGATCAAGTTTGGATCACAATTCCACAAGAAATTTGATCAGATCACCAAAAGGGCAAAATGGTCATTTTTAGGGTTTTGACTGCACAAAGGCAATTTTTGACTGTTTGACCCAACCAATGGCAAACCAAGCTCACATAGGGACTCAAGGACCCCATGGAATTATCTTGACATGCTCAACAAACTCAAAAGATCCCAAGTACACAAGATTGACAGTTGAATTTCCCAGTCAATTGATCAATTTTGACTGTATACTGAAAAGTCAAACTTTGACTTTTTGGTCAAAATCAAGAGTCAAGATTCATTTTTCATCAAAACATGCCAAATCATGAAACTTGTTCACCAAGAAATCAAAAAATGCAAATTAGGGTTAGAAATGAGAATTTTTCATAACTTAGAATTTTTCTAAGTTATGAAAAACCCTAATTTTTTCCCAACTTTGCCCCACTTTCTCACCAAGATTCATTTGGATTCAAACAAAAGTCAAAACATGAAAGTTGTAGCTTGTTGCCTAATCTACAACTTTGATTCACAAAGTTTTCCCAAATGAGGCTTGTATCTCAAGTTACAAATTTTTGAATAAGGGCACTAAACCATTCTTAACTTAGTGAATTTTTAACCTATTTTGACAAGGTTTTCTACCCAACTTCAAGGCCATTTTCCATACACTTCCACTTGAAATTTCAATTTGCATTTCAAAGATGGATTGTAGTACACATTCCAAGCTTTCCAAAATGTCCAAGAACTTCTCAAACAACCTCATAACTTGAGAGAATCGAATTTCACAATATGGCAAAAACTCACTTTTGAATTGGCTATTTTTCATGTTCATAATTTGTGCAAACTTCTCAAACCAGCATGCCCCTTGATTACAGGTCCTTAAACCATCCAACACTCCATAATTTAATGCATGTTCATTGTGCTAAAGCATTGTTCTTTGAGTTCAAGCATTGCATATAAGTTTAATCCATTTATGGAAAAAGCAAAATAACCATTTTTGAAAAGTTAAGCTTTATGTCCAATTAAAAATCCAAGAAGTACAGTTAAGATCTCTTTGGCACAAGTTTAGGGATTAATCACACTGATCAAGACTGAGTTATGCAGCATGTTATGGGGGCCTCTAGCTGCCTAAACACCAACTTGACCTTTTTTGCTTAAGTGCTAAGAAACATTGCATTGTTCAACACAACTCTCATATCAGCTTACAAACACTTAAGCAAACTTGTAAAACAGATCCAAGACATCCCAACCAAGCTAGTACACGACCCTAACAACCCTCATACACTCCCAATCCCAGAATCACCTTCAAACTGCAAGAACAGGGCAAGGCCTGCAGTTTGAGTGCCATCTCCCATTTCTCTCAAGCTTTCTTGCCCAAACCAGTTCACACACATTCCCTAGCATCTATGCAAGCTAACCATGACTTGAAACACGACCTGTAATTCCTCTAACAAGTTCCACCATTTTCACTTTTTCATTTTGCAGTTGAAGTGCTCTAGCACGATTCAAAAGCTTTCAAGACAAAGTAAAGCTTGGAATAGCATCCCTGTACCTCAAGGAAACTATCCCAATCATCACCTGGCATTGAAAGCTTCTCCATTGCCAGATAGAACTTCAACTGAACAGGTAAGTTTTTGTATCTGTATCTCTCTTATTAGGCATTGTTAGCTTTAGGTTTGTGAAGAGAATATGTCACAATCATTGCCTTGAACATGCCCATATAATTAGATTTCATTTATATTATGTATGCTTAGAGAATTGGATGTCTGAACTTTGAACAAAAATTAGGTTAAGAATTGGGAGAGAAGAAATTCTCTCTCATTTCTGAGAGTTAAGACATGTTGTTTATATGTGTGAATTCGTGAGAAGATGCTTAACAGTTTTGATGTTGGAAGTTTTTGCTAAAACTCAAGGAATCAGGACCTTGCAATGGAAGAAAGTGGCGCGTGTTTTTGTTCAAACAGAAGGCTGGAGGTTGAAGAAAGGTCTTCATGGGCTGGGCTTATGTTGACTTTTCTTTTTGCACCATACAATTACTTCTGAACCCCCTAAGCCCATTTGGTTTATTTTTAATGTTTTGTGACTTTTTCTTTTTTTAATTGACTCATTTATTTTTTCTCATGATATTAAAAATTTAAAAATATTTTTTCTCACCATTTTTGAATTTATTAGGTATTTATTTGATTTTTCTTTTAGTTTGTACATAAATAATTAAATACATATACTTTTTATTTAAAATAGTGCAAATATATATTTTTTATGCACTTTTATTTTGTTCTACTTTCTGAAAATATTTTATAGAAAAAATACTTTTTTTATTAAAATATTAAATATTATTAATTAATATATATAATACATATTTTTGTAAATAATATAAATAAATATATATATATATTAGTACACCTAGAATAAAGTACCAAAAATATACATATTTTATTTTATTAATATTTAACATTAAAAATACATTTTCACAAATATACTTCATTTTTACATTTTTTATTTTTTCCTTTGTATATAAATAGTAAATATTATATATATTAAATAAATACCCTTTTGATTAAAATTAGGGTTTTGCCCTAAATATGAAAATACTCCAAAAATAATACCTTTTTTTTATTTCTTTTTTATTCTACATAAATAATACTTTTTTCATACATATAAAAATTCTTTTTGCATTCTTGCATATTTGTTTTATTTCTATTTAATTTATGCTTTTTAATCATATTGTAAATATTCAAAGAAAATGATGTAATAGCTAGGTTTAATTTCTTGTCTAAATATCCCCCATTTGAAACAATTGTACCCCCCTCCCCATATTATTGTGTTGTAATAGTGTAGGAATTTAAATTTCGCACTTTAATGCTTTCTACATATGCCATGCTAGAATTAGGGTTTGTATGCGACTAAAACGAACAAAATAGTTGGACCTAATCTCAAGATAAACAAGCATGAAAATGGACAACACATTTCACACTTGCACCCCTAGGGTATTCCACTTTGTTGCCTTCAAATAATTGGGCCATATTGCATGTTAGGTTTCTTTGGGTAAAACAAACAATCAAATGATCATAAGTCCCTCGATGACGCTTTCGAAAAGTTGCCTAAAATGATCAAGTCCGTTTCAAAGAAAAATTGCCCAAAGACATTTAACGCTATTGCAATCATGGTCTAAACGATGACCCACGCCCGTCCCTTTCACCTCCTAAGACAAGATTGTCCACCAAATGCAATGGTGGAACAAAATTGTCAAAAGGTTTAAAACATAACAAAAATCTTTGAGAAAACTTTAGGGTAGATAACTCTTAAGTACTTGTCAATTTGCAAAGAAAACACTTGCCTAATTTCAAACCACACTTCACAAACACTTTCAAAACAAACTTTCAAAAAACCTTGAAACATCTTTTCAAAAGACAAAACACCTTTTGTAAAACATTCGAGTAAATAATTGTTACAAGGGTAGCCTATACAAGGTATCTTTTCAAAACATTTTCAAAACCACACACCGAGCACCATTTCAAACAATTGAAAACCAAGGCAAGTTGATCTAAGCAAGTACCTAAGAGCCCATGGATAACCATGGATAGAAAGGGTGCTAATACCTTCCCTTTCTATAATCTACTCCCCGAACCCAAGAAAAATCTCAAAGGTTTTTGCTGTGCTTTTTAAACCTTTCCTTAGGATAAAATAAAAAGTCGGTGGCGACTCTTGCTCAACCGAAACATTTGCGAAAACAAGCGCAAAACCATAGTCAGTTCTCCCACCGTATCACAGAACTGGCGACTCTGCTGGGGACAAATTTTAAAAGTGGAGTAACCTTAGGGCTTAGATCACCCTCTTGCATGACAAATTGTTTGAATTGATTGCTTTACATCTTGACTCTTATTGTTTGGGTTTACAATCCTACACCCGGATTTTTGGGAAACATTTCATAGATAGCAATACGTTGTGGAAACTGTACGGGGTATACCGACACGGTCGAAGCAATAGCTATATTAGTGCGACATATTTGTGAGTACCGGTAACCCTTGAGTTCAATCAAGGAGAGTACGGGGCCGCTGAGTGATGTCACTAAGCACTAATGACCTAGAACCTTACTTGACTATCTTGGCCTTTTATTAGGGGTAGTGAGATGACCGGCTTTGGTGCAGTCTGAAGTTGGTAGATACTCGATACTACACTCATTGAGGGTTGTTTTCTTGGAATATTTTGGTCGCTAGTTAAGTGGCTAAACCAAAATAATGAACATTGAAAACAATCCAATGATATTGAGCTCCTTAGAACCCGGTTACTATTTATAGGACAGGTTTTTAAGCCAACTACACTCAAGAGGGTACTTACCTATGAAACCCCATGCAAGCCTGAAACTAGGGTTTGGTGTGATTTGCTTGTACATATGTTTTATGCATACATCATAAACATCATAAAACATCATATGCATTCACTAACCATTTCAAGGGTTTGGATCTTCATCTTTGTTCCTGTTTTGTAGGTCATGGAAATTCCTCGCAGAAACACCATCCAAGTCAACCTTGTGAGAATCTCTCCTCAACTCAAGGAGCTCACCTCAAGAATTCCCGAAAATTCATCCTTCAGTGAAAGACATGGTAGACTGCTCAGCCTAGTCAGCACCAACATTGAAGAAGACATGATGAAAGTGCTATTCCAGTTCTTTGACCCTCTTCACCATTGTTTCACTTTCCCTGATTATCAGTTGGTACCCACTTTGGAGGAGTTTTCTCAGCTCCTAAGAATCCCCATCCTTAATCAACTACCATTCAACGGTACGGAAAAGGAACCAAAGCCGGAAGATGTTGCTCGAGCATTACATCTACAACCATCCGACATCAAGGGGCATTGGAAACCAGAAGCGGCGTCAAGGGATTCTTAGCAAAATTCTTGTTTGAGAAGGCACAAGAATGTTGGAATTCATTGGACCTACAAGCCTTTGAAGAGATTGTGGCACTCCTTATCTATGGGTTGGTCTTGTTCCCAAATCCTGACCAATTGGTAGATGTCAACACCGTCAAAATCTTCTTGTCCAGAAATCCAATACCAACATTGCTTGGGGACATTCTTCACTCATTTTACACACGAACAATGAGAAAGAGGGGTGTTCTCATGTGCTGTACTCCTCTCCTTGCAAGGTGGTTTATTTCGCACCTTCCACAATCTGTCCTGAAGAATGACCAAGGCTCAAGGTGGTCCCAACGGTTGATGATTCTCACTCATTCTGATGTGCATTGGTGTTCTCGGTCCAGAGAAAATGTCATCATTGTCGATCGTTGCGGAGAAATTCCTAATGTTCCTTTACTTGGAATTAGAGGAGGTATCACCTACAACCCTTGCCTAGCTTTGAGGCAATTTGGATATGCCCGGAGGGATGGCCCTCATGACATGTTGATTCTTGACCTAGTTTTTGACTTCGACAACGATGCGCAAGGACTTCGCCAAAGATTCATCAGAGCTTGGGGAAAACTCAACAAGGTTGATAGCAAGACTCTGGGACACAAGAACTCCATCCCTCTTGAGCCTTATCTCAAGTGGGTACGAGCCCGAGCCCAAAGTCTAATGATGCCTTATCCTCATGTACTCCCAGTGATTAAAGAGCCCGTCAATGAAGGAGAGGTTCCCTATACCATCCTACATCCAGACATGCCTACATCGTGCGAGGAAATGCAGAAAAGTTGGATTCAGCTCAAGGAGGAACGGAATACTTTTGAAGCTAGCTTCTACGCCAGTGAGAAGAAGGTTCTAGAGCTTACCCGCCGACTCCATGAGCAAGAGGCCCTCAACACCTACATCGCACCAAAGAGTATGCGCAATGTCTTTCTGCCTTAAGAAGTTATTTTGTAATATTTGGCCCATGGGGCATTTATGTACTAACAAATCTCTTCTTATTAATATAATGTGCGTTCTTCTTTGTCTGAAACAATTTTGAATGTTCTAAATCCTTGAATGCATTGCATACATAAGCATACCATTCATCATGTGCATAAGCAGGTCTCACTCCAGGTTTCCTTATTTGTCTGCTGTTTATTTCAGTAGGATGGATCTCGAGCAAACAGTCAAAGACCTACAAGCTCAGAATGCACAGTTCCAGCAACTCCTGTTGACCTTGGCTAAGGGTCAGGAGGATATCAAGACTCAATTGGGGAATAAGGACCCAGTGAAAAAGAAGAAAAAGAGGATTGGGGTGGCTACTTTGGGGAGAAGATTTGACGAAGAAGCTCGGAGAGTGCTTGAATTTCCCCCTACTTCTGATGAAGGGACCAGTAAAAGAGATGGAGCTGCGGTACCTTCCGAGTCTGATGCAGAAGAAGAAGAGGTTGAAGAGGATGAAGACTATTCTGATCAACAATACCCTCCGGCTGATGATAAATACAAGGGTTTAGAAGACAGATTGGCCGCCATGGAATTACAAAGAGTACCGGGTTTGGACTTTGAAGACTTGGGTTTGGTTGCTGGGATTATGATTCCCCCAAAATTCAAAGTGCCAGTGTTTGTAAGGTATGATGGGTTGTCCTGTCCCAAAATGCATCTCAGGTCCTACGTGAGAAAGATTCAACCCTATACGGCAGATAAGAATCTTTGGATTCATTTCTTTCAAGACAGCCTTTCTGGAGCTCAGTTGGAATGGTTTTATCAGCTAGAAGGAACCAGTGTCAGAAATTGGGAAGATTTGGCCACCGCTTTCTATAAACAATACCAGTATAATTCTGACCTTGCTCCTACTCGTACCCAACTTCAGGGTATGTCACTAGGAACAAGCGAGGGATTCAAAGAATATGCACAAAAATGGAGGGATTTGGATGGCAGGGTGCAGCCTCCTTTAACCGATCGTGAGCTCGTTGATATGTTTCTAGGGACCCTATCTGGGCCATTTTTCAATCACCTAATTGGTAACTCTTCCGCGGGGTTTACCGATTTGATCTTAACAGGCGAAAGAATAGAAGCTGGCATCAAGTCAGGAAAGATTCAGAAGGGTGTTGCTGCAAGTGTTGAGAAGAAGCCTTTTAAGAAGGAAACGGCTGTGGTATACTCTCAAAGAAGAGTAGGGAAGACGGAGCGTCGGCCAACTGTGGGGGCCGTAATGATTCAGAATACTCCTAGTGAGCAGCCTCGCTATAACCAGTCCAGACTAAATCAACAACGGGTGGAACGGCCACAACGGCAGTTCACCCGTATTAATATGACTCCAGCGCAAGTGCTTCCCCATCTATTGAAGTTGAATCTCGCCACCATCAAGGAGGCACCAAAGAATGTGAATACGTCATCTCCACATTATCATGCCAATGCTAAATGCGCCTACCATTCAGACAGTGTTGGACACGACACCAATGATTGTTGGGCACTCAAGCATAAAATCCAAGACCTGATAGAGGCTAAGGAGGTAGAGTTTGACGCTCCAGAGAAGCCTAATGTGATATCTGCACCCATGCCGAAACACGGCCGAAATGTCAACGCCATTGAAGAAGATGTGTATGTTGCTGATGTCAGTGATCTGACTACTCCACTGCTAACCATTAAGTTGAATTTGTTAAGGGTCGGGATCTTCCCGGGATGTAAAGAAGATTGTTATTGTTGTTACTCTCTGCCGTTTGATTGTCCGCTACTGAAGAAAGGCATCCAAGGCCTTATGGATAGTCGACAAATTTTGTTTGAAAAAGTTTCTGCTGTTCCAGTTCATACTGAAGATGTCTCGATCATAACCATTCACGCCAATCTTTCCAAGGCCGTCAAAAAGCCTGTTAAGATTACACCAGCTACGAAATCTGCTCCTTTGAAGATAACAATGCCAGGGCCTGTTCCCTATGTTTCTGAGAAGTCGATACCTTGGAACTATGGCGTGATGTCTACTACCATGGTATCAAGCAAATCGAAGTAATTGAAGAAAGTTCGGATAATGATGAAGCCAGCATTAGTAACATTGCGGGCACTAGCAAAATCACCAGGAGCGGGAGAATATTTTCTCCAGAGATTGCCCCTCCAAGGGCAGTCTTTGGACCCTCATCAGCCAACAAGGTCATCCCTGCACCAATAAAACTCTCTGCTAGAACTCCTCTGACTGAAGACGTTGTTGTTCCTAGTACTGTCTCTCCTGCCGCTGCTGACAAAGGTAAGGGAATCCAAGATGAGCTCGTCAGGACGAGGGCTCAACCCTTGGCCGTCCCTGAAACCTCCAAGAAGGAAATGGATGAGATCTTGAGGATAATCAAAAGGAGTGATTACGATGTGGTAGAACAGTTGGGGCAAACCCCCTCCAAGATCTCCATGCTGGCATTGCTACTTTGCTCGGAAGCGCACGCTAAAGCCCTGATAAAATTCCTGAAGGCAGCTCATGTGCCCCAGGAAACCTCTGCAGATCAATTTCAAAATTGCGTGGCTAGCCTGACTGCGGACAATGGATTAGGCTTTTCTGATGCCGACCTAACTCCTAAAGGTAGAAATCACAATGATGCTTTGCACATTTCAGTCGAGTGTCGAGGAACTACTCTCGCACATGTCTTGGTTGATGCTGGTTCGTCGCTGAATGTTTTGCCTAAGAAGGCCTTGGACCGACTAGATTGTGAAGGGTTGGATTTGAATCTGAGTGATATTGTTGTCAGAGCTTTCGATGGTTCGAAGAGAATGGTCCATGGAGAGGTTGAAATTCCCATCAAGATAGGCACTGAGGTGTTTAAATCCACTTTCTATGTGATGGACATCCGTCCATCATACTCTTGCCTGCTGGGTAGACCTTGGATACACCATGCTGGGGAAGTCACCTCCTCCTTACATCAGATGTTGAAGTATCCTGTCAAGGGAAAGATCATTACTGTCCATGGCAAAGAGGAGTACATGATCAGTCACTTAAACTCATTCTGTTACGTGGAGGTAGAGGGAGAGTTCATTGAGACACCGTTTCAGCATTTTGAAGAAGTCCTTCCTGAAATAGCAGTAGCAAAGTTGGCAGCTGAGACACCGAGGCAGATGGCCAGGATGGCATCTCTGGAGGACGCAAGGGCCGCAATAAAGGAAGGGAAGAATTCAGCATGGGGGCAGTTACCTGACATTCCACATAAGACAGACAAATTTGGATTAGGGTTCACTACCGCAGGCCAAAAAGCTATGCGTCGGTCAAAGATTGAAAGAGCGCCAGTCAAAATTTCTCCCTACGGAATTAACGCTTTGGAGGATGAAGACAAAGAGAGCAACATTGAAGAGTGGATTTATCCGACTATCAAAGGAGGATTGAGCAACTGGGAGGCAAAAGACTTTGTCCCCATCACTTTTATTCATCAGTAATTTATCTGTTAAACATTTCTTATTTGGTCTGTAATATTTACTCTCAAACAATCCGTACACTATCTTTTCACCTCATGCCTTGCCCGGGGCATGTAGGTCCATTTGTAAGGGTTTTGATTATTTTTCATATCCATATGCCATGTTTAATAATTCATTGGACGTTTTTCATTTGATAAACTGTTTGTGTTCATTTTCTTTCCTCTTGCATTTTTTGTTTAAGGATGGCTATCCCTTACACACACCCACACTCACCAATGCAGGTACCCATCCACTCCGGATTCCATGGGTGACTATTCTGCTATATCTTTCAATAACTCTGAAGATCTGGTCAATCTAGCCGAGTACGAAGATGACGAAGGTTGTGAAGTACCCGGGGAACTAGCCAGACTTCTGCAACAAGAGGAAAGGGCCATCTTACCGCATGAAGAGCCATTAGAAACTGTCAATTTATGGACCGAGGAAGACCGGAAGGAGGTGCAAGTGGGTGCCAATTTGAAACCGAACGTCAAGGAAAGCCTGATACAGCTGTTGAATGAGTATGTTGAAATCTTCGCTTGGTCTTATGAAGACATGCCGGGTTTAGACACAGACATCGTGGTTCACCGTCTCCCCACAAGAGAAGACTGTCCACCGATCAAGCAAAAAGTTCGCCGAATGAGGCCTGACATGTATGAAAAGATCAAAGCAGAAGTAATGAAGCAATTCGATGCTGGCTTTCTGGCTGTTACGTCCTATCCTCAATGGGTCGCTAACATTGTGCCAGTACCTAAGAAAGATGGAAAAGTCAGGATGTGTGTGGACTACCGGGATTTGAATAGGGCCAGCCCCAAAGATGATTTCCCGCTACCTCACATTGACATTTTAATCGACAATACAGCTCAGCACAAAGTGTTTTCCTTCATGGATGGATTCTCGGGCTACAATCAAATCGAAATGGCCCCCGAGGACATGGAGAAAACTACTTTCGTCACACAATGGGGCACTTTCTGTTACAAGGTGATGCCTTTCGGGCTGAAGAACGCAGGGGAAACTTATCAACGTGCCATGGTAGCTTTATTTCATGATATGATACATCATGAGATTGAAGTTTACGTAGACGATATGATAGCTCGGTCACAAACAGAGGAAGAGCACCTTGAACATCTGGAGAAGCTGTTTGCCAGGTTAAAAGAATACAAGCTCAGGCTGAATCCAAGTAAATGCATTTTTGGGGTTAGGTCTGGTAAACTCCTGGGATTCATTGTAAGCAACAAAGGCATTGAAGTCGATCCGGCAAAAGTAAAAGCAATACAAGAGATGCCTGCTCCCCGTACTGAAAAGGAGGTTAGAGCATTCTTGGGGCGCTTAAACTATATCGCCAGATTCATCTCGCATCTGACTTCTACCTGTGAGCCAATTTTCAAACTCTTGAAAAAAGATCAGGTAGTCGAGTGGAATGACGATTGTCAAGCTGCTTTTGATAGAATCAAGGAGTATTTGCTAGAACCTCCTATTCTGATGCCACCCGTCGAAGGAAGACCATTGATCATGTATTTGACCGTCTTGGATAACTCAATGGGGTGTGATTTGGGCCAGCATGACGAGTCTGGTCGAAAAGAGCATGCTATTTATTACCTTAGCAAAAAGTTTACCGACTGTGAGACTCGCTACTCACTGCTCGAGAAAACTTGTTGCGCTTTGGTATGGGCTGCTCGCCGACTAAGACAGTATATGTTGACTCATACTACCTTGTTGATTTCCAAAATGGACCCTATCAAGTATATTTTCGAAAAGCCCGCTTTATCTGGAAGGATAGCTAGATGGCAAATGATCTTAACCGAGTATGACATCCAGTACACCACCCAAAAAGCTATAAAAGGGAGTGTACTAGCTGACCATCTGGCTCATCAGGCTATCGAAGATTATCAACCCATGAGATTTGACTTCCCGGACGAGGACATCATGAATTTAGACAACATTGAAAGTAACGGACCGTATGACGGACCCAAAAAGGGATCCCGATGGACCCTGTACTTTGATGGTGCTTCAAATGCACTTGGAAACGGTATTGGCGCAGTACTCATTTCTCCGGAAGGTTGTCACACACCTTTCACGGCCCGACTTTGCTTCAGCTGCACAAACAACATGGCTGAGTATGAAGCCTGCATCTTTGGTCTCAAGGCTGCTATAGATTTGGGGATCAAATCTTTGATTGTATTTGGGGACTCGGCTTTGGTTATCAGTCAAATCAAAGGAGAGTGGGATACCAAGCACCCTAATCTTATCCCATACAAAGAACATGTCTTGACATTGTTGCCTCATTTCGAGCAAATTACTTTCGAGCATTTCCCGCGAGAAGAGAATCAGCTAGCAGATGCTCTAGCCACAATGTCCTCCATGTTTAAACTGAACTGGGATAACGAGGCTCCCCAAATCACCATCGAGCGAATAGATGAACCTGCGCATTATCACGAGATCAATACCGAAGAAGTAATGGAGCAACCTTGGTTTCATGAAATTAAAAGGTATCTCGAGACCAGAGATTATCCTGAAGGAGCTTCCGTAAATGACAAGAAGTTCTTAAGGAAATTCGCTGCTAAATTCTTCCTGAGCAACGGCATCCTTTACAAACGAAGCCATGATTGTGTATTACTCCGATGCATAGACAAAGCTGAAGCGGAGTTGATCATGACTGATATACACAGCGGCACATTTGGCACTCACTTGAGCGGGCATACAATGGCTAAGAAGATCCTGAGGGCAGGCTATTACTGGTCTACCATGGAGGCTGACTGCCATCAACATTCCCGTACTTGCCACAAGTGTCAAGTCTATGCTGACAAAGTTCATATCCCTCCGGTCCCTCTCAACGTCCTGACTGCTCTGTGGCCCTTTGCAATGTGGGGCATTGATATGATTGGAGAGATCAAGCCCACGGCTTCCAACGGACATCGCTTCATCCTGGTTGCCATTGACTATTTCACCAAATGGGTCGAAGAAGCCTCCTTCGCCTCTGTTACTAAAAATGTGGTTGCCCGCTTCATCAAGCAAAATCTCATATGTCGGTATGGTGTTCCAGACAGGATCATCGCGGACAACGGTACAAATCTGAATAACACGATGATCACCGCATTGTGCGAACAGTTCAAGATTTATCATCACAATTCATCTCCCTATCGGCCGAAGATGAACGGTGTTGTTGAAGCTGCGAACAAAAACATTAAGAAGATCATTCAGAAAATGACAGTCACTTACAAAGACTGGCATGAGATGTTACCGTTTGCTCTACATGGATACCGTACGACGACACGTACTTCAACTGGGGCAACCCCATTTTCTTTGGTTTATGGCATGGAAGCTGTTTTGCCTATGGAAGTCCAGATCCCTTCTCTAAGGATTATGAAGGATGCAGGTTTGAATGAAGATGATTGGATGCAGACCCGACTTGATCAACTCAATTTGATCGATGAAAAGCGACTTGCTGTTATATGACATGGCCAGACGTATCAAAAGCGGATGATCAAGGCCTTCAATAAGAAAGTCAGACGTCAAGTGTATCAAGTCGGAGATCTCGTAATCAAGCGGATTATCTTGCCACAAAGTGATCCCAGGGGCAAATGGACTCCTACGTATGAAGGACCATTTGTGATCAAGAGCATATTTTCTGGTGGTGCAATGATTCTGACCACCATGGACGGCGACGATTTGCCGCACCCTGCGAACGCAGACATAGTCAAAAGATACTACGCATAAAATGACCCGACAAGTCGAAAACCCGAAAGGGCGGCTTGGGCAAAAATGGGTATCCCGGTGAACCGAAAACCCGAAAGGGCGGTTCAGGCAAAAATTAGGGATAAAAACAAAAAAATCTGTACACCCGGCAAGTTGAAAACCCGAAAGGGCGGCTTGGGCAAAAAGGGGTTTCCCGGTGGATCGAAAACCCGAAAGGGCGATTCAGGCAAAAGTTAGGGAATTAAAGCGTATGACTATGTCTCGTCGGATCACTTCAAGGACAATCTCTTCATCAACCGGTTCCAGGCTTCTGATCAATCCAGTCATCGTCAAGCGAAGCATTGAATGGACAGATATTCAGAGTTGTGAAAGCTATAGCGGAATGGAATCCCATGGAATTATTTCACATAGCCATCCTTATTTTGTATAAACCTTTCAAATATCTACGACAAAATCCTCTTACTAGGATGATTGTCTCCTTTGTACAAATATACTCATAGAAAATAAATACAAATACTTTTCCCAGAAATTTGTGTCATTTCCTTTTCTTTTCTCTTGCACTATTTGTTTTATTTTGAGGAACGTCTAATGTTTTGTTAAATAGGCATATGCATTTGAAACATAATCATTTCCTTATGAACCAAGAAAGAGGATTACTGATAGGTCGAAGGTACAGTTGGATAACCCGATACCCTTTTAAAGGAAACCCCCGGGAGATTTGGAATCCATATCCCTAGCAAGTCTTGAGGCTCATCCCCAGTAGATTCTGGAAGCTTATCCCCCGCGGAGTACAGACGTCTCTCCCGAGTTTTTATTCAAAGTTATTCCTCACAAGGGCTTATAACTGGGTTATCCTCAGCTAACAACCATGGAAGATCGCACTCGCCAAAATTCTTCCTATCCCCAGCGGAGTTCATCAAAGTTCCCCAGCAGTAACTTATCTTTACAATCCCCCAGCCAGAGGATCCTCAGGAATCCAATTTCCCTCAGAACTTAAGTTTCAATATCCCCAGCGGAGCCAGACTAATGAACCTTCTCCCTACAGAGTTGTAGGAGAGCAAATCTTGAGTTCCTCAGTGAAGTCGCCATAGATGCTTCCCGCCAAACTGAAGATTCTCAGTCTTGCATCCCCGGCATGAGTCTACTAGATTGGTACTTCCCAGTAGAAGTCATCAGGAATTCCCCAGAGGTTTGGTATACAACCCAAGCTCCTTGTTCCCCAGCAACGGCCAAGGAATTGTTCTTCCCGGCAGCAGTCAAGATGCTTTTATCTTCAGCCATCCAGGATTCATCTATCCCCAGCAAGACAACTCATCAGCTTACATGCGCATTCATTACATTCATATCATAAACATTGATATAACATATATTGCATCGTACATTTCATGCAACATAATTTTGTGTTTAGCTAACACTTTGTCCTCCTCAGGATAAGAATAAAAGGCTATCATTAACAATTTCAGATGCGGTTTTACACGGGCTCATCATCAGGCAACCCTACACCGGTTCCTCCTCAAACTCCAAGATTTCTGAAAACAGTTTACAGGTTCTCCAAGTAACGGAGGTCAACCTATCGCTTGTTCAGTTTCTTCTCAAGACTTCTGAAAACAGTCTATGGATTCTTCCCAACAACGGATGTTAGTCTATCACTTGTTCAGATGCAACCTTTGAAAACAGTTTACGGACGCTTCCCAACAACGGATGCTGCTCTATTGCTTATTCAACTCTAAGATTTCTGAAAACAGTTTACGGGTTCTCCAAGTAACGGATGTTAACCTATCGCTTGTTCAGTTTCTTCTCAAGACTTCTGAAAACAGTCTATAGATTCTTCCCAACAATGGATGTTAATCTATCACTTGTTCAGATACAACCTTTTGAAAACAGTTTACGGACGCTTCCCAACAACGGATGCTGCTCTATGGCTTATTCAACTTCAAGATTTCTGAAAACAGTTCACGGGTTCTCCAAGTAACGGATGTGAACTTATCGCTTGTTCAGACTCTTCTCAAACTTCTGAAAACAGTTTACGGATGCCTCCAGATACGGATGTCTATCTATTGCTTATTCATATCCCCAGTTCGAAGATGGTCCAAAGCATGGACACCTTCCTGATACTCATTCCAGATGGCATCTCTAAGCCCATCCCCGACAAGTTTCTGTCACTCTTCCAGATGGCATCATTAAGCCCATCTCCAAATGGCATCTCTAAGCCCATTCCCGCATCCATTGCTTTGACGAGTGCAAATTTCCGGGCACTCTAGTGTCCAATCTTCTTTTACCCTCGAGTCACGAAAGGCAAACTCGCCAATCTAACTCTTCGGATTCAAGAAGATTGAACAGGGGCAACTGTTGTACCCCAAAATTTGCCCTCCCTTTTCTCATTAATTTCTCACCACAAAGCCCTTGGAGATCAAGTCCAGTTAGGGTTTCATCTGCTCAAGACCTCTCCTTGCACTGTTGACCCAAATTAGGGTTTGTGTTTGCACAAAGATGTTTTGACCTAAAATGCCTAAGATGACCTTCTTGCTTCATATTGGACTCCCAAGTTTATCCATGTCAAGTTTCAAGTCTTGATTCCAAGTTTTGCCCAGTCAATTGGACAGTTTACCTAGAAATCAGTTGTATTAGGGAAAAAGTCAACTGTGACCAATTGACAATCAAACCTCATGAAAATTGACCCACATCAACATTATAAACTTCCATGAACCATTTGATCAAGTTTGGATCACAATTCCACAAGAAATTTGATCAGATCACCAAAAGGGCAAAATGGTCATTTTTAGGGTTTTGACTGCACAAAGGCAATTTTTGACTGTTTGACCCAACCAATGGCAAACCAAGCTCACATAGGGACTCAAGGACCCCATGGAATTATCTTGACATGCTCAACAAACTCAAAAGATCCCAAGTACACAAGATTGACAGTTGAATTTCCCAGTCAATTGATCAATTTTGAATGTATACTGAAAAGTCAAACTTTGACTTTTTGGTCAAAATCAAGAGTCAAGATTCATTTTTCATCAAAACATGCCAAATCATGAAACTTGTTCACCAAGAAATCAAAAAATGCAAATTAGGGTTAGAAATGAGAATTTTTCATAACTTAGAATTTTTCTAAGTTATGAAAAACCCTAATTTTTTCCCAATTTTGCCCCACTTTCTCACCAAGATTCATTTGGATTCAAACAAAAGTCAAAACATGAAAGTTGTAGCTTGTTGCCTAATCTACAACTTTGATTCACAAAGTTTTCCCAAATGAGGCTTGTATCTCAAGTTACAAATTTTTGAATAAGGGCACTAAACCATTCTTAACTTAGTGAATTTTTAACCTATTTTGACAAGGTTTTCTACCCAACTTCAAGGCCATTTTCCATACACTTCCACTTGGAATTTCAATTTGCATTTCAAATATGGATTGTAGTAAACATTCCAAGCTTTCCAAAATGTCCAAGAACTTCTCAAACAACCTCATAACTTGAGAGAATCGAATTTCACAATATGGTAAAAACTCACTTTTGAATTGGCTATTTTTCATGTTCATAATTTGTGCAAACTTCTCAAACCAGCATGCCCCTTGATTACAGGTCCTTAAACCATCCAACACTCCATAATTTAATGCATGTTCATTGTGCTAAAGCATTGTTCTTTGAGTTCAAGCATTGCATACAAGTTTAATCCATTTATGGAAAAGGCAAAATAACCATTTTTGAAAAGTTAAGCTTTATGTCCAATTGAAAATCCAAGAAGTACAGTTAAGATCTCTTTGGCACAAGTTTAGGGATTAATCACACTGATCAAGACTGAGTTATGAAGCATGTTATGGGGGCCTCTAGCTGCCTAAACACCAACTTGACCTTTTTTGCTTAAGTGTTAAGAAACATTGCATTGTTCAACACAACTCTCATATCAGCTTACAAACACTTAAGCAAACTTGTAAAACAGATCCAAGACATCCCAACCAAGCTAGTACACGACCCTAACAACCCTCATACACTCCCAATCCCAGAATCACCTTCAAACTGCAAGAACAGGGCAAGGCCTGCAGTTTGAGTGCCATCTCCCATTTCTCTCAAGCTTTCTTGCCCAAACCAGTTCACACACATTCCCTAGCATCTATGCAAGCTAACCATGACTTGAAACACGACCTATAATTCCTCTAAAAAGTTCCACCATTTTCACTTTTTCATTTTGCAGTTGAAGTGCTCTAGCACGATTCAAAAGCTTTCAAGACAAAGTAAAGCTTGGAATAGCATCCCTGGACCTCAAGGAAACTATCCCAATCATCACCTGGCATTGAAAGCTTCTCCATTGCCAGATAGAACTTCAACTGAACATGTATGTTTTTGAATTCGTATCTCTCTTATTAGGCATTGTTAGCTTTAGGTTTGTGAAGAGAATATGTAACAATTATTGCCCTGAACATGCCCATATAATAGATTTCATTTATATTATGTATGCTTAGAGAATTTGATGTCTGAACTTTGAACAAAAATTAGGTTAAGAATTGGGAGAGAAGAAATTCTCTCTCATTTCTGAGAGTTAAGACATGTTGTTTATATGTGTGAATTCGTGAGAAGATGCTTAACAGTTTTGATGTTGGAAGTTTTTGCTAAAACTCAAGGAATCAGGACCTTGCAATGGAAAAAAGTGGCGCGTGTTTTTGTTCAAACAGAAGGCTGGAGGTTGAAGAAAGGTCTTCATGGGCTGGGCTTATGTTGACTTTTCTTTTTGCACCATACAATTACTTCTGAACCCCCTGAGCCCATTTGGTTTATTTTTAATGTTTTGTGACTTTTTCTTTTTTTAATTGACTCATTTATTTTTTCTCATGATATTAAAAATTTAAAAATATTTTTTCTCACCATTTTTGAATTTATTAGGTATTTATTTGATTTTTCTTTTAGTTTGTACATAAATAATTAAATACATATACTTTTTATTTAAAATAGTGCAAATATATATTTTTTATGCACTTTTATTTTGTTCTACTTTCTGAAAATATTTTATAGAAAAAATACTTTTTTTATTAAAATATTAAATATTATTAATTAATATATATAATACATATTTTTGTAAATAATATAAATAAATATATATATATATTAGTACACCTAGAATAAAGTACCAAAAATATACATATTTTATTTTATTAATATTTAACATTAAAAATACATTTTTACAAATATACTTCATTTTTACATTTTTTATTTTTTCCTTTGTATATAAATAGTAAATATTATATATATTAAATAAATACCCTTTTAATTAAAATTAGGGTTTTGCCCTAAATATGAAAATACTCCAAAAATAATACCTTTTTTTTTATTTCTTTTTTATTCTACATAAATAATACTTTTTTCATACATATAAAAATTCTTTTTGCATTCTTGCATATTTGTTTTATTTCTATTTAATTTATGCTTTTTAATCATATTGTAAATATTCAAAGAAAATGATGTAATAGCTAGGTTTAATTTCTTGTCTAAATATCCCCCATTTGAAACAATTGTACCCCCCTCCCCATATTATTGTGTTGTAATAGTGTAGGAATTTAAATTTCGCACTTTAATGCTTTCTACATATGCCATGCTAGAATTAGGGTTTGTATGCGACTAAAACGAACAAAATAGTTGGACCTAATCTCAAGATAAACAAGCATGAAAATGGACAACACATTTCACACTTGCACCCCTAGGGTATTCCACTTTGTTGCCTTCAAATAATTGGGCCATATTGCATGTTAGGTTTCTTTGGGTAAAACAAACAATCAAATGATCATAAGTCCCTCGATGACGCTTTCGAAAAGTTGCCTAAAATGATCAAGTCCCTTTCAAAGAAAAATTGCCCAAAGACATTTAACGCTATTGCAATCATGGTCTAAACGATGACCCACGCCCGTCCCTTTCACCTCCTAAGACAAGATTGTCCACCAAATGCAATGGTGGAACAAAATTGTCAAAAGGTTTAAAACATAACAAAAATCTTTGAGAAAACTTTAGGGTAGATAACTCTTAAGTACTTGTCAATTTGCAAAGAAAACACTTGCCTAATTTCAAACCACACTTCACAAACACTTTCAAAACAAACTTTCAAAAAACCTTGAAACATCTTTTCAAAAGACAAAACACCTTTTGTAAAACATTCGAGTAAAGAATTGTTACAAGGGTAGCCTATACAAGGCATCTTTTCAAAACATTTTCAAAACCACACACCGAGCACCATTTCAAACAATTGAAAACCAAGGCAAGTTGATCTAAGCAAGTACCTAAGAGCCCATGGATAACCATGGATAGAAAGGGTGCTAATACCTTCCCTTTCTATAATCTACTCCCCGAACCCAAGAAAAATCTCAAAGGTTTTTGCTGTGCTTTTTAAAACCTTTCCTTAGGATAAAATAAAAAGTCGGTGGCGACTCTTGCTCAACCAAAACATTTGCGAAAACAAGCGCAAAACCATAGTCAGTTCTCCCACCGTATCACAGTATGAAAGACTAAGTAACTTTCTGTTAGAAAATAAATTCACCAGAGGGAAGGTGGACACTACCTTATTCTGTAAGTCAGTTAAGAATGACATCTTAGTCTGTCAAATTTATGTTGATGATATTATTTTTGGATCCACTAATCCTTCTCTTGGAAGAAAATTTGCTAAGTGTATGCAGGAAGAATTTGAGATGAGCCTCATGGGGGAACTGAAATTCTTTCTAGGAATTCAGATCAATCAAACTCCAGAGGGAACTTACATTCATCAGAGCAAATATGTCAGAGATCTTCTGAATAAATTTGACCTCTCAGTATGTAAGCCATCAAAGATTCCAATGCATCCCACGTGCATTCTGGAATGAGAAGAGGTAAGCAAAAAGGTAGAACAGAAGGTCTACAGAGGTATGATTGGTTCTCTCCTTTATCTGACAGCTTCAAGGCCTGATATCTTATTCAGCGTATGTATTTGTGCTAGATTCCAATCAGATCCTAGAGAATCTCACTTAACAGCTGTTAAGCGAATTTTCAAGTATCTGAAAGGTAATCCACAATTGCGCTATCAACAGCAGAAGCTGAGTACATAGCAGCAGCAGGATGTAGCACACAAATGCTCTGGATGAAAAGTCAGCTTGAAGACTTCCAGATTTTTGAGAGTAACATCCATATACTCTGTGACAATACTTCTGCCATTTGCTTAAGTAAGAATCCCATTTTACATTCCAGGGTTAAGCATATAGAAATAAAACATCACTTCATTAGGGACTATATTCAGAAAGGAATTTTGAACTTAAAATTTATTGATACAGACCATCAATGGGCTGATATCTTCACTAAACCTCTTTCTGAAGATAGGTTCAATTTCATTCTGAAACATCTCAGCATGAAACTCTGCCCAGAGTGAAAATGTTTTAATTTTATATACTAACCTTTAGAATGTTTTTTCTGTTTACTGTGAACTTCTGATCAATCTCCTTTCAGAAAGATAGGCATGCAGATTGCATCAGATTCTATTCTTAAAGATTTGAGCGTTTCAGCTCAAGGATAGACGTGCTGCTCACTAAATCAAACAAGTGTCATCCAATCATCAGCAAATCTCTGAAGCAGAACGCGTGCACGCTTCTGAGAAGGAAAAACTCTGATTGGGTGTATTGAGACACATGTTTGGTAACCGTTTCAAGTATCTTTCTCAAATCCCCCAAAATCAGCAAGCATTAAATGCACGTAATCATGTTTTAAAATGTAATCATGAATTATTTCTCTTTCTTAAAACTGTTTACGCTTTCAAAACATATTTTGAAATCTATTTAAGCACATTAACATCATTCATTAATCTCTTACAGTTTCTTACAATCTTACAAATATTTTCTGCATTTTCCTTGTGTGTTCATCTCTCTCAAAAGAAACCCATTTTTCAAGTTTTCTCAGAAAACCCTAAGTGTGAACATGGCATCCTCCAGCAATGTTTCTGCAGGCTCTCAGAAGGAGGCTTCATCTGAACAATACCAAGTTCCCTTCAGAACACTCCTTACACCAGTGAAGAATTTGGAAGTGCTGTCTGAACTAATTGTTGATTTCTCCAGTCTGAAAGAAAATGGATACGATTTGACAGAAGAAGTTAGGGCACAGGGATGGGAGAGATATTTTGATAGGCTGGTGGGACCAACGTTCCCAGTCTTGGTCAAGGAGTTCTGGATCCATGCGTACTCATCAATACATCAAGTTACCTCCTACATAATGGGAAAGAAGATTGTGATCACTGAGGATCACATTGCAAGATTGATTGGATACAGTGGTGGCGGTATCCGCTGTATCGACATGGCTGAAAGATGCTCTGACGTTGCTGTCATTGCAAGGCAGATTTTCACCCATGGGGTTCCCAGCAGCAAAATCAGAGACTTAAAGGATCAGGACAGAATATGGGTGAAGATTATTCTAGGGTGCTTTAATCACAGGAAGCCCACAAGCTCTCCTGATTATATAAATATAGATCAGCAGTTTCTGATCTATTTTATTAATCAGAAGGCAAAGATTAACTTGGCTCATCTTCTGTTTAATCACCTCAGGACCAGCGTCAAGGAGACAAGGGAAGAAGAAAGGACAAAAAGGGATTGGATACCCTTTGGCAGGTTAATATCAGATATTCTGACTGAGAATAGGCTGATAGAACACCTTACAGAAGCTCAGGAATTAAGTTCTACTGAACCTACTGTTAGCAAGCCTTTGAACGCCAAGAATCTGAAGAAAATGAAACTGATAGAGAATATCAGAAAGGAGCCCAGCGTTACTCCTCTTGCTGACATCACCAGCAGAAGAGTCCCTCTGGACGACTTTCCACTGTTTTCTGAGATTGAATCTAAACCAGTAGTTGTTCTCAGATACTTGGACGCTTGCAAGGCTGATGGTACAGATCCCAAACTGAATATTAAAGATCTGCACCAACAACATCCAGAAGTTACTGTGAAGAAGACGAAGAAAAGAAAGGCAACTTCAGAAGGACCATCCCAGCAGACCCCTAAGAAGAGAGGTAATCTATTTGCTGCTAATGTTTTAAATTCTTCTGCTATTCCAACATCAATCCCAACCCCAACTTCACATGAACTTCCAATCCCCATACCATCTATTGATGAAACCGAACCAGAGGATGACCCTTCTGAGTCACTGACTCTCAGGAGATCCCGCTCCAAAAACCAAAACCCACAACATCAACAGAATCAGAACTTGACAAAGTTCTGTCTGAAATTGATCAACGAGTTTCCGCTCACCTCTCAGAAAATCCAAACACTCAACCAGAGATTGTCCACTCTCCTCAACCAGAACATACTCTCTCACCCATACCAGAAGAACCACAAATTCCACAACAACCAGAAATTCCACCTCCTTCTCCACAACCAGCAATTCCTCCTCCCTATCCACAACCAGAACTTCATCCACTTTCACCTCAACCATCACCTCCACAACCTGAGTTTCATCATTCTGAAACTCCATCACCTGAACTTCATTCTCCTCAATCCTCTGAGCCACAACCATTGGCAATTCAGTTGCCATGTGGTACAACTATAAACATACCCCAGCTGCCATCCTCGCCAGAAACTACCCCTCCAAACACTCCAAACAGTCCTATTATCATCTCTGATTCTCCCACTCCATCTCCCAAACAAACTACTGAAGACCACAGCAGGACCTTCATCGATTTAACAATCCTTGACCGTCTTGCTGACCTTAAAAACAAAATAGGCATTCCCAAACCAAAACAGCTAGGTGTTAGCTCTGGCATTGTGAATTTTGAAACAGGCTTGCAGCAGTGGATTGCTTCTCTAAAGCAAGTTTGCCCTGGAATGATTGATCCTGCTGCCTCAAACCAACTCTGGACACGTTTCAGAATGTGGGTACGCGCTGAAGCCCTCAAATTGCAAGACATCAATTATGAGCAGGCACAACAGAACTTCAGCAAGCTGCTGAAGGAAGTTGGAAGTCAGCTGCTGAAGGAAGAAGTGCTCCTTCTGGATAGTGAGCCATGGTCTGAGAAGCGTCCAGCTTCAAAAGTGCAGCCAGAAGAGGATCAGACAACTCAAGCTGAAGAGGTTAGTCAAGCTGAAGATGTTGCAGAAATCTCTCAGAAGCTTCCTGCTTCTGACGTTTCTCAAGCTGCCTTGGACAGGCAGACTCTGGAAGAGCTGAAGCTGAATGATATTCGTGTGCAGCAAAGAATGGATGAAAATGATCAGAAGATGAAGGAAAGGATGGATGTGCAAGACAGCAAGATAGATACAGTAGTCAGCATGGTGCACAAGCAGAATGAAACTGCTGATCAGATTAAGACAATGCTGGAGACTCTGTTCACACGCTTTCCGCCCCAACCTTAGTTTTTCATTCATGATATTTTCATTGTTTTCTTTGCATATCATTTGTACTGTTTGTCTGGCTCTGAATTTAATATAACAAGTTTTTCTGCTCTGATCGTTTTAGCTTATATCACTTACACTTTTTGATTGCTGACAAAAAGGGGGAGAACAAGAATGATATTTTTCAATAATGGATTACTGAGACAAATAGTCTCAAACATTCTAACACTCTGATATACTTGAATGTTTTCTGTTTTTGCATAAGGCTACAGGTACAAGAAGTTAATCACCTCTGATACACTGAAGCTCTGATATTCTGATCTGAAGCTCTGATATTCTGATGTTCAAAGAAAGGCAATAAAAATCTGATCCTGAAGAACTCTTGGAATTAAAAAGGGAAGTAATAAATTCAGGGGGAGCATCTCCGATCTAAACTCTGATATCTCTTTATCCCTTATCTTTGATAACTTCCTAGTTAATTCTGATACAACTTATTATTTAGTTATCTCTGATACTTTTCACGCTAATTTTCAATTAAAAATATCTAGTTTTTGTCATCATCAAAAAAGGGGAGATTGTTAGAACAAAATTTGAATCTACTACCCTAAGTTTAAGTTTTGATGATAACAAAATGCTAAGATACATTAAGTGTATGATTCATGTAAGACACGTGTGCTATCTAAACATTACATTCTGTTTTACAAAAACTCTGATGGGTATCAGCAGGAGAACATCATCATCAGCATCAGAAAATTGGATATCAACATCAGCATCAGAAGATGTTATATCAGATACCAGAATCAGAAGATCAACTTGCGCTTATGCTGAAGCTTAATGAACAGATCTGCGCTTAACCATCTGAACTCTGATAAAGACAACAACAGTTCATCAGCACCTAAGCAGCGTCAGAATGAGCCAAAGCCAGAACACGCTTAAGTGGAAACGGTACTGTGCATTCAAGATGATTTATTACCAACGGCATCATTCCAGACAAGATCTGCTTAATAAGGAAAGAATGTTATTGGCATTGAAATAGAATTATTACTCCAACGTACACTATTTCCAATGCTATATAAACAAGTCAATGAAGATTGAATTGACTAATGCTCTACAACAATCTACACGCCAAAAAGCTATTCATCATCTTCCTTACTCTCAGTTTGCTAGAAGCTCTCAATTCCTTACTCAATTATTTTAGCAATCTAGTTCTCATAAGCTTAAGTTTTGTAGTATCACAGTTGTGATAAACAGTTTTTGTAGAAAACATTCACACACCTAGATTTCAATTCTTTGTAAGAAAGTATTTCCTTGAGAAACCGGTTTGTGGTTTGACTCAAGAAGGCTTTAGCAGTTGTTAAAGCAGTTGTAATATTCAGTTGAATATAGTGGATTAAGACCTCGTTGGAGAGAGGCGAAATCACCTTGACGGGTGGACTGGAGTAGTTTGAGATCAAACGAACCAGGATAAAAATATCGTGTTGATTGCAATTGATTTCCAGTTTTTACAATTCAACCCCCCTTCTTGTGTTTTTCACTTCTTCAACACCCTCTACAACCTTCATTTTTTATATTTTTGAAGAATCCAATTGGAACTTGGTGAAAATTGGCCAAGAAGTTGGGATAAAAACCTAGTGAAAAATGGCATGAAGTAATGAAATTATCATGTATAAAAAAAACACTTAGAAAAAATTCTAAGTCTTGAAAAGTTTGACTTTTCACATTGACATTTTACTTTCTTGATTTATTGATGATAAAGCTTGATATTCTTGAATGTCTTGATGAATTTTGATCTTTGAAACTCAAATTTGGTTAAAAAGTTAAAGTTTGACTTTTTAGTGTACAATTGACTTTTTCATTAGTTGACCAAATTTCAACTATCAATTAATTGATCTTGAGAAGTGTTTTGAACCATGCCATTAGGTCAAGATGATGCATTTGAATCCTTGATATCATGTCTCAAACCAATAAGTCATGTATTTGGTCAAAAGCAAAAAATTGAGCCTTCCCAGTCAAAACCTTAATTTTGACCATTTTTCCCTTTTGGTGATCTGATCAAATTTCTTGAGGAATTGTGATCCAAACTTAACCAATTTACATATTGGAGTTCAAAATGTTGATATGGATCAAAAGGTATGAATTTTGACTGTAAATTGACCATAGTTGACTTTTTGCCCAATATAGTTGGTTTTAGGTCAACTGATCAATTGGCTGAACAAAAATGTGATTCAAAGATTGAAACTTGACATGAGAATTATTGAAGGTACATAATGATTCATGAAATTAATTTTAAGTATTTAGAAGTCCAATTTTCCTTGTGCAAGCTCAAACCCTAATTTTGGGGTATTAGTGTTAAGGAGATGGCTTGATCTAATCAATCCTTGTGCAAGCTAGAGCTATTTGAAGATCTTGTGAGAAATGTCTTAAGAAAAGAGAGGGAAAATTTTGGGGTACAACACTGATCAAGGATCTGCATAAGGATAATAGTGTGGGTACTGAAGGAGGAGATTCTGATAATGAAGGAAGTTCTGAAACTACCAAGTCTACTGGTCCTGAAGACAGTTAGACTCTATGCTGGTGCCTTCTTTTTTTTATTCTTTTGTATTTTGATCACTATGTTATTATTGGAACTTGTATGTGCTTGATACTTGGATATTCTGGTATGTACTTCTTTTACTACTACTCTCTTGAATGCATGTTTATTTGGCATATTATGTCTAAAAAGGGGGAGAGAAACTAATTGATTGACTGCTAAGTTGAAGGGGGAGCTTCATTGTTTGAGGGGGAGCTTCATGTCTTTGAAGATGTCCGGGCATCTTCCACTGCTAATTGAATTTCTGCTAACTGAGTTTTTTTTTGCTGTTTCTCTGATAATGTGCTAAAATATTGTTTTAGCCAGAATTTGCCAAAGGGGGAGTTTGTAAGTGTTTGTTGGCAGCAATTTTGGTAAAACACTGCTTTGGTAATGTTTTGCTTAATGTCTTGACGTTTGAAGTAAAACATCTCAAATAATTTTGAATGATGTCAAAGCAGATGTCTTAACATCTGCCTGCTGATCTGAACATGTTTTCAGATTTTCTGTTTCCTGTTTTTAAGCGCGCCTTATTCAAGATTTGTGGGTTATAACTTGAGAAAAATATGGAGGAATATTTTTCGATCTGTCTCATCTTTATGGTTTATATCTTGGCCTACTTTCATGGAGTTTTTTAAGGGGTTCAATATATTGGAATATTGGTTTTTCAGCCCAAGCCCATAAAGAAGTTGTTGCGCCTATATAAGGACTTGCATCCTTATTCGTACTACAGCAACAATTGAAGAAAAATATACACTGTATGTTTTAGAAGTATGAATCTTTTAATTTTAATACACTCTAGTATTGTTTCAATAATTGAGTTGTAATTTAAGTTGTAAGTTGTGGATCATTCATAAGCTTTTAAGTATTGAATGATTGAGTTTTTTCAAACTTGATATATCTGTTGTTTTTCACTGTTAGTGATTGAAGGGATTTGAGGAGGGTTTCATACCTAGGTGTCTCTTAGGTAGAAGTATAGCACGGGTTGTGATTAAGTTATTAGATCATAAACTGGTTGTTTACTGAGGGTCTATGAATTGATATTATTTAGTGGACTTGTCATTGGCTTGGTAACCCCTGGAGTAGGTGTTGTTGTACACCGAAATGGGTTAACAATCCCTTGTGTTTTTATTTCTTTTTTATATTGTTTCATTTTATATTGTCCTCAGATATTTGTGTCATGGCATCTCATTCGACATCACATATCTGATACCAAAATTTCAATCTTGAATTGCGTGCATAGTTCGTGATCATAGTGTTGTTGAGATTGATACCATTGTCTGTGATAATCCTTTTAGGGATGCTATACCGACAGATAAGATTGTGCTTAATGAACCGGGAAACAACGTTATTGGTAACGGAGGTGAACGAGGCTGCTTCAACCCACTTTGTGAAATAATCAATGGCGACGAGGATGAAGCGATGTCTGTTGGAAGCAGTAGGCTTAATTTCTCCAATCATATCAATGCCCCATATTACAAATGGCCAAGGAGTAGTCAAGACATTCAGAGGAACCGGAGGCACATGTACTTTGTCAGCATAGATCTGGCATTTATGACAAGTTCTTGAGTAGTGATAGAAATCGGTTTCCATAGTCGACCAATAGTAACCCGCTCGCCAAATCTTCTTATCCATAGTATGCCCACTGGAATGAGTACCAAAGATACCTTCGTGTATATATTCCATAATCTTCTCCGCTTCCTTCTTGTCCATACAACGAAGCATAGTTGAATCATGATTGCGTTTGTACAAAATTATGTTGCTCTGGAAGAACTTAGCAGAGAACCTCCATAGAAATTTATTGTCATTGATAGATGCTCCTTCAGGATACTATTGATCTTCGAGGTACCTTTTTACTTCATGAAACCAAGGCTTTTCTTCTACTCTTTTAGTGTCAACTTCGTATCAGTGTTCCGATTCGTCCATTCTTTCAATAGTAATTCAAGGAGCGTCATTGTCCCATCTGACTTTGAACATAGATGACATTGTAGCCAATGCGTCTGCTAACTGATTCTATTCTCGTGGGATATGCTCAAAAGTGATTTCCTCTAAGTATGGGATTAAGGTTAGCACGTGCTCTCTATAAGGAATTAGGTCTGGGTGCTTCGTATCCCATTCTCCCTTAATCTGACTGACTACCAGGGCCGAGTCCCCGTATACATTCAAGAACTTGATTCTTAGGTCAATAGCAGCTCTGATGCCCATGATGCACACTTCGTATTCAACCATGTTGTTAGTACCATTAAAACATAATCTGGAGGTGAAGGGCGTATGGCAACCCTAAGGAGAGATAATTACAACACTGATTTCGTTGCCAAGTGCGTTAGAAGCTCCACCGAAAACCATAGTCCATCAGGATCCTGGCTCAGGTCCTTCATACGGTCCAGGTTCTTCATAATCTGTAACTAGCATAATTTTCTAATCCGGAAACTTGAAGTTCATAGAATAGTAGTCGTCTACGGCTTGATGAGCCAAATGATCTTCCACTACACTCCCTTTGATTTCCTTTTGAGTGGTGTACTGAATGTCTTATTTTGTCAAGACCCTTTGCCATCGGGCTATTCTTCGAGTGCGGCCTTCTCGAATATGTATTTAATGGGATCTATTTTAGAGATCAATAAAGTTGTATGGGTCAACATATACTGTCTTAGTCGGCGAGTAGCCCATGCCAAAGCATAACAAGTTTTCTTGAGTAGTGAGTATCTTGTTTCACAGTCAGTAAACTTTTTGCTAAGTTAGTATATTACATGCTCTTTTCGACCAGACTTGTCATGCTAGCCCAATAGACACCCCATTGAATTCTCTAGCACTGCTAGATACATGATTAGAGGTCTTCCTTCAACTGGTGGCATTAGAATTGGAGGTTCTTGTAGGTACTCCATGATTTTGTCAAAGGCTATCTGACAATCTTCGTTCCATTTTACTACCTGATCTTTCTTCAGCAACTTGAAGATTAGCTCACAATTAGCAGTCAAACGAGAAATGAATCAGGCAATATAATTCAGTCGACCCAAGAAACCTCTGACTTCCTCCTCAGTACGGGGAATGGGAATTTCTTGAATATATTTGACTTTAACGGGATTAACCTCAATACCTTAACCGCTGGCAAAGAAACCCAGGTGTTTGTCGAATCTCACCCCAAAGGTGCATTTGTTCGGATTCAACCTTAGTTTGTACTTCTTCAGTCTCCCAAACAGCTTGTGTAGGTGGTCGAGGTTCTCTTCTTCAGTTTGAGATCTGACTATCATGTCATCAACATAAAACTCTATCTCGTGATGGATCATGTCATGGAACAAAGCTACCATGGCACGCTGATAAGTTGCGCCAACGTTCTTTAACCCAAAAGGCATAACCTTGTAGCAGAAAGTTCCTCACTGTGTGACGAAGGTTGTTTTCTCCATGTCTTCAGGTTCCATCTTGATCTTATTATACCCTGATAAACTGTCCATGAAGGAGAATACCTTATGATGAGCGGTGTTGTCGACCAAGACATCAATATGTGGAAGTAGGAAGTCATCTTTGGGGCTCACTCTGTTCAGATCCATGTAGTTTACACACATAGGTACTTTACCATCTTTCTTTGGTACTGTAACAATATTTTCAACCCATTGATGATATGATGTCACTACTAAGAAACTTGCGTTGAATTTCTTCATAACCTCGACCTTGATTTTCTCTGACATTTCGGGATGCATGTGATGAACCTTCTGCTTAATTGGAGAACAACCTTCTTTCATCGGCAGATGGTGAACCACAATATCCGGGTCGAGCCATGGAATTTCTTCGTATGACCAAGAAAAGATCTCAACATATTCATGCAACATCTGGATCGACCTGTTCTTAACAATGCCCTCTAGGTTGACACATATCTTGACTTCTTTCCTGGCTGTCTCAGTACCCAGATTTACAACTTCAACCGGTT